>JASDFA010000027.1:115810000-117060000 GCA_035772735.1 Datura wrightii | reverse complement strand
ATCACTCCTCACTCATCTTTTCACTAAACTAAAGTAAGTTTCTTGTGGAACCTCCATTGTTGGTCAACACCGAGCTTCTAGTTCTCTATGCTCTTTGTTGTCAAACTCATTCGGTATATGTGTCATACTTTGATTTTGTTTATTATTTGAGGATGTAAATACATTTGAGCATGCTAAGTTAGAAGCTCCCCCACTCATGTTCCCCATTACTTTATTGTTATGTGTTCCAGTAAATGCATATTTTTATATTGTGGTTATGTGGGAGTGTTGATAAAATGCTGAATGTTAATGTGGGGACACTCTGTGGTAAAATTCTTTATTCTTGATGTTCTTGATTTTAGTTGGGGGTGAAGTCTTAGTAGCCCCAAGTGCTTAGAATATACGATTTGCCCGATGATAGATAATGTAACGCCTTTCTTAAGGGCAAGTTATCATTTATTTTGTGTGTTTTTGTTGTGTTGAGTGAGTAAGCCATGAATGGGAAAGATTTTTTCTTAACTAAGTTTGAAGGTGAAATGCAATAAATAGAGTTTATCGGTGAACTACTGGTCAGGCCCGGCGAAATGTCGAATGAAGCACCAATCGAGGTACAATGCTTTAGGCCACTACCTTAGACTCACATTTCACCGGCACTCCACAGGTCAAGACCGGAAAAATGTCGGTATGGTACTAGATGAATACTATTTCCCTAGTCTACTGTAAAGGACCGGCGACTAACAGACACCTCGCGAGGCTTCACCTGAGTTCTATCAGTGCTCCGCTGGTGCTGCCAAAAGTTAACTTTAGAACCCTTCAATTTGTTTCTCATCCAATTTTTATAATTTCCTTCCTTAGCTTAGAACAGATGTTCGTTTTTACTTTTCATAAAAAAATTACAAAAAGAAATATTATTATGTGGAACTAACATGGCTCTGCAGATTATGACTTCATCCAGCCAACCAAGCAAAGGGAAGGCCCCAGCCACATCTAAAAGCAAGGGCAAGGGAAAGTAAGGGCGACCCTAGCCCCCACCAACACTAGAGAAGCCATTATCTTTTGCGTGCTCAACATGGAGGGGCACTATTCTATTTGCAAGGAGCGCTCTATCATTGTAGATAAGTGCTTCGACTTGGTGGGGCTACGGGATGATTTCCCCAACATCGCAGCTCAATTCACTGACTGCCAATGGCATGTCTTTGCAATCTTCTGCCAGAATTCTACACTAGCCTAGTGCCCGAGTTCTATGCATCATACCAGGCCAGGAAGGAGAGCATGCATAATATAGGCAAGGTTGACGAATTCCCTCACCTTCCCTCAATTATAGTGAGGGGTGTGATGTCACGTCGTCCATCAATTCTTTATTTCGAGAGCACAAGATTGTCCCCAAAATTGAGTATACAGCCAAAATCACCAACAAAGAGGATCAATTCAGTTGGATTTTGCCTACCATTTTTCACACCCCGTAAATTCTCGACATGTAGATGGCCTATTCGCATGTTGGTTAAGAGTTTTTGAATACCATACATGCTAGGAAAAGGCCCAGGGAAAGACTAGATAAGAAATTCATCGAACCATCGTGGGACAAGCTGAGGCAGAGCCCCTGCGCGATGGCAACGTGCCACGGAGGGAGGGCCTCCGCGTTGGCTCCGTGTCATGGAGGCCCTGTCCAGGCCCAAGTATATAAACCTCCAACTTCGGTTTTAAAGTTATATTTCATAAATTTTCCAGAAAAGTCGAGAGAGAACAGAGGGGGGCGAAGGTTTGTTGATAATTTTCATCCAATTACGCCGTCAAACGCTGTCCAAACTCAAATTAACTCCAGATACCGAAGTATCAAGCAGTAAGGAGCATTCCTACGGATTTAATTTTGTGAAATTCGGCCGGCGAATCGTCGTGCTAAGGTAAGTAGAATTGCTCCAAATTAGTGTCAATATACTCCTATCCCTAAAGTGAGTATTTCTCCCTTCTGAACTTCCGAGAAATAGCGAGTTTTTGACCATTTTTTGATAAGCCAAAGTTTGGTCTATATATATATTGAAAGTGATGTTATATTTTAGAATATTAGCGTATTTAGCTCAAATTGATATGTATATGAATGTAGTTGGGAGAAATAGCAGAAATACTGACCGAACTATGCCAGTTAGTCGGGAACTCCGAAGCGAAGGTATGTAAAGCTAGTTCCTTCGGCAAGTTAGTAATCCAGTACAGTAAATAGCGTGATGTATAGAAGAAAGAATTCAGAAGTCAAGAATTGAGTCCAGTATGAGTTTAGCAAGTGTGTTTTGAATCTAGCAAGCATGTTTATAATGTTGTGATATATATATTCAGAATAAAAGTTAGTAAGGCAATATTAGACAGTCAGATGATAACTCAGTTACAGTATAATCAGACACTCAGATAATATCTCTGATACAGTATAGTCAGTATGAGAATCAGTATAACACATAAAAGAGTTCAGAATGAGAAATCAGAGTACAGATAGTATTTTCAATTTAAACATGCTTTCTATATGTGATTATTGTTTGTTGAGACCTGTCTGTGTTATGAGGGCACCCTTTGAGCGTCCTCGCCGCCCCTAGGTAGGTAACTGTGTTGACCCACCGTGAGGGTGGGGATACACCACTCTAAGGAGTGGTATGCCGTCCACAGTAGGACCAAGATGGGATGGAGCATTCCCCATATCAGGCTGATCAGCATAGCAGTATAGCTTACCCTGTTGTGCACTTGTGCCTAGGGGGCAGATTATAGATACAGATACAGATACATATTATAGTTTACAGTACAGGAGTCCTTCGGACTCAGACACAGTTATTTATATCAGAGGCCACAACCCGAGCTAGTGACCCAAGGGGCCGGTCGAGGTGCTCGTAGTTAGTAGACGAGTGGAGTGATTTATTTTTGGATGGTTTTGACCCGGGTTGGGGTATATAGATTGTGTGTTGGTTGGCACCTTCCGGCTTATGGGGGCTGGTATAGGTTCTTGTGTTTTATATATATATACATATATATATATATATATATGTATATACATGATATCTACTAGTTAATAGACAGCAGGTTGCCATGACGACAAGTATGATTCTACCTTACCTTTAGTATAGATAAGTCCATTCCAGATCCTGCTACTTCAGACAATTTCAAATTCTTCCCGCTATTAAGAATTTACTAGCATCGTTGTTTATATTCAGTTATGTTTAGTTTGCTTTGCATACTCAGTACCAGTGGTACTGACGCCCATTTGGGGCGCTGCATCACTTGCCTGCAGGTACCTATAAACGAGGAGTCGATCCCTCGTGATCCTAGCCAGCGCAGAGTCATCAACTCCTATCATCCGGAGCTTGATATTTAGAGGTGTATTTCATTTCCTTTTTCTGTATAGTACGGGTAGGTCAGGGACCTGTCCCGACCATCTTATCAGTATTCTTAGAGGCTTGCAGATGGTGTATATATCTCCCTGTGGTTAGTTGTGCCGGTTGTGTGGGGCCGTGCGTATGTTTAGCCGTTAGTATGGTTGTTTATGTTGGTCGTGTGGGGCCGTATCTAGTTAGTAGTGGTGACCTTGCCGATCACGTAGATGTTCAACATTTGTTATATTTAGTTAAAGATAACTAGACAACATGGTGGCCTTGTCGGCCCGCATAGGTTTCCCTATATGAATATGATTCTGGTTAGCTGATATTACAGTACAGGTGGCTATAGGCCCAGTCGGCCGGAGGCTGTATTTACAGCCGTTATATAGCCCGTTGATTCCATGAATCTGAGTTAGAGCCAGCCAGGCACCAGATGTGCTTAGGCTCAGTAGTCTAGCAGTTCAGGTCCTAATAGGGCACCAGGTGCCAGTCATTCCCCCCAAGGCGGGGCGTGACAAACTTGGTATCAGAGCAGGTCGTGTCCCAGGGAGTCTGCAAGCCGTGCTATGTAGAGTTTTGTCTATGGATGTGTTGTGCACCACATACTATAGGCAGGAGGCTGCAAGGTATGATAGGATGGTTACTCCTTCTTCATATTCCGTTGTGCCATAGAACAATACTGTATAGGGTCGAGTTCTTAAAACTTACCATATTCTTTGAATACAGATACAAGTCAGACCAGCGATATCCTATCCCAGGCAGAAGATCAGATATAGCAATAGGAAAGGGCACCAGCCAGTTACAAGGTAATTATAGCAGCAGAAGGAGGTATTAGGGACCTCCCAATGTGATACCTTTATCAACACCATCCCCAATATATGTCGATAACTTCAGAATAGGAAGTCATACGCATAACGTATAAATGAGTTGATTTATTTGTTAGATATATAAGATCTGATTAAGACAATAGACAATATTAGATTAACCGAAAAGTGTGAGTTAGAGAGGGAAATGTAGGATTACCCCCCTCCATCCTTTCAGATGTGGTATAGTTCCATGTATTCATTTCGTTGCAGTAAGAAAAAGCCATTCCTACCCCTTAGTTTTGATCCCAGTATAGCAAAGGGCATAAGGATTGAGGCGATGTTGCCCAAAGTAGGCATTAAATAAAAGGTGGATTGGTTGATTCCAGAAAGTGTTAGAAAGAGTAAGGAGCCCTTATAATTATGTAAGTTGTGCAGGCCCTCACGGTAATAAGTTAGAAGAGCAAGTAAGTCTACTAGCTTACTCGAAGTGGGCGTAGGAGATCCGTCAATGATGAACTCCCATTAATAGTTAAGTTCGAGTCAGAAAAAGGCCAAGTCCGCCATAAAACGCTAACAACAGCAGGATATACCTGCAAGATAATAGTTATGATTTCAATTGTGGTACCGAAAGGTAGGGTGGTCGTGTGAATCAGATGGGTCTGACTGCAAGCCAGAGAGAAGTACAAGCTGGGATTTGACCAATAATCTTATTGACAATGTAAGGTAGATACCTTGAACCCCAGAGCTCAGTTTAAGGAAGATGAGGGTGAAGAGCATGAATACTAGATTTTGAGGGGAAATCAGAATCGCCTCCAGATTGATAGAACATCGTGTATTAAGGACTAAACCTCAGACTGACAGCTAAAAGACAGTAAGATTGTAGTTTAGAATGTTGCGGTACGTCCGCCTAAGGAGAAGGTAAGAGGGTACCAACCCAGAGACTCTAATCTAGTGTGGCCCAGAGACAAGGTCCAACAGAAAGTCACGGGCCTTAATATAATGCCAAGTAAGGCCACAAGGTTCAGATGTTGCCCCACGTTGTAAGAGTGGCAGTTTCAAATAGCATATCATAGCTAAAGTGCATGTGTGTGTTGCTTTCAGAATGGGATGAAAATCCAATGAAATGGTACGAGAGGACAGGAGATATCATTAAACTGTAGAAGCAGTATATCATGTGCAGTATGAAATTCAGTAAAGTATGTCAGAGATTATGTATTACTACAAAAAGAATTCAGTATGTACTGTACGTAGTTGTTGACATATATGTATATACAAGTATCAGATATGCTGTGAGTAGCTAGCCATAGGGGTTACAGTCACACAGATTCTGGTTAACTGCTAGGAAATATATATAGATTGTACTGCAGGTCCCCTCGCCAAAGGGGGCAGGTTAAGTGTGATTCACGTATGAAGCCATAGAAACTTTCTTGGTTCTCAGTTTATTGAGTTAACAGACTTATATGCTTGTTTCCGGATCTAGGCTTCAGAAGCTCACAGGAGTTAGTAGCCTGGGTCAGGAAGTTGGTGATGCAGGCGCAGTTAGACGTTGTAATGACCAGCTGGCGCCTGTATTAGCAGGGAAGCATTCTTAAAGATCAGTAACATTATCGCATGTGCCAGAACCAGAATTAGAGACCGAATAGGCATATTTCGGAGGTTAGCAATAGCAAAAAAAATTTTTCCAGTATGTTAAGTGGTTGTACATTGTTTTCCCAGCCTTGTAGGTTAGATTCGACCTTAGTCAACGTTAGATTCGACCTTAGTCAACCTAGCAGTTATTATATCGAACACCCCGCAAGTCTGCCAGCCGTCCTAGTCAGACAAAATCGTGAGTACCCAAAGAAAAGGGTCCACATCAGTAGTCAGTGACGGATTAGTACCCTAGCTGGTTCTCGTAAGATATTTAGATACAGAGTCCTAGGAGAAGGCCAGTCTATACGAGATTGCTCATAAGATCGAGAATTTCCCCAAAATAACAGTATAGATCTGAGTGGATACGAACCAGGAATAAGGAAGTGGTAGTACTTTGCTAGCACAATATTTACTAAGACAAGGAGATCGGTAGGTTCCCTATGAAGATCCAGGGATGGATTGCCTGAGAGTAAGTCGGACTAAGCACAACTCTACAATTGATCAATTAGGAGAACAAAAAAGTTAGCTGTCCACAACCCCGTAGTTATGCATGAGTTACAGATGTCCGAGTAGGACATTTAGAGTATCGTTAGACTACTGCAGCATTCGGGTCATTCAACCTAGCTATTCAGATGCAAGGTTATTCAGCCAGATTATTAGCGATCATGATCATTATCAGGATCCTCTGATCAGATACGGGCACATGGTGTGCAGACAGTCGTTCAGGTTATCCCAGCAACAAGTAGCCTTAGCATGCGGCAGGAAGGCCAGATAAGCTCTAGCTATACCGGTAGATTACCTGGCGATTTCTCCATCATAATAAGCCAGTATGATCGTCAATTATGTGCCAAGTTCTCTAAATGTGAATATTATGTATCAATCAAGAAGAGTCAGTGTAGTAACAAACGCCCTTAACCATAAATCAATGGGGAGTTTGACGTATTTATAGCTCGAGCAGCGGGAGTTGGTCAGAGAAATACATCAAATCGCCTGCCTAGCCGTTCGTGTAGCAGAAACAGAGAACAAAAGAGCGGTAATTCAGAACACCGCTGTGTCGTCACTAGTTTTGGAGGTAAAAGAATGGCAATATGACGATTTATCTCTGACAGAGGAGCACAATTTATAGCTAGATTTTGGCAGTCATTTCAGAGAGGTCTGGGAACGCAGATTAACTTGAGCACAACATTCCACCCTCAAACAGATGGACAGGCTGAACGCACTATTCAGACGCTCGAGGATATGCTATGGGCGTGTGTGCTAGACTTTGGAGGTAGCTGGGATGAGCATTTGCCGCTAATTGAATTTGCTTATAATAAGAGTTATCACTCAGCCATCCAGACGACGCCCTTTGAGGCACTGTATGGGCAAAAATGTAAATCGCCAGTTGGCTGGTTTGAAGTGGGAGAGTCAGTGCTGATTGGGCCAGATATTATTCATCAGTCAGAGGAGAAGGTAAAGCTTATCAGGGAACACCTACTGACTACACAGAGCCGCCAGAAATCATATGCTGATGTGCGGCGCAGAGACCTGGAATTTGATGTGAATGAATGGGTATTTCTGAATGTATCTCCAGTGAAAGGGGTGATGAGATTCGCCAAGAAAGGTAAGCTCAGCCCTAGATTCGTTGGGCCTTATCAGATCCAGCGGAGAGTAGGCCGAGTGGCATACGAATTGAACTTGCCTCCAGAATTAGAATCCGTTCATCCAGTTTTCCACGTATCTATGCTAAGGAAGTGCATAGGAGACCCTCACAGAGTTGTCCCAGTCTAGGATATCCAGGTTACGCAAGAGCTGGCCTATGAAGAGGTCCCAGTAGCCATCTTAGACAGATAGATTCGCAGATTAAGAATGAAAGATATTGCTTCTGTCAAGGTACTGTGGCGTAATAGGGACCGACAAGAGATGACCTGGGAAGCAGAGAAAGATATGAAAACCAGATATCCTCATTTGTTCCAAGCCTAGTCAGGTAACAGGCATGTTAGAATTGTTATTTTATATAGTGCCTTGTAGTGTATGTATAAATGAGATAGTCGACTCTAGTCTTTTATGAGATAGATACTATAGTATTGTGTGGAGTACCTGTATTGGACTTTTCTGCATTTCAGGTTCTTGAGATAGTCCATATTACAGGGGAGACTCTGCCAAAATTTTTAAAAATAACCTGAGTAAGTCGAGAATTCTTATAAATAGAAGTTCACAGTCGAGGACGAATATTCTTAAGGGGGGGAGAATGTTACACCCCGTAAATTCTCGACATGTAGATGGCCTATTCAAATGTTGGTTAAGAGTTTTTGAATGCCATACATGCTAGGAAAAGGCCCGGGGAAAGACCGCATAAGAAATCCGCCAAACCATCGCGGGAGGAGCCGAGGCAGAGCCCCTCCGCGATGGCAATGTGCCACGGAGGGAGGGCCTCCGTGTTGGCTCCATGTCACGGAGGCCCTCCAGGCCCAAGTATATAAACCTCCAACTTCAGTTTTAAAGTTATATTTCATAAATTTTCCAGAAAAGTCGAGAGAGCAGAGGGGGGCGAAGGTTTGTTGATAATTTTCAACCGATTACGCCGTCAAACGCTGTCCAAACTCAAATTAACTCTAGATACCGAAGTATTAAGAAGTAAGGAGCATTCCTAAGGATTTAATTTTGTGAAATTAGGCCGGCGAATCATCGTGCTACCGAACTAAGGTAAGTGGAATTGCTCCAAATTAGTGTCAATATACTTCTATCCCTAAAGTGAGTATTTCTCCCTTCTGAAATTCTGATAAATAGCAAGTTTTTGACCATTTTTCGATAAGCCAAAGTTTGGGCTATATATATATTGAAAGTGATGTTTTCTTTCAGAATATTAGCGTATTTATCTCTAATTGATATGTATATGAATGCAGTTGGGAGAAATAGCAGAAATACTGACCGAACTACGCCAGTTAGTCGGGAACTCTGAAGAAAAGGTATGTAAAGCTAGTTCCTTCGGAAAGTTAGTAATCCAGTATAGTAAATAGCGTGATGTATAGAAAAAAAAATTCAGAAGTCGAGAATTGAGTCCAGTATGAGTTTAGCAAATGTGTTTTGAATCTAGCAAGCATGTTTATAATGTTGTGATATATATATTAAAAATAAAAGTTAGTAAGGCAAAATCAGACAGTCAGATGATAACTCAGTTACAGTATAATGAGACAGTCAGATAATATCTCAGATACAGTATAGTCAGTATGAGAATCAGTATAACACATAAAAGAGTTTAGAATGAGAAATTAGAGTACAGATAGTATTTTCAGTTTAAACATGCTTGCTATATGTGAGTATTGTTTGTTGAGACCTGTCTGTGTTATGAGGTCACCCTTTGAGCGTCCTTGCAGCCCCTAGGTTGGTAACTGTGTCGAACCACCGTGAGGGTGGGGATACGCCACTCCAAGGAGTGGTATGCCGTCCGTAGTAGGACGAAGATGGGATGGAACATTCCCCATATCAGGCTGATCAGCATAGCAGTATAGTTTACCCTGTTGAGCCTTTGCGCCCAGGGGCAGATTACAGATACAGATACAAATTACAGTTTACAGTACAGGAGTCCTTTGGTCTAAGACACAGTAATTTATATCAGAGGCCATAGCCCGAGCTGGAGACCCAGGGTGCCGGTCGAGGTGCTCGTAGTTAGTAGACGAGTGGAGTGATTTATTTTTGGATGGTTTTGACCCGGGTAGCGGTATATATATTGTGTGTTGGTTGGCACCTTCCGGTTTATGGGGGCTGGTATAGGTTCTTGTGTTATATATATATATATATATATATATATATACATTATATCTACTAGTTGATAGACAGCAGGTCGCCATGACGACAGGTATGATTCTACCTTACCTTTAGTACAGATAAGTCCATTCCAGATCCTGCTAGTTCAGATAGTTTCAGATACTTCCCGCTATTCAGAATTTACTAGCATCGTTGTTTATATTCAGTTATGTTTAGTTTGCTTTGCATACGCAGTACCAGTGGTACTGACGCCCGTTTGGGGTGCTGCATTACTTGCCTGCAGGTACCTACAAACGAGGAGCCGATCCTTCGTGATCCTAGCCAGCATAGAGTCATCAGCTCCTGTCATCCGGAGCTTGATATTCAGAGGTGTATTTCATTTCCTCTTGTTGTATAGTATGGGTAGGTCAGGGCCCTGTCCCGACCATCTTATTAGTATTCTTAGAGGCTTGCAGATGGTGTATATATCTCCCTGTGGATAGTTGTGCCGATCGTGTGGGGCCAAGCGTATGTTTAGCCGTTAGTGTGGTTGTTTATGTTGGCCGTGTGGGGCCGTATCTAGTTAGTAGTGGTGACCTTGTCGGTCACGTAGATGTTCAGCATTTGTTATATTGAGTTAAAGATAACTGGACAGCATGGTGGCCTTGTCGGCCCGCATAGATTTCCCTATATGAATATGATTCTGGTTAGCTGATATTACAGTACAGGTGGCTATAGGCCCAGTCGGCCGAAGGCTGTATTTACAGCCGTTATATAGCCCGTTGATTCCATGAATCTGAGTTAGAGCCAGCCAGGCACCAGGTGTGCTTAGGCTCAGTAGTCTAGCAGTTCAGGTCCTAATAGGGCACCAGGTGCTAGTCATACCTCCCAAGGCGAGGCGTGACACCATTGCTGCTGACACACCTTTGGGGGCTTCTACGGTGGTGAGATCTCATGGCATGATTTGATGTTTGAAGCCAAGTTGTGGTTTGAATTTATTTGCGGCAACATCATGTGCTCAAAGAATTAGTAGAGGGTAAACTTGGAGGCGACCATCCTCATCACTTGCATCATGAAAAGAGTCCCCATAAACTTTGGGGAAATATTGCTGATTCAGATGAAAAGAAAGGTGAGGCAAGTTGGCATCTCAATGCCCTATTTTGTACTCATATCCCAGCTTTACCTCCGAGCAGGAGTGCCACTTTTCCCAGATGAGGCCCCCAGCTTCGCTACTCATGTGATCACTAAGGATAAAAAGAGGGTCGCAGATGCCCCCAAGAGCAAGAGGAAGCGGATGAATCCTTTGAGGTCCCTAAGGAGTCCACCTCCCATGGCCCCCGATCTCAACATGCCACATCTTGAGGCTTCGGGCCAAGATTCCGGAAAAGCACCTATTAGAGGAGTGTCACCTCCTCCCATATCTTATCTCCCAAGTGGCTTCCAATAGCTCGCAGAGATGACACACTCCAAAAAGAACCAACTTTAGAAATTGGCTAAAAGTCTCCCTGCTCTGATTGCCAAGACGGTGAAAAAGGAGATGAAGTTGATGTATGGTAGTTTGAGCAAGTTGTGCTATCTCGTGGATGTTGTGGAGGGGGCTGTCACTTCTCTCAGGGATGAAGGGTGGGAATGGAAAGGTCGGACATCAATGGAGATGCCCGACATGAGCGCGCTTGATGCCCGTTCAACAGCCCCAAGCCCCATAGATGACTTGTAGGAGGGCTTAGGGGATGAGGAGGAGGATATGGGAGATGATGGCCATGATTGGGATGCTGAGGCGAGGATGATGATGATGAGACTCTGCTCTTTTCCTTGAAACTTTTGCAACATATTTTGGGGAGTCTCTGCTCTTTTCATTGAGTCCGTGAATATTTTTAGGTTATTGTAGTTCAATGGTCCTTGGTGCATAGACTTATATGGTATAACATGTTATTTCATTTTCTCAACTGTAGAGAATTGCATCACTTTAGGACAAGTAATGATTCAAGTTGGAGGGTTTGATGCATTGGTCATTTACCAACTCATTAGGCTCTTAGACATGTGTTTTTGTTCAGTTTTCAAGTCATTAAGGTGGATTTTATGCCCTTTCTCCTTGATCTTTGCAGGTATTTAACTTGAGTAGAGAAAGCATAAAATTGAGCAAAAGGCATAAAAATTGAGATGAGGACTGGTGCCCCAATGGAGGACACCGATGAAATACTGGCTAATCGCAGATACCTACTGTGTCAATGAAGAATGGCTACCAGCGGACCACGAATCAGCACTGGCGAATCACCGGTGCCAATGCCAAATTGATCCAGAACCCGCTGCCCACCAGATGCGACAGACCGGTGGAACGCGGATCAGCACTAGTGAACCTCCAGTGACTCGCAAGTGACGTCCATCAAAAAAGGGCAAAAGCATCCGATTTAGGAAAAGAGGAGCATTTTGTACCCAACTTTTGTACATTTTTAAAAGGAGAACTGAACCTTCTACTCCACATCATTATTCCATTATAGTTAAAATTTAAAAGAAAGTAGAGAGAAGTTGGAGAATTGAATTGTAGAGAGAGAAATCTTCATTTTCTTCTTTGAAAAGGTAGAAAAACTCCATTGGAGACAAGAACCTTGTGCTTGAATTTTCTTACTCATTTTGTTAAATGGATATTGAATTATTACTGATTTCAATGTCTTCTTGTATTTACATGAGTGCTAAATTCCTTTCAAGGGGTGTGTGAATGATTGAGGTTGATTTGGATTGGGTATTACTTAATTGATCTTAGATTTACTTAATTGGTGTAATTCTAGTATTGCATCTGAATTTTAATCTAAATACCCATAGTTGCAAATGTGAATTACACTAGTTTCGCTCGATAAAGGGATTTAAAGTATGGGTGACGAAACATTAATGGGAAATTGGATGTTGATCATGTGGGGTTGGGCTAGAGATAGCCAAAATCCATTGTCACACACCCATTGAAAATGGAAGATAGAATTAATTGATTCTTACCCAAGTTGATATGGTTGTTGTGAAAAGGACTTTGGGGTTTGAGAAAACCCAAGGTATAAGGCACCAAATTGGTTGAAAAACATCGGGTGTAACCTAGTCCACAATTAATTATACTATTGAGTTGTTACACCCCGTAAATGTTAATAATTAGTAAGCGTACATGTGGATTGGTGATGAGTAAGAAGAGCGTGACGCGTATCGATAAAGCCTTGGAAGCGGGGTCGGACAGGACCAGTGCGCACAATGCCAGCGCGGCGCGCAAGCCAATAGTGCACTGGCCAGCGTAGGCCGCTAGGCCTGCTCCCTTAATGGGAGGCACCACATGGGAGGGAGGGGCAGGTTGGCGCTATGGATGGCGCGGGGCGCCCCCCTGCAACCGATCTCACCTATATAAAGCCCTCATTTGTAGTTTTAAGTTCATTTTCTGTGATACCCGACCAGTAAAGAGGATGAAGGAATCAAATAATTTTCATCCGTTTACGCTGGATACACCATCCAAATTCAAATTAACTTCGGGTACTGAAGTTTAAGGCCGCAGGGAGCATTAATACGGACATAGTTTCGCGAAATTCGCCCCGAAAATCATAGCCCCATCGAGCAAAAGTTGTAGGAATTTCTCCAAACGAATTTCTATACTATTATAGGCTTCAAGTAAGCATTTCTCCCTTCTGTACTGTCACACCCTGCCTTGTGGGGTATGACTGGCACCTGGTGCCCTACTAGGACCTGAACTTCTAGACTGCTGAGCCTGAGCACATCTGGTACCTGGCTGGCTCTAACTCAGATTCAGGGAAACAACGGGCTATATGACGGCTGTAAACACAGCCTCCGGCCAACAGGTCTATAGCCACCTGCACCTGGAAAATAGCTAACCAGAAACATACTACTACAGGGGAACCTATGCGGGCCGACAAGGCCACCATGCTGTCAAGTTCTCTATAACTCAACAATAACATGCTAAATAATTACGTGACCGGCAAGGTCACCACTACTGACTGGTTATGGCCACACACGGCCAACAGGAACAGAAATAACAAATAACTATAACAAGCTGCACGGCCTCACACGACCGGCTCGACTGACTACAGGGAAATATATACAGACTGCAAGCCTCTAAGAATACTGATAAGATGGTCGGGACAGGGCCCCGACCTACCCATGCTGTACGACAAAAGAAAAGGGATAAACCTCTAGCTATCTAGCTCCGGATGACTGGAGCTGATGACCCTGTGAGCTGACTGGAATCACGAGGTATCGGCCCCTCGTCTATGAGTACCTGCAGGCAAGTAATGCAGCGCCCCACCGGGCGTCAGTACCGCTTGTACTGAGTATGTAAAGCAATAACTGAAAGAAATATCTGAAAACAACAACACAACTGATGAAGCTGAAATAAGAAAGAATACACTAACTAGCTGAAAATGTGAAGCTATGCCTGCTCTTAACTATACTGGAAGGAGTAGGAGTCATACCTGGAGATGTATCGTTCTACTGTCGATCTACTCGTATCTAGTGTAACATGGCATAACATAACATAACATAGTATAACATAGCACACACAAACCTTACCCGGCCCCATAAGCCAGGAGGTACAACCAACACGCAATGTATACCCCTACCCTGGTCGTCCCATCTCCTATAATAACTATAAGCATCCTGCCGGTCCCCTGGGTATGCACTTGGGCTCGCTGAGCCCTTGACTATAACTGTACCTGAGTCCGGAGGACTCCTGAATCAATACCCAGGCGTATCCGCTCGACAGGTGTGTATAAGGGCCGACCAAGGCACAATATGGGGAAACCTGGCATCCCATCTTCGTCCCCTGTGGGACGGCATGCCACTCCGTAGAGCGACGTATCCTCATCCTCTGGCGGATGTGTCGATACAGCTATCAACCCTGGGGCGGTCATGGATGCTAGGTAAACCAACCCCAAGACAATGCAATGGTCTCAACTAGTAATACTATCTGCATATATCACATGATGAAGCTAATAATTATAATGTATCTGTGTCTACTGTATGCTGAAGTAGTGATAGTGATATGTATGTACTTAATTCATGCTGAGACTGATAATAGTGTATATGTACATATATAATCTTCTGCCATACTGTACTGAGTCTAACGCTGAACAAGATATAGTTTTTCTGTTGAAAACCATACTGTATACTGAGTTTCTATAGTAACATGATTTACTATCTCTAACATGCTTCCTAAACTTCATTTTAACCTATCATTCTACTTCTGAGATGCCTTACAGATATTACATTGTTTTACTGGGTTTCAACTGAATACGATAATATACTAACATTCTGTACTACATCATATACTGAGCATGTTGAACAGTTCCTAACACTTGTATTAGAATCTATATCGTGCTATCAAGTTTCGTGCTAATTATAACCTGATGCTTCTAATATCATACCAACATTTGTAACAAACATAATACATGACTTCTGAACATTCTACTGGCCTTTAAATTACTTTACTATACCGAGATTACTAACTTGCCGAGGAAACTAGCTTTACATACCTTCACTTCTGATTTCCCGACTAATTGGCGTAGCTTGGTCAGTATTTCTGCTATTCCTCCCAACTGCATTCATATATATATCAATCAGTACTAAATACAACTTTATTCTGAGGAACGACATCACTTTCGATATAATTATAGCCTAAACTTAGGCCTATCGAAAGACGATCGAAAACTCGCTATTTTTCAGAAGTCCAGAAGGGAAAAATACTCACTTCACCGCTAGAAACACATAGACACTAGTTTGGAGCAATTCCACTTACCTTAGTCCGGTAGCTCGACAATTTATTGGCCGTATTTCACGAAACTAAATCCGTAGGAATGCTCTCTGCTGCTAAATACCTCGGTATTTGAAGTTAATTTAGGTTTGGACTGTGTTTGGCAGCGTAATAGGACGAAATTATATTACCCTCTTCATTCTATTTCCTTTCTCTAGTTGTTCTCTCTGTTTTCTGGAAATTTTATAAGGATGATATGATTTAAAACCGAAGTGGGGCTTTATATACTTGGGCCTGCACAAGGCCAACGTGTCACGGAGCCAACGCAGAGGCTCCACCTCCGTGACACGTTGCCATCGCGGAGGGGCTCTGCCTCGGCTCCTTCCGCGATGGTTCGACAGGTTTCTCGTCTGATCCTTTTCTTGGGCATTTCTTTAGCACGTATGGCCTTCAAATATGCTTAACCAACATGCGAATAGGTCATCTAGGTGCCGGGAATCCTACGGGGTATAACATTCTCCCCCCCTTAAGAACATTCATCCTCGAATGTAAAATTCTATTTAGAGGACTTCTCAACTTACTATCTAGAAAAATTTCGGCAGAGTTTCCCCTGTAATATGGACTATAACAAAAACCTGAAATGCAGAAAAGTCCAACACAGGTACTGCACGCAATACTTTAAAATTCACTGGATAGCTAAGTATCAATCTTTCTCATTTATACATATACAACCATAAGGTACTACATAAGTAATAATACGGACATACCTGTCGTCTGACTAGGCCTGGAATAGGTGAGGATATCTAGCTTTCATATCTTCTTCAGCTTCCCATGTCATCTCCTCACGGTTTCTGTTACGCCACAATACTTTGACAGACGCAATATCTTTAGTACTCAACCTGCGAATCTGTCTGTCTAAGATAGCTACTGGAACCTCTTCATATGCTAACTCTTCTGTGACCTAGACATCCTGAACTTGAACAACCGTGGAAGGGTCTCCTACGAACTTCCTCAACATAGATACATGGAATACTGGGTGAACAGATGCTAACTCCGGAGGCAAGTTCAATTCGTATGAAACTTGGCCTATTCTTCGCCGACTCTGATATGGCCCAACGAATCTCGGGCTAAGCTTGCCTTTCTTGCCAAATCTCATCACCCCTTTCATCAGAGACACTTTCAGATATACCCAGTCATTTACCGCAAATTCTAGATTTCTGCGCCGCATATCTGCATAGGATTTCTGGCGGCTCTGAGCAATCAGCAGGCATTCTCTGATAAGCTTTACCTTCTCCTCTGACTGTTGAATGATGTCTGGCCCAATCAGCGCTGATTCCCCCACTTCAAACCAGCCCACCGGCGATCTAGATTTTCGCCCATATAATGCTTCAAAGGGCGCCATCTGGATAGCTGAATGATAACTGTTATTATAGGCAAATTCAATCAACGAAAGATGCTCATCCCAGCTACCCCCAAAATCTAGTACACATGCTCGCAGCATATCTTCGAGCGTTTGGATAGTCCGCTTAGCCTGCCCATCTGTCTGAGGGTGGAATGTTGTGCTCAAATTAATTTGCGTTCCCAAACCCCTCTAGAACGACTGCCAGAATCTAGCTGTAAACTGTGCTCCCCTATCTGAAATAATGGATACCGGCACTCCATGTAATCTAACTATTTCTCTGATATATAATTCGGCATAATCCTCAGCCAAGAAGGTAGCCTTCACTGGCAGGAAATGAGCTGATTTTGTCAGCCTGTCAACTATTACCCAAATGGAATCATTTCTGCGTTTGGTACGGGGTAACCCTATTACAAAATCCATATTTATCGCTTCCCATTTACACGTAGGCACCGTTATATCTTGCATCAAACCGCCCGATTTCTGGTGCTCCACTTTCACCTGTTGACAGTTAGGATATCTAGATACAAATTCAGCTATTTCAGCTTTCATACCTGGCCACCAGTAATGTCTCTGATGTCGTGGTACATTTTCGTTGCTCCTGGATGGAGGGAATAGCGAGCGTAATGTACCTCATGCATAATCTGCTGGCGAAGCCCTGAAACATCTGGAACACATAGACGACCTTTACATAACAGCACTTCTCCCTCAGCTACCTGAAAATCTGGTGCTTTACCCTGTTGGATTCTGTCTTTGAGTTGGATCAGGTCCGGATCCTCATACTGCCGTTCTTTCACTTCCACAACTAATGATGATACAACGGTGTTCTGTATTACTGCACTACCGTCCTCTGTTTCTGCTACATGAACTGCTAGGCTAGCTAACTGATGTATCTCCTTGACCAACTCCCGCTGTTCGGGTTGCAAATGTCCCAAGCTCCCCATGGACTTACGACTGAGAGCATCTGCTACAACATTGGCTTTTTCGGGGTGGTATAGAATATTCACATCATAATCCTTTAACAACTCCAACCAGCGACGTTGCCGCAGATTCAACTCCCTCTGAGTGAAGATGTACTGTAGGCTCTTGTGATCTGTGAAAATATCAACATGGACGCCATACAGGTAATGCCTCCACATCTTCAAGGCGTGGATTACTGCGGCTAATTCCAGGTCGTGGGTAGGGTAATTCTTTTCGTGTTTCTTCAGCTGTTTGGAAGCATATGCAATTACTTTACCATGCTGCATCAACACACAGCCTAACCCGACGCCTGATGCGTCGCAATACACCGAATAACCTTCTGTACCTTCCGGCAATGCTAACACTTGGGCGGAGGTTAATCTGTCTTTCAGTTCCTGGAAGCTCTGCTCGCATGCCTCTGTCCACTGAAACTTTGCTGCTTTCTGTTCAGTTTAGTCAGAGGTGCTGCAATAGTCGAGAACCCTTCAACGAACCTCCTGTAATATCCTGCTAACCCCAGAAAGCTACGGACTTCAGTCGAAGTGGTAGGCCTAGGCCATGATTTAACTACTTCTATTTTCTGCTTGTCAACTTGTATACCAGCATCCGACACAATATGCCCTAAAAAGGCTACTGAGTTAAGCCAGAATTCACACTTAAAAAATTTAGCATATAACTGGCGGTCCCTAAGGATCTGGAGCACTGTCCGCAAATGAGACCGGTGATCTGCTTCAGAGCGAGAATACACCAGAATGTCATCAATGAATACTATCACGAACAAGTCTAGGAAGGGTCTGAAAATACCGTTCATCAGGTCCATGAAGATTGCCGGGGCATTCGTTAACCCGAAGGACATGACTAGAAATTCAAAATGTCCATATCGGGTCCTGAACACTGTCTTAGGAATATCCCTCTCACGTACTCGAACCTGGTGATATCCGGACCGCAGGTCAATCTTAGAAAAGTATCTGGCTCCCTGCAACTGATCAAATAAATCATCGATTCTGGGAAGCGGGTACTTGTTCTTTATTGTAACTTTGTTTAATTGCCGATAATCTATGCACATTCGGAGCGAGCCATCTTTCTTCCTCACAAATAAAACTGGCGCACCCCATGGTGAACTACTCGGCCTGATAAAACCTTTATCCAATAAATCTTTCAACTGCTCCTTTAATTCTCTGAGTTCCGCAGGAGCCATGCGATAAGGAGGAATCGATATCGACTGGGTGCCTGGTAATAAATCAATAGCAAAGTCTATTTCCCTTTCTGGGGGAATACCAGGTAACTCATCCGGAAACACATCAGGGAATTCATTCACTACCGGAACAGACTGGAGTGTCGGAGATTCTGCTTGGACATCCTGAACTCTGACCAGATGGTAAATACATCCCTTAGATATCAACTTTCTTGCCTAAAGGTAGGAAATAAACCTACCTTTTGGCGTAGTGGTGCTGCCCTTCCACTCCCGCACTGCTTCTCCTGGGAAGTGGAATCGGACCGTCTTGGTCCAACATTCAACATTGGCAAAGCACGGCACTAGCCAATCCATACACATTATGGCGTCGAAGTCTATCATCTGTAACTCGACCAGATCTACTGTGGTCTGACGGTCGGCAACCTCTACTGTACACCCTCGGTAAATTCTGCTAGCTACGATAGAGTCACCGACGGGCGTGGATACTAAAAAGGGATGCTGCAATAATTCTGGTGTGATATTGAACTTTCGTGCCACAAATAGAGTAATGTAGGACAAAGTAGACCCTGGATCAATCAATACATAAGCAGGGTGTGAGCAGATAGTTAGCATACCTGTCACAACATCAGGTGACGCTTCTGAATCTTGCCTCCCTAGTAAGGAATATGTGCGGCTTGGACCCGCACCTGCACTGGAGGCCTCTGATCTGCCCCGACCCTTGCCTGCTGAAACTGAGGGCCTGCGCCCTACCGAGGATGCTGTAGCTCGTGACCCTGTGGGTGCCCTGTCCTGTCTATCCCGATCCTCTTGACTTCTGGCTAGGCAATCTTTCATCAAATGGCCTTCTTGGCCACAAATATAACATTCGGTGGAGCCATACCTGTATGCTCCAGGATGGCGTCGGCTACATATAGGGCAAAGTGGTAGGTTATACCTACTCTGCTCCGCCCTCCTCTATAATGGTGAATCTGCCATCTGCGAGCCTCTGCCAGTCTCTGACTGCCCCTTGCGGCTAAATCTACCCCTCTGCAACTGTGGTGGAGGTGGGGGCCTGGGCGGCCTATCTAACAATCATGGCCTGGGTCCTCCCCGAGCCTCCCTCTGTAACTCAACTGGCCTGTCCCGGCGGCACTGTTCCTGATTAGCCCTCCTAATCTCCCGATGCCGCTGTCTGATGCCCTCAATATTCTGGGCAAATGCCTGAACTCGAGCAATGTCCATGTCCTCTCGCAGTGTGGCCGTAATACAAGTCTCAACATATTCTGGATTCAACCCCATGATAAAGCGATGTACTCTGGATGCCATGGTATCAACAAAGGCCGGTGCATACCGAGCCAAAGAATCAAACCGCAAGGAATATTCCCGAACACTCATGGCTCCCTACTCTAGATGTAAAAACTAGTCTACCCGGGCCTGTCGAATCTCCCGCGGCAAATAGTGGTCCAGAAAAGCTCCTGAGAAGCTGGACTAGGTTGGAGGGGAAACATCTCTCCCTCGAGACCTTTCCCAGCTTTCATACCACAATACGGCGATGTCCCGTAACCGGAATGCTGCCAACTCAACTGATTCTATAGGCGTGGCATACATAACCCTGAAAATTCTCTTCATTTGATCCAGAAAATCCTGAGAGTCCTCTGTCCGGTCTGTACCTTTAAACTGTGGGGGATTCAGAGCCAAGAACACTCGCACCCTCGAACTACCGGGCCCTCCTGACGATTCCACAACTGTAGACGGCATCGGCTGACGCTGAGCAGCCATCATCTGTGCTAACATAACTACCGCACTCCTAACCTCCTGGGCGGAAGGTGTCGGTATAGGGACTGCTGGAGGTAGTGTCGCCCCATGTGGCTCCTGATGTGGTGGAGACTGCTGAGAAGGCTGGGACGATGCCTCTGTAGTGCCCTCTGATCGGGCTGTTTCTAAATGAGGGTGAGGCATCCTGCTGGTGCCTTCCCCTACTGCAATATCTAAACTCCGGCCTGTGATAGGGTGTCGCTGGTCTGACATTATCTGTGACCAAAGAACACAGTAAGCTTTTAGGGACTCAACCCTATATTGTACCGCTCTACAACATGACTGAATAAGAATAAAAGACAACCATCCTATCATGCCTTGCAGCCTCCTACCCATAGTATGTGGTGCACAACACATCCATGGACAGGACTCTACTTAGCACGGCTTGCAAACTCCCTGGGATACGACCTGCTTTGATACCAAGTTTGTCACACCACGCCTTGGGGGGTATGACTGGCACCTGGTGCCCTACTAGGACCTGAACTACTAGACTGCTGAGCCTGAGCACATCTGGTACCTGGCTGGCTCTAACTCAAATTCAGGGAAACAACGGGCTATATGACGGCTGTAAACACAGCCTCCGGCCAACAGGCCTATAGCCACCTGCACCTGGAAAACAGCTAACCAGAAACATACTACTACAGGGGAACCTATGCGGGCCGACAAGGCCACCATGCAGTCTAGTTCTCTGTAACTCAACAATAACATGCTAAATAATTACGTGACCGGCAAGGTCACCACTACTAACTGGTTATGGCCACACACGACCAATAGGAACAGAAATAACAAATAACTATAACAAGCTGCACGGCCTCACACGACCGGCTCGACTGACCACAGGGAAATATATACAGACTGCAAGCCTCTAAGAATACTGATAAGATGGTCGGGACAGGGCCCTGACCTACCCATGCTGTACAACAAAAGAAAAGGGATAAACCTCTAGCTATCTAGCTCCGGATGACTGGAGCTGATGACCTTGTGAGCTGACTAGAATCACGAGGTATCGGCCCCTCGTCTATGAGTACCTGCAGGCAAGTAATGCAGCGCCCCACCGGGCGTCAGTACCGCTGGTACTGAGTATGTAAAGCAATAACTGAAAGAAATATCTGAAAACAACAACACAACAGATGAAGCTGAAATAAGAAGGAATAGACTAACTGGCTGAAAATGTGAAGCTATGCCTGCTCTTAACTATACTGGAAGGAGTAGGAGTCATACTTGGAGATGTATCGTTCTACTGTTGATCTACTCGTATCTAGTGTAACATGGCATAACATAACATAACATAGTATAACATAGCACACACAAACCTTACCCGGCCCCCATAAGCCGGGAGGTACAACTAACACGCAATCTATACCCCTATCCTGGTCGTCCCCTATAAGCATCCTGCCGATCTCCTGGGTATGCACTTGGGCTCGCTGAGCCCCTGACTATAATTGTACCTGAGTCCGGAGGACTCCTGAATTAATACCCGGGCGTATCCGCTCGACAGGGGTGTATAAGGGCCGACCAAGGCACAATATGGGGAAAACTGGCATCCCATCTTCGTCCCCTGTGGGACGGCATGCCACTCCATAGAGCGACGTATCCTCGTCCTCTGGCGGACGAGTCGATATAGCTATCAACCCTGGGGTGGTCATGGATGTTAGGTAAACGAACCCCAAGACAATGCAATGGTCTCAACTAGTAATACTATCTGCATATATCACATGCTGAAGCTAATAATTATAATGTATCTGTGTCTACTGTATGCTGAACTAGTGATAGTGATATGTATGTACTTAATTCATGCTGAGACTGATAATAGTGTATATGTACAAATATAATCTTCTGCCATACTGTACTAAGTCTAACGCTGAACAAGATATAGTTTTTCTGCTGAAAACCATGTTGTATATTGAGTTTCTATAGTAACATGATTTACTATCTCTAACATGCTTCCTAAACTTCATTTTAACCTATCATTCTACTTCTGAGATGCCTTACAGATATTACATTGTTTTACTGGGTTTCAACTGAATACGATAATATCCTAACATTCTGTACTACATCACATACTGAGCATGCTGTGCAGTTCCTAACACCTGTATTAGAATCTATATCGTGCTATCAAGTTTCGTGCTAATTATAACCTGATGCTTCTAATATCGTACAAACATTTGTAACAAACATAATACATGACTTCTGAACATTCTACTGGCCTTTAAATTACTTTACTATATCGAGATTACTAACTTGCCGAGGAAACTAGCTTTACAAACCTTCACTTCTGATTTCCCGACTAACTGGCGTAGCTTGGTCAGTATTTCAGCTATTCCTCCCAATTGCATTCATATATATATCAATCAGTACAAAATACAACTTTATTCTGAGGAACGACATCACTTTCGATATAATTATAGCCTAAACTTAGGCCTATCGAAAGACGGTCGAAAACTCGCTATTTTTCAGAAGTCCAGAAGGGAGAAATACTCACTTCACCGCTAGAAACACATAGACACTAGTTTGGAGCAATTCCACTTACCTTAGTCTGGTAGCTCGACGATTCGTCGGCCGTATTTCACGAAACTAAATCAGTAGGAATGCTCTCTGCTGCTAAATACCTTGGTATTCAAAGTTAATTTAGGTTTGGACTGTGTTTGGCAGCGTAATCGGACGAAATTATATTACCCTCTTCATTCTATTTCCTATCTCTGGCTGTTCTCTCTGTTTTCTAGAAATTTATAAGGATGATATGATTTAAAACCGAAGTGGGGCTTTATATACTTGGGCCTGCACAAGGCCAACGTGTCACGGAGCCAACGCGGAGGCTCCACCTCCGTGACACGTTGCCATCGCGGAGGGGCTCTGCCTCGGCTCCTTCCACGATGGTTCGACAGGTTTCTCGTCCGATCCTTTTCCCGGGCCTTTCTTTAGCACGTATGGCCTTCAAATATGCTTAACCAACGTGCGGATAGGTCATCTAGGTGCCGGGAATCCTACGGGGTATAACATGTACTTTCGAGAAATTATACGTTTTTGACCGTGTTCCGTTTAGTTGAAGTATAGTGAATATTTATGTAGAAAGTTATCATTTTTTGCTAAATTTAGTACTGAAACTAGTTTCTTCTCCTAGTAATATGATTCAGTTGAGAAGAGTTGTTGAATATAATCTGAACTTGCCAGTTAATCAGGAATTGGCAATCTAGGTATATTAAGGAGAATTGCTTCGGCAAGTTAGTTTCTTTATATTATAACTCAGTTTAAATCCCAGTAAGAGAGCCAGAAGCATATTAATTGTGATTAGCAGTTTTTATTAGCTGAGACCAGTATTCTATGTTTAGTTAGGGATTGACTACGACCTATATAGCCTTCTCTAACCAACCCCAGGGTTACTAGCTGGGTCGATGCCCGCTAGGGGAGAGATGACGTCGCTCCACGGAGCGGTATACCGTCTGTGAGGGACGAAGATGGGGTCCCAGGTCCTCATACAGTCCATTCCATGGCTGGACTATTTTATGTCATATCGATACCACGCCCCGTTGAGCCTGGTGCCCTTGGTGCAGATATCAGGAGTCTACTAGACTCAGACACAGGTACAGTCAGGGGCCGAGCAGGCTCAGTTGTAGACCCGGGGGACTGGTAGGACGGCTATAGCTATTGGTTGACCCAATCTGACCTTGCTAGGGGTATATAGATTGAGGTGTACTCACTGGGGCTTATGGGGGCCCCAGGTAGGTTATTCTGTGCTGGTTGTACCTTCCGGCTTATGGGGGCTAGGTAACGTTCTTGTTTGCATTAGTTACTGATAAGTTAGATAGTAGGAAGTTCAGCTATTCAGGTATTATCTCTACCCTTTCCTTTCAGTTATTCTTAGTTTCATTTCTTTTATTCAGTTATTTACAATTATTGCCTTACATATTCGGTACATATTGTACTAACGCCCTTCTCGGGGCGCTGCATTACTTTCCTGTAGGTGAGGATAGACGAGTAGCAGGTCCCTATTAGCCTCTAGCCAGAGTTTTCAGAACTGTCAGCTTCTTTCCTCTTGAGCTGGTAGATAAAAGGTTTACTTCTTTTGATTGTACAGTTTTTGGGTAGGTCGGGCCCTATCCCGACCACTATACCACTCCTAGAGGCTTGCAGATTGTTATAGATTCCCTATGGTTAGCTGTTCATGGTCGTGTGGGGCCCATATGTGTTTTTATCTTGCGGGTTGGCCATATGGGGCCTTATTTAGCTGTTAGTTAGCGGCCTTGTTGGCCATAGCTTAGTTTAGTATTGGATTTACTTTTCTGTCATAACTAGACATCATGGTGGTATTGTCGGCCTGCATAGGATTCCCTATTATTACCTGTTTCTGGATAGCTGTTTTCTTTTACAGGTGGCTATAAGGCCTTATCGGTCGGGGGCTATATTTACAACCGAGATATAGCCCGTTGCTTTCTTGATTTGGAAGTTAGTATTGGTCTTGCACCAGGTGTAATTAGGCTTAACTAGATCAGTTCAGA
The DNA here is from genome assembly GCA_035772735.1 of Datura wrightii. Classification (NCBI taxonomy): domain Eukaryota; kingdom Viridiplantae; phylum Streptophyta; class Magnoliopsida; order Solanales; family Solanaceae; genus Datura; species Datura wrightii. The sequence continues at coordinate 117,034,929 of JASDFA010000027.1, read as the reverse complement.
TCTTAGTAGGGCACCAGGTATCAGACAGACCACCTAGACCCCCACCACCACAGCCGTAGCAAGGGAGTAGATATGATCGTCGGGGACAGTCAGGGCCTGGCGAGAACTCTCGGTTAGCAGGTTTGCATCAGTAGAGAGTGTCAGAGAAGATAACGTCATTCTGGGGCATGCAGGTATTATACGTGTGGATAGGAGGGTCAACGAATGAGGGACTGTCCAGCCAGGGGTCAGAGTAATCGGCATCGACATGATAGATCTTTAGTGGGGTCACGTACCCCAGCCCCTCCAGCAAAGCATAGTACCTCAGCTCCACCCGGCAGAGGCTGAGGTAGATTAGGGGCATCCAGTTTAGGTACTGGTCCAGATCACACATATGCGTTATGTTCGGGCATTTGGTAACTACACGCAAGTACACACGGTCAAACAAGTAGTAAAGTGGCTTAAGTAACGCCAAGTATCGATCCCACAGGGACTAAGCTACGGTACTAATTTGACTTAAGTGTTAATAAACTATATCTTTAAGAATGCAGACAACCAAATGAATAAGATTTTTAGAGTTTGAGTTACTAATTAATAAGAATCTAAAGCAAAATTATAAAGTGAGTCTGAACAATAATAATGAGCAAGCTGAGGTTAAGATGAACATGCAGGGAATTAATTTATCGATACAATCAGTTAATCTTTCCTTCGGTTGCTAGTCAAGAATTATTGCCAATGGATTGGAACTTTCGTCTCCTATCCAACTTAAGAATCATGAACCTTCAATCTACATTTCCGTGATAAAAGGATTTCATGTTCTAGCCATACAAAACTGATTCCCTAATTGACTAATAAGACTTTCAGATATATTTCTATTCTGAATGTAAATCAATTCTCAGTTTTCCCAAACTAAGAAGAGATCATATCCTACCAATTCACAACTTTCCAATTTCTTTCCTTCTCAAAATCAAAATTGGATTTTTTAGATATACATTAACATTGGACAAACATTAATGCAGTAAGAAGAAGAATTGATAGAACAACCATTGAAGAAAAGATGAAAACTAAAATGATCAACAATTACATTCCACTACAATTGTTCTTAACCTCAGCAAAAAGTTAATTTAGCCACTCATTTGTGGATTAAACATCATCAAATGAGTATAAATCATACAAACAATTGAGATAAAAGAGAAAGAGACAAAGAAGAAACCTAGAATTTTTGTCCCCTCAATTGCCTGTAACCCACGTTCTTGCTCAACCAAGTCAGAATTCTTTAAAATAAAACCTAAGTGTGCTATTTATACTAGTGGGAATTTTTCCCGGAATAACAAGCAACGTGGCACGGAGTGTATCGCGGAGCACTCCCTCCGTGCCAAGGAGGTATCGCGGACCCTCTCTGGAATTAGGCTCCTAAGAAATTTCACCTTGGCGTGCCACGGCTTGCATCGTAGAGCCTGGCCAACGTGCCACGGTGCAATCGCACACCTACACTGGAAATTGATGGCCCAGGTAATTGTACTCAACGTGCCACGACTTGCATCGCGTGGCATTGCCTCCGTGTCACGGAGGTAACACGAGGCTTCACTGGAAATTGCCAAAATTAAATCACCCGAGGTAGAGTGCTTCTGCGATGGCAGTGTGACACGGCTCCGTCGCGGAGCCCTTATTTTTGCTGCTCTTCCTTGACCTTTTCCACTCCTTTCTTCCAAGTCCATTCCCGATTTTTACCAACATGTATCTTAGCTTCCCAAAATTCCATTTTACCTGCAAAACAATACTAATCATATTGGTTAGTATAAATTCACATTTAAACTACAAATCACATGAGAATGCAGAAATAACGATAGATAACAAAGACGAAATGAAGCATTTGAGTATCACTTGGGCATATAATTCTGCCCAAGATCACTTACCCCGCACTTAAAACCTTGTTTGTCCTCGAACAATACTCTCACATCTCATGCAATTGACACCCATGCATAGATACTTTGGCTCGACATTTCAAGCTACGATTATACCGATTATTTAGTCTAGAAAATCATCAAGAAAACATGCATGTTCTCATCAATACAATGACATACCCCACATTAAGACCTCCTATACTCAAGAATCGACTCTTGATCTTGGAAAATTCATGCAAATCAACTGATCAAGACATCCAACACAAAATTTAATCTCTCGTCAAGCATGTGCCCTCACAACACAAGAGAATCTCCCCATTTGCAATGATACGATTTCCAAAGTATTACATATAGGGGTATATGAACACGATTTCGCTCTCTCCCAAAGAATTCACATGCATCATGTCATGAACCATAGGCTTGCCTCTAGTGTACTACTCCACTAATATAAGGATGCGTGATGTAAGATCACGTAGGACTTAACGGGTTGTAATGTAAGCTAAGGAACTAAATACTGGGCTAACCAATAATAGCAACTAGCTTCCTTAAGCGCTTTTCAATACATCCACCATCATTATGGGCACTGTTTGTTCCTTCATCCTCTCATTCTTGAAATTTTTTCTTTGTTTTTGTTCCCATTTCTGAAAGCACACTCGACTTAATAACCAAGATTAGTTATACATCTTTATTTTATTTAATTTCAGCAAGTGCACCTTTGACCTTTTCTTTAACTTTCACCACTTCCGCTTTTCCTTCCTTTTCACAATTCTCACTCCTTTACACTGTGGAAAAATTGTTTTTCTTGAGCGCTTAAGAGTTTTGGATCAAATTCAAGGCTAATGAAAAGAAGGGATTAAGCTCGGTTTGTACCTCTTCAAATAAAGAAAAAAATAGGCTAAAGGCTCAATGGGGCTAACTAGGATGTACATTCAAGGTAGGTATGATAATGGAAAAACTTTTGGTTTAATCAAAGAAATGGCTACATCCTTTCCTACGATACACATCCTTCATTTCGTTTCGTCCACACACCAAGCAAGTTCTAGACACTTCACAATATCATGGAATAATCGAAAACTCACCTCCCACTCATTGCACATGCTCAACTCAAGACATATTCACAGACTCTTCAATCAGCTAATTACAAGTATTCAATATTAAGCCTCTATTACACCGAATCGAACTTTATGGCCTAGGTATCTCAACGTGTTTATGCATTTGCATGCTTTCATATGAATCACCTTTGCACTTAATATCATGTACAACGCGTAACGAGAATTTTGAACCATGAAGTAGCGACACGTTTGGGAAACAAACAAAGAAAGAAAATAAAGAAAAACTACACCTATCGACTACATTTCCCTTCAGACGATCGTCATCCTTCCATCATAGGGAACAGTCACTAATTACGACTTCGGTTCAATGGGACTATTCTCGGTAAAAGCACCAAAAACAAAGGCCGAGAAACCCAAAATAAAAGAAATTTAACGAAAAATTTTAAAAATTTTGATAATTTCGATAAAAAACAAAAATATTTACACAACAACCATTCAACAATAGCTCACACAACACACAACAGCTTAACATTCATTATAACACCACTTAATTACAGAACACATAACACCAAGTCACAGGGTCACGTTTTTCACAGGTACAACAACACAACACATCCACATAAACAAAAACAACAACGAAACAGCTGGCACCTAACTACTCCCACCCCACACTTAAATCGAACACTGTCCCCAGTGTTCACAAAATTCAACATAGCACAAAGGTGGGTGGTGAAACTCCTTGATCAATCGAAGTATTCAACTTCTTCATCAGGTGTCATTGCCTTATCTCCCATATCAGAATCGCCCCCGCTGTGCTCATCTGACTCAACATCTGAGTCCACACGGCGGGTCTCCTTATCAGTGGGGACATCATCATCTACAGGCTCCACAAAAGCTGGCTCCACTCGGCACAGAGCCCGGGCATTCTCGCCAAAGGGGTAATCTAATTCGAGATGCCACAGCTCATCTTCTGTTGCTGGCCTCCCGCCAATGCGCAACTGCAGGATCTGCATCCCGCACGTGTGGGCCATATATTGATCATCCCGAGCATGTCGTTCGGCTAGTGTGAGAACAGGCCCATGAGTGGTGTCAGGTGCCTTGCTTTTTGTGACATCCCAGGCACGCCTTTCAATCTGTGGGATGTAATCTAGGGCCTCCTCCTCGATGTTGTTGCCCCTCAAGAATGTGGTAAGCAAACCACCGAACCCGTACCTGTGCCCTTGACGCAAGCGGGCTCTGTTCATGGCGGAAATGATTACCGCCCCAACATTTATCTGAAGCCCTTTCATCAGGGCGTACACCAAGCATACTCGATCCCGGGTGACATCTATCATGTGCACCCCCGGGATCAGGAAGGAACACATAATTTTCAGCCAAATTCTGGCTTCCCTATTCATCTGAGAGTAGGGCAGTGTCTGATGGTAGCCCCTCTCTTTGTGCCTGCTCCACCGTGCTGTCGAACGGGCTCCACATACAGTGCGTCTGATGTCCACATAAGGTGCAGTTATGTTAAGTTGCCGGAGTATATGGACGTCTGTGTTCCGCACCCTCAATATAGCATTCAAGTGATGGGGCTCAAAAGTGACAACCTGCCCTCTTATCTTGACTGTGTGACTGTGGAGGGTCGGGTTCCAGTTGGCATAGAACTCCCAAATCAGATGGAGATTGCACTCCTTGGGCTCTTCGAAGATGAAGTTCGGCCCGACGGTATCAATTCAGTGTACGATCCTCGGGAATTCCTATGCCAGCGGCTCCCTTGCTATATGCTCTTCCGGGAAGTATTTGGTTTCTTTGTGTTTTGCATACCATTTCTTCCCTTCATCAGTCACCCATCGGGTTCCGTATTGTCGGCGTTGGCCTCTCGAAACTGCTGGTGCTACTGGAACTGTTGTTCCTAACCTTATTCTTTTTCTGCTGGCGCCCGATGTGGACGCTCCCTTTCTTTTATCTTGTCTGCCCGACATTGTTCCTGCACATATTACCATACAATCCCAATGTTATTCAAATCATAACTAGCAACGACTAAGGTTGGGTTTAATTTAATCACCCCACACTTAGTCTTTAGCCGCAATTAAAACAATTCGCAAGACATTCATGATTTCACAATCTTTATATTCACATTCTTAGTGCCTTCATATAATTCGATGGAATAATTAGTATGTACTACTCAGTCTTCGTAGAACGAATAACAATATCGCCATCGATTATATCATCATAGCACTTAGCCAAATTTTTGTTCTCAACAACCTATGCAATTCACCAATTTCATTTTTCCAAAATTCCCTTGTATACTTAGCATATTCAACATTAATCACAACATAATTCACATCACCCAACATGCAAACCCAATTTTTTTCACATTTCAAGCAAGTTTAGTTTTCTTCCTATTCAAATTCCAACCCTAGCTACCAATTTCGAAAAAATTTGTTAAAACATGCATTCATCGAGTTCATATACTCACAACGATATTATGAACATCAATCAATCATAACTTAAATGAATTCAAGCTTGATTTTCACTTACGGCAAGTTTCAATCACTACCCATGCTCAAGAATCGAAATTTCAAGCAAAAATGAGGGCAAGTTCACGAATATACCTTTAATCCAATGAAATTGAAGAAAACTTGAAGAAATCTTGTGCTAGGTCCATGTCACATTGGGGGAAGAGGGAATTTAGGGTGTGGGTTGCGGAGGAATTGAAAGAATAGGAAAAAATGAAGGAATTTGTGGTTAAAAAGGAGGTTTTTCGCGTGGGTTACCCGGTGACCCGAGGTGACCCAATGCGAATTACACCTCAACGTGTCACGAAAGGTAACGCGGAGCACCTCCTCCGTGACACAGAGCTGTCGCGTAGGTGTTCTAGAAATTTTTAAAAGATTCAGAATACCTTCAACGTGTCACGGAGGGTAATGCGGAGGCCCTCCTCCGTGACACGGAGCCAATGCGTAGGCTCACTGTCATGCCACTTTTTATTTTTCTCACCTCGATTTTTTTCCTTTGTGCTTTTTTGCATTTTTGCCCTCCGTTCCACCTGAAAATCATTCAACCACAAGAAATTCGTTAGAAATCATAGGTTGCCTCTCAACAAATTTTATTTTTCTTTTTCTTTGTTTTTTTTACAAATAATCCTACTCTTCTATTACAACACATTAACGGGTTGCCTCCCGTGCAGCGCCTGGTTTACCATCGCGGCTCGACGTCATTTACGCTCAATCATCCTCTAGAGTGATGGACGTCTTCTCTCGAATAACGTCCTCACCCCAGTAATGCTTACAACGCTGTCCATTAACCAAGAATGTGGCACTTCGATCTTCTTGCCACAACTCCACTGTCCCGTGCGGGGTCATTCTCACTACCTCAAACAGCCCTGACCATTTGGACGGCAATTTCCCTGGAAACAGCCTCAATCTTGAATAGAAAAGCAACACTTTCTACGTCGGATCGAATATCTGATGCACCATATGCTTATCGTGCCACCTCTTTATTTTCTCTTTGTAGCACTTGGCACTTTCATAAGCATGCCAACGAAACTAATCAAGTTCGCTGAGTTGCATCAGCCTCTTCTTACCCGCTAGCTCTAGATCCATGTTCAATTTCCTCACAGCCCAAAAAGCTCAGTGTTCTAGCTCCACCGGTAGATGACACGCCTTTCCATAGACCAATCTGTACGGAGAAGTCCAAATTGGTGCCTTGTAAGAAGTTCTATAAGCCCACAACGCATCGTCGAGTTTGCTTGACCAATCACTACGTTGTGCATTCACTATTTTTTAGAGAATCTGCTTCACTTCTCTGTTTGACACCTCCACTTGCCCACTAGTTTGGGGATGATATGTTGTTGCCACCTTGTGGCGCACCCCATACTTAGGTAGCAAGTTCTTGAAACTTGCATTTACAAAATGAGCCCTTCCATCACTGATAATGGCTCGGGGTGTCCCGAACCTGGTGAAAATGTGCTTTTTCACAAATTTCGTTACCACCTTTTTGTCATTCCTGGGGCAAGCTGTTGCTTCAACCCACTTTGATACATAATCAATGGCCACTAAGATGTAACGATTACCAAATGACGGTGGGAACGGGCCCATGAAATCAATACCCCATACATCAAAGATCTCCACTTCTAGTACATGTTGTAGCGGCATCTCTTGCCTCCTACCAATTGTACCTGTCCTTTGACATCTATCACACATTTTGACGTATGCCATAGAGTCTCTAAATAGTGTAGGCCAAAAGAAACCTGACTGTAGCACCTTGTGCACTGTCCGCTCACCTCTGTGGTGCCCTCCATACAATGAAGAGTGACAACTCCTCAAAACTTCTGCAATCTGGCTCTTCGGGATGCATCTTCTCATAACCTGATCCGGTCTCTGCTTAAACAAGTACGGCTGATCGCAAATAAAATACCGGCAATCATGCCTCAATATTTTTCTCTGCTGAGCCGTAGCCTCCGGTGGATAGACTCCACTCACTAGAAAATTCACTATGTCTGCATACCAAGGGATCTCAGCTTCCCTTATTGCCAAGAGCTGCTCATCCCGGAACTCCTCTTTGATGCTGTCACCTTCCTTCACATGCGATCGACTTTCCAATTGCGATAGGTGATCTGCCACTTGATTCTCGCTCCTTTTTTTGTCCTTAATCTCTAGGTCAAACTCTTGCAACAACAAGATCCATCTGATTAGCCTAGGTTTTGCATCCTTCTTGTTAAACAGATACTGAATCGCTGCATGATCGGTATACACCACTACTCTAGAACCCACCAAATAGGACCTGAATTTGTCAAACGCAAATACCAATGCTAGCATCTCCTTTTCTGTGACTGTATAATTAACTTGGGCAGCATCTAGTGTTTTGCTTGCATAATGAATGGAATGGAAAATTCTATTCCTCCGCTGCCCCAATACAGCTCCCACAGCCACATCGCTTGCATCACACATCAGTTCAAACGGTTGTTCCCAATCCGGAGAAATAAGGATAGGTGCTTTTATCAATTTCTGCTTCAACTCCTCGAATGCTTTGACACAACTTCACCTCTTTTTCTAGCAACTTGCATATTGGTCTAGAAATTTGAGAGAAGTTCTTAATGAACCGTCTGTAGAACCCTGCATGCCCGAGAAAACTGCAAACACCCTTCACTGACATAGGCGGTGGTAGCTTTTCAATAACTTCGATCTTTGCATGATCGACTTCCAACCCCTTGCAAGAAACTTTATGGCCAAGGACGATACCCTCCTTGACTAAGAAATTACATTTCTCCCAGTTGAGTACAAGGTTGGATTCTTCACAGCGAGCTAGCACCCTGTCAAGATTCTGCAAACAAGTAGCAAACGAATTATCGAAAATAGAAAAATCATCCATAAATACCTCGAGGAAATCTTCCACCATGTCGTGAAAGATCGCTATCATGCATCTCTGGAATATTTTGGGTGCATTGCATAAACCAAATGGCATCCACCTAAAAGCATATGTCCCATAAGGACATGTGAAAGTAGTCTTCTCCTGGTCCTCCGGTGCTATGGCTATTTGGTTATAGCCAGAGTACCCATCAAGGAAACAATAATATTCTTGTCCAGCCAATCTATCCAATATCTGATCAATGAACGGGATAGGATAGTGATCTTTCCTTGTGGCTTCATTGAGCTTTCTATAGTCCATGCAAATCCGCCAGCCTGTGACGGTGCGTGTAGGGATCAACTCATTTTTCTCATTGGTGACCACGGTCATCCCTCCCTTCTTTGGGACACACTGAACGGGGCTGACCCATTCGTTGTCCGAAATAGGATAGACCACACCTACATCAAGCCACTTAATTACGTCTTTCCTAACCACATCCTTCATCATCGGATTCAACCTCCGCTGAGGCTGTACAGTTGGCTTTCCTCCTTCCTCCATGAAAATTCTGTGTGTGCAAAAAGCTGGATTGATACCCCAAATATCTAACATTTGCCAGCCCATTGCTTTCTTCCTTCTTTTGAGAACCACCTATGCTTCCTTTACCTATGCCTCCGTCAATTATGCCAAGATGATGACTGGCAAAGTGTCATCTTCCTCCCAAAAGATATATTTTAAATAGGGAGGCAATGTTTTCAACTCTAGTTTTGGTGCTTCCTCAATCGATGGTTTCAGCAATGGTTCCAGGGACCTCATTAAAGGCTGAAAGTCATGCTTCCTGAGATAGCACTTTGGTTCATTCAATACTTGCACCATCTCATAAGTATCTCTATCTCCGAAATGATCAGAGCTCATCAACGCTCTTTCCAATGGATCTCGAGAATCAACAATCTGAAGAATTTCTGCTTGGTCTAGCACATTGATTGCTGAAAGCTCCTCATATATGGTCGAAAGCTTCATGGCCTTATATACATCAAATACCTCCACTTTTTCATGCGCCCACATGGTTAGCTTCCCTACAACTACATCAATCAAAGCTCTCCCGATTGCCAAGAAAGGACGTTCCAAAATAAATGGGACTTCCGCATCTGGCTCAAAATCTAAGACAATGAAATCTACCGGGAAGATAAGGGAGCCCACTTGCACCAGCACGTCCTCTACAATGCCATCTGGTCTGGCCAAGGAAGGACCCGCTAACTGCAAGATTACTGTATTTGATCTAGGACTGCCCAGCCCCAACTTCTTGAACACCGATGTCGGCATCAAGTTAATACTCGCTCCCAAGTCACACAATCTGCGAGCTCGGATACTTTGCCAAATCGTTATCTGAATTGTAAAGCTCCTAGGGTCCTTGAGCTTTGTTGGCAACCTGTTCTGTATCCGGGAAGTGCACTCCTCAGAAAGTGCCACCGTAGCATACTCCGTCAATCTGCTTTTATTAGCTACGATGTCCTTGATATACTTTGCATATTTTGGCACTCCCTGCAAAACATCAACCAAAGGTAAATTAATGTGTACCTGTTTAAGAACCTCCATGAACTTTTTGAAACAAGCTTCCTCCTTGTGTTTCTTTAATCTTTGAGGGAACGGGGGTGGTGGTCTTTCTGCTTCAGCTACCTTCTCCTTGCCCCTCTCATCATCATATTCCCTATCTTTCTCCACTGCTCCTGACTGTTGAGGTGGTCTTTCTGGTTCCACCTCCTTTAGTTATAAACCACTCCTTGTGGTCACTGCATTAACCTGCTTGGGATTCGAGTCAGTGTCACTCGGTAGTCCTCCTCTTGGTCTGGTGTTTTGAGCTCCAGCTAGTTGTCCAAACTGGTACTCCAACACCTTTGTAGCTAACTGGTTGTTTTTTATGTCTGCTGCCAATTTCACATAATTAGCCTGCATTTGAGCTTGGTTAGCTAACATTGTTTAGAACATTTCCTCGATGCTGGTGGGTGGTGGAGGAGGTGCATCGTTTCCTCTGTATTGAGACTGATAATTCTGCTGCCCTCCTTGTTTTCTCTGCGCACTCTGATTCAAACTCTTCCCTTGATGGCTATTACTACCCCAAGAGAAATTCGGATGATTCCTCCAATTCGAGTTGTAGTTGTTGCCATACTGGTGGAGATTATTTCTCTGTACATTCCCAACAAAGTTCACTGAATCTGGATTTGCACCACAACACTTAGCTGAGTGTTCTTTACTACCGCATACACCAAATCTGCTGCACTACAATAACTGGGGCTTGAGGTTGAGTCAAGCTCATATTGCTGAAGTGGGTGTTGAGTTGATTTTGCAATGCAGCTGCTATCTATGTAGTGATCGCTGTAAAACCATCCACTTTAAAGACTCCTGCCGCTTTCCTTGTTCCTCCTCTAGAAGAGTCCGCATTCCACTCTTGATTTCCCTGTGAAACATGATTTAACAAAGTATACAGCTCCTCATAAGTCTTTTCTAATGCTTGTCCCCCAGCTGCTGAGTCTAGCAAAATTATTGTGTGGGGTTCCAAACCCTCTATGAAAGTATGCACCAGCACATCATTAGACTGGTGATGGTGAGGACAATTCCTTAGCAATGATTTGAACCTTTCCCAAGCTTGATACATATTCTCCCCCTCTCTTTGTTTAAAACTTAGAATCTGGCTTCTAAGTCTTGTTGTTTTCCCGGATGGAAAGAACCTTATTAAAAATTTTCTTGCAAAATCATCCCATGTGGTGATAGAGTTAGGTTGTTCAGCTTTCAACCACCTCTTTGCTTCTCCAAATTATGAAAATGGGAACAATGTAAGCCTTATGTAATCGGATGATACTCCAGCGGGGATGTAAGTGTCACTTATCTCCAAAAAGTTTTGGAGATGTTGTTGTGGATCTTCGTGAGGGAGACCTGTGAATTGCCCGCTGGTGTGCAGCAATTGCACCATGTTCTGTTTAAGCTCAAACCTCCCTCCTGGATTTGGTCTGTGAATACTTGATGTAACATTGTTAGCATGTGGGATTGCCACTTCGCGAACCGGCCTAGCTGCCATTTCCTCGGGCACTAATGCTGCCCTCACAAGTGGTGGATTCTGTTGTTACTCCAGAATTGTCTGTCTGAGCAACTGTAGCTTTTTCTCTGGAGCTTCCCTTCTTTGACGATGAAATTTTCTTTCCGGCTCTATGTATGAGTCCACCAACTCCTTGTCTCTTGCCAGTGTTCAACAAAATTCAATATCTGCAAAAGACAGGCTAAGATCAAGTTGTCAGCACTTATATAGAAATTGTAAACTGACACTAAGAAAACAATTTTACCAATTGCGAGTCCCTGGAAACGGTGCCAAAAACTTGTTAGGGTTTTGTGATGACTACACGCAAGTGCACGTGGTCGAACAAGTAGTAAAGTGGCTTAAGTAAAGCCAAGTATTGATCTCACAGGGACTGAGCTATGGTACTAATTGACTTAAGTGTTAATAAACTATATCTTTAAGAATGCAGACAACCAAATGACTAAGAATTTTAGAGTTTGAATTACTAATTAATAAGAATCTAAAGCAAAATTATAAAGTGAGAAAGCTGAGGTTAAAATGAAGATGCAGGGAATTAATTTATCGATACAATTCAGTTAATCTTTCCTTCGATTGCTAGTCAAGAATTATTGCCAATGGATTGGAACTTTCGTCTTCTATCCAACTTAAGAATCATAAACCTTCAATCTACATTTCTGTGATAAAAGGATTTCATGTTCTAGCCATACAAAACCGATTCCTTAATTTACTAATAAGACTTTCAGATATATTTCTATTCTGAATGTAAATCAATTCTCAATTTTCCCAAACTAAGAAGAGATCATATCCTACCAATTCACAACTTTCCAATTTCTTTCCTTCTCAAATCAAAATTGGATTTTTAAGATATACATTACCATTGGACAAACATTAATGCAGTAAGAAAAAGAATTGATAGAACAACCATTGAAGAAAAGATGAAAATTAAAATGATCAACAATTACATTCCACTACAATTGTTCTTAACCTCAGCAAGAAGTTAATTTAGCCACTCATTTGTGGATTAAACATCATCAAATGAGTATAAATCATACAAACAGTTGAGATAAAAGAGAAAGAGATAGAGAAGAACCCTAGAATTTTTGTCCCCTCAACTGCCTGTAACCCACGTTCTTGCTCAACCAAGTCAGAATTCTTTAAAATAAAACCTAAGTGTGCTATTTATACTAGTGGGAATTTTTCCCAGAATAACAAGCAACGTGGCACGGAGTGTATCGCGGAGCACTCCCTCCATGCCACGGAGGTATCGCGGACCTTCTCTGGATTTAGGCTCCTCAGAAATTTCACCTTGGCGTGCCACGACTTGCATCGTGGAGCATGGCCAACGTGCCCCGGTGCAATCCCGCACCTACACTAGAAATTGATGGCCCAGGTAATTGTACTCAACGTGCCACGGCTTGCATCGCGTGGCATTGCCTCCGTGTCACTGATGTAACGCGAGGCTTCACTAGAAATGGCCAAAACTAAATCACCTGAGGTAGAGTGCTTCCGTGATGGCAGCGTGACACGGCTCCATCGCAGAGCCCTTATTTTTGCTGCTCTTCCTTGACCTCTTCCACTCCTTTCTTCCAAGTCCATTCATGAATTTTATCAACATGTATCTTAGCTTCCCAAAATTCCATTTTACCTGCAAAACAACACTAATCATGTTGGTTAGTATAAATTCACATTTTCACTACAAATCACATGAGAATGCACAAATAACGATAGATAACAAAGACAAAATGAAGCATTTGAGTATCACTTGGGCATATAATTCTGTCCAAGATCACTTTACCGGGGCAACAGGAGTCAGACTCGTCGCCGAATGTTGTGACAGATATGCTGGACATCTTCTCTCATTCCGAGTATGTTTTGATAGACCCAAGCTCCACTTTTTCTTATGTTACACCACTAGTGGGCCGTAAGTTCGGTATCACGCCGGAATTTCTTCGGCGATCTTTTTCAGTGTCCACAACCATTGGTGATTCTATTATAGCTAAAAGAGTCTACCGAGGGTGCATAGTAGAGGTCATTGGTCGCCAGACTGTAGAAGATTTGGTAGAATTAGAGATGTTTGACTTTGATGCAATTATGGGTATGGATTGGCTAGCACCATGCGTTGCCAATGTAGAATGTTGGACCAAGACTTTCCGATTCCACTTTCTAGGGGAGGTCGTACGGGAGTGGAAAGGTAGTATAGTCCTGCCAAAATATAGGTTTATTTCCTATGTTCGTGCAAGAAAGTAGATAGCGAAGGGATATATCTATCATATTGTGAGAGTTCAGGATATTCAAGCAGAATCTCCGACTCTCTAGTACGTTCCAGTAGTCAATGAATTTCCAGATGTATTTCTAGATGAACTTCCTGGTATTCCCCCATGATGGGAGATCGATTTTCCAATTGATTTATTACCAGGTACTCAGCCTATATCCATCCCTCTATACTGAATGGCTCCTGCTGAGCTCAGAGAATTGAAGGAACAGTTGAAAGATCTGTTAGATAAGGGATTCATCAGGCCAAGTACTTCACCATGGGGTGTGCCAGTCCTATTTGTGAGAAAGAAGGATGGCTCTCTCCGCATGTGTATAGACTACCGTTAACCGAATAAATTCACCATCAAGAATAAATATCATCTTCCGAGGATAGATGATTTGTTTGATTAGTTACAGGGGGTGAAGTATTTCTCAAAAATCGATTTAAGGTCTGGATACCACCAGGTTCGAGTTCGGGAGAGAGATATCCCGAAAACCTCCTTCAGGACTAGGTATGGCCAGTTTGAATTCTTAGTCATGTCTTTCGGATTGACGAATGGTCCTGTTGTGTTTACGGATCTAATGAACAGCATCTTCCTGCCGTATCTAGATTTGTTTGTGATAGTATTCATTGATGACATCCTGGTGTATTCCCGAAGTAGAGCACCGAGATCATTTGCAAACAGTACTCTAGATTCTCAGGGATCGCCAGTTGTATGCAATGTTTTCTAAATGTGAGTTTTGGCTGAATTCGGTAGCCTTCTTGGGTCATATTATGTCGGATGTTGGTATTTAGGTAGATTCACAAAAGATTGAGACAATAAAGACATGGACCAGGCCTACAACTCTAATTGAAGTACGTAGTTTCCTGGGGTTAGCCGGGTATTACAGAAGGTTTGTAGAAGGGTTTTCCACCTTAGCAGCACCTCTGACCAAGTTAACTCAGAAAGCAACTAAATTTCACTGGATGGAAGTGTGTTAATAGAGTTTCCAAGAGCTGAAAGATAGATTGACATCGACACTAGTCCTAGCTTTTCCAGAGGGTTTAGAGGGTTATGCGATATATTGTGATGCTTCATGTTTCGGGTTAGGGTGTGTTTTGATGCAGCATGGTAAGGTAATTTCTTACGCTTCAAGACAGTTGAGGAAGCATGAAAAGAACTACCCCACCCATGATCTAGAATTAGCTGCAGTAATCCATGTCTTGAAAATATGGAGGCACTATCTGTATGATGTCCACGTAGATATTTTTACCGATCATAAGAGCCTCCAGTATATTTTTACACAAAAAGAATTGAATCTGCAGCAGCGTCATTGGTTAGAACTATTGAAGGATTACGATGTGAATATTTTGTATCATCCAGGGAAGGCCAATGTTATGGCAGATGCCCTCAATCACAAATCCATGGGAAGTTTAGCATACCTGAAGCCAGAACAGCGGGAGCTGGCCCGAAAATTGTATCAGTCAGCCAATTTGGTCGTCCGTATAGTAGACTCGGGAGACAGTGGATTAGTGATCTAGAATACTGTAGTATCATCATTAGTTGTAGAGGTGAAAGAACGGTTGTATGAAGACTCTAACCTGGTTCGGCTCAGAGATAAGACTCAACGTGGGGAAATAACAGATTTCAAGGTAATTGAAGACGGAGTTTTGAGATATAGGGGTCGCCTCAGTGTTCCAGATGCGGCATGACTTTGCCAGAAGATCATGGGTGAGCTATATTATTCTCATTACTCTCTTCATCCAGGTTCAACAAAGATATATCATGATATAAAAGAAATTTACTGGTGGCCCGGAATGAAAAAGGCGGTAACAGAATTTGTAGCACAATGTACTAATTGCCTATAGGTGAAGGTTGAACATCAAAAACCCGACGGATTGACATAGGAAATAATAGTACCTATGTGGAAATAGGAGGCAATCAATATGGATTTTGTAACAGGGTTACCTCGTACAAGGCATAAATTTGATTCTATATGGGTGATTGTCGACAGGTTGACGAAGTCGGCCCATTTTCTACCAGTCAAGGCTACCTTCTCAGCCGAAGATTATGTTGAACTGTATATTAAGAGATACTTCGCTTACATGGCATACCAGTATCAATTATTCCTGATAGAGGGGTACAGTTCACAGCTAAATTTTGGCAATCCTTTCAGAAAGGTCTAGGGACACAGGTTAATCTAAGCACCGCCTTCCACCCTTAAATAGACGGGAAGGAAGAACGTATGATTTAGACACTCAAAGATATGTTACAGGCTTACGTGCTAGACTTCGGGGGCATCTGGGATGAGCACTTACCACTTATTGAATTTGCTTACAATAACAGTTATCATTCAGCAATCCAGATGGCACCTTATGAGGCCTTATATAGGCAAAAACATAGGTCCCCAGTTGGCTAGTTCAAGGTTGGAGAATTAGGGTTAATCGGACCAGAAATAATCCATCAGTCAAAAGAGAAAGTGAAGCTTATTAGAGAACGTTTGCTGACAGCTCAGAGCCGCTAGAAATCTTACGCGGATGTACGACGTAGAAACTTGGAGTTCAATGTAGGTGACCGGGTATTCTTAAAAGTCTTACCAATAAAGGGCGTGATGAGATTTGGTAAAAAGGGAAAGCTTAGCTCGAGGTTTATAAGACCATATCGAATCCTCTGGAGAATAGGCCAGGTGGCATATAAGCTAGATCTGCCTTCAAAATTAAAATCTGTTCACCTAGTCTTTCATGTGTCGATGCTACGAAAGTGCATAGGAGATCCATCCCGAGTTGTGCCAGTTAAGGATATCCAGATTACTGAGGAGTTAGCCTATGATGAGGTTCCAGTAGACATATTAGACCGGCAAATTCGTAGGTTGAGAACTAAAGATGTCGTGTTGGTTAAGGTATTATGGAGAAGCGGGAATAGAGAAGAGATGACCTGGGAATCTGGGATGATATGAGATCCATATATCCTCATTTATTCCAGGCTTAGTCCAGATTATGCAGTTAAGGTAAAAAAAATGTCGATTTAGTGTTGTTTTATTCTTTATGTTACCTATATTTTTCAGCTGATTACAATTTTGGAGATGAAAGAGTTGTTGTGGTGTCATATCAGATATCTGTATTGGATTTTTCTGAGTTTCAGAATTTTTTGGATAGTCCATATTACAGGGAAAACTCTGTCGAAATTTTTCCAAAATAATAATCAAAACAATTGAACTCTTGTAAGTTAAAGTTGACATTCAAGGACAAATGCTCCTGGGGGGAGGATGTTACACCCCGTAAATGTTAACGACTATTAAGCGTACACGTGGATTGGTAACGAGTAAGAAGAGCTTGACGCGAATGGAAAAATCCTCAGAAGCGGGGTCGGAGGGGGCCAGTGCGCACAAGGCCAGCGCGACGTGCAAGCCAATAGTGCACCGGGCAGCGCGGGGCATCAGGCCTACTGGCGCTTTGATAGGCGCGGGGCGCCAGGCTTGCTGCCTCAGTGGGAGGTGTGACGCAGGGGGCAGGATGGCGCTATGGCTGGCGCGGGGCACCCCCCTTCAATCGACTCACCTATATAAAGCCCTCCTTTGTAGTTTTAAGTTCACTTTCATGTGATACCCGACCAGTAAAAAGAAAAATCGAAGGAATCAAATAATTTTCGTCTGTTTATGCTGCGATACGTCGTCCAAATTTAAATTAACTTTAGGTACCGAAGTTTAAAGCTGCAGGGAGCATTACTACAGAGTTAGTTTCGCGAAATTCACCTAGCAAATCATAGCCCCACCGAGCAAAAGTTGTTGGAATTGCCACAAACTAATTTCTATACGATCACAGGCTTCAAATAAGAATTTCTTCCTTCTGGACTTTTGAGAAATTATACATTTTTGACCGTGTTCCGTTAAGTTGAAGTATAGTTAATATTTATACAGAAAGTTATCATTTTTTGCCAAATTTAGTACTGAAACTAGTTTCTTTCTCCCAGTAATACAATTTCAGTTGATAAGAGATGTTGAATATAGTTTGAACTTGCCAGTTAATCAGGAATTGGAAATCCAGGAATGTTAAGGCGAATTCCTTCGGCAAGTTAGTTTCTTTAGTATTATAACTCAGTTTAAATCCCAGTAAAGAGAGCCAGAAGCACATTAATTATGATTAGCGGTTGTTATTAGCTGAGACCAATATTCTATGTTTAGTTTGGGATTGACTACGCCTTGTATAGCCTTTCCTGACCAACCCTAGGGTTACTAGCTGTGTCGACGCCCACCAGGGGCTAGATGACGTCTCTCCACGGAGCGGTATGCCATCCACGAGGCACGAAGACGGGGTCCCAGGTCCTCATAAAGTCCATTCCATGGCTAGACTATTATATGTCGTATCAGCACCACACCCCCCTCGAGCATGATGCCCGGGGTGCAGATATCATGAGTCCACTGGACTCAGACACAGCTACAGTCAAGGGCCGAGTGGGCTCAATTTCATACCTAGGGGAATGGTAGGATGGCTATAGCTATTGTTTGACCCAGTGTGACCTTGCTAGGGGTATATAGATTGAGGTGTACTCACCAGGGCTTATAGGGGCCCGGTGGGTTATTCTGTGCTGGTTTTAACTTTCGACTTATGAGGGCCAGGTAAGGTTCTTGATTGCATTAGTTACTGATAAGGTAGATAGTAGGAAGTTCAGCTATTCAGGTATTATCTCTACCCTTTCCTTTCAGTTATTCTCAGTTTCATTTCCTTTATTCAGTTATTTACAATTATTGCCTCACATATTCAATACATATTGTACTGACGCCCTTCTTGGGGCACTGTATTACTTGCTTGTAGGTGTGGATAGATGAGGAGCAGGTCCCTCTTCGCCTCTAGGCAGTGTTGTCAGAATAGTCAGCTCCTTTCCTCCAGAGCTAGTAGATAGAAGGTTTACTTCCTTTGATTGTACAGTTTTTGGGTAGGACGGGGCCCTGTCCCGACCACTATATTACTCCTAGAGGCTTACAGATTATTTCAAATACCCTATGGTTAGCTGTTGATGGCCGTGTGGGGCCCATATGTGTTTTATCTTGCGTGTTGGCCGTGTGGGGCCTTGTTTAGCTGTTAATTAGCATCCTTTTCATCTATAGCTTCGTTTAGTATCGGATTTACTTTTCGGTCATAACTAGACATCATGGCGGCTTGTTGGCCCGCACAGGATTCCCTATTATTACCTATTTCTGGATAGTTGTTTTCTTTTACAAGTGGCTATAAGGCCTTATCGGTTGGGGGTTGTGTTTACAGCTGAGATATAGCCCGTTGCTTTCTTGATTTGGAAGTTAGTATTTGTCTTGCACTCGGAGTGCATAGGCTTAGCTAGATCAGTTCAGATTTTAATAGGGCACTAGGTGCCAGTCATGCCTCCAAAGGTGGGGCGTGGCATGAGTAATGCTAAGAGTTGTTAGAAATCCCAATCTGATGATGTCCCGTTATTATCACACCCCTAGTTTTCTCTCTTTTGATACTTTCTATGCTTTTTTCCTATTCTCGTGTGCGAATTTGTTGTTCAATTAACAAGTTATAATTTTTACTTTATTTTTTTAAGACATTGATGAATGTTACTTCGATTGATAGGCAACTCTTGTGTGATCAACTATTATTCCTTGTGGGATTTGACCCCGACACTCGTCGAGTATATTTGTTTTGCCAATGACCATTTCCACTTTTTCGTTAAGAGGAGTGAATTTAGACATTATCAATGATCAGTTGAAGGATATTTGGGGAGATATATCTGGCATGAGACAGAAATTTGAATCGCATACCATGACAATCAAGTAGATTGAGCAGCAGCTAGGTCAGATGTATACATCCCTAAACTAGAGGTAGAAGGGTACACTTTCTAGCAATGCAGTATAAAATCCAAAGAATGACAACCACTGCATGGCTGTGATAACTAGGAGTGGAAAAACTACAGTTGATTCGCCCATGGTGGTTGCAATTGAGATGATAAAACAAAGTGATATCGATGTAGATGAGAAGGATGAGGCTACTGAACAGAAGATTGAAGGAGACGCTAATTTGACCAAAACTCTAGTTGATGCTAAAGAGCTTGCAATAGAAAAGGGAAAGGAAAAAGAGGTCCCATAGATTTTCAAGCCTATCCCTTACCACCTCCACTGTTCCCTTAGAGGATGAAGAAGAAGGTTGATGATTGGAAATTCCTGGAGATTTTGTCTATGCTAAAGCAATTGTCTGTGAATATCCCATTGGTCTAGGAATTTGAGTAGATTCTTGGGTACACAAAGTTTATGAAGGACCTAGTAACCACGAAATATTCTATGAGCTATGAGCCTATTAGAAATCTGCACCATTGTAGTGCCATAGCTTCACGGATCCCTGCACAGAATAAGACCCAGGTGACTTCACCATCCTATGCACAATTGAAAATTTTGAGTTTGAAGGAGCACTATGTGATGTGGGAGATAGCATCAATCTGATGACGCTAGATGTGTTCAAGAAGTAGGCTTGGGAGCCCCACATTTATGAAAATGCGGCTATTGATGGCAGACCGCGCAGTGAAGAAGCCTGTAGGAATACTCCATGATGTCCTAGTGAAAGTGGACAAGTTCCTCTTCCCAGCTGACTTCGTGATCTTTGATTGCAAGGTAGATTTTGAGGTTCCCATCATCTTAGGACAGCCATTCCTTGCAACTGGGATAGATTTAGTGTAAATTGAAGTGGGCTAGCTAAAGTTTAGGCTGAACAAAGAGGAGGCCACTTTCAACATCTATAGGTCAATGAAGCAGCCAAATATGTTTCGTGTAGTCGCAACGATTGATGTAGGTTCTGAGTTTCTTGATTAATTATTAGTAGTCAAGAGACTTGCATCGTACTATGTTGTTAAATCAGGCATTGTATGGGAGGCAACCCATGAGGTGGTTCGGTGAATTCTGAGTAACCAAATTACCTGCATCATGTTAAATCAGGCTCTTCTTGGAAGGCAACCCAAGTATCTTAATTGAATGTGTTTAGTGTGCAGGTATGGACTACAAGCCTTCGTATGGATCGTACCATGATGGTGCAGCTCATAGTCTCGTCCGTACGGAGAAGTAGAGACCTGACCAAATGCAGAAGTTCATACTACAGTTGGTCATTACGAACCGTACCTTCATGGTATGGGTTGTGCTACCTCCGTATTGATGAAATATCCCAAGTGTTGAAGTGCAGAATGCCGGACCTACAGGTCATGGTACGTGTCCTGACACCTTGATATGAATCGTACCAAGCACTTGTAGGTCTCCAAGTAAGTCTTCTGAGTCCTCAAGTGTGAATGCAAGAGAAAAGTCGCAAGTATGACCTACGACTTGTGGTACTAGTCGTGATGAGCCTATTAAATCAAAAATTCAATCTGACACGACTCGACCCCAACTTTTAAATCCACCTATAACCTATTTAAAATCAAAAATTGGTCTGTAATTTCACACACAAACACATGATCAAATCCCCACAATATCTACTCACCCATAACTTGCGCCCTATTCCATTCTAGCATAATATTTTTCAATAAAATCATAGCATTGGATCGAATTCCTACTCCAAACCCTAAGTAAGAAAGAAATATTTAGAAACTTTGCAAGTAAGCTGAAAATTTTGCTCATCTCTTCTTGTGAATAATAGCTGAAAATGAACTGTGAATCGTCCAATCATGAAATTGAAGTGGAGGAACATGATCAATAGGCTATGGTGATGTTATATAATAGGTTATGGTGGGAAAAATGCTCTGTGAATTTTTGTGGCTTATGGGTAATGAGTTATTGGGAAAATTAAACTGTGGGGACTGAGTGGGCAGTGAAATTATATGTCTTATGGATTATGCGGGTGGTGGAGTCTGAATACCCACCCTAAACACATTTTTTCTTGCATAACTAGTTATATATAGGGTGAGGCAGGCTTTACGAGTCATCCTACGACTCATGGATTTGAACTATGACTTGTAGCATGATTTGTTGGGAATGTCTCGGATTATTCTAAGTGAAATTCATGGTACGGAACTTGGTATGGATCGTGGTATCACACCACGATCCATACCAAGTGGTTGTACCAAAGAAATAGAAAGGGTCAAATTCAAATTCAAAATCATAATCAGGACCCATTGTACCACTGATAGTATCCCACTACGAATCATGGTAACAAGTCATACCTGAAATACAGAAGGTCATCTTCTCAGAAGTTCATCATATGACCATCAATATGAATTATATCACCTTGGTACGAGTCATAAAATGAGTCATGACTGTGGCAAAAGGCACTAGGAGTCACAATACGAATCATACCACCTTGGTACGACTCATACTAATGATCCTAAATATGATACTAAACATGCTCTTTTTGCTTTCTTTCTATGAAATCCTATATACTAACCTCTTCTCCACAGGTATAATGACTTAGAAAATATGAGCAACAAAGGACGGCCAGGATAAGAGGGCAAGAGATAAGATTGCAGCTCAGAGAACCCTAAGAGATGAGACCTCTACATTAGATTAGGAGAAAAGTACACCTAGTGGTTTGTTGGAGGAGTATGAAGTTGACACTAATAAGACTGATGAAGCCCGAACCACTAGGGCGCACAAGGCTCAGGCCATAGCCACTTCAAGCATACCGAAGATGCTCCCTAGTCTAAGGAGGGAGATGATGCACAACTTTAAGAGTCCCGCAGTGGCTCGAATGTAGAGGAAGGGTCATTTGAGTCCCATGTTGGAGAGGGTTCAGGTGAGACCGAGTCTAAATATGAGCCACAAGAACATCGAGGTGTACACGTAATGAATAACCAAGACAGAGGTTTGGAAATCCAACATGCGAACATATAGCAAGATCAATTTCAAGATTAGCTTCAATGTTTATAGTGAAGAGAAATTTCAATGTTGAGACCACTGACCACTAATCGAGTTTACAAGTGGTGGTATTAATCTCTTAGAGGTTCAGCCCACCGTAAACAAGAGAACAGGACAGTATATCAACAAAGAAATAACTAGGTACAAAAAAGGAACTAGACTTAAAGTATGCCATGGGTCTGCACTTATGATTGGAAGAAGAGGTGGAAGCGACGACAACCAGCAATCTAAAGAGAAGACAAAGGGGTTGCCCACATATGGCGGAGGTAAGTGAAGAATTAGTACATCTCTATCAAAACCTAGGGATAAACAACAAAGATAGATAATCTTACTTGAACAAGATCCTAGACTAAGAGCTCGAAGAGGGTAGAAGGAAGAAGAAGCCAGAGTGAGTGTAGGGATTCAGCTAAGTATTGTCTAGAAGGTTCAGTGTCTGAAGATCCATTTGGTTGGGTTAGATTTAGGAGTGGGATGATAATTTTGGGCCAGTCGACCCAATGTAATGAACTCCTTTTTATTATATATCATTTGGCCTATTAGGACGCTTTAAATTAAAAAAAAAAAGATGAGGCACAGGATGATGATGGTGGTAATTAGAACCCCCCCCCCCAAAGAGCCGTACCATCAGGTGGGGTATGCCAGGTGCTTGGCATATTTATGAGTAGGGCCTCACCCTCACATCAAAGCTGAACCCGAGGCAAAGCATACAGGAGGAGCCGTGGACCTTTACCAGTGCCTTGAATAAGGTCGAGGAGATGAAGCGGTTGTTTGATCTACATGGGTTTGGGAGGATAGCAAGAACCCCTGACAGCTTCAATGCTAGCATGGTCAGGGAGTTCCATGCCAACTACTTGGCTACTATGGAGAAGTAAACTCTGGCTGGGCAGAAAATGAAGGAGCAACCTAGAATAGAGAATGTGATGGTCCAGGGGCGAGCTATTGATGTCTCATAGCGATCCATTGCCCGAATGTTATATGGGCTAGATTATCAGGCCCTAGCCTCTACTCCAGAGTTTGATCACCATATTGAGGCCCTGGAAATGGTCAAGTAGTTAATCTTCAAGGAGAGATAGAGACACGTGAGGTCGTTGGCTAGAGTTATAGCTAAGGAGAAGGAGGATGTGAATTAGGTTACTAGTGGACAATAGGTCACCAAAGCCTCACTTAATTTCATAGTCAAGGCCCGTTGGGAATTAGTTCTCCATAGTTTGGTGCTGATGACGGATGATAATACTTAGAGTGCCGACAAAGCAGCATTGGTGGAAAGCATCATGTCGAGGTATGCTATCACCATTTTGAGTGTTATAGCAGAGTATATTCAACATCGATCTCTATCTTTGAGCAAAAATATTCCATTCCTGAGTCTCATATATAGGCTCTACAGAGAGTCTGGTGTTCGAGTGATAGCAAGATAGATGCTAGAGTCGAAGGCACACGGACTACTTATATTGGTCTGATATGGAATGAGATGAACCTGGTGAGACGGGTTAGAGCACCAACAACATTCCAAACATCATAGTTAGCAGGGGGTGAGCAGGTAGATTCCCCTACCTCAATTGATCACAGTGAGATGCTGGCTACTAAAGCTAGCCACACAACAGCTGCCCCCAGTACATCCTCTGCTCCTCCAATAGCCCTACCAGGCTAGGTCCCAACTGGATACATACTTGTGCCTCAGGATTTCTTAAGAAGTTAGCTAAGAGGTTGACCTTAACTAAGAAAAAGGTCAGTGTAATGATGGAGCAGGTAAAGGCTAAGATTGAGGAGGTAGCTAGAGGGTTGCATAGTCAACTTGAAAGCTTTGATCTATGGCTCAATAAGAGATTAGCTGAGCAGCTGGATGTATAGAGTCTTTGGGATGAGCTGGGATCGATTAGGAGTCAAGTAGCCCAGTTGTCATCTCGAAGCCAGCCATATTACCAACCCTTACCATTCCACCATTTGAGGACAAACCTGAATAGGAGTTTGAATTAGGGACATTTTGGAGTCATGAGCTGGCTGGAGGAGATAGAGGAAAGATGAAATCTGCGGAGGTACAAGAGGAGGCCTCCAGGAAGAGGAGAAAGAGAGAGAGAAAGCAGTGCAAGCGGCCGACCACAGCTAGCATACAGATTCATGACCAGCAAATGTCTCAACTGCAGAAAAAAGCTAGAGGAGCTGGAGTTCAGCTATTATGCCTAATGGGCTTGCATATGGTGAGAACCCTTTTGGCGAGCCACATTTAGTCCAAAGAGATATAGAGGTCGCTGATGATCTTGGGCAGATTTATATGCCCATGTGATACTCAAAAGTACCATTTTCGCCTTGTTTATCTATCAATGTGTATACATTTTCATGTAATAGGCAATAAAATGTGAATTTATACTAACCAACATGATTAGCATTGTTTTGCAGTTAAAATGTGATTTCGGGAAGCTAAAATGCATGTTGGATGATATCGGAGTTGGACTTGGATGCGAGCAAGGGAAAAGGCATTGGACAACATGAATTAAAGAGGCTCCGCGATGGAGCCGTGTCACGCTGCCATCGCGGAGGCATTCTGCCTGAATGGGGAAAATTCACCTAATTTCCAGTGGAGGTTCGCGTTTGTTCCGTGGCACGGAGCCGGTGCTCCGCGATGCACGTCATGCCACGTTGAGCTTGAATTCCCGGACCCCCAGTTCTAGTGAGGGTCCGCGTTCATGGCGTGTCACGGAGGCAGTGCTCCACGATGCACTCCGTGACACGTTGCTCATTATTTCGGGAAAAATTCCCAGCAGTACAAATAGAACACTTAAGTTCATTTTTCATAATTCAGACTTGGTGGAGCAAGGACGTGGGTTACAGGAAGTTGAGGGACGAAAAGTTCAGGGTTTTTTCTCTCTTTCTTTCTTCTTTAACTCAATTGCTTGTATGATTAACACTCGTTTTATGATGATTAATCCACAAATGAGTGGCTAATTCCTTTCCTTGCTGAGGCTATGAACAATTGTGATGAAATTTGATTATTAATTATCTGGTTTTTCATCTTTTCTTCCATGTTGTTCTATTAATTCTTGTTCTTACTGCATTGGTGTGTGGCCGCCATTAATGTACATCTAAAAAGTCTGATTTCACTCGAGAGAGCACGAAATTGGAAAGTTGTGAATTAATAGGATATTGTTCTTTACTTGGTTTGGGAAAATTGAGTTTTGATGTGCTTTCAGGATAGAAATATACCTGAAAGTCGTATTAGTTAATTTAGGAACCGAAATTGTATGGATAGAACATGAATTGCATTTGATCACAGAAATGTAGACTGATAGTTCATGATTCTTAAGTGAGATTAAATACGAGAGTTTTAATCTATTGGCAAATGTTCTTGGCTAGCAACAGGAAGAAAAGATTAACCAATTTATGATGATAATCAGTTTCATTACATGTTCAGTTAACCTTAGCATGCTCTTATCCATAGTTCAGATTCAAAGTAGATAATTGTTCTTAGTTTTAGTATAAAATTTATCAAACAAACTATCAACTTTTTGGTTACGTTGTTGTCAGCATAGTTAGAGGTAAAATATAGTATACTTGAGCAAATTGCACTTAACCCAAGTCTCTGTGGGATCGATACTTGGCTTACTAAAGCCACTTACTACTTGTTCGATCACGTGCACTTGCGTGTTGTTTTATATACCCATATAACACACCGGACAAGTTTTTGGCGTCGTTGCCATGGACTTGGCAATTGGTGAATTTGTTTTAAGTGTTAATTTACTGTATTTTTATTTTTTTTCTTAAGTGTTGACAACTTGGTCTTAGCCTGTATTTTGCAGACTTAATTGCTGTGAACACTGGCAAGAGACAAAGAGCTGGTGAAATCTTATATAGAGCCTGAAAGAATATTTCACAGTAAGAGAAAAGAAGCTCTACAAAGAAAACTGCAGTTGCTCAGACAGACGATCATGGAGCAACAACAGAATCCACCGGTTGTAAGGGCAGTTTTAGTGCCCGAAGAAGCAGCAGCACGGCCGGTTCGCGAGGTGGCAATCCCACATGCCAATAATGTTACATCAAGTATCCGCAAACCAGAGCCTGGAGGGAGATTTGAACTGAAACAAAATATGGTGCAGTTGTTGCACACAAGTGGGCAATTTGCTGGTCTCCCTCATGAAGACCCACAACAGCATCTCCAAAATTTTTTGGAGATAAGTGACACTTACATACCCGCTGGAGTGTCACCAGACTATGTTCGGCTTACATTATTTCCGTTCTCATTACTAGGAGAAGCCAAGAGGTGGTTGAAAGCTGAGCCACCAAATTCTATTTCAACGTGGGATGATCTTGCACGGAAGTTCTTGATAAGGTTTTTTCCCTCTGGTAAAACAGCAAGACTTAGAAGTCAAATTCTAAGTTTCAAACAGAGGGAGGGAGAAAATTTATATCAAGCCTGAGAGAGATTTAAATCCATGTTGCGGGACTGTCCTCATCATCATCAGTCCAACGAGGTGTTGGTGCACACATTTATTGAGAGTTTGGAACCCCACACCAAAATATTGCTAGATTCAGCAGCTGGAGGGCAAGCGCTGGAAAAGACTTATGAGGAGCTGTATACCTTGTTGAA
Source organism: Datura wrightii (assembly GCA_035772735.1). Classification (NCBI taxonomy): domain Eukaryota; kingdom Viridiplantae; phylum Streptophyta; class Magnoliopsida; order Solanales; family Solanaceae; genus Datura; species Datura wrightii. The sequence continues at coordinate 117,007,938 of JASDFA010000027.1, read as the reverse complement.
CCGGATTTCACAGGGCAATCCAGAATGGAATGCTGATTCATCACGAGGTGGGACAAGGAAAGCAGCATGAGTGCTTGAAGTGGATGGGTTTACAGCTATCGCTGCACAGATAGCTGCATTGCAAAATCAATTGAACAACCATTTCAGCAACATGACTTTGAACCAGCCTCAAGCTCCAGTTAATGCAGTTCAGCAATTATGGTGTGAAGTGTGTGGAAGCAGCGAGCACTCAGCTGAGTGCTGTGGAGCCAATCCTGACGCGGTAAACTTTGTGGGTAATGCACAAAGGAACCACCAGCAGTATGGTAGTAGCTACAATTCAAATTGGAGGAATCATCCTAATTTCTCATGGGGTAGCAACAACCATCAAGGCCAAAGTTCGGGTCAGGGTGTGCAAAGGAATCAAGGAGGGCAACAGAACTACCAAGCTCAATTCAGAAACAACAATGCACCTCCTCCACCACCATCACCCAGCATTGAGGAGATGTTCAAGACCATGATAGCTAACCAAGCTCAATTACAGGCTGACTATGTGAAATTGGCAGCTGAAGTGAAAAACAATCAGTTAGCTACCAAGGCTCTTGAGTATCAATTTGGGCAATTTGCTAGTGCCCAAAATACAAGGCCTAGAGGAGGACTGCCAAGCGACACGGATCCGAATCCCAAGCAGGTAAATGCAGTGACCACAAGGAGTGGTTTGCAGCTGAAGGAGGTGGAACCAGAAAGACCACCTCAACACTCGGGAGCAGCAGAAGTTGAGGGGGAGCAAAGTTCGGAAAGGGGGAAGACCAAAGAAGCTGAATCAGAAAGACCTCCACCCCCGTTCCCTCAACGACTCAAGAAACACAAGGAAGAGTCGTGTTTCAAGAAATTCATGGAGGTGCTTAAACAGGTACATGTTAATTTACCTCTTGTTGATGTCTTGCAGGGAGTGCCTAAATATGCCAAGTACATAAAGGACATCGTGGCCAACAAAAGTCGGTTGACTGAGTATGCTACGATGGCTTTAACGGAGGAGTGCACTTCCCGGATCCAAAATAGACTGCCCACAAAGCTAAAAGACCCTGGAAGTTTTACTATCCAGCTTACTATTGGGCAGAGCATCCGAGCTCGTGGATTGTGTGACTTGGGGGCGAGCATAAATTTGATGCCTTCATCGGTATTCAGAAAGTTGGGTCTAGGGAGTCCTAGACCCACAACGGTAATCTTGCAGTTGGCGGATCGATCCTTAGCTAGGCCGGATGGCATTGTTGAGGACGTTCTGGTGCAAGTTGGCTCCCTAATTTTTCCGGTAGATTTTGTCATTCTGGATTTTGAACCAGACGCGAAAGTTCCATTTATCTTGGGACGTCCCTTCTTGGAAACCGGGAAAGCATTAATCGACGTAGCTGCGGGGAAACTCACAATGCGAGCACATGACAAGGTAGAGGTGTTCGATGTGTACAAAGCACCCAAGCTCCCGATAGTGCATGAAGAACTCTCGGTGATCAATGTGATTGATCATGGTAATGACAAGCAGATGAAGGATTCCCGAGAGTTAATGGGAAGACCACCGGATAGGTATAAGCACTACTGGGGGGAGGACGGTGATCGAGAGAAATCGTCCATCACCCTAGCGGACAATTGAGTTTAAACGACGTCAAGCCGCGATGGTAAACCAGGCGCTGCACGGGAGGCAACCCGCGAAAAAAAAATTCTTTCTTTTTGTAAAGTGTAAATAGATTTTTTTTCTTCTTTTTAATTTACTACAAAAATTTTCGTTTTAGTTATTGTTTTTAATTTTAGTTAGCTGTAACCTATAATTCTAACCAATTTTGTTTATTGAGATGATTTTCAGGTCAAACGGAGGAAAATGTGCACGAAATCGTGAAGGAAAAGTCGAGGTAAGAAAAATTAATAAAAAGTAGAAAACAGTGAGCTGGGGCGATAGCTCCGTGTCTCGGAGGAGGACCTCCGCGTTACCCTCCGTGACACGTTGAGGTATAACCCGAAAATTTTAAAATTTCCAGAATGCTATCGTGATGGCTGCGTGTCACGGAGGCAGTGCACCGCGATGCACTCCGCGACACGTTACCGTGTATATCGCGACGGGTCACACCGGGTTGCCGGGTGACTCGCGTATTTTTCTACCCTTTTAACCCTGAAACCTCCCCTTTTCCCCTCATTTTCTAATTCCTCGGCGACCAAACATCCCAAAACCCCTCCCCCACCAACGTGCCACAGCTTAAGGCAACAAATTATCGAGTTTTCTTCGATTCTTCAACTTCAAGGTATGTTTTCCGATTCCCTCTCAAGTTTTCGTCGATTTTCTTCGAAATTAAGCATGGGAGGTGTGCTAAATTGCCCTAAGTCGAAATTAAGCATGAATTTGAGTTATTTGTTGATTGATAAATGTTTGGAATGTCGTTATGATTGTTTGAACTTGTTGATTGCATAAATTATTCGAATTTGATTGATAGAATCAATTCTAAGGCTTGTTGTTGAATTTGAAGTTGGAGATGTGTTGAAATCATGAATTTTATGCCGGGGTGTACGTGTTGAATGAGATAAGTAGATTGACAAATTGTTAGGATGTTAATAGTCGACGGATTCTCGGGTTTGGGGGAAATGTTGAAATTTGTTCGAATTTGGTTGGTTGGATAGGTTCATGTATATAAATTTTTGTTGTTATTTTTGTTTCTTTGTTTTTCTTGGCTAAGTGCGATATTTAAAATGTTAGCGATGGTAATGATTGTGATTAGCTGTACGAAGTCTGAGTAGTACGCAGAAGTTATACCGTCGAATTTTCTTTTGAACGCACTAAGCATGATTGTATAGTTAGTTGTTTTGTGTAAATAAAGATATTCTTGCCGTATTGTTGTAACTGTAGCTAAGGACTAAGTGTGGGGTAACCTAGCGTAACCCGACCTTAGCTGAAGTTAATATTTATTAAGCTTAACATTGAGCTTGTTTACTTGGGTTGACAGGCAAAATGGCAAGCCGGTAAGATAAAGGGAAAGGTGCATCAACTTCAGGCACCGGAAGGAAGAGACTCAGACTGGGCACAGCAGTCCCAGCTGCACCAGCAGTTTCATGCGGCCAGCGCCGCCAATATGGAACTAGATGGGTGACGGACGAGGGGAAAAAGTGGTATGCAAAGCACAAAGAGAATAAATATTTCCCCGAGGAGCATATAGCACGGGAGCCATTGGCACAGGAGTTCCCCAGGATGGTTCACCGGATTGAGGCAGCTGGGCTCAAGTTCATCTTTGAGGAGCCCAAGGAATGCAATCTGCACTTGGTTCGGTAGTTCTATGCCAATTGGAACCCGTCAATCAGAAGCCACACCATCAAAATCAGAGGGCAGATAGTCACTCTGGAGCCCCACCAACTCAATGCCATCATAGGAGCGCGGGAGACAGACGCCCACGTCCTCCGACAGCTGAACATTACCCCACCGTATGCTGACATCAGACGCACATTGTGTGGGGCCCGATCTACAGCTAGATGGAGCAGGCACAAAGAAAGGGGCTACCACCAGACTCTGCCCTATTCACAGATGAACAGGGAAGCCCGAATCTGGCTGAAGATCATCTGCTCATGCCTCATCCCGGGGGTACATATGACTGATGTAACTCGGGACCGTGTTTGCCTGGTGTACGCCCTGATGAAAGGGCTGGAGATCAATGTCGGGGCGGTTATTATATCCGCCATGAAGAGAGCCCGGTTGCACCAGGGGCACAGGTATGGTTTCGGTGGACTACTCACTACCTTTCTCAGGGGCCTCAATTTTGAGGAGGAGGCCCTCAATTATATCCCGCAGTTGGAGCGGCGGACCTTAGATGTTACCAAAACTAAGGCTCCCGACACCACCCACGGGCCAGTGCTGACACTTGGCGAGCGACATGCTCGTGATGACCAGTACATGGCATGGATGTATGGGATACAGATGCTCCAGCTAAGGATAGGTGGGAGGCCAGCGACGGAGGAGGAGCTATGGCAGCTCGAGCTAGACTACCTGGTTGGCGAAAACGCCAGGGCTCTATGCCGAGTAGGGCCAGCCTTTGTAGAGCCCACAGATGATGCCGTCCCCACGGACGAGGAGACGCGTTGGGAGGACTCCGATGTGGAGTCTGATGATGACGACGGAGGCGACTCGGACATGGGAGATGAGGCAGCAGCACCCGACGAAGAAGTGGAATACTTTGATTGATCAGGGAGTTCCACCACCCGATTTTGTGCTATTTAATTTTTGTGAACACTGGGGACAGTGTTCGGACTAAGTGTGGGGTGGGAGTAGTTAGGTGCTGGGCTCGGCTGTTTTGTTTGTATGTTCTCCTCTGTTATTGTGTATGTTGTTTGTCCCTATGATTTGTGAAGTGTTTAAGAATTGTTCTGTATTTGTAAATATTTGTGAAATTGTTGTGTGTTGTTGAATGTTGCCAGCTGATTCTGTAAATATTTTTGTTTATCGAAATGATCGATATTTTTAAAAAATTTCTTTAAAATATTGTGTACATAAATTATTTTTTTCTTTTTCTATTGAAATGATCGATATTTTGCAAATTTTTCAACTTTTAAATTTTGGGTTTCTCGGCATTTGTTTTCGGTTCTTTTACCGAGATTAGTCCCATTGAACTGAAGTCATAGTTAGTGACTGTTCCCTATGATGGATGGATGACGACCGTCTTAAGGGAAATGTAGTCGTTAGGAGTAGTTTTTTTTCGAGTAATTTTTTAGTTTTTTTTCTCTTTGGTGGATTTCATCCCGGAACCTGTAGTTACTATATGGTTGCGAAATTTTGGTTGCGTGTCGTACATGATATTCAAAATGCAAAGGTGATTCGTATGAAAGCATGCAATTTTGTAAATATGTTGAGATACCTAGGCTGTAGAGTTCGATTCAGTGTGATTGAGGCTTAATGTTTGAATTCCTGTAATTAGCTGATTGAAGAGTCTGTGAATACATCTTGAATCAAGCATGTGCATAAAGTGTGAAGTGAGGTGTTGATATTCCATGCTATTGTGAAGTGTCTAGAACTTGCCTGGTGTGTGTACAAAATGAAATGAAGAAGGTGTATTGTAGGAAAGGATGTAGGCATTTCTTTGTTTTAACCGAGAGTTTCTATTTTTTTCCTTGTCATACCCCCCTTTTTTTCTGTGATTGTATATCCTAGTCAGCCCCTTGAGCCTTTAGCCAATTGTTTTCTTTCTTTTGTCCAAAAAGTGTAAACCGAGCTTAATTCCTTCTTTTCATTAGCCGTAAATTCTATACAAAACTCTTAAGCGCTTAAGAAGAGAAAATCATTTTCCCAAAGTGTCAAAGAGTGAGAAAGGTGAAAAGAAAAAGAAAAGCAGAGTGAGGGAAGAAAAGAGAAGGTTGAAGGTGCACTTGTTACAAATAAACGATAATGAAGGTGCATGAATAATCTTTGTTGTTGTGTCAAGTGTGCTTAATGAAATGGGCCATACTAAAGAAAATCATCAAGAATGGGATGATGAAAAAAAAAGAAGAGAAACAATGTCCATGAGTGATGGGATGTGTTGAAAAGGCGCTTAAGGATGCTAGTGGCTATTATTGGCGAATTCAATATTTACTAGTTCCATAGCTTCCATTACAACCCATTAAAGTCCTACGTGATCTTGCATTGCATTTATTTATATTAGTGGAGTAGTACACTTAGGGGAAACTTATGGGTCACGACATGATGCATGTGAATTATTTTGGGAGAGAGAGTGAAATTGTGTGTACATGCCCCTGTTTGAATGTTTATGACTCACATGAGCAAAAAGGGGAAGATTCTCTTGTGTTGTGAGGGCACATGCTTGATGAAAGATTAATTTTCGGGTCGGATATCTTGATCAGCTGATTTGCATAAGTTTGCCGATATCGAGAGTCGATTCTTAAAGTCTAGGAGGTCTTAAGGTATTGAAGGTCATTGCATAGTTAAGACCATGCATGTTTTCTTGATGATTTGCAATATTGAATTATCGGTATGACCATAGCTTAAATTGTCGAACCATAGTAGCGAGGTTGGGATGTAAATTGCATGAATTGTATGTTTGTTGTTCGAGGACGAAAAAGGATTTAAGTGTGGGGTAAGTGATCTTGGGCAGATTTATATGCCCAAGTGATACTCAAAAGTACCATTTTTGCCTTGTTTATCTATCAATGTGTATACATTTTCATGTAATAGGCAATAAAATGTGAATTTATACTAACCAACATGATTAGCATTGTTTTGCAGTTAAAATGTGATTTCGGGAAGCTAAAATGCATGTTGGATGATATCGGAGTTGGACTTGGATGCGAGCAAGGGAAAAGGCATTGGAAAGCATGAATTAAAGGGGCTCCGCGATGGAGCCGTGTCACGCTGCCATCGCGGAGGCATTCTGCCTGGATGGGGAAAATTCACCTAATTTCCAGTCGAGGTCCGCGTTTGCTCCGTGGCACGGAGCCAGTGCTCCGCAATGCACTCCGTGACACGTTGCTCATTATTCCGGGAAAAATTCCCAGCAGTATAAATAGAACACTTAAGTTCATTTTTCATAATTCAGACTTGGTGGAGCAAGGACGTGGGTTACAGGCAGTTGAGGGACGAAAAGTTCAGGGTTTTTTCTCTCTTTCTTTCTTCTTTAACTCAATTGCTTGTATGATTAACACTCGTTTTATGATGATTAATCCACAAATGAGTGGCTAATTCCTTTCCTTGCTGAGGTTATGAACAATTGTGATGAAATTTGATTATTAATTATCTAGTTTTTCATCTTTTCTTCCATGTTGTTCTATTAATTCTTGTTCTTACTGCATTGGTGTGTGGCCGCCATTAATGTACATCTAAAAAGTCCGATTTCACTCGAGAGAGCACGAAATTGGAAAGTTGTGAATTAATAGGATATTGTTCTTTACTTGGTTTGGGAAAATTCAGTTTTGATGTGCTTTCAGGATAGAAATATACCTGAAAGTCGTATTAGTCAATTTAGGAACCAGAATTGTATGGCTAGAACATGAATTGCATTTGATCACAGAAATGTAGACGGATGGTTCATGATTCTTAAGTGAGATTAAATACGAGAGTTTTAATCTCTTGGCAAATGTTCTTGGCTTGCAACAGGAAGAAAAGATTAACCAATTTATGATGATAATCAGTTTCATTACATGTTCGGTTAACCTTAGCATGCTCTTATCCATAGTTCAGATTCAAAGTAGATAATTGTTCTTAGTTTTAGTATAAAATTTATCAAACAAACTATCAACTTTTTGGTTACGTTGTTGTCAGCATAGTTAGAGGTAAAATATAGTATACTTGAGCAAATTGCACTTAACCCAAGTCTCTGTGGGATCTATACTTGGCTTACTAAAGCCACTTACTACTTGCTCGACCACGTGCACTTGTGTGTTGTTTTATATACCCATATAACACACCGGACAGCTGAGACGACCAAAATACCATAGCCCCCACAATCACACTATTGAGTGTGCCAGCCATCACTGGCTTCAAAATTTTAGAGGCGGAGAGTGTGCCTTCACACTCCCTTCGATAGGATGAGAGGAGCGCTTAGAACGACACAGATATGTCCCTCTCCTAGATTTATTTCTTTTCTTTGGGGATGAAGCATGTTTTTTGAGGGGGTGCATTTGTTTTTTTTTCATCTGAGGGTTTTTATTACCATGTTTCTTTTCCATGGGGCATGCCATGTAGTAGAAATGGCATGTTTAGAATATTTTTTTTGTTTAACTAAAAGTAGCTTAGGAGTACTAAAAACCAATAAAAATGCACATACATTTGATATTTTGATATTTTTAAAAAAGAGGGCCTTTTCTAAAACTTTTTTATGATTAGCTGTGTGTTTATTGCAAAGCTATTATACCCTGAAAGCCCAAAGATCAAACCTGGGAGTTGAATGGAGAAAAGTGTAAAAACTGGCATTAGGCATAGAATGAGTCATGGGATGACCCGTTAGTGCAGACCACGATTCGTGATGTGACTCATGGGGAGGCCAGTGAGGAAGTTTTGGAAGTTTGAGGAAAAGGATCCCCACGGGTGTGACAACGACTTGCGGTCAGACCCGATGAGTTGTTAGTTCAGTCGTGGGGTGGGTAAGGAAACAAATGAGAAGAAGGGAGGCAGTGCACTCAACGAAAGGATCCTACAAGTCATGGTCGGTCCCCACGATTGATGGGGTGAGTCATGTTCCAAGAAATGAAGGGTTTTGTTGAAGCCCAGGTAGTGTACTTCATGACTAGCTCCACGAGTCATTATGTCCCTTATTGAGTCCACCTGACAGTTAATTGCTATGAATTCAGTAAGGGCTTTTCTATAATTTCTAAGATTCTAGGGCCTAAACTACAATGTTTTGAGTTATGAATAGTGACTTTTAAAGGGGTTAAGTTTATTTTAGTCCATATTCACTCATGCATGCAAGGTAGAAAACTTGAGAGGGTGGTAAGGCCTAGCATTCATCAATTTCTTTTCAATTTCCTATTGGGCATTTAAAGAAGTGTTAGAATCAGCTACCAACAGGTTATGAATGGGTGATTTCTTTCACACCCATGCCTAATCCCTCTCTAAAGTATGAAATTCTATGTCTAATCTATGGGGTTTTAACCCAAATGCATGAATCTTCTATTTCTATACATGGGTATGATTTGATTATGATTATACTATTGAAATATGAAGCATAGGCAAATTTTATAATGTTTTCAATTTAAAAATCATGACTGTACTTTTATGAATTAAAAGCCTATGGATAAGATGTTTATGAAAGATGAGATTTGTGATGAGTATATGAGGATGACGAGATATTATAATGAAAAGCATGATTTGAAGCTACCCATGTTTACAATTATGTTTTCGATAAGAATTGAGTATTTCTAAGTATAATAAAGCTTTGGGCAATGCCCACATGTTAAGTATGAATAATGATTTTCCTGAATTAAGCTTACCATATTGTTTTGGAGTGAAGACTCCCAATTATATTTTCATCTTATGGTATGTTTGAGTTAAAGTTTTCCTATATATAGCTTACCACATGGTTTTTGAGCGAAGGCTCCGAATGATGTTTTCAGCTTGTGGTATGTTTTAAGCTAAAGCTTCTCATATGAATGATTTCATATTTGAGATGTATTTGATCATTGAGATTCTTCATTAGATGATGTTAAGCTTCATTACAAAACGATGTAGAGCATATGCATGTTTTGCGAGTAATGTCTAGCACCGAGTAGGCAAGGGTCAATCACCCTATTTCTCAGAACTACGCGCCAACGTAGGTTTACACTATTATATATTACTTTGGGATCTCCCTCATGAGCTTCCCCTGCTCGAATGGGCCTTAAACTTTATATCGATATCATGGTATCGTCCCTAGCCTTGGCAAGGCTTTGGACGGCTCTACCCACTTGAGTGTAATAATTGGGACCACATAAGTTCTATCATGGTATGTCGGTTAAAAGGTAAGTCTCCCATTTTTCCTCATGATCTCAGATATGCATATTTCGTTTCTCATGACATTTATACATATATGCATGTTCTAAAGCAGGTTTGACTCAATGTTCAGCTTTACTCATGAATGTCAGATTTCAGTTTTGAGTGAATCGATTCAATTATGATGTTATGAAGTTACGTTATGTTATGTTATAAAGAGATCATGATTTCAAAAAGAAATACATGAAAGCCCTACTCTCAGTCTCTTAATGTTTATTGTGCATGGTCTTAAATGCTTTTATTTACTTTAGCGGTTTTACTTACCTTTCATACTCAGTACATTCCACGTACTGACCGCATACTCTATGTTGTATTGTTTCACGATACAGGATCCATCTCTTCGGTTCAGCCTCGCTCATAGTCAGCTTATCAGAGTTAGCATTCTTATTGTGGGTAAGTACTCATTTCCTCGAGGACTAGACTATTCAGATTTCCTTTATGTATTTTAGTTTCACTTTTGTTGAGTTAGTTGGGGTCTTGTCCCATCAACTCATCATATTTAGAGGATTTTCAGACATATGTATGTATTCATCTTTGGATTTTGTATTACGTTCAAGTTAGACTTCCGCTATGATTATTTTATCGATTATTCAGTTTCTTGATTAAGATTAGATGTATGCTTATGCCATGGGAAGACTTTGGGTCTCTTAGGGCTTCTTGTCCCGTGTGACAATCCGTGCCTTCGTTCAGGTCATTACAAACTTGGTATCAGAGCCATAGGTTTGAAGTGTCCTGGGGTGTCTAAAAGCCACCTTATATTGGGTCTTTTGCATGGGTGTGAAGCCCGCCACACTTATGACAAAGAGGCTACGAGACATTTAGGAATTTCCCTTCTTTCATGATTTATGTCGTGCGATGGAAAGTCTTTCTATCCTTATAATTCATGTTATTCGTGATTGCAGAATTATGGCTCCTCGAAGAGTGAATGGTAGGAGAAATGGGAATGGTGAAGGCCACGAGGATGGCAACGGTAACGGGTACCAATAAGCCCTAGTAGTTCAAGAGCACCAGGCATCGAAGCCAGTTGCTCATGCTGAGTTCCAAGCTGCTATTCAGATGCTTGCGTAGACCTTGACTACTCAGGCCAATCAGCAAGCCGTTGCGCATGCTTTGCAGAATCGCAATGCAACGACGGCTCGAGTCAGAGACTTCTTGAGGATGAATCCGCCAGAGTTCCTTGGGTCCAAGGTAGATGCAGACCCGCATGAGTTAATAGATGAGATTGTCAAGATCACCCAAGTCATGGGGGTGAATCGAGTTGAGTGCATAGATTTGGCCTCTTAATAGTTGAAAGGGGTCGTGCATATTTGGTTTCTCCAATGGAAGAATAGTAGGGTCGCCGGAGTAGGTTCTGTCACTTGGGAAGAGTTCCATGTTGCATTCCTAGACCGGTTCTTCCCTCGTGAGATGAGGGAGCTGAAAGCAGTCAAGTTCGTGAATTTGAAGCAAGGGATAATGACAATACAAGAGTATGGCCTCGAGTTCACTCGCTTATCAAACTATGCCCCAGAGTTGGTAGCCGATCAGAGGCACGGGTGAGTAGATTCATCGATGGAGCAGCGGGCTATTTGGACCAGGATTGTAGGACCTCTATGATCCATCAGGATATGGATTTCCCTTGGATAGTGTTGTACGCCCAGCAGATGGAGGTGGCACATTTGAGAAAGAGGGAGGCCAAGAGGGCTAGGACCGATGACCACAGATATTCCCAGCCGAGGTCAGGTGGTGGGAACCGATAGGAGTTTCACCAGAGATCATCAGCTCCAGCATCTTTGACATTGAGTGTGCCATCCAGTCCTAGACATGATCAGAGATAGCGAGCTTCAGACTCGAGGGTTCAAAGAAGTAGACCTACAGATTTTAGCATCCCATCTTGTCGCAGATGCAGTCGGGGGCACACAGGCCAGTGCTTGGCAGGTTCAGGTGCTTGTTTTGGGTGTGGGATGCCCGAACACATGCTTAGATATTTCCCAACAGCGAGACAGGATCAGGTTGGGGACCAAGGCCCAGCTTCTAGTTCAGCAGCCCCTTCTGCACGCTCAGCCCATCAGGGGGCATCTACTAGCACAGCTGGTGATCAGCATCAGAACAGATTCTATGTCTTAGCATCCCGTCAGGAGCAGGAGGTCTCCCCAGATGTGGTCACTGGTATGTTATGAGTTTTCCATATTGACGTTTATGCTTTGCTAGATCCGGGGGCTACCTTGTCTTTTGTGACACCTTATATGGCCAGTATCTTCAAAGTCAGTCCTGAAGTCTTGACAAACCCGGGAGTTGAAATGGAGAAAAGTGTAAAACTTTCATCAGGCACAGAATGAGTTATGGGATGACCCATTAGTGAAGCCCATGAGTCGTGATGTGACTCGTGGGGAGGCCAGTGAGGAAGTTTTGGAAGTTTGAGGAAAAGGATTCTCGCGGGCGTGACAACGACTCGTGGTTAGACCTCACGAGTCGTTAGGTCAGTCGTGGGGTGGGTAAGGAAAGAAATGAGAAAAAGAGAGACAGTGCACTTGACGAAAGGACCCTATAAGTCATGGTCAGTCCCCACGATTCGTGGGGTAAGTCGTGGTCCAGGCAGGGAAGGTTTTTCTTGAAGCCCAAGCAGTGTACTTCACAACTAGCTCCACGAGTCATGACCCTTGACCACGAGTCATTAGGTCCCTCATTGGGACCACTTGACAGTTAACTTCCACGAATTTAGTAAGGGCTTTTCTGTAATTGCTAAGTTCCTAGGGCCTAAACTACAATGTTTTGAGTTATGAATAGTGACTTTTAAAGGGGTTAAGTTCATTTTATGCCTCATTTATTCAGGCATGCAAGGTAGAAGACTTGAGAGGGAGATCAAGCTTAGCATTCAAAATTTCTCTTTCAATTTCCTATTGGGCATCTAAATAAGTATTAGAATCAGCTACCAACAGGTATGTAGGTTATGAATTGGTGATTTCTTTCACACTCATGCCCAATCCCTCTCTAGAGTATGAAATTCTATGTCTAATCTATGGGGTTTTAACCCAAATGCATGAATCTTCTATTTATATACATGGGTATGATTTGATTATGATTATACTATTGAAATATGAAGCATGGGAAAATTTTATAATGTTTTCAATTTAAAAATCATGATTGTATTTTTATGAATTAAAAGCTCAATGGATGAGATATTCATGAAAGATGAGATTTGTGATGAGTATATGATGATGACGAGATATTATGATTTAAAGCTTGATTTGAAGCTACCCATGTTTACAATTATGTTTTCGATAAGAATTGAGTATTTCTAAGTATAATAAAGCTTTTGGAAATGCCCACATGTTAAGTATGAAAAATGATTTTCCCAAATTAAGCTTACCACATTGTTTTGGAGAGAAGACTTCCAATTATATTTTCAGCTAAGCTTACCACATTGTTTTGGAGAGAAGACTTCCAATTATATTTTCAGCTTGTGGTATGTTTGAATTAAAGTTTTCCTATGTATAACTTACCACATGATTTTGGAGCCAAGGCTCCCAATTGTATTTTCAGCTTGTGGTATGTTTTGAGCTAAAGCTTTTATATGCATGATTTCATATTTGAGATGTATTTGATCATTGAGCTTCGTCATTTGATGATGTTTAGCTTCATTTCAAAACAATGTAGAGCATATGCATGTTTTGGAAGTAATGTTTAGCACTGAGTAGGCTAAGGGTCGATCACCCTATGCCTAAGAACTATGCGCCAACGTAGGTTTACACTATTATATATTACTTTGGGACCTTCATCGGGAGCTTCCCCTGCCTGAATGGGCCTTCAGTTTGATATCGATATCATGGTATCGTCCCTAGCCCTGGAAAGGCTTTGGAAGGCTCTACCCACTTGAGTGTGATAGTTGGAACCACGTAAGCTCTATCATGGTATGTCGGTTAAAAGACGAGTCTCCCATTGTTCCTCATGATTTCAGATATGCATATTTTATTTCTCATGACATTTATACATATATGCATGTTCTAAAGTAGGTTTGACTCAATGTTCAGGTTTACTCATGAATGTAAGATTTCATCTTTTAGTCAATCGATTCAGTTATGATGTTAAGAAATTATGTAATGTTATGTTATGAAGAGATCATAATTTCAGAAAGAATGCATGCAAGCTCTACTCTCAGACTCTTAATGTTTATGTTATATTGTGCATGGTCTTAAATGCTTTTATTTACTTTAGCGGTTTTACTTACCTTGCATGCTCGGTACATTCCACGTACTGACCGCATACTCTATGTTGTATCATTTCATGATACAGGACCAGGCTCTCAGGTTTAGCTCCGCTCGTAGTCAGCTTATCAGAGTTAGCATTCTTATTCTGGGTGAGTCCTCATTTCCCCGAGGACTAGACTATTCATCTTTCCTTTATGTATTTCAGTTTAAGTTTTGTTGAGTTAGTTAGGGTCTTGTCCTATCAACTCGTCATGTTTAGAGGCTTTTCAGACATATGTATGTATTCAGCTTCAGATTTCGTATTCTAATGTTGTGTTCAAGTTAGACTTCCTCTATGAGAATTTTATCGTTTATTCAGTTTCTTGATTGAGATTAGATTATGCTTATGCCATGGGTCATCTTGGGGTCTCTTGGGGCTCCTTATCCCGTGTTATGATCCGAGCCTCTGTTTGGGTCGTGAAAAAAGAATGACTATTGTGGTTATTTTTATGAAATTTGATAGATTAGCATGATTAACTATAGCATAGTTGTGCATGAACCTGTCACAACCCGAACATAGGCCTGGGTCGAGACACGGAACATAGAACCATTAATGCCCCTAAGTCAACCCATGGCATGAACATGACAATTAAAAATCATCATAACAAAGTTGATAACTGGAATCTGAAATAGCGAAAATCTAAATAACAAATATTAATCCAAGGGAAAACATCACAACATAGAATTCGAAGCTTATAATACAAGTCTATATCTGAAAAGCCTCTATATATCGATGAGTTGATGGGACAAAACCCAAACTAGCTCACTAGAAGTCTAAAACTAAAAATAACACAGCTCAACTAACTTAAGGTCCTTGAATGATGAGGACTCACCAACAACAACACTAGGATAAACTCGGAAGACAGGCTAACAGCAGGACTAAGTCCTAACATCTAAACCTGTATCATAAAATGATACAGCATAGAGTGTTGCACCCCGTGAGTTCCTAATGTTTAGTCAGACTATTCGTACATTAGTCAGGAGATTTAGAGTATGAAACATACGAGAAAGGGATTGGGGAAAGGTCGAACAAGCGCAGAATCGGGATCGCACGGGAGAAGGCCATTGTAGGCTGCGATAGGGTCGTGTATAAGGGACCCTCTCCCTGCGCGTTGGGCATCGTGGAACGCCCATAAACTTGTGCGATAGGGTCCGTGCCACGGACCCCGTGTCCACCTCCCAAACACTATATATAAGTTCAATCTTTCATTTGTTATATTTCATATATACAAATATATCTTCGTCCAGAGAAAGGAAAATGTGAAACTTAAGGTAATTCTCTTCTATTTACACTGCCAAACGCTAACCAAATTCAAATTAAGTTTAGGTATCGAATTATAAGCCTGGAGGGAGCATTACTACGGAATTAGTTTCTTAAAATTTGCCCGGCAAATCATAGCCACGCCGAGTAGAAGTTGTCGGAATTGCTCCAAACTAATTTCTATATGATCATAGGCTTCAAGTAAGAATTTCTCCCTTCTGAACTTTCGAGAAATTATACATTCTCGATCGTGTTCCATTAAATTGAAGTATAGTTAATATTTAAATAGAAAGTTATCATTTTTGCCGAGTTTAGTACTAAAACTAGTCTCATCTCCTAGTAATACGTTTACAGTTGGAAAGTGTTGTTGAGTAGGATTTTAAACTCACCAGTTAATCAAAAATTGGCGATCCAGGTATGTTAAGGCAAATTCATGCGGCAAGTTAGTTTCTTTAGTATTATCATTCAGTTTGAATCCTAGTAAGGAAGCCAGAAGTATATCAATTTTGATTAGAAGTTGTTATTAGTTGAGACCAATATTCCAGGATTAGTTGGGGATTGACTATGCCCTGTATAGCCCTCCATAAAAAACCCCAGGGTCAATAGTTATGTCGATGCCCGCCAGGGGCGAGATGACGTCACTCCAAGGAGCAGTATGTCGTCCGCAAGGGACAAACATGAGGTCCCAGGTCCTCATATAGTCCATTCCATAGTTGGACTATTTTTATGCCGATCGGTACTCTGCCATACCCCTTGTCGAGCTTGGTGCCCGAGGTGTATATCAGATATCAGGAGTCCACCGGACTCAAACACAGCTATAGTTCAGGGGTCGAGCGGGCTTAGTTGTAGACCCAAGGACTGGTAGGATGGCTATGGTTATTAGATGACTCAGTACGACCTTACTAGGATATATAGATTGGAGTATACTCACCGAGGCTTATGGGAGCCCCGGGTGGGTTATTTTGTGCTGGTTGTACCTTCCGTCTTATGGGATTCAGGTAAGGTTCTTGTTTGCATTAGTTACTAGTAGATTAGACAGAAGGAAGTTCAGCTATTCAGGTGGTATTTCTATCCTTTCTTTTCAGTTTCATTTCAGTTCATTCAGTTATTTACAGTTACTACCTTACATATTCGATACATATTGTACTGACGCCCTCCTTGGGGCACTGCATTACTTGCCTACCGGTACAGACAGACATGGGTCAGGACCTTCCTAGTTTATAGCTAGGACTAGTAGTGCAGTTGGCTCCTTTCCTCTAGAGCTAATAAGTTAGAAGGTTTACCATCTTTTTGTTTATACAGTTTATGGGTAGGTCGGGGCCCTTTCTCGACTATTATATCACTCCTAAAGGCTTGTAGATTGTCTCAGATTCCCTGTGGTTAGTTGTTATTGGCCGTGTGGGGCCCAGATATGTTTTATCTTACGTGTTGGCCGTGTGGGGCCTTGTTTAGCTGTTGGTTAGCGGCCTTGTCGGCCATAGACTAGTTTAGCACTGAATTTACTTTACAGTCATAACTAGATATCATGGTGGTCTTGTTGGCCTGCATAGGATTCCCTATTATTATATGTTTACGGGCAGCTGTTTTCTTTTATAGCTAGCTATAAGGCCTTGTCGGTCGGGGGCTATGTTTACAGACGAGATATAGCAGGTTGTTTTCTTGTTTTTGAGATTTAGTGTTAGTCACGCACCAGAGGTGCGTAAGCTTAGTCAGGCCAGTTCAAACCCTAGTAGGGCACCAGGTGCCAGTCATGTCACCCAAGGTGGGGCGTGAAAAACTTGGTATTAGAGCAGGTTGTATCCCAGGGAGTCTGCAAGCCGTGCTAAGTAGAGTCTTGCCTATGGATGTGTCGTGCACCACATACTATAGACAAGAGGCTGCAAGGTATGTTAGGATGGTTACTCTTCCTTCTCTTTCAGTCGTGCTATAGAGTTGTGCTATATAGGGATGACTCCTTAAACTTACGTAATCTTCGTTTCTATAGAGAAATGACGGACATGCAACAGACCACAACTTGTAGGAAATTAGATGTTCCAGCATGAAAAGGCACTAGCAGGGTGTCCAAGTTAGAGTCAGCCTGATTTGAGGGCGATAGGGAGACTACATCTCTATCTCGCAAGCACTCTCCACTATGCTAGGAGCCGTCCAGAGCAGAAGATGTGTTGGCACTGCCTCCAGCAGCCTCTATATGGATGCCATCAGATTAGAAGGTCAGGAGTGTTGTTTTTATGATAGCTCAGATGATGGCCACACAATGTCAGCTAGTGGCACCCATAGTTGCAGAGTCTTCAGGAGGACCAGGTAGTTCGAGGGTTTGAGATTTCCTTGCTCTAAGTCCCCCACAGTTTACGGGGACAAACCGGGATGAGGACCCTCAGGACTTTTTGGATCAGCTGCAGCAGATCTTTAGAGTAATGCATGCTATACCTGCAGAATCAGTTGAGTAAGCGGTATTTCGACTACCGGACATAGCAATATTATGGTACGAGAGTTGGGAATGGTCCCGAGGTAGAGATGTTCCCCCTTCGACTTGGTATATCTTTTCAGAGGCTTTCATGGACCATTATTTATCGAGGGAGATCCGACAGGCCCGGGTAGATCAGTTTTTGCATCATAAGCAGGACTCGATAACTGTTCAGGAGTATGCTATGAGGTTTGATTCCCTGGCCCGAGATGCACTAGCTTTTGTAGATACCATGCCAGCCAGGGTGCACCAGTTTATCATGGGATTGAATCTAGAATATGTAGAGACTTGTATTATAGCTACTTTGTGAGAGGACATGGATATTTTTTGTGTTCAGGCATTTGCTCAAAATATTGAGGGGATCAGACAGCGGCAATAAGAGATAGAAAGAATAAATCAGGAGCAGCTCCGTAGGGCTAGACTGAGTGATGTGCAGGCAGAATTTCAGGGTGGACCCAGGCCACGACTATCAAGCAGACCAGCCAGATCCCCCCCTCCATAGCAGCAGCAGGGTGGTATATCAAGCTGTCAGAGGCAGTCAGGACCCGATGAGAGTTCACAACCATTAGGCTCGCAGTAGTAGAGGGGGTCGGAGAAGAGTAGATTTACCGTGCCACTTTGCCCTATTTGCAGTCGCCATCATCTTGGGGCATGTAGGTATGGTTCTTCTGCATGTTATATCTGCAGGCAAGAAGGTCACCTGGTGAGAGACTGTCCAGCCAGGGGTCAAAGTGATCGGGACCGATAGGATAGATCCTCAGTAGGATCACGTGCCCCAGCATCTCCAGCAGGGCATAGGCCCTCAGCTCCAGTGGGCAGAGGACGAGGCAGATTAGGGGCATCTAGCTCAGGCACCGATCTAGATCGCAGTTATGCTTTACCGGGATGACAGAGTCAGAGTCATCGCCGGATGTGGTGACAGGTATGCTGGACATCTACTCTCATTCTGTGTATGTCTTGATAGACCGAGGCTCCATTTTGTCTTATGTTACACCATTAGTGGCCCGTAAGTTCGGTATTATTCTAGAATTGCTTCAGCAACCTTTTTCAGTGTCCACACCCGTCGATAATTCCATCATAGCTAAAAGAGTCTACCGAGGGTTCATAGTAGAGGTTGTTGGTTGCCAGACTTTGGCAGATTTGGTAGAATTATAAATGATTGACTTTGATGCAATTATGGGTACTGATTGGCCAGCACCATATTATGCCAATATAGAAAGTTGGATCAAGAATGTCCAATTCCACTTTCTAGGGGAAGTAGTACGGGAATGGAAAGGTAATGCTGCCACACCAAAAGGTAGGTTTATTTCCTATCTTTGGGCGAGAAAGTTGATAGCGAAGGGGTGCATTTATCATATTATCAGGGTTCAGGATGTTCAAGCAGAATCTCTGGCTCTCCAGTCCATTCCAGTAATTAATAATTTCCAGATGTATTCCCTGATGACCTTCCTGGTACCCCCCCCCCCATAACAGGAGATCAATTTTGCGATCGACTTATTACCAGGTACTCAACCTATATCCATCCCTCCGTACCGAATGGCTCCTGCTAGGCTTAGAGAATTGAAAGAGAAGTTGAAAGATCTGCTAGATAAGGGCTTCATCAGGCCGAGTACTTCATCGTGGGGTGCGCCAGTTCTGTTTGTAAGAAAGAAGGATGGCTCCCTCCGTATGTGTATAGACTATCAGCAGCTGGATAAAGTCTCCATCAAGAATAAATACCCACTCCCCAGAATAGATGACTTATTTAACCATTTACAGGGGCCAAAGTATTTCTCTAAAATTGAATTAAGATATGGGTATCATCAGGTTCGGGTTCGAGAGAGAGACATTCCAAAAACCGCTTTCAAGACCAGGTATAGCCATTTTGAATTCCTAGTCATGTCCTTCGGATAAACGAATGCTCCTACTATGTTCATGGATTTGATGAACAACATCTTCAGGCCGTATCTGGACCTGTTTGTGATACTGTTTATTAATCATATTCTTGTGTATTCCCGTTCAGAAGCAGAACATCGGGATCACCTATGGACAATGCTTTAGATTCTCAAAGATCGCCAACTATATGGGAAATTTTATAAATGTGAGTTTTGGCTGAATTTAGTGGCCTTTTTATGTCATATTGTGTCAGAAGTTGGTATTCAGGTAGATTCCCAGAAGATTGAAGCAGTAAAGACATGGCCTAGACCTATCACTCCAACTGAGGTACGCAGTTTCTTGGGTTTAGCTGGATATTACAGGAGGTTTATAGAGGGGTTTTCTACTCTATCACTCCCTTGACCAAGTTAACTCAGAAAGCAGCCAAATTTCACTAGACTGAAGCGTATGAACAGAGCTTTTAGGAGTTGAAAAATAGGTTGACATCGGCACCAGTATTAGCTTTGCCGGAAGGATCAGAGGGTTATGCAGTGTACTGTGATGCTTCGGGCATCGGGTTAGGATGTGTTATGATGCTACATGGTAAGGTAATTGCTTATGCTTCAAGACTGTTGAGGAAGCATGAAAAAACTACCCCACCAATGATCTAGAATTGGCTGTTGTAACTCATTCCTTGAAAATATGGAGGCACTATCTATATGGTGTCCACGTAGATATTTTTACTGGTCATAAAAGCCTCCAGTACATTTTTACACAGAAAGAATTGAATCTGTGGCAGCATCGCTGGTTAGAACTATTGAAGGATTACAATATGAACATTTTATATCACCCAAGGAAGGCCAATGTTGTACCAGATGCCTTTAGCCGCAAATCTATGGGAAGTTTGGCATACTTGAAGCCCGAACAGTGGGGACTGGCCTAAGAATTGCATCAGTTAGCCAATTTGGTCATCCGAATAGTAGACTCGGGAGACAGTAGAGCAGTGATCCAGAATACTGCAGTATCATCCTTGGTTGTAGAGGTGAAAGAACGGCAATATGAAGACCCTAAACCTAGGTTAGCTCAGAGATAAAGCTCAGTAAGGGGAAGTATCAGCTTTCAAAGTAACCGCTAACAGAGTCTTGAGATATAGGGGTCGCCTTTGTGTTCCAGATATGGCAGGACTTCGCCAGCAGAAGATGGCACAGATACATTATTCCCATTATTCTCTTCACCCAGGTTCAACAAAGATGTATCATGACATAAAAGAAATTTGAAGAAAGAGGTAGAATAATTTGTAGCACAATGTCCTAATTGCCAGCAGGTGAAGGTGGAAATCAAAAGCCCAGCGGATTGACATAGGAGGTAGAGTGCCTATGTGGAAATGGCAAGAAGTCAATATGGATTTTGTTACCGGATTACCCCATACTAGATGCAGATTTGATTCCATCTGGTGATTGTCGATAGATTGACGAAGTCAGCTCATTTTCTGCCAGTCAGAGCTACCTTCTCAACCGAGGACTATACTGAACTATATATCAGAGAGATAGTTCGATTGCATGGTCTTCCAGTATCAATTATTTCTGACATAGGAGCGCAGTTTACAACTAAATCTTGACAGTCCTTTCAGAAGGGCCTAGGGACACAGGTTAACCAAAGTACAACCTTCCATCCTCAAACAGACGGCAGGCAGAACGTACCATCCAGACACTCGAGGATATGTTATGGGCATTTGTGTTGGACTTTGGAGGCAGTTGGGATGAGTATTTACCCCTTATTGAATTCCCTTATAATAACAGTTATCATTCAGCAATCCAGATGGCGCCTAATGAGGCCTTATATGGGCGGAAATGCAGGTCCCCAGTTGGTTGGTTTGAGGTAGGAGAATCAGAGTTGATTGGGCCAGACATAATCTACCAATCAGAAGAGAAAGTAAAGCTTATCAGAGAATGCCTGTTGACAGCTCAAAGCCGCCAGAAATCTTACACTAATGTACAACTTAGAAACCTGGAGTTCAGTGTTGGTGACTGGGTATTTCTGAAAGTTTCACCGATGAAGGGTGTGATGAGATTTGGTAAAAAGGGAAAGATTAGCTCGATATTTATAGGACCGTACCGAATCCTTCGGAGGATAGGCCAAGTGGCATATGAATTAGATCGGCCTTTAGAGTTAAAATCTGTTCACCCGGTCTTTCATGTGTTGATGTTATGAAAGTGCATAGGAGATCCATCTGGAATTGTGCCAGTTGAGGATGACCAGATTACTGAGGAGTTAGCCTATAAAGAGGTTCCAGTGGCCATATTAGACCGGCAGGTACGTAGGCTGAGGACTAAAGATGTCGCCTCTGTTAAGGTATTATGGAGGAACAGGAATAGAGAAGAAATGACCTGGGAAGCTGAGGATGATATGAGATCCCGATATCCTTATTTGTTCCAGCCTTAGTCCAGACTATGTGGTTGAGGTAAATTCTTGATTCAGTTGTTGTTTTATGATTTGTGTTACATATATTGCTCCGTTGACCACATTCGTGTTGTGAAATAGTTGTTATAGTGTTATGTAAAGTGCCTATGTTGGACTTTTCAGCATTTCAGAATTTCCAGATAGTCCATATTACAGGGGAAACTCTGCCTAAATTTTTCCAGAATAGCAGTTAGAAAAGTTAAATCCCCGTAAGCTAAAGTGACATTCGAGGACGAATGCTCCTAAGGGGGGAGGATGTTACACCCCGTGAGTTCCTAACATTTAGTCGGGCTATTCGTATGTTAGTCAAGAGCTTTAAAGTACGATGTGCATGAGAAAGGGCCCAGGGAAAGGTTGAACGAGTGAGAAATTGGGATGCATGGGAGAAGGTCGGAGTAGGATGCGACTGGAGCGGCGTGTCACGGACCCCCTCTCTGTGTGTTGGGCATCGTGGCATGCCCGTAAACTGGCACGATAGGGTCCGTGCCACGGACCCCGTGTCCACCGCCCAAACACTATATATAAGTTCAAGTTTTCATTTGTTATATTTCATATATACATATATATATCTTCGTCCAGAGAAAGGAAAATGCAAAACTTAAGGTAATTCTGTTCCGTTTACGCTGCCAAACGCTGTCCAAATTCAAATTAACTTTAGGTATCGAATTATAAGCCTACAGGGAACATCACTACAAAGTTCGTTTCATGAAATTCGCCCAGCAAATCATAGCCCCACCGAGTAGAAGTAGTCGAAATTGGTCCAAACTAATTTCTAGATGATCACAGGCTTCAAGTAAGCATTTCTCCCTTCTGAACTTTTGAGAAATTATACGTTTTCGATCGTGTTCCGTTAAGTTGATGTATAGTTAATTTTTATATAGAACGTTATTACTTTCTCTAAATTTAGTACCGAAACTAGTGTCATTCTCCAGTAATATAATTACAGTTGGAAAGAGTTGTTGAGTATGATTTGAAACTCGCCATTTAATCATAAATCAGCGATCCAGGTATGTTAAGGAAAATTCGTTTGGCAAGTTAGTTTCTTCAGTATTATAATTATGTTTGAATACCAATAAGGAAGCCAGAAGCATATCTATTGTGATTACCAGTTGTTATTAGTTGAGACTAGTATTCCATGTTTAGTTGGGGATTGACTTTGCCCTGTATAGCCCTCCATAACCAACCCTAGGGTTAATAGCTGTGTCTACGCCTGCTAGGGGCGAGATGACATCGCTCCAAGGAGCAGTATGCCATCCGCAACAGACGAAGATGGGGTCCCAGGTCCTCATATAGACCATTCCATGGCTGGACTATTTTCATGCCGATCAACACTACACCACACCCCCTATCGAGCCTGGTGCCTGGGGTGCAGATATCAGATATCAAGAGTCCACCAGACTTAGACACAACTACAGTTCAGGGCTCGAGCGGGCTCAGTTGCCGACCCAGGGGACCGGTAGAACGATATGGTTATTATATGACTCAGTACGACATTTCTAGGGTATATATATTGGAGTTTACTTACTAGGGCTTATGGGGGCCCCATGTGGATTATTCTATGTTGGTTGTACCTTCCGGCTTATGGGAGCCAGGTAAGGTTCTTATTTGCATTAGTTACTAGTAGATTAGACAGCAGGATGTTCAACTATTCAGGTGGTATTTCTATCCCTTCTTTTCTGTTACTTTTAGTTTCATTTTAGTTCATTCAATTATTTACAGTCACTGCCTTACAATTACTCACTCAACCGATAGGTTAAGGCAATCAACTGGAAATCGACCAAAAGGACCTGTCAATCCTTAGAAGTCAAAGCATGCATCACATATCATCATGCATAGCTTATTAGTTGTAGTAGATGTATAGGAAACATAAAGCATATAGTACTTTTCTCCATTGTCATGCATCAAATAACTGTCTCTCCTCTCTCAAAGCAGGCGAGCTTCAAGCTTTGATGCCCTCCTTGGGGTGCTGCATTACTTTCCTACAGGTACGGACAGACACGGGTCAGGACCTTCCTAGTATCCAGCCAAGACTAGCAGTGCAGTCGGCTCCTTTCCTCCGGAGCTAATAACGTAGAAGGTTTACCCTCTTTTTGTTTGTAACTTTATGGGTAGGTCGGGGCCCTGTCTTGACTGTTATATCACTCCTACAAGCTTGCAGATTGTCTAAAATTTCCCGTGGTTAGTTGTTGTTGGGCGTGCGAGGCCCAGATATGTTTTATCTTGTGTGTTGGTCATGTGGGGCCTTATTTAGTTGTTGGTTAGTGGCCTTCTTGTCCATAGACTAGTTTAGCACTGAATTTACTTTATAGTCACAACTAGATATCACGGTGGTCTTGTCGCCCGCATAGGATTCCCTATTATTATTTGTTTTTGGGTAGCTATTTCTTTTACTGGTGGCTATAAGGCCTTATCGGTCGGGGGCTGTGTTTACAGCCGAGATATATCCCATTGGTTTCTTGATTTGAGATTTAGTGTTAGTCACGCACCAGAGATGCGTAAGCTCAGTCAGGCCAATTCAGACCCTAGTAGGGCACCCGGTGCCAGTCATGCCTCCCAAGGTGGGGCGTGACATAGAGTATGCTGTCAGTGCTTGTATTGTACTGAGTATGCAAGGTAAATAAAATAGGCTAAGTGAGTAAAAACAGAAATCATGCATATCTTAAATCGTAACATCATATGTCTGAGAGTAAAGGTTGCATACTGATATCTAAAAACATGAATAGACATAAACTGGATAAGTTCTTATGGCTTGCCATATCTGAACTCATAGGTCAAAGCTCGTAAACTTATCCTTAGATCAAACCTGTTGAAAACATGATATAATATCTCATAGTATATGCATTACTGAAATCAGGAGGAACAATGGAAGGCTCATCTTAACTGACAACCACCATGTATAAGAACATGATGATCCCACATCTTGCACACATGGAGGAGGTCCATCCTAAGCCTTTCCAGGGCAAAGGATTAAATAATGTGGGAAATCACGGTATGTCGTTGGGCTAGGGAAATGCTCTCCTGAGAGGCCCCAAAGTATACCTACATTGGTGCGTAGTTTATGAGACTGGGGAACCTTTGAACCCTAGCCTGCTCGATGCTAGACACTACTCGTAAAACATATATAATACTCATATGATCATATAATAAAACATAACTTAAATCTTTACATATGGGGAGTCTTGACTCCAAAACTTGAGATAATTGAACTTATTAGCCTTGGCTAAATCATGAAGTCGTGCTTAACTTGAGTGGGCTTGCCCAAATATTAACATCCTTCTTGGATGAAATAGACATAATAAGAAATATCGTAAAATACATACATGGGTAATTTTTAAACATTCATATATGCTAGCTATTTCGTACTTGAGACCATCAATCATAAACTATGCTTTTTCATAAACTTGCATAATTTGGCATAATCTTTTTAAAATTGGAAATCATGAATTTACATTCAATTTGTACATAAAATCTACCCATGAATCTTAAAACATCATTTGAAACATGAAGGGAATTGACCCATTAACATTTTGTAAGAAATCTATGAAATTAGATTGACATCACTTTTAAATCATGATTTGAATTGAGACTTGCTTCATGAAATTCACAATTATGAGCATGAGGGTGGAAGAAAACCTCATTCATGGTCTTACATACCTGGGTAAGCTGAATCTTCACCCTTCCTTGAAAGCCCAAGAGATTTTGGGGAAGAACTTGAGGATTTCTAGGTTTGATCTCCTGTGGGATCCTCTGCACTTGCTTGCATGGGAAGGGAATGGGTTAAAATAGGCTAAACCCTCTTAAAACCCTCCTAACAGACTTAAAATGTCACAGTTTAAGGCATAGGGTCTTAGGAATTATGGAACACCTT
Source organism: Datura wrightii (assembly GCA_035772735.1). Classification (NCBI taxonomy): domain Eukaryota; kingdom Viridiplantae; phylum Streptophyta; class Magnoliopsida; order Solanales; family Solanaceae; genus Datura; species Datura wrightii. Next base: position 116,982,342 of record JASDFA010000027.1, on the reverse strand, counting down.
TTTAATTCCGTAGGAAAAATCACTCTGCCAATCTCAACGAGGGACATCACGAGTCGTTACTCCAGAGGACGACTCATTATCCTCTATCGTTAACTTCACTGGAAACTCAACCTCCAACCTGGCCATCCTGACCATGAACCACTAGACATGTCGTGAAGTGAAACCATGACTCGTGGCACCATCCGTGAAGATCCCCTGACCACGACTCTTGGGGCGAGCCACTGGATGAGTCGTTACACACTGGATGACTCGTTATCCCATCCGTCGCCAAGTCTCAGAACAACTTTCATTCTCCAATCTTCCCTCTGACTTCACGAGCCACATCACGATTCATTAAGTCACTTGACGGGTCATCCTATGACCTAGTGAAAAATGTCTCAGAACAAATTTCATTCTCCAATCTTCCATCTTCCTTCACGAGCCACATCACGATTCATTAATTCACTTGATGGGTGACTTGATGGGTCGTCCTATGACCTGGTGCGAAATTTTTCTAGTTTCTCCGGTTAAACCCCCGGGTCTGATCTTAGAGACTTTTTGGGGTATTACAATATCTCCCCCTTAGGAAAATTCATCCTCGAATATGGGTAAACATACTAAACAACTGGGAAAAAGAACGACAATCCCTGATACTAGATATCTGAAGCTGAAGACTGACAGAGCGACTAGCTCCAGACTGATATACATGACTGAACTGAGTTCAAGAATCACACACACATGCATTGACATAAATGAAAATAAGAGACATGAGCTAGAAATGAAACTGAATAGAGTACTAAGGAGGAAACAGAAAAAGATACCTTATGTTAGGACTGAGTCAAAGGGAATAAATATGGGTATCTAGCCACCATATCTTCTTCGGCTTCCCACGTAGCTCCCTCAAAAATCTAATTCCTCCACAAAACCTTTACTAAAGCTACTTCTTTGTTTCTTAACTTCCGAACCTGACGATCAAGGATCTTAATTGGCACCTCCTTAAAGCTAAGGTTATCCTTCCCACCTATGCTTTCCACTAGAACAAACAAAGGCGGATCACCAATGCACTTCTTTAACAATGATATATAAATGACCGGATGTACCGAAGCCAACTCCGCTGCTAGCTCGACCTCATAGGCCACTTTGCCAACATGTCTCACAATCCGATAGGGACCAACATATGGGGGACTAAGCTTCCCTTTCTTTTCAAATGTCATTACCCCCTTCATCGGATATACCTTTAAGACCAGTCAATCATTAACTTCAAACTCAAGCTCTCTCTACCTAACATCACCATATGACTTTGGAAGACTCTGAGTTATTTTTAGCCTTTCCCTTATAAGTTGTACTTTCTCCATAGCCTCATGAACTGAGTTTGGCCCTATCAACGTAGCTTCGCCTACCTCAAACCAACCAATAGGCGATCTACATCTCCGCCCATAAAGAGACTCAAATGGAGCAATCTAAATACTGGAGTGGTAATTATTATTGTAAGAAAACTTGATAAGAGGTAAATGATCATCCCAACTACTTTTAAAATCAACAACACATGCTCTCAACATATCCTCAAGAGTCTGAATGTTTCGCTCAGCCCGACCATCCGTCTGCGGGTGAAAAGTTGTGCTAATATTGAGCCGAGTACCAAATCCCTTCTAAAAGAATCTCCAATACTACGAGGTGAACTGAGTACTCCTATATGATTGTCACGCCCCACCTTGGTAGGCATGACTGGAACCTGGTGCCCTACTAGGACCTGAACTGCTGAGTTGACTGAGCCTAAGCACCTCTGGTGCAGGGCTGACCCTAATTCTAGAATCAAGAAAACAAGGGGCTATATAGCGGTTGTAAATACAACCCTCGATGGACAAGGCCTATAGCCACCTGCGAATATAAACAGCTAACCAGAGACAAACAATCGTAGTGTGTCCTATACGGGCTGACAAGGCAACCATGATATCTAGTTATAAATGGAAAGTAAAATCAGATGCTAAACTGAACTATGACCGAAAAGGCCACTAATCAATAGCTAAACAGGGCCCCACACGGCCAACACACATAATCTAAAACACATACGGGCCTCACACGGCCGATATCATCTAACCACAGGGAAGTAACACCATTTACAAGCCTCTAGGAGTAATAAGATGGTCGGGACAGGGCCCCGACCTACCCATACTGTACAAACAAAAGGAATAAACCTCTATCACACAAGCTCCAAAAGAAGGGAGCTGACGGTTCTGTATGGCTGATTGGAACTACGAGGGACCTGCTCCTCGTCTATCTGTACCTGCAGGCAAGTAATGCAGTTCCCCAAAAGAGGGCATCAGTACCACATGTACTGAATATGTAAGGCAATAATATTAAATAACTAAAAGTAAGGAAATAGAACTGACAACGACTAAAGTAAAGAAACCGGACTGAAGACGACTGAAGTAGTGAAATCAGGGCTAAACATAACTATAATAAGGAGGGTAGGGGTCATACCTAACATACGAGGTGTCTTACACTCTAACTATCAGTAACTAAAGCAAGCATAAACCTTACCTGGCTCCCATAAGCCGGAAGGTACAATCAACACAGAGTAACCCACCTGGGCCTCCATTAGCCCTAGTGAGTACACCTCAATCTATATACCCCTATCCAGGTTATACTGAGTCAACTACCAGCTATAAGCATCTTGCCGATCCCCTGGGTCTGCAACTGGACCCGCTCGGCCCCTGACTATAGCTATGTATGAGTCTAGAAGACTCCTGATATCTACACCCCAGGTGTAAACGCTCGACAGGGGTGTGTATAAGGCCAGCCACGGCATATGAGGATCTGGATCCCCATCTTCATCCCTTGCGGATGGCATGCCGCTCCGTAGAGCGACGTATCCTCGCCCCTAGTGGGTGGTGACACAGCTATTAACCCTGGGGTGGTCACGGAAGCTATACAGGTGTAATCCAGCCCAAAACAATACAATTTATGAGTCTCAACTAACAACAACAACTAGACATGATAACATACTCCTGACATGCTTTACTAGGATTCATACTAGACTACTATGCTAAAGAAACTAACTTGCCGAAAGAAAATTCCTTAACATACCTCATTCGCTGTTTACCGATTAACTGGTGAGTTTCAGCTCGTGTTCAACTGCCCTTCTCAACTGTAATCATATTAAAGGAAGAATAGGGCTACCTTATTACTATAGTCGAAGAAAACAATAACTTATATATATATATATACCGACTATACTTCAACTTATCGAAAGACGATCAAAAACTCGTAATTTCTAGGGAATCTAGAAGGGAGAAATACTTACTTTAGGCACGTGATCGTATTGATACTAGTTTGGAACAATTCCATCAACTTAAGCACGGTAGGACGACGAATTTGCGAGCATATTTTATGAAAATAATTCCGCAACGATGGATGATCTCCAATCGGTTTCCTTCTGTTCTGGCCGTGAATATGTGAATAATGATCTAACTTCTAAGTGTAAGGCCTTTATATATTTGAGGCGGCAGACAAGGCAACGTGGCACTCTACCGGTCGCGCTGATTCTGCTCCGTGCCACTTTGGGTAACGTAGAGGGGGCTTCTCCATGCCACTTTGCCCCTCTGAGCAACTTGGTTCAGCCTCCACCCATGAAATCCCGACTTTGCACTCGTTCGGCCTTTCCCCGGGCTCTTTCCTCATACATATGGCACTCTAAAACTCTCAACCAAGATAAATAGGCCGACTAAATGTTAGAAACTTACAGGGTGTAACATCCTCCCCCCTTAAGAATATTTGTCCTCGAATGTTAACTTCTACTTGCAAGATCCTTAACCTTCCAATCACTTATTCTGGAAAAATTTCAGCAGAGTCTCCCCTGTAATATGGACTATCCAAAAACCCTGAAACACAAAAACGTCCAATACAGTTACTTCACACAATACTATGGCATTGATTTCATAATAGACTGAAGTCAACTACTCCACATATACATGTATATAATGCAACTTATGAAACAACAACAACAATATACCTCTAGCTGCACAATCTGACTATGTCTGAAATAACTGAGGATATCTGGTTTTCATATCATCTTCTGCCTCCTAGGTCATCTCCTCTTGAATCTTGTTCCGCCATAACACATTAACGGAAGCAACATCTTTATTTCTTGGTCTGCAGATCTGCCGATCTAGTATGGCTAGTGGAGCTTCTTCATAAGCTAATTCCTCAGTGATTTGGATGTCTTTGACTGGGACAATCCGGGAGGGATCTCCTATGCACTTCCTCAGCATTGATACATGAAAAACTGAGTGAACAGATTCTAATTCTGGAGGTAATTCTTGGTGACCTGGCCTATCCTTCGGAATTCGATAAGGTCCAATAAACCTCAGGCTGAGCTTGCCTTTCTTACCAAATCTCACCACACCCTTCATAGGTGAAACCTTCAGGAATACCCAGTCACCCACATTAATCTCTAGGTTTCTTTGCCGTACATCAGCATAAGATTTCTGGTGGCTCTGAGCCATCAGCAGATGTTCCCTGATAAGCTTTCCTTTCTATTCTGACTGATGAATAATAGCTGACTCAATCAATGTTGATTCTCCTACCTCAAACCAACCAGCTGGAGGCCTACACTTTCGCCCATATAACTCTTCATAAGGCGCCATCTGAATTGTTGAATGACAACTGTTATTATAGGCAAATCCAATAAGTGGTAGATGTTCATCCCAACTGCCTCCAAAATCTAGCACACATGCCCGTAACATATCCTCAAGTGTTTGGATGGTACGTTCTGCCTGCCCGTCTGTCTGAGGATGGAAGGTTGTGCTCAGGTTAACCTGTGTCCCCAGGCCCCTCTGAAAAGATTGCCAAAATTTAGCTGTAAACTCTGCGCCTCGGTCAGAGATAATTGAAAACGGAACACCATGCAATCAGACTATTTCTCTAATATACAGCTTAGCATAATCTTTGGTTGAAAAGGTAGCCCTTACTGGCAGAAAGTGAGCTAATTTGGTCAACCTATCAACAATTACCCAAATAGAATCATATTTACGCCTGATACGAGGTAACCCTACTACAAAATCCATATTAACTACCTCCTATTTTGCATAAAGGCATGGCTATATCCTGTGTCAGTCCGCCTAGTTTCTGATGTTCAGCTTTCACCTATTGGCAATTGAGACATTGAGCTATAAATTCTGCTATTCCCTTTTTCATTCCCAGCCACCAGTACATCTCTTTTATGTCATGGTACATTTTTGTCTAACTTGGATGGAGAGAGTAACGGGCATAGTGTACCTCGCCCATAATTTGCTAGCGAAGCCCTGCCACGTCTGGAATGCAGAGGCGATCCCTATATCTCAAAACTCCATTCTCGGTTACCTAGTCTGTTACTTCCCCTTATTGTATCCTATTTCTGAGTTAAACCAGGCTAGGATCTTCATATTATCGTTCCTTTACTTCCACAACCAATGATGACACTGCGGTATTCTGGATTACCACTTCATTGTCTCCTGACTCTACTATACGAATGGCTAAACTGGCTAGCTGATGCAATTTTCAGGCCAATTCCTGCTGTTCAGGATGTAAATATGCCAGGATTCCCATGGATTTGCGGCTAAGGGAATTTGCTACAACATTGGCCCTTCCTAGGTGGTATAAAATATTCACATTATAATCCTTTAATAGCTCCAACCAACGACGCTGCCGCAAATTCAACTCCTTCTGGGTGAAAATACACTATAGGCTTTTGTGATCCGTGAAAATATCTATGTGGGCGCCACACAGGTAGTGTCTCCATATTTTCAAGGTATGAATCACCGCGACTAACTCCAGGTCATGGGTAGGGTAGTTCTTCTCATGCTTCCTCAGTTGCCTGGAAGCATAGGCAATCATCTTACCATGCTGCATTAAAACACAATCCTAATCCAAATCCTGAAGCGTCACAATAGACTGCATAACCCTCTGTTCCTTCTAGCAATGCTAGCATCGGTGTTGATGTCAATTTGTCTTTCAGTTCCAGAAAGCTCTGCTCACATGCCTCAGTCCAATGGAATTTAACTGTCTTTTGCGTCAATTTGGTTAAAGGTGCTGCTAAAGTTGAAAATCCTTCCACGAACCTTCTATAATACTCGGCTAACCCCAGGAAACTACGTACCTCTATCGGAGTGGTAGGTCTAGGCCATGTTTTCACTACCTCTATCTTCTGTGCATCTACCTGTATGCCAGCATCTGACACAATATGGCCTAGGAAGGCTACTGAATTCAGCTAAAATTCACATTTAGAAAATTTTGCATATAGCTGGAGATCTCTAAGGATTTGGAGCACTGTCTGTATATGATCCTGGTGATCTTCCTCTGAGCGGAAATACACCAGAATATCATCGATAAATACTATCATGAACAAGTCCAGGTATGGTCTAAAAACGTTGTTCATCAGGTCCATGAACACTGCTGGGGCATTTGTCAGTCCAAAGGACATGATTAGAAATTCAAAGTGGCTGTATCTGGTCCTGAAGGCAGTCTTTGGAATATCTCTTTCACGAACCCGGACTGATGATATACTGACCTTAAGTCAATCTTTGAAAGATACCTCGCTCCCTGTAATTGATCAAATAGGTCGTCTATACGGGAAGCGGGTACTTATTCTTAATAGTGACTTTATTCAATTGCCGATAATCTACACACATACGGAGGGAGCCTTCCTTCTTCCTCATGAACAGAACTGGCGCACTCCATGGTGAGGTACTCAGCCTGATAAAGCCCTTGTCTAGCAAATCCTTCAATTGTTCCTTTAGTTCTCTGAGTTCTGCAGGAGTCATCCGATATGGAGGAATAGATATAGGCTGAGTGCCTGGTAATAGATCGATTGCAAAATCAATTTCCCTTTCTGGGGGAATACTAGGAAGCTTATCTGGAAATACGTCGGGAAATTCATTAACCACTGAAATAAACTGAAGGGTCGGAGGCTCTGCCCAAACATCTTGAACTATGACAATATGATAAATGCACCCTTTTGCTATAAATTTTCTCACCCGAAGATAGGAAATAAACCTACCTTTTAGCATGGTTGTACTACCTTTCCACTCCTGTACTGCTTCCCCTGGAAAGTGGAATCGTACAATCTCGATCCAACATTAGACATTGGCATAGCATGGAGCTAGCCAATCCATACCCATAATGGCATCAAAATCAACCATTTCTAGTTCTATCACGTCTGTCGTAGTCTGACAACTGGCAACCTCTACTGTACACCCCCGATAGACCCTTATTACTATGATAGAGTCACCAACAGGTGTAGACACTGAGAAAGGTCGCTGAAGCAATTTCGACATAATACTAAACTTCTGAGCCACTAACGGTGTAATATAGGACAAGGTGGATCCTGGATCTATCAACACATAAGCAGGACGGGAGCAAATGTTCAGTATACCTGTCACAACATATGATGACGACTCTGACTCCTGTCGCCCTGGTAGTGCATAAGTATGGTCTGGGCCGGCACCTGAACTGGAGGCCCCTGATCTGCCTCGGCCTATGCCGGCTGAAACTGAGGGCCTACGCCCTGACGGGGATGCTAGAGCTCGTGATCCTACCGAGGACCTATCCTATTGATCCCGGTCACCCTGACCCCAAGCTGGAAAATTCCTCATCTGGTGACGCTCCTGTCCATAAATGTAGCATGCGGTGGAACCATACCTGCATGCTCCAGAGTGGCGTCGCTGAAAATAGGGCAAAGTGGTATTGTAAACTCACTCTGCTCCACTCCCCTTTGCTGCTTTGAACCTACTGCTCACGAACCTTCACCGGGCTCTGGCTGCCTTCGGCGACTAGACCTGCTCCTTTGCCGCTGCGGTGGAGGCGGGGGTCTAGGCGACCTATCTGATAATCGTGGCCTAGGTCCTCCCCGGGACTCCTCCTGTAGTTCACCCAGTCTGTCCCTGCGGTGCTGCTCCTGACTTGTCCTCCTAATCTCCCGTTGCCACTGTCTGATACCCTCAATATGCTGAGAAAAAGCCTGCACACGGGCGATATCCATATCCTCTCACAGTGTGGCTGTGATGCAGGTCTCAACATATTCCGGGTTCAGCCCCATAATAAAGCTGTGTACCCTGTCTGGGATTGTGTCCACAAAAACTGGCGCATATCGAGCCAAGGAACCAACCGCATGGTATATTCCCGAACACTCAGTGACCCCTGCTCCAAGTGTAGGAACTGATCAACCCGGGCCTTTCAAATCTCCCGTGGTAGGTAATGATCCAAGAAAGCATCTGAGAAGCTGGGCCAGACCAGAGGGGAAAAATCTCTCCCTCGGGACCTCTCCCAACTCTCATACCACAATACGATGATGTCCCGTAGCCGGAATATTGCAAACTCAACCGACTCTGTAGGTGTAGCATGCATCACCTTGAAAATCCTCTGCATCTGGTCTATGAAGTCCCGAGGGTCCTCAGTCCGATCTGTCCCTGTGAATTGCCGGGGGCTTAGTGCTAGGAACTCTTGGAGCCTCGAGCTACCAGGCCCTTATAAGGATTCTGCAACAGTAGGTGGCATTGGCTGGTGCTGAGCAGCAATCATCTGAGCTAGCATAACCACCGCGCTCCTAACCTCCTGGTCGGATAGTATGGGTATAGAAACTGCCGGAGGCGGTGCCATCACACCGGCCGTCCCAAGCGGCTCCTGACGTGGTGGAGACTATTGGGGAGGTCAAGATGATACCTCCATATCGTCCTCAGATCGGGCCGATTCTGACCGAGGCTGAGTCACCCTACTGGTGCCCTCTCCTGCTGCTACATCTAGCCTCCTACCTGTCGTAGGGTGTCGCTGGTCCGACATTTCTCTATAAAAAGAACATAATGAGCTTAGGGACTCAAGCCTATACTGTACTGCTCTATAGCACGATTGAATAAGAAGAGTAACAATCTATCATGCCTTGCAGCCTCCTTCCTATAGTATGTGGTGCACAACACATCCATAGAAAAGACTCTACTTAGCACGGCTTGCAAACTCCCTAGGATACGAACTGCTCTGATACCAAGTTTGTCACACCCAACCTTGGGAGGAATGTACTGGCACCTGGTTGCCTACTAGGACCTGAACTGCTGAGCTGACTGAGCCTAAGCACAAGGGCTGACCCTAATTCTAGAATCAAGAAAACAACGGGCTATATAGCGGCTATAAATACAACCCCCGGCCGAAAAGGCCTATAGCCACCTGTGAAAATAAACAGCTAACCAAAGACAAACAATCATAGGGAGTCCTATGCGGGCCGACGAGTCCACCATGATATCTAGTTATAATTGGAAAGTAAAATCAGATGCTAAACTGAACTATGACTTACAAGGCCACCAATCAACAGCTAAACAGCGCCCCACACAGCCAACACACATAATCTAAAACATAAATGGACTTCACACGGCTGATATCATCTAACCACAGGGAAGTAACACAATCTGCAAGCCTCTAGGAGTAATAAGATGGTCAGGACAGGGCTGCGACCTACCCATACTATACAAACAAAAGGAATAAACCTCTATCACACAAGCTTTAGAAGAAGGGAGCTGACGGTTCTCTACGGTTGACTGGAATGAGGGACCTGCTCCTCGTCTATCTATACCTGTAGGAAAGTAATTGAGCACCCTAGAAGAGGGCGTCAGTACCAAAGCTACTGAGTATGTAAGGTAGAAACATTAAATAACTGATAGTAAGGAAATAGAATTGACAACTATTAAAGTGAAGGAACCAGACTGAAGATGATTGAAGTAGTGAAATTAGGGATAAACATTACTATAATAAGGAGGGTAGGGGTCATACCTAATAAATGAGGCATCTTACTATCTAACTATCAATAACTAAAGCAAGCATAAAACTTACCTGGCTCCCATAAGCCGGAAGGTACAATCAGCATAGAATAACCCATTTGGGCCCCCATTAGCCCTAGTGAGTACACCTCAATCTATATACCCCTATCCAGGTCATACTGAGTCAACTACCAGCTATAAGCGTCCTGCCGATCCCCTGGGTCTACAACTGGGCCCGCTCGGCCCCTGGCTGTAGTTATGTCTGAGTCCGGAGGACTCCTGATATCTACACCCCGGGCATAAACGCTTGGCGGGGGTGTGTATAAGGTCAACCACGGCATATGAGGATCTGGATCCCCATCTTCGTCCCTTGCGGATGGCATGCCACTCCGTAGAGCGACGTATCCTCGCCCCTGGCGGGCGGCGACACAGCTATTAACCCTGGGGTGTTCACGGAAGCTATACAAGTGTAATCCAGCACAAAATAATACAATTTACGAGTCTCAACTAACAACAACAACTAGACATGATAACATACTCCCGATATGATTTACTGGGATTCATACTAGACTACTATGCTGAAGAAACTAACTTGCCGAAAGAAAATGCCTTACATACCTCATTCGCTATTTACCGATTAACTGGCGAGTTCCGGCTCTTGTTCAACTGCCCTTCTCAACTGTAATCATATTAACGGAAGAATAGGGCTACTTTATTACTATAGTCGAAGAAAACAATAACTTTTATATATATATATGTGTATATATATATATACTGACTATACTTCAACTTATCGAAAGACGATCAAAAACTCGTAATTTCTCGGGAATCTAGAAGGGAGAAATACCTACTTTAGGCACGTGATCATATTGACACTAGTTTGGAACAATTCCATCAACTTAAGCTCGGTGGGAAGACGATTTTCTAGGCGTATTTTACGAAAATGACTCCGTAGCAATGCTCCCTATAGCTTTATTCTTCAATACCCGGAGTTAATTTGGATTTGGACGGTGTTTAGCGGCGTAATCAGATGATTTCCAAATGTGTTCCTCGGTTTCCCTCTGTTCTGGCCGTGAATATGTGAATAATGATCTAACTTCTAAGTGCGAGGCCTTTATATACTTGAGGCGGCAGACAAGGCAACGTGGCACTCTATCGGTTGCGCTGATTCTGCTCCGTGCCACTTTGGTTAACGCGGAGGGGTCTGCTCTATGCCACTTTGCCCCTGTGAGGAACTTGATTCGTCCTCCTCCCATGAAATCCCGACTTTGCACTCATTTGGCCATTCCCCAGGCCCTTTCCTCGTATGTATAGCACTCTAAAACTCTCAACCAACATACGAATAGGCCGACTAAACGTTAGAAACTTATGGGGTGTAACATTGATATGATGGACAAGGGAACTCTATGAAACTGCACTAACTTCCAAATGTACAATTTAGCATAATTCTCTATTGAGTCAGTAGTTTTCAATGGCAGGAAATGAGTTGCTTCAGTCAATCCACCTACAACCACCCAAATAGAGTCATACTCTCGACGTGTGCGAGCTAACCCTGTGATGAAATCCATATTGATCTCTTCCCACTTTGAAATGTGGATATTGATGTTTGTAGCACACCTCCTGGTCTTTGATGCTCCACTTTCACTTGTTGACAGTTCGGACACTTAGCCACGAACTCCGCTATGTTCTTCTTAATGCCATTTCACTAATAGACTTCCTGTAGGTCACGATACATCTTGGTGGTACTTGGATGTATAGAATATCAAGAACCATGAGCCTCATGAAACATCCGCTCCCTCAAATCATCAGTACCCGGAACACACAAACAACCCTGGTATCGAAGTACTCCATCTCCCCCTTAGGAGAAGACCTCTACCTTCTGATTCTAAACCGCTTCCTTCAACATTACCAAAATAGGATCCTCATCTTGCCAAGCCTTGACCTCAGTCACCAAGAAGGATTCTGAACCATGACACGACCATCCGTCGAATCAACAAGGCAAACCCCAAAATCATGCAAACCGATGCACATCCTTTACATACTCCTTCCTTCCACCTTCCACATGAGAAGAACTCTCCATGGATAGCCTACTAAGAGCATCCAGCACTATATTGACCTTGCTCGGATGGTAAAGAACACTTATTTCATAGTCCTTAAGAAGCTCTAACCACCTCCTTTGTTGCAAATTTAGTTCCTTCTGGGTAAACACATATTGTAGGCTCTTGTGGTCTGTTAACACATCTACATGCACCCCATACAAGTAGTGCCTCCAAATCTTTTATGTGAACACCATTGCTGCCAATTCTAGATCATGTGTTGTGTAATTCTTCTTATAAGTCTTAAGCTGTCTAGAGGCATACACAATGACCTTACCATGCTGCATCAAAACACCACCAAGACCAACCATAGAGACATCACAATACACAAAAATCAGTCCATACCCTTAGGCAGGGTCAACACTAGGGTTGAAGTGAGTTGAGTCTTTAACTCTTAAAAACTCTTCTCACAGGCATCCGACTACTGAACTTTAACTTTTTTCTGGATCAACTTAGTCAATGGTGCTGCAATGGATGAAAATCCTTCAACAAACCAGCTGTAGTAGCCAGCTAGACCCAAGAATCTCCTGATAAACGGAGGATTAACTGGTCTAAGCCAATTCTTTACAACTTTTATCTTTTGAGAGTCCACCTGCACACCCTCACATGACACCACGTGGCACAAAAATGCTATTGAGTTCAGCCAATACTCTTACTTGCTGAATTTAGCAAACAACTAGTGATCCTTGAGAGTTTGTAGCACATTCCTCAAATAAGCGGCATGCTCCTCCTCGCTACGAGAATATATAAGAATTTCATCTATGAAGACAATCACGAACATATCCAAGTATGGATTGAACACCCTATTTATAAAATCCATAAAAGCTACAAAAGCATTCATTAGTCCAAAAGACATAACCACAAACTCATAGTGACCATATCAAGTCCTAAAGGATGTCTTCGGGATATCACTCTCCCTAACTCTAGGCTGGTGATAATCGGACCTGAGGTCTATCTTTGAGAAAAACTTGGCACCCTGAAGCTGGTTAAACAAGTCATCAATCCTATGGAGGTGATACTTGTTCTTGATTGTAACCTTGTTCAGCTGCCAGTAGTCAATGCACATACGAAGAGATCTATCCTTCTTTCAAACAAACAGAACTGGTGCACCCCACGGGGACTTGCTAGGTCTAATGATGCCCTTATCTAAAATATCTTTCAACTGCTCTTTCAACTCCTTTAGCTTAGCTGGAGCCATTATATACGGAGGAATAGATATAGGTTGTGTATCGGGAATAAAGTCAATACCAAAGTCAATCTCCCGCTCGAGAGGAACTCTTGATAGATCATCTAGGAAAACCTCTGGATACTTACACACTATGAGGACTGACTGGAGAGTCGGGGTCTCGAATGTAGCATCGTTAACCCAAACTAGATGGTAAACACAACCCTTGGAAATCATCTTCCTAGCCTTAAGGTAGGAAACAAAGCAACCTACAGGCACAGCTGAACTACCCTTCCATTCTAAGACTATCTCACCCGGAAATTGAAACTCTACCATATGGGTTCTACAGTTCACTGAGGCATAGCATGCATGAAACCAATCCATACCAAAGATAACATCAAAATTAGTCATGTATAACACTATTAGATCAGTTGAGGTGACTTTCTGAAGGACTATGATAGGTCACTTTCTATATACTTGTCGAGCTATAACTGATTCATCGACTAGAATAGAGACTGAGAAGGGTTCTAATAGGACTTTGGGACTAACTTCAAAACTAATAGAAACATATGGAGTCACATAATATAAGTTATCCCCTGTATCTAACAGTGCATATACATCAAGATAGAATACTCATAACATAGTAGTGACCACATCTGGGGAGACCTCCTGTTCCTGTCATGATGATAGGGCATAAAACCTGTTCAGACACTGACCACCACCTGAACTGGTGGATGCACGCTATTGAGTTGAGCGTTCCGGTGGAGCGGCTGAACTGGAAGCTAGGTCATGGCCTCTATCATGGACCTATATGGCCGCTGGACAATCTCTGAGCAAGTGTCCAGGCTTCCCATACCCATAACACGCACCTGAACCTGCTAAGCACTCTCCGAGGTGCTTCCTGCCAGACCTAGCACAAACTAGAATGTTGGGCTCTACTGACCTGCTCCCCAAATCAGGAGAGCCTGATGTCCTCCCCCTTTGGTCACACCTAGCCCTGGATGGCATACTGACTGATGATGGCGCTGAGCCTGACGAACGAGGGTGGGACTGATCACGATTTCCTCCACCTGACATCCACTGGGAAAACCAAAAACTATCTATCCTGGCCCTCTTGGCCTCTCTACCTCTCTCCATCAACTGCACCACCTCTATCTTCTATGCATACAAGACAAATCGGGAGAAGTCTATGTCTTGATAGAGCATAGCGGTCTTGCAATCCTTGACCAAATAATCTGCTACTCCATTCACAAATCTTCTCACCCGAGTCCTCTGATCGGCCACAATCTATGATGCATACTTGGACAATCGGGTGAACTCAAGAGCATACTCCTGGACTGTCACGACCTGAACATAGTCCTGGATAGAGAAACGGGACAAGGAACCCCGAGATGCTCCAAGTCGATCCATGGAATGAACATAGTGACTAAGAACATACAACAAGTGGAGATTGAAAAAATAAAACATGCTTAAGAGAAAGTTTGCATACATATCAAACTAAAATAGAGTCAACAATGTGGCACAACCCACCTTGAGAGGTATGACTGGAAGCTAATGCAACACTGGGATCTGGGTTGACCTGGCTGGGCATAACCACCGCTGCTACCTACCAGTGACTTATATTCAAGAAGACAAACTGTTATATCTCGGTTATAAATACAGCCTTGGGCCGACAAGGCCATGCAGCACCTGTAAATGAAAATAGCTAACCATCCAATATAGAGCTGAAGGGGATCCTATGCGGGCCTCTAAGACCACCATGTATTCTAGTTATAATAGAAATGAAAAAAGGCAGCTATACTGGGCCCCACACGGCCAATAGATGACATAAAACATACATGGGCCCCACACAGACAAAAACAACCAACTAACTAAAGATTGTAGTCTGCAAGCCTCTAAGAATGAGAATATTGGTTGGGACAGGGCCCCGACCTACCCAAATGCTGTAAAAATAAAAAATTGTAATCTCTACAACATGGAAACTCCAAATAAAAGGAGCTAGCCAAACTGTTGACCCTGAACAGCTGCTAATGGAGGCCCTGAACTCTGTCTGTCTAAACCTGCAGGCAAGTATGCAGCACCCAATAGTTTGGCCTTAGTATAATATGTATCGAATATGTAAGGCAATAACAAAAGCTGATTGAAACTGATAAAGAACGAAAAGTGAACAGTAATAAGGGACAAAGATTAACATATACGCTCTCTTATCCATAACCTATGTATAGTAAATAACTACACATATATGAGCTGAAACTATACGGCTATTCATTCATAAGCTATAGCTGGGAGACAAATATACAGACAAGAACCTAACTCGTCCCTCATAAGCCGGGAAGGTATAAACAACACAGTAATAACCTACCTGGGCCCCCATAAGTCCCTGTAGGTGCCAATCAGTCTATATACCCCTATTGGTACCCCTTAGACCCTACAAGTAACTGTAGTTGTATCTCTGTACTGCCCTTACGGCCTCAGTACGGCCCTCACGGCTTCAATACGGCCCTCACAGCCTCAATCTGTTCTCTGCGGACATTGTATCTCTCTTGCAAGTGTATGGGTATCTCAATACGGCCCTTACGGCCTCAATACGACCCTCACATTCTCAATACAGCTCTCACGGCCCCAATACGGCCCTCACGGCCTCAATACGGCCCTCACGACCTAAATACAGCCCTCATGGCCTCAATCTAGTCCCAGCGGACATCATACTACTCTTGTAAGCGTAGCCCTATAGACAACAAAAGACCCAATGACCCAAACGTCATATGCAGAGACCAAGCTAACTAGGGTTAACCCTGACAAGGGTCACTATGTCCTTGCTATCAACTCAATTTTATTTGTAATAGCTGACCGTAATAGGCTTACTCTGGGATACTTGTCCTCTAGGTAGAACAATTGTGGGGCTGCTACTAATCAAATTTGCTCTTGAGCAGTCAGCCCTAACCTTCTATAGGCAGCTTATTATAACTCTTAGCCTGAAGGTAATACTATAATACTGTGGTTCTAGTCCCTCGGGCACTAACTTGGTATGTTTAGATTTCATATGCCTTCTCTGGGCGACTCCTAACCTCGTAGGTGTGTTTATCTAGACTTAGCTATTCTGGGGAACCTGTACCTAAGTATATTATGAGAGTAGGCTGGGGTGTTGGCCCCGCATCTAACTACTAACAAAGCTTCCTCCTTAGGGTGTCTACTGCTCCATCAGACTGTTAACAACTAGGGTGGTTCCCTAAGTGACCTAGAGGATAAGCACCACGTCGACTAAAACTAACTGTCACTAGCAGTAGCCACTATGTGGCAGGCTAACCCCCAATTCATTAGGCAACTATGATGCTGCTGACTCTAGGGTAAGACTATACTAACATAATTCTGGCCATGGAGGCATCAAGGTACCCCGACGGCTTCGAGGCGAGCTTTACTGGCAATATAGGCGCCAAACTGATAGTTATATCGCCCGACTGCGCCTATTGTTCAACTTACTAACTCAGGCCCAACAACTATCCACCAACTTCTAAAGCCTAGGCATGATAGCAAACACCAATTCTACTACTAGTGGTTCCTATAGGTTGTCACTCCGTCCCACGACTCGTACCATGAGTCGTTCTGAGTCAAATCTCATATTTTTCTATTGTTCTCATTTCAAATTTTTGAGTCAAATCTTAGGCATTTTCGGGGTATTACAATATCTCCCCCTTGGGAACATTCATCCTAAAATATGGGGTAAACATACTATATTATTGGGAAAAACCTGTCATTCCGAATATTGAACATCTAGAGCTGAAAACTAACGAAGTGACTGACTCCGGACTGAAACACATGACTGAACTGGATTCATGAATCTCACATACATACATTTACATGAAAGAAACTGGAACACATGAACTGAACATGAAATTTAATAAACTACTAAGGAGGAAATAGATACCTCAAGATGGAACTGAACTGGAAGGGAATAGGTGCGGGTATTTAGCCATCATATCTGCTTCGGCTTTCCACGTAGCTCCCTCAACATGCTGATTCCTCCACAAAACCTTTACTAAAGCTACTTCTTTTTTTCTTAGCTTCCAAACCTGATGATCAAGTATTTCAATTGGAACCTCTTCATAGATAAGGCTATCCTTCACCAAAACAACCAAAGCCGAATCACCCATGCACTTCTTTAAAAGCAAGACCTGGAAAACAGGATGTACTAAAGCCAATTCTGATGGCAACTCCAACTCATAGGCCACCTTTCCAAAATGTATCACTATCCTGTATGGGCCAACATACCGAGGACTAAGTTTTCCGTTCTTTTCGAACCTCATCACTCCCTTCATGGGAGACACCATCAAAAGCACCCAATCATCAACTTCAACATCAAGCTCTCTCCTGCTCTCATCTGCATAAGACTTTTGGCAACTCTGAGATATTCTCAACCTTTCCCTTATAAGATGAAATTTCTCCATAGTCCTTTGAATCTGGTCCTATTAATGTAGCTTCAACGACTATGAACCAACTAATAGGCCATCTACACCTTTGCCCATAAAGACCCTCAAACAGAGCTATCTGAATGCTGGAATGGTAACTGTTGTTAGATGCAAACTCGATGAGAGGTAGATGATCATCCCAACTACCCTTGAAATCAATCACAAACTCTCTCAACATATCCTAAATAGTCTGAATGGTCTATTCAGCCTGACCATCTATTTTCAGGTGAAAGGCTGTGCTAAGCTTGACCTGAATACCAAGTCCCTTCTGAAACGATCTCTAAAACTGAGAGGTAAACTGAGTACCTCTATCTTATATGATAGACAAGGGAACTTCATGCAACCGAAATAGCTCTCAAATATACAATCTTGCATAATCATTCGTCGAATCGTTAGTTTTGACCGGTAGAAAATGAGCTGCTTTAGTCGACCTATCTATAACAACCCAAATAGAATCATACTGTCGACGAGTATGAGGCAACCCTAAAATAAAGTCCATATTGATTTCCTCCCACTTCTATGTAGGGATACTAATGTCTTGAAGCACACCTCCAGGTCTTTGATGCTCAACTATACTTGTTGACAATTCGGACACTTCGCCACAAACTCTACTATGTTCTTCTTCATTCCATTCCACCAATAAACATCCCATAAGTCATGGTACATCTTGGTGCCACCTAGATGTATGGAATATTTGGAACGTGAGCCTCATGCAACATCCGCTCCCTTAAGTCATCAACACCTGGTACATATAAACGTCCCTGATATCGTAGTACACCATTTCCCCTTGGGAGGAAGCCTCCACCTTCTGATTCTGAACCGCCTCTTTTAGATTTACCAAAATAGGATCCTCGTGTTTCCTAGCCTTGGCTTCGGTCACCAAGGAAGATTCTAATCCATTCTGAATAATGATACCACCATTCGTCAAGTCAACAAGATGAACTCCTAGTCATGCAAGCCGATGACATCCTTCACTAACTCTTTCCTCTCCTCATCTACATGGGACACACTCTCCATAGAAAGCCTTCTAAGAGCGTCTTCCACTACATTGGCCTTGCCCAGATGATAAAGGACACTCACATCGTAATACTTAAGAAGCTCCAACCATTTTCTTTGACGTAGATTTAGATCCTTCTGGTTAAACATGTATTATAGGCTTTTGTGGTCCATAAACACATATATCGACCCCATACAAATTGTGTCTCCAAATCTTCAAGGCAAATACTACCGCTGCCAAGTCAAGGTTGTGAGTTGGATAGTTCTTCTCATAGGCTTTTAGCTGCCTGGAAGCATAGGCTATAACCTTATATGCTGGATTAATACACAACCAAGGCCGATCCTTGAGGCATCACAATATACCATGAACCCATTGGTATCCTCCGGTAGAGTCAATACTGGTACTGAGGTGAGTCAAATCTTCAACTCTTGGAAGCTCTTCTCATAGGCCTCCAATATTGAAACTTCACTTTCTTCTGGGTCAACCTAGTCAACGGTTCTGCAATGGGTGAAAATCCTTCAACAAACCTCTGGTAGTAACCAGCTAAGCCCAAGAAACTCCTGATATCTGAAGGGATAATTGGTTTAGGCCAATTCTTCATAGCTTCTATTTTTTGAGAGTCCACCTGTGCACCCTCACTTGACACCATATAACCCAACAATGCTACTGAGTTTAACCAAAACTCACACTTGCTGAATTTAGCATACAGCTGGTGAAACTCTAGCCGCCGCTGCATTCCAATTCTGGGGAACATGAGCCACTACCAGCTGATTTTCTTGAGTAGTTAATACCAGTGCCAACATCTGAATCACCGCCCTACACTCAGCATGGGAACCTACTTCGGCACGAGATCTGTTGGGGCTGGGGGGGCCTGTTGGTGCCTATCCCCATTGCCATCCTCATGGCCATTCTCATTTTTGTTGCCATTCCTTCTTCCGTTAACTCGGAATGGAGCCATGATTCTGCAAATGCACAAAGATGGAGTTATAGGAATTGAGAGAAATACTTCATCGCACGACATAGATCATGAAAGAAGGGAAATTTCCTAAAATGTCTTGTAGCCTTTCCCCAATAAGTATGGCGCGCTTCACACCCATGGAAAAGACTATACTTAACGCGGCTTTCAGATTTATAGGACACAATGAACCTTTTCTCTGATACCAAGTTTTTCATGACCCGAACATAGGTCCAGATCGAGACACGAAACCTAGAATGGCCCCAAGTCAACCCATAGCATGAACATGACAATTAAAAATCATGATAACAAAGCTGATAACTGGAATCTGAAATAGCAGAAATCTGAATAACAAATGTTTATCCAACAGAAAACATCACAACATAGAATCTGAAGCTGATAATACATGTCTATGTCTGAAAAGCCTCTATATACTAACAAGCTGATGGGACAACACCCCCAACTAGCTTACTAGAAATATGAAACTGAAAATAACATAACACAACTAACTAAAGGTCCTTGAAGGATGAGGACTCACCAACAACAGCACTGGGATAAACTCGAAAGACTGGCAAATAGTGATACTGAGTCTGAACGCCTAAACCTGTATCATGAAATGATACAGCATAGAGTATGCAGTTAGTACTTGGATTGTACTGAGTATGCAAGGTAAATAAAACAAGCTAAGTGAGTAAGAACTGAAATCATTCATATCTTAAATCATAACATCATAAGATTCTGAGATTAAAGGCTACATGCTGATATCTGAAAATATAAATAGACATAAACTGAATAAGTGCTTATGGCTTTCCATATCTGAACTCATAGGTAAAAGCTCATAAACTCATCCTTGGATCAAACCTACTAAAAACATGATATAATATCTCATAGTATATACATTACTAAAATCGTTAGGAACAATGGAATACTCGTCTTAATCGACAATCACCATGTATGAGCGCATGATGATCCCGTTTCTTGATGACGTGTAGGAGGTCCATCCTACGCATTTCCAGGGCGATGGATTAAATTGGGTGTTATATTTCGGTGTTCCTTAGGATGGGGAAATGCTCTCTTGGGAGGCACCAAAGTATACCTACATTGGCACGTAGTTTATGAGAATGGCGAATCTTTGAACCCTTAGCCTACTCGGTGCTAGACACTACTCCCAAAACATATATAATGCTTATATAATCATGTATCAAACATAACTTAAATCTTTACATATTGGGAGTCACGAATCCAAAACTTGAGATAACTGAACCTATTAACCTTGGCTAAATCATGAAATCATGCTTAACTTGAGTGGGCTTGCCTAAATCTTAACATCATACTTGCATGAAATATACATCATAAGAAAAATCATAAAATACATATATAGGTAATTTGTAAACATCCATATATGCTAGCTATTTCTTCATACTTGAGACCATCAATCATAACTATACTTTTTCATAAACTTGCATAATTGGGCATAATCTTTTTAAAACGTGAAATCATGAATTTATATTCAATTTGTACATAAAATCTGCCCATTAATCTTAAAATATTATTTGAAACATGAAGGGAATTGACCCATGAACAATTTGTAAAAATCTATGAAATTAGATTCAAATCACTTTCAAATCATAATTTGAATTGAAACTTGCTTCATGAAATTAAGGAGAATTATGGTAATTAGGGTGGAAGAAATCCTCATTCATGGCCTTACATACCTAGATAAGTTGAATCTACACCCTTTCTTGAAAGCTCAAGAGATTTGGGGAAGAACTTGAAGATTTCTAGGCTTGATCTCCTATGGGATCCTCTAGACTTGCACGGGAAAGGAATGGGCTAGAATAGGCTAAACCCTCTTAAAACCCTCCAAACAGATCTTAAAACGGCATAGTTTAAGGTTGAGGATTAGGAATTACGAAAACATCCTTAGTAATACCGTAGGAAAAATAACTCTGCCAGTCCCAACAAAGGAAACATGAGTCGTTCCTCCACAGGATGACTCGTTGTTCCTCCAGAGGAAGAATCGTCATCCTCTCTCGTTACCTTCACTGGAAACTCAACCTCCAACCTGGTCATCCTGACCATGACCCACTAGATGAGTCATGAAGTGACACAACGACTTATGGCACCATCCGTGAGACCCCCTGACTAAGACTCTTGGGGCGAGCCCCTAGCCGGATCGTTACCCACTGGACGACTTATTTTCCCATCCATATCCAAGTCTCAAAACAACTTTCACTCTCTAATCTTCCCTCTACCTGCACGAGCCATGTCACAACTTGGGTGTGTTTATACAGATATGAGATGCTTTTACCATGTTTTTTGGGAAATCAAGTCTGGGAATTGGATTATGGAAAAGGAGCTAAAAAAGAGCATAAAATTAATAGGTTGAAAGTCTCAGTATGAGCTGAATCATTCTAGTACAAGCCGTACCTAGCACCTATAGCTAAAACTTCAAAGAAATTGCACAAGTGTTGGGGAAAAGTACGACTCATGGTACGAGCTGTAACATCCTGGTACGAGCCGTAACGAGGAGTCGTGAAAAACTTCAGAGGATGTGCACTTGCAGAAGCTCCTAGTACAAGTTGAAGTCACGAATCGTAATAACAACATATGAGTTATACCAAGGAGTTGTGATAAACTTCAGAGAACATGTCAACTAGTAGATCCTAGGGTACGAGTAGATTCCACGAGTCATAGCACCAAAGTACGTGCCATACGAAGGACTCGTGGTAATATTCAGAGTATTCTAGATTTCAAAAGTCTAGACCATAATAGGCACTTATGACTCGTGGTGGCATTGTACGAGTCATACCAACCTATGGGACTTGATTGATTCAAATGTTGCATTTCATACCACAGACAGAAGGTACGACTCGTAACATCATGCTACGACTCGTAGGATGAGATGGCAGCAGTTTCCCTGTTAAATTAGGAAATATTTTCGTTAATTGTATAAATAATTTTAGGTTAATTTCTCTTAGAGAGGTTGATACTTTTGACTTGTATTCATAGTTTTTGGGTTTCCTAAGTTCTTGGAGAGAAAATACTCAAATACATGGACATAATTAATCATTGTTCTTGGATTTTTGACAAGTAATTATGCAATTGACTCTTGGGTTCTTCTTCCGTTAATATTGTAAGTCTTCAGTTCTATTTTCTTCTATAGAATCTGATTTCATTCTTGCAATTATGAATAGCTAAACCATACACAACTAGGGTTGTGGGAACCATGATGGAATAACAAAGTAGGGTTAACACAGAGTGATTCTAAACCAATACGTATGCCTGTATTGTTCTTTTCTTCATATTTAATGTTTTTTAATGGTGCACAACGTTAGGATTAGCTTGAACTGTCTTCTTGCTTGAACCTAGAAAAGTAGAGGTTAAGAAAATAAAAGAACAACAAAGCCTTGAAATTGAGTTTCATTGAATAGACTGAGCTGCGGTCGCAGGAGAGTTAGTTTGGAACTATTGATAAAGGTTAAAGTGAAATCGCTCATGAGACCTAACCAGTTATTGAGTGGAGTCATCTAATAGGGAAGAATCAATCGTTTAGATGAGCATAATTGCATAACTATTGATCACAACTCAGTAAAATCCCCCTTTTAGGAAACAATTGAACTAAAAGTGTGAATTACTAGCATTACTCTACATCTTGACCATTTTTCCTGTGGGATCCAACCATAGTTGAGTTCTTTATTGACAATGTCTGTGTTATACTTCTTCAGGGGTGTAAAATCTTAGCATTTTCACTGCCTTGGAAAATTGTGACCCGACCCGATGCCTCATATCTTTAGAAGAGTTTTTTTAAACGGGAATCTTACTCGATTCCCTCATGTTTCTTCTTCTTCACTTGGATGACTACAAAATCCCCATTACTAAGCTCTCAAGATTTTCAAACTCCACCTATTTGAATAGCACACCATCTTTACACACACTCACATATTTTCCATCATCTAGCATCAAGTTTGTGAACGACTAGGATTTGTGAGCTTGTGATTGATTTTTCCCACCTTGCACACACGCAACACATCATTCTGAAAAACTAGGTACTATGCTAATCTTTCGTTCTTAACTTGCTGCATATTTCATGTGGGTTGTTGATTATTTATGCTTTGACCTTGAATAAGGGGAGAACTAGGTCATTTTATATTATTTGGATGGGGTATGGCTTTGAATGTGAATTATTTGTTTGAAATTATAGTTCGTCTATATGAAAGACGACTGTATTTTCCTCATACAATGAACCTTGGACCTTAAAATGTTAAATTTTTTCAAAAGTTGATAAAATCCCCAATTGATTGAAGAAACAGACCGTCTTTTGAAGAAATGGTCCTCATTTTAAACCATTATTTGAAATAATAGGATAAGTCCATCATGTTCAATTGACGATTCAACATGCAGCCTGCATGTTCAAAAGATAGACCGCATGTTGTTCCATCTTTTGAACCAGTGAGACTTCTCATGTTTTTTCAAAAGAGTTTTCAAGGTGTGGTCTACATCTTGTCTGATCTTTTTGTTTCTATGTTTATCAACACTATTGTTCTTAACCTTTGCAGCTCAATTATAGGAAATGGCACCAAAACGCTCTTCACCAAGGGGTGGCAAGGCCACAACATCAAAGAGGTCCCAACTCCATGATGGGGATAGTGAGGAGTATCAGCTCTCGACCACTAGGGTAGCCACTAGATTAGCTCCAGCATTATCACCCACTCTCTCAGCAAGGGTGGCATCAGCAGCCACACCATCCTATATCTCCTCTTCCTAGCTCTCAGAGGAGTAGGCTATTACGGACTTAGTGGGCAGCAAATTGATATCAACTCTAGAGAGTCCACAGTTGATGACTCTGCTAGCAAAACAACCTCTCCACATGATGATCTAGTTAAGCAATGGAAAAAGTAGAGGGAGGATATGTTCAAACTCAGATGGGCAGTGAAGGGGGACCATAAGAGATACCTTGAGGGTTAGCCCAATCATAATGGCAATCCTCAGCATAACATCACAGAGGAGCGTGCCATCAATATCACTGAGTTAGCCAGTACCTAGACATTCTAGAGCAAATTAGATTCTAGGACTGGGACTTCCTCCTCTATTCCCCAGGCCAGTAAATCTAGACCCTCGTGAGGGAGTTTTAGGTAGTATATGGCGCCCTCCTCCAGGTATCCAACCTAGGTTAGAGGTCTCTAGTAGAGCCATTAGAGTCGGTGACGATCCGAGGAGTATCGGTTGATATTCTCCCCGAGGCAATAAAATGATACTACTTGGGTGAAGGATATGAGGCCATGAATACCTCATACTATGATGTAGTAGTTAACTTGAGGATGCATTCTAGGCCATGGATGTCCTGGATGATAGCCCAAGCTAGACCCACATGGGAAGCACTTGAAAATAAGCCCATATTTAAGGGAGATTTGCATCTACAACCTAAGTTTTGGTGGAATATTATGTTAAGCTGCATCTACCCTACCAAGAGAGACAACAGACTCACGCATGGTCATGCACTGGTTATAGCAGCTATCTTAGATTGAAAGAGAGTAGATATATGACAGATGCTAACACTGGAGCTCAAGGAGAAGGCCTTATAGATAGCCACCTCTCTCCCATTCCATGTTTAGTGAAAGATTTATTCCAAAAGGTAGGGGCTCCTATGTTGCAAAGGGAGGACATATTTACAGTGGCAAGACAAGTGATTGAGGTCACCAAAATGAGGGGTGAATCGTTGATTACAGTTTCTCAATGCATTAGCACATCTTTTCTAGTTGGAGGTCCATATGAGAGTGAGGGTGTCAAGTCTGAGGAACTCGATAGAGTACTCACCTCATATCCACCAGTAGCTCCAGCAACAGTTCTCCCGAATTCTATTTCCCAAAGAGCCACATCCGCTGCTGCAGCACCTCCCACAAATCTTACTAGCTCTAGTAAACCCACTGTCCTACCAAGGATGGTCCATCTCTTTAGAGAAACATTTGCGAGTATGGCTTCCCGACTTAATAGGAAGGAAACACAGTAGGCCCGTCTAATTGAGGAGATACCGGCCTTTATGGCCAAGATCGTTGAGCGGGCACTCCATCATTGTAAGATCTAGTGTGGGCCACCCATGAGGTAGTACTTTCTATAGTAGAGGCCATTGAGGCCAGGGTGACGCAGTTGAAGTGGAGCTCCAACCAGAATAAGATCCAGAGCCTCATCATAGACCCAAGGGAGACTAGATCTTCTGTGCTAGAGTTGCAAATTAGAGAGCCTCGAGTTGTGGATATTTCCATTCATTTTCCAATTGTTGACCGTACCCGGCCTATTTATAGCATGATAGAGCTGATCCCAAGTGTTGCACCTTCCAGAGCTTTGCCAGTTAGAGAGTCATCACAGCCAGCATCGCCGATGGGGCTTCACATGCCAAATTATCTTTACAAGGAGCCTCACCTCCCTGAGCCTCATTGCCCAGATCTTCACCTCTGCATGATTTAGAGTAGTATGATTTGAGCACCATAGGAAGCACTTTTAGTTTTGTGTTTTACTTTTATATGTATTAGGGACATCTCACAATTTTTAAGTTCGGGGTGAGGTTTCATTTTTTTCTTATTTTTAACATGTATTAATGATGCTTTACATGACTCTTGTTTTTAATGAGATATTGATTTTTGTTGAGTCTAATGATGATGTGTTATGGATGTCCATTTATTGCATTTTTAGTGTAGAGTCCTCTCATATTTTCTTAGTCATGGTTCGTTCCTGGGAGGCTTAATTTCTGTTGAATCTGGCAAAATAAATGTAGTTTAAGTATTCTAGTGTGTGATCCCAATGATAGATTGCTCAGCAACTTTCTTAAGAGTACCAACCTATATTTTGAGTCGTTCTTGATTGAATAGAATATTCTCTTACTTAGGTGGTGGTGGCATATGAGATTATAGCATGCTTTTGTATTTTTTTGAAAAATGCCTCCCCCCTTAAAATTTTTGCCACAACTATTATGTATTGACATGTTTACCTCTGTTTTTGACATCTAATTGTGTTAATTGTTGTAATGATTCCCTAGTTGAGAGTAGAGATGATTAGTCCATTTGATATCTATGTGCCAATATGTGGTGAGAAGTATTCTGTTTGTTCACTTGTTGAGGTTACACTCTAGAATATGCCTAGTTACTCATGCTTTAGCTTAGGATTGATTTTGGGATTGTAGAGATGAACTTAGTCCTTCTTTGTGCTTCACAAGCCCCATTTGTCTAAATAAGCCTACCAAATAATGCATGTACCCCTAGTCTCCCATTTTGAGCCTATAACCCTTTCTCTTGATCAACCATAATAAAAAAGAAATCAATTCTCAACCCATCCTCCTTGACACTATGAAATAAGAAGAAAATATGCAAAGGTGTAAGCTAGTGTAATAAGGTGGAAAAGAAAGAAAAGGGTAAAAATGATGAGTTTGACCACTACCCAAGGTATATTGAGCAAGAAAAAAAAGAAAAAAGAAAAGAAAAGAAAAAGAGGAAGTAAATAAATTAAGCTCACAAAAAGTACTTTGAGTTGTGAAAAAATTGCTAAGGAAAAGAAAGGGCAGAAAAAGAAGGGAAAAAAGAGTGAAAAAGAAAATGGGAATGTGATGTAGTGTTTAAGAATGGTAATGAGCCACTAAAAGTACCATATTTGTATCCTACCGGCCCTTTGGACCAACATTATAAGCTTAGGAAAGCCCTTATATGATCTCAAGCCAAATTTCCACGAGAGAAGGCATTTGAGAATAAAGGCAAGGATATGGTAGATGTGACCTAACTTATGAACATATTTTTGAGAGTTAAGTGTCTTTACGTATAAACCTCTTTATGAGAGTCCTTTCTCTTCTCTATTGATCTTGTGTCCATTTATTGTGTGCGATCATTAATTCTAAAATAAGACACTTTTCTTGGTCTAAATGTGAAGGCATATGGATGATAATCGCTAGCATGAATTACTCCTCAATCTAGATGTCTTGTATATCAAAATGACATCATGAGTAGAGATTGCATGCTTAGTCTTAATAATTGTCAAAAACTGAGTTTGCATGATAGAGGGATGACTTGCTTGAAAATTGTATGCTTGTAGCTACTTTCTAAAATTACCCTAGTCATTGCACTTTGTGATACTGGAACAAGCGTCTAAGTCTCGGATAGATTGTATTATTTAGTTGCTTGAGGACAAGCAAAAGCTTTAAGTTGGAATGTTAATATGTCAGGATTCTATGACACATTTGTACTTCATTTCATATAGTTTTACATGCCTTCAAGTGATAATTTAAATCAATACTAACTCCATTTTGGTACGTTTCAGGAATCCCATGAATTGATGAAAATAGGCACAAAAGTCACTGATGTCTGTCAAATATGGGTAAAAGAAGGACCACACATCTAGATGTGGTCTGCACTTTCTAATCACATGTTGATCCAGAGAACACCACAAAGTTATCTACAAAAAATGGCACAAGATGCGGTCCGCTCTTATAAGATGCGGACTATCTAATGATCCACTTGTTCCAAATCATTCAACTTGGTGAAACAGTTGATGAATGGAAGTACGGACCATCTTCTCAATAGATGTTCCATAAATTAAAAGATGAAAAGCACCAAGGCAGAGTGATTTTTCAAGCGATCGTTCAAGAGACAGACCGGCCTCCAAACGATGATTCGTCCCTACAACCTGGTCCTTCCGAATTTGAATTTTTATTTGATTTTTGGGGCATAGTATAATAGTTTCTTTTGATATTTTTTTAAGGAGCATAGATAGTTCTACCTAGTTTTAGCCTATTAGAGTGAGTTTTCATTGTTTTAGCATTATATTGAAGATACACAATGGAGATTGAAGATTTAATTGATCAATTAAAGTATTCTCTCTCTTCTCATTTCTAAGTAAATAATAATGCTTAATTCAATATTTTCTTCTTATTCTTTTTCTATGAGTAGGTAAACCCAAATTTAAGGTTGTGAACCCAATGAATTTGTGAACGTTGATGATCTCAATTGGGTAAAATTGGATATGGGCTTAAGAATATTTGATTGATCTATGTCCCGTAGAAATCAATCATCTAGACCAGTCAATATGAACCTTATCCAAACTTTATTACTATACAAGCAAGATTCAATAGAAATTAACATCTTCTAGGAAAGAACCATGGGTAGAAAAACCCAAGAAGATTCTATTACACTCTACTTAAATAAAAATATTGCTTATCATTTCCAAACTACACTGACAGGTTTCAAGTTATAACAAAAATTTTAGATTAGCCCACCCCCGACAAAAATATAATGCAGTGTCCTCAGTGCATCAAAAATATATAAGCAAAAGTTTAATAACTCCTTGAGGCACACTACTCAATCTAAGTAGCTGGTGCCTTGGTGTTCGGAGGTTGGGCCTCTAGAATGGCACTCGGCATCGTTATGGTGGTTGTGGTTGCGGTTATAGAGGTAACAACCTCAGCATTATTATGAGTCCTAAAATGCATATCCATCAACAACCTTTGCCTAGCTAACTAGATCTAGGCGGCCTCCTCAGTCAATATGTTGGACATCTGATCTTTGTCATCACCCAGACCCTCTTCATCTGTCTTATCATCCTCCTCCTGGGGTATTTTCTATGTCTCTTAGAAGAGTGGAGTCGGCCAACAGGCTTAGTATGGAAACTCATGCATTAAGGGCAATAGTGGATGGCTCAATCACTATATCAAGGATGAGTATTTCCTATTTTGTAGTTCTTTTACCATGACCTTTGTTTGGTTCAGCTCAACCCTTAATTTTTCCATCTCCATCATGCTAAAATTTCATTGCAAATTGGCCACTCTAGCCTCCAACATGTCCATCCTGATGGCTTCTAACTGTTGTGAAGTTTCCAATGCCTCTTTCATGGGCTTCAACACTTTTCAATGGCTTGATTCACAAACATTAGAAACTATTCAGCAAGCTAATAAGGAGAAGTATAGCATTGGTGTTCCCAGTGTAGCTATGGGATGATGAGGTTTTGTGGAGGTTGAGCATGGTGTTGAGATAGATGGTCCAGAATCTGGTGGTGTCGGCTTAGAAAAAATGAAACTTATTGTTCCTCTGTGTGTGGGTAGGTACCTCTATAGGTGCTATATAAGCTTAGTTGCCTGAAAAAGGACTTCGATGTGGATGTCAAATTGCTCCAATTGTGCACCTATTGTCATAGGAAACCTTAATGTCATTGCACAGTCAGGTTTACATCATCTTTAATCTTCATAATATCCATGGTCTAGGTTTCCGTAATATATTGATCCTCACTGGGCAAAGACGGGATGCTAACCTAATTATAGAGGCCAGTGATTAAGTATGGGGGAAGGGTAAAGAAGTGGCTGCCTATAGTTGTCTATCCCTTATATCAATGGCCAATAGTTGACCGATGTATATAGGCATCCGAGATAATTTGGTTGCAACTAGCACCGCTCTATCAATGGTGAGAGTGTTGTCTCACTTGGTAGGAAATATTCGGCAAATCAATACATTTCACCAAAACATCTCCTGTAAGGTGAGGTCCCTTTTGTAGATAGGTTTTGATTTCATTGTCATCCAAATAGGATATGTTTGAGAGATGACTTCTTCTAGCCATGGTTTGGTATTCTCAATGGTTCTCCTCATAGATTGTGGAGTCAACCAGGCTATAGGCTTCCCCCATGTAGTATTTATTGATTGCCTCAATTGTGATATCGACTGAAACTCCTCAGATTGTGACACTATCCAATAGTCTCTTCTAAGTATTAAAACTCTTCCTAGTAACATTTAATATATCCTCATACACAACAAAGAATTCAAGGACCAATGTGCAGCAATACTTTTTTGAAGCTCGATTAAGTAAATCCCATTTCTGGAATCTCAGTTGGACTAAGATCTTAGGATATTGATCAACACTGTAGAGGCTAACTTGTTTCTCCTTGGTTATGATTCTTTGAGGATTTCCATTAATGGTTTGTCACCCTTCAAAGTATTTCTCCTCTAACCCAGGTATAAGAATATCGCGAACCAACTCCTTAGTTTTCCTTCTGATCTCCGGCTCCTTCCTCATTTCAAAGTTGGTCATGTTTTGTGGAATATCCCACTATCCCTAGATTTGTCACTCCCTAACTTTTCAAATGATGAACCAGCATGAAAAGATCCACTTAATTCATCGCAGTGCTTGTGGTCCCCCATAGCTGTGAGTGGGAGGTGGAAGAGCCTTCACTAGTTAGCCCACTGTCTTTCGAATTATTAGTTTGTGTGACAGCAGATCCCACTTGGATAGAAATGGAAGGTGACATGGTGACTTGTTGTGGAGTTCTTATTGTCCATTTTTCTTTAGCAATTGGCTAGTCCACATTAGGTTCAGTAGGATCATCTCCTTATCATGACCATTTCTATGGAATACCTTGCTTCCCATCTTTACAATCTCCTTTAAGTCGTATTGAAAACACATTAGCCATATTAGTCATTTGTTCACTGCAAAGAAATTGGAAATATGATTAAATTAAGTCTATCTATTTGATCTGTGACTTACAAACCATAAGTGAAAGTACGGTTCGTACTTCCACTTGCAGTTTGGAGATTCTCAACTGATGAAAACTTTCTATAGGTCCTTGAACTCTGCAACCAAAAAAATATATGACACTGTGATTGGAGGTTATTTCATGTCACAAACTTATAGTGAGGCAGTGGCTACACTATACAGAGTCACCAAGACCAAGAAGGCATGGAATACTAGAGACTCTCAAGTCTCTGGTAACATATATTCAATGTGTTTAACTGTTGAGATGCGTCGGAAGGAGGAAGAGTGAGACCAAGACATGGCTTACATGAAAACCCAAATAGAATTGATTATAAAACATTTACTTATAGGTGGTGCGTAAAAGTGAATGTTATGGGTTCACAAGGTAAGTCTGCCTGATAGGAAGAGCATGACTTGGACTCTGATGAAGAAGCTAAGTATCTAAATAACATGGGGGGTTTCGAGGCCCAAGGCCAAGCAAAGCAAGGTTGGAACTACCTGAAGGGTAACTATTATGATATAGCTGGTTACAAAGATTGAGAACAGGGAAGCTGGAAGAACAAGGATGGTTACATGAAAAATTGCAGCAGGTTGTATGTGCCTGATAACGCTCAAACTCACACTTACTGACAAAGTATGAAGCGGATGTTTTCAGTAAAGAACCCAACAAAGAGGTTGGGGTCGAACCCACAAGGTATAAGGTAAGAACTAGACTAATGCCGATTCTTAAAGTTGTTGGTGAGTTATCTCTGAATTGGTGGTTTAAAGAAAAACAGTAGTAAAACAAAATTACAATTGTGGTTGTTATCAAGATTTGCAAATAACTAGGGTGAGTGTTCCCCACAGGTTCATAACTACTTTGGATATACACGCGTGATCAATCTCGATGCTTACTTGTAGAACTGATAGTTAGGGTTCATCCAAACTACTAGTTCATCCCTATTGGATGACTATACTTAATCACCGGGTCAAGTCTCATGAGAGATTTCAAACTAACCACTATCAATATGTTCCAAATTAACTTTCATGCGATTGTAGCTCCAGTCATACCATGACCATAAAAATCAAGGCTTTGTTGCAATTCTATTTTCCTAATCTCTACTTCGCTAGGTTTAAGCAAGTGAAGAATTCAGGAAAGTCCTAATGTTACGCACCGTTGAGAAATGTTTAAAGATGAAGAGAATACAATACAAGCATTTAGCATTTGTTTCGAATCACTTTGTGTAACCCTAGTTCGTTAATCCACCATGGTTCCCACAACCCTAGTTATGGAGGGTTTAGCATTTCATGATTTTAATATTGTGATTAATCTTCATAGACAAACACATAATTGAATACTTACAACAATAATTGGAAGATAACTTGCTTTGATATTGATGAACAAAATCAAGAACAATTGAGAAAATCATGTCTTGATCTCAAGAATTGCTCTCCAATATTGTTTTCAAATTTCATAATAATTCACAAACAATTAACTATGAACATTCTCTCAATGTATTCTACTGTTCTCTTACTAAAAGAAACATAAAAGGTATTTATACAAACATCAGAAACCTTTTCCTAAGCTAACAGGGAAATATCCAAATCTGGTGCTGACACATCCTACGACTCATCATACGACCCATAACAGGATTGTACGGATCGTGCCTTTCTCATATACATTCCTTGGTTGTTGTAGAATTGGCTAAGTGCTGGCAGCTAGTATGACTCATACCATGATCCTACGATTCGTACAATCCATCCATGGCTTGGCTCTTAGAACTTTGACATCTTCTAAAATTTTCTACGAGTGTTGTGGTATGCCTCGTACCTTGCTCCTACAACTCATGACTGCTTGTTTCATCTTGAGTTCGGCCAAGTATTTTAGAATCACCGAAGCTCCCCATAGCTCCTGGTATGGGTTTTAGGTAGATGCTACGATCTGTAGGTGCCACCTGTACCAGGAGACTTCAATTGTGCAAATTTTCTTTGAAATATTCCATGACTCTAGTTACGGCTCTTCCTGAGAGTCGTACTTTGCCCTTTCATCAATCCCGCCTTCTTATCTTTTCCGCGAGTCTCAGTATGGCTTGTAAAATCTAGGTACGACTTGTATTGAGATCAGTACTTGGCTAATTTTCTACACTTTCCTGCATCTTTGCATATTTTTGCTCCAACACATATTTTCCCTGAAAACAAAGTAAAAACACCTTATATCCATATAAACATACCAAATTCCATGCTATTTTCTCTGTTTTAAGCATCTAAAGTGATGTAAACTCATAGCACATCAACACCCTCTACTTAAGACTTTTGCATGTCCTCAGGAAAAGAAAACTAAAAATGACACTTAACTAGAAATAAACCGACGATACTACAACCAAAAAAATTTGCACTATAAACTCAAATATCTTTTGACCTTTTTCCTGGTAAACCAACTCAACACATGCACAACAAGTTACCACAGACCATTATATACAAGGGTCAAGACATGTCATCTAGTTATTAGCAGCGAATCAAGTCATTCCCGATTCTTTCACATGGACAACTGGCAGAATAAAACATAAACCATGTACCCTCATAGAAAATGAAGTACCCACTCATAGATATATAAAAATATGATACTTGGGACTAAACAAGTAAGAATCTCACTCTCACAAGGAAGTTCCAAATACTGCACACCGGATACCATAGGCTTGCCCTTATTTTCTCTACTTCGGCTCTTCGGACAATCAGGCTAGGATCAGTATAGAAATTTATTCGGCTTGTAATGCAGGCTTTTGGGCTGGGTATGCTAAATATGGAATTTTTAGTGACTAAGCCCTCCTTGGCACTATTTACACGTGGCTCCACTTTTCACTTATTTCAGCCTTTTCACTTTTTCAGCTTTTTCCTCCCTTTTCTCCATTTTTATGCAATTGTATGGGTGTGGTGTATTTTCAAATTCTCATTCATTTTTTGCTTTTGTGTTTTCTTTTCAATTTTTCTTTTTCAGCTCTTTTTTCTTCTTTTGTCATACCACACCTCATTTTTAACCTTTTTTTCTTTTCTTCTCCTTTTTCACCTCCCCATGATCTATGCACCCCTACTCTAGTCACCCTTAACTTAGGTAATTTGTCTAGGTTGAGGTTCACAATGTCCAAGAAGGGACCAGGGCCAAAGCAGGTTCATTATAAAAATAGTTTAGGTTAATCAAAGAAAAATGGTTCATTTAAGGCACAATATTTGGATCAAGGGAATCATATTATTCTGATAGGGTAATTTAAGCTAAAATGGGCTAAACAAAAATCTCTTATGATCCTTTCCTAACCAACCATATTAAAACCTATATAAAGACCGACCAGACAAGTTCAAGATCCTCTACGCAGTATTGAACTAGGTGTAGACCTCACTCACTCATGGTACATGTGTTGCATTCATTCTACCTGTTTGGTTCATACATGGATAACTACAACTACTCATGCTAATACACTAAATGACACAAAAAGATCCACATAAAGCCTGTTTTGCAATAAACAAGTATACAACTAACCATCAAAAATTTTTAAATAGGGTCAATTTTTTCTCAAAACTTCAAAACTAGTGCATTTTATTGGCTGAGTAATCCTAAGATACTTTTTAATTAACAAAAACATCCTAAACATGTTGGTTCTACTAGCTAGCATGCCCAAGGAAAGATAAACACGGCAAGAATAACCCTCGGACAAATCCAAAAATCCCAAAAAATACAAGTACACCCCCTCCCCTTTTGAAAAGCATGCTTCATCCCCGAAGTATAGAATATAAAACAGAGGGGAGGGAACATACCTGTGGCTACTCAGACTTCACCTTCCATGGGTTGCCTCACATGTAATGCCTAATTTAAAGTCGCGGCACGACATAACTTTCCTGATTTTTTAGGCATCATCAAGGTACACCCCCTTAATTCCTCTTATTTCCTTGGTGTCTCCCATTGGAACTAGCTGCCTTTGGTTTTCCATCTAGGTGTTTGAAGAAATAGCTTCCTTCATGTAGCCTAAATGATTTACAGAAGAAAAACAAAGAAAACATAAATGGAGAAATAATAACCAAAAGTTAAATACAAGCAATTAATCTAATCTTAGCCGTATTCCCCGGCAATGGCACCACTTTTTGATAACGCTCAAACTCACACTTCCTAGCAAAGTATGAAGTGGACTTTGTCAATAAAGAAACTAACAAAGAGGTTAGGGTCGAACCCATAGGGAATAAGGTAAGAACTAGACTAATGTTGGTACTTAAACTTGTTGGTGACTTATCTCCAAATTTGGGGGTTTAAAGAAAAATGATAGGAAAACAAAATTACAATTGTGGTTGTTATCAAGATTTGAAAATAACTAGGGTGAGTGTTCTCTATGGGTTCATAACTACTTTGGGTATACACTCGTGAACAATCCCAATGCTTACTTATAGAATGGATAACTAGAGTTCATCCAAACAACTAGTTCATCCCTGTTGAGTGACAATACTCAATCACTGGGTCAGGTCTCCTGAGAGATTTCAAACCAACCGTTATCAATATGTTCCAAATTAACTTTTCTATGACCTCAGCTCAAGTCATACAATGATTATAGAAATCAAGGCTTTATTGTAATTCTCCTTTCCTGATCTCTATTTCTCTTGGTTCAAGCAAGTAAAGAATTCAGGAAAGTCCTAACATTGTGCACTGTTATGAAAGGATTAAAGATGAAGAGAATACAATACAAGAATTTAGTATTGATTTTGATTCACTTTGTGAAACCCTAGTTCGTTAACCCACCATGGTTTCCACAACCCTACTTGTGGAGGTTTTAGCCTTTCGTGATTGTAAGATTATGATTAGTATTCATAGACAAACACATAATTAAATACTTACAACAATAATTGGAAGATAACCTTCTTTGAATATTGATGAACAAAA
Organism: Datura wrightii; assembly: GCA_035772735.1. Taxonomy (NCBI): domain Eukaryota; kingdom Viridiplantae; phylum Streptophyta; class Magnoliopsida; order Solanales; family Solanaceae; genus Datura; species Datura wrightii. The sequence continues at coordinate 116,946,512 of JASDFA010000027.1, read as the reverse complement.
TCAAGAATGATTTGAGAAAACCAAGTTTTGATCTCAAGAATTGCTCTCCATTATTGTTTTCAAACTTGACAATAATTCACAAACAATTAGCTATCAACCTTCTCTCAATGTATTTTGATGTTCTCTTACTAAAAGAAATATAAAAGGTATTTATACAGAGATTAGAAACCTTTTCCTAAGTTAACAGGGAAATATCCAAATCTGGTGCCAACACATCCTATGACTTTTCATACGACCCGTAACACGATTGTATGGGTTATGACTTGCTCTCGTACATTCCTTGGCTGCTGCAGAATTGGCGAAGTGTTTGCAGCTAGTACTACTCGTACCAAGATCCTACGAGTCGTACAATCCATCTGTGGCTAACTTTGACATCTTCTGAAGTTTTCTACAAGTGTTGTGGTATGCCTCGTACCTTGCTCCTATGGCTCATGACTGTTTGTTGCATCTTGAGTTTCGCCAAGCCTTTTAGAATCACTGAGGCTCCCTACAACTTCTAGTACAGGCTGTAGGTAGATTCTGCAATCCGTAGGTTCCACTCGTACCAGGAGACTTCAATTGTGCAATTTTCTCTAAATTATTCCATGACTCTAATTATGGTTCATACCATCTTGGTACGGCTTTTATTGAGAGTCGCACTTTGCCTTTGCATTGATCCAGCCTTTTGAGCATTCCACGAGTCTCAGTATGGCTCGTACAATCTTGGTACGACCTGTACTGAAATCAATACTCGACTGATTTTCTACACTTTCCTATATCTTTTGAACATTTTTTCTCCAACACCTATTTTCCCTGAAAACAAAGTAAAAACACCTCATATATGTATAAACATACCTAAGTCCATTCTATTTTCTCAGTTTTAAGCGTCGAAAGTGCTATAAACTCACAGCACATCAGTGCCTTCAAGAAATCATGAGTAAAGCAGTAATGATGTAGGAAGCTCTAAGATGGAAGAGATATTGGCCAAGGTCTTGCAAAGAGTCAAATCTACTGACTCCGGAGTTAAGGTGATGAAGAGTGATATATCCAACATCAGTCAACTCATGGACTCACATTCCACTTCTATTAATCAGCTGGAATATCTAATGGGGTAGATGTCTGTAGCCTTTAATTAATGGAAGAGTGGTGCGTTTCCTAGTGATACATTGTAAAACCCGAAGAAGGATGGCCAATGCAAAGCTGTCACAACCAAAACTAATAAAGAGTGTTGGTTGAACCAATCCCTATTAGTGATAAGTAGGTGGAGGGTGTAGCTTTAGATTCAGAACTTGCTGCTGGATATGAAGCTGAGTAGGAAATTCTGGCTAGGTCTGGAAAGCTAATAATTACTGAGGATATTCATGTAGATGTTGAAAAATCTAAAAGCATGGAAAATAAGCTCTCTAGAGGTAAGGAAAAAGGAAAGGATGTTGTAAAGCCCTTAGCTCCAATTCCTAGACCCCCACCTCCATTTCCAAAGAGGTTGAAAAGTAAGGTGGAAGACAAAAAGTTCCACAAATTTATGTCAATATTGAAGCATTTATCAGTCATATTCCTTTAGTAGAAGCTCTTAAGAAAATGTCAAGTTATACCAAGTTCATGAAGACTTGGTTACAAAGAAAAGGATTGTCAGTTATGAGCTAATTGATAATCTTCATCCCTATAATGCGATTTCTTCGCGCTCACTGGTCCAGAAGAAAGAAGATCCTAGTGCATTTAATATTTCATGCACCATTGGCACATTGAACTTCACCAAAGCATTGTGTTACCTTCGTTCCAGTATCCACTTTATGCCTCTAGCTATATATGAGCAATTGGGCTTGAGAGCCCCCAAACCGACTATTATGCGGCTATTGATGGTGAACCGTTTAGTCAAGAGGCCGGTGGGGATTTTATGTGATGTGCTATTAATAGTGGAGCACTTTATATTCCCTACTAGTTTCATATTCTTTGATTGAAAAGTGGACTTTGAAGTCCCCATAATTTTAGGGCGGCCATTCTTGATAATAGGGCAAGCTATGGTTGACTTAGAGAGTGGTGAGTGATGACTTGGTAATTCATCAACTCATTAGGTTCTTAAGCATGGGCTTTTGCATAATTTTCACATCAATTTGGAAGGTTCTATACCTTTTCTCTTTGATTTTGCAGGTATTGAACTTAGACAAGGAAAATAGAGGAATTGAACAAAAATCACTTGATGACGTCCAAATCCACTCCTCAGTAGGAAAAAGTGTAAACGATCGTTGCAATAAAATTATCCAACTCATGAGTACTGGAAATAGAAATTAATAACTCAAAAGTTGTCTATCGAATTGAACTAAATCGCATTATTGCATTAAAGATAGAAAAGTAAATGTTGGGGGAAAGTAGGATCACAATTGTAATTCAACTCAACAACCAATCAACAAGGAAACTAACATTGAAATAACAATATGAGTAACGACTAGGGGTGTGATATTGAAGGGGAATTAATAGTGTTGGGGCTAACTAGCAATTCAAAGCATTATTTGCAAACATAAATAGTTGTGGACAAGTCGATACTCTATGTTTCTCAACAACTTGAGTATCTTTTTCCTTGAGTTTTCTCAAACCCCAAGGTCCCATACACATCATCCACTATGACTTGGGAAAGAATAGAGCTATTTCTAACCTCAATTCTTTAATGAGTGCATGACAATGGATATTTGTTATCTCTATCCAACCCCACACAATCAAAATCAAAATATCCACAATTGTTTTCTCACCCATATTCTATTACCCTTTTTCAAGCAACAATAGAATAAGCACAACCCATATTTGCAACTATGGATATTTCAATTATAATTTAGAGAAAATAACATTATGCTAAATAAGCAATTCTAAGATTAAGCTAGAAACACCCAATCCAATCTAGGCGCTATCATGCACACACCCTAGCAAGATGTTTAGTTACTCATAGATGAAGAAAAAGAGATTATGTTAATAAATAAATCCATATCATTCATCAACAAGAGTAAATTTCAAGCTCAAGATTGTTCTTCAATGGAGGTTTTTACCTTAAGGAGGAAGAAAAAGATGAAGAAAAGCTCTCTATCTTTTTCTCTCTATATAAATTCAAAACAATACAATATGGAATAATTTTTACAAGAATCTTCTATTCTCTATAAAAGGTGTGCCAATTGGGGAATGTCTACTTTCTTTTCTTGTGCATTTTCTTCCCATTTTGCCTCAGCAGCCTCCAAAATGTCTTTGTATTGAATTTGGACCATTTTACCCTCTTCAGCGCGGCCTTACTTGCGAGACACCTGCATTTCGCAGATGCCCATCCGCAGAGCGCAAGTGTCTCGGAGATCTTTGCCAAACTCCTGACAGGCTCCTACATTAGCAACCTACATTCTGCAGGTATTGACATGCGTTTCATAGGTACTGTTTTAGCCCCAAACCAAAACATTTCTGCGTTTGACCTATGTTTCGTAGGTGTCCTCCTGCGAAGCATAGGTCCTACTTTTTCTTCTCCATGTTTTTTCTCCAATTCTTCTGTTTTACCTATTTAAGTTCAATACCTACACATACCAAAGAGAAAGGGAGTAAAATCTTCTTAAATGAGTTGAAAACCAAGCAAAAGCGCATGCTTAAAAGACTAATGAGTTGGTAAATTACCAACTCATCAAACCCATAAACTTGAACCATTTCTTTTCCTCAAGAAAGGCATTTCTTTACAGCTGGACAATTGAAGTAAGCATTTCACACCATATGAGATTTTGCACAAGGGACCACTAGGACTAAGACAACCCAAAAATCACACACCGACTCATTGAAAAGAAAAACACTTTTACACATGCTCCAAGAGGTACCACAAACGATTGGCATGATTCATAAATGTTTCTTTCATTCAAAACAAGCGGCACGGTTTATCAAAACAAGCTCACATAGCATCTTAATTCATTACAATTCACATTCAAAGCTTGCCTTAAATCTCACTGCACTCTTGTCTCAATCACATCTTTTACTTTGAACACATTCAAGCATGTTCCCCAAGAAAATGATGTCACTCACATCAAGAGAGAATCCCATTTAATTCTCAAGCAATACACACACAAGAGGGATTATGGAATAAGGCAAATACACTCACTCTCACAACGAAATTCTCATGCATACAACTTGACCTATTGGCTTGCCCTTCTTGTAACTTGCCACTAATATAGAGTTGCTACACTCAAAATCAATTAGGACTTGAGGGTCATAATGAAGGCTAGGGGAAAAGGTAGAGTAACTTTTTAGTTCTAGTGACTAGAACCTCCCTAATGCCCTTTTGTGAACATTTTTGCACACTCCATTGTTCTATTGATATTACCCTACCTTATATCTCCTTGATCAATATCTTCAACATTTTGTTTTCTTCTTGGTTTCAAACTTTACCCTCATCTAAGCAAGAGGTAGCACCTTTCAACCATTATTTTCCTTTTAATTCATTCATTACTTTACACTTTGATGCTACCTCATATTGGAGCTCCTGTACTTTTCCTATTTTCTTTTGCAAACCCTTAAAATTAGGCTTTTGCCTCATTTCTCCCTTGTCATTCCCCCAAAAATTTGGGCATCAAGCCACAATTTTTGACTTTTTTTCACACTTAGTACTAGGGATGATGGGTGCCAAGAGGGGCTTCAAAAGGATAATAGGCCTTTAAGGTGGTTCTCAAAGAAAAGAGTCAAACGCTTAACATTAGCTAGCAAGGATGAACGTTCAAGGAGGTCACGTGAGTGAAGTGACTATCAAAATAAAGACTGAATTATGTTCTAAGTGCAACTACATCTAGGATTTTGCCTTGAGTTACACTTAGGGCAAGTTCTAGACAACCATTCATGCATGAAAATTAAGTTAAAAGCCTCACCACCCAAGGCATCACATTCCAAGGAGTTCACACAATTCTTACAACCATATCAAGACTATGAGTTTATATAAGATAGCATGTGAATCAGAAAGCCAAACAAGGAATGTGCAACTCATGACAAAAAAAGGTGCTCAACTTTTAGATTTAAGTGCCCCTTTTTTATCAAAATTCATTTTCAATGCCATTAAAAATTTTTGGTGGTGCCTATCAAAAGCAAGTGCAACAACTAACACAAAAAGACTCTAAACTCGACATTTTTTCTTAAGAAAGTCGTCTCTCAATCTATCATTGAAGAATGTCACCCAGTTCGACACTAAAAGAAAAAAGAGGAAATTACTCCTTGGGAAAGAACCGTGGTACAAAGAAAACCCTTGGAGTTTATTTGCTACTACTATGAACAAAAGAAGATTATTAAGACTTGGGTCAAAATATTTTGGAATTTAAAATGGACCCAACACTAGCACTAACAAGTTATAAAGAAAATTTTCATTCAACCAAAAGCCCGACAAGGGCATTCAACTAACTAGCAAAAATTAGAATTAGCAACAACCAAAACATAAGAAATTCAGCCCGGACAAGGGCAACAAAAGATTAAAAATAACCAACAAGAGAAAAAGAGAAATACATCCCACCCCCAACTATAGAATTATATTGTCCCCAATGCATACATAAAGATCAAAGGATGGTAGGAGCTTCTTGATGTGGCTACTCTTCATCATCATAATTATCCGCCTCATTTCCCTCATCATTGCCATAATCCCCAAGGTTTTCTTCATCCTATGCCCCCAGGGCCTCAAATAAATCATCAATGGGGCCTCGGGCTGTAGGTGGGGCAGCCATGGCTTCATCAAGAAAGCTCATGTCTGGGTCCTCCCTTGGTGCTAGATCCTTCAACTCTCTCACCTATGCGCAGAGAGAGGAGACTGATCCCTCGACCACATCCACTCAGGAACATAGCTTGTTTAAGCTATCAAACATACTCTTCTTCTCCTTCTTGACCGTCATGACGATAAGGGCCGGAAGAATTTGAGCCAACTTTTGGAGTTGGTTCTCATGAGATTGTGTCATCTCGGCCAACTTGTGGAGGCCACTTGGTATTGATGAAGTTGGAGGAGGTGAACAACTGCAGAGTGGTGCTTGATGAAGGGCGTATTTATGCACTTCATAGACATATTTTTTCCCCATATTTTACTATGTTTTGAGAACAAATTACGTGTGTTTTCATGTGATTATGTTATATATTTGTAAAAATAGCTAACGCATGTGATTAGATGTTTCCAGGACTAAAAGTGATGGATTTGGGTGTATTTGAGATATTTGGATTGAAGTTGAAGAAGAAGGAATGCACTAAGAAAGAATTATAGAGAAGAAAAATTAAATAGTGCAATGCTACACCCGCGTGACTAGCAGCGCAAGGCGCCAGGCCATTGGCGCTATAGGCCACGCGAGGAAGCAACAAACAAGCGCTACAAGATGTGCAGCGTGCAGCAAGGCTGGCGCAAGGCGCCCAGCTCCCCTGTGCATGGGCAGGCGCAACACAGGCCATCTCGGCGCAATGGCACATGCGACGCAGCACTGGACGCGACATTGGTAGGAGGTGAAGCGGCAAAGGTTTCCAACGGCCAAAAATGGATCTCCCAGTTCAAGTAGGAAAAGGAAGTTTAAATCCCAAGCCAAATTCATCAAGGAACAAGCAAAGCATGAATCTACTACTATAAGTACCCTTTTATTTTCATGTAATAGCCAAGTTTTGAAGTAGGAAGTTTTAGAGAATATTTACTGAGAGAAGTTTTTTAGAAACGAGTTAGAGGAAACAATTTACAATTTAGTTTTGGCAGTTGGTTTTATTTTGAGATACAATTGTAAAGTCGTTCTTTCGAATTTTGCATTAATCAAGTGAAGGTTCTTCCTATCATTATTGTAAGTATTAAATTTTTTATTTTATTTATGAATTCTATTAGTTTACTTATAAACATGATAGGCTAAAACCACCACAACTAGGGTTGTGGGAACCATGGTGAATTAACTAACTAGGGTTTGCATGACGTGATTCGAAACCAATACTAAACGCTTGTATTGTATTCTCTTCATGCTTAAACGTTTCTTAACGGTGCGCAATGTTAGGACATGCCCGAATTCTTTACTTGCTTTGGTCGAAGAGGTAGAGATTAAGAAAAGAGAATTACAATAGAGGCTTGATCTTGATGATCATTGTATTAACTTGAGTTGTGGTCGCAAGATAGTTAAATCTGGAACTTAGTGATAACGGTTAATTTACAATTGCTCATGAGACTTGGTCGAGTAATTGAGTATAGTCATTCAATAGGGACTGGTCGGTCGTTTGAATACACCTAAGTTATCAGTTCCACAAGTAAAGTATTGGGATAGATCACTAGTGTAAAACCCAAAGCAGTTAAGGGTCCATGGGGAACACTTACCCTAGTTAATTACACTAATTTGGAAACAATCATCGATTTCTCAACATTGTTACTTATTAATTTTACAAATCCCCCCTCTTAGAAAATAATTGACTAAAAAGCTTAAGCACTTGAGTTCTTCTATGTCCTTCCATATTCCATGTGGGTTCGACCCCAACCTCTAGTTGGGTTCTTTATTGACAACGTCCACTTCTTACTTCTGTAGGATGTATGGTTTGAGCGTTATCAAAAAGTCAAACCATTGTTCCTACAGAAGTATGAACACTTAAATTATTGTTTGTCCTTGAACAATCTACTACTTCCCTTCTAACAATTAAGCACAACATTGATCCTAGGAATAGGTCTACTTACACTTAGGATCACGAGACAAATCAATGAAGCTAAAATAACTCACTCGCATACATATAGGATCAACATTAAAATATCAAAGTTCAAAATCACTTAGCTTTTGAAAACTAACTCATCAAGAAATATTTTGGACCACCATGAACTATACGTAATTTAGCAATCAAGATTAAACCAAAGTCTTACCATTATGCCCCTCACAATTTGGAGAGATGCCCTTTTCTCACACAAAATATAAGTCAATATAAATTGGGCATAAATAAGAAAATTTCCGCTCACTCTCCCAAAGAACTCAACATGCATGCGAAAGATGACCCATAGGCTTGCCCTTAGTGTAATACTCCGCTAATATAGCATTATGAAACAAGGATCAATTAGGACTTTAATTTGGTTGTAATGCCGGCTAAGGGATGGGTAGGAACTATTTGTCGAACATAGTAACTAAGCTCCCTAAGCACTTTAATACTTCACAACACTTTAATTTTTTTAAGCACATTCTTCAATTTCCAAATTTTCTTCCTTATACCTCCTTTTATTTTTCTATTTTTCAACTTAGGTGACTAGTGGGGATTTTTATTTTCATCATTGAGCTCATTCACACACATTTTTTTCTCTTTTCTTTCCCTTTCTTCCGTTCCAACCCTTTACGCACCCCTACTCTAGCCACCCTCAACTTAAGCATTTTTTCTTATGTTGAGATTCACAATATCCAAGGAAGGGTCAGGCCAAAACTGGTTCATTGTAAACAAATGCGGTTAATAGGTAAATCAGGATTTTTTTTTCATCTTCAATTTTTCAAAACTCTTTCTTCTTTTTGGTTTTCCCACTAAACATAACCCTCCTTGTTTAGAAAAATTTCACCTTTTTATTTTCTTCCAATTCTACCACACTTTTTAGCTTTTCCCTTCACTTCTCCAATTATGCTCTTTTCCTACAACTATTGTTCATTAAAGTGCTCTAGGAGTCATTTGGATCAAATACAAGTCAATAGAACAAAAAGGGATTTAAGCTTGTAATATGGCTAAGGCTCAACATAGCTAACTAGGATAATTACAATCAAGGTAGGTAAAATAGGATAAAAATAGGGCTATCAAAGAAATGCCTATATCACTTCCTCAATCCATCATTCATATTTCGCTTTGCACACACACAGGGCAAGTTCTAGACATTAATTTACAGGCATGGAGTATATCAAAAATAATTCCTCACACATTGGCACAAGATGGTTTAATAATGGAAATCAAGATCACATAAACACATATATCTATATTGCATGCATCACATAATTAAGCCCATTTTTTTCTTTTCAAGCACAAGAGTCAAGTTCCCAAAAGACTAAGTGTTTCTACCTTTTTCATTCATTCTTGAGTGAATTTAATAAAGTCTCAACGATACATAAGTGAAGTACGCCTGCCGGCCTTTGATGCTCGACTTTCACTTGCTGACAGTTTCGACATTTGGCTACGAACTCTGCAATACCCTTCTTCAAACCATCCCACCAATAGATTTCTCGCAAGTCCCAATACATCTTTGTGGATCCCAAATGGATAGAATATCTGGTACCATGTGCCTTATGTAATATCCGAACTCTCAAATTATCAATGTCTGGGACACATAGTCGACCCCGCTATCGTAACACACCATCTCCCCCTTGGGAAAAAACCTCAACCTTTTGACTCAACACTGCTTCCTTCAGCTCCCTCAAAATTGATCCTCATCTTGCTTAGATTTGAAATCAACCACCAAGGATGATTCTGACCCATTCTGCACAACAACGCCGCCATCGGTCGAGTCAATCAATCTAGCTCCCAATCTTGCAAGCCAGTGGACCTCCTTCATCAACTCCTTCTTTACCTCATCCATGTGGGACACACTCTCCATAAAGATCCTACTAAGTGCATCCGCCACCACATTAGCCTTGCCCCGGTGGTAAAGAACACTCATACCATAGTCCTTTAATAACTCCAACCACCTCCTTTGCCAAAGATTGAGATCCTTTTGCGTGAACACATATTGCAAGATCTTGTGATTTGTGGACACGTCCACGTGGAACCCATACAAGTAATGCCGCCATATGTTCAATGCAAACACCATCGTGGCCAACTCGAGATCATGGGTCAGGTAATTCCTTTCATGAACCTTTAACTGTTGAGAGGCATATTCTATTACTTTCCCATGCTGCATCAACACGCATCCCATTCCGACTCTCAAAGTATCACAATTACAAAAAAGCAATATGTACCCTCGGGTAAAGACAACACTAATGCTGAAGTGAATCAGGTCTTCAATTCCTGGAAGCTTTCCTCATAAGCCTCCGACCATTGGAACTTTATCTTTTTCTAAGTCAAGTTGGTCAATGGGGCTGCAATCGATGAAAATCCCTCAACAAATCTTTGGTAGTAACCTGCTAGGCCCAAGAAGCTCTGAATTTTTGAAGGACTCACCAGTCTAGGCCTATTCTTCACCGCCTCGATTTTCTGAGAATCTACTTTTATGCCCTCACTTGTAACTACATGGCCCAAAAATGCTACCAAGTTCAAATAGAACTTGCACTTGCTAAACTTGGCATACAACTGACGATCCTTGAGGGTCTGAAGCACTACTCTCAAATGAGCGGCATGCTCCTCCTCGCTCTGGGATTAAATAAGGATGTCATCAATGAACACAATCACGAACATATTCAAATATGCCTTGAACACCATATTTATTAGATCCATAAAGGCTGCAGGAGCATTGGTTAGTCCAAATGACATAACTATAAACTCATAATGGTCATACCGGGTTCTGAAGGCTGTCTTTGAGATATCACACTCTCTAACTCGGAGCTAATGATGCCCGGACTTGAGATCTATCTTCGAGAAACACCTGGAACCCTGGAGCTGGTAAAATAAATCATCAATTCTAGCAAGGAGTATTTGTTCTTGACAGTGACCTTATTCAGCTGTCGATAATCAATACACATCCAAAGGGATCCATCCTTCTTTCGAACAAACAGAACCGGTGCACCCCATGGAGACTTGCTCAGTCTAGTGAAACCCTTATCCAACAAGTCGTTCAACTGTTCTTTTAACTCTTTTAGCTCGACTGGAGCCATCCTGTATGGAGGAATAGATATAGGCTGCATATCAGGCAATAGATCAATACCGAAATCGATTTCCCTTTCCGGAGGAACACCTGGAAAATCATCGGGGAAAACCTCTGGATACTGACACACCACTGGAACTAACTGAATAGTAGGTGTCTTGGACTCTACATCCTTAACCCTAACTAGGTGGTACATGCAACCATTAGAGATCATTTTCATGGCCTCAAGGTACGAAATAAACCAACCGGATGGTATAGCGGAATTACCCTTCAATTCCAGAATTGAGTCACCTAGAAATCAAAATTCCACCGCACGGGTCCTACAATTAATCGAAGCATAACATGCAAACAACCAATCCATACCCAAGATGATATGAAAGTCCGTCAAGGCCAACTCGACCAAGTATGCGGAGGTAACCTTATGCAACACTATGATGGGACACCCTCTATAGACCCACCTAGATACCACTGATTCACCGACTGGAGTATATACGGAGAATGGTTCTGACAGAATTTCAGGACTAACTCCAAAACTACTAGTAATGTAAGGGGTCACAAAAAACAAAGTAGCTCCTGGATATAACAAAGCATAAGAATCAATATGGAAGACTTGCAACATACCAGTGACCACATGTGGTAAAGCCTCCTGCTCCTGGCGAGGCACTAAGGCATAAAACCTGTTTTGGCGCTGACCACCTGTTGAACTAGTGGAGGAACCCTGCTGAGGGGGGCGTGTTGCTGGAGAGGTAGAACTGGCTGTAGTGAAATCTTTGATCCTGTGTTCCGGGTTTTCCAGACCCGAAACAAGCATCCGCGCCGACCAAGCACCTCCCAGGATGATTCTTGCCGCACTTTGCACAAACTTGAAAAGTGTGCTCCACCTACATGCTACCATGATCTCTCGAGCCTATAGCCTTTCTCCTCTGGTCTCCCCTGAACCTAGATGGTGTGCTGGCTAATGATGTAGCTGGAGCAATGGACCTGTGTTAGGTCTGCTAGCATGGTCGACCCCCGAACCTGGCCTGAGAAACCCCGTAGCTGTCAGTCCTAGCCCTCTTAGCCTCTCTCTACCTCCTATAGACTGACTCCATCTGCTACGCATGCAATACAATACGGGGAAAATCAATATCCCGGTGAAGCATGGGCGATCCGGCAATCCTATTCTAAGTAATCTGCCACCCCATGCATAAAACGGCTCACCCGAGCCTGTTTATCCACCACCAACTCTTGGACAGACATGCTACCCTACTTTAGATTAACAAACTCGGCCGCCTTGAGCTCCCTCATCTCCCAAGGGAAGAACCGATCCATGAGTGCAGTGTGAAACTCATCCCAACCTATCTGGTCTGCACCCGCTTTCCTGGCATCTCTCCATTGCTTAAACCATATATGTGCTAGCCCCTTTAGCTTGTAGGAGGTCAAATCAACGCATTCCCCATTGTTCACCCCCATAACCTGGGTGATTTTCATAATCTCCTCTATAAAGTCGTGTGGATCTTTGTCCACCTTTGACCCCGTTAACTCTGGAGGGCTCATCCTCAAGAAATCCCTCACCCTAGTTGTCGTTGCATTCCCATTCTGAGGAAAATGCGCCATCGTCTGATTTTGGACCTGGGTATTCATGGCCTACGCCAGTATCTAAATCGCTGCCCTAAACTCAGTGTGGGCAGTTGGCTCTGGTACGTGCTTCTCATGAACGGGTGGAGCTCACCATCATGGGCACCCACATTATCATTGCTATTACCGTTTCTCCTGGCGTTTACTCAATGTGGAGGCATGATTCTGCAAACGCGAATAGAATGAATTAGAAGAGTAAAGGACGTTCATCGCACGAAATAGATCATAAAAGAAGGGAATATTTCCTAAACGTCTAGTAGCCTCTTTTTCATAAGTGTGGCGCGCTTCACACCCATGAAAAAGACTCTACTTAACGTGGCTTTCAGACTTCCTAGGACACTTCAAAACCTATGGCTCTGATACCAAGTTTGTCATGATCCAAACATACACTTGGATCGTTGACACGGGACAAGGAGTCCCGAGAGACCCCATGTCGACCCATGGCATGAGCATACTTCTAATCCAATCCCATGAGCGGAAGACTGAACATGTAAGAATGTAATCATAACATAACAAAAGGGGAATATCGGTACAAGACTTATATAATATGTCTGAATACAACTTGCAGTCTGATAATCCTCTAAACATGAAGGGCGGATTGATGGGACAACTCCCCAACTAATCCAGCATCTAGAAACTGAAGAAACAACATAAAGGATGAACATACAGCCCTCCAAACATGAGGACTCACCAAGAGCGCTGAGAGCAAATTTGAAACTATCTACGGGTAAGGATGAGCCTGAGAATTGGGACCTATATCATGAAACGATACAACATAAAAAGTATGCGGTCAGTATGTGGAATGTACTGAGTGTGCAAGGTAAGTAAAACGGATATTTAAAACATGTATGAAATTCATAAATGATCATCAGAGTAGGACGTCATGCTCGTATCATAATCATAGTAACATATCATATAGCTCAAGGTTTTCAAAACATTTGTAACATAATCATAATCATAATATAAGAGATTTACTTAACATGACTTGAGCCAACATACATAATCATAACATGCATAAATCATGAGGAACAGTGGGAGATTCTCTTAACACCATATGAGCACACATGAAGCCCGACTTGTAACCCTAGTCGGGAGGGTGTTCGTACCTTGCCAAGGGTAGAACCATGAAAGTGTGATATCACCACGAAAAGGGGCCATTTGTTCCAGGGACTAACATGAAAGGGGCCCGACATACCTGCAGTGGAAAGTAGTTCATGAGATTCGGGCCTTAACCTGAGCCTCGAACCTACTTGATGTTCGATACTACCCCAAAACATATATAATGCTCATAATAATACATACATGAGTTCATGATCTAGTTAAATCATGAGAATCATAAACATGCTTGAACATATGTGATCTAGCCATGATATGATGGCCGAGAGTCGGCCAAAAACATAATTCATGATTAATAAGATTCATACATACTTGTAGATCATACACATAGATTGAATTACATAAAATCATAATAGGTAACATAATAAATTCATAATTTAAAACATAATTCATGTTGGGCTCGTAAAGAACATCGATGGGATAATAAATCATAAATCGATTCATCATGGGGCATGCATAATTAAGCTTAATTGCTTAGAAAATCAAAATCAACAATATTATAATTAATTTAAATCACATAAGATGATCAACATCCATAGATTATGATAATATTTCAAAATCACAAAACCCATAATTAAATCATTAGATTTTATATAATAGAATACAAAACCCAATGACATCTTGACAAATTTTAAATAAAATCATAGAGCAGGAGCATAGGTGTTGAAGAATTCACCCATTGATGACCATACATACCTGGGATTATCTGGTTCTTAACTTCCCTTGCTAGCCCAAGATGGAATTTGGAGGAATTGAGAAAGAAAACCTTGAATCACCTTCGAATCTTCTCCCTATACTCTTGCATGTATGAATGAGGCTTAACATGAACTTAACCCCCTTAAAAGACCCATTCATACCTCAAAACGACGTAGCTTAGGCCTTAGGAGTTTAGAAATTATGAAAAGACCCTTACTAAAAATGCAGAAATTTCTGGTTGCCAGTCCCCACAAGGGACCTCACGAGTCGTTGCCAAGGGGCACGACTCATAGCCGGGATTCGTCATGCTCACTACCCAAAATCACTCAGGGGACCCCACGAATCGTGGTGGATAACCACGACTCATGGTCACCACCCATGATCCCCACTGCCCAAAACCTTGACCAACCATACACTCCAACCCACGGGTGACCTCACGAGTCGTGAGGTCAGACCATGACTCGTGGTCACCATCAGTGGCCTTCATTGCCCTTCCCAAACTTACCAAACCTCCATGGCAGACCACGAGGGACCTCACGAGTCATGAGGTCTGACAACAACTCATGGTCGTGCCCGTGGCCTCCTCTTACCCGAGCCTGCCAGCCTTGCTGACCACGAGTCACCTCACGACTCATGGTCACTCCTCACGACCTACCTCACGAGTCGTCCTAAGATCTGATGCGAATTTTTAGTTTTTCTCCGTTTTGACTTTCGGGTCTGATCCTTGGGTTTCCGGGGTATAACAATATCTCCCCCTTGGGAACATTCATCCTTTAATGCTAGAAACATGCAGAAAACTCATAAAAAAGCAATCATCATATGCAATTATTGATTATTTAACCCGAAAACTGGCGAAATGACTACCTCCAAAAAGGACTGCATAGCTGAACTAAATTCAGATATCATGTACATCTATCATAACATAAATCAAAATTGTGCACATGACCTGAACATGGAAACTTATTAGAAAATTAGGGCAAACACTGATACCTCAAACTAAAACTGAGCCAGTAGAGAACAGCTGTGGGTATTTAGCCTTCATATCCGCTTCAGCTTCCCACGTAGCTCCTTCAACATGTTGATTTTACATAATACTTTAACTGAAGCTACTTCTTTGTTCCTTAGCTTATGGATTCGACAATCTAATATTTCCACATGTACTTCTTTATAACTGAGGCTGTCTTTTAGACCAACACTGTCCACTGGGTCTACTAAAGCTGGATCACCCAAACACTTTTTCAAAAGTGACACATGAAACATAGGATGAACTGAAGATAATTCCGAGGGCAAGTCCAACTCATACTCCACCTTACCAAATCTCCTCACAACCCTGTAGGGCCAACATATCAGGGACTGAGTTTCCCTTTCTTTCTGAACCACATGACTCCCTTTATGGGAGATACCTTTAGAATACCCAATCGTCCGCCTCAAACTCCAAATCTCTTCTCCTCGCATCGGCATATGATTTCTGACAACTCTGAGCGGTTTCAACCGGTCCCTTATCAACTACACCTTCGCAATTGCCTCGTGAACCGAATTTGGCCCTATCATAGCTGCCTCACCAACCTCAAACCATCCGATGGGAAATCTACACCTCCGCCCATAGAGAGCCTCGAACGGTGCCATATGGATACTAGTGTGATAGTTATTATTATAAGCAAACTCGATTAAGGGCAAATAATCATCCCAACTACCTTTAAAATCCATAACATATGCCCTCAACATGTCCTCAGGAGTTTGGATTTTTCGCTCGGCTTGGCCATCTGTTTGCGGATGAAAGGTTGTACTGAGCTTGAATTGAGTCCCAAGTCCCTTCTGAAAAGACTGCCAGAATTGGGAGACAAACTGAGTACCTCGGTCTGAAATAATAGACAAGGGCACTCCATGAAGACCAACTCCCGAATATACAACTTGGCATAATCATCCGCTGAATCTGTGGTCTTGACCAGTAGAAAGTGTGCACCCTTAGTTATCCTGTCTACCACTACCCAAATGGAATCATAGTGTCGTTGAGTATGAGGTAGGCCTGTAAAGAAATCCATGTTAATCTCTTCCCACTTCCATGTGGGAATGCTAATACCTTGACATACGCCTCCCAGCCTTTGATGCTCGACTTTCAGTTGCTGACAGTTTGGATATTTGGCTATGAACTCTACAATGTCCTTCTTCATACCATCCTACCAATAGATTTCTCGCAAGTCCCGATACAGCTTCGTGGATCCCAGATGGATAGAATATCTGGTACCATGTGCCTCATGTAATATTCGAACTCTCAAATTATCAATGTCCGGAACACATAGTCGACCCTTGTATCGTAACACACCATATCCCCCTTGGGAGAAAACCTCCACCTTTTGACTCAGCACCGCTTCCTTCAGCTCCCTCAAAATTGATCCTCATCTTGCTTAGATTTGAAATCAACCACCAAGGATGATTCTGACCCATTCTGCACAACAACGCCGCCATCGATCGAGTCAATCAATCTAGCTCCCAATCTTGCAAGCCAGTGGACCTCCTTCATCAACTCCTTCTTTACCTCATCCATGTGGGACACACTCTCCATAAAGATCCTACTAAGTGCATCCGCCACCACATTAGCCTTGCCCCGGTGGTAAAGAACACTCATACCATAGTCCTTTAATAACTCCAACCACCTCCTTTGCCAAAGATTAAGATCCTTTTGCGTGAACACATATTGCAAGATCTTGTGATCTGTGGACACGTCCACGTGGAACCCATACAAGTAATGCCGCCATATGTTCAATGCAAACACCATCGTGGCCAACTCGAGATCATGGGTCAGGTAATTCCTTTCATGAACCTTTAACTGTTGAGAGGCATATTCTATTACTTTCCCATGCTGCATCAACACGCATCCCATTCCGACTCTCAAAGTATCACAATTACAAAAAAGCAATCCGTACCCTCGGGTAAAGACAACACTAATGCTGAAGTGAATCAGGTCTTCAATTCCTGGAAGCTTTCCTCATAAGCCTCTGACCATTGGAACTTTATCTTTTTCTGAGTCAACCTGGTCAATGGGGCTGCAATTGATGAAAAGCCCTCAACAAATCTTTGGTAGTAGCCTGCTAGGCCCAAGAAGCTCTGAATTTCTGAAGTACTCACCGGTCTAGGCCTATTCTTCACCGCCTCGATTTTCTAAGAATCTACTTTTATGCCCTCGCCTGATACTATATGGCACAAAAATGCTAACAAGTTCAACCATAACTAGCACTTGCTAAACTTGGCATATAATTGACGATCCTTGAGGGTCTTAAGCACTACTCTCAAATGAGCACGATGCTCCTCCTCACTTGAGGAGTAAATAAGGATGTCATCAATGAACACAATCACGAACATGTCAAAATATGCCTTGAACACCCTATTCATTAGATCAATAAAGGCTGCAGGAGCATTGGTTAGTCCAAATGACATAACTACAAACTTATAATAGCTATATCGGGTTCTGAAGGTTGTCTTTGGGATATCACACTCTCAAACTCGGAGCTTATGATACCCGAACCTGAGATCTATCTTCGAGAAATACCTAGCACCCTGGAGCTGGTCAAACAAATCATCAATCCTGGGCAAAGGGTACCTGTTCTTGACAGTGACCTTATTCAGCTGTCGATAATCAATACACATCCGAAGGGATCCATCCTTCTTTCGAACAAACAGCACTGGTGTACCCCATGAGACTTGCTCGGTCTAATGAAACCCTTATCCAGCAAGTCCTTCAACTATTATTTTAACTCTTTTAGCTCGGCTGGAACCATCCTGTATGGAGGAATGGAGGTAGGCTGCATATCAAGCAATAGATCAATATAGAAATCAATTTCCCTTTTCGGAGGAACACTTGGAAAATCATCGGGGAAAACCTCCTGATACTCACACACTAATGGAACTGACTTAATAGTTGGGGTCCCGGACTCTACATCCTTAACCTTAACTCGGTGGTACATGCAACCCTTAGAGACCATTTTCCTAGCCTTAGGGTACAAAATAAACCGACCAGTTGGTACAACGGAATTACCCTTCCATTCCAGAATTGACTCACCTGGAAATCGGAATTCCAATACATGAGTCCTACAATTAATCAAAGCATAACATGCAAACAACCAATCCATACCTAAGATGATATCAAAGTACGTCATGGCCAACTCGACTAAGTATGGGGAGGTAACCTTATGCAACACTCTGAAAGGACACCCTCTATATACCCGCCTAGCTACCACTGATTAACCGACTCGAGTAGATACGGAGAACGATTGTGACAGAATTTTAGGACAAACCCCAAAACTACTAGCAATGTAAAGGGTCACAAAAGACAAAGTAGCTCCTGGATCTAACAAAGCATAAGCATCAATATGGAAGACTTGCAACATACCCGTGACCATATTCGGCGAAGCCTCCTACTCCTGGCGAGGTATTAGGGCATAAATCCTATTTTAGCACTGACCACCTACTGAACAAGTGGAGGCATCCTGCTGAGGGGGGCGGGCTGCTAGGGCGGTAAAAATGGCTACAGGGCAATCTCTAATCTTATGTCTGGGTTTTCCACACCCTAAACATGCATCCACACCGACCAGGCACCTCCCGAGATGATTCTTGCTGCACTTCGCACAAACTTGAAAAGTGCGCTCCACCTATATGCTGCCATGATCCCTCGAGCCTATAACCCTGCTCCTCTAGTCTCCCCTGAACCTGGATGGCGTGCTAGCCGATGATGGAGCTAGAGTAATGGACCTATACTAGGTCTACTGACATGGTCCACCCCCGGACCTAGCCTGAGAAACCCCGTAACTGTCGGTCCTGGCCCTCTTGTCCTCTCTCTGCCTCCTGTAGACTGACTCCATCTGGTGTGCATGCAATACAATACGAGGAAAATCAATGTCCCGGTGAAGCATGGCGATCCGGCAATCCTTGTCCAAGTAATATGCCACCCCATGCACAAAATGGCTCACTCGAGCCCGCTGATCCACCACCAACTCTGAGCATATTTAGATAGCCGGGTGAACTCTAATGCATACTCCTAGATAGACATGCTACTCTGCTTCAGATTAACAAACTTGGTTGGCTTGGGCTCCCTCATCTCCCGAGGGAAGAACCGATCCATGAATGTAGTGTGAAACTCATCCCAACCTATTGGGCCTGCACTCGCCGCCCTGGCATCTCTCCATTGCTTAAACCATATATTTGATACCCCCTTTAGCTTGTAGGAGTTCAAATCAACGCATTCCCCAATGTTCACTCCCATAAACATGGTGATTTTCAGAATCTCCTCTATAAAATCGTGTGGATCCTCGTCTAACTTTGACCCCGTGAACTCCAAAGGGCTCATCCTCAAGAAATCTCTCACCCTAGATGCCACTGCATTCCCATTCTAAGGGAAATGTGCCACCGTCTAATTTTGGACATGGGCAGTCATGGCCTGCGCCAGCATCTGAATCGCTGCCCTAAACTCGGCGTGGCCAGCTGGCTCTGGTACGTGCTCCTCATGAACTGGTGGAGCTGGCTGTGTTCACCATCATGGGCACCCTCATTATCATTTCCATTACTGTTTCTCCTGGAGTTTACTCGACGTGGAGGCATGATTCTGCAAACTCGAATAGCATGAATTAGAAGAGTAGAGGACGTTCATCGCACGACATAGATCATTAAAGAAGGGAACATTTCCTAAATGTCTAGTAACCTCTTTGTCATAAGTGTGGCGCTCTTCACACCCATGAAAAAGACTCTACTTAACGCGGCTTTCAGACTCCCTAGGAAACTTCAAAACCTATGGCTCTGATACCATATTTGTCACGACCCAAACGTACACCCGGATCATAGACACGAGACCAGGAGTCCCGAGACCCCATGTCGACCCATGGAATGAGCATACTTCTAATACAATCACATGAGGGGAAGAATGAACATATAAGAACGTAATCATAACATAACAAAAGTAGAATATCAGTACAAGACTTACATAATACAGCTGAATACAACTTGCAGTCTGATAAGCCTCTAAACATGAAAGTTGAATTGATGGGACAACTCTCCAACTAATCCAACATCCAGAAACTAGAAACAACATAAAGGATGAACATACAGCCCTCCAAACATGAGGACTCACCAAGAGCGCTGAGAGCGAATCTGAAACTATCTATGGGTGAGGATGAGCCTGAGAACTGGGACTTGTATCATGAAATGATACAGCATAGAAAGTATGAGGTCAGTACATGAAATGAACTTATTATGCAAGGTAAGTAAAACAGACATTTTAAACATGTATGAAATTTATAAATGATCATTAGAGTAGGACGTCATGCTCGTATCGTAAATCATAATAACATATCATATGGCTCAAGATTTTCAAAACATTCTTAACATAACATAATCATAATCATAATAGAAGAGACTTACTTAACATGACCTCAACCAACATACATAATCATAACATGCATAAATCATGAGGAATAGTGGGAGATTCTCTTAACCGACATAGCCCATATGAGCACACATTAAGCCCGACTTGTAACCCTAGTTAGGAGGGTGTTCGTACCTTGCCAAGGGTAGAACCATGAAAGTGTGATATCACAATGAAAAGGGGCCATTTGGGCTAGGGACTAACATGAAAGGGTCCCGACATACCTACGGTGGCACGTAGTTCATGAGATCCGAGGCTTAACCTGAGCCCCGAACCTACTCAATGTTCGATACTACTCCCAAAACATATATAGTGCTCATAATCATACATACATGAGTTCATGGGCTAGTTAAATTACGATAATCGTAAACATGCTTGAACATAAGTGATCTAGCTATGACATGAGGTCTGTGAGTCTGCCAAAAACATAATTCATTATTAATGAGATTCATACATACTTGTAGATCATGCATATAGCTTGAACTTCATAAAATCATAATGGGTAACATAAGGAGTTCATAATTTAAAAAATAATTCATGTTGGTCTCATAAAGAACATTGATGGTATAATAGATCATAAATCGATTCATCATGGGGCATGCATAATTAATCTTAATTTCTTAGAAAATCAAAATCAACAATATTATAATCAATTTAAATGTTAAAAGATGATCAAAATTCATAGATTATGATAATACAAAACCCATAATTAAATCATTAGATTTTATATAATCAAATACAAAACCCCATGAGTTTTTGACAAATTTTAAATAAAATCATAGTTTAGGAAAATGGGTGTGGAAGAATTCACCCATTGATGACCTTACATACCTCGTATTATCTGGTTCTTAACTTACCTTGCTAGCCCAAGATGGAATTTAGAGGAATTGAGAAAGAACACCTTGAATCACCTTCTAATCTCCTCTCTATGCTCTTGCATGCATGAATGAGGCTTAACATGAACTTAACCCCCTTAAAAGACCCCATTTAGACCTTAAAACGACGTAGTTTAGGCCTTAGGAGTTTAGGAATTATGAAAACACCCTTACTAAAAATGTAGAAATTTCTAGTTGTCAGTCCCCACGAGAGACCTCACGAGTCATTGCCAAGGGGCACGACTCGTGGCCGGGATCCATCATGCTCACTACCCAAAATCAATCAAGGGACCCCACGAATCGTGATGGCTGACCACAACTCGTGGTCACCACCCATGATCCCCACTACCCAAAACCTTGACCAATCATACACTCTAACCCACGGGTGACCTCACGAGTTGTGAGGTCAGACAACGACTCGTGGTCACCATCCGTGGCCATCACTACCCTTCCCAACCTTGACAAACCTCCAAGGCATACCACGGGGAACCTCACAAGTCATGAAGTCTGACCGCGACTTGTGGTCGTGCCCGTGGCCTCCTCTTACCTGAGGTTGCTTGCCTTGCTGACCACGAGTCACCTCACGACTCATGGTCACTCCTCACGAACTACCTCACGAGTCGTCCTGAGATCTGGTGCGAATTTTCAATTTTTCTCCATTTTGACTCTCGGGTCTAATCCTTGGGTTCCCGGGGTATAACATGGGACAAAATCCCCAACTAGCTCACTAAAGTCTTAGACTGAAATAGCATAATCAACAACTAAACTGAATGTCTCGGAGGATGAGGACTCACCAACAACGGGAACTAAGCTGTACTGTATGGTAGCTGGACTAATGACGGAACTAAGTCTGATCACTCTTACCTATATCATGAAACAATACAGCATAGAGTATGTGCTCAGTACTTAGAATGTACCGAGTATGTAAATAAAGTAAAACATGTTCAGTAAATGTTAACTGAAATCATGCATATAAATATAAATCAGTATATCATGAGAGTAAGAAATGCATGCTAAAATCTGAATCTGAGACATATATAGTCATAAGTTGATTATCATATTTGAACATACTGAACCAAGGTTAAAAATAGAATCATATGACTTATCATAGCTGAAAAGCTTATAAATTGATCATTGTGTCAAATCTGTTGTAAAACATAATATCATAAGTCATGAACATGAATAACTAAAATTATGAGGAATAATGGGAGGCTCATCATAACCAACACCATCATGATAGAGCTTACATGATGCCCCAACTATCACACTCAAGTGGGCAGAGCCATCCTAAACCTTTCTAGGGCTAAGGATGATATCATGATATCGATATCAAGCTGAGACCCCTTAGGGAGGGAGGGGAAAACTCTCAAGGGAGGTCCATAGTTCTAACACCCGGGGTTTATCTAAACCCCTGGCCTACTCGGTGCTAGACTACTCCCAAAAACATACATAGTGCTCCCATCATTTTTTAACTAAGATAAAATCATAATTACATGCACAGTTTGAAATCTGAACATTGGGAATCCTAGCTCCAAACATACCATAAGCTAAATTAGGAGTACTGACTCCAAACCATATGGTAAGCTGATCTTATAAATCTAAGCTAAATCATGAAAACATACCTAAACTTGTGTGGGCTGTCCCAAATCATAAAATCATGAATACTTGAAATAAGCTTCATAAAACATAATCATGGAATCATAAGTTTAAAAATTCATAAATATTTATGCGTACTTGATATCTCATCATACTTGAAATTATTGATCATAAGCTTGACTTTACATAAAACATGCATAACAGGGCATAATCTTCATAAAAAAGAAATCATAAATTAGTAAGTAAATTAAGAGTCAAATCTACCAATATAGTCATAAATCATCAATTGAAACATGAGAGAATTGAACCCATAGAGATTGCATGGAATATTGCATTGAATTGGGTTAAACCCTACAAGTTCTTAAAATCATACTTGAAATTTGGAATTCATAGATTCATGAGGGATTTGATAAGGGATATGCAATCATAATCATAGGAATAGAAATTAAATCATGATGAAACTGATTTCATGGAAGAACATAAAAGAATTCATCCACAAGAAGCTTAATCCTAAAATTTTGAAAATTAGTGCATGGGAAGTGAGAATCATGAATACAACTTGAAAAGGGCATGAGGGTGGAAAAAACCCCTCACTCATAGCCCTAAATACCTGGGTTAATGATCCCTTGACTTGTCCTGAAGATCCAAAGAAGATTTGAAGAGGTTTGAAGAAGAACCCTAGCTCATTTCATTAGAGAAAATCCACTTATCGATCAGTTGAAGATGGTGAGGATTTTAGCTAGGTTAATCCCTTTAATATGACCTTAAGGAAGCCTAAAACGATGTCAATTAGGAGTTAGAAGCATAGGATTTTACCAAAAATCCCCCAAACTACTGAATTAAAGCCTGAAACTAGCAAACGGCCAACAAGATGGGTCGTTGTTTACTAAGTCGACTCGTACTGAGGTTCATCCAAGCCTGCTGTTGTTTCACTAAACGCTCATAACTTTTATCTCTGAACTCCGATTGAGGCAAGATTGGATGAGTTTGAAATAAGACTCCAAGGGCTTCAATTTGATGTTCTGAATCACCCAAAAACATTTTGTAAAATTGGAGCTATGTTCATTTGAAATTGATCCTTGTAAGAACTTATACGAAAACTCAATTGGTAAGAAGGTTCTCAACTCAACTTTGTGCTAGAGATTCTTTATGACCTTAATTTGCATCCAACGCACTTCTTGAACTTAGGAATTGATCTTAACACCTTTTTCCATAAATTTATTGGGCTCGGGTCTATCCTTATACCTAGAAGAGTTCCAAACTTAGCTCAAAATTTTCAACAAATTGGTAGAACCAACAACCCCTACAACAGGTCGTGGTACTAGACAATGGACCATTGGTTTTTCTGTTGTTTTCCCCTTTCTTCCTCTTAAATTCTCTGAATCTACTTCAACGACCACAAACGATGACCCATTCAATCAAGCCACAATCCGTACAATCCCCTCGTGGGTTTTGGGCAAATTTCTGAAAACTCTCCAGACATGAAACAACAAGCACCTCCAATGACCTATCAGACCCTACAACGAACCGTACTAAGATTCATTATTTGGTTTTTATATTATTTTCCTTCTATTTTCTTGTTGTAAGCCTCGGGTTTGACCTATAAAACTTTTGGGGTGTACAGGTTGATCCATGAGGGATCCACCAGCTAAGTTATTGTCCACTGACTTGTTAATGAAATCCAAGGATCGATAAAAACTCTGAAGTAACACTCCATCCAATAGCTCGTGGTTTAGACATAAGGCCATTTTCTTCTTTAATTGAAGGCACGCTTCATGTAAGGATTCACCTGGGGTTTGCCTAGAGGTTGTAATGTCATCTCCCAACTATGACATCCTCGATGGAGGAAAGAACTTATCTAAGAAAGCTTCCGTCAATTCTTGACATGAAGTAACACACCCCAGAGGAAGCTCCTCTAGCCATATGGTAGCTTCTCCCGTCAAGGAAAATGGGAAGAGCCTTAGTCTAATCTACTCTTGGATAGTATTGGTAATATTGAAAGGTTGGCATATCTCAAGGAAATGTCGAAGGTGGCAGTTGGCGTACTCACTAGGTTGCCCTCCAAATAACCCTTTCATCTAGAGAAAATGGAGCATAGTGCTCGTTACGTGAAACACGGCATTCCCTACTATAGGAGGTAGGCGAATAGCCCTAGCTATGTCAGGTATCATAGGATCATCATCATCGTGGTTCATGTGGTTGTCCACAGAACCCTGTTGAGAGTGTTGGCTCATATAAGTCAGCCTAAAGAGACATTAAAAACACCAACAAATGTAAAAATAAAACACAAGATGATCAATAAATACAAATCAACAACAACTAGGGGCTACCTAATCCTATTCCCCAGCAACTATGCCAAAATTGATGACGTCCAAATCCACTCCTTGCTAGGAGAAAGTGTAAATGATCATCGCAATAAAATTACCCAACTCATGAGTCGAAGTCGAATCCACAGGGAATAGAGATTGATGGCGCAAAAGTTTTCTATCAAATTAAACTAAATCACACCATTGCATTAAAGATAGAAACATAAATGTTGGGGGAAAGTAGGATCACAATTGGAATTCAACTCAACAACCAATCAAACAGCCAACTAACGTTGAAGTAACAATATGAATAATGACTAGAGGTGTGCTATTGATAGGGAATTGATAGGATTGGGGCTAACTGGAAATTTGATGCATTACTTGATAACATAAATAGTCATGGACAAGGTGATACTCTATGTTTCTCAGCCACTTGAGTATTCTTTGCCTCAGGTTTTCTCAAAACCCAAGGTCTGATACACATCAAACACTGTGTTAACTTGGGAAAGAATAGAGCTATCTACAACCTTAATTCTCTAATGGTGTATAACAATGGGCTTTTTCTATCTCTAACCCATTCCCACACAACCAAAACCCAAATACCCATCATTGTTTTCTCAGCCATATTCTATTACCCATTTTCAAGCAACAATAGAATAATAAGCACATCCCATATTTGCAACCATCGATATTTCAATTATAATTTAGAGAAAACAATAGAGTTATACTAAATAAGTAATTCTAAGATTAAACTAGAAACACCCAATCCAATCTAGCCTGTATCATTCACACAGCCCTAGAAAGATGTTTAGCTACTCATAAATGAAGAAAAAGAGATTATATTAATAAATAAATCCATATTATTCATCAGCAAGAGTAAATTTCAAGCTTAAGGTTGTTCTTCAATGAAGGTTTTTACCTTAAGGATGAAGAAGAAGTTGAAGAAAAGCTCTCTATCTTTATCTCTCTCTAGAAATTCGAAACAATACAATATGGAATGTATTTTACAAGAACCTTCTATTCTCTATAAAAGGTGTGCCAATTAGGGAAAGTATAATATCTTTTCTTGTGCATTTTCTTCCTATTTTGCCCTCAGCAGCCTCTAAAATATCTTTGTGCCGAATCTAGACCATTTTACCCTCTTCAACGCGGCCTTACTTGCGAGGCACCAGCGTTTCATAGGTGCCCATCTATGGAGAGCAAGTGTCTCACAGGTATGGACCAGAATCCTGATAGGCTCCTGCATTTCACATATGTTGACCTGTGTTTCGCAGATACTCTTTTAGCCCCAGACCAATGCATTTCTGTGTTTGATATGTTTGACTTGCATTTCACAAGTGTCCTCCTGCGAAGTGCAGGTCCTCTTCTTTCGTCTCCATGCTTTTTGTACAATTCTTCTACTTTACCTATTTAAGTTCAATACATGCACAAACCAAAGAGAAAGGCACAAAATCTTCCTAAATGAGTTGAAAATTAAGAAAAAGCGCATGCTTTTAAGCCTAATGAGGGTGTAAATTACCAACTCATCAGCACTCTACTGGAAGATAGGAATATGTGTGCCACACATTGGCACCTATAAAACACAGGTGTTGATGCAGGACTCACTGGATAGAGCTAAAATGCACCTACGTGCAACCAATTAAAGAACAAGATGGCCAAGACCTGTGAAGGATCCACGGCTCGCGGATGGGCACCTGTGGCTCAAGTGGCCATATTGCTGACAAGGAAAAATTGTCCAACTCTAGCACTAATTCAATGTGGAAGCTTTCAAGAGCATTTGAGGAAAGTTGTACAAAAAGAGAATATGCAGAATTACCCCAATTGTACTCATACATGTCATAACTTGTACATCTTAGATAAGAAGTTTTGTAGAGAGAAGTATAGAGAGAAATAGGAAAGTACATTATTATTATTATTATTATTATTATTATTATTATTATTATTAAATTATTATTATTATTATTATTATTATTATTATTATTTGCTATTTTGAGGAAAGTACACCATTGTTGCAACTTTGAAAGCTTGAATTTCTACTCAATATGATGAATGTTAATGAATCACCTATGGATATTTTCTCTTTAACTTCATGTATGAGTACCTGATTTTAATTGCTAAGGATGTGTGCATGATTGGGGTTTAGAATGAATTGGGTGTTATTAATTCAGCCTTAAATTCAATTATATATCATGAATCTAGTGTTTCCTCTAAGTTTGAATGCTACAATTAATGATTGCAGACATTAATTTACTATTCTTATCTTGCTTTTGCTTGAAAAAGAGGAGTTAGATCTGGGTGAGGAAGCATTCGTAAGGATTTGGATTAGGGATATGTGGGGTTAAGCTAGAGATAGTCAAAACCCATTTTCATCACTAATTAAAAGGCTGAATCTAGAGATACTTCAGTTCTTCCTCATGTTTTTGGTAGTTGATTGATAGTTATGACCTTGGGGTTTGAGGAAACCCAACGCAAATTCATCCAAGTAGTTGAGAAACATCGTGTGTAGCTTTTGCCATTGCTATTCATGCTATAATTGATATCTGAGATTGATTAATTAACCTCAATCCAATCGATGCCCTGTCAAAAACACATCCCTAGTTCATTCATTGCTTGCAACAATCAACTTTGCTTTGTTTTTTCTTTGAAATTAGGATTCTATAAATTACTCCTTTTCCCCCAATTTTCCCTTGTTACAATATAAATAATGATGTATGCCAAATTGATTTATTTTGTGACTCTTGGTTGATCTAGTTCAATTCTCTATGGGATTTGACCCTGACATCCCTTAGGAATTTACTTTTTGACAACGATCGCTGCCACCTACTTTAAAAAGGAGAGTTGTATTAAGCATGATAAAAAAAATGGCGCCAATACTGGGGAATTGAATATGATTTCCATTAGTTGTTAAGTAATTCGATTTTGTTATTACATCTTCTGTTGTTTTCACTTTATTTCTTATTTGTTGGTTGTATAGGTTTGTGAAAGATGACCACGCTAGTAACACAGGCAGCATGGATGGTGCAATAGAGGGGGAAGATGATCTCATAATCAATGATGTGGCTGGTGCCATTCGCCTACCACCCATGGTAGAGAACGTAGTCTTTCGTGTCACGATCACCATGTTACACCTTCTGCAAATGAATGAGATTTTAGGGAGACAAGCCTATGAGGGATGCTAATTGGAACCTCCAAAACTTCATATAGATATATCAACCATTCAACATCTCGGACATAAGCCAAGAGTCGATAATTTGCGGTTGTTCCCATTCTCATTGATGGGTGAAGCCACAGTGTGGTTGGAGGAGCTACCTCCCGGGTCTATAACCTCATGGAATGAACTAATCGGATCCTTCTTTGATAGGTTCTTCCCTCCATCCTAGATGCTACAGTTGAGAGAGGAAATCACAAACTTTTATCAACTCCCGGGGGAGCCCATTCACGAAGTTTGACTTTGATTCAAAAAGAAAGTCGCCATTTGTCTCAACCATTGTCTGCCTGATGGAGTGTTACACCAGAGCTTCTATAGGTCTCTTAACTCTATCATCAAGTCTGTGGTCAACAACCTTGAAGGGGGTTCAATTATGGACCAATATGTCTTGGCCAAGGCCCTTCTCGATAGAATGACAAAAATGAATAGAGCCCGGCATACAAGGGACATCGGTGTCCGCAAATGGTACATCTTCTAGCCATCTTGCAGCTGAATCGAGGAGATGCAATGAAGAGATGGATGAGACCTTAGCAAAAATGATGACCCAAGTGGAGTTGATAAAAAAGCACTTGTTGGGGTTAGGAGCCAAGATAGTTAATGTTGTGGGAACCCAAGGTCCCAACCAATATTAAGGAGATGCTTCACCACCACAGTATGATGAGGAATGCCACTTTATGGTTGGTCAGAAGATGGGCTCCCATCAAGGGTACAAAGGTGCCAACAAGGTCCTTGGCGTCCTCGTGATGGGAATCAAGGTTGGAGAGATCAAGGCACAAACAAAGGATGGGGTGATAGAGACAACAGATGGAGGAATCAAGAACTTGACGAGATGGGGATATATACCATCAAAGTGAAAACTTGTATATTCCACCTCCTAAAGCCAATGTAGCCCCAATGCAGCTGGGTGTTAGTGACGTGAGGAGTTCCAAAATTGAAGAGATGCTTGCTCGGGTAACAAAAAAAGTGGAGTCCACCGATAGTGGTGTTAAAGAATTAAAAGGGAAGGTGTCTTACCATGCCCAAACAGTAAGCTCCCACTCAAGCCTCAATCAAGAATTTGGAGGCTCAAATGAATCAATTGTCGACCCAAATGAACCCGAGAATGAAAGTGACTCTTCCAAGTGACACGGTACCAAATCTAAGAAGGATAATCATTGCATGGTTATTGTCAGTAGGAGTGAAAAAGTTGTTACTAATGTAGAAGACAGGCCTAAGATGGTAGTTGATTCCAAAACAAATGAAGATGAAGTGAATGAGGAGGTTCCAAAAGAACCTATCGGTGTTGATAATGAAGTTTGAAGGAGGAAGAAGTTGATGTTCCTCCTCAAATTTATAACATTGATAAAGAGGGTGAAGAGGCCCCCAATGCTAAAGGCCAAGTGCCTAGAGTCCCACCTCCTTACCCTCAGTGGTTGGCAAAGAAGAAAGAGGATAACCAATTTAAAAGTTCATTGATATGTTCAGCAAGTTGTCCATCAATATTCTGGTAGTTGATGCCTTGTTTCTAATGCCCGGATATGAAAAAATCATGAAGGAGCTCCTAAAAAAGAAAAGAGTAGTTGATGTGTGCACAGTATAGGTGTCGCATCATTGCAGTGTTGTGATGGCAAGTACTCTTGCTCCAAAGAGAGAAGACCCGGGAGCATTTACTATCCCATGCACAATTCGGGTATATATGTTCAAAAAACCTCTCTGTGATCTTGGGGCGAGCATAAACTTGATGCCTCTCATGATCTTCAAGAAGTTAGGTTTGGAAAGTTCCAATCCTACAACGATGAGGTTGTTAATGGCGGATCGCTCTATAAAATGCCTAGTGGGAATTTGATAGGTAGTAGGCCTCCTAACACCCTATAAATTAGGAGATATGATCATCCCAAGTCACGTCATATATACGGATTTGTTTGAAAATACACCATCTCAAGTTTCTCTACGTGGTTAAATCTGCTATTTTCGGTAAAATATTAATAAAATATAATAATCTTGTAAAATTTAACACATACACTAATATTTTATAGTTGAAAATTTTCATAATAATTAGGCCTAAAATATATATGTTATCAAATTTTAACTTAGTGGGATGTCCTCGAACGTGCGGGGTGTTACATCCTTTCCCTTTTAGAAACATTCGTCCTCAGATTTTTGGACAATATGCACAATTCAAATCTAAGTACTATGACAGCACGATATAAAATCACATGTTCACAAGACTCTTGGTTCTAACACAGAAGACTCCAAATGAAATAGCCTTGTGCCATGCCAAGACACGACCCAACAACACTCAAAGTCAAAATAAGGATCTTACCTATTTCCATGTCTAGCCATTGGCCAGCCATAATCTATCAGGTCACAACCATTTCCAGCATAAGTCAACAAACGTGAGTCTAGACCCGACTTTTACGACATCTTACTTCTCACACGATTTTGATCCAGAGAGAAGGGTAACAATCCTACATTTCATGCAGCCTCCTATTTACAAGAACGTTGCACAACACACACTTAAACAAGACTCTACTAGACACGGCTCATAGGCTCCCTGGGACACGAACTACTCTAATTCCAAGTTTGTCACGCCCTAAACCCAGAGTGGCATGATTGGCACCCTGTGCTGCACCTGATCGAGCCCACCCTTCCACTATTCTAACTATAATAGGCCAGAATCAACAAGACTCGGCGTTGCAACTATAACAAGATTAGAGAAAACAATAGCAAAAGACAAAAATTGATTTACAGACCAACCAAAAGATAATGATAGGTTGTCAAGGCAACAGAATAGGAACAATCTATACAATCAGGCCCCCATCCCACAATAACAATGTTACACCCACAACAGCCATCTATGAGCCTCCATGAATACAAAAGGAATCAATTGTGCGGGGTAGGGCCCCAAGCTACCATAACACTAACATCTTAGCAACTCCAAAAGAATTGGAGCTTTACCGACTCAGCTGAAACTCTACTCAGTGATAAGAACTCAATCTACCTGCCAATCAGTACCTACAAGTATGAATGCATTACCCCCGACTAGGGGGTTAGTACAGAAATATACCAAGTATGTAAGGCGAAAATGATAACATGATTCATATTTCAAGGCAACAAGTACATGAGATAACAAGAGGAAGGAAATCACAAATCAAGTAAGCAAATAGAACCTACCTGTCCCCATAAGCCTAGTAAGTCCAACATAATAAGGTAAACGAATAAACAGATAATCAATCGGCACCTAGCCGATACAACTCACCGGTTACCGCTTGTACCATACATAATCCATCTAATCGACTTACCTGAATCAACCTTAGGACCTTCAATGACCTCAACTACCACCGAATCATGTCTAGCATCCACAGCTATCGAACAACAGACAATACAAGGCAACAACCCCAATATAATGTAAACATAAAATACACAAACATGTCAGTTTCACAATCCAACTTTGTCAGGGACATGCATCGCAAGGTTACAGGTCTACGACATGTACTAGCCAGGTGCATCAAAAACTCTCAATGACCCCACACTCGCAGTATGGTCATTAGTGCGCTGGAAACACTCAACAACCATACATTAGCCTCAAAAGAAGATGTACAAGACCTAAGTATGTCGAAACAACTCATCAGTTATTACACTCACATGTACAATTTCCAAATGCAAGTGCAACCATTACAGAGCCAGCTACCCATCAGGCTCAACCCCAACTGGAAACACTCAAACAGTTGTTGGGTATCGTTGAGCCCTCGGAGGTGCTCATATCAACAAACAATCACAACACATGTATATAACTATAGAGCTATACATTTAGGCAACAAAACAATAGCCTAATCTAACTACTGCCACTAGGGAATCCCTCTTTAAGTTATATGCCTCTTGTCATTCCCAAAGTATTACCGGATGATAGAAGGATCACAGCCTAACAGCTCTATCCCTCTAGCTTCATATACAACTAAAGGATACTATAATTAACATCAATTATTAAAGAATAACCCAATGGAACAATCTTAATCCAACCAAATAAAATCAAAATCAATGCTACAATACAAAGCACAAATGACACCTTCCAACATCCTATCGTCGTACGACAATCGATAAAACTAACGCCCGACTTCACAGTCTCAATATGTGAGGGAAAGAACACTATTCCCAACCCCTAAACAGAAAGTAATCAACACAAGTATACAGCTACAAGATAGCAAATTCGCATGGCAATGCCAAGAGTTTGATTTCAACAAAATTCATGCTAAGAAAAGAAACCTTAACATACCTTTATGTTGATGACTCGTATATAACCAAAACCCGAGCTATTATCACCAAGAAAATAATTCCTTAAAGCTTCCTTAAACCATCAAAAATACAGCTACAAGATTTCAACCAGAAAACAACACGTGTGATACAAAAATGGTAAAATTTCTTCGGATTCAATTCTAGAAATTTCGAAATAAGAATCTAATGATACTTACGAATTCATAATGTTAATTTATAGGATAGAAATAAATAGAATAGAATTCTTACTAAGTTGGGCTATATGGAACAGCCACTAAAATAATGGAACAACGACAACAAATATAAAATGAGCTAGTCGGTAAATTTGACATTCCGCTTGTGGAACCACGCATGCATAATTAAATATAGCATCGAGATTATCTTCCACATAATTTACCTTCAGCATGCATATATATTTACGTGTGGACCTACTACAACATCTAAATATTTTGTCTTAAGAAAAAGTGAAGTAGAAGTAAACGTACCTATATGTATATATTGCTTTATGAAAATGGGTGACTTGATGTTATCTACTTTCTAAAAGCTCCTATACAAGATGACTAATAATTAAATGGTGGTTAATCCTAAATGCTAAGTGAGATATAGTTGTATACTTGTTTCTTATATCTGGAATGAGTATATATATCTATATAGTATGTATGTATAATGATGTAACACCTTGGATCTCGAAGTGAATCATTGCAGCAAAAGATTACAGGTTTCAGATCTGGTGTTGGGGCAACAGCGGGTGTGATGATCCATCACTGATAACACTCAAACTCACACTTCTAACAAAGTATGAAGCGGACGTTGTCAATAAAGAACCCAATAAAGATTAGGGTCAAACCCACAGTGAATATGGTAAGAATAAGACTAATGCAGGTATTTAAGCATTTAGGTCTGTTATCTCCAAAAAATGGGGATTATAGAAAACAATAGTAAAAATAATATTGAAAATTGATTGTTGTTTATCAAGATTTGAAATTAACTAGGGTATGTGTTGCCCATGGGTTCATAACTACTTCGAGTTTACACTCGTAATCTATCCCAATGCTTACTTGTAGAACTGATAACTAGGGTTCGTCCCTATTGGAATGACTAACTCAATCACCGAGTTAGGTCTCATGAGTAATTTTAATTCAACCGTTATCAATTTGTTCCAAATTAACTATCCTACAACCATATCTCAAGTTATACATTGACCATAAAGATCAACACTTTGTTGTAATTCTGTTTTCCTAATCTTTACTTCTCTAGGTTCAAGCAAGTAAAGAATTCAGGCGAGTCTTAACATTTTGCTTCACTAAGAAGCATTAACAATGAAAAGAATAAAATACAAGTGTTTAGAATTGGTTTCGAATCACTTTGTGTAACCCTAGTTCATTAATCCACCATGGTTCCCACAACCCTAGTCGTGGAGGCTTTAGCCTCTCATGATTATAAGATTGTTATTAGCATTCATAGAAAAACACATAATTGAATACCTACTTTGAATATTGAAAGAATTGATGTTGAATAATCCAAGAACAAAAAAGGAATTCAAGAAAGAAATCTCCAAGACTTGAATTAAAATTCACAACAACTTGTTCCTAATTGCGTCTAATTACTTCTCTGCGCTTTTCCATACTAAAAATAACCTAAAAAGTATTTATACAAATAATTGGAACCTTCTACTAAATAAATAGGGAAACTACCAAAAACTGTCGCCACCTTCACCTACGACCTATAATAGCATTATGGGTCGTACCTTTACTTGTATGCTGGCTGACTTCTGCTGAATCTGACTAAGTGTTGAGATATGGTATGACTCGAACCAAGTACCTACGAGTCGTACAATCTTCCTGTGGCTTGATCTTGCAATTGGTGGCATCTTTTGGTAACTTTCATGGATGGCCTGATACGACTCGTACCTTCATTCCACGATCCATAACTCCTTCATGTACCTTGAGTTCTGCCAGTCATCTATTCTTCTGGTCTTTTCTATTGTTCCTTGGTATGGCTCTTAGGTAAGTTTCACGATCATGAGTGCCACCCGTACCAGGATACTAGGCCTGTGCAATTTCTTCTAGAACTTTTCACGACTATCATGATACGGCTCGTACCATGAGTCGTAACTTGAATTTCCTTCACAATTTTCTCATTGACCATTCTACGATTCTTAGTACGGTTTGTATCAGGATGGTACGGCTCGTACTAAGGTCCGTACTAAGCCTCTTTTCTGCATTTTTCTCCATCTTTTGCACAATTCAGCTCCAACACCTATTTTTCCTAAAAACAAAGTAAAAGCACCTCATATTCGTATAAACACACCTAAGTACATGCTATTTTTCCAATTTTAAGAGTTGAAAGTGCTGTAAACTCATAGCACATCAACACCCTCAATTTAATACTTTGCACGTCCTCAAGCAAAGAAAACAAAAACTAAAAGTATATCTTAACTTGAAAGTAAACATACAGCCAAACAAATAATCAACTTTTGACCTTTTTTTTGTTCAAACTAAGTCATCTATGAACACATGTAACCACAATCAATGACATACTGGGATCAAGATATGGCATCCAACTATCAGCAATAATTGAGCTATCACCAATGCTATTCACGCAGATAATTGGTAAAATGCAACACAAATCAAGTATCCTCACAGCAAAAGAAGTCCTCAACACTCACAGATATATAATATAATGAACTTGGGACTAAGCAAATGGGACTCGCACTCTCCCAAAGAAGTTTCAAGTATTGCAAATCGAATACCATAGGCTTGCCCTTATTTTCTCTGCTTTGGCTCTTCGGTTAGCTAAACTAGGATCACTATAGGACTTTGATTGGCTTATAATATAGGCTTCGGGCTAGGTATGGTAAATATGAAATTTTAGTGACTAAACCCTCCTTAGGACTACATACTTGTGGCTCCACTTTATACCTTTTTACCGTATTTTCCACTTTTTCTATTTTTTCCTTCCTTTTCTCCATTTTTATGTAATATATAGGTGTGGTGTGTTTTCAACTTTTTCATTCCTTTTTTCTCTTGTATTTTCTTTTCATTTTTCTTTTCTTTTTCAGCTCTTTTTTTCTTTTCTTGTCACACCATACCTCATTTTTACCCTTTTTCCTTTCTTTTTCTCTTTCACCTCCCCAAGATCTATGCACCCCTATTATAGCTATCCTCAACTTAGGTATTTTGCCTAGGTTGATGTTCACAATGTCCAAGGAGGGACCAGGGACAAAACAGGTTCATTATAAAAAAAATGGGTGAGTTTCAAGGTTAGTCAAAGAAAAATGGTTAATATAAGGCTCAAAATCGGGATCAAGGGATTCATCACTATTTGGTAGGGTAATTTACGCTAAAATGACTAATCAATCAATAAAAACCTATGATCATCTCCTAACCAGCTATCCTAAAGCCTATGCAATGACCAACCTAATACAGTATTGAACTAGGTATACAACCTCACTCACTCATGGTACCTGTTTGCATTGAATCTACCTATCAAGTTCATGCACGGCTAAACTACAGCTACTCATGCTCATAATTTAAATTCCTTATAAATATCCACAAAAGTAATGCAATTGAAATTAAACTACAAAGCTAATATCAAAAAAATTTAACATTGTTAATTTTTTTCCAAAAACATCAAACTAGTGCATTTATTGGCTGCAAAGTAATTCTAAGCTACATCTAATTAAACAAAAAAAACCTAAACATGTCAGTTCTACTAGATAGCATGCCCAAAGAAAAAGAAACATGACAAGGAAAACCCTCAGATGAATCAAAAATCCCAAAAATACAAGTACACCCCACCCTTTTGAAAAGCATGCTTTGTCTCGAAAGCATAGGATTTATATAAGCACAAGGGAAAAGGACATACCTGTGGCTACTCAGACTTCACCTTTAATGGATTGCCTCCCATGCAGCTCCTAATTTAATGTCATGGCACGACGTAACTTCCATGATCAGTCAAGCGTCATCAATGTACACCGCCTCAATTCCTCTTATCTCTTCGGTGTCTCCCAGATACAGTTTTATCCTTTGCCCATTCACCTTGAACCTCTTACAATATTTATTTTCAAGCTCCACTGCCCAATATGGGGACACATTCACCACTCTATATGGTCCCATTCACCTAGATTTTAATTTTTTAGGATGCAAACGGGGCCTTGAATTAAACAGTAAAACCAAATCACCAGTATTGAACTCCCTCTTTGCAATCTTCCTATTATGATAGATCTTCATTCTTTCTTTATAAATGGCCGCACCCTCATAAGATTGAAGTCGGAACTTATCTAACTCATTAAGATGGTCGAGTCTCAACTTGGCTGCTTCATTCCAATCTAAGTTCAGTTTTTTCAAAGCCCATAATGTGTTATACTCTAACTCTACCAACAAATGACATGACATTCCATAGACTAGCTGATATGGAGATGTGACGATGGGGGTCTTACAAGTTGTTCGATATGCCAACAACGTATCATCGAGCTTCCTAGACCAATCTGTCTAGTTGGTATTCACCGTTTTGGCTAGACTAGTCTTTATCTCCCTGTTAGACACTTCTACCTGCCCACTTGATTAAGGATGGAAAGGTGTTGCCACCTTATGCTTCACACCATATTTTTCCAGAAGAGTTCTAAGAGGCACTAAAAAAAGTGTGATCCACTATCACTGATGATTGCTCTAGGAGTACCAAATCTAGCGAATATGTGCTTCCACAAAAATATTGTGAAACTTTTCCCTTCATTGTTAGGAAGTGCAATAGCCTCCACCTATTTGAAGACATAGTCCATGATCTTGGGCAAATTTATATGCCCAAGTGATACTCAAATGTGTCATTTTACCTTGTTTATCTATCGATGTTTGTACATTCTCATGTGAACTGTAATAAAATGTGAATTTATACTAACCAACATGATTAGCGTTGTTTTGCAGGAAAAATATAAAGTTATGGAGCTAAGATGCATGTTGGGAGAGATCGGGATTGGACTCGGAAGCTAGCAAGGGGAAAAGCACAAGGAAGGCACGAATTAAAGGGGCTCCGCGATGGAGCCGTGTCACGCTGCCATCGCGGATGCACTCTTCCTGGATGGTGAAATTATGCCTAATTCAAGTGAAGGTGCGCGTTGGGGCCGTGGCACGTTGGCCTAGCCCCGCGTTGCACCCCGTGCCACGTTGGGCCTTAGTACCTGGACGACCGGATTCCAGTGAGGGTCTGCGTTGGTGGCATGTCACGGAGGCAATGCTCCGTGATGCACTCCGTGACACGTTGCTTGTTATTCCGGGAGAAATTCCCACTAGCATAAATAGAACACTTAGGTTCATTTTTAATTATTCTGACTTGGTGGAGCAAGAACGTGGGTTATAGGTAGTTAAGGGGACGAAAATCTCAGGGTTTTTCTCTATCTCCTTCTTCTTTATTTCAATTGCTTGTATGATTAACACTCATTTAACGATGTTTAATCCACAAATGAGTGGCTAAATTCCCTTCTTGCTGAGGTTAAGAACATTTGTATTGAAATGTAATTATTGATAAATTGGGTTTTCATCTTTTCTTCCATGGTTGTTCTATTGATTCTTGTTCTTACTTCATTAATGTGTGGCCAACGTTAATGTATATCTAAAAAGTCCGGTTTCACTCGAGAGAGCAAGAAATTGGAAAGTTTTGAATTGATAGGATATGATCTTTTCTTAGTTTGGGAAAATTGAGAATTGATTTACCTTCAGGATAGAGATATACCTGAAAGTCGTATTAGTCAATAAAGGAATCGGTTTTGTATGGCTAGAACGTGAATTTCGTTTTATCACAGAAATGTGGGTGGAAGGTTCATAATTCTTAAGTTGGGTTAAATACGAGAGTTTTAATCCATAGGCAATAATTCTTGACTAGCAACCGGAGGAAAGATTAATCAAATTGTATCGATAATTTATTTCTCTACATGTTCATTTTAGCCTCAGCATGCTCATACTTATAGTTCAGACTCAAATTATATATTCATTTTAGACTTAGTATAAAATTAGGAAACAAAATATCAAAATCTTCTTCACACTGTTGTCTGCATTTTAGAGTTAAAGTTTATTGACACTTGAGTAAATTGTTACTTTAGTCCAGTCTCTGTGGGATCGATACTTGGCTTACTTGAGCCACTTTACTACTTGTTCGACCACGTGCACTTGCGTGTAGTTATACCGAAACCGCTGAACAGTCCATAACCACCAAGATGTACTTCATCCCATATGAACTAACAAATGGTCCCATGAAGTCAATATCCCATGCATCAAATAACTCTACTTCGAAGATAGGGGTCAATGGTAACTCATGCTAACGAGTAATTCCACCTTTTCATTGGCACTGGTCACATGACTTGGCATAATCATAAGCATCTTGGTGGATAAAGGGGCAGTAATATCCGCACTATAGAATTTTATGCACACCTCGAATACCACTATGATGACCCCCTATTGCGGATGAATGGCAAGCCTGCAAAATGCTCAATGTCTCTACCTCTGGAACACACCTCCGAATCAACCCATCTACACAAATGTGGAATAAATATGCTTCATCCCAATAGTATCTCCGAGCATCAAACAAGAACTGGGCGTCATATCTGCTTGAATCATGTCGCTAACTAAATAATTTGCATAGTCAGCAAACCAAGGGATCAAGTCTTGAGATGTATCCAATACATGTTCATCTGGGAAAGCATCATCGATATCAATCTCATCTTTTTCTCTAGCCTCAAATTCTAGTCTGGACAAGTGATCGGCCACCTGACTTTCTGTTTCTTTCCGATCATTTACCTTAAATTGAAATTCTTGGAGGACAGTACCCATCTGATCAACCTGAGTTTAGCATCCTTTTTAGACATCAGATACCTTAAGGCAGCATGGTCTGTATGGACTATTACCTTAATTCCTAGAAAGTATGCTTGAAAATTTTCAAATGCAAAGACCACTACAGGTAGCTCCTGTTTGGTGACTGCGTAGTTCTTCTGAGTTGTAATAAGTGTTTTACTGGAATAATAGATGGGGTGAAAAATCTTCTCTCTTCGTTGGCCCAGGATAGCACCAAGGGCCACCCAACTAGCATCACACATTACCTCAAATGGGAAAGACCAATCTAGAGCTACAATAATAGAAGCAGTGGTGAGTTTCTCCTTCAGGCATTCAAAGGCCTTCAGTCATGCCTCATCAGATATGAACTTCACCTCCTTCTCAAGTTGTTTTCATAGTGGTTGTGCAATCTTTGAAAAGTCCTTGTTGAACCTCCTACAGAATCCTGCATACCATAAAATGCTTCTGACCCTTTTGCGGTGGCAACCCAGCTATTACTTCAATTTTTGCCTTGTCCGCCTCTATCTCCTTTTCAGAGATTTTGTGACCTAGCACTACTCCTTCTTGACCATAAAAGGACATTTCTCTCCATTTAAGGCCATATTAGTTTCTTCACATTTGTTTAGAACTTTGCCCAAATGCTTGAGGCAGGATTCAAATGATTCGCCCACAACTGAGAAGCCTTCCATTATACCTCGATGGTATCCTCCACCATATTTGAGAATATCGATATCATACAGCGCTAGAATGTGGCTAGTGCATTACACAACCCAAAGGGCATTCTCCTAAAATAAAATGTTTCGTACGGGCAAGTGAAGGTGGTCTTCTCTTAGTCTTCCGAGGCTATAGAGATCTAATTGTACCCTGAAAAACCATCACGAAAATAGTACCAGCCTCTACCTGCCAACTTGTCAGCATCTAATCCATGAATGGCATTGGAAAATGGTCCTTCTGGGTCCAGTGGTTGAGCTTTTGGTAATCCATGCATACACACCAACCTGTGACTGGTCTCGTCGATATCAGCTTATTTTTCTCATTATGAACCATTACTATCCCACCTTTCTTTGGCACACATTATACCGAACTTACCCACTTGCTATCCGCAATGGGGTAAACTACACCAGAATCTAGCTACTTGATAATCTCCTTCTTCACTACTTCTTTCATTAGTGGGTTCAGTCGTCCCTAATGCTCTATACTTGATACACAATTCAGCTCAAGTTGGATTATGTGGGTGCATATGCCTGGAGGAACCCTGATGATGTCAGCTATGGTCCATCCGATTGCCTTTTTGTACTTTTTCAACTGTTACTAAAGCTTCTACTTTCCAGTCTGTCAAGTCGGCTGGAATAATTACTGGAAAAGTATTGTTTTCTCCAAAGAATGCATATTTTAGGTGGAGATAATGCCTTAAGTTCCAGGACTAGTGGTACCTCTACTGATGGTTTTGCTGGAGGAGTTACATGGTTCTTTAAGTCAAGGTTTAACTTCTTTTGTATGAAGTTATACGACCCTATTCCTTCTAGAGCATTTACTAATTCTCTGTACCCCATTTCTCCATCTCCCTCATAATTCATCAAGATGGCTGCTAGTGTATCAATACTCATCATCTCTCCCATGGACATTAGCAGCCTCTTGTCTTCCATCTAAGTTCTCACAGAGGTGGTTCTTGAGGTGAGGATTCCTTGCTATAAGCTGAATGAATCATAAAATAAAAAGAAAATGTAAATGGGGAAATGTTACGACCCGAGTTCGTACCCTAGTTGTAACACGGGATAAGGAACCCCGAAAGGCTCCAAGTCAACCCATGGCATAATCATAGCATATCACTTGACAATAAAAGCAACTAACAACAAACATAGGTGGAGACTAACTGCGAGCGTCTAAATAAGAACTAGAATACAATTATAACAACATTCTTATACAACATTGAGTCTATCTAGACAAGTCTGAAAGCCTTCTACTAAACTGATGAGTTGTTGGGACAAGCCTCCAGCTAACTCCTAAAATCTGAAACTAAAACATAAAGAAAGCATAAATATAAATCACGTCCTTGGGAGATGAGGACTCACCACTGGCAGCTGAGAGCGAAGGAAGCGTATCTAACCACGAGGCTGAGTTTGGAGAGTTAGATCTATATCATGAAACGTAATAGCACAAAAGGTGTGCGTTCAACACTTGGAATGTGCTGAGCATATGGGATAACATAGATAGTTAATATACAAATATGTGATAAGAAATAACCAAGTACATCAACATAACTGATTTACATGAAACTATCCTCTTATGATTCACATATGCATATATATACATGAAACTTTACCTTGGACCTCATTTTATGGAACATTATCGAACTCATGCATAGGGGTCAAGTTCCGAATGTCTAATAAGAGCTGAATCTGAAACTGGATCATACTGATAACATTACTAAGGGAGTTATCCTCTACTATGGAGGGTCCCAACTATCTTAAGAAAGTTATTCTCTACTATGGAGGAACCTGACTGAACTAGGCAATCTCTCTCTGCTATGGAGGATCCCGACTGAGCTAGGGACTCACTCTCTGCTATGGAGGATCCCGACTGAACTAGGGAATCACTCTCTGCTATGGAGGATCCCGATTGAACTAGGGAGTCACTCTCTACTATGGAGGATCCCAACTGAACCAAGGGAGTCACTCTCTACTATGGAAGATCCCTGGCTAACTAGGACATGAGGAGTACTGATCTAACATCA
Source organism: Datura wrightii (assembly GCA_035772735.1). Taxonomy (NCBI): domain Eukaryota; kingdom Viridiplantae; phylum Streptophyta; class Magnoliopsida; order Solanales; family Solanaceae; genus Datura; species Datura wrightii. Next base: position 116,904,163 of record JASDFA010000027.1, on the reverse strand, counting down.
TCTATCTGGTCTGTGCTATTACAGCTAGTCAGAAACATAATCATACACTACTTTCATCATACAACATTAATTTCAGAAGGATTGGGGCTACTTTATACTATAACAAGCCCAACATTCTGAAAATATCAATCTCATGCTTCATCATCAGAATTCATATCATCATAGAGCCACATGAATATTTCTTCAAACATCTTATGTTAGTGGGTATCTATAGATTCACATCATGCATTATACTTCCACTAGATTAAGTTCCGGCTTCATATCATTCAACATGTATCATAGAGTCATTTATGATCCATAGATCCAATTTATACCTTAACATGCATACATTGATTCATATATTGTAAATTTACGGGAAGCCATATTCTTATCTCATACTTATACATTTATAACGAGATTATGGAAGAAGCATACATTTTCATTTCATAAAACCCATTTCGAGATTTATTCCAATTCATGAGAAGGATGCATTAATTTGGCCTTTACCATAAATTATCTCGTACCCAATCAATTTAATCAAAAGCATAAGGGACATACATCTTTGCTTTCAATTATTCAAGCCCATAAACTCTAATTTCCTCTCAACATGTCTATCAATGTCACATTCAAGTTCTTAGGGATATTCATACAATCTTCACATATCTAACCATGGATTCATGTAATTACAATAATTGAGTGAACAACAATAAAGTCGTATTCAAAGTTCAAGTCCTTTTGTGAAGACATTCTATAATCACACATTTCTCATCATCCAACACATAATTCAAGGAAACCCAATTCTTATACCTCATAATTAATCTCATAATTATAATGGCTCTTGGAATTTAGAGAAATATAGACGAAAATTACCCATCACACAAAAACTCTAGGTCATGCATTTTCTAGAGTAATTGAAATTGGCATTTTGATAAAAAACATTTGGGGCACAAGGATGGAAGATTATCCTTGTTGAAAGGCCCGCATACCTGGTAGAAGAACCCTGCTCGAAATTTCCCCTTGAAGCTTTGATGAACACCTTGGTGAAATCCTTGAATCTTGAGAGGAGAGGAGGAAGAAGGGTTTGAGAGGTATCTTGAGAGAACGAGGGTTTAGAATTGAGGAAATCCTTAAAAACGTCCCACATAGCACTCAAAATGACGTAGTTTAGAAGTTAAAAGCATAGGAATTTATGAGAATGCCCCTGGAAAAACGTAGAGAAAATACCCTGCTAGGCCCCCACGAGTCGTGGGTTCAGGCAACGACTCATGGGAACTGAATCATGGAGTGCATTGGTTCAAGTCCCTTTTCTTCTCTTCCCTCCCCACGGGTGACTATACGAGTCATCCGGTACACGACGACTCATCCCTTCTTTCGTGGCCTTCACTGTCTTAGGCCCTCACCAGAAATCCACAGCTTCACCTAACGGCCGATCTGACGAGTCGTGGGGCTACCTAATGACTCGTTGGGTCGTCTGTGGCCACTACTCCAGACTTCCTTCTTGACTGCTCCCCACGAGTCTGACCACGACTCATGGGGTCTGCTAACGAGTCATCCCCCTACTCGTTCTGAGACAAAAATTTTCCATATCCTACCTGAATTCTTCCTTACTCCTGGAATCTGATCTTAGAAGCATTCAGGGTGTTATAGGAAATAATAACTAAAAGTTAAACACAAGCAATCAATCTATTCATAAGTAGTATTCCCTAGAAACGGCACCACTTTTTGATAATGCTCAAACTCACACTCCTGACAAAGTATGAAGAGGACATTGACAATAAAGAACCAAATAAAGGTTGGGGTCAAACCCACAGGGAATATGGTAAGAATTAGACCAATGCAGGTATTTAAGCATTTAGGTCTGTTATCTCCAAAAAGGGGGGTTTATATAAAAAGGTAGTAAAACAAGATTGAAAATTGATTGTTGTTTATCAAGATTTGCAATTAACTAGGCTACATGTTCCCCATGGATTCATAACTACTTCAGGTTTACACTCGTGATCTATCCCAATGCTTACTTGTAGAACTAATAACTAGGGTTCATTCAAAGGGTTGGTTCGTCCCTATTGGAATGACTATACTCAATCACCGGGTTAGGTCTCATGAGCGATTTCAATTGAACCATTATCAATTTGTTCAAAATTAACTATCATGTGACCGCAGATCAAGTTATACAGTGACCCATAAAGATCAAGGCTTTGTTGTAATTTATTTTTTCTAAACTCTACTTCTATAGGTTCAAGCAAGTAAAGAATTCGGGCAAGTCTTAGCATTGTTCTTCGTTAAGAAACATTAAAGATGAAGAGAATACAATACAAGTGTTTAGCATTGGTTTTGAATCACTTTGTGTAACCCTAGTTCATTAATCCACCATGGTTCCTACAACCCTAGTCGTGGAGGTTTTAGCCTCTCATGATTGTAAGACTATTATTAGCATTCATAGACAAACACATAATTGAATACTTACTATGATGATTGAAGGAAAACCTGCTTTGGATATTGCAAGAATTGATGTTGAATAATCCAAGAACAAAGAAGAAAATCAAGAAAGAAATCTCCAAGACTTGAATTAAAATTCACAACAACTTGTCCCTAATTGCGTCTAATTACTTCTCTACACTTTTCCACACTGAAAATAACCTAAAAATTATTTATACAAATAATTGGAACATTCTCCTAAATAAATAGGGAAACTACCAAACAATGTTGCCGCCTTCACCTATGACCTGTAACAACATTGTATGCGTCATACCTTGACTCGTATGCTGGTTGGCTTCTGCTGAATCTGGCTAAGTGTTGAGATATGGTATGACTTGTACCAAGTACCTATGAGTCGTACAATCTTCCCATGGCTTGATCTTGAAATTACTGGCATCTTCTGTTAAATTTCACGGATGGCATGGTACAACTCGTAGCTTGATTCCACAATCCGTAACTCATTCTTTTACCTTGAGTTCTTCTAGTCATCTATGCTTCTGGTCTTTTCTACGGTTTCTTGGTACGGGTCTTAGGTAAGTTTCACAAATCATGAGTGCCACTCGTATCAGGATACTTGGCCTGTGCAATTTCTTCTAGAACTTTTCACGACTCCATGGTACGGCTCATACCAAGGTGGTACCACTCATACCATGAGTCGTAACTTGACTTTACTTCACAATTTTCTCCTGAACTTTTTCATAATTTTTAGTATGGCTCGTACTGAGATCTATACTAAGCCTTTTTTCTGCATTTTTCTCCTTTTTTGCACAATTCAGCTCCAACACCTATTTTTCCTGAAAACAAAGTAAAAGCACCTCATATCCATATAAACACACCTAAGTCCATTCTATTTTTCCAGTTTTAAGCATCAAAAGTATTGTAAACTCACAGCACATCAGTCACCCAATTGATGGTGGGCTTGACGGCTGTTAGCCAGACAACAGACCATCATTGGTTCTGTCAAGTTTCAACCTTTTTCAGCTCGAAAGTGACGGAGAGGGAGACGGATAATCGAGCTTGCAATGTTCCATCACGAAAACCGTCACCTAAGCCAAGATTTTCAGACCTTTTGTTTAAGCCTGACGGTGGAGACAATGGACCATCAGGCTTGTGATTGCCTGTCACTCTGACCACCAGTTGGGGAAAAGTTTTAAGCAATTCTATTTTAGCCCGACGGTGGAGATGGCGGACCGTCAGGCATGCAATAGCCTATCACCTGTTACGTCAGACGTGCAGCGACCCAAAAATTACAAATTTCTATATATTTTTCCAAGGGTAGTTTCATATATTCACACTCTTTGAGCCCCTAAACTACATCATTTTAGGAATATTTTCAAGGGATTTATAGGGGTAATCGATCCTCGTCCCTCATTCTTCACTCAGATTTTCAGACTCTCATTACCTAGAACTCAGAGTTTCTCCCTGAAGCTAAGAGCTAGGTCTTCTAATTTTCTTAGAATTTCCAAGATTCTTCTCTGAAATTTCATCTTCAGGAATATGGGAATTCAACAAGGGAATTCTTTCATCCTTGTGTCCCCAATTTATCTTCAGAAACCTTTTCTATTTTAGCCCTATAAGAGTGAACTAGGGCTTTTTAGATAATATATGAATGTTCTTAGACTTCAGTCATTTGTTAGTTCCTATCCCCTTAGTATATGATCTTTACGCTTTTGTCTTATATTTCATAGTATAATTTCTAGCCCTAATTTTAGCGTGACTTTTGGGTTGATTCGTGTATGATTTTAAAGCTGGTTTTAAATTTTTATTTTCCATGGCTATTGTCTAACTAAAGTTTTCAGCATGAATATTTCAAGTTGCAATTAGTATTTTCAGTTTTCGAATATACTTCGTATCTGTCATGACCTGAATATAGGTCCAGATCGAGACACGAGACAAAGAACCCCGAGAGTTTTCAAGTCGACCCATGGCATGAATATGATATCTAAAATCAACATAATCAAGTAGGGGTCTAACATGTATAATAAGGCACAAGTCTGAAAATATCATAACATCTGAATACATAACGCAAGGATGAAACTAAATACATGCTATGTATGAAAAGCCTCCACTACGGATGAGTTGAAGGGACAAGACCCCAACTAACTCACTATAGTCTGAAACTGAAAATACTCAATACAACTAATACAGGGACCTCGGAAGATGACGACTCACCAACTAAGACTGGAAGATGCTAATACTAAGAATCTGGCTACTGGAGGGAATAAGCCTGGATATTCGAGCATGTATCATGAAATGATACAGCATAGGCTATACGGTCAGTATGTGGACCGAGTATGTAAGGTAAGTAAAACCGTTAAGTTAGTAAAATCAGTAATCATGCATAACATAAACATTTCATCATAAGAGTCTGAGAGTAGGGCTTGTATACTATTGTCTAAAACATGATTTAAACATAACTGAATCGAATGACCCAAAGCTGAATTCTGATAATCATAAGTAAAACTGAGCATTGGGTCAAACCTGCTGAAAACATAATAACATGACTGATGAACATGCATACTGAAATCATGTGGAATAATGGGAGACTTGTCATATAACCGACATTACCATGATAGAGCTTATGTGGTCCCGGCTATCACACTCAAGTGGGAAGAGCCGTCCAAAGCCTTGTCAGGGCTAAGGATGCTACCATGATATCGATATCAAGATGAAGGCCCCTTGGGGCAGGGGAAGCTCATAAGGGAGGTCCCAAATAATTAGAACATACCTACATTGGCATGTCGTTCTAAGGCTTAGGATTGACTGACCCTTAGCCTACTCGGTGCTAGAAACCACTCCCAAAAATATGCATATGCTCTCCATCATTTTTCAAAGAAGCTGGACTATCATCTAGTGACGAAGCTGACTCATAAATATATGCATAAATCTGAAATCATAACATGAGGAGCCTTGGGCACAAGCCATACCATAAGCTAAAAATAGTGGGAGTCTAGACTCCAAAATCCATGTGGTAAGCTAATAACATAAAATTTAGATAAATCATGAAAAATACTTGATTATATGGGCTTTCCCAATAATTAAACATGCTTGAAATAGACTTGATCATTCGAAAACATGAACATGGACATGGGTAATTCGAAATCATACTTTCATCACATACATCTTATCATGCTTGAATACATATATCATAGATCTCAACTTTCATGAACTTCCATGGATGGCATTATAATTTGTGAAACTTTAAAACATAATTTGTAATTGAAAACCTTGTAAAATATGTCCATTAGTCATAATTCAACATTAGAAACATGCTTAGATCATACCCATGATGGATACGTAAAGAATTCACATGTTGGGGTTACAACCCCATAGATTCATCAACTAGAATTTCATGAATTGAAGAGGGATTGGGCATGGGTGTTGATGAATACACCCATTCATATCCCTAAATACCTGGGTAAATCATATTTACACTTCCTCTTGAAAGCCCAAGTGAATTTGGCAAGAGATTGGAGAAACTCTTCAAGCCTGATCTCCAAGGAAAGGTTCTAAGTTGCATGCATGGAGTGGGAATGATTAGAATAGGTTTATCCCCCCTATAACCCTGCTAACTGAGCTTAAAATGAAGTAGTTTAGGCCCTTAGGGCTTGGGAATTATGAAAATACCCTTAATAAAAAACCTAGAAAAACTACACTGCCAGTGATAACGAGTGGTACCACGAGTCGTACCTTGCTACCATGACTCGTGGTGACTGCTCATTACTTTCCTTATTTTTCAGTTCTCAGGGTCTGATACTACGACTCAATAGGATGAATCATTACAACGAACAATGATTTGTTGTATCCTGTCATTACCGCCTCTGATGAAACTACATTTGAACATCCCACGAGTCACATCACGACTTGTACCTCCCTCTAACGAGTCGTGGGCTCCATCCGTTACTTGACTGGGACATTTTTTCCCTGCCACACAGACACTTACAAAGACTCGTTGTCTCCCACACTGAGTCGTACCACAACTCGTGCCAGCCTTCTTTGACTAAGATCAACTTCACAATGACTCGTTACATCAAACAACAGGTCGTTCCTAGACCCGTCACCATAGGATCCTCTACTACAAAACCTGACCACAGGTGGCTACCACAAGTCGTTGGACCCTCCAACGACTCGTACCATGGGTCGTTCTAAGAGAAACTTCTAACTTTTCTGCTACTTTTCATTTCAACCCCCGATTCTAGGCTTAGGCACTTTCGGGGTATTACAATATCTCCCCCTTGGGAATATTCATCCTCGAATGGGTGAACATACTGAAAATCTAAGAAATGGAACTACCATGCCAAATACTGAACATTTAAGCTGAAAACTGACGGAGTGACTGACTCCGAACTAGATTACATGAATAAAATAAATTCATGAATCACACGTACATACATTGACATGAAAGAAACTAGAAGACATAAACTGCACATGAAACTGGATAAAATACTAAGGATGAAACTAGTACCTCAAGCTAGAACTGAGCCGGAAGGGAATAGATGCGGGTATCCAGCCATCATATCTTCTTCGGCCTCCCAGATAGCTCCCTCAACACACTGATTCCTCTACAAAACTTTTACTGAAGCCACTTCGTTGTTTCTTATCTTTAGAATCTGATGATCAAGTATTTCCACCAGAACCTCCTCATAGCTAAGACTATCCTTCACACCTACACTGTCGACCGGAACAACCAAAGCGGATAACCCAAACACTTCTTTAAGAGAAATACATGAAAAACTTGATAGACTGAGGCTAATTCTGAGGGCAACTCTAACTCATATGCTACCTTTCCAACCCGTTTCACAATCCGATACGGACGAACATAACGGGGGCTAAGTTTCCCCTTCTTTCCAAACTCATCACTCCCTTCATGGGAGATACCTTCAGAAACACCCAATAATTGACTTCAGACTCAAGCTCTCTTCTTCTCACATCCGCGTAGGACTTTTGGCAAATCTGAGTTGTCTTCAACCTTTCCCTTATAAGATAAACCTTCTCCATAGCCTCATGAACTGAATATGGACCTATCAATGTAGCTTCACCAACCTCAAACCAACCAATAGGTGATCTACACCTTCACCCATAAAGAGCCTCAAATGGAGCCATCTGAATGCTAGAATGGTAGTTGTTATTATATGTGAACTCAATGAGAGACAAATGATCATCCCAATTACCCTTGAAATCAGTCACACATGCTTTCAATATATCCTCAAGAGTCTGAATGATCCACTCGGCCCGACCATCTGTCTGTGGATGAAAGATTGTGCTAAGCTTTACCTGAGTTCCAAGTCCCTTCTGAAATGATCTCTAAAATTGGGAGGTAAACTGAGTACCTCTATCTGATATGATGGACAAGGGAACTCCATGCAACCGAACTAACTCCTGAATGTACAATTTGGCATAATCCTCCACTGAATCGGTAGTTTGACCAGTAGAAAATGGGCTACTTTGGTCAACCTGTTTACAACAACCTAAATAGAGTCATATTGTCGACGAGTATGAGGTAACCCTGTAATGAAATCCATATTCATTTCCTCCCACTTCCAAGTAGGGATGCTATTGTCTTGGAGAACACCTCCAGGTCTTTGGTGCTCAACCTTCACCTGTTAACAATTCGGGCACTTAGCCACAAACTCTGCTATGTCTTTCTTCACGCCATTCCACCAATAGACTTTCCGTAGGTCACAGTACATCTTGGTGGCACCTAGATGTATAGAATATCTAGAACCATGAGCATTATGCAACATCCGCTCCCTCAGGTCATCAACACCTGGTACACACAAATGACCCTGATGTCGTAGCACACCATCTTCCCCTTGGGAAACAACCTCCACCTTCTGATTCTGAATGGCTTCCTTCAACTTTACCAAGATCGAATCCTCGTCTTGTCTAGCTTTTACCTCGGTAACCAAGGAAGATTCTGACCCATTCTGAACAATGACACCTCTATTTGTCGAGTCAACAAGACGGACTCCTAGCCATGCAAGTCGATATACATCCTTCACTAATTCTTTCCTCTCCTCATCTACATGAGATTCATCTCCATAGAAATCCTACTAAGAGCGTCTACCACCACGTTTGCTTTGCCTGGATGATAAAGGATATTCATATCATAATCTTTAAGAAGCTCCAACCACCTTCTCTAATGTAGATTTAGATCCTTCTGGGTGAATACGTATTGTAGGCTTTTGTGTTCCATAAACACATCCACATGGACCCCATATAGATAGTATCTCCAAATCTTCAAGGCAAATACTACCGCCGCCAACTCAAGGTCGTGAGTCGGATAGTTCTTTTCATGGACTTTCAGCTGCCTAGAAGCATAGGCTATAACTCTACTATGCTGCATTAATATACAACCAAGACCGATCCTCAAAGCGTCACAATATACCTCAAACGCATTGGTGCCCTCAGGTAGGGTCAAAACCGGTGTTGAGGTGAGTTGAGTCTTCAACTCTTGGAAGCTCTTCTCACAAGCCTCCGACCATTGAAACTTTACTTTTTTCTGGGTCAATTTAATCAACGGTGTTGCAATGGATGAAAACCCTTCAACAAATCTCCAGTAGTAACCAGCTAAACCCAAGAAACTCCTGATATCCGAAGGACAAACTGGTCTAGGCCAATTCTTCACCGCTTCTATCTTTTGAGAGTCCACCTGTACACCCTCACTTGACACCACATGACCCAAAAATGCCACTGAGTTCAACCAAACCTCACATTTACTGAATTTAACATACAACTGGCGATCCTTAATAGTCTGTAGAACCACCCTCAAATGAGTGGCATGCTCCTGTTCGCTCCAAGATATATTAGAATATCATCTATGAACATGATCACAAACATATCCAAGTATGGCTTGAACACCCTGTTTATCAAATCCATAAAAGCTATAGGAGCATTCGTTAGTCCAAAAGACATAACTACAAACTCATAGTGACCATACTAAGTCTTGAAGGCTGTCTTCAGGATGTCACTCTCCCGAACCCTGAGTTGATGGTATTCGGATCAGAGGTCTATCTTTGAAAAGCACTTAGCGCCCTAAAGATGGTCAAACAAATCATCAATATTGGGGAGAGGATACATGTTCTTGACTGTAACTTTGTTCAATTGCCGATAGTCAATGCACATACAAAGAGAATCATCCTTTTTTCGGACAAAGAGAACTAGTGCACCCCACGGGGATTTGCTAGGTCTGATGAAACCCTTGTCTAAGAGGTCTTTCAACTACTCTTTTAACTCCTTTAGCTCAGCTGGGGCTTTTTTGTTAGGAGGAATAGATGTAGGTTGCGTATCAGGAAGAAGGTCAATACCAAAATCGATCTCCTACTCTGGAGGGATTCTCGGTAAATCATCTGAAAACACTTCTGGGTATTCACACACTAGAAAAACTGATTGGATGTCGAGGTTTCAGACATAGCATCGTTAACCCTAACTAGATGGTACACGCAACCTTTAGAAATCATCTTTTTGGCCTTAAGGTAGGAAATGAAGCGACCTACAGGCACAACTGAACTACCCTTCTACTCCAGGACTAGCTCACCTAGAAATCTGAACTCTACTGCACGGGCTCTACAATTGACTGAGGCATAATATACATGTATCCAATCCATGCCAAAGATAATATTAAAATTGGTCATGGCTAGCTCTACTAAATCTGCTGAGGTGATCTTCTGAAGGATTGTGATAGGGCAATTTCTATATACCCGTCGATCTATAACTGAATCACCGACTGGAGTAGAGACTGAGAAGGGTTCTGATAGAATTTCGGGATTGACTCTAAAACTACTAGAAAAACATGGCATCACAAAAGATAAGGTAGCCCTGGATCTAACAATGCATATTCATCAAGGTGGAATACTCATAACATATCAATGACTACATCTGGGGAGACCTCCTGCTCCTGACGAGATGCTAGGGCATAGAATCTATTTTGGTGTTGACCACCACCCACATTAGTAGATGCCCCCTGCTGAGCTGGGCGTTCTGGTGGAGCTGCTGAACTGGAGGCCCTGTATGGCTGCTGGGCAATCTCTAAGAATATGTCTGGGCTTCCCACACCTGAACCTGCTAACCACTGACCCGTGTGTCTCCGGCCACACTTGCCACACTCTGGAATGCTGGACTCTATGGGTCTACTACCCTAACCTCTAGAGCCTGATGCTCGTCCCCTCTGATTGCGCCTGGATTTGGAAGGCACACTCATAGCCGACAACGTCGGGGATGAATATCTCTAGTAGGATTGCTGATGGTGTCCACCAAGTATCTACTAGTAGAATCCAAAGCTATCAGTCCTAGACTTCTTAGCCTCTCTTTCCCGCACACTCACCTATACCGCCTCCTTCTGCTGGGCGTACAGAACTATCCGAGGAAAGTCAACGTCCTGATGAATCATCATGGTCCGACAATCCTTGACTAAGTAGTCTGCTATACCATGCACGAACCTACTCACTCGAGCTCTCTGATCTGTCACCATCTCAGGTGCATACTTGGATAGGCGAGTGAACTCGAAAGCATACTTCTGAACTGTCATCTTTCCTTGCTTTAGGTTCATAAACTCGGTTGCTTTAATCTCCCTCATATCAGGAGGGAAGAACCGATACAGAAATGCAGCGTGAAACTCATCCCAACCAATAGGGCCTGCTCCAACTGTCTTACTATCCTTCCATTACTTTAACCAAATATGCACAACCCCTTTCAACTGATATAAGGCTAGATTGGCATGCTCCTCTCCGTCACCCCCATGATCTGGGTGATATTAAGAACCTCATCAATAAACTCATGTGGATCCTCATCCACCTTTGATCCAAAAACTCCAAAGGGTTCATCCTTATAAAATCTCTAACTCTTGCGGCCGCCGCATTCCCATTCTAAGGGACATGTGCTACCTACTGTTGGTTGACTTGGGCGGTCAAATCCTGAGCTAGCATCTGAATGGCTGCCCTGAACTCAGCATGGGAAACCTGCTCGAGTACATAGTCCTCATGGGCAGCTGGTGGGGCTTGCTAGTGCCCATCCCCATTGTCATTCTCATGGCCATTTCCGTTCCCGTTTCTTCTTCTGTTAGCCCGGCGAGGAGGCATGATTTTACAAATGCATATAGCATGAATTAGAAGGATAGAGAGACATTTCATCGTATGACATAGATCATGAAAGAAAGGAACATTTCCTAAAACATCTCGTAGCCTCTGCATCATAAGTGCGGCGCACTTCACACCCATGAAAAAGACTCTACTTAATGCGTCTTTCAGAAACTCTAGGACACTTCAAAACCTAATGCTCTTATACCAAGTTTGTCAAGACCCCATCATAGGCCCGAACTGATACATTGGTAAAAGAACCCTGAGAGGTTCCAAATCAACCCATGGATTGAACATGATATCTAAATTCAACATAATAAAGCGGAGGTCTAACTTGTATAATAAAGCGAAAGTCTGAAAATATCATAACATCAGAATACATAACACAAGGTTGAAACTGAACACATGTTATGTCTGAAAAGCCTTTACTACTGACGAGTTGATGGGACAAGACCCCAACTAACTCACTATTGTCTGAAACTGAAAATACTCAATACAATTGATACAGGGCCCTCGGAAGATGGGGACTCACCAACTAAGACTGGAAGATGCTAATTGAGAGTCTGGCTACTTAAGGGATTGAGCCTGTATCATAAAATGATACAGCATAGAATATGCGGTCAGTACGTGGAATGTACCGAGTACATAAGGTAAGTAAAACCACCAAGTAAGTAAAATCAGTAATCATGCATAGCAAAAATATTTCATAATAAGAGTTTGAGAGTAGGGCTTGCATGCTATTGTCTGAAAACATGATTCAAACATAACTGAATTGAATAACCCAAAGCTGAAAACTAATAATCATAAGCAAAATTGAGCATTAGGTCAAACCTGCTGAAAACATAATAACATGACTGATGAACATGCATACTAAAATCATGATGAACATGCATACTAAAATCACCACGATAGAGCTTACGTGGTTCTGACTATCACACTCAAGTGGACAGAGCCGTCCAAGCCTTACCAGGGCTAAGGACGCTACCATGATATTGATATCAAGATAAAGGCCCCTTGGGGTAGGGGAAGCTCACAAGGGAGGTCCCAAATAATCGAAACATACCTACATTGGCACATAGTTCTGAGGTTTAGGGTTAACTGACCCTTAGCCTATTCGGTGCTAGACACTACTCCCAAAAACATGCATATGCTCTCCATCATTTTTCAATGAAGTTGGACAATCGTCTAGTGATGAAGCTGACTCATAACATACGTGCATAAATCTGAAATCATAACATGAGGAGCCTTGGGCTAAAACCTTACCATAAGCTGAAAGTAGTGGGAGTCTAGACTCCAAAATCCATGTGGTAAGCTAATAACATGAAATTTAGATAAATCATGAAACATAATTGATTATATGGTCTTTCCCAATAATTAAACATGCTTGAAATAGAGTTTATCATTCGAAAACATGAACATGGACATGGATAATTTGAAATCATACTTTCATCATATACATCTCATCATACTTGAATACATATATCATAGATCTCAACTTTCATGAACTTCCATGGATGGCATTATAATTTGTAAAACTTGAAAACATAATTTATAATTCAAAACCTTGTAAAATATGCCCATTAATTATAATTTAACATTAGAAATATTCTTAGATCATACCCATAATGGATATGTAAAGAATTCACATGTTGGTGTTAAAACTCCATAGATTCATCAACTAGAATTTCATGAATTGAAGAGGGATTTGGCATGGCTGTGGATGAATACACCCATTCATAACCCTACATGCCTGGATAAATCAGATTTACACTTCCTCTTGAAAGCCCAAGGGAATTTGGCAAGATATTGGAGAAATTCTTCAAGCTTGATCTCCAAGGAAAGGTTCTAAGTTGCATGCATGGAGTGGGAATGCTTAGAATAGGTTTATCCCCCTAAAAACCCTGCTAACTGAGCTTACAATGACGTATTTTAGGACCTTAGGGCTTAGAAATTATGAAAATACCCTTAATAAAAAACCTGGAAAAACAACATTGTCAGTGACAACGAGTGGTACCATGAGTCGTACCTTGCTACCATGACTCGCAGTGACTGCCCGTTACTTCCTTCCCTTATTTTTCAATTCTCGAGTTCTGATACCATGATTCAACAGGATGAATTCTTACAAAGAACAGTGATCCATTGTATCCTGTCGTTACCGCCTCTGATGAAACTACATCTGAACATCCCACGAGTCACACCATGACTCATACCTCCCTCTAATGAGTCGTGGGTTCCATTCGTTACTTGACTGGGATATTTTTTCCCTACCCTTCCCACGGGAACTTACTACGACTCATTGTCTTCCATAACGAGTCATACCATGGCTCGTTCCAGCCTTCTTTGACTTGGACCACCTTCACAACAACCCACTCACAACGACTTGTTATATCAAACAACAGGTCATTACTAGACCCATCATCGTAGGATCCTCTACTGCAGGAACCTAACCACAGGTGGCTACCACGAGTCCAACGACTCGTACCATGAGTCTTTCTGAGAGAAACTTCTGACTTTTCTGCTACTTTTAATTTCAACTCCCGAGTTTAGGCTTAGGCACTTCCTGGGTATTACCGTATCCATCAGTAATGTCAGCTGATCAGTTGTCTCTTCAAGTTTATTATTAAATTCAGCATTTTTAGTTATCAAGTCCCTTAGGCTCTCAAGACATTTCCAGATAAGTTATTCTATCTTAGCCTTTAGGACACCAGTCTTGAGCTAATCAGTCCAATTAGATATAACTAGAATTTTAGTTGGGAGTAGTACTTAGCATTGAGCGGACCGGGGTTCAGCGCACCCAGGTTTCCAAAACTATGTGCCACCATAGGTTTTTAGCCTGAATAGGCATCAGTTCAGTGATCAGATAGATATGCCTTTATACCCTGGCAAGGTATATTGTGTCCTCTCATTGGGGCGTATATATTGAACTCCACATTTAGCTCACGTGGTTACATGTTGGTTAATAGACTATCCCACAATACAGTTCAGTCCAGTATAGTCATAGTCCCCAGTCCAGTCTAGTCTTCCATATTTTCATAATTTTCTTATGATCTTCAATCGGCTATTGGTTCTTATAATATTTTCAGATTTTTTTTATTTATCTTCAATATTTACATTTTCAAATATGGTCATAGCATGTCATTCAGTACAGTTTATGTATTATCAATTTTCTTATGTTTAGCTTATATTTCTTATACTCTGTACATTCAAAGTATTGATCACATATTTTTATGTACTATATCATTTTATGATATAGGCTCAACTACCCAACCTCAGCGCCGCAGTTAGTTTCTCTCGGTGATTCTCCAGCTGCTTTTAGTGGTGAGTCCTCATTTGTCAAGGACCAAAGTTTCCATTTCAGTATATTATTTACAGTTTAGTTTTAGATATTAGAGTTAGCTTGGGGCTTGTCCCAGCAACTCATCAGTTCTTTTAGAAGGATTTCAAACAGTATATCTTAGGTTCAGCTTGAGTTACAGTGTTTGAGCAGATTATTTTTATTATTCAGTATTTGGCTATTTCTTTAGTCAGCCCCCGGTTATCTTTATTTTTCAGTAGATCAGTCTTTTAAAATTATGCTATGCCATGGGTTTTCTTGGAGTCACTTGTGATCCTAAGTACCGTGTTGCATCCAGGGTGTAAACTCGGGTCGTGACAAAAGAATTCTAAATACACAATTCTTTTATGAGGTAGCAATTAGTCCCCTCTATTTTATATAAATTATCTCTACCTATATTAACTGCACATATTTTATATACTTTAGTTGCTGCTCCCCACCTTTACTTCCACGTAGGAGTGGTGTTGTCAACACCACACTTTCCCTTTTAACTGTTTGAATAGGCCCCATATTATGTATGCACTCGGATGTTGCGTAGCTCTATAGTAAAACATGTATGACTGTTTATATCGAACTTAAATTGACAAGCGATTTATCTTATTGGAAACTAGATTCAAAGACCTTTGATTTGATAGATAATAGGCGTCCTAACTCCTAATTAAATTGGGAGATATGATCATCCCAAGTCACGTCATATATACGGCTTTGGTGAAAATATACCATCTTAAATTTCTCTATGTGTCTAAATCTACTATTTTTTTATTAAAATATTAATAAAATATAATAATCTTGCAAAATTTAACACATATACTAATATTTTATAGTTGAAATTTTCATGATAATGGCCTAAAATATATTTTTTTTGTCAAATTCTAATTTAGATGGATGTCCTCGAACGTGCGGGGTGCTACAATCCCTTGTCTAGTTTTGCCAGTGTAATATACTCTTCCAAATTCTATATGTGTAAGGGTAGTGGAAAAATAAGTGGTGTTTATTTTCATATTCATTGTGACAGAACACACATTTCTCATCCGTATTCATTTCCCCAGGACATTAGGATGTCCTTTATTCTAAGTCTTCCATGCAGGCATATAATGAGTTGATAAAATTATCAACTCATTCATCTTTTTAAGCATGAAGTATTACTTTATTTCCAAACAAATTAGGGAGTTATGTCTTTTCTCTTTATTTGTGTAGGTATTTAACTTAGACAAAGTAAATAAAAGAATTGAACTAAAAGCACTCTACTGAAAGCAGAAAAGGATGTGTGTGCCGCATATGGGCACCTGCAAAATACAGATCGCACTGGAGGATTTGCTGGACTAAACCTCCGAACTACAAGTTGGCACCTGCGGAACATAGGTCCTATCATAGATGGCTTACACAGAACACTGTCCCAGCCTTTTGAAGCACTTGTGAGCTGCAAATTCGCAGGTGCCATGCAAATGACCCGATGTTGATAAGGGCAAAATCATTCAGTTTGGCATAAATCTACTTGAGAAGATTCCAAGGGCAATTTTGGAAAGCTGTGCAATAAGAATTTGTAGATTCTTACCCCAATTGTACATTCACTCATTAGGTCATATTGGCTATTGTAGAAAGAAGATATAGAGATAGAAAGTAGAGTACAATTACTTCTTCTTCTTCTTCTTCTCTTCTATTGGGAAAGAACTCCATTGTTGCAAAAGTAAAAGCTTAAATTTATTATTCAATATGATGATTTTAGAGGAATTCCCATGGGTATAATTTTTCTCTCTTCACTTATGTGTAGCTAAATCTCTTGCTAGGGATGGGTGTATACACTAGAGTGGGTGTTGATGATTTGTTCTTAAATTCAATTAATATGCATGGATCTATTGTTTCCTCTAAGTTTTAACTGAAAAATTAATGGTTGCAAATATTAGTTTACCTTGCTTATCTTTCTTTTTCTTGAGAAAGAGAAGTGATATTTGGGTGTGGATTCAATAGTGAGGATTTGGGTGTGTAATGCTTAGGCTTGAGCTATACATAGTCAAGACCCATATTCATACCTCATTAAAGAGTTAATACTAGAGAGAGCTTAACCCTTCCTCAAGCTTTGTTGCTAATTTGTGATTATGGCTTTGGGGTTTGAGAAAATCCAAAGAAAACACATCCTTGTGGTTGGAAAAACAAGAGAGTGTAGCTTTATCCATTGCTCTCCATGCTATAATTGAGTTTAAGGCTTTTTAATCAACCCGAATCTAGTTGACATACCATCAACTGCGCATTCCTAGTTCCTTCTCATCAATTGTGATAAGTGATTTGCCCTTACTTTGTTTTACAATATGAATCTTATATTTGTTTCCCTTTCCTCCATTTTTTACCTTTTAATTGTTAGAAAATGATGCTTGCTAATTTGTGTTTATGAATCTTGGATTATCTTTCTCAATTCCCTGTGGGATTCAACCCCGATATCCATTGGAAAATTTATTTTTGACAACGACTATTGCCACCTCCTTTAAAAGAGAGTGATATATTGAGCATTATCAGTATAGCCATAATATGAACACATGTTTAGGTTCAGCTATATTCTCGTGTATCAACTTCCTACAAGGAACAGTAGGTAGGTTTCCCCTCAATAGCTTGTATGCCTTAGATAGATTAGAGGTCCCTTTTATCTATGTAGTTGCTGCTTTTCTCAAATGCCTACCAGTGCTTCCTCATTGTAATAATCTTTCTGATCATCCAAGTAGCCTGCTCTGGTAGCTCTATAGTGATAGCATCTTGATTTCGTATATAGTAGGTGTGCACCCATGTTATCTATAGCTTTTCTTTCTGATGGCTAAATGCCAAAAGCAATTTACAAATAGCAGCTTGGTTTCAAATTTTCATATTCAGAATATTCAAACCACCTGAACCTCTAGGAAAACAGATCTTATCCCATGCAACCAATGCCCTGTTAGTAATAGTTGCTTGTCCTACCCATAGGTAGCTTCTACACATAGCCTCTATTAGTTTGATTACCTTTTAAGGAAGAAAAAAGATTTAAGACCAATATGCTTGCACTCCAAATATCTCAATCCTTATGAGTTGCAATCTCCTTGCATAAGACAAACACTTGTTCATCCATATGGTCATTTTAGAGGTTATCTTTTCTACTAGAGGCTTACATTGTTGCATACATAGCCTCATTGTAGCTAAAGGAACCCCTAGATATTTAAAAGAAAGCTCCCCAGTTTCATATCCTAAAACATTCAAAATGTCATTTCTTGTTTGCTGACTAACCACTCCAAAATAAACTTGGCTCTTTGCCAAGTTAGTCTTCAAACCTGACGCTATTGAGAATTTGTTAAACTTGTCGTGTAGGAGCCTCACTAAATTCGCATCAATTCTTGCAAACATAAGTAGATCATCAGCAAAACACAATTGAGTGATACCCAATTTCTGGCATCTAGGTAATAATTATAGTCAGGTTCCAACTTCAAAGAGCCCAAGCATATATGTAAGTACTCCATTAACAAAATAAATATGTAAAGGGACATAGGATCCCCCTATGTCAGTCCCCTCTTGGCCTGTACTACTCCAGTTAACTCTCCATTCACATGGAAAGTATAACTTACAGCTTTGACATATTTCATAATCCAAGTGATCATTCTCTTTGGGAATCCCAACTCCTTAAACATTTGGTCAATAAATGTCCACTCTACAGAATCATAATCCTTTTATAGATCCATCTTAATCGTACATCTATATGAGATGTTTTTCCTTGTATATCCCTTCACCAATTCATAATTTAGTGACATATTATCAAAAATAAGTCTCCCTAGTATTAAATGTTGATTGTCTTTGTCCTACAATCCCATCTATAACTCTCTGGTTCCCACTACTGATGATCTTTTTAGATGATTTTGTATATAGTTGTGCAACATGCTATGGGTGTAAAATCCTTCACTATGTGTAGCTTGGTTGTCTTGGGCACCAAGTCCACAAAAGTGTTGTTAACAGATTTGAGTAGTCTATTCTTATGGAAAAAATCCAAAATATCCTCATGCACATCCCTGTGAACAATTCTCTAGGCTCTTTTAAAGAAATAAGCATTCAGACTATCCACACCTAGGCCTTATTGTTGTCAATATTAAACAAACATCCTTATTTTCCTTCTCAGTTACCTGCTTATACATTTCTTGTTACTGTTGAAGACGTAGACTAGGACCTTGTCTCATAATGGCTGATCACACCTATATTACACCTCACTATGAAATATAAAGCGATGGCTGTCATATATAGTAACCCACTAGTTCAGGGTCAATCTCAAAGGGAATAGGGTAGAAATAATATGTTAACAATGATTAAATTAACCTGTAGTCAATATTTCGAAAAGGGGGTTGCAAATAAAAAAAGAAAAAGTAATCTTAAACTATGATTTAGTTGTTATCAAATTATGGAGACAACTAGAATTGTGTTCCCCATGATTTCGTAACGTAGTACGCTTTTATTAGTGATCTATCCTAGTAAATTTTTTGTACGACTGACAATTAAGTTCATCTAACGTCTCTCGACCTACATAGATGAATTTAGCCTAAATCTTCTCGGACTTTAGGTATGTATATTTTTTCCCTCGCCATAAGTCTTGGTTTAACTATCTTCGATAAAAGCTCAAGTTAATTAGATGAAGGTTGGTAGCCTTTACCACTATTATTCTCTTTTACTAACTTCAACCTCCTTGGTTAGGACAGTTGAAGATATAGGTAATTAAGTATTAAAACGAAGAGAATAATAATCCACTCAATCCACCATTCAAAAATCACTATTTTATTTTGCCTACTTTTGGTAATCCATCATGGTTTCCACAATCTTAGCTTAAGATATTTAGCCGCAAATGTTTACGAGGAAGAAAACAAAAGATGTATAAGAAATCATAGTGAAATACTTACGATAATATAAAATTGTTTAACAAAATCTCCAAGCTAAGTAGAATCACAAGAATTTGATGAACTTTCAAATATTTGACTAATGTATTATACAAATTTATAAAGTATAAATTATGCAACATTAACACTAATCACAATAATGGGACTTCTGTAGCATACCTAAAACATATTAAGACAGGGTATTTATAATAGTAGATTAAGCCTTCATCATTCCTTCTTGGAATGGAATTGGATTTTGCAGTCTCTATTCCTAGTAGAACTGGGATTTGACTTCTGGCCAGCTAGACACTATGGTGCCTCACGCTTCCCATAGCACCAGTTCCCTTAGCACATCGCGCCTCTCCATGCACTACATTGTCCTGTGTGGCATGAAGGCCATAGCACAGCGATGCATGTGTGCTTCCAACTTCTATCACACTTGTTTTGTTAACACATTTTATCATTCTTGCTTTTTTTAGCCACAATTATGCCCAAATCCATCGCTTTAAAATCTAAAAATATCTAAACATGTGTCTCAGCTCTTTTTTACATAAATCACATAAAACACAAGAAAGCACACATAGTTTATTCTCAAAATATATCTAAGTATGGGCAAAATATGATTAATAAATGCGTAAATAAGTCCTACATCACCACCCCACACTCAAACTATTTTTGTCCTCAAACAATCTACTACTTTCCTTCTCAAATTCTATCACAAAAGTCACCCTACAAACAGGTTTACTTACACTTAGGATCATAAGACAATTCAATCAAGCTCCAACGTGTCACTCAACATGCATATAAGATCAACATTCAAAGGTCATAGCTTGAAATCACTTAGCTTCTAGAACTAACTCAAAATATATTTGGGTCAACATGAATTATATGTAATTTTGCAATCAAGATATACCAAAATATTTCCACTATGTGCTCCTCACTATTTAGGGAGCTGCTCCTTTCACACTCAAGATATATATAACAATATTTACTTGGGCATAATTAGAACATTATCACTCACTCTCCCAAAGAACTCAACATGTATGCAAAAGATGATCCATAGGCTTGCCCTTATTGAAATACTTCACTAAAATAAAACATTGAATCTAAGATTAATTAGGACTTACAATGGTTGTAATGTAGATTAAAGGACGGGTAGGAACTATTTGGTCAAGATAGTGATTAATCTCCCTAAGCACTTTAATACATCACCATTCTTTTGATTTGAAGTACATTCTTTAATCTTCTTTTTCTCCTTATACGTCCTTTTATTTTCAATTTACAGCTTAGGTGACTAGTAGGGAATTCTCACATTAAGCTCATCCACAAAAAAAAAATTTCTTTTCATTCATCATTTTTTTCTCAAAGCTTTTTCTTCATTTTCTTTCCCCACTAATATCTCTGTCCTTGTTTAACAATTTTTCACCCTTTTCTTTTCTTCTAATCTCCACATTTTAGCTTTTTTCCCTCTTTTCTCCAGTTGTGCACCTTTGATGCAAAATTTTTTATTAAAGTGCTCTAGGAGTTATTTGGATCAAATAATTGTCAATAGAATAAAAAGGGACTAAGCTTGTAATATGGCTATCAAAAGAATAAACTAAGGCTCAAAATGACTAATTAGGACAATTAGATCAAGGTAAAGTAACATACAAATAGGCTACCAAAGAAACGCCTATATCACTTTCTAGATTCAACATTCTCATTTCATTTTGCACACACATCGGGTAAGTTCTATACATTAAATTGCAAGCATGGAGTATACAAAAATACCTTACTCACGCAATGGTACAAATGGTTCAACAATGGCAATCAAGATTACATAAACTCATAAATCCATATTGCATGCATAATATAATTAAGCTCAATTTTTCAAGCATAGGAGTCAAGTTCAAAAAGTCTAAGTACTTCTTCCTTTTCATGCATTTTTGAGTGAATTATACAAAGTCTCGATGATACCTAAGTGAAGCACCTAGAATTCGTATGGTTTAAGTTCTTGTTCTCCTAGTGACTAATTTTTCCTTAAGACGGTCGTCATCCATTCATCATCAGAAAATGTCATGACTCTATGACTAAGAAATCTAGACTTTCTAATCAGTTTTAAGGGACTATCCTCCGGAAAAGTATCGAAAACAAAAATTGAGGGAACCCAAACAAAAAGAAAACATCACAGAAAACCAAAAAAAAATTGCTACAAGCTAGTAAGATAAGTCATGAATCACAAAAAAAAACTAGGCCCACCTACCATGAACAAATTTAGCAATGAATCCATACATGATTTTAATGAAGTTAATTCTCCCACCACACACTTAATTGGTACTGTCCGCAATGCTAAAATAATAAAGCATAAGTAAAAGAGTGAAAGAAGAACTCCTTGGACCTCTAGTCCTCATCATTTGTGGGGGCAATAGCAGCTTTCCCCATCTCAGAATCATCTTCATCATCATCAAACTCTAAATCAGAGTCCACTCAAACCTGCACCTTGTCTATTGCATCATTATCATCTAGGGGCTCATCAAATCCAGGACCAACTCTGCAGAGAGCCCTCAAATGCTCACTCAAGGGCAGTCCATGTTGAGCTGCCATAGCTGCCCCGCTGTCACTCCATTCATTCTCAACTCTAGCATTTGTATGTTGTATATATGAATTAACATATCATCAATTTGCGCATGGCGCTCACTGATAGATAGGATTGGATCATATATGCCCTTAGGATCCCTAGTCTTTGTCACATCAATCCCCTTTGGGTCATACCTTGGTTTATAATCCACTACCTCCTTCTCAATTTGATGCCCTCTCAAAAATCGGGTCAAGAGACCCCCAAATTGAATCTTTGCCCCTTCACTCTTGCTCTTTTTAACACATCCTTAATTATCGCACCAACATTAACTAGCATCCCAGTCATCAAAGAATATACAAGACACACCCTCTCTCTCGTAACATGAGTCACATAATTCCCGAGCACCAAACAAGCACAAATAGTTTTCAATCAAATCCTAGCTTCCCTACTCATATATGCATACGGGAAAACACATGATACCCATACCGTTGGTGGCGGGCCCGTCATGCGACTAGGTTTGGGCCACTGAGACTGTGTCGAATTGCTTTATAAGGGTGTCTCAAAATCAAGTCTTTGAATTGTTGTGGGTCAATGCTAGGTGAACCAAGTAATCTATTCAAATCCGTGGAAAAAAATTAACAATTTGTCCTCTAATTTTAATGTGGTTTGACCTCTCCTTAGGACCCAATTTGCTAGAAATTTCCTTACCATATTCAAATTACATTCACCTGGATCATTAAATACAAAGTCTACCCCAAGAGTATGCAATCTTTCAATGATGAGAGGAAATTCAGATGTCAAGCTCACTCTAAATAAACAATTCATGTGAATATTTTGATTCTTTCTGTTCCTTAAACCACTTTTTACCTTATTGCTCCATGACCCAACAGAGCCTGGTGGTTGTGGTGGCATACTTGCATCCTTTGTTTTCTCTTTATAACCCATCCTAAACCTTTTGCTTGCATAGCTTGAAGAAGTCACTCCCTTCCCTTTGCTAGATTTTGGTGCCATTGTTGGTGAAATTACAAGAAAAATGTTGTCTTTTGTTATTTGGATGAAGAAGTTTGGAGGAATTTGTGAGAAATATGAAATTTTTGGAGAAAATTTTGGAGAGAAGAGGGGTGTGTAGTGCGCTTGGGATGGAAAGTCAAGAAAAAATTAGGTGTTTGCATCTAAAAGTTCTCCATAGGTCGGGTTTATCCACTTGTCCCGTGAACTTTCTCTTTAGAATCGGCCTGCGCAACCAGTCCTCACTACACCGCTTTGCTATGCGTCACGGTGCTTCATGCGGTGCCAAGCCCTGTGCATCGTGGCACTTCATGCGGTGCCAGGCCCTGCGAGTCGCGCCAGCGCCTACACTGTGTGGCCTGCACGTCGCGCTTCTAGATGCATAGCAAGGCTTATTTTTCTTTCACCCTATTTTCAACGTTCAAGCTCAAAAATTGTGGTTTATGACTTAACTCCTATACACTTGAACAAATACATCAATTCTAAAAAAAATCAAAAATCAAATTATCTTAGGTTGCCTCCTAAGTAGCGCTTGATTTAACGTGACGGTACGACATGGATATCTTAATTACTCAGGCTTCATCAAGATACCCCTTGGGCTCATGGTCACATACAATTACCATCATTCTGAGGGTTGGGAATGGTATCACTAGGCAAAGTGCCCTTTTGCCTCTGATTTAGTGCCGTCGAGATTTTTCCCACCTGCTGCTCTAATTGCTTAATGGAGTGCAAATGTGAGTCCACCACTTGACTAAAGATTGAAAGCTCACCTCTCATCTCTTTAACTCCTATCTCAGTGGAGTCAACCTTTTTCATCATGCGACTCATTATATCTTCTAATCTTGCGGTTCTGGAGTCATCCATAGCAAGATCTCTTACTATTGGAGGGACATAAACTCCACTTCTATCATTCTTGGGGGCATCTCTATTCCTCCACTTACCTTGGTCCCTAAATTTAGCCCTAGACCTGTCATAGTTATTATTCCCATAGTAGTTCCGACCTTAATTTCCTTGGTCTTGACGCCAAGAGTCTTGCTGAGACCCTTGGATGCTAACCTGAAAATCCTCCTGATTGTTCACAAAATTGGCTTCCTATTCCATTTCAGGGCAGTGATCTTCATACCTGGGTCCCTTGTCTTGTGCATTCACCACATGTACCCTTTGTATATTCAGTGTGTTTAGGTGTTTAGTAATCAATTTAAATGGGTCTTGAGATGGGCCATGTTGGTCCCGTTCTTCTTTCTTTCTCCGCTGCTCTGCTATCATCCCTCGAGAATAGTTTATTGCAGTGGCCTCTAATTCTCTGGTGTTCCATGCCCTGTTGGTCTTCATCATCTTATCCAGTATTTCACTAGCATCATGAACCCCTCAACTATCCCATCTGCCACATCTTTGTTTGAGGCACTCAGAGACCTATAGAATACCTCCAAAAAGACCACCTTAGGAAGCTCTTGATTAGGACACTGCTTCAGTTTCTTCTTGAACCTCAATCATCCCTCATGTAGAGCTTCCCCGGGTAATAGTCTAGAGTTATTAGTTCATCCTTCAACTAAATCATCTGTGAGGGTGGAAAGAATCTCTGCAAGAAAGCTGCAGTTAGCTCTGCGCAGGTAGTGATAGACTTTTCTGGAAGCTCATTTATCCAGGGAGTAGCTTCCCCTGCTAATAAGAATAGAAACAATTAGAGTCTAATAGCCTCTTGAGAAACTCCAGGCAGTCCATAGGCATTGCAGATATCGGTGAAATTTATCATATGCTGGGTTGGATCTTCGTCGGACAAATCATTGAACAACCCTTTCATACTCAACAACTGCATCATAGTACTAGTCACATCAAACTTAGTATTCGCTGGCAGTGGGGTGGAATAATGGCTCCTATGTAACCAACTTTCAATTGCTCAAACTCCCCCTCGAAGAGCACATTCTGTACAGCATTACATCCATGATGACGAGGGTGGTTTTGTCAGTTCCTTTTTGCCAAAGAAGCAGTAAAATTCGTAGCCTTAGCTCTCCTAGCTGTTTCAGCTCATCGGGCTTCCTCTACAAGGTGTGCAGATTTAGCTCTTTGTGCCTCTATCATCTCCTCCGGTGGGAGATTAATCTATGCCATAGGATTCGCCATGCTAACCTGTGACAAAACAAAAAGAAAATAAAAACATAAATCATGAAATAAAGATTACAAGTCAACTTTAAACACCAATCAACTATTTCAACACCGTATTCCCTAGCAACGGCACCAAAAATTTTGTTATGCCCAAATTACACCTCGCTATGAAGTCTAAAATGGTCATTGTCAAATATAGTAACCCAACTAGGTTGGGGTCATCCGCAGGAAATCAGGCAGAAATAATATGTTAAAGATGATTAAATTAACTTGTTATCAATATTTCAGAAGGGGAGTAGCAAATTAAAAAAAAGTAATCTTAAATTATGATTTAGTTGTTATCAAATTATGGAGACAAAACTAGTATTGCATTCCCCATGATTTCATATCGTAGTAGGATTTTATTAGTGATATATCCTGGTGAATTTTTTGTAATAACGATTAAGTTCATCTAACATCTCTTGACCTACGTAGATGAATTTCACCTAAATCCTCTCAGACTTTAGTTGTGTATATTTTGTCCTCGCCATAAGTCTTGGTTTAACTATCTTCGATTAGAGTTCAAGTTAATTATATGAGAGTTGGTAGCCTTAAATTACCACTATATCTCTTTTCCTAACTTCAATCTCCTTATTCGGGCAAGCTGAAGTGCAGAAAATTAAGTATTAAAACGAAGAGAATAATACTCATGAAACGAGACAACATAGAATGTATGCGGTCAGTATGTGGAATGTACTAAGTATGGAAAGTCGGTAAAAGGAACATTTTAGAGTAAATTAAACTCATAAATAATATAAGAGAAGGACATCATGCATACATCAAAATCTTCATAATAAAACATAAGGCTCAAGACTTTCAAATCATTCATAATTATTCATTTTTATAACCGTAAGTAAACTTTATCAAAACATAACTTGAGCCAATAACATAAACATAACAATGCATAAAACATGCGGAATAATGGGAGGACTCGTCATAACCGACACCATCATGGTAGAGCCTTTCATGATGCCCCACTATCTCGCTCAAGTGGGCAGAGCCAACCCTGGCTTGCCAGGCGAGGGTCGTGCATTAGGTTTGATATCACATTTGAGGGGATCATTATCAATACATCATATCATTTATAAATCCATGGTGGCACGTGGTTATGAGACACCAGCGTAGTCCTTTGAACGTCGGGCTGCTCGATGCTAGACACGGCTCCCAAAAACATGTATATAGGCTCATACGTAAATCAATAACATCATGCATTAAGATTCATTGGCTAAAATATAATATTTATCATCATTGATCCCCTTAAAAACATGTTCATCCAAGAATCATAGGCCCTTTTCATCAGCCAATATCACAAATCGATAAATCATGTAATTCGCTTCATAAATCATAAATCATTCTTCAACATGTGGTCATTGCCCAATACTTCATCCTATTCAATTCTTTCAAAATATGCTCATAATATGGGTAACTTGAATTCATGCTTTTCCGTCATCAATAAATTCAAAATATCGCATATTCATCGTAAATCATAACTTCCATGAACCTTCATCAAATGGGCATTTTAGATTCAAAAAGCTTGAAACATGATTTAATGAAAACAATATAAAACCTGTCCATCATTCATAATTTAGTAATTAAAAATCAATTAAATCATACCCATAAAGAGAAATCACATTTTCATGCATTTGGGTAAAACCTCACAGAACTTGAATAAGAGGATTCATGATTTAAATTTGAAATTTGGGAATGGGTGACGAAGAATTTCACCCATTCTAAAACCCTTCATACCTAGGAATGGATTGATTTCGAGGTTCCTTGAATACCCACAAAGAAATTGATGGAAATTTGGGGAAGAAGACCTTGAACCTCCCAAAAATATTTCTAAGCTTTTTCTTGAGAATGGGCATGCATAAAGGACTTAATTCATCTTATCTCACTCAGAAAAGTGTCCAAAACGATGTAGTTTAGGGTCTTAAAACGTGGAAAAGTTAAAAATGCCCTTAAAATGATTTCCCTGAAAACTGCTCCGGACGAACCAACGACCGACCCAATGGATCTAGGCCAATTCTTCACCTAAAGTATTCACCAGTCTAGGCTAATTCTTCATCGCCTCAATTTTCTAGGAATCTACCCTTATGCCTTCGCTTGATACCACATGACCAAGAAATGCCACCGAGTCTAGCCAAAATTCGCACTTATGAACTTTGCATATAGCTGATGATCCTTGAGGGTCTAAAGTACTACCCTTAGGTGAGCGGCATGCTCCTCCTCGCTCCGTGAGTATATCAAGATGTCGTCAATGAACACAATCACGAACATGTCTAAATATTCCTTGAACACCCTGTTCATCAAATCCATAAAATCAGCACATGCATTGGTTAGTCTGAAAGACATAACAACAAATTCGTAGTGGCCATACCGAGTCCTGAAAGCGGTCTTTGGGATGTCACTCTCCCGAACCCTGAGTTGGTGATACCCGGACCTGAGATCAATCTTGGAGAAGCACTTGGCACCCTGAAGCTGGTCAAACAAATCATCGATCTTGGGTAAGGGGTACCTGTTCTTGACGGTAACCTTGTTCAACTGTCAATAATCAATACACATGCGAAGGGAACCATCCTTCTTTCGAACAAATAGAACTGGTGCACCCCATGGAGATTGTCTCGGTCTAATAAAACCCTTATCCAATAGGTCCTTTAACTAATCCTTCAATTCCTTTAGTTCTGTTGGGACCATCCTGTAGGTAAGAATAGAGATAGGCTGCGTATCGGGTAATAGATCGATACCAAAATCAATTTCCCTCTCCAGAGGAACACCTAGCAAATCATCAGGAAACACCTCCGGATATTCTCGCACCACTGGAACTGACTGAATAGCCGGGTTCTCGGACTCCACATCCTTAACCCTAACTAGGTGGTACAAGCAACCTTTAGAAATCATCTTCCTGGCCTTAAGGTAGGAAATAAACGGACCTGTTGGTACCGCCGAACTACCCTTCCACTCCAACACTGACTCACCCGGAAAACAAAATTCTACCGTACGAGTCCTATAATTAATCAAAGCATAACATGCAAGAAACCAATCCATGCCAAGAATAATGTCAAAGTCAGTCATGGCTAACTCTACAAGGTCTGCGGAGGTAACCTTATGCAACACAGTGACCAGGCATTCTCTATATACTCGTCTGGCTATGACCGAATCACCAACAAGGGTTGAAACTGAAAATGGTTCTGACAAGGTCTCGGGACTAACTCCAAGGCTACTAGCAATTAAGAAGTCACGAAAGACAAGGTAGCTCTCGGATATAGCAAGGAATAAATATCAATATGAAAGACATGCAACATACCAGTGACAACGTCTAGCGAAGTCTCCTGCTCCTGGCGTAAGACAAGGGCATAGAATCAGTTTTGGCATTTTCCACCACCTCCACTAGTCGATGCTCCCTGCAGAGTGGAATGGGCTGGAGCTATTGCTGTCTTGGTGGCCTGTGCACGACCCCTATCATCACCCTGTCAAGCATATGGGCACGCGTGGCACATGTGCCCAGATCTACCACACCCATAGCAAATATCTGAACTAAGCAAGCACTCCCCGGCATGACTCTTGCCGCACTTCCCGTAGGCTTGAGAGGTATACTATAACTGGGTGCCCCTCTGATCCCTCGACCCTGAAGCCCTGCTTTTCTAATCACCGTTAGGCCTAGATGGACCACTAGTTGATGACGGTGCTGGGGCTAGTGATCTCTGCTGAAATTGTGGATGGTAGCCACCGCTAGACCTCTAATGTGAAAACCCATGGCTGTTTGTCCGAGCCCTCTTTGCCTCCCTCTCCCTCGCATGAGCCGCCTCCATATGCTAGGCGTACAACACTATGTGAGGATAGTCCATATCCTGGTGGAGCATAGAAGTCCTGCAATCTTTGTCTAAATAACCAGCCACACCATGAATGAATCGGCTCACCCGCACCGTCTAATCCATCACTAACTTTGGGCGTACTTTGACAAATGAGTAAACTCAAGCGAATACTCCAACACTTTCATATTTCCGTGCTTGAGGTTCACAAACTCAACTGCTTTCAACTCGCTCATCTCCCGAGGGAAGAACCTATCGAGAAAGGCCATCTGGAACTCATCCCAACTGATAGGGCCCGCTCCCGCTGTCCTGCTATCCTTCCATTGCTTGTATGAAATATGAGAGACTTCTTTTAGCTGATAAGAGGCCAAGTCCACACACTCCCCATTTGTCACCCCCATAACCTGAGTGACTGTCACGCCCAATAACTGGGGGAGGGCGCGACTGGCTCCCCATACCTGGCTGACTGAAAAGCCGGCTATATGACATCTGTAAATGTAACACTTAGGCCGTCCAGGACACCTGTCAGAATCAACTGGAGCACAAACTAGACCCATAATTTCTCAAAATCATAGGGTAAACAACTGAAATGCAAATAAGGCTATGAGTATGCCAAACTAAACAACAAAAAGCCAACAAGGCCACAAACTAAATACCATTGTACACACTAAGTCCACAAAGCCTCTTAAGAGTAAACTGACTGATGGTTGGAACAGGGATCCGACCTACCCATAACTGCATCTCAAAACTCTAACTGAAACAAAACTAGTCTTAGCTCCAGAAAGAAAGGAGCATACCAACACATCCACTAATCTCACGAACTTCTACTCCAACTGGCAATCCCGACCTCTACCTGCACCTGCGGCACGAACGTAGGTCCCCAGGCGAAGGGACGTTAGTAAGAATGAAATGTACTGGTATGTAAGGCAGAAAACTGTAAACATCTAAGATAGCAATGATAACTGAGCCAGAAATAAGGAATAGTAACAACCTGGAATCCTAGAAACTGAAACCTAGCAATAAGTCAATACTGAAGTGCAAATGCAACCAAATAATGCACAAGAAAAACTATAACTATAATGCCAGCAACCAGCCAACCATAAATCCATATATAAAATTCATCCAGCCGGTGTACCATACCAAGGAAAAATAAAAATATCTTCAGCTGATGTATCACACCGGGGTAACATAAAAATATCTCCAGTCGATGTACCATACCGGGGTAAAATAAAAATATCTCCAGTCGATGTACCACACCGGGGTAAGATAAAAATATCTCCAACTGATGTACCACACCGGGGAAAAATAAAAATATCTCCAGTCGATGTACCACATCGGGGTAAAATAAAAACATCTCCAGCCGATGTACCACATCGGGGTAAAATAAAAATATGTCCAGCTGATGTACCACACTGGGGTAAAATATAAATATCTCCAGCCGATGTACCATATCGGGGTAAAATAAATATCTCCAGCTGATGTAGCACACTAGGGTAAAATATAAATATCTCTAGTCGATGTAACACAACGGGGTAAAATAAAAATAATTCTCAATCATAATCATAAATAGGGTCGATATGGCTTATATTAGGTCAATTTAACACGTATGGCATATAAATCACAAATGTTAAATCTATGGCCGAAATAAGCCTCTTTTGTAACACATAAATTCAAGGGAGCAAACATATCACGTAAAGCTAAAAAATATGCATATATATCATGTAAATCTGTATACATGTCGACTCAGTTACTCGATGGACCTTCAAGAGGTTTAGACAACATAAGAACTTTGTAGGCTTACAAACAATGTCCTACAAAATAATCCTACCAATTTAACATATTACTTGGATAGAAACACATAGAGCTCACTTCTACACAATTCTTTAACATCTGGGAACTGCAAATATATACTGCCTACCAGGTGGTTCCTTTACCTGTATCGACAACTATACATTGGAATTTCATTGCCAAATTTATCATGTAGATAAGAACATATAGTTCTTAATTCATTTGACTTATTTGCAGGAAAACATGGAAATTATAACTAGGAACTTGGAGTTATTTGTCATATACATAGAGTTGAGAAATGAACTACGGACGTACAAAGTATGAGACTTCTATATAATGTATAACTCGTATTTAGTTAACTGGGTGACCTCCAGGAGACTTCTTGGTACTCAAAGTTCTGAGCTTAACTGATCATTATCATAGCTTGCACTTATACTTACTTAGACATTAGGAACATTGGTACATGGGAGAATCTCTCCTCTGAATTTAGGAAATTCAACTGATAACTCAACAAGAGCTAAACATAAAGATGCATGACTTGAATATAACTGAAAGAATTCAACTGTATGTTATAACATGAAAATCACATACATTAAGACTCCTTACTAAAAAGACATATAAAGACTTGAGTTTTTAGACTCGTATACAACATCAGACACTTGACCGAGACATTAGCATAATTCTCGAAATATGATCTCTCAAAAACTTCTTAGATCAACTATCACTTTTCAACATAAATTAGGAACATAAAGACATAACTTAAGGATCTGAGACTTGGATCTCTATAATTTAGGAACTCGTGAATACCCCTCTAAGTGATTCCTTCTAGGCAAATAAAGATATATAGACATAATTCGGGTGATGCTGGATTGACTTACATAACTTTGCAATTATTTGCGGAGCTTAAGAAAGCTTACATAATCATAAGTGTCTTAGAAGATCCTAGGATTACCCTTTTAAGACATGGGGTAGAAAATTTCAACACTTAGAATAGATAATTTAACATAATTTTTTAGGGGTATAGCAGAGAGCTTCTCAACTTAAGTTACTATTTTGCAGATGTTCAACTCTAATTATTTCGTAGAAGGTTAACACTTTAGTGGTTATTCATCAACGTAACACATAATGAACATAAACAACTTAATTTATAACTCTTTTGCTAAACGTCTTTAGATCAGGGTTAATCTTCCTAGTTGTTGCCTACCTTATTCACCGTCATAACTCGTATCATCTAATTTAACAATATTTAGCTCTACTTTCCTTATTCATCTTAACTTCTTTGCCAGAAATTATTCACTCTACACTCAAGTCTTTACCCTTGTGTTCACTATTCCATCAATTCTTATACGCACTTACCTCTTTGCCTAATTGACAACTTAGCCACACTTTCCCCGTTAACATGTATCGACTTACGTGCCGCTTGCTAAGCTTTAAAGAGGAAAAACATAAAATCTACTTTTACCTTAAGAACTTTAAAACATAAACATATAGGAGGGACTAACAATATTATTAAAACGTCATTTCAATAATCTCGTTTACCCTCAATCGGCTTAGCGTCATCTTCTTAACTTAAGTTCAATTACATGTCGTCGTCTTAGCATTTCCTACCAATTTCACTAAGTGACCAGATATTAACATATATTCAACATCACATATACAGTTTACTGCAATGGAACAGCTCACAATGCCCACGTTAAGGGGACTTTAGAATCGATTTAGAACTATGGCAACAATCATATAAAAATTACGCCTTTCGCTTCACATTTGTTCGCTTCAACCATTCTCAATGATTCAAGCTTTATGCCAAGTATTTACAACCCTTTGGAAAGGATTATACATGCCTATGATTTTAAAAACATAGTAATATTGATCCTTTCAATAACTTAGTTTCGTGCTTGAAAAACAAGGAAAGGGACGCCTTTACATACCTTGGCATGTCGACCCTAATTTTGCCGAAAATCTTCCTTTCGAGCTTACTCCTTAAGGATCCTTCAAAATTCAATTTACAAACTCAACAAGCAGCAACTTTACTTCACCAAAGTTCTGAAAAAATTTGGCAGCAACATGCCACAAAAACACACAAAGAAACAACAACACAATACTACAACATTCTCCAAGTTATAACCTCATAAACTTAAAGAAATCAAAAAGGGAATTACTTACCCTTTCTTGGATATGTTATCAGCTAAAGTAGGAGTAAACTCCTACTGTTTCCTCTGCCTAGAATCATCTAAAAACACAGCAATACCCAATCAACCACAAGACAGCAACAAGCCAAAACTTTCTTCCAAGGTTCTCTATTCAAAGCCCAAAATAGACAAGAGTGAAGTTTCTTACCTGGAATATCTTTTCACCATGTGATAGGGATTTGAATTCCCTAAATTCTGAAAAACAAAATCAACTAAAATGGAGTATAAATGAGCTTTCTAGCTCATTTTTACTTCATATAGGTAGGCTGGGCAAGGTCTGGATGGTGCCAGCGTGCGGCGCCCGTGCGACATGCCCTCGCGCACGCGCGCCTGCTGCCTGTCTGTCTCGGCGCTCGCGCGCCTGGGCGCTTTCCCAGTCGAGAGTGCTATCTTTAGATGAGCATAACGTTTTACTCCAAACTCCAATTGGTGAGCGATTTTTTTCACTTTAAACTAGACTCAAATACCTTTCATTTGATATATTATGGGACTTCTGTATCATTATATGTTTAGAGATATGACCATTTAAAGTTGACCCTTATTTACAAACTTCACATACTCTTCGCTTTTCCCTTTGCACATGTTTTCCTCCTCATCTACGGACAACACACGACCCATAATTCTCCTAATATGACATATAACCATCAAATAATCATCAAAAAAGATTTCAGGGTGTAACAGTGACCTTCAAGATCCCTTCAATGAAACTCGTCAACCTTTGATCCCATAAACTCAGGAGGGTTCATCTTCAAGAAGTCTCTAATCCGAGCCGCCGACGCATTGCCATTCTATGGGACCTGCACAACAACCTTCTAGTTGACCTGAGCAGTCAAGGCCTACGCCAACATCTGAATGGCCGCTCGAAACTCAGCGTGGGTGGCTGGCTTTGGTGCCTAGGGCTCCTGAACACGTGGGGCTTGCTGATTTCCATGGTCATTGCCACCTCCGTGGCCTTCATCATTTCCATTCCTCCTTCCATTCATTATCCTAGGATCCATAATTCTGCAATCGTGAATCACATGAATTAGAAGGATGGAGAGACTTTTCATCGCACGACATAGAACATGAAAGAAGGGAACATTTCCTAAACGTCTAGTAGCCTCTTCGTCATAGGTGTGGTGTGCTTCAAACCCATGAAAAAGACTCTACTTAATGAAGCTTTTAGACACCCTATGACACTTCAAACCTATTGCTCTGATACTAAGTTTGTCCCGACCCGAACGTACACCCGGATCGTAGACACAGGACAAGGGACCCGAGAGACCCCAAGTCAACCCATGGCACACGCATACAACTAATCTCATTCAATAAGCAGAATGATAATCATAAAAGCATAGCGGAAACGTAATTATAGCATAACATCCGGAAATATTGGACATATACATAGTTGAGCACTACATACTTGTCTGAAAGCCTCTAATACATAAGATGGATTGATGGGACAATATCTCCAACTAACCCTACCAATACTGAAACATAAATAACATGAAAGTCCACCAACGGCCCTCGAAACATGAAGACTCACCAATAAGCTAAAAGCGTAAGCTGAGATGGACTAGGGGAGAGGATGCGCCCGAGATCCGGACCCTGTATCATGAAATGATAAAGCATAAAAAGTATGCGGTCAATACCTGGAATGTACTGAGTATGAAAGGTCAGTAAAACGGACATTTTAGAGTATTACTTTCTATGTTGTATCGTTTCATGTTGAGCATTACATGTTATTGGGAGAAGAGTCTAGCACCGAGCAGGCTAAGGGTCGACTACCCTATGCCCCAGAACAACGTGCCAATGTAGGTTGATACTATTATATTATTGGGACCTCCCCTGTGAGCTATCACCGGCCTGATTGTCCCTTCAGCTTCATATTGATATCATGGTATCGTCCATCGCCCTGGCAAGGTTATGGACGGCTCTACCCACTTGAGTGTGATAGTTGGGAACACGTAAGCTCTATCGTGGTATGTCGGTTAAGTGACGAGTCTCCCACTTTCTATGTCATTCAGATTTGTATATTCATTACTCATGATGATTACCTTATGAATTCATGTTCTAAACGTAAGGTTTGACTCATTTTTCATCTTTTGATATAAATGTTATGTTCAGCTTTGAGCCATTCGAGTCAGTCATGATGTTGTAAAGCTAAGCTGGTCATGTCATGATGAGATTATGATTTCAGAATGAATGCATGTAGCCCTTTTACTTGTACTTGAAAGCTTATGATATGTATGAAATGTTTTAAATGATTTATTTTACTTAAGCGGTTTTACTTACCTTGCATACTCGGTATATTCCACGTACTAACCGCATACTTTCTATGCTGCATTGTTTCATGATGCAGGATCCGATCCTCAGGTTCAGCCCCGCTCGTAGTCGCTTATCAGAGTTAGCACCTGCGTGGTTGGTGAGTCCTTATCTTTTGAGGACTAGACTTACAGCTTCATGTCAAATTTCAGTATCAGGTTTTATGGAGTTAGTTAGGGTCTTGTCCCATCAATTCATCTAGACTAGAGGCTTTCAGACTTATGTATGTGTAGCTTTGGATATTATTCTGATGTGCCATTGTATGAGACTTCCGATGAGTTTATAATTATGATTTCTTCATGTTTATTAAATGAGTTAGTTGAATGCTTATGCCATGGGTCGACTTGGGTCTCTCAGGGTCCCTTGTCCCGTGTTTATGATCCGAGTCTATGTTTGGGTCGTGACACACTTGGTATCAAAGCCATAGGTTTGAAGTGTCCTAGGTAGTCTAAAAGCCGCGTTAGGTAGAGTATTTTTCATGGGTGTTAAGCGTACCACACTTATGACGAAGAGGCTGCTAGACAGTTTAGGAAATGTTCCCTTCTTTCATGACCTGTGTCATGTGATGAAAAGCCTTTCTATCCTCCTAATTCGTGCCATTCGCGATTGCAGAATTATGGCACCTCAAAGGGTGAATTAAAGGAGGAATGGAGGTGGTGTCAGCCACAAGGATGGTAATGGTTATGAGCATCAACCAGCCCCACCAGTTCAGGAGCCTCAGGCACCGGAGCTAGCCGCTCATGCTGAGTTTCGAGCTGCCATTCAGATGCTTGCACAAGCCTTGACCTCTCAGGTCAATCAGCAGGATGGTGTGCATGTTCACCAAAATGGCAATATGGCGGCGGCTCGAGTCAAGGACTTCTTGAGGATGAAGTCGCCGGAGTTCTTAGGGTCCAAGATAGATAAGGACCCACATGATTTCATTGATGAGGTTGTCAAGATCACCCAAGTCATGGGGGTGAGTAGTGTTGAGTGCGCGGCCTCCTACCAGTTGAAGGGGGTGGTGTATATCTGGTTTCGCCAATGGAAGGAAAGCAGGGCAGTAGGAGTAGGTTCGGTCACTTGGGAGGAGTTTCAGGTTGCATTCCTAGACCGGTTCTTCCCTCGAGAGATGAGGGAGTTGAAAGAATCTGAGTTTGTGAACTTCAAGAAAGGAAGGATGACCATTCAGGAGTACGCCTTTGAGTTCACCCTCCTATCTAAGTATGCCCCGGAGTTAGTGGTTGACCAGCTGGCACAGGTGAGCAGGTTTGTGCATGGTATAGCAAGTTACTTGGACAAGTACTGCCGGACAGCTATGCTCCACCAGGACATGGGCTTTCCCCGCATAGTGTTGTACACCCAGAAGATGGAAGCGGTACATTCGAGGGAAAGGGAGGCCAAGAGGACCAGGATGGAGGACCACAGATTCTCTCAGCAGAGGTCCAGTGGTGGGCACCAACAGCAGACCCACCAGAGATCATCAGTCCCAGCATCTTAAGCACTAAGTGTGCCATCTAGGCCCAGACATGATCAGAGAGGGCAAGTGTCAGGCTCGAGGGGTCATACTAGTAGACCTGCAGACTCCAGCATTCCATCTTGTTGCAGGTGTGGCCGAGGACACACAGACCAGTGCTTGGCAGGGTTAGGAGCTTGTTTTGGATGTGGGCAGCCTGGACATATGCTCAAAGATTGTCCCGCTATGAGATAGGATAAGGTTGGGGGTCGAGGCCCAACTTCTAATTCAGCAGCCCCTCCCCCGTGCACAGCATATCAAGGGGCATCTACTAGCACAGCTGGCAGGCAGTGCCAGAACAGATTATATGCCTTAGCCACTCGTCAAGAGTAGGAGGCCTCGCCAGATGTAGTCACTGGTATGTTGAGAATTTTTCAAGTTGATATGTATGCTTTGCTAGATCCAGGGGCTACCCTATCTTTTGTGACACCATATATAGTCAGTAGCTTCGGAGTTAGTCCCAATGTCTTATCAGTTCCCTTCTCAATTTCTACTCTAGTAGGTGACTCAGTTATAGCTAGACTGGTGTATAGAGATTGCCCGGTCTCAGTTCTTCGTAAGATCACCTCAGCAGATTTGATAGAGTTATCCATGACCAATTTCGATGTTATTCTCGGCATGGATTGGCTATTTTCATGTTATGCTTCAGTTAATTGTAGAACCCGATCAGTAGAGTTCAGATTTCCGGGTGAGCCAATCTTAGAATGGAAGGGTAGTTTAGTTGTGCCAATAGGTCGATTCATTTCCTACCTGAAGGCCAAGAAGATGATTCCTAAGGGTTGCATGTACCATCTAGTTCGGGTTAAGTACGTGGAGTCCTAGACCCCAACCATTCAGTCAGTTCCAGTAGTATGTAAGTATCCGGTGATCTTTCCTAATCATTTGCCAGGTGTACCTCCCGAGCCAAGAGATTGATTTCCATATAGATCTTCTTCCCGACACGCGGCCTATATCTATTCCGCCCTACAGAATGGCTCCATCCAAGCTAAGAGAGTTGAAAGATCAGTTGGAAGACTTGTTAGATAAGGGCTTTATTATGCCGAGTTAATCTCCCTGGGGTGCACCAGTATTATTTGTTCGAAAGGACGGTTCCCTTCACATGTGTATTGATTATCGGCAATTGAATAAGGTTACTGTCAAGAACAGGTACCCCTTGCCCAGGATTGATGATTTGTTTGACCAGCTTTAAGGTGCCAAGTGTTTCTCCAAGATTGATCTCAGGTCCGGATATCACCAGCTTAGGGTTCGGGAGGGTGACATTCCGAAAACCGCCTTCAGGACTCGGTATGGTCACTATGAATTTGTTGTTATGTCTTTTGGACTAACCAATGCCCCTGCAGCTTTTATAGATCTAATGAACCGGGTGTTCAAGGAATATCTAGACATGTTTGTGATTGTGTTTATCAATGATATCCTCATATACTCTCGAAGCGAGGAGGAGCATGCCGCTCACTTGAGAGTAGTGCTTCAAACCCTCAAGGACCAGCAGTTGTATGCAAAGTTCAACAAATGTGAGTTTTGGTTGGACTCGGTGGCATTCCTAGGCCATGTGGTATCAAATGAGGGCATAAAGGTAGATTCCCAAATGATCGAGGCAGTAAAGAATTGGCCCAGATCGGTGAACCCATAAGATATCAGGAGCTTTTTAGGCTTAGCGGGTTACTATCGGAGATTTGTGGAGGGTTTTT
Source organism: Datura wrightii (assembly GCA_035772735.1). Lineage (NCBI taxonomy): Eukaryota > Viridiplantae > Streptophyta > Magnoliopsida > Solanales > Solanaceae > Datura > Datura wrightii. Next base: position 116,865,450 of record JASDFA010000027.1, on the reverse strand, counting down.
CATCTATTGCGCACCATTTACCAAGTTGACTCAAAAAAAGGTGAAGTTCCAATAGTCGGAGGCTTGTGAGAAAAGCTTCCAGGAATTGAAGACTCGACTCACTTTAGCACCAGTGTTGACCCTACCTGAGGGTACCTATTATACCTCGGGAAACCAAGGATCAGACTCGGGAGTCAAACAGGGAAAAATCTGGAAAATGTTGCAGCATTGCAGGATGAGTCGTTACATGACTCGTGAGGAGACCCCACGAGTCGTCAGGTGGCTCGTGGGAAGGTTGGACTGAGCTGAGGAGTTGAGGTCCCCACGGGTGTGGGAATGACTCGTGGTCAGCCACTACGAGTCATCAGGTCCACCATGGGGTAAGGTTGAGGACTTAAGCAAGGATAATGCATTGTACTTGATGGAAGGTGACCAGGACTCGTGGTCACTTATGGCGAGTCATTGAGTCACCTGTTACAAGCCCAATCGACCTGATATTGACGGGCGACCCGATGAGTCGTTGCCCTTCCTAACGAGTCATTAGCTCACCTGTTAGGGTCACCTGGCAGTTATTTTGTAATACCCCGGAAGGGCCTAAGAATAGACCCGGGAGTTGAAGTTGAAAACTGTAGAAAACCTGGAATTTTGCACCAGTACGACTCGAGGTACGAATCGTGGTGAGGACCTACGAGTCGTGATGAGTTCGGGAGCCTGAGGTTATACCACGAGTAGTCCTACGAGTCGTGGCATGTGGGTACGACTCGTGGTTAGGAGTCGTGGTGAATTTCTCAGTGGTGCCAGAGTGGGTCATCACAGGTCATGGTATGACTCGTAGGATGTAGCAACGAGCCATGCTGAGGAGTTGTGGTTTAAGTCGTATTGGTTTAGGTGGATGGTACCACGGTTGACAGTATGACCCGTAGGATGTTGGTATGAGTCGTGGTATGCCAGTCTTGGCCAAATTCATAAAATTGGGAGAAATGGTGAGGTGACCACGAGAGGTAACCACAAGTCGTGACTTGATGGTATGACTCGTGGTACGAGTCGTGGTTGGGGCCTGACTTGTTTTTCAGGGAAATTTCATTAAGGGCAATTTCGACTTTTAAACATTTTTGGACCCTAAACCACGTCTTTTTGAGGTCGGGACAGGGTCTTTCAAGGACGAAAAACTCATACTAAGTCTCATTTTGCATTTTGCAAGAACTAGAGAAGGGAGTAGGAGGAGAGTCAAGTGTTCTTCAATTCTGCAAGTTTTCACCTAGGGTTTTTCAAGGGAGTTGAGAATCACGTAATTCCAGCTATGTGTGGTTTTGAATGGGTAGTTTAGTCCCTACCCATGCCCAATTTCTCCCTAATTCCATGTTTAAGTTACCAACTTTTGATGGGTCATAACCTGAATGCGTGTTTCCTCACAAATCGATATGAATATGTTATAGTATGTCTCAAATCATGAGTCTGAATTATGGGGCTATTTTCACTTATTTTATTCATTATTTGATGATTTAATCCCTACAAGCACGTGTGCCCAAATCATGGGGTTTTGGTGAAATTCATGGATATGGTGATTTTCTCAAGCATGATATGAATTCTTGAATATAAGCATGTTTTCAACTACTCATGTTATTATGATCATGTTTCCTATAATTTAAGCATTTCATGTATGATTGAAACTATAGGCAATGCCCACATGTCACTTATGATTTACGAACTATGATTTTGGCCGATTCACGGGCCCAATTCCATGGGTAGTATTACGAATTCTCAAGCATGCTATGATTCTCACAATTTAACTAGCCATGCATGTCATGTATGAATTTATATGAGCACGTTGCATGTTTTGGGAGTAGTACTTAACACCGAGTAGGTTCAGGTTCAGGGCCCAGGTTACGCCCTGAGTCTCAGTACTACGTTCCACCGTAGGTTATGTTTGGTACCTCCTCAGTGACCGTCCCCTATGCCCTAAGGGGATTTCATGAGTGATATCACACCTTTCATGGTTCATATCCTTAGCAAGATATGTACAACCTCCCGACTATGTTTACAGGTCGGATTCCATGTGTGCTCATATGGGGTAAGTCGGTTATAGAAATCTCCCATTGTTCCTCATGGTTTTTAAGTGAATGCGTGATTATGATTATTTTGGCTCAAGTTATGTGTTATGAAATATTTTCCCCACATGTTATAACTATGACAGGTTTACGAATATTTTGGAAGTACTAAGCCTTACGACTTACTTACGATTTCAGTATTATGATCATGATGTCCCCACTCCTTTAACTTTTATGTTTTTAAGCATTGTTTAGCATACCCTACATACTCAGTACTTGCAAGTACTGACCCACATATTTTCAGGATCTGGTTCGCAGGTTCAGCATCATTCCTAGCTTGCTCTCACTTCTGCTCTCAGCTTTCGGTGGTGAGTCCTCATGATTCAAGGACTTCATGTTTAGACTTTGTTTATCTTTTGTCTTCAGAATGTTGGGGTTAGTTGGGGGTCTTGTCCTTCAACCCGTCTATTATGATTAGAGGTTTTCATACTTAAATGTAGTATTCCGCTATTTATGCTTGGATTATGTATTACCGTTTCTTAGATTTCATGTCACGTTTCATTTAAATTCTTGACTTTTAAGTTAAGTCTTCATCCTTATGTGTATGAATTAGATTTATGCTCATGCCATGGGTTGACTTGGAGACTTTCGGGGCTCCTTGTCCCATGTCTACAATCCGGGTGTACTCTCGGGTCGTGACATATTTCCTGCGAATTAGTACGGGCCTTCTCGTAATTTTCTACACTCCTAAGACTAAAACTACGTCGTTTAGAGGTCGAGACAGGGTCTTTTAAGGGGAAATCATCTATGATAAACCTCATTTTGATACTTGTAACAGTAGAGAGGAAAGAGGAAAGGGATTCAAGTGTTCTCTTTCAAGTTCTTCAAGTTTCCATCTAGGGCTTTTCAAGGGAGTTAAGAATCAAGAAGTTCCAGGTATGTGGGATTTGAATGGGTAGTTTAGTCCCTACCCATGCCCAATTTCTCCCTAATTCTATGTTTAAGTTACCAACTCTTGATGGATCATAACCCAAATACATGTTTCCTCAAAAAAATCGGTATGAGCATGTTGTAGTATGTCTAAACTCATGGGTTTGAATTATTGGGATATTTTCACTTATTTTATTCAATATTTGATGATTTAATCCCTAAAAGAACATGTGCCCAAATCATGAGGTTTCTAGTGAAATTTATGGTTATGGTGGTTTCTCAAGCATGATATGAACTTTTGAATTTTAAGCATGTTTTCAATTACTCATGTTATTATGATCATATTTCCTATATATTTAAGCATTTCAAGTATGATGGAAATTATGGGCAATGCCCACATGCCGCTTATGATTTATGAACTATGATTTCGGCCGATCCACGGGCCCAACTCCATGGCTAGTATTACGAATTTCCAAGCATGTTATGAATATCATGATTTAACTAGCCATGCATGTCATGTATGAATTTTATGAGCACGTTGCACGTTTTGGGAGTAGTACTGAACACCGAGTAGGTTCGGGGCCTAGGTTACTGTCACGCCCCGCCTTGGGAGGCATGACTGGCACCTGCTGCCCTACTAAGACCTGGACTGCTGGACTATTGAGCCTAAGCACTTCTGGTGCCAGGCTGGCTCTAACTCTAGGTACATGGAACCAACAGGCTATATAACGGTCGTAAATACAGCCTCCGGCCGACTAGGCCTATAGCCACCTGTAAGACAATAACAGCTAACCAGAACAACAGTAGTATAAAGGAACCTATGCGGGCTGACAAGGCCACCATGCTGACTAGTTTCACTGAAACGTTGAATCAAATGCTAAACTACTCTGTGACTGGCAAGGTCACCAACTATTAACTGAATAAGGCCCCACACGGCCATCATAAACAAACTAAAACATAGACACGGCCTCACACGACCGGTACGACTAACCACAGAGAATATACAATCTGAAAGCCTCTAAGAATACTGATAAGATGGTCGGGACAGGGCCCCGACCTGCACGTACTGTACAACAAAAGAAAAAGAATAAACCTCTCGCTGTAAAGCTCCGATGACAGGAGCTGATGACTCTGTGTGCTAGCTGGAATTACGAGGGATCAGCTCCTCGTCTATGAGTACCTGCAGGTAAGTAATGCAGCGCCCCCAAACGGGCGTCAGTACCACTAGTACCGAGTATGCAAAGCAATAACTAAACATAACTGACAATAGACAGTAATATTGATAGTTACTAAATAACAGAAGATAGCTAAGACTGTCTGGGATGGCAGAATCTAAACTAAGCTTAACTGTATTGGAGAGAAGGTGAGAATCATACCAGTCAATGCGGCGTCCTTCTATCTATCAATTTAATAAATAACACATATAGCATACAAAAACCTATATCAGCCCCCAAAAGCCGGAAGGTACCAATCAACATGCAATCTATATACCCCTACCCGGGTCGCCATCCAAAAATAACAATTCACTCCACTCATCTAGTAACTATGAGCATCCCGCCGACCCCCTAGGTATGCAACTTGGGCTCTCTGGGCCCCTGACTATATCTGTATCTGAGTCCAAAGGACTCCTGTAAACTATAATCTGAGATCTGTGATCTGTAATCTATAATATGTGCCCTGGGCGCAAGCGCTCGACAGGGGTATGCTATAATGCTGATCAGCCTGCTATGGGGAATGCTGCATCCCATCTTCGTCCTCTGGCGGACGGCATGTCACTCCTTGGATTGACGTATCCTCACCCTCTGGTGGGCGAGTTGACATAGCTATTAACCCTGGGGCGGCAAGGAAGCTCTAAGGGTGCCCAACATAGAACAATCAGGTATCTACAAACAACAATAATCACATATAACATATATATTAAATCTGATAATACTGTTCATGTTCTGATATTCTATTCTAAATCCCTTGCTGAAATACTGAATCTGAGACTGAGTTATACTGTGTATGGAATAATATCTCACTATCTGATACTAATTTACTGAATGTTATTCTGAATACTACATAATAATTATTCAAGCATGCTTACTGAATTCACACTGGGCATAATACGCCGCTTTGAAACGTTCTTCTGGAATTTATTCTATTTTACTATACAAGAATTACTATCTTGCCGAAGAAACTGGCTTTACATACCTCAGTTGTCGACTTCTTGACTAACTGGCATAACTCGATCAATATCCAGCTATTTCTTCCAACTTAATTCATATTCATAGCAAATAAAACTAAATTCATCAATATTCTGGAAGAAAACACTACTTTGAATATATATACTGCCCAAACTTTGACTTATCGAAAAACAGCTGAAAACTCGCTATTTCTCGGAAGTCCAGAAGGGAGAAATACTCACTTTAGGGCTAGGAGTATATTGACACTAATTTGGAGCAATTACACTTACCTTAGCTCGGTAGGACGACGATTCTCCGACCGAATTTCACGAAACTAACTCCGTAGGAATGCTCCCTGCAGCTTTATACTTCGCTACCCGAAGTTAATTTGAGTTTGGACCGCGTTTAACAGCGTAAATGAAAGGAATTTTAATTAGAAACCTTCGTCCTCTCTATTTCTCTACTGTTCTCTGGTTTACTCACTGGAAATATTGATAATTATCACTTAAAAACCGAAGTGGGGGCTTATATACTTGGGGCCTTTAAGTCGCATTTGTCGAATGCGATTTATAAGTTGCATTTGCCTTGTGACACTTCAACTTGGCGCTTATCCAGTCTCTCCCAGGGCCCTTTTTCTAGAACGTATGGCATTCTAAAACTCTTATCCAACATGCGAATAGGTCATCTAAATGTCAAGAATTTACTGGGTGTAACATCCTCCCCCCCTTAAGAACATTCGTCCTCGAATGTAAACTCCTACTCATAGGAATCTCAACTTACTCGACTTATTCTCGAAAAATTTTGGCAGAGTTTCCCCTGTAATATGGACTACCTCAAAAATCCTGAAACACAGAAAAGTCCAATACAAGTATCCCACATAATACTATAGTATTCATCACGCAATAGACTAGAGTCAACTACTTCATTATACACATAAATTTAAGGCAACTCATAAAATAAAAATACTAATGTACCTCTGGCTGATTAAGTCTGAAATAACTGAGGATATCTTACTTTCATATCTTCCTCTGCTTCCCAAGTCATTTCCTCTCGGTTCCTGTTATGCCATAATACCTTGACAGAAGAAACATCTTTAGTTCTTAATCTGTGAATCTGTCGGTATAGTATGGCTACTAGAACCTCTTCATAAGCTAGCTCCTTCGTAACCTGGACATCCTGAACTGGGACAACTTTGGAGGGGTCTCCTATATACTTCCTTAGCATGGACACATGGAAAACTGGGTGAACATACTCTAATTCTAGAGGTAAGTTCAACTCGTATGCCACTTGGCCTATTCTTCGGCGAATCTGATAAGGCCCAACAAATCTTGGGCTGAGCTTTCCTTTCTTACCGAATCTCATCACCCCTTTCATTGGAGAGACTTTCAAGAATACCCAGTCATTCACATTAAATTCCAAGTTTTTGCGCCGCACATCAGCATACGATTTCTGGAGGCTCTGAGCAGTCAGTAGGCGTTCTCTGATAAGCTTTACCTTTTCCTCTGACTGATGAATAATATCCGGCCCAATCAGCGCTGACTCTCCTACTTCAAACCAGCCAACTGGCGATCTGCACTTTCGCCCATACAATGCCTCATAAGGCACCATCTGGATAGCTGAGTGGTAACTGTAATTATAAGCGAACTCAATAAGTGGTAAGTGCTCATCCCAGCTACCTCCAAAGTCCAACACACACGCTCGCAACATATCCTCGAGCGTCTGAATAGTGCATTCTGCCTGCCCATCTGTCTGAGGGTGAAAAGCTGTGCTCAGGTTAATTTGTTTTCCCTGGCCTCCCTGAAATGATTGCAAAAATTTGGCTGTAAATTTTTCCCCTCTGTCAGAGACAATGGACACTGGAACACCGTGCAGTCTGACTATTTCTCTAATATACAACTCAGCATAATCTTCGGCAGAGAAAGTAGCCCTTACTGGCAGAAAATGGGTTGATTTTGTCAGTCTATCAACAATTACCCAAATCGAGTCATTTCTATTGTTATACCCCGTAGAATTCCCGGCACCTAGATGACCTATTCGCACGTTGGTTAAGCATATTTGAAGGCCATACGGGCTAGGGAAAGGCCCGGGAAAAGATTGGACGAGAAGCCTGTCGAACCATCGCGGAAGGAGCCGAGGCAGAGCCCCTCCGCGATGACAGCGTGTCACGGAGGAGGAGTCTCCGCGTTGGCTCCGTGACACGTTGCCCTTGTCCAGGCTCAAGTATATAAAGCCCCACTTCGGTTTAATCTCACTTAAACTCATTATAATTTCCAGAAAACGCAGCAAAACAGAGGAAGTTGAAGAGGGAATATATATTATCGTTCGATTACGTTGCCAAACGTTGTCCAAATTCAAATTAACTCCAGATACTGAGGTATTTAGCAGCAGAGAGCATTCCTACGGATTCAGTTTCATAAAATACGGCCGACGAATCGTCGAGCCACCGAGCTAAGGTAAGTGGAATTGCTCTAAACTAGTGTCTATGTGTTCCTAGCTGTGAAGTGAATATTTCTCCCTTCTGGACCGCTGAAAACTAGCGAGTTTCTGGCCGTCTTTCGATAAGCCTAAGTTTAGGCTATAAACTATATCGAAAGTGACATTGCCTTTTAAAATAAAGTTGTATTTAGTATTGATTGACATATTTATGAATGCAGTTGGGAGAAAACAGTTGAAGTACCGGCCGAGCCTCGTCCGACAGACGAATAGTTCAAGGATAAGGTATGTAAAGCTAGTTCCCTCGGCAAGTTAAGTAATATCGGTACAGTGTAGTAATTTACAGACCAGTAGAATGTTCAGAAGTCGAGGTTACGTTTATTGTGAATGTTGATACGATATGAGAAGCATCGAGTTGTAACTTGCGTGAAACTTACTAGTACGACATAGATTCTGACACAAGTGTTAGAAACTGCCCAGTATGCTCAGTATATGATGCAATTTGAGATGTTAAGATATTATTGTATTTAGTTGAAACCCCGTAAAGCGATCCAACCTCCGTAAAGCACTTCAGAAATAGAATAGCAAGCTAAAATAAAGTTTAGAATGCATGTTAGAAATAGTAAATCACGTTAACACAGAAACCTAGTAAACAGCATAGTTTTCAGCAGAAACACTATCTTATATAGCATTTGCCCCAATACAGCCCGACAGGAGACTATATTCATATTTACATATATTTACCAGTTTCAGTACGTATTAATTACGTACAGATTACTATCATCAGTTCAGCATGTAATATATATATGATACTTTACCCTTATTAGCCTCAGTATGTGAGATATACAAGGATACGTATAGGACAAGGATACGTCGCTCTACGGAGTGGCATGCCGTCCCACAGGGGAAGAAGATGGGATGCCAGTTTCCCCATATTTTGCCTTGGTCGGCTTTTATACACCTCCGTCGAGCGGGTACGCCCGGGGTGTTGATTCAGGAGTCCTCCGGACTCAGATGCAGTTATAGTCAGGGGCTCAGCGAGCCTAAGTGCATACTCAGGGAACCGGCAGGATGCTTACGGGGTTGATAGGAGATGGGATGACCGGGGTAGGGGTATAGATTCCGTGCTGGTTGTACCTCCCGGCTTATGGGGGCCGGGTAAGGTTTATGTATGCTATGTATGTTATGATATGTTGTGCTATGTTATAGTAGATACGAGTAGATCGACAGTAGAACGGTAAATCCTCAGGTATGACTCTCGCTCCTTCCAGTATGATTAAGAGAAGGTATGACTTACATTATCAGACAGGTAAGCTATTCCTTCTACTTCAGTTTCATCAGTTATATTATTGTTTTTAGATGTTTCTTTCAGTTGTTGCTTTACATACTCAGTACAAGAGGTACTGACGCCCGGTGGGGCGCTGCATTACTTCCCTGCAGGTACTCATAGACGAACAGGCGATACTACGTGATTCCTGTCAGCGATCAAGTATTCAGCTCCTGTCATCTGGAGATTGAATTCCAGAGGTGTATTTCAGTTTCTTTTGTTGTATAGTATGGGTAGGTCGGGGCCCTGTCCCGATTATTTCTATTGCTATTCCTAGAGGCTTGCAGTCTATATATGCTTTCCCTGTGGTTAGATGAGCCGGTCGTGTGAGGCCGTGCAGTTGTAGAGTTGTTAGTACTCTTTCTTTCTTTTATGATGGCCGTGTGGGGCCATAGTTTGCCAGTAGTGGTGACCTTGCCGGTCACGTAGCTTTTTAATACTTCATGATTGAGTTGCAGATAACTAGACAGCATGGTGGCCTTGTCGGCCCACATAGGTCTCCCTATATTGGTATGTTTCTGGTCAGCTGTTAGAGCAGGTACAGAAGGCTATGGGCCAATGGGCCGGGGGTTGTGTTTACAGCCGTTATATAGCCCTTTGTTTCCAGAAATATGAGTAGAGCCAGCCAGGCACCAGATGTGCCCAGGCTTAGCAGTCCAGCAGTTCAGGTCTAGCAGGGCACCAGGTGCCAGTCATACCCCCCAAGGCGGGGTGTGACATCTATGCCTTGTACGGGGTAATCCTGCTACAAAATCCATATTTACTGCTTCCCACTTCCAAAGAGGCATAGCTATGTCTTGAGTCAATCCGCCTGGTTTCTGGTGTTCAGCTTTTACTTGCTGGCAGTTAGGACACTGGGCTACGAATTCTGCTATTTCCCTCTTCATACCTGGCCCCCAGTAGATTTCTTTGATATCATGGTACATTTTCATCACGCCTGGATGGAGAGAATAGCGGGCGTAATATACCTCGCCCATAATCTGCTAGCGAAGCCCTGCAACGTCTGGAACACAAAGGAGGCCCTTACATCGCAAAACTTCATCCTCAGTTACCTGAAAAACCGACGTTTTTCCTTGCTGAACTCTGTCTTTAAGCTGAGCCAGGTCAGGATCTTCATACTGCCGTTCCTTTAACTCCACAACTAATGACGACACTGCGGTGTTCTGAATTACCGCTCTGTTGTCCTCTGTTTCTGCTACACGAATGACTAAACTGGCTAACTGGTGTATTTCTCGGGCCAATTCCCGCAGCTCGGGCTGCAAGTACGCCAAACTCCCCATAGACTTACGGCTAAGGGCATCTACTACTACGTTGGCTCTTCCTGGGTGATACAGAATATTTATATCATAATCTTTCAACAACTCTAACCAGCAACGCTGCTGCAAATTCAACTCTCTCTGAGTGAAGATATACTGTAGGCTCTTATGATTAGTGAAAATATCCACATGGACGCCATAAGGGTAATGTCTCCATATCTATAGGGCGTGGATCACTGTGGCTAGTTCCAGGTCATGGGTAGGATAATTCTTTTCGTGTTTCCTCAACTGTCTGGAAGCATAAGCAATTACTTTACCATGCTGCATCAACACACATCCTAACCCAACACCCGAAGCGTCACAATAAACTGCATAACCCTCTGTACCTTCTGGCAATGCTAACACTGGGGTGGAGGTCAACCTGTCTTTCAATTCCTGGAAACTCTGCTCACATGCCTCCATCCACTGAAACTTTACTGCTTTTAGCGTCAGCTTAGTCAGAGGTGCCGCTATGGTGGAGAATCCCTCAACAAATCTTCTGTAGTACCCTGCTAATCCTAGAAAATTGCGTACTTCGATCGGAGTGGTAGGTCTGGGCCATGTTTTTACTGCTTCTATTTTCTGTGTGTCTACTTGTATACCAGCATCTGACACGATATGCCCCAAGAAGGCTACTGAGTTCAGCCAAAATTCACATTTAGAGAACTTGGCATATAGTTGACGGTCCCTGAGAATCTGGAGCACTGTCCGCAAATAATCCTGGTGGTTTGCCTCTAAGCGAGAATACACCAGAATATCATCAATAAACACTATCACGAATAGGTCCAGGTATGGTCTGAAGATGTTGTTCATCAGGTCCATGAATACTGAGTGAGCATTCGTCAGCCCAAAGGACATGACTAGGAATTCAAAATGGCTGTATCTGGTCCTGAAGGCAGTCTTCGGAATGTCCCTTTCATGAACTCGAACCTGATAATATCCAGACCATAAGTCAATCTTGGAGAAACATCTGGCCCCTTGTAACTGATCAAACAAAACATCTATTCTGGGAAGCGGATACTTATTCTCAACTGTAACCTTGTTCAACTGTCGGTAGTCTATACACATGCGGAGGGAGCCGTCCTTCTTTCTCACAAATAGAACCGGCGCACCCCAAGGTGAAGTACTCGGCCTAATAAAGCCCTTATATAACAGATCCTTCAGCTGTTCCTTTAGTTCTCTAAGTTCAGCAGGAGCCATAAGATACGGAGGGATCGATATGGGTTGAGTTCCTGGTAGCAAATCAATTGCAAAATCTATTTCTCTTTCTGGGAGAATACCAGGTAGCTCATCTAGGAATACGTCGGGGAATTCATTAACTACTGAAATAGACTGGAGAGTCGGAGGCTCTACTCGCACATCCTGGACTCTGACTATGTGGCAAATGCATCCCTTAGCTATCAACTTCCTTGCCTGAAGGTAGGAAATAAACCTACCTTTTGGCGTAGCTGTACTTCCCTTCCACCTCGTACTGCCTCCCCTAGAAAGTGGAATCGGACCGTCTTGGTCCAGCATTCTACATTGGCATAGCACGACACTAATCAATCCATACCCATAATGGAATCGAAATCAATCATCTCTAATTCTACCAGATCTACTGTGGGCTGGCGATCAGAAACCTCTACTGTACACCCTCGATAAACCCTTCTGGCTATGATGGAGTCACCGACAGGTGTAGATACTGAAAAGGGTTGCTGAAGCAACTCTGGTACAACACTGAGCTTTCGAGCCACAAATGGGGTAACGTAGGACAAGGTAGATCCTGGATAAATCAATACATAAGCAGGGTAAGAACAAATAGTCATCATACCTGTTACCACATCTGGAGACGCCTCTGAGTCCAGCCTCCCTGGTAATGCATAGGTACGGCTTGGGCCCGTACCTAAACTCGAGGCCCCTAATCTGCCTCGGCCCCTACCTGCTGGGACTCAGGGCCTACACCCTACCGAGGCTGCTGGAGCTCGCGGCCCTGCTGACGCCCTGTCCTGTCTATCTCGATTACCCTGACTCCTGGCTGGATAGTCTCTCATCACATGACCCTCCTTCCCGCATATATAACACCCTATGGAGCCATATCTACAAGCTCCAGTGTGGGGTCGGCTGCAAATAGGGCAAGGTGGGGGTGTATACCCGCTCTGCTCTGCCCTCCTCTACTGGGGTGAATCTACCGTTCGAGAACTCCTACCGGACTCTGTATGTCCTCGGCGACCAAATCTACCCTACTGTGATGGAGGCGGGGGTCTAGGTGTCCTATCTGACAATTGTGGCCTAGGCCCTCTCCAAATCTCCCCCTGTATCTCATCTGATCTATCCCTGCGATGTTGTTCTTGATTTATTCGTCTGCTATCCTGTTGTCGTTGTCTAAGGCCCTCAATATTCTGGGCAAAGGCTTGCACCCGAGCAATATCCATAACTTCCCACAGCATAGCTGTCATGCATGCCTCAATATATTTTTGGTTTAGACCCATAATAAACCAGTGGACTCTAGATGGCATGGTATCCACAAAGGCTGGAGCATAGCGGGCCAAGGAATCGAACTGCAGGGCATACTCCCGTACACTTCTCTCCCCCTGCTCCAAGTGCAAAAACTGGTCCATCTGGGCTTGTCAGATTTCTCATGGCAGATAAAAGTCCAAGAAAGCCTCTGAAAAGCTGGACCAGGTCGGAGGGGCAACATCTCTCCCTCGAGACTTTTCCTAACTCTCATACCGCTAACTCAACCGACTCTATAGATGTCACATGCATGACTCAGAAGATTCTCTGCATCTGATCCAGGAAGTCCTGGGGGTCCTCTGCCTGATCCGACCCTGTGAACTGCGGGGGACCTAGTGCCAAAAATTCTCGGACCCTCGAACTGCCAAGCCCACCTGATGACTCTGCTGTTACGGGTGGCACTGACTGGTGCTGAGTAGCCATCATTTGTGCCAACATAACTACTGCATTCGAATTTCCTGGTCAGATGGTGTAGGTACAGGAACTGTCAGAGGTAATTTGATCCCGAGTGGCTCTTGGTGGGGTGGGAACTGCTGTGAAGGTCGAGATGACGCCTCTGTATCGCCCTTAGATCGGGCTGATTCTAAGTGAGGCTGAGGCATCCTGTTGGTGCCTTCTCCTGCTGCGGTATCCAGTCTTCTACCAGTGACAAGATGTCGTTGGTCTGTCATTTTATCTGTAAACAAAGAGCATGATAAGTTTTAGGGACTCAACCCTATATTGTACTGCTCCATGGCATGACTGATTATGAAGAAAGAGTAACCATCCTATCATGCCTTGCAGCCTCCTGCCTATGGTATGTGGTGCATGATTATAATCATAATTTGGTTAGTCTTCTCTTCCAGTTGCTAGCCAAGAACATTAGCCTAGAGATTAAAACTCTCGTATTTAATCTCACTTAAGAATCATAAACCATCCGTCTACATTTCTGTGATCAAATGCAATTTATGACCTAGCAATACAATTTCGGTTCCTAAATTGACTAATACGACTTTCAAGTATATTTCTATCAGGAAAGCACATCAAAACCCAATTTTCCCAAATCAAGTTAAGAACAATACCCTATTAATTCACAACTTTCCAATTTTGTGCTCTCTCGAGTGAAATCGGACTTTTTAGATGTACATTAATGTCGGCCACACACTAATGCAGTAGAAACAAAAATTAATAGAACAACATGGAAGAAGAAGATGAAAAACCATATAATTCAATAATCAAAATTCATCACCATTGTTCATAACCTCAGCAAGGAAGAGAATTAGCCACTCATTTGTGGATTAATCATCCTAAAACAAGTGTTAATCAGACAAACAATTGATTGAAAGAAGAAAGAAAGAGAGAAAAACCTTGAGCTTTTTCGTCCCTCAACTGCCTGTAACCCACGTCCTTGCTTCACCAAGTCTGAATTTCTTAAAAATAAGCCTAAGTGTTCTATTTATACTAATGGGAATTTTTCCCGGAATAACAAGCAACGTGTCACGGAGTGCATCGCGGAGCACTGCCTCCGTGACACGGCGTGGACGCAGACCCTTTCTGGAAATTTAGGGTCCAGGAATAAAGCTTCAACGTGGCACGGCATGCAACGCGGAGGCTTGCCTCCATGCCACGGAGCTGTCGCGAGGCTCCACTGGAAATTGACAAATTATTCACCCTCCAGGCAGAATGCCTCCGCGATGGTAGCGTGACACGGCTCCATCGCGGAGCCCCTTTATATTGTGCAGTCCAATGCCTTTTTCGTGCTCGAATCCAAGTCCAACTCCGATATTGTTCCAACATGCCTTTTAGCTCCTCAAAATCACCTTTTACCTACAAAACAATGCTAATCATGTTGGTTAGTATAAATTCACATTTTATTACCAATTACATGAAAATGTATACACATTGCACAATAAACAAGGCGAAAATGATACGTTTGAGTATCACTTGGGCATATAAATCTACCCAAGATCACTTACCCCACACTTAAATCCTTGTTCGTCCTCGAACAACAAATACACAATTCATGCAAATTACATCCCAACCTTCGCTACTATGGTGCGACAACTTACGCTACGGTCATACCGATCATTCAATATTGTAAATCATCAAGAAAACATGCATGGTCTTAACAATGCAATGACCTTTAATACATTAAGACTTCCTAGACTTTAAGAATCGACCCTCGATATCGGCAAACTCATGCAAATCAGCTAATCAAGATATCCGACACGAAAATCAATCTTTCATCAAGCATGTGCCCTCACAACTCAAGAGAATCTTCCCCTTTATGTTCATGTGACACACAAACATTCAAGTAGGGGCATGTAAAAATTAATTTCACTCTCTCTCCCAAAAGAATTCACATGCATCATGTCATGACCCATAGGCTTGCCCTTAGTGTATTACTCCACTAATATAAAGAAATGCAATGTAGGATCACATAGGACTTTAATGGGTTGTAATGGAAGCTATGGAACTAGTATATATTGGATTAGCCAATAATAGTCACTAGCATCCTTAAGCGCCTTTTCAACACATTCTCATCTACTCATGGCCATTGTTTCTCTCTTTTCTTTTTTCATCATCCCATTCATGCTGGTTTACTTGCGTATGACCCATTTCATCAAACACACTTGACACAACAACAAAGGTTTTTCATGCACCTTCATTATCATTTCATTATAACAAGTGCCTCTTCAACCTTTTCTTTTCTTTCCTCACTCTGCTTTTCTTTTTCTTTTCACCATTCTCACTCTTCGACACTTTGGGAAAAATCTTTTTTTGTTTTTCTTAAGCGCTTAAGAGTTTTGTATAGACTTTACGGCTAATGAAAAGAAAGGGTTAAGCTCAGTTTATACATTTTTGGACAAAAGAAAGAAATAATAGGCTAAAGGCTCAACGGGCTGACTAGGGTATACAATCACATAAAAAGGAGAGTATGACAAGAAAAAATAGAAACTCTCGGTTAAGACAAAGAAATGCCTATATCCTTTCCAACACTACACCTCCTTCATTTCATTTTGTACACACACCAGGCAAGTTCTAGACACTTCACAATAGCATGGAATAACAATACCTCACTTCACACTTCATGCACATGCTCAATTCAAGATGCATTCACAGACTCTTTAATTAGCCAATTACATGAATTCAAAAATTTAGCCTCAATCACACCGAATCGAACTCTACAGCCTAGGTATCTCAACATATTTACAAAATTGCATGCTTTCATACGAATCACTTTTACATTTTGAATATCAGTTACAACACGCAACCAAAATTTCACAACCATATAGTAACTACAGGTTCCGTGATGCAATCCACCAAAGAAAAAAACTGAAAACAAATTAAAATCACTACTCCTACCGACTACATTTCCCTTAAGACGGTCGTCATCCATCCATCATAGGGAACGGTCACTAACTATGACGTCGGTTCAATGGGACTATTCTCGGTAAAAGAACCGAAAACAAACTCCGAGAAACCCAAAAATAAAAATTGAAAAAATTTTTCAAACACACCGATCATTTCGATGGAGAGAAAAAGAAAAAATTAAATGAAGAAAATATTTACAAAAAATTTTTACAGACTTAGCTGGCAAACCACAACATTTCACAACACACATCATCAATTACCACAAATATATACAGATACAAACCAGTTTGCCATTCACAAAAAAAGGGAAACATAAACATAAATACAAAACAGAGGAAAGAACATACAAGCAAACCAGCCCAGCCCCAGCACCTAACTACTCCCCACCCCACACTTAAATCGAACACTGTCCCCAGTGTTCACAAAAATTAAAATCACAAAATTTTGGGTGGTGGAACTCCCTGATCAGTCAAAATATTTGACTTCTTCATCCGGTGCTGCTGCCTCATCGCCCATGTCCGAGTCACCTCCATCGTCGTCATCGGACTCCACATCGGAGTCCTCCCGACGTGTCTCCTCATCCGTAGGGACATCATCATCAGTAGTCTCTACAAAGGCTGGCCCCACTCGGCATGTCTCCTCATCCTCCCGATTGTGTTTGGGGTGTAAATAGATCTATCCTTGATAACATGTTGTAAATATTGTTAAAGACTAAGTGTGGGGTAAATTTTGTTTAACCCGACCTTAGCCAAAACTAACAAGTTTTTAGCTTAACGTTGTGCTTGTCTGTGTAAATGGACAGGTACAATGGCTAGCCGACAAGATAAAGGCAAGGGTGCTTCAACCTCAGGCACCGGCAGAAAGAGAATGAGACTGGGCACTGCTGTCCCAGCTGCACCTGCTGTTCCACGCGGTCAACACCGCCGATACGGAACACGATGGGTGACCGATGAAGGGAAGAAGTGGTACGCAAAGCATAAGGAGAACAAGTACTTCCCGGAGGAACATATTGCAAGGGAACCACTTGCACAGGAGTTCCCTCGCATCATACAGAGAATTGAAGCAGCTGGGCTCAGCTTTATTTTTCAGGAGCCCACGGAGTGCAACCTTCACTTGGTCCGGGAATTTTATGCCAACTGGAACCCGGCCATCAGAAGCCTCACTATTAAAATCAGAGGGCAGATTGTCACTCTGGAACCCCAGCAGCTGAATGCCATCGTTGGAGTGCGGGACACAGACGCCCACGTTCTCTGCCAGCTCAACATCACCCCACCGTACGCCGACATCAGACGTACGTTGTGCGGGGCTCGATCCACAGCCCGATGGAGTAGACACAAAGAGAGGGGTTACCACCAGACTCTGCCTTATTCGCAGATGAACAGGGAGGCCAGAATCTGGCTAAAAATTGTATGTTCGTGTTTGATCCCGGGAGTACATATGACAGACGTGACCCGGGACCGTGTCTGCCTGGAGTATGCCCTTATGAAAGGGCTTGAGATTAATGTGGGGGCGGTTATAATATCCGCCATGAAGAGAGCCAGACTACACCAGGGCCACAGATACGGGTTTGGCGGACTCATCACCACCTTCCTCCGAGGCCTCGACGTTGAGGAAGAAGCCTTGGATTACATTCCGCAGTTGGAGCGGCGGGCCCTTGATGTGACAAAGACCAAGGCCCCCGACACTACACACGGACCTGTGCTGACTCTGGGCGAGCGACATGCTCGTGACGACCAGTATATGGCCCGTATGTTCGGTATGCAGATGCTGCAGCTACGGATAGGTGGGAGACCAGCCACCGAGGATGAATTATGGCAGCTGGAGCTGGACTACCCTTTTGGCGAGAACGCCAGAGCTTTATGCAAGGTGGGGCCAGCCTTTGTGGAGCCGACTGATGACGACGTCCCTACTGATGAAGAGACACGTCGTGAGGACTCTGATGTGGAGTCCGATGACGGCGAGGGAGCTGATTCAGATATGGGCGACGAGGCCGCATCACCGGATGAGGAAGTCGAATATTTCGACTGAGCAGGGAGTTTCACCACCCAAAATTTTGTGCTTTGTATTTTTGTGAACACTGAGGACAGTGTTCGATTTAAGTGTGGGGTGGGGAGTAGTTAGGTGCTGGGTCATAGGCTCTAAATCTGCTGTATATTCTTCCTTGACGTTTGTGTATGTCTGTACTTTCCCTGTTGTTGTGAACTGATTTGTGAATGATGTGTATATATTTGTTTGTGGCTAATGATGTGTGTCTTTAAAAAGTTATGGTTGCCGTTGTAAATATTTTGTAAATTTTGTAAATATTTTTTTCTCTATCGATATGATCGATATTTTTCAAAATTTTTGCGAAAGGATGTTGCACTTATCAACATATTTTGTAAATATTTTTTCATCGAAAGGATCGATGTGTTGCAAAAATTTTGAAGTTTTATTTTTGGGTTTCTCGGAGTTTGTTTTCGGTTCTTTTACCGAGAATAGTCCCATTGAACCGATGTCATAGTTAGTGAACATTCCCTATGATGGATGGATGACGACCGTCTTAAGGGAAATGTAGTCGATAGGAGTAGATGATTTGTTTTTAGTTTCTTTGGTGGATTGCATCAATAAACTGTAGTTGCTTATGGTTGCTAAAATTTTGTTGCATGTGTAATTGATGTTCGAAATGCGAAAGTGATTCGTTTGAAAGCATGTAATTGTGTAAATATGTTGAGTTACCTAGGCTATAGAATTTGGTTCATTATGATTGAGGCTTAATCTTGAATTCATGTACTTGACTAATTAAAGAGTCTGTGAATGCATCTTGATTCGAGCATGTGCATGAAGTGTGAGTGAGGTTTTGCTATTCCATGTCATTGTGAATTGTCTAGAACTTGCCTGGCGTGTATACAAAGTGAAATGAAGGAGGGGTAGTGTTGGAAAGGATGTAGGCATTTCTTTGTTTTAACCGTTAGTTTCCATTTTTTTTTGTTAAATTCTACCTTTCTATATGTTGTATACCCTAGTCAGCCCGTTGAGCCTTTAGCCGATTTCTTTCTTTTGTCCAGAATTGTATGAACTAAGCTTTATTCCTTCTTTTCATTAGCCTTGAAGTCTATAAGAAACTCTTAAGCGCTTATAAAGAACAGAAAATTGTTTCCCAAAGTGTTAAAGAGTGAAAAGAGTGAAAAGAAAAAGAAAAGCAGAGTGAAGAAAGAAAAGATGATGTTGAAGAGGCAATAGTTGTAACTAAATGAAATTGAGGGTACATGAAAACCCTCTGTTTTGTGTCAAGTGTGCCTGATGAAATGGGTTGTATGAAAGTAAACCAGCATGAAGGGGAGAAAAAGAGAAAAGAGAGGAACAATGTCCATGAGTCGATGGGAATGAGTTGAAAAGGCGCTTAAGGATGCTAGCAACTATTATTGGCTAATCAAATATATATATACTAGATCCATAGCCCAGTTACAACCCATTAAAAGTCCTATTTGATCCTACACTGCATTTCTTTATATTAGTGGAGTAATACACTAAGGGCAAGCTTATGGGTCATGACATGATGCATGTGAATTCTTTTGGGAGAGAGAGTGAAATTAATTTCTATATGCCCTTACGTGCATGTTTGTGTGCTGCACGAGCATAAAAGGGGAAGTTTCTCTCGAGTTGTGAGGGTACATGCTTGATTAAAGATTGATTTTCGGGTCGGATTTCTTGATTAGTTGATTTGCATGAGTTTGCCGATATCAAGAATCAATTCTTAAAAGTCTAGGAAGCCTCGATGTATTAAGGTCATTGTCTTGTACGACCAAGCATGTTTTCTTGATGATTTGCAAAAAAAAAAAAATCGAATAATCGGTATGACCGTAACGTAAATGGTTGCACCATAGTAACAAAGGTTGAGATGTGATGTGCATGATTTGTGTATGTGTTGTTCGAGGACGAACAAGGATTTAAGTGTGGGGTAAGTGATCTTGGGCAGATTTATATGCCCAAGTGATACTCAAACGTACCATTTTTACCTTGTTTGTTGTGCAATGTGTATATAATATCATGTATTTGGCAATAAAATGCGAATTTATACTAACCAACATGATTAGCATTTGTTTTGTAGGATAATGTGATTTTTAGGAGCAAAAATGCGTGTTGGACTTATGTCGGAGTTGGACTTGGATGCGAGCGTGGAAAAGACCTCGGATGGCACATTTTACACTGGCTCCGCGATGGCGTCGTGCCACGCTGCCATCGCGGTAGCACACTGCCTGGAGAGGAAATTAATTGGCAGATTCCAGTGAGGCATCGCGACAGCTCCGTGGCACGGAGACAGGGCTCTGCGATGGCCTCCGTGCCACATTGAAGCCAATTATCCGGACCCTGAAATTTCCAGAGAGGGTCCGCGTCCACACTGTGTCACGGAGGCAGTGCTCCGCGTTGGCCTCCGTGACACGTTGCTTGTTATTCCGGGAAAAATTTCCCACTAGTATAAATAGCACACTTAGGTTATTTTTAAAAGAGTCTTCTTTTAGTTTTAGTTTTTTTTGTGGAGTTCAGAAGTGGAAAGAGGAACGTGGTTTTGTGGCAGTTGAAGAATAGAAAAGATAAGAGTTTTCTTCTCTTCCCTTCTTCTTTTCCTTCAATTGTATGCATGATTTACACTCATTCTAGGATGATTAATCCAAGAATGAGTGGCTAATTCCTTTCTTGCTGAGGTTTTGAACTTGTGTAATGATTCTTGGTAATAATTGATATGGTTTCTTCTTCTTCTTGCATGTTGTTCTATTAATTCTTGTGCTTATTACATTCTTGATTGGCCACCATTAATGTATATCTAAAAAGTCCAATTTCACTCGAGAGAGCATGAAATTGAAAAGTTGTGAATTAATAGGGTATTGTTCTTAACTTGATTTGGGAAAATTGGGTTTTGATGTGCTTTCTTGATAGAAATATACTTGAAAGCCGTATTAGTCAATTTAGGAACCGGAATTGTAGTGTTAGGTCATAAATTGCATTTGATCACAGAAATGTAGACGAATGGTTTATGAAGCTAAAGTGAAATTAAATACGGAAGTTTTAATTTCTAGGCAAACGTTCTTGGCTAGCAATATAAAGAAGAAGATGACCAAATTTTCATGATTATCAAGTTCATTACTCGTTCTTAACCTTGGCATGTGCATATCCATTGTCTAAACTCAACGTAAATAGTAGTTATTAATTTTAGTAGATAATTAGTTTAGAAACAAAACATACTCAAATCTTGATTGGATTGTTGTTAACATAGTTAGAAATAGAATAGAGATATAGTAAACTAGGCAGTTTTGCATATCTAGAGCAGCCTCCTTGGATCGATACTTGGCTACTTAGCCACTTTATTACTTGTTTGACCACGTACACTTGCGTGTCGGTGTATAATATATACCGAGCAGCAGAGCGCGAACACGGAGGTCCTCCTCCGTGACACGGAGCCATCGCCCCAGCTCACTGTCTCTGCATTTTATTCATTTTTTCATACCTGGCCTTTTCCTTCACGATTCCGTGCACATTTTTCTCCGTTTGACCTAAAAATCACCTCACTAAACAAAATTGGTTAGATTAATAAGTTTCACTAACTAAAATGAAAAAATACTCCTAAAACGAAAAATTTGTACTAAATCATGAAAAAGAAAATTAAAATAAAATCTATTTACACTTTACAAAATAAAAGAAAAGAAAAAAAATATTTTTCATGGGTTGCCTCCCGTGCAGCGCCTAGTTTACCGTCGCGGCTCGACGTCCCTTATGCTCGATTGTCCACTAGGGTGATGGACGATTTCTCACGATCATTGTCCTCTCCCCAGTAGTGCTCACCCTTATCCAGTGGTCTTCCTATCAACTCTCGGGAATCATTCATTTGTTTAGCATTCCCATGATCAATTACATTGATCACCGAGAGTTCTTCATTCACCAACGGGAGCTTGGGTGCTTTGTACACATCGAACACCTCTACTTTGTCATGTGCTCGCATTGTAAGTTGACCCGCAGCTACGTCGATTAATGCTTTCCCGATTGCTAAGAAGGGTCATCCCAAAATAAATGGGACTTCCGCGTCTGGTTCAAAATCCAGAACAATAAAATCTACCGGGAAAATGAGGGATCCCACTTGCACAAGCACATCCTCAACAATGCCATCCGGACTAGCTAAGGATCTGTCTGCTAACTGCAAGATTACAGTTGTAGGTCTAGGACTCCCTAGACCTAACTTTCTGAATACCGAAGAAGGCATCAGATTTATGCTCGCCCCCAAGTCACACAATCCACGAGCTCGGATACTCTGCCCAATAGTAAGCTGGATAGTAAAACTTCCAGGGTCTTTTAGCTTCATGGGCAGTCTATTTTGGATCCGGGAAGTGCATTCTTCCGTCAAAGCTACCGTGGCATACTCAGTCAAACGACATTTGTTGGCCACGATGTCTTTAATATATTTGGCATATTTTGGCACTCCTTGCAAGACATCAACAAGAGGTAAGTTAACATGTACCTGTTTAAGCACCTCCATGAATTTCTTGAAACACGCCTCCTCTTTGTGTTTCTTGAGTCGTTGAGGGAACGGGGGTGGAGGTCTTTCTGATTCAGCTTCTTTGGTCTTCCCCCTATCCAAAGTTTTCTCTCCCTCAACATCTGCTGCTCCTGACTTTTGAGGTGGTCTTTCTGGTTCCACCTCCTTCAGCTGCAAACCACTCCTTGTGGTCACTGCATTTACCTGCTTCGGATTAGGATCCATGTCGCTAGGCAGTCCTACTCTGGGCCTTGTATTTTGGGCACTAGCAAATTGCCCAAATTGATACTCAAGAGCCTTGGTCGCTAATTGATTATTTTTTACTTCGGCTGCCAATTTAACATAGTCAGCCTGCAATTGTGCCTGGTTAGCGATCATGGTCTTGAACATCTCCTCAATGCTAGGTGATGGTGGTGGAGGAGGGGCATTGTGATTTCTGAATTGAGATTGGTAGTTCTGTTGCCCTCCTTGATTTCTTGGCATCCCCTGACCCGAACTTTGGCCTTGTTGGTTGTTGCTACCCCACGAAAAATTTGGATGGTTCCTCCAATTTGAGTTGTAGCCACTACCAAACTGCTGCTGATTTCTTTGTGCATTTCCCACAAAGTTAACAGAATCTGGGTTTGCTCCACAGCACTCAGCTGAGTGCTCACTGCTTCCACACACTTCACACCACATTTGCTAGACCGTATTGACTGAAGCTGAAGGCTGGTTCAAATTCATGTTGCTGAAGTGGTTGTTCAACTGATTCTGCAAGGCAGCTATCTGTGCAGCGATAGCTGTAAATCCATCCACTTCAAGCACTCCTGCTGCTTTCCTTGCTCCACCTCGTGATGAATCAGCATTCCATTCTGGATTGCCCTGCGAAATCCGGTTTAGCAAAGTGTACAGCTCCTCATAAGTCTTTTCCAGCGCTTGCCCTCCAGCTGCTGAGTCTAACAAAATTTTAGTATGGGGTTCCAAACCCTCAATAAATGTGTGTACCAACACCTCATTGGACTGATGATGATGAGGACAGTCCCGCAACATGGATTTAAATCTTTCCCAGGGTTGATACAAATTTTCCCCCTCCCTCTGTTTGAAACTTAGAATTTGACTTCTAAGTCTGGTTGTTTTACCTGAGGGAAAAAATCTTATCAAGAACTTCCGTGCTAGATCATCCCACGTTGAGATAGAATTTGGTGGCTCAGCTTTTAACCACCTCTTGGCTTCACCAAGTAATGAGAACGGAAATAGTGTGAGCCGAACATAATCAGGTGACACTCCAGCGGGTATATAAGTGTCACTTATCTCCAAAAAGTTTTGGAGATGTTGTTGTGGGTCTTCATGAGGGAGACCGGTAAATTGCCCGCTTGTGTGCAACAGTTGCACCATGTTCTGCTTAAGTTCAAATCTCCCTCCAGGCTCTGGTTTGCGGATACATGAATGTACATTGTTGGCATGTGGGATTGCCACCTCGCGAACCGGCCTTGCTGCTGCTTCGTCGGGCACTAACACTGCCCTCACAACCGGTGGATTTTGTTGCTCCATAATAGTCTGTCTGAGCAACTGCAGCTTCTTTTGTAGAGCTTCTCTGTGTTTACTATGAAATTCACGTTCAGGCTCTATATAAGATTCCACCAGCTCTTTGTCTCTTGCCAGTGTTCACAGAAATCAAGTCTGCAAAATACAGGCTAAGACCAAGTTGTCAACACTTAAGAAAATAAAATAAAAATACAGTAAATTTACACTTAACACAATTTCACCAATTGCCTAGTCTCCCCGGCAACGGCGCCAAAAACTTGTCCGGTGCTTTGGTTGGGGTTAAAAACCGACACGCAAGTCCACGTGGTCAAACAAGTAGTAAGTGGCTTAAGTAAGCCAAGTATCGCACCAAGGAGACTCTGGATAAGTAAAAATTGCTCAAGTATACTATATTCTATCGTACTTCTATATATGCTGACAACAAAGTAACCAAAAGTTAAATGATTTGTTTATAAATTATATACTAAAACTATTAACAAATATCTACTTTGAATTGAAACTATGGATATGAGCATGCCAAGGTTAAGAACATGTAATGAACTTGATTATAATCATAATTTGGTTAGTCTTCTCTTCCAGTTGCTAGCCAAGAACATTAGCCTAGAGATTAAAACTCTCGTATTTAATCTCACTTAAGAATCATAAACCATCCGTCTACATTTCTGTGATCAAATGCAATTTATGGCCTAGCAATACAATTTCAGTTCCTAAATTGACTAATACGGATTTCAAGTATATTTCTATCAGGAAAGCACATCAAAACCCAATTTTCCCAAATCAAGTTAAGAACAATACCCTATTAATTCACAACTTTCCAATTTCGTGCTCTCTCGAGTGAAATCGGACTTTTTAGATGTACATTAATGTCGGCCACACACTAATGCAGTAGAAACAAGAATTAATAGAACAACATGGAAGAAGAAGATGAAAAACCATATAATTCAATAATCAAAATTCATCACCATTGTTCATAACCTCAGCAAGGAAGAGAATTAGCCACTCATTTATGGATTAATCATCCTAAAACAAGTGTTAATCATACAAACAATTGATTGAAAGAAGAAAGAAAGAGAGAAAAACCCTGAGCTTTTTCGTCCCTCAACTGCCTGTAACCCACGTCCTTGCTCCACCAAGTCTGAATTTCTTAAAAATAAGCCTAAGTGTTCTATTTATACTAATGGGAATTTTTCCCGAAATAACAAGCAACGTGTCACGGAGTGCATCGTGGAGCACTGCCTCCGTGACACGGCGTGGACGCGGACCCTTTCTGGAAATTTAGGGTCCAGGAATAAAGCTTCAACGTGGCACGGCATGCAACGCGGAGGCTTGCCTCCGTGCCACGGAGCTGTCGCGAGGCTCCACTGGAAATTGACAAATTATTCACCCTCCAGGCAGAATGCCTCCGCGATGGTAGCGTGACACGGCTCCATCGCGGAGCCCCTTTATATTGTGCAGTCCAATGCCTTTTTCATGCTCGAATCCAAGTCCAACTCCGATATTGTTCCAACATGCCTTTTAGCTCCTCAAAATCACCTTTTACCTACAAAACAATGCTAATCATGTTGGTTAGTATAAATTCACATTTTATTACCAATTACATGAAAATGTATACACATTGCACAATAAACAAGGCGAAAATGATACGTTTGAGTATCACTTGGGCATATAAATCTGCCCAAGATCAGTGCACAACACATCCATACACAAGTCTCTACTTAGCACGGCTTGCAGACTCCCTGGGATACGACCTACTCTGATACCAAGTTTGTCATGCCCCGCCTTGGGAGGCATGACTGGCACCTGGTGCCCTACTAAGACCTGGACTGTTGGACTACTGATCCTAAGCACTTCTGGTGCCAGGCTGGCTCTAACTCTGGGTTCATGGAACCAACGAGCTATATAACGGCCGTAAATACAGCCTCCGACCGACTAGGCCTATAGCCACCTGTAAGACAATAACAGCTAACCGGAACAACAGTAGTATAAAGGAACCTATGCGGGCCGATAAGGCCACCATGCTGACTAGTTTCACTGAAACGCTGAATCAAATGCTAAACTACTCTGTGACCAGCAAGGTCACCAACTATTAACTGAATAAGGCCCCACACGGCCATCATAAACAAATTAAAACATAGACATGGCCTCACACGACTGGTACAACTAACCACAGGGAATATACGATCTGCAAGCCTCTAAGAATACTGATAAGATGGTCGGTACAGGGCCCCGACCTACCCGTACTGTACAACAAAAGAAAAGGAATAAACCTCTAGCTATCAAGCTCCGGATGACAGGAGCTGACGACTCTGTGTGTTGGCTGGAATTACGAGGGATCAGTTCCTCGTCTATGAGTACCTGCAAGCAAGTAATGCAGCACCCCCAAACGGGCCTCAGTATCATTCGTACCGAGTATGAAAAGCAATAACTAAACATAACTGAAAAAAGAAAGTAATATTGATAGTTACTGAATAACAGAAGATAGCTAAGACTGTCTGGGATGGAAGAATCTAAACTAAGCTTAACTGTATTGGAGAGAAGGTGAGAATCATACCTGTCAATGCTGCGTCCTGCTATCTATCAATTTAATAAATAACACATATAGCATACAAGAACCTATACCAGCCTCCATAAGCCGGAAGGTACCAATCAACATGCAATCTATATACCCCTACCCCGGTCGCCATCCAAAAATAACAATTCACTCCACTCATCTAGTAACTATGAGCATCCCTCTGGCCCCCTGGGTATGCAACTTGGGCTCTCTGGGCCCCTGACTATAGCTGTATCTGAGTCTGGAGGACTCCTTTAAACTGTAATCTGAGATCTGTGATCTGTAATTTGTAATATGTGCCCTGGGCGCAAGCGCTCGACAGGGGTATGCTATAATGCTGATCAGCCTGCTATGGGGAATACTGCATCCCATCTTCATCCTCTAGCGGACGGCATGCCACTCCTTGGAGTGACGTATCCTCACCCTCTGGCGGGCGAGTCGACACAGCTATTAACCCTAGGGCGGCAAGGAAGCTCTAAAGGTACCCAACATAGAACAATCAGGGCTCTACAAACAACAATAATCACATATAACATATAAATTAAATCTTATAATACCATCCATGTTCAGATATTCTATTCTAAATCCCTTGCTGAATTATACTGAATCTGATACTGAGTTATACTGAGTCTGGAATAATATCTCGCTGTCTGATACAAATTTATTGACTTTTATTCTGAATATGACATAATAATTATTCAAGCACGCTTACTGAATTCACACTGGGCATAATACTCCGCTTTGAAATGTTCTTCTGGAATTTATTCTATTTTACTATACTAGAATTACTATCTTGCCGAAGAAACTGGCTTTACATACCTCAGTTGTCGACTTCTTGACTAACTGGCGTAACTCGGCCAATATCCAGCTATTTCTTCCAACTTCATTCATATTCATAGCAAATAAAACTAAATTCATCAATATTCTGGAAGAAAACACTACCTTGAAAAACAGCCGACAACTCGTTATTTCTCCGAAGTCCATAAGGGAGAAATACTCACTTTAGGGCTAGGAGTATATTGATACTAATTTGGAGCAATTCCACTTACCTTAGCTCGGTAGGACGACAATTCTCCGTCGAATTTCATGAAACTAACTCCGTAGGAATGATCCCTGCAGCTTTATACTTCGCTACCCGAAGTTAATTTGAGTTTGGACCACGTTTAACAGCGTAAACGGAAGGAATTTTAATGGAAACCTTCGTCCTCTCTGTTTCTCTACTGTTCTCTGGTTTACTCACTGGAAATATTGATAATTATCACGTAAAAACTGAAGTGGGGGCTTATATACTTGGGGCCTTTAAGTCGCATTTGTCGAATGCGATTTATATGTCACATTTACCTTGCGACACTCCGCCTTGGAGCTTGTCCGGTCTCTCCTCGGGCCCTTTTTCTAGCATGTATGGCATTCTAAAACTCTTAACCAACATGCGAATAGGTCATCTAAATGTCAAGAATTTACGGGGTGTAACAGTTACGCCCTGAATCTCAAAACTACGTGCCACCATAGGTTATGTTTGGGACCACCTCAGTGCCTGTCCCCTATGCCCTACGGGCTCTTCGTGAGTGATATCACGCCTTTCATGGTTCATACCCTTGGCAAGGTATGGTCGACCTCCCGACTAGGTTTACAGGTCGGGCTCCATGTGTGCTCATATGGGGTATGTCGGTTATAGAAATTTTCCATTGTTCCTTATGGTTTTAAGGTATGCATGATTATGTTCTTTTGGCTCAAGTTATGTTTTATGAAATTTCTTCTCACATGATTATGACTATGACAGGTTTACGAATATTTTGGAAGTATTGAGCCTTACGTTATACTTACGTTTTCAGTCTTATGCTCATAATGTCCCAACTCCTATAACTTTTATGTTTTAAGCATTATTTTGCATACTTTACATACTCAGTACCTTCCAAGTTCTGACCCATATATTTTCAGGATCTGGTTCACATGTTCAGCATCGTTCCTAGCTTGCACTCAATTCTGCTCTCAGCTTCCAGTGGTGAGTCCTCATGATTTGAGAGCTTCATGTTTGGACCTTATTTACCTTTTGTTTTTAGAATATTGGGGTTAGTTGGGGCTTGTCCCTTCAACCCGTCTATTATGATTAGAAGCTTTCAGACCTATGGGTAGTATTCAACCGTTTAATGTTGTTCCTTATATCTCATGTTACGATTTTCAGTTAGTTCATGACTATTAAGTTAAGCTTTCCGCTTTATGTGTATGAATTAGAGATATGCTCCTGCCATGGGTTGACTTGGAGTCTTTCGAGGCTCCTTGTCCCGTGTCTATGATTCGGGTGTACTCTCGGGTCGTGACAGTACCAATGGTTTTGTGGTGTATTGTGATGCTTCGAGAATAGTACTCGGGTGTGTGTTGATGCAGCATGGGAAAGTGATAGCATATGCCTCGAGACAGTTGAAGGTTCATGAAAAGAACTACCCGACCCATGACCTTGAATTGGCCGGGGTGGTGTTTTCATTGAAGATATGGCGGCATTACTTGTATGGGGTCCACGTGGATGTATTCACGGATCAAAAGAGCTTTCAATATATGTTCACACAGAAAGATCTTAATCTTCGACAAAGGAGATGGTTGGAGTTACTCAAGGACTACAACATGAGTGTCCTTTACCACCCGGGCAAGGCTAATGTTGTTACGAATGCGCTTAGCAGGCTCTATATGAAGAGTGTGTCTCATGTGGGTGAGGGAAATAAGGAGTTGGTGAAAGATGTCCATCTACTAGAAAGGTTGGGAGTTAGATTCGTTGACTCGACCGATGGCGGTGTTGTTGTGCAAAATGGGTCAGAATCATCCTTGGTGGTTGATGTCAAATCTAGGCAAGATGAGGACCCAATTTTGAGGAAGTTGAAAGAAGCGGTGCGGAGTCAAAAGGTGGAGGTTTTCTTCCAAGGGAGAGATGGTGTGCTACGATACTAGGGTCGACTATGTGTCCCAGACATTGATGATTTCAGAGTTCGAATATTGCATGAGGCACATGGTACCAAATATTCTATCCATCCAGGATCCACGAAGATGTATCGATACTTGTTAGAAATCTACTAGTGGTATGGTATGAAGAAGGCTATTGCAGAGCTCGTAGCCAAATGTCCTAATTGTCAGCAAGTGAAGGTTGAACATCAAAGGTCGGGAGGCTTTCTTCAGGATATCAGCATTCCCACTTGGAAGTGGGAAGAGATTAATATGGATTTCATTACTTGTTTACCTCGTACTCGCCAACAATATGATTCTATTTGGGTGGTGTTCGACAGGTTAACTAAGGTTGCACACTTTCTACCTGTCAAAACCACAGATTCAGCAGATGATTATTCCAAATTGTATATTCAGGAGTTAGTTCGACTTCATGGAGTGCCCATGTCCATTATTTCAGACCGAGGTACTCAGTTTACCTCTCAATTCTGGCATTCTTTTCGGAAATGGCTTGGGACTCAAGTCAAGCTCAGTACAGCCTTTCATCCACAAACAGACGTCTAGGTAGAACGAACAATCTAAACCCTCGAGGATATGTTGAGGGCATGTGTGATGGACTTTAAGGGTAGTTGAGATGATCATTTCCCTTGATTGAGTTTGCATACAATAATAGCTATCACTCTAGCATCTAGATGGCATCGTTCGAGGCTCGTTATGGCCAGAGGTGTAGATCACCCATCGGAGGGTTTGAAGTTGGGGAAGCCACTATAATAGGGCCCGATTCAGTTCATAAGGCCATGGTAAAGGTTCAGTTGATAAGGGATAGGCAAAAGACCGCTCAGAGTCGACAGAAATCATATGCTGATATAAGGAGGAGGGGCCTGGAGTTTGAGGTAGACGATTGGGTATTTCTAAAGGTATCTCCCATGAAAGGAGTGATGCGGTTCGGGAAGAAAGGGAAACTCAGTCCCTCTATGTTGGTCCCTACCGAGTTATGAGAAGAGTTGGTAAGGTAGCATATGAGTTGGACTTGCCATCAAAGTTATCTTCAGTTCACCCGTGTTTCATGTGTCGCTCTTAATAAAGTGCTTGGGTGATCCATCTTTAGTTTTCCTAGTGGAAAGCGTTGGTGTGGGAGATAGCCTCAGTTATGAGGAAATTCCGGTTGCAATTTTAGATCGCCAGGTTTGGAGGCTGAGGAACAAAGAAGTAGCTTCGGTGAAGGTGTTATGGAAAAACAAGCATGCTAAGGGAGCTGCGTAGGAAGCCTAAGCAGCTATGATGGCTAAATACCCTCACCTGTTCCCTACCGACTCAATTTCAGTTTGAGGTATTAGTTTTTGCCCTAATTCTCTAATCAGTTTCCATGATCAGTTCATGTGCACAAGTTTGAATTATGTTATGATAAATGTATGTGATGTCTGAATTCAATTCAATTGTGTAGTTCTTTTCGGAGGTAGTCATTCCGTCAGCTTTCGGTTAAAATAATCAGTATTTGCATATGAAAATTTCATGTTTCTGTTTTCTGCTTGTTTCTAACATTCAAGGATGAATGTTCCCAAGGGGAAGATATTGTAATACCTCGGGAACCCAAGGATCAGACCCGAGAGTCAAACAGGGAAAAATCTGAAAAATGGCACTTCAGTTGTAGGACGACTCGTGAGGAGACCCCACGAGTCGTCAAGTGACTCATGGGAAGGCCTGAAGGAAGTGAAGGATTGATGTCCCCACGAGTGAGGGTACGACTCGTGGTCGGCCACCACGAGTCGTCATGTTAGTCGTGTAGGTAAGGGTGAAGACTAATTGGAAGAAGTAACCAGTGTACTTAACGAAAGGGACCCCATGAGTCGTGGCTAGTCCCAACGACTCGTGAGGTGAGTCATGAGCAAGCAGGTTGAATTTTATTGGAGAATGGGATAGTGTACCTGACGGAAGGTGACCACGAGTCATGGTCTCGAGGCACGAGTCGTCATGTCCCCCATTACGAGCCCTATCAGAGTTATTATCCAGTGTACTTGATCGGTCACTTGACGAATCGTGGCCCGAAGTGACGAGTCGTCAGGTCGTCCGTTAGGAACCCCCCCCCCCCCCCAACAGTTAATTCCAGCGATTTTAATAAGGGCTTTTCTATAATTCCTAAATCCTAGGGGCCTATACTACGTCGTTTAAGGCTCGTTTTAGTCGGTTTTAAGCAGGGGAAAAACCTATTCTAAGTCATTCTTCCCATGCATGCAAGTTTGAAGGTTTGAAGAGAGGATTCAAGGCAAAATCTCAAGGTTTCCATTGGAATCTTAGCTTGGGCAATTAGAGGGTGTTAGAATTCACCATTTCCAGGTATATAAGGCTATGAGTGGGTGTCTCCTTCCACACCCATGCCCAATTTCTATCAAATCATGATAAAGTTGTCTATGATCAAGTATGGGGTTTTACCCAAATTGCATGAGTCTTCAATCTATTTATATGGATATGATTAGATTGTGTTTATATTGATGAATTGTAAAGCTTGGGCAGATTCTAAATTATTTTCAATACAAAAATTTTTTCCAAAAATCTTGAATCTAAAATGCCCATGGATGAGAAGTTCATAAAAGTAGAGAATGACGATGAATGCATGATCATGTTGAGATTTGATAATGAAAAACATGTTTCTAAAGCTACCCATGATTATGATGTTGTTTTCAAAATGAAATGAGTGGAACCTAGTATGATAAAGCTTTGGGCAATGCCCACATGTTGATTTAAAGTGATGATTTTCCCGACATGAGCTTACCACATTATTTGAAGTGAAGTTTTCCAAATTTTTTTCATAAATTCTAGTTTGTGGTATGTTGAGTTAAATATTTCTACATGTATCTTACCACATGATTTGGAGTAGATGCTCCCACCTATGACTAAGCTTGTGGTATGTTTCGAAATAAAGCCTTCCATATGCATGAATTCATAATTGAGATGTATGTCATTATGAGCTTTATCGATAGACAATGTTGAGCTTCATTTTCATATGATGTCTAGTCTATGCATGATTTCGTTATGAGCTTTGTCAATAGACAATGTTGAGATTCATTTCATACGATATTGAGCTATGCATGACCCATCTTGAGCTTCGTCAATAGACGATGTTGAGCTTCATCAATAGACGATGTTGAGCTTCGTTATATACGATGTAGAGCATTTCATATTTTTGGGAGAAGAGTCTAGCACCAAGCAAGCTAAGGGTCGACTACCCTATGCCCCAAAACTACGCGCCAATGTAGGTTGATACTATTATATTATTGGGACCTCCCCTGTGAGCTATCCCCAGCCCGATTGGCCCTTCAGCTTGATATCGATATCATGGTATCGTCCATCTCCCTGGAAAGGTTATGGATGGCTCTACCTACTTGAGTATGATAGTTGGGACCACATAAGCTCTATCATGGTTTGTCGGTTAAGTGATGAGCCTCCCACTATCTATATCATTCATATTTGCATATTCATTACTCATGATGATTACCTTATGCATGCATGTTCTAAAAGTAAGGTTTGACTCATTGTTCAGCTTTTGATATAAATGTTATGTTCAACTTTGAGCCATTCGAGTCAGTCATGATGTTGTAAAGCTAAGTATGGTCATGTCATGATAAGATTACGATTCCAGAATGAATACATGTAGCCCTTCTACTTATACTTGAAAGCTTATGATATGTATGAAATGTTTTAAATGATTTATTTTACTTAAGCGATTTTACTTACCTTGCATACTCGGTACATTTCACGTACTGAATGCATACTTTCTATGTTGCATCGTTTTATGATGCAGGATCCGATCCTCAGGTTCAGCCCCACTCGTAGTCGCTTATCAGAGTTAGCACCTGCGTGGTTGGTGAGTCCTCATCTTTCGAGGACTAGACTTATAGCTTCATGTTGAATTTCAGTATCAGATTTTGTGGAGTTAGTTGAGGTCTCGTCTAGACTAGAGGCTTTTAGACTTATGTATGTGTAGCTTCGAATATTATTCTGATGTGCCATTTATGCCATGTGTCGACTTGGAGTCTCTCGGGGTCCCTTGTCCCGTATCTACGATCCGGGCCTACGCTCAGATCGTGACAAATAGGAACCTCACCCATAGTGTACAGGATCAAATCATTAGTTCATTAAGTGTATTTAGCCAGGTCATCTAATTCCAATGTAACCATAGGTTTACCATCAATCAGTGTAGAAGGTATGTAGGATAACACCATAACTTTAGAGACACTACGATTCTTAGAGAAAAGACTAGCCCAATTGTTAGGGTTGTCTATCTTCTTTTCGTCTTTTCAAATTGGGTCCTAGTTTTCCCCTTGCTTATCCTCCCCCAGTTGCATCTGCTTACCTATCTGACTTGCAGACTCAAGTTCCTCCTCTATTTGTATTTGTATCTCCTCCACAGAATTCAACTATGCTTGTAGTGATTTCCTTTTTGACTCCATCAAATTCATAGTGATCTTCTCCTTTAGCACTCTTGGATTTGTGGATTCCTCTATTGGTTTCTTAAAACTCTGCTTGGAAGATGTAGAACCCCATTTTGGGGTTATTGTTCCATTGAAATTTGCAAGTGGTACTCCATTCGAACTATCCGTTCCAGCATCATACCCTTTTAAAGCTAGTGATGAGCCTGTAGCTACCTTCCCATCCTTCCTAGGCCGACCTCGACCTCGCTTAGCCATTAATAGTGAACAACACACGTTAGCAAGGTGAGCTAATTATATGCCCCAAAGATCTTTAAAAAAATTCATCAATCATCAATCGACTTCCCAAAATATAAAATGAGAAACATATAAATGTATATGCAGAGATATTTCAGAAGAATGTAGAAAAATATTAGAGGTGGAAAATTGGGGTTGGGGTCTAAATTATGCTTATCAAAACGTGTAAATTAACTCACATGTAATCCAAATAGCTCGAACTTTACTTGGATAAAATGGATTCGACCAAAATGAGTCAAATAATGAATCATAATTCAACTCATTTGACATGACCTAACCTCCTCTCTTTATTTTTTCAATTTTGCTTTTTTAAAATCGTACAAGCTAAAAAAAAGAATTATTAACTTAATTTATTTCAATTACATAATTATCAGTTCTAAATTTGATTTTGGATTGCATTATAATGCATCGGATTATGACCGTTTTGACCCAATTTGAGGGGTCATTTCGGGTTCAACCACTCTGGTTAAGGCAACAAAATGGACTGTCACTTATATTTGAGCAAATTAAGCTGGCTACTTAAATATGGATTGAACTTTTCCACCTCTAAAATATATATTCTTTCTTTTTTCCAATTTATATAGATAACACTTTTTTATTTTTATTCTCTTTAAAATATATATGTGTGTGTTTTGTTATGTTAAAAAATAATTTAATTTTAAATTTTTTTTACCATTAATTAATAAGATAATTTATAATCATAAAATACTTATTCAATTTGGTAAACCACAATTTCAAAAACATTTTTTTCCTTACTTAAACTTAATATCTTGTCAAATATCATTAAAAAATTGAATTGGGTCGGAGGGAGTATAAATATATCTTTGGAAGTGACTAAGCAATAGCTATTTTACCGGTCCGTTGATTTTTCGTGGAGGATAAAAAGATGATCACTGCTTCTAAGAGGGATTATAGTCTTTTTATCCTTAGCTTGGGCTAGCTAGTCGGTGGGTATCGATCTCCATAATAGATACATATATCATAAAAGCATATGCCCAAAACTGCTAAAGCAGATCTCTCCTCCCTTGTAGTATTTGTATGCTCCCATCATTATTCCATGGCTTACATATATTAAAGAGTCTATTTTCAACAACATCAACTTTTTCTTCTCTCTTCTTTATCTTATTTTAATCCAGTTGAGTTTGTTAGGAATTGATTTTGGGGGATCTCAAAATGACCATGGTTACTCCTTCTCAGAATGAACCTCTCTAAACGGCATTTTAGTAGTTACCAGAATTTTATTCATATGAGCCGATTAGAATAAAGGTATGAGTGTAATTATCATCATCAAAGCGGATCTGATCTTGTACTTGTTAAACTTCCAGATTGTTCAATGGCTGATCAAGATATATCAAGAATAGAAAGTATAAACGAGGGAGCCCACTCAGCCAGCTCCAAGTATAATAGTAATAACGTTCAAGAAAAGGATGAAGAAGAATGGCTTCAACTAAGTATTGGGGGCAGCAGCCAAGCTGAGTAAACTGAAACAGCCAGGTGGAAGATTAGGATTGGTAGAACTTGTTCTTTTACCAGATGATACTAGTACTAGTTATGAACAAGTAAGTAAAACCTTATCTCCAAGCCCAACACGTATATTATTTCCTCATCAACATTAGCAGGTACCTGAATCTCCAACGGCGCCTCCACCGTATCCGAGTGCATTTTTATTCATGCAACATCAATATCCAGGAACTGCAACTAGTTTCGGAATCTTCCCACATCATCCTCGAGAGATTAACTGCCCGGCGTTTAGGACAATGGCAGCCTCATCTTCTTATTATAATAATCTGCCTATAACGCCAGCACCAGGCTCACAGTTTAGTGGTTGGACATTTTCACTTCTTCATGCGGGCCAAGTATAGATTTCAGGGTCATTGATCCTCCCAGAAGACCACATTCTGGGATATGGTTTTCCCTGCAAGCATCCTTAAACCAGTAAGTAATCTTGCCAGTGTAATTTATTAGTAATTGTTTCTTCTCATTTTACTTTCTTTTTTTTTTCTTTTCTTTTATTGATCATAATTCATAAAAATGTTATAACCGTGTTTTACAATGCAGAGCGAAACAACCATTTTTACATCAGATATCCAAGAGCTACCTCAGAATCAAGTATGCTCTCTATCTACTTTGACTGCTTTTCTTTCTTTGCAGTTCATAATTTTATCAAGTTATTTGATTAATTTGTTCTCCTTGTATTTAACTTCCTTTTTATTTCTTTCAGAGATGGGAGGATGATAATACGATTAGTCTTGAAATATTTGGTGAATAAGCTCCAATTGGAAAACGAATCAGAGGTATTTTACTTAGCCTTTTTTTTCTAGTTTGAAATATTTACTCTATTGTTAGCAAGCGTAAAAACTTCATATTCACCTGCAATATCTTAAATGGAAGGATTCGAAGAAATTAAGACCAAATTATTTGAACCATTAATTAATCAGTAACATATAATTACAATGTTGGTGTCGAAACATGAAAGGAACAGCAGAGCAAAATGCTTTCTTTTGGGTAACATTTATGAATTGAGACAACACTTCATAATTAGGTGGGCAGCGCATATATATATATATATATATATATATAGATAGATAGATAGTTCTAGCCACCCATATATTCGGTCTTCTCCTTTTGTATCATTAGCTTAATTCCTTAACTTATTCTTGAACTACCTAAAACCTTTCATGTGGATTTTTGTTCTTTTTTATCTAATTAACCAAATGCATTATATCGAAAAATGGGGTGGGTCTTTAGCTCCATGCTTTTTAAGTTGCTCCTTCCGCTTCGATTTTTTTTTTGAAGTTCTTTAAAAAAATGTCTTTTTTTCTTATTTTGGAATCTCTTAAAATTAATTTTTTAAATGACATATTTAATACCACAAGATTAAAGGGTATTTTAGTATATTTTATATCTTTAGTTTATGAATAAGAGATTCAAAATTCTTCTTTATATATTAAACTCTTTATCAAGTCAAAATCAAATAAAAAAAAATAAAATGGCGGGAATATTTATTATTATTCCATGGAGGAATGATTTAGGTGTAGGGCTGAAGCAAGAAAATGTAATTAAAACTAGAAAGCTACATTCCACCTTATGGATCAGCAGGCATAAAACCACTATTAATACAACAACTGTTCTCCTCTTTCCATTTATTTCCCGTCCATGCATATTATATTTTCTTCGATAGCTTTAAGTTGAGAAGGTAATTCTTGGAAACCTAATTAAGTAGCTGATAATCACAGAAAAGGAGTCTTTAGTAAGAATCAAATAGCAGGTTCCTTTCAGTTAGTGTTTCCACGGAGGGAATCTAAGAACTACTCGTCGCTTGCTTACGTACATATATAATATTTTTGAATTTTAGGTTTGAGGAGTGCTGGAGATATAATTAAGTTAAATAAAATTAAAGCATATTCTTGCTAACAGTTTAAGTTTGTAATTAAGATTGAGTAGCAAGAAAATGGAACTAACGTTGGTAGCTTCCTTCCAAAGAAAAACATCAAGAATAGGAAAAACAAGGTACATAGCCCGATCTTCAAATGAAGAATTGGCTTATAACGGAGTAGATAATTCTTGAATTTCAAATGGTGTATAATGTTTGACACCGTTAGTTAGAGAAGAGGTTGTTCATTTTATAGGGTTCCGTCTCTAGCTACTAGAAGATATTGCAGCTTGTATTTTCCAAAGGACTTGAAAGAAAGTATTTTGGAGAAAATTTTCTCCGTGTATTTTTTATTCATCAATCTTCTGTATTTATACAAGAATGTATAATTAAATTCTGTACAAAATAAAACAATGAAAAAAAATGACTTGTACACTTGTCATTTGCCTATTAGTCTATTCCTAACAAATTGTAACTTCCTAATATTCCATCACGTGAGAGGCCTGTGCATTAGCTGAGATTTGTGTAGAGAATGTTCTGGATTTTCATAGCTATGATATCCACGTGGTGGTGGAGATTTAGTCCATCAAATAAGAACTCTTTTCTTGTGATGATGCCATCTGTATTCCACTTTCCTTTTTGTACCAAATTGCCTTGTTTCAGACAAGATGAAGCGTGTACTTCATCTTCTTCTTCATTCTTTCTCTTGTTCCTCCATTGATACACTTCTTTAGTATTTCAATTTGCATTTTCTCCAACACCCCCCCTCAAGATGGAGGGGAGAGAAATGACACCCAGCTTGGAAAGAATTGAAAAATGTGAAGGTCTAGAAAGAGCTCTGGTGAACAGATCGGCTAGTTGAGACGCCGATGGAACAAAAGTCAAAGAAATTAATCCAGAAAGAAATTGTTTCCGGACAAAATGGAAGTCGAGTTCAACATGTTTGGTCTGTTCGTGGAACACCGGATTTCGAGCAATGTGAATTGCTGCCTAGTTATCAGAATGAACGGGAACCGGCAATGATGGAGAAACGGACAGATCTGCAAGTAGCCGTGTTAACCAGGTAAGCTCCGCAGTAACTTTTCTCATGGATATATATTCAGACTCTGCTGAAGATAGAGAAATGGAGGCTTGTTTCTTGGATTTCCAGGAAATGGGCGAACCTCCTAAGCTAATAAAATAGCCACTCACTGATTTTCTGCTATCTTTACAAGATGCCCAGTCGACATCACAAAAAGCAATGAGGGATAAAGATGGGTTTGAATTAAAAAATAGTCCTTGCCCTGGATCCATGAATAGATACCTTAATACTCGTAGAGCCGCATTGAAATGGTCCACAGAGGGCTGTTGCTTCAATGTGAGGACTGCAAAACATAAGTCGGGTCTGGTGTGATTGAGGTAATTAAGTTTCCCAACCAATCGCCTGTAAATTGTAGGATCCTCAAGTGGAGTACCCAAGGAAGCAGTGAGCTTAGAAGAAGGGTCAAGAGGAGAGGAGACCATGGGCAGTTTGAGACAATCAAACTCTTCCAGTAGTTCTAGGGCAAATTTCCTCTGACTAACAATACATCCATGGCTTTCTCTCAAAATTTCAATCCCAAGAAAGTAGTGAAGTTCCCCTAAGTCCTTTATTTTGAACTCAGTGTCTAGGAAAAATTTGATAGCTGTGAATTCATGATGATCATTTCCAGTATTGAAGGGTCGTCAACATAGACAGCAATGATAGAGACCAGGTTACCTGTTCTTTTGAAAAACAGAGAGTAGTCATTTAAAGAAGCAGTGTAACCTTTGAAACTCAGGGCTCTATCCAGCTTTGCATACCATTGCCTTGAAGCTTGCTTGAGCCCATAAAGAGACTTATGAAGTCCGCAAACGTGGCTGGGATGAGTAGCAATCAGTCCTGGAGGAACCTTCATGTAAACCTCTTCTTGAAGGTCTCCATGAAGGAAAACATTATTCACATCCAGTTGTGAAATAGACCATCCATTCTTAACTACAACAGTAATGAGACACCGAATTGTTGTCATCTTAACAACTGGAGAAAAAGTTTCATTGTAGTCCACACCTTCTCTTTGTATGTCCCCTCTGATAACCAATCTAGCTTTCTACCTTTCAATGGATCCATCTGAATGTTGCTTAACCTTGTAAACTCACTTGCAAGGTAAAGCTTTTCCTGGAGGTAGGGGGCATTTCCCATGTATTATTTTCTTCCAAGGCTGATAGCTCTCTCTCCATTGCCAATTTCCAATTAGTATCCAAACAAGCTTGTTTGTAACTGGTATGTTCTGAAACAGCACTGATAGAACCCAGTAGATGTTGGTTCTGCAGTGATAAAGCACTAAAAGAGAAAGTAGAGGTTCTGTGGGTTGTGCAAAACAGGACTTAAACACATCAGTGAGATAAACATGGTTGCAAACAAAATCATCCAAATAAGCAGGCCTTTTGTTGATCCTGGTAGATCTTCTAATGTCTTGCCTATTTGAAAGATTTGTGGCAGGACTAGAAGGACAAGGATTACTAGATAAGGGTGAGAAAGAAGGCATGGGAATAGATATAGGGATTCTGGGACAGAATGTATGTTTGAAAAGGGAAAGATATCTTCAATGAAATGGACATCCCTAGAAACAAAAATTTTCTTAGAATCAATTGCAAGAAGTTTATATCCCTTCTGTCCCTGTGGGTACCCCAAAAATACACAAGCAGTTGCCCTAGGATCAAACTTGCTCCTACTATTTTTCAAAGTAGATGCATTACATAAACAACCAAAGGATCTGAGAAACTTATAATCTGGAATATTCCCAAAAATGATCTCAAATGAGGACTTCCCATGTAGAACTTTGGAGGGAATTCTGTTAATCAAGTATGTAGCAGTCAAAACACACTCCCCCCAGTAAGATTTAGGAAGTTGTGACTGAAAAAGAAGTGCCCTGGCAATCTCCAATAAGTGTCTATGTTTCCTCTCAACAACCCCATTTTGTTGAGGGGTGGAAACACAAGATGTCTGGTGAACAATTCCCTGTGACTTGAGGAATTCAGCTTCCTGTATCCCCTTACCCAATTCCAAAGCATTGTCGGATCTAATCTTTTGGACCTTGACCCCAAACTGTCTTTCAATCATTGAGAAAATATCTTTTAAAACTGGGAAAGCATTGCTTTTCACAGTTACAGATAAGTCCAGGTTCCCCTACTAAAATCATCAATAAGAGTGAGGAAGTATTTATATCCATTGTAAGTAGGAACCGTAAAAGGACCCCAGGTATCTACATGAATTAATTCAAACTTCCTTGTGGAAGCAATGTGACTAACAGGAAAAGGCTTTCTGGTTTGTCTAGCAAGAGGGCATATATCACACACACAGGGATATGTTGAGGGAACGGAAATAAAACTGAAATTCTTCATTGATGAAAAAGGTAAATTCCCTAATCTGGCATGCCAGAGGGCTACATCAGAATTACTCCAGCAGAAAAAGGGAAAGAAATTGAAACAGACTCAGAAACATTGTCTTCTAAAGAAGAAACAACATTGCATTGAAATAGACTACTAGTGTTGGAACTGATAGGCTCTAGGAAACAAAGACCTTCTCTAGCTTCACAAAAAGCTTGTTTCCTCCTCATTAAAAGGTCCTACATCACACACCTTTCAAAATTAAAAAGAAGAGAACAAGTAAATTGACCACAAAACCTATGGACAGACAACAGGTTATATCTGAAAGAAGGAACAAAGAAGACATTCTGTAGAGTAAAGTAAGGTAGAATTCTTATACTCCCAGTGTGTGAGACCTTGATCTTGTGAGAATTAGGAAGATTTATAGTAACGGGAACAGTGAGAGGTATTAGATCAAAAAAAGAATATGAGTCAAAACACATATGTTTCGAGGCTCCTGAGTCTATTATCCATGTCTTAGAATTATAGACAGAAAAACAAGAACCAGTGTACTTAGTGATAGTACCAGCTATGGCATTTGCATTAATTTCTGAATTAGAACCACTAGCTGGATTAGTTTGTCCTTGCTTGAAAATCTGCTTGATTTGAGAGATCTGACTTTTACTGGGTTGCTTTAGAATATTATCATCAAAATCTTCATTCTCCTCTTGTGTTGCTGCTGCATTTCCCTTAATAGGTGTTTGAAAACCCCTTGTGAATTGAAAATCATCAGGATATCCAATTAGTCTATAGCAATCATCTGCTACATAACCAGTTTTTAGGCAATGAGAACAGGTCACGTT
Source organism: Datura wrightii (assembly GCA_035772735.1). Taxonomy (NCBI): domain Eukaryota; kingdom Viridiplantae; phylum Streptophyta; class Magnoliopsida; order Solanales; family Solanaceae; genus Datura; species Datura wrightii. Next base: position 116,823,592 of record JASDFA010000027.1, on the reverse strand, counting down.
TGGATTATACTTCTTCCTCCTTACCTTCCCATTTCTCTGTGGTTGAACAGACCTTTGATTGTTACTTGGAAACCTTTGATTCTGAATCTGATTTCCTGATTTCTGCTGTGCCTGGACTGGACCACAAAATTTCTGCATTTGGGGTCCAGTTTTCTGTTATGTACCAAAGTCTCCTGCCATGAAAGAGGAATTAGTAGGAGGAAATTGGGGGTTGACATAAACTTCCCTCTGATTCCCATCTTGAAGCAGGAGAGAGTATGTCTGATTTATCCCTGGTAAGGGATTTAACATCAGTATGTTCCCTCTTGCTTGAGCATAAATATCATTCAACCCCATAAGGAATTGAATAAGCCTTTGATCTTCTATGGATTTTGGCATTTTCTGCATTCCCTCACAAGTGCATACATAGCTACGAGAGATATGTGAGTTAAGAGAATCCAACTCATCCCATAACCTCTCAACTTGGTGAAGTATCCTGCTATGTCACAGGATCCTTGCATTAATCCAGTCATCTCTTTTTGCAAGTGATATAATTTAGCTCCATTGGATTGACCAAATCTCTGCTCCAGGTCTGTCCAGAGTTCTTTAGCTGTTCTTGAGTAGATCAGAGTGTGCAATGTCCTTAGATAATGAATTGAGCAACCAGGAGGTTACCATGTCATTGCATCTACTCCATGACGAGTAGTCTGTTGCAGTGATTTGGGGTTCAGGACAGGTTCCATTGATAAATCCTAATTTATTCTTGGTTGAAAGAGTTATCAGAATAGATCTTCTCCATGCTTGATAGCCTCTTCCATCAAAAATGTTGTTAACCAGGTTCATTCCTGGAGCATCAGAAGGGTGAAGAAATAGAGGGTACCATAATCTATATTGCTGGTAGTGTTTCCCTGAGGCACAGCAACATTAGTGATGTCTGCCATGATTCCAGATGAAGAGCAGAAGAAGATAGGATCTATTGCTCTGATACCATGAAAGAAAGTATTTTGGAGAAAATTTTCTTCCTGTATTTTTTATTCATCCATCTTCTGTATTTATACAAGAATGTATAACTAAATTCTGTACAAAATAAAACAATGAAAAAAAATGACTTGTACAGTTGTCATTTGCCTATTAGTCTATTCCTAGCAAATTGTAATTCCTAATATTCCATCACGTGAGAGGCTTGTGCATTAGCTGAGATTTGTGTAGAGAATGTTCTGGATTTTCATAGCTATGATATCCACGTGATGGTGGAGATTTAATCCATCAAATAAAAACTCTTTTCTTGTGATGATGCCATCTGTATTCCACTTTCCTTTTTGTACCAATTGCCTTGTTTCAGAAATTCTTTCTCTTGTTCCTCCATTGATACACTTCTTTAGTATTTCGATTTGCATTTTCTCCAACAGGACTCATCCTCTTCTTTGATGATAATTAAGAAATACGACGTTTTTGTGAGTTCAATATTATTTTCCATCCACGACTCCTATTTCATGTTTTCCTCTGATGGGACATCCTTCCTAATTAAACACATTGCAAGTTTCAAACGCACCTTTTCTTCTTCTCTTTCTTTTCCTCGTTAGACCAAAATAGTCGAAAACACATTTGAATTGTAACATTTGCAAAAAAGTTTGTAGAAACCGCTAGTGATAGGAAGCGTTTTCATCTTCTTCTTCTCTGTAAGCGGAGATGAAAAGTAGAGCAATTTAAATATTGTTTGGAAAAACTTGGAAGGTTAATGTGAAAGAATCTAAACATCAATTCAAAATGTTAAGATGACGAGTGGAGTGGCTCCGGATATTATAAATCTCTTTGAGAATCCTTAAACAATTAATGAGGGACAAGTATATATTATACTTTTCTATCGGTAGGAACAAGTATATTTCTCTAACAGGTAGTAATATCCTATTGAGAAGTTATTGATTTCTTGCAATTTTTCTTCTAGTTAGATTGGAAATCATATGCCCTAGCAAAAAGAAGCAAGGAAGGCCGATTTGTCACTATAGCATATCAAGGGGGAAAAAAGAATTTCTTTTCTTTGTAGATGTATGTGGGTGAACTCGGCTAAATGGAGATCGAGAATTAGATGTAAAGATTCAATTAGCTTACTTGGATTAGTTATCGATTGAGGCCGCTTCGTGTGTTTTTAAATCTATTTGTAACTGGTCAATTTAGCATGTTGAGGTGGATTTAGTTTAATTAATTTGCCATTGCTTAATTTATTATCTACATGCATAAAACTTCTGCTTAATAGAAAATGTAAAATAATCTCATATGGCATGTCATTTGGAATTTTCCAAAAATACATTGTGAACGATCGTCTTTCTTCGGTCTTCTTTTTTGACCTTAATAGATCAGTGATTTACATGCATGTAGACCGAACACACACTTCCAATAAATAGGTGGTAGTTTGAAAATAAAATTTACAAAACAACCTCCGCCGCCGCTTATTGCGTTGAGATGTACAAGTGTTTGTTGTTTTAAGTTTGTCCAAAGAATGCTTTCGTATAATAAGTTATATTTTTTCGTCACCTACTGGAACCAACTTTTGTTAGGGTTTTCTTTAGCACAAGATAAGATAAGCCAATACTACCAAATTGTATAATTAATCTGAGGCTTGTTAGATGGCATGACATACAACTTTCTGTTCGTTTTTTTTTTATATATTTTATTTTGATGGAACAACATTCTCTGTTTCTAAATATTCCTATTGTTTTTTTAGGAATTACTATTTTAATGCACTCACGAGGTACTTCATATCCTTGAAGAGAAGACTATTCAAATAATACTTTTCTTTATTTCAAATAAATTACCTATCTGCATCAACAACAATAAAATGATTTTTCATGAAGAAATATGAGAAATTTGGCGGCCTACGTGTTACTCACCGGACATATTTTTGGCAAGTCTGAATTATGTAATAGAGGCCTGCTTAGAAGAATATAGGTTGTATTTATTCTATTAAAATATTGCTTTTTATTAAGTCGTTATTTTCTTAATTGTTACCGTGTATGTCCTAATCTAGTTGACTTGAGTCTCGTCGTTAGATGGACATGGCTATCATGTATGCAACCAATCTTCTAAAAACCCTGCTGACCATACATGTCATGCAACTAAGTAATGATTGAGGTTTTAAGTGGTAGAAAATAAGATATAAACATATATTTATATTAATGATAATTTATACTGTTTCATCTCTTCTGCCTTGTGTCTTTGCGTAATAAGCTCCCTTCTCCATCAAACCTAATTTTCATATTGTCCCAATGACCATTTGAGACTATCGATATCAGATGTACATAACTAAGTACGTCATGAAATGGACTTTAATCATCATCTATGGCTCATCGAGATATAGACATTTTTGTTATATCACTCAACTTCTGGTCTTGTTTACATAAGTTTTTACGGCTACGTGGAGAGACACGTAGGGTTTAGCAACTTCACATATAAAGATAAACGTGCTACTGATCGTATTTACCACAAGTAAAACAAGAATTACATACGAATTTTTGTTAATTTTTCGGTAAATAGCCCATAGTTAATTAAAAAAAAATAATTCGTCACTAACAGAAATTAAGGATAACAGTCGTAGGGAAATGATCAATATGGGTTAAAGCAAAAGGATGGCCATAGAAATCAAGGAGGGTAGTTTTTTTGGTTTTGCCTTTTTACTACAGTGTTTAAACAGAAGTTGATAATGATTCTGTTGAGAGCAATGGTGCATTGACTTTTAAGAGAAGGGAAAAAAGGTGAAAAGAAGATGGGAATTATCTATGCTAGCTAGTTGACAAAACCCCAAAGTGACACGACATAAATGCATTTGTATATAGAAAGAAAACATGAAGAGTAATCAGGAAAAAGTTTGACATTAAGAAGACATTGGAATCATATCGCAGGGCCATGAAGAACACACGTGGACACTGTCTTTCTCAATATATATATGTTACTCCTAGTAACTCCAACATTTGCATGCTGCTGCCCTATTGTATATACTTTATATGGGTTTCGTCATGCTTTCGCTTGTTTTAACTCAGCTTTTCCATGGCGGATTGTGGGGCCCCCCTTTAATTCCCCTCTATTTAATCCTCTCCAAGTGCTGCACTTTGATAGAATTATAAAGATCCTATCATATCTCATCCACAACGTTTTCTCAATTCATTTATAACATACACCCCCTTTAATTTCTTCACCTCAACGAACTAAGCAACGCCTGACTCATTCAGAATATACAGAAGGATCGTTTTTGACAACAGTAGAACAGAATATTATAATTTAATAGATTAACAAAACAAGTAAAATCAACCAATGAATATATACCTATTTTTGTTTTCTTTGTGTCTTCCTTCTTTTTTCTCTTTTTTTTGCACATTGGGTTATTCTGTTCTGAAGAAAAGAGAACAAACGAGAAAATAACGTGAGCGACGTACATGAATCGGGTAACCTATTGGATGTATATAGCCCATATAGAGTTAGGTATTTGATTTTGATAACTACTAATAATGAAAGAAATATAGATAATATTAATTCCTCGTCGTACTTTGTGGATCCATTCCTTTTTTAAAGATATTATTTTGTCATACTTCTATTTTATGGTTATCGAAGATCCAAAAACTAAAAATCTCAAATATGGGAAGTCTTTTACATTACATAAATATGTATAAATATGTATTTGATGGAAGAGATAGAAAGGGTAAGGGAGAATGAGCCAAATTCTTATTCTTTAGATATAGATGAAGAAGTGTGAGGTGTAATTATCATTTAGGCTTAGGAGCAAAGTCTAATGAGTGGGTCCCAGCATATAATTAAAGTTGGATCAGTTCCAATCGTGGGACGGGTGGGCTGCCCCAGCCCCGCCCTGTTGGTCGGTTTCATAGCTCACCCCTTTCTCTCTCTTTTAATGCGAAAAAGAAAGTGAAAGAGAGTACGTATAAGCCGACGCTATTTGATTGCACAAAGGAAATAAACTGAATGAATGGTTAGAAAACGCAAAAAAGCTCGTTCCTTACAAACACACGACTTAAATTATTACTGTGACTAGTCCAATATTAAAATCAATAATTAAGTACGCATCTAGTCTTTCACTAGTATTGCCTTTACACTCTCTTGTTGTCAAATGCCTGAGACAAAAATAGCAAAATCAGCTGTCTAACTCTTTGGCGATACTTAAACAAACTTGAAAAATATAAATAGCCTGGCAATTTTTATGCCAAAAAAACTAGAAGTTGAGTTTACCCCTTGATCATGGTTAGTTTGAACTTTGACAACCGGTAATGAAGTTCACTTGCGTGTATGTCATAAGTTGTGCTTGTATTTAACTCAAAAGTTATTCCAATTCGCTAATGTAGCTGGAGTGATGTTTGGTGCATGTACAAAATTGGTGGTGATGGAAATGACATTGGTAACTTCAGATAGAAATAACATGTAGAGGCCAACAGCTCCAGCCTTTCTTGCCGTTGCAGCATGTAAGAGATCACATATGGAGTAATACTGGGGACACTCTCACTTTGCTTCCTCCCCAATCCTCAACCACTAATCATGTCATTCCATTACATTATGGTAGAAGTGCTGCTTAAATTAACTACAATCATTCAACCTTTTGTCCATCGTTTCTTTTTTATCACTGTAACTTATTACCCGCATTCTGTTTTTTCCTCCTCCGCTTTTGATAGTGAGTATTTATCCTTGCCTTTCTTTCCCCAATGGATTTGATTTTCCTACCCTTGTCTAATTTGATGTAGAAGAAAACATCGGTTTATCCCAAAAAGCTGTTTACAACGTTTTGGAGCTTACTGTTTAACCTGAATTGTAACACTTAGTTGAAACAGAATGCTGAGCTATATTGCTTCTTTTACTTTAGTAATTCTAATTGGTCTTTCGTCTATTTGCCTTGTACGCTCTTCCCAACCAGTATTTAATCATGTCTTCATACTGTTGATAGAGTTCCCAGATCAAAATTGTCTCTAAGTTTAGCGTGTGACCACACATGAATCATCTATCGCCCACGAGTTCAAATCAACTCCTTTCATTGAAGATGAAAGCATTTTCTCCAAGAGAAAACAGATAGGACTCTAAGATGAATTTATCCACTCTGCTAGCAATGAAACCATTTAACTATTTCATCAGAGAAACCTTCACTCGGGTTTCAGAGAATTCAAAGGAGATTCTCTCCCCAGCATAGCAGTCACCTGAGGAAGAGGGGAGCGTCGACTTTTCTGGTACAGGCTTTGCAGAATTAGGCAAAACACAAGCACACTCAGCGCGCGCAGATACTTAGAGCAACAAATTATGACCATGTCCAAATAATGAGATTAAGAAACGTACAGCTATTGCGAGCTTAGAATGAAAAACAGATGCTAAGAGCTCCTAGAAATATGAAACAGAAGAACTTATCAACAAAAGAAAAGGAAAAACGAGACAATAAACAAGTCCAAGTTCTCCAGCCCAAATAAGCAGGTCAAATCCAATAGTAGTATTAGTATATAAGCAAAATCATATGTGCTCATTTCATCAGTTAATTACAATCAAAGCAATATGAAACGGTTGCATCTTCTTGCAAAAAGTCTGATGCAGGGGTCAGGGTTATCCTAGGCATTTCTTCTTCTTTAAAGGAGAAATTAAAATGGGGAAGAGTAATATTCATATGTCAGTCAATTGGGAAAAGTTCTACAAAATGGCCAATCTAGTATTCAGCAGTCTATTTAACTAATAAAAGGGAAGAGGCCCACAAATACAATGATAATCCTGTAACAACCAAACCAATGAAAACCTTGGTAGGGGACACAAAATATGGTGCACAGCAAATGAAACTTGGAATATGTTGCTTCGCACTATTTTATCTTCTGATTGCGTAAATTGGGGCATGCTGACTGAAACTAAGAGAGCCGGCACAACTAATCAATCTTCAACTACAGTAGTTAATTAGAATATGTAAGGGCGCCAATACAATGATGACCATAAGAAGAAAGTCACCTAAGCAAAAGGTAACTCCCATAAAAGAGCACTAAAACATCATAAATCCTAGCAAATCTTGTTATGATGAGATGACTGGCATTCGTAATACAGTCATACAAAAACCTCTAGCATGATGATCTATCCCCAGAACACCCACCGCCATAAGATCAGCAGAAAATTCAATCGCCAATACTAATTTCAGAACAGGAAAGTTACCTACACTAACACTTCTAACTGATTCACACCAAGCAATCAGAAAAAATCTACAATTTGATTTCATCCTAATTATAGAGTCAGCTCTGCCTTAATAGAATCTCTGGTTCTTTTGTTCCAATATGCTTGTCACGGAACACCAACCAGGAGAAGAATAGTTAAAAAGAGCAATTATTTTCAAGATAAATTGAGAAATCAATTAACAGGCAATGGCCTTTACTAGCAACGTTGGAGACACCTTGTAACATGGGGTGTGGCCAGACACTGTTTCGCTGAAAATTTAATACACCTCTCCCACCCTCTCCCCCCCACAAAAGAAAAACCATAAACGAGGATCCTGCGTACATCACAGTTGACTAGTATGCTCTTTTTGTCTCGCAGCTCTAGTATGCAACATTAACCAAGTTAATTACCCACTTCATGACAAATCAATACAAGGAGAAGCATGATTACGACTTTCCTTCCCTAGTTAATTACCCACTCAGTGACAAATCAATTCAACGAAAAACAAACTTTTCTTCCCTAGTTAATTACCCACTTCATGACATTGCTTAGCACAAAACCAATGTAATGAATCACTAGCTTTACCAAAAAAAAAAGTCAGCAAGAATAGCAATTACTTTTTTTTAATAACCGTGTTGTCCTATTCAGCTTATGCGCATCATGACTAATTCCATGAGATACTTGCTATCTCCCACCACCACAGATACCGAGTAACTCAGTATGCCAAGATTTCAACAAATGCAGAAAACATCACCTAGTATTTTTGGCACTGCTGGATTTGAACGTGAAACCTCATAGTTCTAAACCCACGTTATTGACTATTAGAGCATACCCTTGGTGCACAATATCAATTCTTCACTTTGAAGACGAAGAAAATACACCAGATGTCTCAGGCACTTACAAGACTTGGCCCAGAAAGAACATCTCACCCCCTCAACTCAATTTATAAGACCAAATTGAAATAATAGTATTAGAAAAATATCCTTTTCTATAAGGTAAATAAAATACAAGAAAAACGATCTTAAATAGTTGACATGCTAGAGCAATCATAGAAACATCACAACATTGTTTAGGGTTCAGGTGAGATAATGCATAAATAACGCCCTCAACTTATTCTGAATTTTCAATTACACATCTAAACATTGCAGGGGTCCTGACCCCTTAATCCTTTTAAGACTTTCTTGAACTGGAATAAGTTCCCTCTTTCGATGAGATGACATATTTTGTATTAAATTTAAGTGGTGACATATAGGTTTTCATACTTTACCACTGAACTTTTTCACCTGTTTCCCTTCTTGTTCTTTCTTTCTCTATTATCCTCTCTTCTTCCACTATCCCGCACCCAAAACACCACTCAACCTGTCACCAGTGTTGCTCTGAAGCGAGGTTCAAAAAGTGTTGAGCGTTTCACCTCACTTAATATGTGCTTCAGCATCGTCATCAAGGTTCTAAGACATACTTTTCCTTGCAAATGAGCCTCTTAAGATGAGGCGACACGAAACAATTGATATTTCACTTTATCGCAATTTTTTTCAATTTCTTTGTTCATATATTTGACATTCTTGCTTATCATTATTAGTCTTGGACTAAACATATATTTATATTTTTTCTCTCTTTGTGTCTTTTTTTATTAAAGCTCACGCTTTACTCTTAAACTCCCGACCTTAGAGCTTTTTTGCGTTTTTTTACTTTTGATAACACTGTCCGTCACAATTTACTAATATCTGGTGGTGAAGCTACCCCTAAATTCTCCACCACCATTAATTGCTGATTTACTTCAATTGGATTTATCCCAAAGAAAATCACTAGGCAACAATACTTTTTTCACCCCAAATATCACCACCGGATTCTGATCAAATGTCGTTCGAGTCATCCATGTTTAAACAATTACTGTGTTAATCGCTGGAAGACACCTATTACCACTTCCTAAGAAATCTACTTTAAAATTGCAGCAAAGATTTGACCTCAGGTCAATGCTTTGGGTTGGTGTTGCTGGGATCGTGTTTAAGAGTGAAATGGAGTTGAAAGGGTATTATTTCTGTGGTTTTGTTGTGAGAGAAAGTGAGAGTGTCGTGAAGAACAGAAGGTATGTGTTTCATATATGTTCTGTGAAGCTGACAAAGGCTTCGCCATTGGAAGGATGAAAGTCACAGGCTATATTTTTAGAAGACGGTGAGAGTAGATTTTCAGAGAAGGGCCAGCTTAGAAGGTGGAGAAGTTAGGTAATGTGCGTCTCAAGAAGTTAGGTATTGGAGAATGGAGAGAGAAATGGATGAGAAAGAGGGTGGTTATGGGGTCATTATCTCTAACTATATATTTCTTGAGAAAGAATAATGAACCTAAATATTTGATAAAACCGTTTATGATTTATTAATTACATGTAAAACCGTGTTAAAATTCATGATATTTTATTGGAAAGTGTATCATATGAACTTCGATCGAGTAATATCTTAGATTCAATCACCAGGCTTACAAAAGAGCTCCAGCAAGATCAATACTTCTTCACTTCACAAGCGAAAGGAATAGGGGAGCAAAATCAGCCCAAACCCGCCCAACCCATTTGGTGTTTTATGGTTGGGTCATGACCCATTTGTTAAGTTGACCCAACAGGGTGAACCTAAAATGACCCATCAAATATTCAGGTCAAAACGGCTTAAAGTAGTCTAACCCGCCGGTCAAAATGTAACCCAACCCAAACAAGCAAAGAATATTTGAAAAGAAGATTCTTCGGCATTCTCTTCCTTCTCTATTTATACATATTGCTTTCCTTCATTTTCGACTCTTTACATAATTGTAGAAGGTAAGTATAGAACTGATTGTTACTGTTTGTTACTACAAGTAATTCTGTTCTATTTTAGCTTTTTAGATAAGAAAATGTTGAAGCTTTTGGTGATGGGTCACTTCATAGACAGCTATGCTACTTCCTTTAACCATACCTTTTGTAAAGATATAACGTTATTTACTGTATCAATTGTAAGACATATTTATATTATCAGGTCACTCAAAGGATATGTATAACTAAGCCTCTTTAAAATATAACACTTGTAATTTTAAAAATAAGACATCACATTTTACAACAGGTAGAAGTGACCTGGTGATATAAAAATCAGTTACACTAACAATGTATATGACTTACATAATGTTCTTCCAAATTTTTAGAAAGGTTTGTATCATTCCAACTTGTTGGAGACATTAACTTGAGATACAGCATAAAAATGATTCAAGAAATTCTTGCATTGAAACAAAGATAATGTTACCAACTTAATCCCTCTGTTTATATATGCATTTAAAAGAAAGAGAAGGAGGTTTTTAAATAGAGGGAATTAAGTCGTCCTTCTGTGTTGGGATAATGGGATGTATTACGTTGATCGCATAATTGTGATATGTTTAAAAAGAGGGGAGAGGTCTGTTGATGCTGGACGAGTTGGGTTACAACTTGTTGTTTGACCTATCTTAACACAACTCATTTTGACCCAACCATACTTCGGGCGTGTTGGGTCTTGCCCAATAATTAATTTGACAGTTTCTGACCCACCCAAATTTGGTTCAACCGGCCATTTGCCACCCCTAGAAAGGAATAAGATGTACAACATATGACTCTCATCAACTAGCATTTTTGATAAAATGGATGCTTTTACCATGCTTGTCACAGGAGGACAACCACCCGGAGTGGGTGAAGAAGGAGAGTCTAATCCCATCCTCCATAGAGCAATGAAACCATATTTCACTCTTTGTAAAAACTTTTAACCTCCTTTACCTGAAAGCAGTCCCACCAGTCAGTATTGATAAAGAGCAGTATAAAGGAAAAACCTAGATGACCTCAATATAAGAAACAACTGTAAAGATCTTTATCAAGAAAGGATCATCCAAAAAGATACACAAAGCCCTCCAATCCCATTTAGGACTGCCAGGCAATATCGTCGCAACTACATGTTGCTCTATGCCATAGAGAAGAATAAATGGATACTCTATTGTTCACATTACCGTATAAAACATATCTTTGCAAATTCAAGAGTTATGCTCCACCGGAATACCATATAAAAACTAGTGCGCTTTGGGTAGAGAACACCACCTGGGGTGAATCTAGAGGCTGAAGGTGTTCACCTGAACCCCCTTAGCAAAAAATTACACTATATATATAAGATAAATTTTAATCTTTTATGTATATGTATAAATTTTGAATTCCCTGAAAACAAGAGTAGAGGTTGTCGTGATGATGGTTTAGGGGGTTCAAAATTGACCTTGAGGTTCCACGTTCAAATCCCGAATGCTATATTTTTATTTTTTGAACCCCTTTAGTGAATGCCACCACCCTCTAAGTCCTTAATCATTAAAGACTCGCTAACTGAAATATTGAAGCACAGAAGAATCTCACAATAACTAATATAAATTCTGCCATAGCTCTCCAGCAAGCTAAGTTGCTTGGACTCGGGTGCGGGTGTCCGATACGGGTGCGGAGCTAAAGGTTGGATCCTTCATGGTCTAAATTTTAAGATTCGGGGATACGGATCCAAGATACGGGTGCGGGGATTCGACTAAAAATAATTCAAATATCTAAAAATAGAATTATAAAACCCAGATTATGAGATATTATGTGGAAAACTTGAGGAGAAATATTAAGCAAGAGAAGAATATGGAAAGGATATAAAAGAAAAAGGAGTGATACAGAAATTTCTATATATAAGGTATTCCATTTTTATTCAATTTCACCTTAGCTTTTGTTTTGATTACAAAAATTATTGAATCTGTTCGTAATTTCTCGGTCGATTTTGGTCAAAGTACCCAGAATCGATTGACCAGATCGGGTACGGATCCCACACCCACATCGTGTGGACACAGGTGCGGCACCGAAAGTGAAGAGTCCGAGCAACTTAACCAGCAAGTAGCTGTCAAAATGGGAAATATGGATCTGGTTGCTCTTTGCACACGTGATGCACCAAGTTGAACTTACGGATTTCTAAGGTCTTCTTGGGTGTAATATCTAAGCGTCTAGCCTGTTTTTGCAAAGACCTAAAATGTCTTTGCTTTGACAACAATTAAACCCCTCTGCTGCAAACACCGACCAACTTCAAATTTCTTTTTAATCTTCAGTTGTGATTTTTAAAGCCAAGGGCATAATTGCAAAATAATTTAAATCCATCAACAATCATGCCTAATCCCATGAAACTAACTCAATTAGAATAACTTGATAATATCTGGATAATCCAATTGAGAATAAACATTTCTAAATTCGGGTATCAGCTTAAAGGAGAATAATGCCTACTTTAGTTGACCTCTCATGAAGTGAATTTAGGATATAGATTAATTCATATGTTGTTTTGATGTCAAACTAGTTTACCTTCCTGGAAAAATAAACTCACTATACCCGTCTCACAACATACCTTGTGGCTCCCATCCTAGGTCCCCCTTATCCTTCTTTAGTAAATCTTTGCATTGTAATTTAGCCTATACAATCTTACTAAATAAGTTCCACCAATTTCTAACTAAACTGAACATCAATTCATACACCAACACTGTTGCTAATCCAATAGTCACACACAAAATAAGAGTTATCAGACTTCATGAATAATTCTCTCACAAACAACCAAACGCCTAACGGAATAATTGAAAGCACATAAGATCATATATGAAACTAGTCTTAATGAGGAAACTTAACATTCAAGCGACTGCATATCCAGTTCTCAGTCTCTGAGAATATATGAGATCACCAAAGCTAATAAGAGCTACATATCAAACAGTGAAAAAAGACATTGCGAGAAATCAGACTATATCTCATCCATAACAGCAAATGGAAATCTACCAATCTCATGGTTCAGCCGACCCACCCCAATGCTCTCCATTCCAAAAAGGGGGGAAATGAGAACATATGAAACAACACAATATGTCCAAAAATAATGTAATTAGCAAAAAATATATCTAGGCCCAACACACCTTGATCACCTGAAAAATATAGAATGAAAGCTGAACGAAGAGACTAGAAAACAAAAGCAGTGACTGACTGGTGCAATGTTAAATCTGAGTCAGAAGAGAAACTTTTAGCCATGAAGGCGAGTGCAGTCAAGAATGGCTAGTTAGGGGAAATGGGAAGATAAAAATGCATTCTCACCTAAAATCCTTTTTCACGTATCTGTCACAAAGCTGGGAAAGTCAGATACGAAGTTAAGAACCTCCCTTTAGAAGCATGTTCTCAAACCTGCCTGTCACAAATATCATGTGTGTGTGTGTATTCCATAAACTGGATTTGTCTCTTTTCAAGCTATACTACCTGTGTGTTTTTCAGCTGAATGAGTTGTGCCAGAATATAGGAGATAAAGCATTTTTTAGATGATCCGTAATTTGTAACTGTCACTAGTAAACCAGATACAGAGGATGCTGGAAGCAGTTATGACCAAAAGAGAATGTTCACTACAAGCAAAAAAATAAAACTTTTCCATCTATTAACTGAATGAAACAAGAGGAACGACCATAAAAGGGTACACAAATTATTCTACAACACAACCTTCATTAAGCATGAGGAAGCCTCTTCTTTACAAGTTATATCTACTTTCCTATAGAGGAGAAATTAGAGTCTCTGGAGAAGAAGGCTAAAGCTGCAAAAATGATTGTCGGTAAGATCGTTAATCCTAGAAGATGTACCTAGAAGATGTAAGGTTTCTACAAGGAAATCTTTTATAGTACAGTTGGAAGTTAATAAAGCAGAGACCATCCAAACTATGCTTTGATAAACAACTTAACTCAAGTCTAAGATATGTACTCTTATTTCATGTACTTCTCTAAAAGGCCATTCTTTGTTTCATCAAATGATTCACCATTTTTCTAATAGTCAATTCACCAATTGTTGTTCACAGAGCAATTCAAATTTCCAACTACAGTAAGATTTTTAAGCTCTATGGAAGTTATTACAAGAGAAAATCCCTTTTTGATAACCAACACAAAGGATCTTATTGCGGAAAGTGGAACTAAACACTGGTAGAAACGAGGGTTAGAGAGGACATCTTGTGGCTAAAGTGCTACAGATGTAGATAGTCTAACCATTTGGCACACAAATTAATACTCCAGAATATACCAGATTTGAGAGATAATCTCCTTTATTTCTTTTAATGAAGTACAGATTGATTCTAAGAACTGATTGACTTCTTTCAAACTTATATACTTTAGCTAGACACATTAGAACTTAGTTTAATCAGTAAAAAGTACTTCTCATGTCATTCTCATTTGTATATCAACCATTACATTTCACAATAACTAACATACTAAAGGAAGAAGAAGAAAGAGAAAAAATCTAGCTTCAAAACTAATACCACTTGAATTATCCATGTTAAGCGGCAAAAACGAACAAAAAGGAAAGTAAGCAGATAATAAAAACTAAAACATACATTAAAACCATTAAGGCTGAACTCACGAAAACCCTTTCCGCAGCTTCAGTATGGCATTGAACATTTTCCGCCTGGAACCAACAGCATTAATCCCCATATCCTTGAGATCCTCCAGAGTCAACATGGGCAAAACCTCATCATCAACCTCGTGTATATCGAAAACGGGAGCGTATCTCCCCAGCCCCAAACCAACCAACCAGTCCCTTACTCCAATGCTCTTATCCCCAGAATTCATTTCGTTATGAACTCCTCCGTTGTTCAGGTCATCGTGATGGTCTCTGCTCTCCGAAACTCTAGTCCTAATTCCCCTCCGATCCCAATACTGAAGCCCCATGTGTTCCATAGAGTTAATTGGACTGTGCTCTTTCACTGGGCTTTCCGAGCCCTCCCGCTCGAAATCCCGAAACTCTTCGTTATCGTTGTTATCTTCTCTGAAAAAGTTCTCTTCGTGAATTCCTCCGCCATTAGGCGTGTCAAACTTAGCTGACGAGGAATGCCAATTTGTCCTCACTCTCTTCGTGGGTTTCCTCGATTTCAACTTGCGATTTCCCAAATCAAGGTTGTAACTGTTGTCCTCGATGTTGGTGTCGTCATAATTATCCCCGCCACCATTAACAAGGTTAGTTAAAGGCCGGGTTTTTGATGTTTTAGCTGCGAGAGTGGGGTCCTTGTGGAAACGCCAGGTTTTGGGGCCTCGCCGGAAGTGAGTGTCGGAAGGTGAGTCGCCGATCTCGCCTAATCGAACACTTGGACGGCGCTGGCGTTTCGGAGCCAAACTGGGGCCTAAATTGTTGTTATTAACGTTGTTGGTTGGAGGGTTATCAGATGGGGGAGGTGGTGGAGCTATAGATGTCGTGTTGGAGGTGGTGGCTGTAGCGGCAGCAGAAGGGAGGGGAGCGGCGGTGATGGAGGTGTCGGGCGGCTGTAGCTCGGCCATGGAAGCAAGTAGAGAGTAAAGAGGAGTGTGAGGGAGCGTGAGATAAGGCAAGTGAAAGAACGGGAATCAGGTGGACGCGGTTGCAGTTCCTGTGTTTTGAGTTGCAGCGGTCCGGTTGATATATTGATTATCCTTCGAGGCTGAATGACACGTAGGGCGTTTATTTGCATCAATTTTTAAATTTCTGATTTAATACATATTGCTTAGTTGATCATATAATATAAATTAGCCCATAAAAATAGAAGAAATATAAAAAATATTTTAACTAATTTTCAGCTATAAAAGACATATGTAAAGTCTGAACTAATTAAATTTTTTTTAAGTAAAACTTGAATGTATTATAAAGTAATATAACTGCAATGAAAGAGTTTCTACAATTATAGTAAATCAATATAAAATAAACACTTTTCCTATCATTGCTCCCTCCTCAAAATTATTTTCAAAATAATCTTAATAAATAAAAAGATACCACAATCCTTAATTGCAAATCCATAAGCATAATATAACTGTTTTTCTTCTCGTTAGGGTGGAAAGTATTTAGGGTATATAAATAGCAACATTTTTCTTAATATTTATAATTTATTTTGATACCTGCATTGTCTTTGCATTGTCATCATGCACCAAATTTGAAAAATATTAATATATATTATCAATAAGAGAAAGCCAACTAAACCAACAAAAACATAAAAAACAAATATAAATGATAATGCTATTAGAACTTTCAAGTTCTCTAGCCAGTTCAACTAAAGAGGAATTTTCTATGAAAGATGGCACCATGAAAAAAAAAATTCTCCAATAAATGACATAAAAAAAATGCTTTACATATCACAAAATAAAATACATGTTACATTTTCACTTCCTAGATATATGAAACCTTGAATGATTAGATCTCATAATTTGAATGGATTGCATAATCTTATGTATGAATCCTTAGGTCCATTTTGATGAGTGAGATGTTCCTCCAAGTATCTTTTACCCATTTAGGCATAAAAAATGACACCACCAAATATAATTAAATAAGTGCGTGGAGTTACCAATAAAAGTATATAGTAGACATCTTAGTTAGATAGATATCACATTTATTGTTTTCAAAGCTAAACTTTAAAAATGCATCATTGATCACGTGATAGACTTGGCACTGACATTGCAAAAGGATAAAGAATTCAACTTCACGCTACTATCAGCTTGATTGTCGAAGGATGAAATATATTGAAAGTTTAAAACTACAAAAAGATTTGTTTAGTGTAAACTAGTCATGTGAAGCAGCTCGATATTCACTTAGGACGCGAAGAGAACTCTCATAACCCATAATAAATTATAGATACAATTCCAGATTAATTAATTAATGAAGAGATTATACTTAACTATTAAATTTTGTGTTAGCAAAAAAGTAAAGTTGTTGTACGACGTAATGAAAAAGCATGCACATAAAGTCATAACAAATTTGCTTCTCTATTAATTACAAAGAAAAAGAGCATGCTTGGCTGGACGACTATTAACTATTACACAAAAGAACTCAACTACTGGATAAATATTTTATCAGGACTTGCATAGGTTTGTAATATACAATTACTGAACCAACAAATCTAACAATATTTTTTTGTCTTGACAATATTCTCCTTCAAAAGCTATATTTATAAAAAAAATCCAACACAGTTGCAACAACATTTTATAGAGGGTCCAAGCAATATAGGTTGTAATCATAAATAAAAAGCGATGGACACAGTGATGATTCGTATAGCTATCTTAAAGGGCTTAGTGTTGTTGTAATGAGACTTTATTGATTGAGGTAAAATAATTTATCCTAACATTATTAAGTTAAACAAGGAAGATACAACTCATATGTTTAATACTTTTGCACAAAACAGAAAATAAAAAGTTGTGATGGCCTTTTTTGGTATCCTAATTCTTTCAACTTGGACTTAAAAAATGACTCTTGGTTTTATTATGTCTATCTAAGTTGAGTAAAGAAACTATTTTTCTTTAGAAATTAATTTTTAGAAATGACATAAGTAGAAATATTTTAATCATTGTCTAATTTAAGGCACATGGCACTTGAAAGACCCACACCACCTATACAAGAGTCATTCTTGTTCCTTTTTTTTGTACTCCTTCCTCTGCTTCTATTAGTAGAAGTTCAAATCTTATTTATCACCTTAAATATCATATTTAATGAATATATATATCATATGACCCCTAAAATTTTTATCACAAAAAAAAAAAGAAGAAAAGTTCTGAGTAGATAACCCTAAGTTGGTTATAAAATAGTACTATTAGGTATCTACATCAAATATTTTCAAGAATAATAAATGCTAAGAATATTTTAAAAAAGGCAAAGAGGAAAGCAATGGATGAGATTAATGGTCATGGTTAAAGTTATTGGTGATCTATAAGAACTGAAAAATTACAAGAATAACAGACAAAAAACAAAAAAAGAGAGTGATATATATTGTCATGATGCTAAAAAGTGGATACAAAAAGGTCATTACCTTGTTCAAATTTTGTGACAATTTACTAATTTTTGCGGGCATAATTCTCTCCTTTTGTCCTTTCATGTTCCTAATAAAACATTCAAAACAACCATCAAAATCATAGTACCACAATATAAATAATAAAAACTTTAGAAACTTCCCAATAAGAACACATACGCTTCTTCAAATAAGGAATAATATTACCAATAAATAAGTAACCATAAAATTATAGTCCATCAATCATGGACGCATCACAAAATAAAAAAAATAACCTATTATAATATAAAAAGACAACAATAATTCAACAACTACATCTAATTTTTTAAATAAAATGGACAATATGTTACAACTCTAGTTTTACTATATAGCCAATATGCTATCAAATCAAACACATTCTCTTATGAGGTAATTATTTTATTGTGATTAAGCAAATCTTTAAATCAATTACAACATATGTTGTGAAATAATGTTGCAGCAATTTCTTTTCCTACTTCTGAGAAAAATATTTAAAAAATAATTACAAACATGTAACTTGAGTAAAGGTGAATATTGCTCATAACAAAATCACAAATCTCCTATATGTTTATGTTTTTTGAGCCCTATTATGAAGATTCTTGTAGAGACACAAAGTTGGATGACAACATTATGTAGCTATCTTCTCTTTTCCCATCTTCAAGTCATTCTCAATCTTAAAATTCATTTTAAGATCCTCAAGTCATCATCAATAATCATAAAACTTGAAAATAAGACAGTCTAATAAGGTATGAATAATCTCCCAACTTTTATTATAAATCGACTTACATGGTTGAAAGTTTCTTTTTGGTCAGGTGAAAGCATAAAATATGGATCATATGTAATAAATGAAAAGGGAATAAAATTGATGGTAAATCATTTTAAAACTCCCATTGAAAACAGAAGATGTATGTACTTCTAGAGAGAAGAGAAATAACCTCTTAGTGTGTTGAAAAAATTAAGGAAAAAAAAAGACCATTATAATTATTGGAGAAGTGCAAAAGTTGGGGATGTGAAAGGGTGTAACAAAAAGGGATTAACAAAAGTGACTTTTGGCTTTTTCATAAAGCACCTAAAAATCCCAAAAATCTGAGAAGAAAATGCAAAAAAAGAAAAAAGGATAAATAATTTTCTGATCAATGAAGCATGTCATGTCATCGGATTAAGGTCTCTATTTTACATAGATATGTTACCCTATCTCCACTGTTTCTTTATTGAAATAGTCTGAAGTTTGAACATTAAGTTTTTTATTTTTCTTTTGATGAGATAATAACTAATTAAGTTTTTGTTGATTTTTTAGGTGTTCTAGAGTTTTTGAAATAGTTAAAAATTTTGAACTTTATATTCTTGATGCTTGAAATGTAATACAACAAAATTATTGTTACACCCCGTAAGTTTTTAGCACTTAGATGGCCTATTCATATGTTGGTTGAGAGTTTTAGAGTATCATACGTATGAGGAAAGGGGCCCGGGGAAGGGCCGAACGAGTGCCAAGTTGGAATTTCACAAGAGGAGGCCGAATTGCGCTACCCAGAGGGGCAAAGTGGTACAAAGCTGGGACCTCCGCGTTAGCCAACGTGGCACGGAGCCAAAATGACGCGTTGGCGAACGTGCCACGTTGCCATGTATTTTGCTGCAAGTATATATAGGCCTCACCCTTTAACATTATGTCATTTCTCACATTTATTTCGATTAGAACAGAGGATAGGACAAAGGGAATATATAATTTTCATCCGATTATGCCGTCAAACGCCGTTCAAATTCAAATTAACTTCGGGTATCGAAGTATAAGGCTGCAGGGAGCATTTTTACGGAGTTAGTTTCGTGAAATTCGTCCGGCGAATCGTCGTCCCGCCGAGCCAAAGTTGTTGGAATTGCTCCAAACTAGTGTCAATATGATCCCAGGCTTAAAGTAAGTATTTCTCCCTTCTAGATCTTCGAGAAATAACGAGGTTTCGATCGTGTTCCGTTTAATTAGAAATATAGTTAATATTTATATATAAAGTTTTCCTTTTTGCCGAATTTAG
Organism: Datura wrightii; assembly: GCA_035772735.1. NCBI lineage: Eukaryota > Viridiplantae > Streptophyta > Magnoliopsida > Solanales > Solanaceae > Datura > Datura wrightii. The sequence goes on along the minus strand of JASDFA010000027.1, from coordinate 116,803,623 downwards.
TGATAAAACTAATCTTATCTTTCTAGTAACATGATTTCAGTTGAGAAGGGCAGTTGAATACGAGTCGAAACTCGCCAGCTAATCGGTAAACAGCAATCAAGGTATGTAAGGCTTAACTCTCGGCAAGTATCCTAGTCGTACAGTGTTATGACTTATGTCCTCGAATTGAAGTAACAATCTCAGATGTTGGAGATGGTTTCTACCATTAGATTGTAATTCGATATGTTGTAATTAGTTGTTATTGATCTACGTATATAAATATCAGATATGTGGCGATTAGCTGCTGATAGGGATTACAGTTACATAATTTCTGGTTAGCTGTTAGAACTCATATACAGATCGTACCACAGGATCCCTCGTTAAAAGGGAAGCAGGTTAAATGTGATTCACGTACGACGCTATAGGAACTCTTTTATTCTCAGCTTTTTTGGGATGGTAGACTTATATGTTTGTTGCCAGACCTAGACTTCAGAGGCTCGTAAGAGTTAGTAGCCTGAATCAGTTGGTTAAACAGTATGGGCGCAGTTAGGCGGTCTGACGACCAGTTGGCGCCTGTATTAGCAGGAAAGTATCCTTAGAGGTCATTAACGTTATCGTACGTTCCAGAACCAAAAATAGAGACAGAATAGGTATATTCCAGAGTTAGCGATACCAGGGTTCTCTAGTGTATTGAATGATCGTACGTCGTCCCTTTAGCCTTATCAGGGATTGTCAGTCTTAGTCGATTTAACAGTTATCATGTAGAATGCCCAGTAAGCTAGCCTAGTCGTCCAAGTCAGATAAACCCGTGGGTACCCCAAGGAGGGGTCCACATCAGTAGCCAGTGACGGGCCGGTACCCTAACCGGTTCTTGTAAGGTATCCAGGTACAGAGTGCCAAAAGAGGGCCAGTCTATATAGAATTGCTTATAAATTTGAGAATTGCCCAGAACAGTAATATAGCGTTCAGAACAGTAACATAGATCCGAGTGGATTCAGACAAGGCTTAAGGAGTCAGTAGTACTCTGCTAGTACAGTGTTAACCACAGGTTAAGGAGATCGATAAGCTCCCTATGAAGAACCAGGGACCGATCGCCTAGAAGCAAGTTCGACCAAGCCCAGCTCTGTAGTTGTTTAATTAGAAGAACAAAGTAGTTAGCTGTCTGCAACTCTATAGTTATGCATGAGCTACAGATGTCCGAGTAGGACATTCAGAGTATTGTTAGACTACTTCAGACCTCACTCTATTCAGCCCAGATTATTAGAGATTATGATCACCATCATGATCCTCTAATCAAATACGTGCACATGGTGTGCCTATAGACGGTCATACAAATTATCCCAGAGGCGAGTAGCATTAGCATGAGGCTCAGAAGGCTAGATACTCTCTCGCCATACAGATAGATTTATTTGTCATTTTCTCCAGTATAGTAATCCAGTATGACTCTCAATAAAGCGTGTCAGGAGTATGTGATTGTGTGCAGTTATTGTTATCAGTTGAGACCTGTATTTGCATTGTTTGGGCTATATTACCTATATAGCTTCCGTGACCGCCCCAGGGTTAATAGCTGTGTCGACTCATCCGCCAGAGAGCGAGGATACGTCACTCTACGGAGCGGCATGCCGTCCGTAAGGGACGAAGATGCGGAGCCAGCTCCTCATATTTTGCCGTGGTTGGCCTATACACACCCCTGCCGAGCGCTTGCGCCCGGGGTGTAGATTTCAAGAGTCCTTCGGACTCAGGCACAACTATAGTCAGGGGCCCAGTGGGCCCAAGCTGCATACCCAAGGGACCGGTAGGATGCTCATAGTTAGTAGGTGGTGGGGTATGACCCGGATAGGGGTAATTAGATTGAGGTGTACTCACTAGGGCTAATGGGGGCCCGTGTGGGTTGTTATGTGTTGATTGCACCTTCTGGCTTATGGGAGCCAGGTAAGGTTTATGTTATGTTGCTTTAGTTACTAATAGTTAGACAGTAAGACATTCCGTTTGTCAGGTATGACCCCTACCCTTCTTATTACAGTTACGTTTAGTCCTGATTTTACTACTTTAGCCAGCTTCAGTCTGTTCCCTTTATTTTAGCTATGGTCAACTTTATTCCTTACTCTCAGTCATTTATAGATATTGCTTTACATACTCGGTACATATTGTACTGACGCCCTTCCCAGGGCACTGCATTACTTGCCTGCAGGTACAGATAGACGAGGAGCAGACCCCTCATAGTTTCAGTCAGCTGCACAGAGCCATCAACTCCTTTCTTCCGGAGCTTGTGTGACAGAGGTTTACTTCTTTTGTTTATACAGTATGGGTAGGCCAGAGCCCTGTCCCGACCATCTTATTACTCCTAGAGGCTTGCAGATTGTATCTTTTTCCTGTGGTTAGACGTATTGGCTGCGTGGGGCCGTATGTGATTTAGATTATATGTGTTGGTCATGTGGGGCCTTATTTAGCTGTTTATTTTTCACAGGTGGCTATACGCCTTGTCGGTCGGGGGTTGCATTTGCACTCGCTATATAGCCCGTTGTTTCTTGATTCTAGAGTTAGAGCCAGCCTTGCACCAGAGGTGCTTAGGCTCAGTCAGCTCAGCAGTTCAGATCCTAGTAGGGCACCAGGTGCCAGTCATGCCTCCCAAGGCGGGGCGTGACAATTATTCATTCAAAGGTATAAAAATATAAGTCGATAAGAACGACAACGATCACTGCCACCCCTTTTTTGCTCAAGAAATATTTTTATCTACTTTGTTTCCTCTTTCTCTTTTCTTCCTCATATATAACTTTTTATTTTCTGCCTTTTGGTCTGAAAGAATCTAAAGGTTTGTCTAATATGGAGTACAAGAATGTTATTTTACTAAAATATTTTAAATGATAACAAAATTCAACAACAACAGATAAATTTTGATTATAGTTTAGTTTCATGGAGTTTATACTAAATTAGATTTATATTGTAGCTTCAGATATTGATATTGAATAGAGATTCAGATTCCTATTACTTTTTATTTTATTTTGACTCTGCATAATTTGTTATATTAGTATTATAATATTAAAAAATATTTTTCAAAGATGTCGAATATCAGTGACTTACCTGCACAAACCACAAGCCTTTACGACAAAATTTTATTTTCAAGCGAATATTAAATAATTTTAATCTGAAGAAAGGCTTGATTATATTACAGTACCAAAATTTTTTATTCCAAATTAGAATTTGGAGTTGCAATAAAGATAAGAAAAGAAAAAAAAAGGTATTATAATATAGGTTGTTTTAATTTTCTTTCACTGAATTATTAATGATTAAACCTCGATTATATACTTCAGAATGTACTTTTTTCCCACCAAATCACAAACGACTATCTCCTATTACATTGTTGACAGTTAATTTCATGTCAATTATTTTACAAGATGTATACAAAATTCTTCTATATTCATTCTCGTTCACTCACGATAGCCATCACTTCCTGATTCTCCAACTATTCAAATGAAAATTACATTAAAATTTGGATTAGGATCTCCAAATGAGATCAAAATTTGTTATGGCACCTTTATGGGTATTTAGGGACCATGTCATTTAAGAGCTAGCATTTTAAGCGGAACTTGCTGCATTCGAGGCTTTGATGATGTTCCATGGATTATTTTTGAAGTACTTTTAGTTGTATGTTGGAAAGATGAAAAATCATACAAATAAAATACTAACTTATTTATTTGAAAGCATTAGGAAGATACTCTTCTTTCCCATATGACACAAATTTTTAAAATTATTGTGCTGTCTATTTTAATGTATTATTACTTTAGTAATCTAAATATGCTTTTATAAGATGTACATTTAATTCATAATAACTGTAACATTACATTTGAGATAATAACACCAGTTAAGAAATAAAAATTATCACGCATTAACTTTACAAAATAAAATAATTTATAGCAATTACTTTAAAGAACAAAGTTATTATTGAAAAGTCAGATAAAATATATAAAGAGTAAATCAACTTTATAATTCAAAAAATGTAAGCAGGGTTAAAGTGTCAAAAAACTTATTGCTGGAGAAGTCGACTATGTCGCAAGACATTAGGTACCACATGCAGTAAATTATTTAATAAATTGAAGGTAAAAATCAAAAGATAAGAAAAATAATACTGCAAGCAAATATTAGATATAGATTTGTTGATTTGAATTACTGGTCAAATCAGTAATTTTTGAAAAATACCATTATTGATTGTATTAGTACTATACTAAATACTAATTGAGGAACTTAAACCAAATTAAAACATACCGGGGAAAGAGGGGTGAAACCACAAAACTTTAAATTAATATATTCCATTAGAGTACTGAAAAAACATATTCAATTGAAACTTCCATTTAAAAAGATTTTAAAAATGATAAAAGTAATACTTTGATAGAGTTTCTTTAGTATTTTCTTATTCTTGTTCAATTGAGGAGCCAACACCACTTTATTATGTGCACCTTCATCTAACCATAGCAATGTATAAAGATCACATTCTCATTTTTCAACATAGGCTAGAGAGGTACATTGTCCATCCAGAACTAAAAAATAAACATCACTTTTCAGGAAATAACGTGGGAATACTAAAAATACTGATAATCATAGAAATAAGTCTAATAATACAATATGCAATTCATTTACCGTAAAAGACGCGTATTTCAACCTTAAAAAAAGGTTTTTTTACTTTACCTTTCCTTTTTCAATCAGTCAAATCCCTTGTTTTTCTCCTCTATTTATTTAGGCGAAATTCTCATGCTTCTGCAAAACCAAGAGATTATGAAAAATATTTTTTTTATTCTTGATTAGTTCATCATATCATTTATATAAATAAATAAATGATAAAATCGTTAAAAAAGAGAAAGAAAATGCTGAAATAAGATCAAACATGTACACCGAAAGATAATTTTGAAAACCCATCCAAAAACGGAAGTCAAAGTTCATCTTATCATTTGTATAAATAAATAAATAAGAAGTTAAAGAGGAAGAGAATGCTGAAGTAAGATCATACATGGAACTGAAAGATATTTTTAAAAATACAATACTGAAGTGAGATCATACATGAAAATAGAAGAATATTTTAACAAAACACAGAGTCATACTTAAAAATCAAATTTAAAGTAGTAATAAAAATCCAAACATAAATTAGTAATTAGATTTAATAAAGAGAAAGAAAATTTTTGTTGATATCCCAGTAAATGACAAAGAAAAAGGGAGAATAAGAGGCAATTGAACTCCTCAGTGTTAGACATGATTGAAATGAATGAATACAAAAGTAACCAAGAAATGACATAAAATGGAGAAAGGAATGTGGAATTCCTATGGAAATTAATTCAGTTACTTTTTAGGAGAGAGAAAATCAAAATTAAGACACAACAGACACAATGTTTAAGACTTTTTAAACAACTATTCCGAACAGATATATCAATTTATTTTCTATTAATTAATTAAATATAATTTAAACACAAGATAAATGCAAAAATTTGAGAATAAAGATAATTAGAGATTCTGGTCTAAGAGAGTGCCACATCACCGGGTCCAGGTTCCTTCTATATAGATATATAGATTCTATTATTATATAAGAGGGAGTTAGCAGGCACGTCCGTCAACGTGCCTATTTATTTTGATATTATTATTTTGATTATTTTGTGTATATTTTTAAATATATTTTTAAAAATATAAAAGATATGGAGCATTACTTAATAATTTTACACATTTTAAAATATAATAATTTTTAGAATTTGTGGATGTTACGTATTTTTTTATTGTTCTCTTATTATATAAGAGAGAGTTAGCAGACACGTCTCCGTCAACGTGCCTGCTTATTTCGATAACATTATTTTGGTTATTTCGTGTATTCTTTGATATATTTTTAAAAGTAAAAAAATATAAAAAATATGGGGCATTACTTAATAATTTCACACATTTTAAAATATAGTAATTTTTAACATTTGTGGACGTTACTTATTTTTTTACTATTCTCTTATTATATAAGAGGGAGTTAGCAGGAACGTCTTCGTCAACGTGCCTGCTTATCCCGGTAATAGTATTTTGGTTATTTCGTGTATTTTTTGGTGTGTTTTTTTAAAAAAAGAATATAAAAAAAATATGGGGCATTAATTGGTTAGTTCACACATTTTAAAATGTAGTAATTTTTAAAATTTGTGGACATTACTTATTTTTTTACTATTATAATAAATAAGAGTGAATAACAGACACGTCTCCATCAACATGCCTGCTTATCACTATAATAGTATTTTAATTATTTTGTGTATTTTTGGATGTAATATAAAAAATATGGGGCATTACTTAGTAATTTCACACATTTTAAAATATAGTAATTTTTAAAATTTGTGGACATTACTTATTTTTTTACTATCTAATAAAGGTGAAAGCAGACATGTCTTCATCAACGTGCATGCTTATCACCGTGAGAGTATTTTGGCCATTTCATATATTTTTCGGTGTGTTCTCCAAAGATAAATTTTTTTTAAAAAAATATGGGGCATTATTTAGTAATTTCAGACATTTTAAAGCGTAGTAATTTTCTGAATTTGTAGGCATTACTTTTTTTTTTCCTGTGCATTGATCATGTGGGACATTGTATTCATAATTAAAGTGTTGGTAGTGTTCAAGAATAATTACTATTATGGCTAGATTGAGCAAAAATAAGTACTTTTATTTTGAACTTCAAAAATAAAAAAATAATTTTAGATAACTATTTTTAGTTTATCCGCTACACAATATAATGTTATTCATATTGGGCTCGGGTGAAGCCCGGGTTATACTGATTAGTCTAAATATTAAATGCCTATTATTTGATTATATTAAAAGAAATCGTGTTTTTAGTTTGGGCACACTCCTTAAGAAACTATTCATTTTTAGAAAATAAAATACATTTTTACTAACTTACCCTTAATAAATATCTTAAAAAGCTATAGTTCTTTAGTAGTTTATAAATTTCTTTTCATTTAAATATGGATAAAATTGAAAGAATATCATAATGCATTCTTGATAATATGAAACACCACTTATTTTAAAATAAAATGAGAAGGCTAAAACATCACTTATTTTGAAACGGAGAGAGTAATACTGATTGTAATTACAGTTGACATCAATAATAATTAATGATTATGGTAATTATTTACAATAATAATAACTGTGATAATAATAATGGTTGATATTGATTATTATAATGTTAATATTATAGATTTATAATAGTGATAATAATGATAATTGACAGTTATGGTGATTAGTTGCCGCAGTGATGATTGGGAGAGGTAGCAGAGACCATCACAATAACTCGAAAAATTAAGGAATTCATAATAGAAAAATCAGCCGGTTCAATGAAATATTATTTTTGTACATATTTAGATTAAGTGAAGAAACAATACTCGTCCATACATTTGAACTACTCCTTGATTTACTCATTTCAACATTGCTTGATGCATTCTTGTAAAGTAGCATATTGAGGAGGAACTTGTCAATTATAGATTCGGAAGCTCAAGATTATTGATTTTGTTACACCTCATATGATTTAAGAAATAAATTTGTACATTCGGGGTAGGATTAAGAGCATTTAATAGGTTAAAAAGGAAGTGTTATGAGGTATTTGAGTCACTTTATGATCGTATGTAATATTTGACATCGATCAAGTTCTAAAACAGAATTCGACAAAAGTTATCGCAAATTTTTTCTTGAAATTCTCTGAAATTTGGATCAAATGCCTCGAGACTTTTGTCCTAATCTATAAAGAGTTAAGGGGCCTACGACCTATTAAATTAAAGGTCTATGAGTCTAGTTTCCAACGCATTAAACCGTTCGTCAATATGACTTTGGAGTAGAGAGATGTTTACATTTTTGCTAGACCGCGCAAGCAGGCGCGTCAAAAACGGTAAGGTAGTGGAGGACTGTATAAGTTCATTTTGGTCGGTTATTTCACATCCAATTTTCGTTTTGGAAATTTCCACGAAGGAAAAACTCTCTCAAGGCCTTTCCATGGTATTCTAAGAGTTTGCATGCTAGGAAGCTAAATTCAAGTGAATTTTGGTGTCGGATATCTTGAATTCACCATAAAACTCGTGTAGCAGCGTTGTTTTCAAGTTTCCTTGCGCCTGTTTCATGGTGTTTGCTTGATAAGCTTTTTTCCATGTTGATTATTAGTGTTCTAAGGTTAGTTTTGAAGTTGTTGGTGACGGCAACTTGTCACCTCAGCTTTCTCATCGTCGAATTCTTAAAAACTAGCCGGTAAACGTTAATTCATGTTGTTTCTCTTGTTGGTTTCTTGTAGCATCTTGTAGTTGGTTGTTTAAGCTGCTCTTAGCAGTATCATCATGACATAAGGAGTGGAAGTTTGATTGTCTTGCGTTCATTGGATTCTAAGGTATTAAGTCGTTTCTCCCTTTTTTCGACATGATTTCCGTAAGGTTTGAGCTAGAGTTGTTATCGTGTACATGAGCTTCATTGTGGTGTCTTAAAAATGTGTTGACATATTCTTGGTTAAGCTACTAGTTGTGTATGATATGTATATGTATGTTTTCGTAAGGTTGCGTTAGGGCTGGCACATTGTCGAGTCAAAAAACTCTTAGAAATGGTTGGTGTCAAAAGTCGGTTGGGGGGCTGCCTAAGAGCTTTATATATGAATGTTGATTTTGAATTTTGTGATTGTGTAATAGAGTGTGTGTGTGTGTGTGTTTCGAGGCCCTTGGGGTTCGTGGATACCCAACGCTGAGAGTAGGTCTGGCGACGGGGTTGAGTCTAAGGTGTAGAAAAATTGACTTATGATCGAGTTGAGTTTGCCTCCCATAGGGCCGTTCTGAGACATGCAAGACCTATAGGGAGGTAGATGCCTCCATAGTTCCGTATATATCTGTTGTGACCCTTCCTGGGGTCGCGATTGGTTCTCCTAGATGAAATGAGCTCTGTTAACTATGTGCAGCCGAGAGAGAGGGTCCGGTAGTGCTTGGTTGTTGATATTGTTTGATGTGATTATCCTTGCATTATTTATTGACACTATATGATGGTTTGAGGTCGACCATATGCCCCAAGTAAGTGGGTTGTCAGGTGGGTTTCTGAGTATCTCCTATTAGCTATTTATCGACTCTGGACTCTTGTCTTATTGTCGCTCTTCATACTCGGTACATTGTGTACTAGCATTCTAGTTAGGGCGCTGCATTTATGACTGTAGATCTTAATCGTCAGGTTGATCGAGGTCCCCATGCTTGAGCAGAATTCCAACTGACATCGGTATGCTCCAGTTCGTCCGGAGATGCCTTTTTTGATTTTGAGTACATATTTGATAGTTCGGGGCCCTGTCTTGATCAGTATAAACTTGTTAACTCATTAAAGGCTTGTAGACATGACCTGATGGGTTGAAGGATAGTGGTTACCCTTGTATATGTCTTTTGGTTTGTTGGCGGCCTAATCGGCCATGGTATGTTTTCATTTTGTTGCCTATGTCTTTTATACGCGTCTTGTGGGATGTTGAGTTATCGAACCTTAATGGTTCTAGCATATGTTTTATATTTGGTTGTTGCGCAGTGATGAGTTGGAAATTTACCAATACCAACTCATTAGACTCTTAAACATGAGTTTTTGTTTAGTTTTCGAATATTTAGATGAATTTTATGCCCTTTCTCTTTGATTCTTTGTAGGTACTTTATTTGAGTAGAGAAAGCATGAAATCAAGCAAATTACATGAAGTTCGAGATGAAAGTTTATGAGTTAGTATTTGAAGGAAAGGAGACGAAAATAATGAAAGATTTGTACTCAAAAAGAGGTGTTAAAGACATGCTTTCAAATGGTGAAAGACAGATCTGGACGTGTGAAATACAAGAGAAACGTAAAATTCAATGCCTCAAAATTGCATCGAAATGACACTTGGCAGCCTGTCATCGGCGAATCACTGGTCTGGCGCCGACTTGGATTTCCTTTCTCATTTGGAGCAATATCTCTGTTGTATATGGCCCTCATACCATGAACACACCATCTCCGCACATTCCTTGGTTGCTCATTTGATGTGTCCGAGGTCTCAGTTAGTTCATTATCAGAGTCCCCTTGCTGAGCATGTGATTCGTCAACTCTCTCTGTGTTTTTCCCAACTGTGGGAGCCTCGGGAGCAAGTGCAACTGCAGCCCTGGCATTATCATCAATGCGGCTGGAGGATCCCTTGTCAGTGGAGTGGGAGCATCGATCAGGGCTGTTGGATTTGAAGTTTGTTGAGCCCTATCCCTGGTTGACCTCCTCACTAACTGCTCCTCTGATACGTCATAATCCTCCTCAGAGCCACTTTACTCTTTGGAGGAGGATGGATCATCCCGAAGTCTGCGGTATGATGGTTGACTGCGCTTAGGTGTTTGTTTATTTGCTGGACCTTTCTTCGAGGTACCTCTTGGAGCCATTGTACCTGTAGAAACATTATTAATGTGCAAGATGAGATGAAACAAAAAAACATTTTTGAGATGTTGCCCAGTGGACCTGATGAGTGACTAAACTAGTCGTTGCCACTGGTAACGACTCGTGAGGTCGCTCGTTGTCACAAACTAGACTTCCTTCATGTTGGGACAGTGTACTTGACAACTGGTCCCAACAAGTCGTTACCAAAGGCAATGAGTCATTAGGTCAGTCGTTAGGTACACTGCCTTAGTGATTAAATTTTCCACCCAGGACGAGCTACCCAACGAGTCATTTGGTGATCCAACGACTCGTGATGTAGCTCATGCTCAAGAGTTTCAGTTCACCCCTTCATTAATCTTCATCTTCTTCCTACCATTCAACTCCACAGACACATAACTTAATTTCTCAAACCAACCCGATGTAAATTCAGTTGAAATTCATTTGTTTATCCTTCCTAGGGTTCATTATCATCATTAGGCACAGATTGACACAAGCACAACATTACTTGAAATAAATTCAATTTCATTCAAAACATGGGTCCTCAAAATTATTGTTTAAATGCAAAAATATTCAAATGCAATCGATACTCCAATTTAATTGGGAAAAAGGGTACTCACAAAAATGCTTGATCGAAGATGGCATGCAATCGTGTGTGCGTGCGAATGTTGGGAGTGCAGGGTTGAAGATTTTTCTATGGGTTTGAGAGAAGAAGAAGAAGAGGGAGATTTGAAGTTGTTGTGTTTAAGTTTAGTAGTGAGAATTTGGAAGAGTAAAGGAATCAGGTTTTATGTGTTTTAAATTAAGAAGTACCCCAATTTCAGCCTGTATCGGGTTGACTGTCAATTAATTGAAATACCTGACGACTGACTAAACGAGTCGTTACGTGAGGAAACGACTCGTTTTGACCCTTTGTTCTTTAACTTGAGTTCAACAAACTTACCTGGGACCTAACGAGTCAAGAAACGACTCGTGGTGTCACCCAACGAGTCGTGTCCTAAGTCGTGATCCTTGGACTAGTGTAGCTTCAAGATGGATCACTTAATGAATCGTCTGGTCTCCCAACGATTCATTGAGTGAGCCGTTATTACCCTTTTTCTTTTGATTCTAACTTTTATCCAGTGTACATGAGGGAGGACCTCACGATTCGTTTCTGAGTGAACCGTTACTCCCCTGTTTTTCTGTAGTTCTCTTCACGATTTGACTGAACAAGTCGTCAAGTCAGACAACAACTCATTCTATGACATTTTTCACCAGAAATGAAGTTCTAGATTTTGGTTCCAACTTCAAATTTTCCATCTTAATTACATGCACCCATCAACAAACGTAAACACTATATATTTCTTACATTACAACTTAGGTTGCCTCCTAAGAAGCGCTTGATTTAACGTGGCAGCAAGACGTGGGTGTTTTGGCTACTCAGACTTCACCAAAACACCTCCATGGGTTACCTCCCATGCAGCACCTAATCTAACGTCCCGGCATGACGCAATTCCCCAAAAGTTACTTAGACTTCACTCAGGGTCCAAAGGTTTATCGGTTGGAGTTCTTTGCTTCTCCCCAAATAAGCTTTAACCCGCTGACCATTCACTTTGAACCGCTTTCCTTCATGGTTTTCTAGTTCGATTTGCCCATGGTAGAATACTTGGACCACTCTAAAAGGTCCCAGCCACTTAGACTTCAACTTTTCAGGAAACAAATTAAGTCTAGAATTAAATAGTAACACCATATCACCCGGACTAAATTCTCTTTTCTCAATCTTCTGGTCATGTTGAATTTTCATCCTTAATTTGTAAATCTCAGAACTTTCATAGGCTTTCAATCGAAACTGATCAAGCTTATTTAACTGATCAAGCCTTAAGTTTTCCACTTCGTTCCAGTTTAAATTCAGCTTCTTGAGTGCCCACATTGCTTTGTGCTCAAGTTCGACTGGGAGATGACATGCTTTACCATAAACAAGATGATATGGAGACATACCTATAGGAGTCTTGAAGGCGGTCCGATAGGCCCATAAAGCATCATCTAGCTTTCTTGCCTAATCTGTCCGGTTTGCATTCACAGTCTTCGCCAAAATAGTCTTCATTTCCCAGTTGGTGACTTCAACCTGCCCATTCGACTGCGGATGATAGGGTGTGGCCACCCTGTGTTTGACCCCATATTTTTCCAATAAAGAACAAAACAACCAGTTACAGAAGTGCGAATCCCCATCACCAATGAGGGCTCTGGGAGTCCCGAATCTAGCAAATATATTCCGCTTCAAGAATGTTATGACACTCCTCCCTTCATTATTTGGAAGTGCAACTTCTCACACCCATTTCGAAACATAGTCAACAACAATAAGTATGTACTTCATCCCGTTTGAGCTCACAAATGGACCCATGAAATTGATGCCCCATACATCAAATAGCTCGATGACGAGGATGGGAGTAAGGGGAAGCTCATGCCTTAGTGATATGCCTCCTTGTCTTTGACATGCATCACATGCCTTTGCAAAATCATGTACATCCTGGTGAATGGTTGGCCAATAGTACCCGATTGTAGAATTTTTTGGGCTGTGCAAATCCCGCTGTGGTGACCTCCAATAGGGGATGAGTGGCAGACCTCCAATATACTCAACATCTCCACTTCGGGAACGCATGTCCGAATAACCCCATCTGCACATATGCGAAATAAGTAGGGCTCATCCCACAAAAATTTCTGCACATCAGACATAAACTTCTTCCTCTAGTGAAAGATAAGTGCTTTGGTACAATATCACTCACCAGATAATTAGCAAAGTCTGCAAACCATAGGATGAGATCTTGTGATGCTGCTAGAACCTGCTCTTCTGGGAATGCATCATCTATTTCATGCTCATTTTTAAGTGTTGCATCAGGTTCAAATCTGGATAAGTGATTCGCAACCTGATTTTTCGTTCCTTTCCAGTATTTTACCTCGAACTCAAACTCTTGTAGGAGAAAAACCCATCGAATCAATTGTGGCTTGGCATCCTTCTTTGCCATCAAATATCTCAAAGCTGCATGGTCTATGTGGACTATCACCTTAGTTCCGAGCAAGTATGCCCGAAACTTCTCAAATGCAAAAACTACAGCCAACAACTCTTGTTTTGTCACTGTATAATTTTTCTAAGCTGCATTAAGAGCCTTGCTAGCATAATAAATTGGATGAAAAATCTTTTCACGCCTTTGACCCAATGCAGCTCCTAGGTCCACATCGCTAGCATCACACATAACCTCAAAAGGCAAAGACCAGTTAGGTGCCACTATAATGGGGGCAGTGGTCAATCTCTCTTTAAGACATTCAAACGCCTTCAGACATGCCTCATCAAAAAGAAACTTCACCTCCTTCTCGAGAGGTTTACACAATGGATGTGCAATTTTGGAGAAGTCCTTGATGAATCTTCTGTAAAAACTTGCATGACCCAAAAAGCTTCGAACACCTTTCACAAAAATTTTAGGTGGAAGACTAGCAATTACCTCAATCTTGGCCCGGTCTACCTCCATACCCTTACCAAAAATCTTGTGGCCTAGCACTATTCCTTCCTTGACCATGAAATGATACTTTTCCTAGTTAAGCACCAAGTTTGTCTCTTCGCACCTTTGAAGCACCTTGCTCAAATGAGCTAAACACTCTTCGAATGAATCACCTACCACCGAAAAATCATCCATAAAGACTTCAATGATATCTTCCACCATGTCAGAAAATATGGACATCATGCAATGCTGAAAAGTGGCGGATGCATTTCATAACCCGAACGACATCCTCTTAAAAGAAAATGTACCATATGGATAAGTGAATATGGTCTTCTCTTGGTCTTCAGGGGCTATAAAAATCTGATTGTACCCCGAAAACCATCAAGGACACAATACCATCCTCTACCTGCAAGTCTGTCTAACATCTGGTCCATGAATGGCATTGGAAAGTGATATTTCTGCGTCCACCGGTTTAGCTTGCTTTCTGTAATCCATGCACACTCTCCAACCGGTGACTGCTCTTAGAGGAAAGAGCTCTTTGTTAGCATTTGGGACCATTGTGATTCCTCCCTTTTTAAGTACACACTAGATTGAGCTCACCCATTTGCTGTCTGCAATCGGATAAACCACTCCTGCATCCAACCACTTTATTATTTCCTTCTTGACCACCTCTTGCATAGGTGGATTCAACCTATGCTGATGTTCAATACTCGAAATACAATCTGGTTCTAACTGTACCTCGTGCGTGCAAATATCGGCTGGGATTCCAATAATATCTGCAATGGTCCACCCAATGGCTTTTTTGTATCTCTTCAAGATGGAGACTAAAGCCTCCACTTTCCATTCCTACAAGTCAGCTGTAACAATACCAGTAAAGTGTTACCGGCTCCCAGAAATACATACTGTAAATGGAATGGGAGTGCTTTGAGCTCCAACATTGGAGGCTTCTCAATAGATGGCTTGGCCGGTGGGGTCGCCCGATTCTTCAAATCAAGATCGATCTTCTTTGGAGCATAAGTGTATGACCCCATGCCAGCAAGTTCATTTACAATCTCCTCATCCCCATGAATCTCCTCAGCCCCATTGTCCATCAAAACGGCTGCTAGGTCATCAAGAAACAATAATTCCTCCATGGGCGAGACCTGTTTAATACAAAAACCAAAAAAAGGAAACAAGAACCAACAGTATAGCAAACACAATTAACAAAAGCCTTAGCCGTATTCCCAAGCAACAACGCCAAAATTTGATGTCGCCCAAATTACACCTCTCAATTGAGATATAAAGCGGTTGATGTCAAATATAAAACCCAACTAGATGTTGAGGTCGATCCCACAGGGAATATGGTAAGAACTTAAGTTAATGTGAATAGCTACTACTATTGAGTTACTTATTTCTTACAGGGGGAAAGAAATAGAATAATAAACAAAAATAAAACTGTTGAATGCTTAAATCAAATTCAGTTTGTATTCGATGAACGACTTGACTAGGATTGTGTTTTCCAAGACTTTATAAGCACAAGACTTATACACTAGTGATCTATTCTGGTGTTCAACATGAAATATCGGTAAGTTAGGTTCACCTAAATGGTTGGTCCCCTATTTAGATGATTATCACCACGTAACTTGGTCCGTATATGAGTGTACTTTAATTGACCCTTACCCTTAATATCGGATTAGCTATCCCTGGACAAGTTCAAACTATTAGATGAGGGTTGATAGTGTCAAATCTCCGTTGTTAATCCCTTTTCCCATTCATTACCTCCTTGGTCCGGTAAGCAGGAATAAGGCAAGTCCTAGTGTTTGCAACCGCTAAAAATCAATTAAAATGAAGGAAAAAAAATACATGCATTAAACCCCATTTAAGAATACTAAGTGTTTCACCTATGTGCGTTAATTCATCTTGGTTCCTACAACCCTAGTTATGGGTTTAGCTACTCATGGTTGTATGATCACAATCACAAAATATTGAATAAATCATAATTGAAACTTACAGATTATCGTAGAAGAAAACCAAGTAAATTGAATAAAACTCCAAAGTTTATGAATAAATTCCAATGTTGCTTTTGATCCTCAAATTCAAGAACAAAATTGTAAACCTTGTTTCTTGAGTCAAGAATAATCGTATAATACCAAAATCCTAAGTGAAAAATAGTAATAATCGGCTTCTCTTCGAAAATAAACCTAAACTGTGTATTTATAGTTTCAAGAAAACTTTTTCCTAACTAAAGTTGGAAACCAGGTCGGCAATGGCCACGGGCTTGGTGACGATTCGTTGGGACTTCGGACGAGTCGTGCCTTGCTAGAATAGTCGTCCTCAGCATCGTACCCAGTTGTGGCAACGGGCCACCTAACAACTCATTGTGCCTGGGCATGAGTTGTTAAGCTCCTCGTGGTCTAACTCTTTCAAAACTCCAGTGCACCTTACGATTGGTTCCAATGATCTGCCAACGAGTCATTTAGTCAACTAACTATTCATTGTGTCTGTCATCAACTCCACTGGTCACTTTGTCAATAATTTCTCTCCCAATCTTCACGACTGACTTTGACTCATTACCAGATGTAATGAGTTGTTCCGTTAACCAGTCAGGTACACTGTCTCTGCTTCTTCAAACTTCAATAATTGTCCACGCCTTTAGCAACGAGTCGTGCTGCTTGCCAACGACTCGTGAAGTGCCTGACAGTCACCCTTTCAATAGTTTTTAGCATTAATTTGCCCAATTCACTTCCGAACCTATTTTCCTGCAACATTAAACACAAAACACATCATACCTATATAAACATACCCATAATATGCATAATTTCTTGGTTTTAAGCATCGAAAATGCCATAAAATCACGGCACATCAATTGGCAGCGGTGAAATGCTGGTGTTTCACTAGTGAGGCCGTCCAAGGAGGGGTAAAAACATCCAAAAGGTTCTCAAAGTACCCAGAAACCCGAAGGGTACTTGTGGAAAGTTGTACACAAGAAAGTAAAGATATTTACATCACTCTCATTGTACACCACTCACTCATTCATCTAGAATTTCATCTTTTCATAGAATTTTTAGAGATTTCTCTCAACATAGAAATATAGAATAGAAAGTTCTTCTTCTTGAGGAACCCCCCCCCCCTTGTGAGGGAATTCCACCATTGTTGCAAAATCTTATGAAGCAAGTTGATGAACCCATGTTATGAATGTTGAGAAAAGTTCCCTTGGTATCTTCTCTCTCTATATAAATATGTAAATCTCACTTGCTAGCTAGAGATGTGTGCATGGTGGGTTTGTAATTATGAATGGGTATTCATGATTTGCTTTTAGATTCTTACTAAAAGCTTAGATTCTATTGTCTTCTCTCAAGTTGTAATTGCAAAAATTGATGATTGCAAACATAAATTTTTCTTTACTTTTCTTGCTTTTGCTTGAGAGAGAAAGGTGGGAATTGGGTGAGAAGATAATAGTGAGGATTTGGAGTGTTATTGTGCAGGATTGATCTAGAGATAGTCAAAATCCACATCTTCACTCCGTTAATGGTCAAGGCTAGAGATAACTTTATTATTCCTCAAGCTTTTGTGGTTGATAACTTGAATTTGGCTTTGGGATTTGAGAAAACCCGAGGAATAAACATTCTTGTGACTGAAAAATGAGAGAATGTGATTTATCCACTGATTTCTTTGTTAAATTTTGTAACCCAGAAGTGCCTAAGATTAGACCTGAGATTTAAAAATGAAAGTTGGCAGAATTTGGGAAAAATCCCACAAAATGGATGACTTAACGGATCGTTGGTCCAACCAATAACCCGTGGGAATTAGTCGTAGGAAGGTTTTGCCTGATAAAAGTTGGAAGTAACGAGTGAAGTAATGACCCATTGTTTTTTACAATGAGTTGTTGTGTGGATTCGTGGTGGGAACTGATCCTTAGCCTAAGGGTGAGTAACGGTTTGTGGGACGACCCATCATGAAGAGTAATAGGTCGTGGTCACCAGTCGTGGAAGGAATATAAATAAGCTCTAGTCTATACAACGGAAGCAAACCACGACTCGTTGGAGGAAGGAACAAGTCGTGTTGTGGCTCATGGGAAGACTTGATACAGAACTTGAAGGGGGAACAACGGATGATACAACGGATTGTCGCTTGAAGGAATGACTCATCCTATCGAGTTGTGGGAAGTGAATATGAAAGTGTGAAATGGGGTAGTGGATCCAACGGCTCGATACCATGAGTCGTTGTATCATGTAATGACTCGTGGTACCATCCGTGGGTTCACCCAGTGCAGAAATTTCAGTGATTTCATTAAGGGCATTTTCGTCATTCCTAAGTTCTAGGGTCGTAAACTACATCGTTTACAACTCAAAATTCAGTATTTATTGAGGGTAAAACCTATGCTAGGATTATTCATATCCATGCATGCAAAGATAGGGAATTGAGGAGGTGATCAAGCTTGTTCTTCAAGGTTTTCTTCAATTTTCCATTGGGCTTTCAAGGAGTGGTGAGATTTGATTTTCCTCAGGTATGTAGGGTTATGAGTGAGTGAATCCTTTCACACCCACACCCAATATCTTTCAAATCATGAAATTTTCTATCTAAATTCTATGGGTTTTTTACATAATGCATGAAATTTTAATTTCTCTACATGGGCTTGATCTAATTGAGTTACTATCATTGAATTATGAATTATGGGCAAGTTTTATGTTGTTTTTCATTAAAAATCATGATTCAAGTTTTTAAAAGAGAAAAGACATAAAATCCCCCCTGAACTTGTCCACACAACTAACTTTAGCACTTTAACTTTACGAGTATTTGTTTACTCCCCTAATCTCATTTGAAGTCTATTAAATACCACCCAAAAGGCTGACGTGGAAAATAAATAAAAAAATAAATTAAAAAGGCGCGAAATTAAAAAAAAAGTGGGTCCATTGATATTTATATTATTTAATTTAATAAAAAATAAAAAATAAATAAAACCCCCTACCCAACTCTATCTTCTTCTACAAATCCCCCCACCCCTTCTCCTTCTTTCAAATTTGCCATTTCTCTGTCCTTCTTCAACCCACCCCGCCACCCCCTTTCTCCTTCTTCACCCCCCTCCCCCCAGACCTATCTTCTTCTTCGAACCACCTCACAATTTCTCCTTCTTCGGACCCCCACCCTCACTATTTCTCCATCTTCAACCTCACCTCCCCCCTCCCTCAGGAACACACACACACACACAAAATACACTTATTTATCAATTTTTTCTACTTTGTACTTTCAACATTCAATTTTTTAAGAAAAGTTTTGAATCTTTTTGAAAAATAAAGACACCCAATGGAGAAACGCGACCTCTATTTTTCTTGAATTAATTAGGATTAGAAATTAACTAGTGTATAAAAATATAAGTAAGGAAAAGAAAATATTGGGAATGAGCAAAAAGAAATGAAAAAAATAAAAAATTAAAATTTAAATAATTTTCAACGTGGCGCTGTCGTGGCTGTGACATGGCAGTAACGTGGCAGTGACGTGGCGCGAGTGTAAAACACTTCATATTATGAGAGTGGTATTATTCTCTTAGGGTGGTATTTAATAGACTTCAAACGAGATTAGGGGGGTAAAAAATGACATATAAAGTTAAAGTGTTAAAGTGAGTCGTGTAGACAAGTTCAGGGGGATTTTATGTCTTTTCTCTTTTTAAGATTAAATTGCCTATTAATGAAAAGTTCATGAAAGTCAAGGTTTATGATGAATGTTCATGTATGATGAATTATTGATGATGAAAAGCATGTTTTCAAGTTATTCATGTTTATAATCATTTTTTCAAATGAATTGAGTACTTTCAAACATGTTAAAGTATTGGGCAATGCCCACATGTTCAAGAATGATTTACGATTTATGATATGAATCTCATGATTTATCGATTTATGATGTTTGCGGACTAAAGGGCCTTTGATTCTTGGCTAATCATGTATTTTAATGGGGATCAGTGACGATAATGTTTATTTGTCCATGAATCTCAATGAATGATGTTATTGATTTACATACGAGCCTAATGTGCATGTTTTTGGGAATAGTGTCTAATACCGAGTAGCCCGACATTCAAAGGACTACGCCTATGTCTCATAACTACGTGCCACCATAGGTTTATATTAATACATTACAATGTTAATGATCTCCTCTTTCGTGATATCACATAATGCACGTCCCTCGCCTGGCAAGCCAGGGGCGACTCTGCCTACTTGAGTGAGATAGTTGGGGCATCATATAAGGCTCTACCATGATGGTGTTGGTTATAACAAGTCCTCCCAATGTTCTGCATGTTTTATGCATTATTATGTTTATTTTATTTGGCTCAAGTGATGATTTAATAAAGTTTCTCTTATGACTATGATAATGAATGGATTACGAATGATTTGAAAACCATGAGCCTTATGTTATCTTATGATATTTATGTTACGAGCATGTTGTCCCACTCTTATGATCATTTATGAGCTTTTATGTATTTTTAAATGTCCGTTTTACTTACCTTGCATACTCGGTACATTCCACGTATTGACCGCATACTCTATAATGTATCATTTTATGATAGAGGCTCCGATCATCTGATCCAGCACCGTCAGTAGTCCATCTCAAAGTTTAGCATCCAGTTTTTTGGTGAGTCCTCAATCTCCGATGACCATATGTTTCAGATATTGATGTTTCTTTTAATTTTTAGTTTTGTCGGGTTAGTTGGGGATGTTGTCCCATCAACCCATCAGATACGTTAGAGGCTTTCAGACTATATGTAGTACTTTGTGGTTATGTATATAGTATGTTCTGTTTACCATGTTATGTTATGATTATGCTTCCTCCATGTTGTTATGTTAAGTTTGCCACTTTATTTACATTGAGCTAGATGAATGTTCATGCCATGGGTCGACTTGGAGTCTCTAGGGGCTCCTTGTCCTGTATTATGATCCGAGTCTACTTCGGGTCGTGAAAAACTTGGTATCATAGTAATAGGTTTGAAGTATCCTAGGGTGTCTGAAAGCCACGTTAAGTAGAGTCTTTTTCATGGGTGTGAAGTGCGCCACACTTATGACGAAGAGGCTACGAGATGTTTAGGAAATGTTCGCTTCTTTCATGATCTATGTTGTGTGATGAAATATCTCTGTATCCTTCTAATTCGTGCTATTCGTGATTGCAGAATCATGGCTCCCTGCAGAATGAATGGTAGGAGGAATGGAAATGGAGATGGCCATGAGGATGGCAACGGTAATGGGCACCAACAGGCCCTACCAGTTCAGAAGCACCAGGCACCGGAGCCAGTTGCCCATGCTGAGTTTCGGGTAGCTATTCAGATTCTCGTGTAGGCCTTTACCGATCAGGTCAATCAATAGACGGTTGCGCATGTTCCGCAATATCACATTATGGCAATACAACAGCGGCTCGAGTCAGGGATTTCTTGAGAATGAACCCGCCAGAGTTCTTCAGGTCAAAAGTAGATGAGGACCTGCATGAGTTCATTGATGAGATTGTGAAGATCACCCAGGTCATGGGGATGAATGGGGTTGAATGTGCAGAGTTGGCCTTGTATCAGTTGAAAGGGGTCGCACACATCTAGTTTCGTCAATGGAAAGATAGAAGGACCACTGGAGCAGGTCGGTCACTTAGGAGAAATTCTATGTTGCATTCTTAGATCGGTTCTTCTCTCGTGAGATGAGGGAACTGAAGGCAGTTGAGTTCGTAAATCTGAAGCAAGGGAGGATGATGGTGCAGGAGTATACCCTGGAGTTCACTCGCTTGTCAAGTATGCCCTAGAGTTAGTGGTTGATCAGAGGGCGCGGGTGAGCTGATCTATTCATGGCGTGGTGGGCTATTTGGACAAAGATTGCAGGGCCGCTATGCTCCACCAAGACATGGATTTCCGTCAAATAGTTTTATACACCTAACAGATAGAGGCGACTCATATGTGGGAGAGAGATTCCAAGTGGGAACGGACAGATAGCCATGGGCTTACTCATCAGAGATCTGGCGGTGGTCACCACCCTCAGTTTCAACAGAGGTCACTAGCTCCAGTACCATCATCAGCTAGTGCTCCATCCAGACCCAAGGGTGATAAGAGGAGTAGGGCTTCAGGATCGAGGGACCAGAGGGTCACGCAGGTAGAGCGCACCTCTCTAGCCTTCGGAAAGTGCGGCAAGAGTCATACCCGGGAGTGCTTTCTCAGCTAAGATATTTGTTATGGATGCGACAGATCCGGCCACATACGCCGAGCGTGTCCATTTGCTAGACAGGATGATGATAGAGGTCATGCACAAACTACCAGGTTAGCAGCAGCTCCAGCACGTTCAACTCTGCAGGGGGCATCTACTAGTGGGGGTGGCGGACAATGCCAAAACAGATTCTATGCCCTCGCCTCGCGTCAGGAATATGAGACTTCATCGGATGTGGTTACTGGTATGTTACGAGTGCTTCACCTTGATGCTTATGCTTTATTAGATCCAGGGGCTACCTTGTCTTTTGTGACACCTTATATTGCTAGTAGCTTTAGAGTCAGTCCCGAAACTTTATCAGAACCATTTTCAATTTCTACTCCCGTTGGTGATTCAGTTGTAGCTGGGCGGGTGTACAGAAGGTGCCCGATCACGATAATGTATAAAGTCACCTCTGCAGACCTTGTAGGGTTAGCCATGATTGACTTTTGCATTATTCTTGGCATGGATTGGTTGTATGCGTGTTATGCTTCTGTTAATTTTAGAACCCGTGCGGTGGAGTTCTGCTTCCCGGGTGAGTCAATCTTGGAGTGGAAGAGTAGTTCGGTCGTGCCTGTAGGTCATTTTATTTCCCATCTTAAGGCCAGGAAGATGATTTTTAAGGGTTGTGTGTATCATCTAGTTAGGGTTAAGGATGTTGAGTTCGAGACCCCGACTATCCAGTCAGTTCCGATAGTGCCTGAGTACCAAGGAGTATTTTCTGATGATTTACCGGGTGTTCCTCCCTAGAGGGAAATTAATTTTGGTATTGACCGCCTTCCCGACGTGCAACCTATATCTATGCCTCCTTACATAATGGCTCCACCCGAGCTAAATGAGTTGAAAGAATAGTTTAAGGACCTGTTAGATAAGGGTTTCATTAGATCGAGCAAGTTTCCATGGGGTGCACCAGTCTTATTTGTCCAAAAGAAGGATGGTTTCCTTCGGATGTACGTTGATTATCGATAATTGATTAAAGTCACCGTCAAGAACAGGTATCCTCTGCCCAGGATTGATGATTTATTTGACCAGCTTCAGGGTGCCAAGTGCTTTTCAAAGATAGATCTCAGATCCGGGTACCATCAGCTCAGAGTTCAAGAGAGTGACATCCCAAAGATAGCCTCTAGGACGCGATATGGTCATTATGAGTTTGTAGTTATGTATTTTGGACTAACGAATGCTCCGACAGCTTTTATGGACTTGATGAATAGGGTGTTCAAGCCATACTTGGACATGTTTGTGATTGTGTTTATTGATGACATCTTGATATACTCTCGGAGCTAGGAGGAGCATGTTGCTCATCTGAGGGTGGTGCTACAGACTCTCAAGGATCTCTAATTATATGCTAAATTCAGCAAGTGCGAGTTTTGGTTGAACTCAGTGGCGTTTTTGGTCCATGTGGTATCAAGCAAGGGCATATAGGTGGACTCTCAAAAAATAAAAGCGGTGAAGAATTGACCTAGACCGGTGAATCCTTCTGATATCTGGAGCTTTTTGGGTTTAGCTGGCTATTATTGGAGGATTTTTGAAGGTTTCTCATTGATTGCAACACCTTTGGCCAAGTTTACCTAGAAAGGTGAAATTATAATGGTCGGAGGCTTGTGAGAAGAGCTTCGAAGAGTTGAAGACTCGACTTACCTCAGCACTAGTGTTGACCCTACCCAAGGGTACCAATGGGTTCGTAGTGTATTGTGATGCTTCAAGGATTGGACTTGGGTGTGTATTGATGCATCATGGTAAATTATAGCATATGCTTCCAAACAGCTAAAGGTGCATGAGAAGAATTACCTGACCCATGATCTTGAATTGGCCGCGGTGGTATTCTCCTTGAAGATATGGTGACGTTATTTGTACAGGGTCCACGTGGATGTGTTCACGAACCATAAGAGTTTTCAATATGTGTTTACTCATAAGGACCTCAATCTTCGACAAAGGAGGTGGTTGGAGCTACTGAACGATTACGATATGAGTGTGCTTTATCATTCGGGTACAACCAATGTAGTAGCTGACGCACTTAGTGGACTCTCTATGGAGAGTGTGTCCCATGTGGATAAAGATAAGAAGGAGCTGGTAAAGGATGTGCGTCGACTCTGCAAGGTTGGGAGTTAGGTTAGTTGAATCGACCGATGGCGGTGTTGTTGTTCAGAACAGATCAGAATCGTCCTTGGTGACTGATGTAAAAGCTAGATAAGATGAGGACCTGATTTTGGTAAAGTTGAAGGAAGCCATTCAGAGTCATAAGGTAGAGGTCTTCTCCAAAGGGGGAGATGGTGTGCTTCGGTACCAAGGTCACTTATGTGTTCCTAATGTTGATGATTTGAGGAGCCGAATGTTGCACGAGGCTCATGGATCCAGGTATTCTATCCATCCAGGTGCCACCAAGATGTACCGTGACTTACGAGAAGTCTATTGGTGGAATGGAATAAAGAAGAACATTGCAAAATTCGTAACTAAGTGCCCAAACTGTCAGCAAATGAAGGTTGAGCACCAAAGACCGGGAGGTGTGCTTCAGGACATTAGTATTCCCACTTGGAAGTGGGAATAAATTTATATGGATTTCATCACAGGTTTACCTCGTACTCGTCGAAAATATGACTCAATTTGGGTTGTGGTAGACAGATTGACAAAGGCCGCTCATTTTCTACTAGTCAAAACCACGAATTCGGCGGAGGATTATGCCAAACTATATATCCTGGAGCTAGTTCGATTGCATGGAGTGCCCTTATCCATTATTTCAGACAAGGGTACCCAATTTACCTCTCAGTTTTGGAGTTCATTTCAAAAAGGACTTGGTATTCAGGCTAAGCTCTGCACAACATTTCACCTGCAAACGAATGGCCAAGGGGAGCGGACAATTCGGACTCTCGAGGACATGTTGAGAGCATGCGTGATGGACTTCAAAGGTAGTTGGGATGATTATTTTCCTCTTATCGAGTTTGCATATGATAACATCTATCATTCTAGTATTCAGATGGCATCGTTCAAGGCTCTCTATAGGCGGAGATGTAGGTCGTCCATTGGTTGGTACGAAGTTGGGGAAGCGGCAACAATAGGGCCAAAATCGGTTCATGAGGCCATGGGGAAGGTTCAGCTCATATGGCACAGGTTGAAAACAGCTCAAAGTCACCAAAAGTCTGCTGATATAAGGAGGAGAGAATTAGAACTCGAGGTGGATGATTGGGTGTTTCTGAAGGTATCTCCCATGAAGGGAGTGATGCGGTTTGGAAAGAAAGGAAAACTCAGCCCTCGTTATGTTGGCCCCTTACAGATTGTGAAACGGGTTGGCAAGGTGGCATATGAATTGGAGTTGCCACTCAGAATTAGCTTATGTGCATCTTGTTTTTCATGTGTCGCTCTTAAAGAAGTGTTTAGCTGATCAACTCTAGTTGTCCCAGTGGACAGTGTTGGTGTGAGAGAGAGCCTTAGTTATAAGGAGGTTTCCGTAGAAATACTGGATCGTCAGGTTCGAAGGCTAAGGAACAAGGAAGTAGCTTCAGTTAAAGTATTATGGAGGAATCAGCATATTGAGGGAGCTACCTGAGAAGCCGAAGCGGATATGATGGCAAGAACCCACACTTATTCTCTATCAGCTCAGTTTTAGCTTGAGGTATGAGTTTTTGCACAAAAACTCTATTTAGTTTTCATGTTCCGTTCAAGTGTCCAAGTTTTTTTTATGTATGCGGATGTGTATATGAATCATGAATTCAGTTCAGCTATGTAGTTTGAATTGGAGATAGTCATTCCATCAGTTTTCGGTTTAAAGGATCAGTATTCGAGCGTAATGATTGCATTTCTCTATTTTCTGTATGTTTCCCACATTCAAGGATGAATGTTCCCAAGGGGGAGGTATTATAATACCTGGAAGTGCCTAAGATTGGACCCGGGATTTAAAAATAGAAGTTGGCTGAATCTGGGAAAAATCCCATAGAACAGGTGACCTAATGGATCATTGGTCCAACCAACAACCCGTGGGAATTAGTCGTGGGAAGGTTTTGCCTGGTAACAGTTGGAAGTAACGAGTGAAGTAACGACCCATTGTTTGTTACATCGAGTCATTGTGTGGAGTCGTGGTGGGAATTGATCCTAAGCTTATGGGGGAGTAACGGGTCATGGGACGACCTGTCGTGAGGAGTAAGGGTTAGTGGTCACCAGTCGTGGGAAGGAATATTAATAAGCTCCAGTCTATATAACAGAAACAAACCATGACTCGTTGGAGGAAAGAACAAGTCGTGGTGTGACTTGTGGGAAGACTTGATATAGAACTTGAAGGGGGAAACAACAAATGATACAACGGATCGTTGCTTGAAGGAACGACGCATCCTGTCGAGTCGTGGCAAGTGAATCATAAAGTGTGAAATGGGGCAGTGGATCCAACGGCTCAATACCATGAGTCTTGGTATCATGTAACGACTCGTGGTACTGTCCGTGGGTTCACCCAGTGCAGAAATTTTAGTGATTTCATTAAGGGCATTTTCATTATTCCTAAGTCCTAGGGTCCTAAACTAAGTCGTTTAAAGTTCAAAATTTAGTGTTTATTGAGGGTAAAACCTATCCTAGGATTATTCATATCCATGCATGCTAAGATAGGGTATTGAGGAGGTGATAAAGCTTGTTCTTCAAGGTTTTCTTCAATTTTCCATTGGGCTTTCAAGGAGTGGTGTGATTTGATTTTCCCCAGGTATGTAGGGTTATGAGTGGGTGGATCCTTTCACACCCATGCCCAATCTCTTTCAAATCATGATATTTTCTATCTAAATTCTATGGGGTTTTTACTCAATGCATGAAATTTTGATTTCTTTATATGGGCTTGATCTAATATAGTTACTATCATTGAATTACGAATTATGGGCAAGTTTTATGTTGTTATTCATTAAAAATCATTTTTCAAGTTTTTAAAATTAAAATGCCCATTAATGATAAGTTCATGAAAGTCAAGGTTTATGATGAATGTTCATATATGATGAATTATTCATGATGAAAAGCATGTTGTCAAGTTACTCATGTTTATAATCATGTTTTCAAATGAATTGAGTACTTTCAAGCATGTTAAAGTATTGGGTAATGCCCACATGTTCAAGAATGATTTACAATTTATGATATGGATATCATGATTTATCGATTTATGATGTTGGCCGACTAAAGGGCCTTTGATTCTTTGCTAATCATATAATTTAATGGGGATCAATGACGATAATGTTTATTTGTACATGAATCTCAATGAATGATGTTATTGATTTACATACAAGCCTAATGTGCATGTTTTTGGGAATAGTGTCTAGCACCAAGCAGCCCGACATTCAAAGGACTACGCCGGTGTCTCATAACTACGTGCCACCATAGGTTTATATTGACACATTACAATGTTAATGATCCCTTCTTTCGTGATATCACATAATGCACGTCCCTCGCTTGGCAAGCCAGGAGCGACTCTGTCCACTTGAGTGAGATAGTTGGGGCATCATGTAAGACTCTACCTTGATGGCGTCGGTTATGAGGAGTCCTCACATTTTTTCCCATGTTTTATGAATTATTATGTTTATGCTATTTGGCTCAAGTGATGATTTAATAAAGTTTCTCTTATGACTATGATAATGAATTGATTACGAATGATTTGAAAACCTTGAGCGTTATGTTATTATATGATATTTATGTTACGAGCATGTTGTCCCACTCTTATGATCATTTATGAGCTTTTATGTATTTTTAAATGTCTGTTTTACTTACCTTGCATACTCAGTACATTCCACGTACTGACCGCATACTCTATGCTGTATCATTCTATGATATAGGATTCGATCTTCAGATCCAGCACCGTTAGTAGTCCATCTCGGAGTTTAGTGTCACGCCCCGCCTTGGGGGGTACGACTGGCACCTGGTGCCCTATTGGGACCTGAACTGCTAGACTGCTGAGCCTAAGCACTTCTAGTGCCTGGCTGGCTCTAATTCTGGATTCAAGAAAACGACGGGCTATATAACGGCTGTAAATACAGCCTGCGGCCGACTAGGCCTATAGCCACCTATAAACAAACAACAGCTAACCAGAACAACAGTAGTATGAAGGAACCTATGCGGGCCGACAAGGCTACTATGTTGTCTAGTTATCTCTAAATTAAGAAAATAGGTGCTAAACCGCTACGTGACCGACAAGGTCACCACTACCAACTGAATAAGGCCCTACACAGCCATCATAAACAAGCTAAAACGTACACACGGCCTCACACAACCGGTATAACTAACCACAGGGAATACACAATCTGCAAGCCTCTAAGAATACTGATAATACGGTCGGGACAGGGCCCCGGCCTACCCATACTATACAACAAAAGAAAAGGGATAAACCTCTAGCTATCTAGCTCCGGATGACTGGAGCTGATGGCACTGTGTGCTGGCTAGAATCACGAGGGATCGACTCCTCGTCTATGAGTACCTGCAGGCAAGTAATGCAGCGCCCCAAACGGGCGTCAGTACCGCTGGTACTGAGTATTTAAAGCAACAACTGGAAAATAACTGAAGACAAGCAATATTACTTAATAGAACTGAAGTAGAAGGAAATAGACTGTAACTGACTGAAAGTATGAGTTCAAAACTGTCCGCAACTATACTAAAAGGAGTAGGAGTCATACCTGAAAATGTAGCGTCCTACTGTTGATCTATTCATATCTAGCGTAACATGGCATAATATAACATAACATAACATAGCATAGCACACATAAACCTTACCCGGCCCTCATAAGCCGGGAGGTACAACCAACACGCAATCTATACCCCTACCCCGGTCATCCCATCTTCCATAGTAACTATAAGCATCTTGTCGGTCCCCTGGGTACGCACTTGGGCTCGCTGAGCCCCTGACTATAACTGTACTTGAGTCCGGAGGACTCCTAAATCAACACCCCGGGCGTACCCGCTCGACGGGGGTGTATAAAAGCCGACCAAGGCAAAATATGGGGAAACCGGCATCTCATCTTCGTCCCCTGGGGGACGGCATGCCACTCCGTAGAGCGACGTATCAGCACCCTCTGGCGGATGAGTCGATACAGCTATTAACCCTAGGGCGGTCATGAATGCTAGGTAATCCAACCCCAAAATAATACAGTGGTCTCAACTAGTAACACTAACTGCGTATACCACATGCTGGAACTAGTGACAATAATGTGTATGTATATACTACATGCTAAAACTAATGATAGTGATATGTATGTATTTAATACATGCTGAAACTGATAATGGTATATATACAGTCTTCTATCATGCTCGGTCTAATGCTGAACAAGATATAGTTTTTCTGCTGGAAATCATGCTGTATAACTGAGTTTCATAGTAACATGATTTACTATTTCTAACATGCTTTCTAAACTTCATTTTAGGCTACCATTCTATTTCTGAAATACCTTACAGGAACTTATATTGCTTTACTAAGTTTCGACTGAACACGATAATATCCTAACATACTTTACTAAATCACATACTGGGCATGCTGTACTGTTTTGTCACTTTCTACTAGAATTTGCATTGTGCTAGTAAGTTTCACGCTACACATGACATGATGTTGCTAACATCATACTAAAATGCATACTAAACATAATATGCGGTTTCTGAAACATTCTACTGGCACTTGAACTATTCTACTACACCGAAACTACTAACTTGCCGAAGAACTAGCTTTACATACCTTCGTTTATGATTTTCTAATTAACTGGCGTAGCTCGGTCAGTATTTTCGCTATTTCTCCCAATTGCATCCATATTTATATCAATTAGGACTAAATACACTAATATTTTGAAAGAAGATAACACTTTTTAATATATATATGTCCAAAACTTTGACTTATTGAAAAACGGCCGAAAACTCGCTATTTCTCGGAAGTCCAGAAGGGAGAAATACTCACTTTAGGGCTAGAAGTATATTGACACTAATTTGGAGCAATTCCACTTACCTTAGCTTGGTAGCACGATGATTCGCCGACCGAATTTTGCGAAACTAAACCCGTAGGAATTCTCCTTGCTTCTTAATACCTCGCTACCTAAGGTTATACCGAGTTTGGACCTCGTATAACGGCATAATCGGAAGGAATTTGGTAGGTTTGGTTCGTGTTTCCCTCTCTTTGGTTTTGCCCTCAATTTCTCACTGGAAATTATAAGAAATTTCACTTAAAACCGAAGTTTGGAGGCTTTTATACTTGGGGCTGCACCTCACCTCTGTGACATGTTAGCCATCGTGGAGGTGAGCCTCCGTTACACGCTGGGTATCGCGGAGGTGAACCTCCATGATACTCTGGCCATCACGGAGGAGGTCTGCCAGCCTCCTCTTGCGATGGTTCGATGTGCCGCTTATCCGGTCTTTCCCCAGGCCTTTTCCTAGCATGTATGGCATTCTAAAACTCTTAGCCAACATGAGAATAGGCCATCTACATGTTGAGAATTTTACGGGGTGTAACATCCTCCCCCCCTTAAGAACATTCGTCCTCGAATGTAAACTTCTACTTGCAAGAAGTTCAACTCACTTGACTTATTCTAGAAAAATTTCAGCAGAGTTTTCCCTGTAATATGGACTATCTCAAAAACCTAAAATGCAGAAAAGTCCAATATAGGCACTCCACACATTACTACAGTATTCATCAGGAAAAAGACTAGAATCAACTATCTCATTTATACATATAATATAAGGCATTTCATAAGATCACAATACTAACATACCTCTTGGCTGACTAGGCTTGGAATAAGTGAGGATATCTGATTTTCATGTCCTCCTCTGCTTCCCAAGTCATCTCCTCTCGGTTCTTATTACGCCACAGTACCTTGACAGAAGCAATATCTTTAGTTCTCAATCTACGAATCTGTCTGTCTAATATGGCTACTGGAACCTCTTCATAGACCAGCTCTTCCGTAACCTGGACATCCTAGATTGGGACAACTCGGGATGGGTCTCCTATGTATTTTCTTAGCATAGATACGTGGAAAACTGGATGAACGGACTCTAATTCTGGAGGCAAGTTCAACTCGTATGCCACTTGGCCTATTCTCTGCCGAATCTGGTAAGGCCCAATGAACCTCAGACTTAGCTTACCTTTCTTGCCGAATCTCATCACCCCTTTCATTGGAGATACTTTCAAAAATACCCAGTCATTCACATTAAATTCCAGGTTTCTGCGCCGCACATTAGCATATGATTTCTGGCTGCTCTGAGCAGTCAGTAGGCATTCTCTAATAAGCTTTACCTTCTCCTCTGACTGATGAATAATATCTGGCCCAATCAGCGCTGACTCTCCTACTTCAAACCAACCAACTGGCGATCTACATTTTCGCCCATACAATGCCTCAAAGGGCGCCATCTGGATAGCTGAGTGGTAACTATTGTTATAAGAAAACTCAATCAGCGGTAAATGCTCATCCCAGCTACCTCCGAAGTCCAGCACACACGCCCGTAGCATATCCTCAAGTGTCTGAATAGTGCGTTCCGCCTGTCCATCTGTCTGCGGGTGGAATGCTGTGCTCAAATTAATCTGCGTTTCCAAACCTCTCTGAAATGACTGCCAAAATCTAGCTGTAAATTGTGCTCCTCTGTCAGAGATAATAGATACTAGAACACCGTGTAATCTAACTATTTCTCTGATATACAATTTGGCGTAATCTTCGGCAGAGAAAGAAGCTTTTACTGGCAGGAAATGGGCTGATTTCGTAAGTCTATCAACAATTACCCAAATTGAATCATGTCTATGCCTGGTACAGGGTAATCCTACTACAAAGTCCATGTTTACTGCTTCCCACTTCCATAGAGGCACATCTATGTCCTGAGTCAATCCACTTGGTTTCTGGTGTTCCGCTTTTACCTGTTGGCAGTTAGGACACTGGGCTACAAATTCTGCTATTTCCCTTTTCATATCTGGCCACCAGTAGATTTCTTTAATATCGTGGCACATCTTCATCGCGCTTGGGTGGAGAGAATAGCGGGCGTAATGTACCTCACTCATAATCTGCTGGCGAAGCCTTGAAATATATGGAACACAAAAGGGGCCTTTACATCGCAACACTTCATCCTCAGTTACCTGAAAATCTGGTGCTTTCCCTTGCTGAACTCTGTCTTTAAGCTGAACCAGGTCAGGATCTTCATACTTCCATTCCTTTACCTCCACAACTAATGACGACACTGCGGTGTTTTGAATTACCGCTCTGTTGTCCTCTGTTTCTGCTACACGAATGACTAAACTGGCTAATTGGTGTATTTCTCTGGCCAACTCCCGCTGCTCGGGCTGCAAATACGCCAAACTCCCCATAGATTTTCGGCTGAGGGCATCTGCTACTACATTAGCTCTGCCTGGGTGATACAGAATATTTACTTCATAATCTTTCAACAATTCCAACCAGCGACGCTGTCGTAAATTTAACTCTCTCTGGGTGAAGATATACTGCAGGTTCTTATGGTCGGTGAAAATGTCCACATGAACGTCGTACAGGTAATGTCTCCATATCTTTAGGGTGTGGATCACTGCGGCTAGTTCTAGGTCATAGGTAGGATAATTCTTTTCGTGTTTCCTTAATTGTCTGGAAGCATAAGCAATCACTTTACCGTGCTGCATCAACACACATCCTAACCCAACACCGAAGCGTCGCAATACACTGCATAACCCTCTGTACCTTCTGGCAATGCTAATACTGGGGTGGAGGTCAACCTATCTTTCAATTCTTGGAAACTCTGCTCACATGTCTCTGTCCACTGAAACGTTACTGCTTTCTGCGTTAGCTTAGTTAGAGGTGCCGCTATGGTGGAGAATCCCTCAACAAACCTTCTATAGTATCCTGCTAATCCCAGGAAACTGTGGACTTCAGTCGGAGTGGTAGGTCTGGGCCACATTTTTACTGCTTCTATTTTCTGCATATCTACCTGTATACTAGCATCCGACACAATGTGCCCCAAGAAAGCTACTGAGTTCAGCCAGAATTCACATTTAGAGAACTTGGCATACAACCGACGGTCCCTAAGAATCTGGAGCACTGTCTGTAAATGAGCTTGGTGGTCTTCCTCTGAATGAGAATACACCAGAATATCGTCGATAAACTCTATCACGAACAGGTCCAGGTATGGTCTGAAGATACTGTTCATCAGGTCCATAAATACTGCTGGGGCATTTGTCAGCCCAAAAGACATGACTAGGAACTCAAAATGGCCGTATCTGGTCTTGAAGGCTGTCTTCGGAATGTCCCTTTCACGAACTCGAACCTGATGGTATCCGGACCGTAAGTCAATCTTGGAGAAATATCTGGCCCCATGTAACTGGTCAAACAAATCATCTATTCTGGGAAGCGGATACTTATTCTTAACTGTAACCTTATTCAGCTGCGGGTAGTCTATACACATGCGGAGCGAGCCATCCTTCTTTCTCACAAATAGAACTGGCGCACCCCAAGGTGAAGTACTTGGCCTGATGAAGCCCTTATCCAACAGATCTTTCAGCTGCTCCTTTAATTCTCTGAGTTCAGCATGAGCTATACGATACGGGGGAATTGATATGGGCTGAGTTCCTGGTAGTAAATCAATAGCAAAATCTATTTCTCTTTCTGGGGGAATACTAGGTAGCTCATCTGGAAATACGTCAAGGAATTCATTCACCACTGGAACAGACTGGAGAGTCGGAGACTCTACCCGAACATCCTAAAATCTGACAAGGTGGTAAATGCACCCCTTAGCTATCAACTTCCTTGCCTGAAGATAGGAAATAAACCTACCTTTTGGCGTAATTGTACTGCCCTTCCACTCTCGTACTGCCTCCCCTGGAAAGTGGAATCGAACTGTCTTGGTCCAGCATTCTACATTTGCATAGCACGGAGCCAACCAATCCATACCCATAATGGCGTCGAAATCGACCATTTCTAATTCTACCAGGTCTACTGTGGTCTGATGATCAGAAACCTCTACTGTACACCCGCGATAGACCCTTCTGGCTAAAATGGAGTCACCGACAGAGGTGGATACTGAAAAGGGTTGCTGAAGCAACTCTGGTGCAACACTAAACTTCCGAGCCACAAACGGAGTAATGTAGGACAAAGTAGATCCTGGATCAATCAATACATAAATAGGATATGAGCAAATAGTCATCATACCTGTCACAACATCAGGTGACGCTTCTGAATCCTGCCTCCCTAGTAAGGCATATGTGCGGCTTGGACTCGCACCTACACTGGAGGCCCATGATCTGCCCCAGCCCCTGCTTGCTGAAACTGAGGGCCTGCCCCCTGCCGAGGATACTGAAGCCCGTGACCCTGCGGATGCCCTATCCTGTCTATCCCAGTCCTCCTAACCTCTGGATGGGCAATCTCTCATCGGATAGCCCTCTTGGCCACAAATATAACATCCGGTGGAGCCAAACCTGCATGCTCCAGAGTGGCGTTGACTGCATATATGGCAAAGTGGTAGGGTATACCTACTCTGCTCCGCCTTCCTCTGTAATGGTGAATCTATAGTCTGCGAGCCTCTGCCGGTCTCTGACTGCCCCCTGTGGCTAAATCTGCCCCTCTGCGGCTGTGGTGGAGGCGGGGGTCTGGGCGGCCTATCTAACAATCGTGGCCTAGGTCCTCCTCGAGCCTCCCTCTGTAACTCAACTGGCCTATCCCTGCGACGCTGTTCCTGACTGGTCCTCCTGATCTCACGCTGCCGCTGCCTGATGCCCTCAATATTCTGGGCAAATGCCTGAACTCGGGCAATATCCATGTCCTCTCGCAGTGTAGCCGTAATACAAGTCTCAACATATTCTGGATTCGACCCCATGATGAAGCGGTGTACTCTGGATGCCATGGCATCAAAAAAGGCCGGTGCATATCGGGCCAAAGAATCAAACCGCACGGCGTATTCTCAAACACTCATGGCCCCCTGCTCTAGATGTAAAAACTGGTCCACCCGGGCCTGTCGAATCTCCCGTGGAAAATAGTGATCCAGAAAAGCTCCTGAGAAGCTGGACCAGGTCGGAGGGGAAACATCTCTCCCTCGGTACCTTTCCCAGATTTCATACCATAACATGGCGATGTCCCGTAACCGGAATGCTGCCAACTCAACTGATTCTGTAGGCGTGGCATGCATAACCTTGAAAATTCTCTGCATCTGATCTAGAAAATCCTAAGGGTCCTCTGTCCGGTCCGTACCTGTAAACTGCGGGGGATTTAGAGCCAAGAACTCTCGGACCCTCCTGAAGACTCTACAACTGTAGAAGGCATCGGCTGACATTGAGCAACCATCATCTGTGCCAACATGACTACCGCACTCCTGACCTCCTAGTCGGAAGGTATCGGTATAGGGACTGCTGGAGGTGGTGTCGCCCCAAGTGGCTCCTGATGTGGTGGAGACTGCTAAGAAGGTTGGGACGATGCCTCTGTATTGCCCTCTGATCGGGCTGTTTCTAAATGAGGGTGAGGCATCCTGCTGGCGCCTTCCCCTGCTGCAATATCCAAGCTCCGGCCTGTGATAGGATGTCGCTGGTCTGACATTATCTGTAACCAAAGAATACAGTAAGCTCTAGGGACTCAACCCTATACTTTACCGCTCTACAACACGACTGAATAAATGGTTACTAAGATTGCCAATTTGCAAAACACTTTTGAAAAGGAAATTTGCTCAGACTTTCCCAATGCTTTTTGGGCCAGGAAAACCCATACTGTAGATCTCCCTTACATTGACGGGTTCGATGAAAAGGCCATTTCTACTAAAGCTAGGCCCATTCAAATGAACCATGAATTAATGGAAATCTCCAAAAAGGAGATAAATACTCTTTTAAATAATAAAATTATTCGGCCTTCTAAATCACCTTGGAGCTGTTCAGCCTTTTATGTTAACAATGCAACGGAGAAAGAAAGAGGTTCTCCCAGACTTGTTATTAATTATAAGCCTCTGAACACCGCTTTAAAGTGGATTAGATATCCTATTCCTAACAAAAGGGATTTACTAAAACGGACTTTTAAAGCCAATATTTACAGTAAGTTTGATATGAAGTCAGGCTTCTGGCAAATCCAGATTTACGAAAAGGACAAATATAAAACTACTTTCAATGTCCCGTTTGGACAATATGAATGGAATGTGATGCCCTTTGGGTTAAAAAATGCCCCCTCTGAGTTTCAAAATATAATGAGTTTTACTTCCTCTTCTGACTAGTGGATCATATCCGATCCAACTAACCCTGACTCCGCTACTTCGAGCCATACGATGGGGGACCTGCACTGCCACCTGTATAAGGCCTCGTAAGGCGCCATCTGGATTGTAGAATGATAACTGTTATTATAGGCAAGGTAAATTCTCATCCCAGTTTCATCTAAAATCTAGCACACACGCCCGTAATATATCCTCGAGCGTTTGAATTATGCGCTCTGCCTGACTGTCTGTCTAAGGATGGAATGCTATGTATCATTCTAGCAGCTTCCCAAAATCTAATTGTGAGTTGATCCTCTCTGTCAGAATTTATTAGGTACTGGGGCTCCACATAACCAAACTACTTCTTAAACATTTAACTCGGCATAACCTTTAGCTGAAAAGTAATTCCCTCCAGTGAGACATGAGTTGATCTCATTAATCTTTCTACATTGACTCAAATAAGGTCAATTTACACCTGGTACGAGATAACCCTGTGAATGTATTCATGTTGATTACTCTCCACTTCCCTGCAGGCACAACCATCTCATGAATTGGCTTGCTCAATTCCTACTATCCAGCCTCCCCTGGTTGGTCATTGGAGCTCTGTGCTATGACTCTTTAATATCTTCCCTCTTCCCATGTCATTAGTAGGTCTCTCTTTATGACCTGATGTGTTTTCATTAAACTCTGGGTAGAGGGGGTAATGGACATGGTGTACCTTGTCCATAGTTTGCTAACAAAGTCCTACCACCTTTGGAACATAGAGTCGACCTCTAGGTCTTATGACTCCGCCCCTTACTATCTCCAAGGCCAATAAATTCCTACTAGGCCTTGTCTATGGGCTATACCAGGTTAAAGTCATTGTGTCGTCACTCCTTTACCTCACAACTGGTGGTGAAATTTCAGCATTCTAGGTTACACCTCACTATCTCTTAACTATCAGCCCAATGCTTATTTCTCGACATTCAGTGGTGTTCCCATGCTCTGTCAATCTACTTCAACTTGGAGCTGATTCTAGTTTCCTCTAGAATTATATACTCGTGCATTTCCCTTATTTCCTTAGGCTGAGATTTAGGGTTCGTACCCTTTGCCTCATACTGCCAAAGATATTACTGGCCAAGTCTACTGGCCTGTAACCTTCTGACCTACACTCGGGCCTATTTCATTCATATGATCTTTTTGTTCTTCGACATAACAAACTAGGTCCATAGACATTATCTTGTAGGTATTCCCTATCGTCATTAGCACACTTTGGCGGAATCAGCCTACTTCTAGCTTGTACTTTACTATTGCTAGGGGTTTATCGCTGATGGACTCTCTCACATGCACTTAAGTGCTACTAGAAATCTTATACGCCCTCCTAATTTACTTTTGTAAAGGTCTAGATAACTTTGTAAACACTAAGGGTTTCAACCACCCTCTAATTCTCTCGAAATCAACAATTCTAGCCCTCCTTTATTACTTATCCTGGGCAATATGGCCTTAATACTTACACTTTCTATTGTACTCGCATAATCCTTCATGTATTTCAGGTAATCTAATGTTAACTGTTATCCCTTCCTAATTCTTAATGTCTACTAAGGAAGCTAGCTCATGTATATACTATACTTCCTGACCTCCCACTCCGAGGTTGCAGAAAGAACTGGGGACAATACTGGCATATCTATCACCTTATGATGTTCCTGGTGCCTCGGGAAGGTGATGGGGAAATTTAGAAGACGTCTGCTTCCACCCTTAGGCTGACTGTCCCCCAACCGCGGCACCTCACTGGTACTTCCTCCTGCTGCGGTAGTTATCTTACGGCTGGCTGGAGTTCGTCTTATATCACATATTACTCTAGACAGACATAACAATGAAAGCTTAGGGGCTCAATCCTGTACCACTCGGCTCTATAGAACCATCTGAAAAGAAGAAAGGGTAACCATACTATCATGCCTCGTAGACTCCTTCTTATAGAATGTGGTACACAACATATTTATAAACAAGACTCTACTAGACACAGCTTGCAGAATCCCTAGGATACGACCTACTCTAATACCAAGTTTGTCATGCCCCACCTTGGGAGGCATGACTGGCACCTAATGCCAAACTAGAATCTGGGCTTGGCTGGGCACAGGCACCTCTGGTGCCTACCAATGACTCAAATTCAAGAAAATAAACTACTATATCTCATCTGTAAGTATAGCCTCAGTCCGACAAGGCCACACAACACTTGTAAAAGAAAATAGCTAACCCAGCCAACATACATCAATAGGAATCCTATACGGGCTGACAAGACCACCATACTGTCTAGTTACGACGAAAAGGGAAATAAGCAGCTATACTAGTCCCCACATGACTAACACATAAAATAACACATACATGGGCCTCACACGACCAACAACAACTAACTAACCGAATAATGTAGCCTAAAAGCCTCTAGGAATACAAATAATGCTCGGGACAGGGCCCCGGCCTACCCAAATACTATACAACAAAAGACAAGTAATCTTCTACAACCTGACAACTCCGGATGAAAGGAGCTGGACAATCTGCTGACTCTGAATGGCTCCTAAGAAATCTCACAATCGTATGTATAAACTTGTACGCAAGTAATGCAGTACTCCATAGTTGGGCGTTAGTACCATATGTACCAAATATGTTAGGTAGTAAATAAGTAGAATAAAACCTGTTAAAGACTAAAAGAAAGTAGAAGATAGGGGCAAAAATTAACCTGGATGTTTGCTTATTCATAACCTGCATCTAATAAGGCACTACACGTATATGAGCTAAGACTGTATAATTACATATTTATAAATTATAACTAGTAGTCAAGAATGCAAACAAGAACCTAACCTGACCCTCTTAAGTTTTGAAGGTATAATCAACACTGAATAATCCTCTCGAGGCCCCCATAAGCCCTAGCGAGCACACTTTAATCTATATTCCCCTAACAAGGTCGATCTGAGTCACAAGTATGTATAGCCAACCTACTGGTCCCCTGGATCTGCAACTGAGTCCACTTGGCTCCTGATCTGTAGCTGTATTCTAAGTCCGATGGACTCCTGATAACTGCACACCCTGGGTACCAGGCTCGACGAGGGTCGGTGATGCCGATACAACATAAAAATAATAGTCCATCCATGGAATGGACTGTAATATAGCCCTTGGACCTCTATGTAGTCCCTTGGGACAATATCTAGCTCCTTGGAGTGATCTATATAGCCCCGTAGGCAAAGACATAGCTAGTAACCCTGAGGTTGGTTAACGAAAGGCTATCGTAGGTGAGGGTAACCCTAACTGATGTGCTATACTAAAGTCTCAATCTAGCCACTCAAAAAGGCGTATCTGGCCTTCTAGGCCTAGCGCGACCTCCGTTCGCCCCTAGAATAGTCTGTGTAGCTGCTAGCATGCATACCCCGTGTACTTGTATCTGATCAGAGGATCCTGATAGTGATCATAATCTCTAATGGTCTAGACCGGGTAGGGCAAGACCTGGAGTGGCCTAACAATACTTTGAGTATCCTTCTCGGACAACTATAACTCATAAGCAAATGTAGGGTCGTAGATGACCAATTATTTAGTTCCCTTACTTAGAACAATTGTAAGACTGTTATGGATCAGACATGCTCCTGAGAAGTCAACCCCTAATCTTCCCTATGTGGCTTACGATAATTCTTAGCCTGAAGGTAATACTGTACTAACACGGTTCTAGTCCCTTAGACCTTAACTTGGTCTGTTTAGATTTCATATATCTTCCTGGAAATTTCTAATCTTATAGGTGAGTTTATCTGAACTTAGCCACTCACGGCAACCTGTACTCGAATGTCTTATAAGGGCAGGCTGGGGCGTTGGCCTCGCGTTCAACTATTGGTAAGGTTCCATCCTTAGGGTACCCGCGGGTCTATCCGACTTGGGTAACTGGGATGACTTCCTAGGTGACCTGTATGACGGATACTAACTCAATTGGAACTGACAATCACTAGTAATAGCTACCTAGATGGCAGGGTGTCACTCCTTTCACTAGACAACCCTGATGCCGCTGACTCTAAGGTATGACCATTCTATCTAAATTCCTGGCCCTGGAGGCATGAAGGTACGCCAATGGCCTCTGGGCAGGCTTTACTGACAATACAGGCGTCAAACTGAAAGTCATATTTCCTGGCTGTGCCCGATGTTGTTTAACCTATCAAATCAGGACCAATAGCTAACCATAAACTTCTAAGGTCTTGGCATGACAACAAGACATCAAAATTGTGCTACTACAGTGAACAGTCAGACAGAGGAAATTTCTATGACGCTCCTAACGTGAGTCACACTTAACATACTCTTGATACGTTTTCTAGCAGCGAACCACAACCTATATACTCATAGCCTACAAACAATAGCTAACTACAACATATATATAATCATAATCTACTGGAAGCAGCTATTCACAATATATAGGACCGTTATTTCCATTCAAGAACATAGGTCGTATCATTATACGACGAGAATAACTTGTCGAAGGGGTAAGCCTTAACATACCTCAAACGTCGGCTTTCGTTCAACTAGCGAGTTTCAACTTGTAAACGATAGTTCCACCCCACTGCAATCCTAATGTGGAGGGAATAGGGATAACTTCAATACTAAATTTGACAAAAAGCAATAACTTTCAATAATGATAGCATCTATAATTCAACTCCAAATAACTCCGCCGAAAACCTATAATTTCTCGAGAGTTCAGAAAGGAGAAATGCTTACCTAATGCCTGTGGTTGTTTAGAATCCAATTTGGAGCCATTCCGACAATCTTTACTTGGCAGAGTTTAGGTATGCCAAGTGAATTTTCAAGAAATAACTCTGTAGAAATGCTTCCCGTAGGCCTAGAACTCATTACTTGGAGTTAATTTGCGTTTGGATAGCGTTTGTTAGTGTAATTTGACGAAAACTCGATGAACTCTCCATACTCTCTCTAATCTGGCCATGGGTTTACTTAGAAAATGACTTTAATAGAGTGAGGGGCATGTATATATACTTGGAGGGTGGCAGGGGGTGGCGCCTCGCGCCTCCCAGTGTCTCCCAACCGCCAGTGGGCTTGGTGCACCACGCTGCCCAGCGCACTGCCGGCTGGTGCATCGCGCTGGCCCCTCGCGGCCTAGCCTCACCCGACCTTTCTTCCGAGGATTTTCCACCACACGTCAGGATTTTATTGTACGTGACAAATCCACATGTACGCCTACTAACCATTAACATTTTACGGGGTGTAACACCACAGATGCATTGTACAACTTGTAGAACTGTGATATAAGTCGTACTTGTCTGCCAACATTTAGACAAATCAGTAGCAGCCAAGGATGTACGAGAAGTAGGTACGACCCGTATAATCCTATTACGGGTCGTAGATAAGTCGTGATACAGTCGGTGCCAGATATGACAAACTCCCTCTTAGCTTAGGAAAGGTTTCTATTGTCTGTATAAGTAGTTTTTATGTTTTATTTTAGTCAGAGAACATAGAAATGAAGTAGTAGAGGCGTGTAAAGAATATTATTTATGAATTTTTATCAAGTTTTGCAGAGCAATTCTTAGGATCAAACTCTTGATTTCATACATTGTCTCTTGAGGTTGTTCTTTGATATTCAAATAAGATTTTCTGTCAATTATTTCTGTAAGTATCTAATTATGTGTTTGTCTATGAGTGCAAATTATAATCTTACAACCATGAGAGACTAAATCCTCCACAACTAGGGGTTTTGGGAACCAAGTGGATTAACGAAATAGTGTTACATAAAAGTGATTCAAAACCAATGCTAAATGCTTGTATTATATTCTCTTCATATTTAAACATTTCTTAATAGTGTACAACGTTAGGACTTGCCCGAATTCATTACTTTCTTAAACCTAGAGAAGTAGAGATTAGAAAAAGAGAATTACAATGAAGCCTTGGTATTTATGATCATTGCATTAACTTGAGCAGTGGTAGCAAGATAATTAAATTTGGAACATATTGATAATGGTTAGCTTGAAATCGCTCATAAGACCTGACCCGTTGATTGAGTATAGTCATCCAATAGGGACGAACCAGTCATTTGGATGAACCCTAGTTATTTGTTTTACAAGTAAGCATTGGGATTGATCGCATGTGTATACCCGAAGTAGTTATGAACCCATGGGGAACACTTACCCTAGTTATTTGCAAATCTTGATATTAATCATAATTATCGACTTGCTTTAGCATTGATTTTCTTTGAAACCCTCCCAATTTGGAGATAACTCACCAACAAGTTCAATTACTGGCGTTAGTCTAGATCTTACCCTATTCCTTGTGGGTCCCACCCCAACCTCTTAACTGAGTTCTTTATTGACAACATCCGCTACATACTTTGTCAGGAAGTGCGAGTTTGAGTGTTATCATACAACATGGTAAGGTCATTGCCTATGCCTCTAGATAGCTTAAGACTCATGAGAAGAATTATCTGATGCATGACCTAGAGTTGAAAGCTGTGGTATTTTCTTTGAAGATTTTGAGGCACTATCTGTATGGGGTGCATGTGGATGTGTTTATGGACCACAAGAGCCTTCAGTATGTGTTCACTCAAAAGGACCTGAATTTGCGACAAAGGAAATGGCTACAACTTCTCAAGGACAATGAAATAAGTGTCCTTTATCATTTGGGCAAGGCCAATTTATGTGAGGATGCTCTTAGTAGGCCGTCCATAGAGAGTGTGTCTCATGTCGAGGATGGGAGAAAGGAGTTGGTGAAGGATGTCCATAGCTTGATCATTTAGGGGTTCGCCTTACAGATTCCACGGATAATGGTGTTATTATTCAGAATGGGTCAAAATCTTCATTAGTGATAGAAGTTAAAGATAGGAAAGATGAGGATCCTATCCTAGTAAAGTTTAAGGAAGCTGTTCAGAGTCAAAAAGTGGAGGTTTTTTCCTGAGGGGAGATGATGTACTCCGATATCAGGGCCGATTGTGTGTGCTGGCTGTAAGTGACTTGAGAGAGCGGATGTTGAGTGAGGCTCATGGCTCTCGATACTCTATCAATCTAGGTGCCACTAAGATGTACCATGACCTATGGGAAGTCTGTTGGTGGAATAGCATGAAGAAGGACATAGTAGAGTTTTTGGCTAAGTGTCCGAATTGCCAACAGGTGAAGGTTGAGCATCAGAGACTTGGG
The DNA here is from genome assembly GCA_035772735.1 of Datura wrightii. Taxonomy (NCBI): domain Eukaryota; kingdom Viridiplantae; phylum Streptophyta; class Magnoliopsida; order Solanales; family Solanaceae; genus Datura; species Datura wrightii. The sequence goes on along the minus strand of JASDFA010000027.1, from coordinate 116,760,351 downwards.
GATATGCTTTAGGACATTAGCTTTCCTACTTGGAAGAGGGAAGAGATCAATATGGACTTTATTATAGGCTTTCCTTATACACATCGACAGTGTGACTCTATATGGGTGATTGTGGACAGGTTGACCAAATCAGCCTATTTTTCTACCGGTCAAAACTACTGATTTAGCTGGAGATTATGCTAGATTGTACATTCAGGAGTGCATGGAGTCCCTTTTTCCATCATCTCAGATAGACATACTCAATTTACCTCTCAGTTTTAGAGGTCATCTCATAGGGGCCTTGGTACTCAGGTGAAGCTTACACAACTTTTCACCCGCAGAAGGATGGTCAGGTCGAGGGGACCATTCAAACTCTTAAGGATATTTTGATAGTGTGTGTGTTTGATTTCAAGGGTAGTTGGGATGATCACTTACCTCTCATCGAGTTTACCTACAATAATAGTTACTACTCCATCATTTAGATGGCTCCGTTTGAGGCTCTTTACGGGCAAAGGTGTAGGTCACCTATTGGATAGTTTGAAGTAGGTGAGGATATGTTGATAGGACTAGATTCAGTTCATGAGGCCATGGAGAAAGTTCAGCTTATTAGAGAAAGGTTGAAAATAGCTCAAAATTGTCAAAAATCTTATGCGGATGTTAGGATGAGAGAGCTTGAGTTTGAGGTTGATGATTGGGTATTTTTGAAGGTGTCTCCCATGAAGGGAGTAATGATGTTCAGAAAGAAAGGAAAGCTTAGTCCCCGATATTTAGGTCCTTACAGGATTTTGAGGCGAGTTGGCATATGAGTTGGAGCTACCAGCGGAGTTAGTTTTGGTGCATCCAATTTTTCATGTATCTCTGCTGAAGAAGTGCATTGGTGACCCAACCTTAGTCATTCCGGTTTAGAGAATAGGTGTGAAGGATAGCCTTATCTATGAGGAGTTATGGTTGATATCCTTGATCATCAGGTTCGAAAGTTGAGGAGGAAGCAGCCTCAGTGAAGGTTTTGTGGAGAGATCAACTTGTTAAGGGAGCTACTTGGGAAGCTGAAGCAGATATGATGGCTAGATACCCGCATTTTTTCCCTTCCGACTTAGTTCCAGCATAAGGTATCAATTTTCTCCTTAGTACTCTATCCAGTTTCATGTCAAGTTCATGTCTCTAAGTTACTTTCATATCATAGCATGCATCCATGTTTCATGAATTCTGTTAAGTCATGAATATCAGTCGGAGTTAGTCAATCCTCTATTTTGAGCTTTAATTATTTAGTTTTGGGATTGCAATTTCGTTCCCCAGCCTTCTAGTATGCTTAGTTTAAATTTGAGAATGAATGTTCCCAAGGGGGAGACCCCAAAAGTTCCTAAGTCCAGACACGAGGGTTGACTAAGAGAAAACAGGAAAATTCGCATCAGGTCACAAAATGATTCATCAGGTGACTCGTTAAGTCACTTGACGTATTGTTAAGTGACCTGATAAGTGGTGCTAAATTGGAAAAAAGAAGTTATCGTCCGGAGGTCAGGACGAGTGGGAACGACGAGTCATTAAGCCTCCCAACGAGTCATTGTCCGACCCGTTAAGTGTGTAGTGGTAGTGAAGAGTGGATTTTCCAGTGTTCAGAATGGATCAAAGGAACGAGTCGTCAAGTCCCTGAAAACTTGTTAAGTTACTCATTGGGTGGGAAGGATCAGAGAATGAGAAGAAGATGTCAATAGAAACGGGTGAGGGGAAGACCCGTATGTCCCCTAACGAATCATCCAGTCCCTCATTGGGACTAGCATGGTGATTTTTTCAGTCAGTTTATTAAGGGTGTTCTCATTATTTCTCAAGTTGCTAACTCCTAAACTATGTCATATTAAGCTTTCTAAAGAGTGTTTTAAGAGGGTTTAACCTACTCTAAGTCATTATGCTCTCATTCATGCTTTGAATTTAAATTCTCCTCCAAGACCAAGCTAAAATTCCTCATCAATTTCACTCTCAATTCTCTTGAGCTTTCAAGGCAAGCTTAGAATTCAATTTACCTAGGTATGTAGGGCATGAATGGGGGATGCCTTCCATCCTCATGCCCAAATTTCTCCTCCAATTTTTTAGGGTCTTAACCTAATTCTATAAAATTCTCTATGTTATATCTATGGGTCCAATCCCCTCATGGTCTAATGAATGATTTAAGACTATTGGGGTTGATTTTACCTTCAATTTGATCAATTCATGAATTCGAAGTTATTAGAAATTATGCCCTATTATGCATGCTTTATGAAGATTCAAGCTTATTATCCATAATTTCAAGCATGTGAGTTATCTAGTACGCATGAATATTTATGAACTCTAAACTTATGATTTAATGACTTTTGAAGTATGAAGTCAATTTCAAGTATGCATGATTTCATGACTTGGTCAAGCCTATCCAAGTTAAGTATGTTTATTATGGTTATAGCCAAGGCTAATAAGATCAGTTTATGATATGTTTTGTAGTCAAGACTCCCAATATTTAGATTTAAGCTTTGTTTTGACAGTATTATTATATAAGCAATATGTATGTTTTGGGAGTAGTGTCTAGCATCGAGTAGGCCAGGGGTTCCGAGGTCCCTGGTCTCTAAACTATGCACCAATATAGGATATATTTTTATTGGGACCTCTCAAGAGAGTGCTTCCACCCTCTAAGGGCACCCCGTGATATCATATCTTATTCGTTTTTTGTCTGGCAAGGCTTAGGATGGCTCTCCTTCACGTGGGCAAGAAGTGGGATCATCATGCGCTCATACATGGTGGTTGTCGTTTATGACGAGTCTCCCATTATTTCTCATAATTTTAGTTACTTATGTTCATGACTTAAGAGATTATGTTTTGTAGCATATTTGCGCCAATGATCATTTTATAAGTCTTCACTTACGATTTCAAGCTTGACAAGTCATGTGATTTCTATTTCTAAATTTTTAGTCATTATGTACAGTTTATGATGAATAGTTTATGATTGTACATATCTCAGATATATGGTCTTTAGTAGGCAGTCCTTACTCTTATGATCTATTTGATTTATATGCACAATTTCAGCTAACGTTTTACTAAGAATATTTTACTTACCTTACATACTCAGTACATTCCATGTACTAACTGCAAACTTTATGCAATATTGTTTCATAATATATGTTCGGGTGATCAGACACACCCGCACCATTAGTTCTGCTCCCATATCAATCCAGTTCACTCCATGTTGGGTGAGTCCTTATCTTTCGAGGACATTCATTTATTTATGTTGTTATGTCATTTTAGTTTCAGACTTGGAGTTAGCTGGGGGGCTTGTCTGAGCATCTCATCAGATAGTAGAGTCTTTTCAGCTGTAGACTTAGCATGTTCAGCTTGTGATACAACGTTGTGATATTATCGCTTTGTGATGTTTAGTCTTCATCTTAATCATGCTATTTGGTTTTCACTTAATTACGATTTTAATTCATGCTATGAATGTACCATGGGTTATTTTGGGGCCATCCGTGGTTCTAGGTTCCGTGCTTCAATCCAGAATTCCAACTCAGTCACGACACTAGGATCGCGATTGGTTCTCCCGGATGGAATGAACTTTGTAAACTGTGCGCAGCTGAGAGAGGGTCCGACAGACTTGATTGTTGATATTATTTGATGTGATTATCCTTTCATTATTGATTGACACTATGTGATGGTTTGAGATCGACCATATGCCCCAGGTAAGTGGGTTGTTAGGTAGGTTTCTGAGGATCTCTTATTAACTGTTTGTCGACTCTGGACTCTTGTCTTATTGTCTCCTTTAATACTCGGTATATTGTCTACTAATACGCTAGTCGGAACGTTGCATTCATGCGTACAGGTCTTCATAGTCAGGTTGATCGTGGTCCTTATGCTTGAGTGGAGTTCCAGCTAACATCAGTATGCTCCAGTTCGTCCGGAGATGCCCCTTTTGATTTTGAATACATATTGGATTAGTTCGGGCCCTTGTCCTGATCAATATGAACTTGTTAACTCATTAGAGGCTCGTGGACATGACCTGATGGATTAAAGGATGGTGGTTACCCTTGTATATGTCATTTGTTTTTTTTGGCAGCCTAGTTGGCCATGGTATATTATCGTTTTATTGTCTATGTCTTTTATACGCTTCTTTTGGGATGTTGAGTTGTGAACCTTAACGGTTCTAGCCTATGTCTTATATTTGGTTGCTGCATGTGCTCGTATCAGGAGTGACACTAGTTTCTAGTCACATCCTCCCCGGGTTGCGGTGTAACAAGTTTATGTTTCAAAAGTGAAAGAGAAAACCATTATTAATTAAGATAACATAATATAGTAGTAGCTTGGAATTCTGTAATTTCTTGATATTGATAAAAATTAACACTGTAAAATTTAAGAACAGGTTAAAAAAAGAATAGTATTGCATAGCTATACGCAATGCATCAATAGATGTTTTTTAATTTACTCTTGAAAGTGAGAAATAAAATTATTACCATGAAAATTTGTATAGCATGATAAGTAGAATAGAAAATTCCAACATCATTTCAAGGTCCGACCCATCCCCATTCTCCTCCCACTGTTTCTTTCAACTCCTGCTTATGAATATCTTTTCTATCTTATCTCTCATAAAATGAAATGTTTTATGATATTGCCAAGAATCTAATACATTAGGGTCATAAAAAAAATTAAAGAATAGAGTGCTGGTTAAAAAAAAGTATATACACTGAGAGTGCAAAATGTAAAGAATTCTTCTTTTTCTTTTCACTTATTTTTTTTCTCTTTCTCAACATTAGTTTACTCCTTTTTTAGAACATAAATTTATTTGTCAGCAGATCATCCTTCCCCGTCCAAGCAACTCACTCACTTTTTGAATTATTTTATGTGCATTTTTTATTTACAAATATTTGAATTTCATGATATTTTTTTTTTGAAAAAATTAAAGCTCAAGCAAAGATGTGATAATGACAATGGGAATTTAGTGATGATGAGTTGTTTGAGAGTATTTATTTTTGTAATGACAAAGGGAGAAGATGAACTTGTTTCCATTAGTTATAGAGGAAATAAAAAGAAAATGAGGAACAGTAGAGAAAGTAAAAGAGAAACGAAGAAGAAAACAAATAATGAGAAGTAAAAAATGTATTACAACCTTAATACGACTTATTAAGTGTAATTATTATAACATCCAAACAAAAGTTTACACACAAACACTCACACATATATATAATCTATTTTTATTTTTTTAGCCGTTTGGCTGCTTTTAATAGTGTGAAAAGACTTTCTTTGCCATGACATATTTTAGGGGATATTAGTTCCAATCTGAATAGGTACAAGGGTAAAAAGTTTCGCGTAAAGATTTAAGTGAGTCATTGATTCGGGATAAGTTCAAAATGCAACTTATGTATTTTTCTTAAATATAAATAAAATATTATTTATGAAACCTCTATGAAAAGGAATGACATAATCAACCGAGATAAGCCTTCACTAGTGAATATATATATTATTCGTGAAAATAAAATATGAGTCTTACCATATAATATGTAAAGCGGAGTTATACTAATCAACTCATTCATCATTATCATGACCTAAGAATTTAGAATCCATGAGGGCACCTACATTTAAGTTCGGTAGGCGAACCCAACAAGTTTTCGTCCATTTTAACAATGATAAATGGAAAGTAATGAAACATTGAAGCATAAGATCAGTCTAAAGATATTTGATAACATAAGTGCAGAAGTAACAAATATGTAACATCTCATACCCTCGAAAAGAATTTTTGACATTAGTATTTAATTTTGCTGGTGATTTGTGAAGAACATATGGTGTGTGAAGTCCTTACCCAAATGTGGAAGTGCCCGGAGTTTAAATACCAAAAAGTGAAAAGTTTCAAAAAATTTCACTGTGCAGGTGTCGTGAATAACCTATGAGCCATAAGTCCCATCACCGATGGAAGTCAGGAATCCTAAGTCACTGAATTAGCTTGCGAAGCAACATATGAACCATAGATGGGATCTACAAAGTGCGCATTGAAACATAAATAAAAGTCTCATTTTTATTAAGCTACTATTTTTAACACCCCCAAAAATTTCTAAGATTAAATCCTAGATATGAAGTAGAACCAGCAGAAAAATCTGCAATTTGTCTCAGGATGGACCATACCACCATCGTGGTAGGGAGGTATGGTCCATGGTACGTGCTCATGATAAGGCGTTCAGAGAAGTGTTCAGGATTTATTTCAGTAATCACGTGTCTCAGTACGATTGATAGTAAGGTGGCACGATTCATACCACCGCTTGTGAGATGAAGTTTGGAGGAGCATCTAAAATTAGTCCAGGTAACCATGAGAGGAACCTATGGATCATACTATGTTGGTATGAATGATACTGAGGGGTCATGAGAAGAGGTACAGAGATTGAACAACATGGCCCCAATGACCACGAAGGGTCACCACGAGCCATGGTATGAGTCGTGGCACTGGATGGGCAAATTTTTAATGCGAGTTCCTAAGTGTATTTTCACAACTTTCTATGCTTTTAACTCCTAAATTAGGTTGTTTTGGGTTTCTTAAGAGGGGTATTTAAGGGTTAATTTTAGCATAAACTCTCATTCCTGTCCAAGTACCTTAGATTGAAGATCAAATTCTCTCAAGATTCTCAAGGAAGCTAAGGTTCATCTTCTTAATTTCTCTTGGGTCTCAAGCTAGTGTCAAGAACTCTTTAAGCCAGGTATGTGGGGTCATAAATGGGGAATTTCTTGTACCCTCATGCCAAATCTCATGTCTAATTTCATCTTCAAGTCTCCAATTTTATGATTTTCATGAATTTCTAGGATTAGACCCTTTTCATGCAAAAACTCTATGATTTTTTATGGATTTGATTCTTTCATGATTCTACTTATGCTTTATGATTATGATTACATGATTTCTATAAAAAATTTTTATGATTCTCTATTTTCAAGTTAGCATAATTTACTCAAGTATGTATGAATCTCAGGAATATCATGTTTATGTATATGGCTAAATCTTCAACATTGTTTTCATGGCTAGTTAATGTATGTCAAGCAGTTTATGAATCTATCATGTTTTAAACTAGCCCATGCGAAACCTATCATGTTTCAAGTATGATTAGGAGCATTATGTATGCTTTAGGAGTAGTATTTAATAGTGTGTAGGCCGGGGTTTAGCGCACCTAGGTCTCAAAACTATGTGCCACTCTAAAATAAAGGGTTCTCACCAGTAGAGAGTGTCTCCCTTGCCCCTAGCTAAGGGGTCCTTGCTAGTTGATTGTGTCTCCCTTACGTTACTGGGATTTTGAGTGATATCACACCTTTATGGTTCTTACCTTTGGCAAGGTATGGACACCTTCACAACCAGGGTACAGGTTGGGTTCCATCATGCTCACTTGGAGTATGTCGATTTTGATAAACTCTCACTGTTCCACATGCTTCATGTTTCTTCATGCTCATTCTTTATGATACCATGACTTAGAGTATATTTGGCCCATTTATTATTTTATGAGGTTTACATATTATTTTAAACATGTTAAGCCTTATGATTTTGTTTCAAAACCTTGGGTCATTATACTTCAGCTTATAATGTAAAACTTATGTTTTTTGACTATCTCACAATCATGATTTACAACATGTTGTCCTTAATCTCATGCTTTACTTATCCTCCATACTCAGTATATTCAAAGTACTAATTACATACTCTTTGTGCTCTACCGTCTCATGATATAGGTTCGGGTATTCAGTCTTAACCCCACTGCTAGATCTGCTTTCATCCCAAATTCAGCTATTGTATTGATAAGTCCTCATCATTCGAGGATATTAGTTTTGACTTATGTTTACTTTTTTTAATTACAGACTTAGTAGAGTTAGGTGGGGGCTTATCCCATCAACTCATCTTATGTTTATAGGCTTCTCAGACTATGATGTATAGATGCTCAGCAGTTTATGCGTTCTATGATATCTTAGATTTTTGCTTATGCATATCTTGTGATCATTTTCACTTAGTATATGCTTATGCTTATATTATGCATGTACCATGGGTTAGCTTAGAGCCATTCATGGTTCTAGGTCCCGTGTTACATCTGGGTCTATGCTCGGGTCATGAAAAACTTGGTATCAGAGCATAAGGTTTAGGTGTGTCCTAAGGTGTCTGAAAGCTGCGTTAAGTAAAGTCTTTTTCATGGGTGTGAAGTGCGCCACACTTATGAGTAAGAGGCTATGAGATGTTTTAGAAAACTTCCGTTCTTTCATGTTCTGTATCGTGCAGTGAAGTCCAACTCTCCTTACTCTTCTAACTCATGTTATATACATTTGCAGAAAATGCCTCCTTGCAGAGCCAATAGAAGAAGAAATGGCAATGGCAATGGGAATTAGCCAGACCCACCAGCTCCATCAAACCCTTTGAATGAGCAGGCAACTTATGTAGAGTTTGGGGTTGCCTTTCAGATGGTTGTACAGGCCATGACGGCTCAAGTCAACCAGTAGGTGGTTGCACTTGTGAACCCGAATAGGAGTGCTGCAGCTGCTAAGGTGAGAGACTTCACCAGGATGAACACGCTGGATGATGTCGTTAAAATCCACTCCTAATATCGGTTAGCATAAACGATCGATGCAAATATAGAACTCAACAAGGAGTTGGGGTCTAACCCCATAGAGAATACTTGAAGCCCAGACTATCTAGTACTAAACAGTAAAGTGTTGCAAGATTAGAATCTATTCAGATTGAGAGTAATGGAAATTAACTGTGACTACAGATTGTAATAAGCTAGGGTGTCAAGATATTAAAGATATTTCTAGGGAAGTGATCCCAATTTTGAGTTGATCCTCCTAAATCACCCAATTTGAAAGAATTTTTGAGTTGATCCTCCTAAATAACCCAATTTGAAAGAATTGAGAGAGGGCTAAGGCTGAACATCCAAGCAATTTACTTGGGCAATCCATGGGTTACTTTTAATAGTATCATAGGTGTCAGTGTACTTCAATTTTATCAAATTAAAGAGAACTCCCTTCAACCCAATATCTTGTTTGCTAATTTGGGAATCAACCTATGTCTAGGAGAACCCATTAAATAAGGATTATGTCTTGACTCATTATTGATTGATGCTAGCCCAAACTAAATTTTCTCTTTCAAGCCTCACAAAGGTAATTGGGCAGGATTGGATGACCTTCATCACCAATCACACATTAAGAAGAAAACATCAATCAAATATTAATAAACCCAAACTCAATTTTAATAAATTGGGATCATAAGGGTTAATAATCCATTGGGTTCACAACCCTAGATCTGGTTTAGCTACCTATAGCTAGAAGAAAAACAAAAGTAATTAGACATTCTTACCAAAAAGTATTGAAATCTTCAATACATGAATAGGATCTTCAATTACAATCTAGATCTACAATCTACTTTGAAACTAGGGCTAAAACTAGCTAAATTCTACTCTTTACACTAAATATGAACTAAATGATGAAAAAGCACCCTAAAAATTACAACAAAAATATATTTGTACTATGTCCTAAAAATACCATTTAATTCAAATATCGGAGTGTCAAGTGTGCAGGGATAAACTGTCCTTTGAACCATCTTTTACTTTTCGATTCCTGTCCCTTGACCTATCGTCATTTGAAAGACGGTATGTTCTTTAGAAAGACGGTCCATACATTTCTCCGTAGTTTAGAAATCTCATTCTACCAAGCTTGGGTCAAATCTTTAGTTGATGGATTGTCCTCTTAGAAGACAGTCCGTCCTTCCAACTGTACTTTACAGACCCATTTTATGAGATTTTTGGAATCTGCAACTGGGATGGGATGGACTGAGGTGTGAACTATCTTTCAAATAGACGGTATGTATGTTGTTTCATCTATTGAGCAATTTTCTGACCTAGACTCCTTTCTTCTTTCAAATGTTTGGTGTAATACCCTGAAAAGTCCAATAGATTGGATCCAAGACTTTCAGCCGAAAACCAGTAGGAAAATAGTACCAGGACATTTAATGACCCTCATAATGGGCCGTATAAAGAACCAATGAGTAGTTGGTTTGGTTGTGGTATCCAAATTCTAAAGCATATTAAAAATCACCCATAATCGATGAGGGGATTATATGAATCGTTGTTTGATTGTACTGGACGTTGTTTCTAGTTGTTGAATCAAGTTCAGAGGATAATTTGGTGCAGAAGAATGAACCAACGATAGGATACAAGTGGCCATTGTATGGACCAACGACCCGTCTGTTTGGTCATTGGTTCTGCTAGTTCCAGGATTAGTTTCAGTAGTTCAGGGGTATTTTAGTAAAATTCCATGCTTTTAACTCCTAAATATCATCATTTTAGGAATTTCTAAAGGTATGATTAAAGGGTTAATTTTAGCTAAGTCCTCACTCTCATCAAAACATCTGTATATTGGATTTCCCGTCCCAAAGCAAGACTAGGGTTCATCATCTCCGTCTTCCCAATACCTGTTAGATCTTCAAGACGAGCTAAAGTATCATCAAGCCCAAATATGTAGAGATAATGAGGGAATTCTTCCACCCTCATGTCCTGTTCAAGCTCAATCTCATGATCCCTATTCTTCAAGTGTCAAATTGACAAATTTTAGGGTTAAACCCAAATATGGAGAAATTTTTATGATCCTTCATGAATTTCAATTCTCTCATGTTTCTATTCATGATTTACGACTATGACTATATGTTTTCTATTAAAATTTCTCATGAATCTATGATTTTTAAGTTATGATGATTTTACTCAAAGTATGTATAATTTCATGAATCTCAAGCTTATGTATTATGGCCGAATCGGCGGCATTGTTTTCATGGCTAGTTCACGTATGTCAAGTATGATTATGATTTTCATGTTTTATAACTAGCCCATTTAAAATCACATATATTTCATGATTATTAATATAAGCAATATGCATGTTTTAAGAGTAGTATCTAGCACCTAGTAGGCCGGGGTTCCAGCGCCCCAAGTCTCAAAACTATGTGCCACCATAGGTTTATATATACATGTTTGGGGCCTCGCTAGAGAGTGTTTCCTTGCCTGCAGGGCTCACAAGTGATATCACACCTTTAACGTTCTTTGCACTAGCAAGGCTTAGGATGACTCTGCCCACTTGAAAGAGACAGTTAGAGCATCACGTGTTCATTCATGATGGTGTCGATTATGATAAAGCCTCCCACTGTTCCTCATGTTTTATGTCATTTATGTACAGGATTTATCATATCATGTTTTAAGTATGATTGACCTATTGATCAAATTATGATCTCTTACTTATGTTTCTGAACATCTTAAACCAAATGTTTTACTTACAAAACCTTGGGTCATTATGCTTCAGCTTATAATGAATAACTTATATTTATGACGATCTCACGATCATGATTTTAGCATGTTGTCGTTACTCTTATGTCGTAGCTGCTTTATACTCATGGTTTCAAACTATTGCTTTACCATCATGTTTTTACTTAACCTACATACTCAGTATATTCTAAGTATTGACCACATACTTCTTGTCACGACCCAAACGGAGGCCCAATCGCAACACGGGACAAGGAGCCCCGAGAGACTCCAAGTCGACCCATGGCATGAACATACATCTAATTCAATTACTAAAATTGAAGAGTCAACATGATAATCTTAGCGAAAGTCTAAAATAAACACAACATCAGAATACACAATTTGAAGCTGAATACATCCTTTTGTCTGAAAAGCCTCTAAACATGATGAGTTGATGGGACAAGACCCCCATAAACTCGATAAAGCTGGAAACTGAAAATACATAGAGATATATGAATAAGCATGGTCCTCGGGAGATGAGGACTCGCCCACAAGCATAAGATGCTATCAATGAAGACTGGATATAAACGGGGCTAAGTCTGAGTGCCGGGTTCGGTATCAAGAAACAATACATTACAGAGTATGTGTTCAGTATGTGGAATGTACCAAGTATACAAGGTAAGTAAAAACGCTTAAATAAGTAAAATCATTTAAGATCATGCATAATGTAAAACATAAACAATAAGAATATGAGAGTAGGTCTTGCATGCATTCTTTCTAAAATCATGATCTCATCATAACATAACATAACATAATAACTGAATCGATTGACTCAAAGATGAAATCTAATAGTCATGAGTAAAACTGATCATTGAGTTAAACCTTTTTTAGAACATATATAGATATATAAATCTCATGAATGATGAACATGCATAACTTAAATCATGAGGAACAATGGGAGACTCATCTTTAACCGACATATCATGGTAGAGCTTACGTGGTCCCAACTGTCACACTCAAGTATGAAGAGCCATCCAAAGACTTGCCAGGGCTAGGAACGATACCGTGATATCGATATCAAGCTCGTGACCAAATAGGGCAGGGGATAGATCACAAGAGAGGTCCTAAAGTAATATACATATAAGCATAAGCCTACGTTGGTTCATAGTTTTGAGGCATAGGGTGATCGACCCTTAGCCTACTCGGTGCTAGAAAATACTCCCAAAAACATGCATATGCTCTCCATCTTTTTCAATGAAGCTATCCATCATCTATTGACAAAGATCAATAATCAAATACATCTCCAATCTGAAATTATGCATATGAGAAGCATTAACTCAAACCATACCACAAGCTGAAAGATAATTGGGAGTCTTCGCTCAAAAATCATGTGGTAAGCTTATTTCGAGAAATCATAAATCATACTTGAACATATGGGAATTGCCCAATACTTTCACATGCTTGAAAAATACTCAATTTACATCAAAAACATGATTATAAACTTGGGTAGCTTGAAAACATGCTCTTCATCATAATATCTCATGATAATCATACATTCATTACAAATCTTATCTTTCATGAACTTCTCATCAATGGACCTTTAAATTCAAAAAACTTGAAACATGATTTTTAAATTGCCAACAATATAAAACTTGCCCATGAATCATAATTCAATAGTTGAAACATATTTAAATCATACCCATGTAGAGAATTAGGAATTTCATGCATTGGGTTAAAACCACATCGATTTGACATAGGAAATTCATGATTTAGAGAGGGATTGGCATGGGTGTGAAAGGATTCACCCACTCACAACCCTACATACCTGATTGAAGCTGATTCTTACACTTCCTTGAATTCCCAAGAAGAAATTGAAGAGAACCTTGAAGGATTTGCCTTGATCACCTCTCTAGACTATCACTCTTGCATGCAGTGATGAGAATGGCCTAAAATGAACTTAACCCCCTTAAAAGTCATCAATCATAACTTAAAACAACGTAGTTTAGGCCTTAGGATCTTAGGAATTATGAAAAAGCCCTTACTAAATTCGCAGAAAATAACTGCCCATTATTCCCCACGAGGGACATAACGACTAGTCACCTCAGGCCACGACTCATGGCATCGTCCGTCAAGTACACTGCTTATCAAGTCATCTGGACTCGTCATGGTTGACTTCTCAATTCTATACTGGTGACCACGACTCGTGGTCACCACTCATCACATACATTGCATGGGATTTTTATTTTGCTTCATCATGCTGCTCACGACCCTCATCACGAATCGTGGTGAATGACCACGACTCGTGGGGTCCTTCCGTTAGGTACACTGCGTTCTTCCTTTTCCTTCTCAATCATCACTTCCCACGACTGACCTAACGAGTCGTGGGGCCTGACCACGACTCGTGGTCTCATTCATGGGGATCCAAATTCCCAAATTTCAACTCATCTCCTGAGCCTCACCACGAGTCACATCACGACTAGAGGGCTACTCTCACGACCTGTTCTATGCCCTGATGCCAATTTTAAATTTTTTATCCATTTCAACTCTCGGATCTGATTTTTGGACTTTCGGGGTATAAAAATAACTCCCCCTTGGGAACATTCGACCTCGATGTCGAAGAACATATAGAAAAGTAGAGAAATGCAATCACCATATTAAAATACAGATCATTTAAGCTGAAAACTGACGGAATGACTATCTCCGATTTAAACTGTATAGCTGAACTGAATTCATGAATCATACATCCATCCATATACATGAAAGAAATTTGGGCACATGAACTGAACATGAAAACTAAATAGAGTTTTAGGATAAAATTGATACCTCAAGCTAGAACTGAGCCGATAGAGAATAAATGTGGGTATCTAGCTATCATATTTGCTTATGTTTCTCACGTAGCTCCATCAACATGCTGATTCCTCCATAACACTCTGACTGAAGCTACTTCCTTGTTCCTTAGCATTCAAACCTGATGATCCAGTATTTCTACCAGAACCTCCTCATAACTAAGGTTGTCTTTCACACCAACATTGACCACCGGGACAACTAGAGCTGGATCACCCAAACACTTCTTTAAGAGCGATACATGGAACACAGGATGAACACAAGCTAATTCTGAGGGTAACTCCAATTCATATGCCACCTTCCAACCCGTTTCAAAATTTGGTAGGGGTCAACATAACAAGGGATGAGTTTTCCTTTCTTTCCAAACTGCATCACTCCCTTCATGGGAGATACCTTCATAAAAACCCAATCATCCACCTCGAGTTCTAATTCCCTCCTCCTCACATAGGCATAGGACTTTTGGTGACTTTGAGCTGTTCTCAAGTGGTCCCTTATGAGCTGAACCTTCTCCATAGACTCATGAACCAAATCTGGTCCTATCATCCCAGCTTAACCAATTTCAAACCAACTAATGGGCGATCTATATCTCCCCCCCATAGAGAGCCTCAAACGGAGCCATCTGAATATTGGAATGGTAGCTGTTATTGTATTCAAACTCTATAAGAGGCAAATGATCATCCCAACTACCCTTAAAGTCAATCACGCATGCTCTCAACATGTCCTCGAGAGTCTAAATTATCCGCTCCACTTGACCATCCGTTTGCGGGTGAAATGTTGTGCGGAGCATAACCTGAGTACAAAGTCCTTTTTTAAATGACTTCCAACTAAGAGGTAAATTGGGTACCTCTATCTAATATGATGGACAAGGGCACTCCATGCAATTGAACTAGATCCCGGATATATGGTTTGGCATAATCCTCCACCGAATTCGTGGTTTTGACTGGTAGAAAATGAGCTGTCTTGGTTTATCTTTCTACCACAACCCAAATGGAGTCACAATGTCGACGAGTACGAGATAAACCTATGATGAAGTCCATATTAATTTCTTCCCACTTCCAAGTAGGAATACTGATATCCTGAAGCACGCCTCCCTATCTCTAGCGTTCAACCTTCACTTGCTAACAGTTTGGGCATTTAGCTACAAATTTTGCAATGTCCTTCTTCATGCCATTCCATCAATAGACTTCCTGTAGGTCATGGTACATCTTGGTGGCTCCTAGATGAATAGAATACCTGGATCCATGAGCCTCGTGCAACATCCGTCTCCTCAAATCATCCACATCCGGAACACATAAGCAACCCTAGTATCAAAACACACCATCTCTCTCTTTGGAGAAGATCTCTACCTTCTGATTTTGAACCACTTCCTTTAACTTTACCAAAATAAGGTCCTCATCTTTTCTAGCTTTTACATCAGTCACTAATGACGATTCCGATCCATTTTGAACAATAACACCACCATTAGTCGAGTCCACCAACCAAACTCCAAACCTTGCTAGTCGGTGCACATCCTTCACCAGCTCCTTTTCCCCTCACTCATATGAGACACACTCTCCATAAAAAGTCTACTAAGTGCGTAAGCTACTACATTGGCCTTACTCGGATGGTAAAGCACGCTCATATCGTAGTCCTCGAGTAGCTCCAATCACCTCCTTTGCTGAAGATTGAGATCCTTCTGTGTAAACACATATTGTAAACTCTTATGGTCCATAAACACATCCACGTGGACCTCGTACAAATAATGTCGCCATATCTTCAAGGCGAATACCACCGCAGCCAATTTAAGATCATGGGCCGGGTAATTCTTCTCATGTACCTTTAGCTGTCTGGAGGCATATGCTATAACCTTCCCGTGCTGCATGAATACACACCCAAGTCCGATCCTCAAAGCATGAACCCATCGGTACCCTCGGGTAGGGTTAATACTGGTGCTGAAGTAAGTCGAGTCTTCAACTCTTAGAAGCTCATCTCATTAGCCTCCGACCACTGGAATTTCACCTTCTTCTAGGTCAATTTGGTCAAAGGTGCTGAAATAGATGAGAAACCTTCCTCGAATCTCCAATAGTATCCAGCTAAACCCAAGAAGCTCCGAATATCTGAAGGATTCACCTGAGGTCTCGGCAAATTCTTCACCGCTTCTATTTTCTGAGAATCCACCTTTATGCCATCACTTGATACCACATGGCCCAAAAATGCTATAGAATTCAACCAAAACTCGTACTTGATGAATTTAGCATATAATTGGCGATCCTTGAGAATCTGAAGCACTATTTTCAAATGAGCAGCATGCTCCTCCTCGCTCCTAGAGTATATTAGGATGTCATCAATAAAAACAATCACGAGCATATCCAGGTACGGCTTGATCACCTTCTCATTAAGTCCATGAAAGCTACAGGAGCTTTTGTTAGTCCAAAATACAAAACAATAAGCTCATAATGACCATGCCGCATCCTGAAGGCTGTCTTCGGAATATCGCTCTCCCAAACTCTAAGCTGATGGTACCCGGATCTGAGGTCTATCTTTGAAAAGCACTTGGAACCCTAAAGCTGGTCAAATAATTCATCAATCCTGGGTAGAGGATACCTGTTCTTGATGGTGACTTTGTTCAATTGACGATAGACAATACACATACCAAGAGAACCATCCTTCTTTCAGACAAAGAGAATTGGTGCACCCTATGGAGACTTGCTCAGTCTAATGAAACCCTTATCTAACAGGTTCTTCAACTGCTCCTTCAACTCCATTAGCTCAGCTGGAGCCATTTTGTAAGGAGTAATAGATATAAGCTGCGCGTCAGGAAGAAGGTCAATACCAAAATCAATCTCCCTCTCAGAAGGGATCCCCGGTAGATTATCTGAAAACACCTCTGGATACTCACATACTATTGGGACATACTGGATAGTCGGCGTCTTGGACGTCACATCCTTAACCCTAACTAGATGGTACACACAACCTTTAGAGATCATCTTTCTAGACTTATGGTAGGAAATGAAATGACCTACAGGTACAGCTGAATTACCCTTCCATTCTAAGACTGGCTCACCCGGAAATCTGAATTCTACTACTCAAATTCTACAATTAATTGAAGCTTAGCATGAAAATAGCCAATCCATGCCGAGGATAACATCAAAATCGGTCATGGCTAACTCTATCAAATCTACTGAGGTGACTTTCTGAAGGATTGAGATCAACCAACCTCTATACACCTGTCTAGCTACAACTGAAACACCTACTGGAGTAGAGACTTAGAAGGGTTCTGACAAGACTTCAGGACTGACTCCGAAGATACTGGTCACATAAGGTGTCACAAAAGACAAGGTAGCCCCCGGATCTAGTAAAGCACATACATAGAGATGGAAAACTCGTAACATACCAGTGACTCATCTGGGGGAACCTCCTGCTCCTAGCAGGATGCTAAGGCATAAAATCTATTTTGGAGCTGATCGCCACCTGTGCTGGGTGATCTTCACAATCTCATTAAACCCCATTCACCCCCATGACCTGGGTGATCTTCACAATCTCATCAATGAACTCATGCGAGTCCTCATCTACCTTTGACCCAAGGAACTCTGGCAGGTTCATTCTCAAGAAATCCCTGACTCAAGCCGCCGCCACATTGCAATTTTGCGGGACATGCACAACTGCCTGCTGATTGACTTGAGCAGTCAAGGCCTACGCGAGCATCTGAATAGCTGCCTGAAACTCAGCATGGGCTACTGGCTTCGGTGCATGGTGCTCCTGAACTGGTGGAGCCTGCTGGTTCCCATTTTCGTTGCCATCCTCGTGGTCTTCTCCATTCCCATTCCTTCTACCATTTACTCTTCGGGGAGCCATGATTTTGAAATCGCGAATAGCACAAATTAGAAGGATAGGGAGACATTTCATCGCACGACATAGATCATTAAAGAAGGGAACATTTCCTAAACGTCTCATAGCCTCTTCATCATAAGTGTGGTGTGCTTCACACCCATAAAAAAATACTCTACTTAATGCGACTTTCATACACCCTAGGACACTTCAAACCTATTACTTTGATACCAAGTTTGTCATGACCCATTTGGAGGCCCGAATCGCGACACGGGAAAAGGAGCCCCGAGAGACTTCAAGTCGACACATGACAGGAGCATACATCTAACTCAATTACTAAAACTAAAGAGTCAACATGATAATCTTAGCAGATTTATAAAATTAACATAACATCAGAATACACAATATGAAGCTGAATACATCCTTTTGTCTGAAAAGCCTCTAAACATGATGAGATAAGACCCCAACTAACTCAATAAAGTAGGAAACTGAAAATGCATAGAGAAATATGAATAAGCATGGTCCTCGGGATATAAGGACTCACCAACAAGTGTAAGATGCAACTGCTGAAGATTGCTATGAATGGGGCTGAGTCTGAGTGCTGGGTCCCGTATCATGAAACGATACAGCATAGAGTATGCAGTCAGTACGTGGAATGTACCGAGTATGCAAGGTAAGTAAAAACGCTTAAATAAGTAAAATCATTTAAGATCATGCATAATGTAAAACATAAACAATAAGAATATGAGAGTAGGGCTTGCATGCATTTTTTCTGAAATCATGATCTCATAATAACATAACATAACATTATAACTGAATCGATTGACTCAAAGCTAAAATCTAATAGTCATGATTAAAACTGAACATTGAGTCAAACTTGCTTTAGAACATATATAGATATATAAATCTCATGAATGATGAACATACATAGCTGAAATCATGAGGAATAATGGAAGAGTTGTCTTTTAACCAACATACCACGATAGAGCTTACGTGGTCCCAACTATCACACTCAAGTGGGTAGAGTCATCCAAAGCCTTGCCAGGGCTAGGGACGATACCATGATATCGATACCAAGCTCGTGGCCCAAAGGGCAGGGGATAGCTCACAAGGAAGGTCCAGAAGTAATATACATATACGTATAAACCTACGTTGTGGCATAGTTCTGAGGCATAGGGAGATCGACCCTTAGCCTACTCGGTGCTAGACACTACTCCCAAAAACATGCATATGCTGTCCATCGTTTTTCAATGAAGCTCAACATCATCTATTGACGAATCTCAATAATCAAATACATCTCAAATATGAAATTATGCATATGAGAAGCTTTAAATCAAACCATACCACAAGCTGAAAGATAATTGGGAGTCTTCGCTCCAAAACCATGTGGTGAGCTTATTTCGATAGATCATAAATCATACTTGAACATGTGGACATCGCCAATACTTTCACATGCTTGAAAATACTCAATTTACATACAAAACATGATTATAAACATGGGAATCTTGACAACATGCTCTTCATCATAATATCTCATCATAATCGTACATTCATCACAAATCTCATCTTTCATGAACTTCTCATCAATGGGCTTTTTAATTCATAAAAACTTGAAACATGATTTTTAATTGAAAACAATATAAAACTTGCCCATGAATTATAATTCAATAGTTGAAACATATTTAATTCATACCTAGGTATATAATTTGGAATTTCATGCATTAGGTTAAAACCCCATAGATTTGACATATGAAATTCATGATTTAGAGAGGGATTGGGCATGGGTGTGAAAGGATTCACCCACTCACAACCCTACATACCTGATTGAAGCTGATTCTTACACTTCCTTGAATGCCCAAGAAGAAATTGAAGAGAACCTTGAAGGATTTTCCTTGATCACCTCTCTAGACTATCACTCTTGCATGCATGGATGAGAATGACCTAAAATGAACTTAACCCCCTTAAAAGTCATCATTCATAACTTTAAACAACGTAGTTTGGGCCTTAATATCTTAGAAATTACGGAAAAACCCTTACTAAATTCACAGAAAATAACTGCCAGTCAGTCTCCACGAGGGACATGACGACTCGTCCCCTTTGGCCACGACTCGTGGCATCGTCTGTCAAGTGCACTAAGTCATCTAGGCTCGTCAGGGTTGACTTCACGATTCGTTACTGGTGACCACGACTCGTGGTTACCACTTGTCACATACACTGCATGGGATTTTTATTTTTCTTCATCATGCTGCTCACGACCCTCCCCACGAATCGTGGTGACTGACCACGACTTGTGGGGTCCTTCCGTTAGGTACACTACCTTATTCCTTTTCCTTCTCAATAATCACTTCCCACAACTGACCTAACGAGTCATGGGGCCTGACCACGACTCGTGGTCTCATCCGTGGGGATCCAAAATCCCAAATTTCAACTAATCTCCTGAGCCTCACCACGAGTCACATCACGACTAGTGGGTTGCTCTCACAGGTCATCTCACGACCCGTTCTATGCCTTGATGCTAGTTTCAAATTTTTTCTCTGTTTCAACTCCTAGGTCTGATCTTTGGCCTTCCGGGGTATAACAATATCTCTCCATTTGGAACATTCGTCCTCAAATGTTGAAGAACATACAAAAAAGCAGAGAAATGGAATCATCATATTCAAATACAGATCATTTAAGCTGAAAACTAATGGAATGACTATCTCCGATTTAAACTATATAGCTGAACTGAATTCATGAATCATACATACATCCATATACATAAAAGAAACTCGGGCACGTGAACTGAACATGAAAACTAAATAGAGTTTTAGGTCAAAACTGATACCTCAAGCTAGAACTAAGCCGATAGAGAATAAATGTGGGTATCTAGCCATCATATCCGCTTCAGCTTCCATAACATGCTGATTCCTCCATAACACTTCGACTGAAGATACTTCCTTGTTCCTTAGGATTCGAACCTGACGATCCAGTATTTCTACCAGAACCTCCTCACAACTAAGGTTGTTTTTCACACCAACACTGTCCACCGGGACAACTAGAGCAGGATCACCCAAACACTTCTTTAAGAGCGATACATGAAATACAAGATAAACAAAAGCTAATTCTGAGACTCCAATTCATATGCCACCTTGCCACCGCATTTCACAATTCGGTAGGGGCCAACATAACAAGGCATGAGTTTTCCTTTCTTTCCAAACCGCATCACTCCCTTCATGGGAGATACCATCATAAACACCCAATCATCCATCTCAAATTCTAATTCCCTTCTCCTCACATCGGCATAGGACTTTTGGCAACTTGGAGCCGTTCTCAACTGGTCTGATATAAGCTGAACCTTCTCCATAGCCTCTTGAACTGAATCTGGTCCTATCATCGCAGCTTCACCAATTTCAAACCAACCAATAGGCGATCTACATCTTTGCCCATAGAGAGCCTCAAACTGAGCCATTTGAATATTGGAACGGTAGTTGTTATTGTATGCAAACTCGATAAGAGGAAAATGATCATCCCAACTACCATTGAAGTCAATCACGCATGCTCTCAATATGTCCTCGAGAGTCTAAATTATCCGCTCCGATTGACCATCCATTTGCGAGTGAAATGCTGTTCTGAGCTTAACCTGAATACCAAGTCCTTTTTGAAACGACTTCCAAAACTAAGAGGTACATTGGGTACCTCTGTCTGATATGATTGACAAGGGCACTCCATGCAATCGAACTAGCTCCCGATATATAGTTTTGAATAATCCTCCATCAAATCTGTGGTTTTGACCGATAGAAAATGAGTGGCCTTGGTTAATCTGTCTACCACAACCCAAATGGAGTCACATTGTCGACGAGTACGAGGTAAGCGTGTGATGAAGTTCATATTAATTTCTTCCCACTTCCAAGTAGGAATACTGATATCTTGAAGCACGACTCCCGATCTCTGGTTTTCAACTTTAACTTGCTGACAGTTTGGGCACTTAGCTACAAATTCTGCGATGTCCTTCTTCATGCCATTCCACTAATAGACTTCCCGTAGGTCATGGTACATCTTGGTGGTAGCTGGATGAATAGAATACCTAGATCCATGAGCCTCGTGAAACATCCGTCTCCTCAAATCATCCACATCGGGAACACATAAGCGACCCTGGTATCGAAGCACACTCTCTCCCCTTTTGGAGAAGGCCTCTACCTTCTGATTTTGAGCCGCTTCCTTTAACTTTACCAAAATAGGGTACTCATATTTTGTAGCTTTTACATTAGTAACCAATGAAGATTCTGATCCATTCTGAACAATAACACCGCCATCAGTCGCGTCCACCAATCGAACTCCCAATCTTGTTAGTCGGTGCACATCCTTCACCATCTCCTTATTCCCCTCACTCACATGAGACACACTCTCCATAGAAAGTCTATTAAGTGTGTATGCTACTACATTGGCCTTACCCGAATGGTAAAGTACACTCATATTGTAGTCCTTGAGTATTCCAACCACCTCCTTTGCTGAAGATTGAGATCCTTCCGTGTAAACACATATTGTAAACTCTTATGGTTCGTAAAAACATCCACGTGGACCCTGTGCAAATAATTTCTCCATATATTCAAGGCGAATACCACAACAGCCAATTCAAGATCATGGATCGGGTAATTCTTCTCGTGTGCCTTTAGCTATCTGGAGGCATATGCTATAACCTTCCCATGCTGCATCCAATCCTCGAAGCATCACAATACACCACGAGTCCATCTGTACCCTCGGGTAGGGTTAAATCCGGTGCTGAAGTAGGTCGAGTCTTCAACTCTTGGAAGCTCTTCTCACAAGCCTCCGACCATTGGATTTTCACCTTCTTCTGGGTCAATTTGATCAAAGGTGTTGCAATAGATGAGAAACCTTCCACAAATCTCCGATAGTATCTATATAAATCCAAGAAGCTTTGAATATCCTAAGGATTCACGGGTCTCGGCCAATTCTTCACCGCTTCTATTTTTTGAGAATCCACCTTTATGCCCTCACTTGATACCACATGGTCCAAAAATGCTACGGAATTCAACCAAAACTCATACTTGCTGAATTTAGCATATCATTGGCGATCCTTGAGAATCTGAAGCATTATTCTCAAATGAGCGGAATGCTCCTCCTCGCTCCTAGACTATATCAGGATGTCATCAATAAACACAATCACGAACATATCTAGGTATGGATTGAACACCCTATTCATCAAGTCCATGAAAGCTACAGGAGAATTCGTTAGTCCAAAAGACATAACTACAAATTCATAATGACCATGCTGCATCCTGAAGGCTGTCTTCGGAATATCGCTCTCCTGAACTCTGAGTTGATGGTACTTCGAAAAGCACTTGGTACCCTGAAGCACTGGTCAAATAAATCATCAATTCTAGGTAGAGGATACCTGTTCTTGACGACGACTTTATTTAATTGCCTATAGTAAATACACATATGAAGAGAACCATCCTTCTTTCGAACAAAGAGAACTGGTGCACCCTATGGGGACTTGCTCGATCTAATGAAACCCTTATCTAACTGGTCCTTCAACTTCTCCTTCAACTCCTTTAGCTCGGCTGGGGCCATTCTATAAGGAGGAATAGATATAGGCTGTGTGTCGAGAAGGAGTTCAATACCAAAATCAATCTCCCGCTCGGGAGGGATCCCCGATAGATCATCAGGAAAGACCTTTGGATACTCACATACTACTGGGACAGACTGGATAGTTAGGGTCTCGAATGTTGCATCCTTAACCCTAACTAGATGGTACACACAACCTTTGGAGATCATCTTTCCAGCCTTAAGGTAGGAAATGAAATGACCTACAGGCACAACTGAACTACCCTTCCATTCTAAGACTGGCTCACCCGTAAATCTGAATTCTACTGCTCAGGTTCTACAATTAACTGAAGCATAACGTGCAAATAACCAATCCATGCCGAGGATAACATTGAAATCGGTCATGGATAACTCTATGAAATCTACTTAGGTGACTTTCTGAAGGACTGAGATCGAGCAACCTCTATACACCTGTCTAGCTACAATTGAATCACCTACTGGAGTAGAGACTAAGAAGAGTTCTGACAAGACTTCGGGACTAACTTCGAAGCTACTGGCCACATAAGGTGTCACAAAAGATAAGGTAGCCCCCGAATCTAGTAAAGCATATACATAAAGTTGTAAAACTCGTAATATACCAGTGACTACATCCGGAGAGACCTCCTACTCCTGGAGGGATGCTAAGGCATAAAATCTATTTTGGCGCTGACCGCCACCTATGCTGGTAGATGCCTCGGATGAGCTGAGCTTATGGGAGGGGATGCTGAACTAGAAGCTGGGCCTCTGCCCCTATTATAATCCTGTCTTGCTGCCGGGAAATCTCAAAGCATGTATCTGGGCTTCCCACACCCAAAACAAGCACCTGTACCTACTTAGCACTGGCCCGTGTATCCACGAACATCTGCGGCAAGTAGGGATGCTAGAATCTGTGGGTCTATTACTGTGACCCCTAGAGCCTGATGCTCGCCCCCTATGATCGCTCCTAGGACTGGATGGCACACTCAACGCTGAAGATGCTGGGGCTGAAGATCTCTGGTGGTTCTACTGTCGATGCCCACCACCTGACCTTGGCTTAGAGAATCTGTAGTCATCGGTCCTGGCCCTCTTGGCCTCTCTCTCTCATATGTGCTGCCTCCATCTAATGGGCGTACAAGACTATCCTAGGGAAATCCATATCCCGGTTGAGCGTCAGGTCTTGCAATCCTCGTCTAAATAGCCTGCCATACCATGAACAAATCTTCTCATCCACGCGCTCTAATCAGCCACTAACTCTGGGGCGTACTTAGATAGGCGAGTGAACTCAAGGGCATACCCCTACACTGTTATTTTCCCTTGCTTAAGATTCACGAGCTTGGCTACCTTCAGCTCCCTCATCTCACGAGGGAAGAACTGATCTAGGAACGCTACATGAAACTCCTCCCAAGTGACAGGACCTACCCCGGCTGCCCCACTATCTTTCCATTATCGTAACCAGATATGTGCAACCCCTTTAAACTGATATGAGGACAACTCTTCACATTCAGTCCCATTCACCCCAATGACTTGCGTGATCTTCACAATCTCATCAATGAACTCATGCGGGTCCTCATCTATCTTTGACCCAAGGAACTCTAGCAAGTTCATTCTCAAGAAATCCCTAACTCGAGCCGCCACCGCATTGCCATTTTGCAGGACATGCACAACTACCTGCTGATTGACTTAAGCGGCCAAGGCCTGCGCGAGCATCTGAATAGATGCCCGAAACTCAGCATAGGCAACCGGCTCCGGTGCATGGTGCTCCTAAACTAGTGGGGCCTACTAGTGCCCATTTTCATTTCCATCCTCGTCGCCTTCTCCATTCCCATTCCTTCTACCATTTACTCTTTGGGGAGCCATGATTCTGCAATCACGAATAGCATGAATTAGAAGGATAGGGGGACATTTCATCGCACAACATAGATCATGAAAGAAGGGAACATTTCCTAGATGTCTCACAGCCTCTTCATCATAAGTGCGGCGTGCTTCACACCCATGAAAAAGACTCTACTTAACGCGACTTTCAAACACCCTAGGACACTTCAAACCTATTGCTCTAACACCAAGTTTGTCACAACCCGAAGGGAGGCCCTGATCGCGACACGGGACAAGGAGCCCCGAGAGACTCTTGGTCGACCCATGGCATGAACATACATCTAACTCAATTACCAAAACTAAAGAGACAACATGATAATCTTAGTGGATGTCTAAAATAAACATAACATCAGAATACACAATATGAAGCTGAATACATCCTTTTGTCTAAAAAGACTCTAAACATGATGAGTTAATGAGATAAGACCCCAACTAACTTGATAAAGCTGGAAACTAAAAATACATAGAGAAATCGGAATAAGCATGGTCCTCGGGATATGAGGACTCATCAACAAGTGTAAGATGCTATCTTTGAAGACTGGTTATGAACGGGGCTGAGTCTAAGAGCTGGGTCCTATATCATGAAATGATACAACATAGAGTATGCAGTTAGTACGTGGAATATACCGAGTATGCAAGGTAAGTAAAACAACTTAAGTAAGTAAAATCATTTAAGATCATGCATAATGTAAAACATAAAGAATAAGAATATGAGAGTATGGCTTGCATGCATTCTTTCAGAAATCATGATCTGATCATAACATAACATAACATCATAACTTAATCAATTGACTCAAAGATAAAATCTAATATTCATGAGTAAAACTTGCTTTAGAACATATATAGATATATAAATCTCATGGCTGATGAGCATGCATAACTGAAATCATGAGGAACAACGGAAGACTCATCTTTTAACCGACATAGCACGATAGAGCTTACGTTGTCCCAACTATCACACTCAAGTGGGTAGAGTCATCCAAAGCCTTGCTAGAGCTAGGGACGATACCATGATATCAATATCAAGCTCGTGGCCTAAAGCGAAGGGAATAGCTCACAAGGGAGGTCCCGAAGTAATATACATATAAGTATAAACCTACGTTGGCACATAGTTCTGAGGCATAGGGTGATCGACCCTTAGCCCACTCGGTGCTAGACACTACCCCCAAAAACATGCATATGCTCTCTATCATTTTCAACGATGCTCAACATCGTTTATTAATGAAGCTCAGTAATCAAATACATCTCAAATTTGAAATTATGCATATGAGAAGCTTTAACTCAAATCATACAACAAGCTGAAGATAATTGGGAGTCTTCGCTCCAAAACCATGTGGTGAGCTTATTTCGATAAATTATAAATCATACTTGAACATGTGGACATTGCCCAATACTTTCACATGCTTGAAAATACTCAATTTACATCGAAAACATGATTATAAACATGGGTAGCTTTAAAACATTCTCTTCATCATAATATCTCATCATAATCGTACATTCATCACAAATCTCATCTTTCATGAACTTCTCATCAATGGACTTTTTAATTTATAAAACTTGAAACATGATTTTTAATTGAAAATAATATAAAACTTGCCCATGAATTATAATTCAATAGTTGAAACATATTTAAATTATACACATGTAGAGAATTAGGAATTTCATCCATTGGGTTAAAACCCCATAGTTTGACATATGAAATTCATGATTTAGAGAGGGATTGGGCATGGGTGTGAAAGGATTCACCCACTCATAATCCTACATACCTTATTGAAGCTAATTCTTACACTTCCTTGAGTACCCAAGAAAAAATTGAAGAGAACCTTGAAGGATTTGCCTTGATCACCTCTCTAAACTATCACTCTTGTATGCATGGATGAGAATGACCTAAAATGAACTTAACCCCCTTAAAAGTCATCATTCATAACGTAAAATGACATCATTTAGGCCTTAAGATCATAAGAATGACGAAAAAGCTCTTACTAAATTCGCTGAAAATAACTGCCAGTCAATCCCCATGAGGGATATAACGGCTCGTCCCCTCTGGCCATGACTCGTGGAATCATCCATCAAGTATACTGCTTATCAAGTCATCTGGGCTCTTCACAGTCGACTTCACGATTCGTTAGTCGTGGTCACCACTCGTCACATACACTGTATGGGATTTTTATTTTTCTTCATCATGCTAGTCACGACCCTCCCCACGAATCATGGTAACTGACCACGACTCGTGGGTTCCTTCCGTTAGGTACATTACCTTATTCCTTTTCCTTCTCAATCATCACTTCCCACGACTGATCTAACGAGTCATAGGGCTTGGCCACAACTCGTGGTTTCATCTGTGGGGATACAAATTACCAAATTTCAACTCATCTCCTGAGCCTCTCCATGAGTCACATCATGACTCGTGGTCTGCTCTCACGGGTCACCTCATGACCCGTTTATTGCCTTGATGCCAGTTTTAAATTTTTTATCCGTTTCAACTTCTTGGTCTGATCTTTAGGTTTCTAGGGTATAATACTTCTATACTATATTATTTCATAATATAGGTTCGGGTGATCAGTATCAGCCCTGACGTTAGCTTCGCTCCCATTTTAGATCAGTCCAGTTCCAGTTGTGGTGAGTCCTCACGATTTGAGGAGAGCAGTGTTGTGTTATGTTTCTTTATTTATGTATTTCAGTTTCATATTTTGTAGAGCTAGTTTGGGGTGTTGTCCCATCAGCTCATCGTATGATTAGAGGCTTTTTAGATAGCTATGTATAGTTGGTTCAGCGTCGTTGACTTGTTGTCTATGGTTATGCTTTATGAAGTTCAGTCTTTTGTTGTGTTATGTTTATGGATTATTTCATCTTAGTTTATGTTCTTATTCATGCTATGTATTTTCCATGGGTTAGCTTGGAGTAATTCATGGTTCTAAGTCCCGTGTCTCGATCTGAGGTCCACGCTTGGGTTGTGACAAACTTAGTATCAGAGCATTAGGTTTAGGTGTGTCCTAGGGTGTCTGAAATCCACGTTAAGTAGAGTCTTTTCATGGGTGTGAAGCACACTGCCATACTTATGAGAAAGAGGCTATGAGACGTTTTAGAAAACTTTCCTTTTTTCATGATTCCATTTCATGCTATGAAGTTCAACTCTCTATCCTTTTAACTCATGCTATGTGCGTTTGTAGAAATATGCCTCCCCACTGAGTCGGCAGAAGAAGAAATAGAGATCGCCATGGGAATGGCAATGGAGATGGGCATCAGTAAGTCCCACCAGCTCCAACAGATCCTTTGCACGAACGGGTGACTCATGTTTAGTTTAGGGCTGCTTTTCAGATGTTAGCACAAGCTATGACGGCCTAGGTCAACCAGCAGGCAGTTGCCCATGTGAATTAAAATGGGAATGCGGTGGCAGCTAGAGTGTGAGATTTCACTAGAATGAACCCACCTGAGTTTCATGCTTCAAAGATAGATGTGGACCCACAAGAATTCATTGAGGAGGTCCAGATGATTACCCAAATTATGGGTATTTTAGAAGTGGAGAGTGCAGACTTGTCTCCTACCAGCTAAAGGGGGTTGCTCATATATGGTTTCGATAGTAGAAGGAGGGCCATGGAGTAGGTGCAGTCCCCATTGGCTGGGATGAGTTTGTTATGAATTTTTTGGACAGGTTCTTTCCCCGAGAGTTGAGGGAAGCAAAGCAGATGATTTCGTCAACTTGAAATAGAATGATATGACTGTTCAGGGGTATGCCTTGAGATTCACCCACCTGTTCAAGTATGTACTAGAGATGGTTGCTGAGCCAAGGGATCATATGAGCAAGTTCATGAATGGGGTCATAGATTCATTGGTCAAGGAGTGCAGGACCTCTATGCTGATTGGTGACATGGACATCTCCTGATTAATGATTTATGCTTAGCAGATAGAGGATGAGCAGATGAAGAAAAGAGAGAGAGAGGCTAAAAGGGTTAGGATAGGGAGCTATGGGTATTCTAAGTGGAGGTTAGGTGGTGGACATCGCCCACAGTCCCACCAGAGGCCATTATCCCCAGCTCCATCCTCAGCCAGTGTCCCATCTAGACCTCGGGGGTGATCAGAGAGACAGAGCATCAAGCCCTAGGGGTCAAGGGAGCATGTCAGGGGGCGCACGTTCCCATCTTGTAGGAAGTGTGGTGAGAACCACCCAGGATTGTGCTTGGTTGGCTCACGTGTTTGCTTCGGGTGTGGGAAGCATGGACACATGAGCAGGGATCGTCCTTCAGCTAGACAGGGTGATGGTAGAGGCTGTGCCCCAACCACCACTTCAGCAGCTCTAGCAGCTCGCCCATCCCAACAGGGTGCATCTTCTAGTGTAGCTGGTGGACAGCTTCAGAATAGGTTCTATGCACTTTTATCTTGTCAGGAGCAAGAATGCTTACTCGATATGGCCACTGATATGTTACGAGTTTTCCATCTTGCTTTTTTATTCATTGCTAATTCTAGGATACACATTATCCTTCATGACTACTTATGTTGCTATCATTTTTGGTGTCAGTCCCAAAATCATATCAGAACCCTTCTTAGTCTCTACTCCAGTCGGTGAGTCAGTTTTAGCTTGATGGGTATACAAAAATTTCCCTATTATAGTTCTTCAAAAAGTTACCTCAACCGATTTAGTAGAGTTAGACATGACAGAATTTGATTTTTTTGATATAGATTGGTTGTATACATGTTATGCCTCAGTGAATTATAGGAATCGGTCGGTAAAGTTTTGATTTTCAGGTGAACCAGTCCTAGAGCATAAGGGTAGTTCAGTTATGCCTGTAGGTTGCTTTGTTTCCTATCTTAAGGCCAGGAAGATGATCTCTAAGGGTTGTATATGCCATCTAGTTTGGGTTAAAATTCTAAGTCTAAGATCCTGACTCTCCAGTAAGTTCCTGTCGTATGTGAGTATCTGGAGGTATTTCCAGATGATCTACCAGGAGTTCCTCCCGAGCGTGAGATTAACTTTGGTATTGACCTTCTCCCTAATATGCAGCCCATATACAATCCTCCTTATAGAATCGCTCTAGCCGAGCTAATAAGTTGAAGGAGCAGTTTCAGGATCTCTTAAATAAGGATTTTATCAGGCCTAGTAAGTCCCCATGGGGGTGCTCCATTTCTCTTTGTCCAGAAGAAGGATGGTTCTCTCAGGATATGCATTGACTATCGTTAGTTGAACAAGGTCACAATCAAGAATAAGTATCTCTTCCCCAGGACTAATGACATGTTTGATCAGCTTCAGGGTGCTAAGTGCTTTTTAAAGATAGACCTTAGATCCGGCTATCACCAGCTCAGGGTTAGGGAGAGTGACATTTTGAAGACGACTTTCAAAACTCGGTACGGTCACCACGAGTTTGTGGTTTTGTCTTTTGGACTAATGAATTCTCCTGCAGTTTTTATGGAATGAACAAGGTGTTCAAGCAGTATTTGTACATGTTTATCATTTTTTCATAGATGATATTCTCATATTCTCTTGGAGCGAGGCGGATCATGCCGCTCATTTGAGGATTGTGTTGCAAACTCCCAAGGACCATCAACTATTTGCTAAATTTAGCAAGTGTGAGTTTTGGTTGAATTCAATAGAATTCTTGGGTTATGTGGTGTCTACTGGGGGTGTTCAAGTAGATTCTCAAAAGATAGAGGCAGTGAAGAACTGGCCTAGACCTGTCACTCCTATTGATATTAGGAGCTTTTTGGGCTTAGTTGGATATTATAGGAGATTCGTAGAGGGATTTTCATCCATTGCGGTGCCTTTGACTAAGATGACTTAGAAGAAAGTCAAGTTCTAGTGGTCTAATGCTTGTGAGAAGAGTTTCTAAGAGTTAAAGACTAAACTCAATTCAGCTCCAGTATTGACCTTACCGGAGGGCACGGATAGCTTTGTTGTGTATTGTGATGCTTCTAGGATTGGCCTTGGGTGTGTGTTGATGTAGCATGGTAAGTTCATTTCTTATGCCTCGAGATAGCTTAAGTCTCATGAGAAGAATTATTTGATGCATGACCTTGAGTTAGCAGTGGTGGTGTTTTCCTTGAAGATTTGGAGGAACTATCTATGTGGTGTGCAAGTGGATGTGTTCACAAATCACAAGAGCCTTCAGTACGTGTTCACCCCAAACGATCTGAATTTACAACAAAGGAAATGGCTAATGATCCTTAAGGACTATGAAATGAGTGTCCTTTATCATCCTGACAAGGCCAATATAATGGTGGATGCACTTAGTAGGCTGTCCATGGAGAGTGTGTCCTACGTGGAGGATAGGAGGGAAGAATTAGTGAAGGATGTCCATAGGCTTGCTCGTTTAGGGGTTCGCCTCGCAGATTCTATAGATGGTGGTGTTATTGTTTAGAATGGGTCGAAATCTTCATTGGTGACGAAAGTTAAAGCCAGGCAAGATGAAGATCCTATCTTAGTGAAGTTGAAGGAAGCTGTCTGGAATTAGAAAGTAGAGGATTTCTCCTGCAGGAAGATAGTGTACTTCGATATAATGTTCGATTGTGTGTTCTGGAGGTGGATGGCTTGAGGGAGCAGATGTTGAGAGAGGCTCATGACTCTCGGTACTCTATCCATCTAGGTTCCACCAAGATGTACCGTGACCTACAATTGGTGGAATGGCAAGAAGAAGGACATAACAGAATTTGTGGCTAAGTGTATTAATTGTCAACATATAAAGGTCAAGCATCAAAACCAGGAGGTATGCTTCAGGATATTAGCATTCCTACATGGAAGATGGCTAGCGACAGGGCTGAGTCTGAAGATCAGAGCCTGTATCATGAAACAATACAACATAGAGTATGTGGTCAGTACATAGAGTGTACCGAGTATGCAAGGTAATTAAAACTAATTAAATAAGTAAAATCATTTAAAATAGGAATAATATAAAACAACATCAAGATAAGAATCTAAGAGCAGGGCTTGCATGCTATTTTCTGAAATCAGTATCTCAACATAACTGAACTTTATAACTAAATCGAATGACCCAAAGTTGAGATCTAATAATCATAAGTAAAAACTGTACATTGGTTCAAACCTACTTTAGAACATATATATATATATATATATATATATATATATATATATATATATATATATATCATGAATGATAAACATGCATAAGTAAAATCATGAGGAACAATAGGAGACTCATCTTATAACCGACATTACTGATGTGCTATGATTTTACAGCACTTTTGACACACATACCTAAGAAAATAGCATGGACTTAGGTATGTTTATATGGATATAAGGAACTTTTACTTTGGCTACAGGATAAATAGGTGTTGGAGCAAGAATGTGCAAAAGATAGCCTGAAAGTGTAGAAAATAGACTTAAGTCACAAGTCTAAGTACGAGCCGTGCTAAAGATCGTGAAAAGTTTTAGATGGCTAAGTTATGAAGAGTGCATCCTATGACTCTCAGTACGAGTCTTACAACACTTTTACAAGCCTTAGCATTGAGTATCGCGGAAAGATTCAGAAGATGTGCACAAGAGGCTGACTCCTGACACGAATTGACAGTATGAGTCGTGGCGTCAATGTATGAGTCGTACCATCACACTCATGAAGAACTTCAGAAAAATTGAGAATTCTAAAAGTCAAGCCTCGAAAGAACAGTATGACTCGTGGGAAGCATGTACAATTCATACCAACGCCCAACACTTAGTTAAATTTCAACCGGCGAAGGACATACGGGAAGAAGGTACGACCTGCACAAACCTGCTACGGGTCGTTGGATCGATCGTGGAAAAGGCAGTACCAGTTATGGAAATTTGCCCTGTTAGCCTAGGAAAAGGATTTTTATGTCTGTATAAATACGTTTTATGTGTTATTTTCATGAGAAGACGTTGGAAGTAGTTAGAGAAGGTTAGTAAGTAAGGGAAAACATAGAATTGAGTTGATTGACTTGTGACCTTTTCTTGATTTCTTTATTGATCTTTGTGAATTGTTCTTGAGTTAGTTCGGATATAATCAAAGAAATTATTCTCTCATCTACGATTGTAAGTATTGATTTATGTATTTAATTATGAATGCAAATCACAACCTTGCAACTATGAGAGGCTAAAACCTCCATAGCTAGGGTTGTGGGAATCATGGTGGATTAACAAGCTAGGGTTACATAAAAGTGATTCAAAATCAATGCAGAACACTTGTATCGTATTCTCTTCAGTCTTAAACGTTTCATGATACTATACAGCGTTAGGACTTGCCCAAATTCTTTACTTTCTTGAGCCTAGAGAGGTAGAGATTAGGAAAAGAGAATTACAACAAAGCCTTGATCTTGATGATTATTGTATTAACTTGAGCTACAGTCATAGGATAGTTATATTTGGGACATATTGATAATGGTTAGTTTGTAATCACTCATGAGACTTGACTTGATGATTTAGTATAGTCATCCAATAGGGACGAACCAGTCGTTTGGATGAACTTTAGTTATCAGTTCTACAAGTAAGCATTAGTGATGATCACGTATGTATACCCAAAGCAGTTATGAACCCATGGGGAACACAAACCCTAGTTATCCTTCATTCTTGATTTCAATAAAAGTTTCAACAGTTGTTTTAGTTATTGCTTTCTTTAGAACCCCCAATTTGGAGTACTATCCAACAAGCTCATTTACTGGCTTTAGTCTAGCTCTTCCATACTCCCTATGGGTTTGACCCCAATCTCTTAGTTGGGTTCTTTATTGAAAATGTTCGCTTCATAATTCGGTAGGAGGTATGGTTTGAGCGTTATTAAAAAGTGGCGTCATTGCCAGGGAATACAACTAAGACTAGATTATTTGCTTGTATATGACTTATGGTACTTATTTCCTTAATTACATTTTCTTTTTTATTTTTGATACCCGCAGGTTGTTTTTCAGTGAATGCCAAGCACTCGGAGTAGTGGAAATCCCCTTATTCTGTTGAACCCCAAAATTGAACAAACACTATGCAGAATGCAAAACCAGGAATAGAGAGATGCCCGCATAGCTGAACAAGCTAGGCAAGCCGAGCTAGCTTGGCAACCTGCACTTCAGGAAGAGGAAGATGCCAGAGATGAGGGTTGTTAATGTTGGTCGACATGGGAGGGGCAATAGAGGTCATATACTTGCCCCTCAGTTCTTCGATGATGAGGACCCAGACATTGATGAAGTTGGGGCAACTGGAGCAACTGTGCCACCATGACTGTCCTCTGGGGCTAAATTCAATATCATGAGCACCATGATTCAACTGTTAAACATGAAAGGGGTGTTCAATGGTCATGTAGAGGATGACACCAACCTGAACTTGATGAACTTCTTTGGAATATGCAAGGCGTACAGGTTGCCCAAAGTTTGCCGAGATGCCATTAGGCTTAGACTTTTCCCCTTCTCTCTATCAGGGGAAGCCACTTTATGGTTATTGGAGTTTCCCAACAACTCCATAACCAACTAGAGGGAACTCAAGAAAGCCTTATTGGAGAGATTCTTTCCCCTCTCCAGAATATTGTAGCTTAAGGATGAGATTTACAATTTTCGACAGCTCAAAACCGAGGCACTTCATGAAACTTGGCTGAGGTTCAAGAAGAAGTTGACAAAATGCACAAACCATAAGATCCCAGATGACAGTTTGCTGGAAATTTTTTAAAGGTCTTTAAACAATAGCACAAAAGTTGTGGTAGACATGATGGTAGGAGAAGCATTGATGAGTCACACCTGGGAGCAAGCTGCTACTATCCTTGATAGGGTGACCAAGACAAACAGGGCATGGTATACCAGGGAGGCAGATGCAGCGACCGATACATATGTTGTTGGTTTGACTGTAGACCAACGTAGGAAGGATGAAGAATGCGACCAGGAGTTGGCTCACATGCGCACATCGTTGGATTTACTTACAAAGCACATTATGGGAGCAGGAGCCAAAAAGGTAAATGCAGTGGGGACAAAAGGACTGGAGCCAGGGGCAGATCACTCTGATTTTGAGGAAGAGGAAAATTTCCTAGACAGCCAGGTGGCGAGTTTCCGAGCCAACACCTAAGCATCTAGACAAGACAATTGGCACCAAGGTTGTGGAAACCAAGGTCGGAACCAATACAGAGACAACTACAATCGAATTGGGTATAGAGACAGGATCCACGGTCGTGAGTGCGATAGAGAATGGAGATGAAATGATGGCTACCGAAATGACCAGGCTGGAGTTTATGTGCTTCCAAATGCATGAGAGGGGGAGGCTGGGCAGTCAAAGCTAGAGAGCATGATGGCCAAGATGTTGAAAAAGGTGAGGTCCACTGATGATCAATTGAAGGAGATCCATGGTGACATATCAAGTATGGGTCAGAGAGTAGAATCTCATGCAACAACCATAAAGAAGATTAAACAGCAGCTTGGGCAACTATCAACATCACTGAACCCTATAAAAAAGGGTACACTACCTAGCAACACCATCTAGAACCCAAAGAATGATGTCCACTGCATGGCGGTGATGACTAGGAGTGGTAAGACCACAGTTGACCCCCTTTTTTCCGGTTGTAGTTGAGCGGAAGAAAGAGAGACATAATTAAGGAGAATGAGAAGAGTGTTGAGATGGAGAATGTTGAGTTGCCAGAGGCCCCGATAGGTGAGAAAGAACCTGACATTGATCAAGGAGTGACTCAATTATACCGAGCTATCTCGCGACCACCGCCACTATTCCCTCAAAGAATGGACAAAAATGCAAAAAATGGTAAGTTCCAAAAATTCCTGTCAATGCTTAAGCAATTATCTTTGAACATACCATTGGTTGAGGCATTGGAACAAATGCCAGGAAATGCTAAGTTTATGAAGGACTTGGTGACAAAGAAGAGGTATGTAAGCTATGAGTCGGTAGACAAT
The DNA here is from genome assembly GCA_035772735.1 of Datura wrightii. Classification (NCBI taxonomy): domain Eukaryota; kingdom Viridiplantae; phylum Streptophyta; class Magnoliopsida; order Solanales; family Solanaceae; genus Datura; species Datura wrightii. The sequence continues at coordinate 116,724,217 of JASDFA010000027.1, read as the reverse complement.
GTACATCACTGTAGTTCCATAGCTACATGGGTGCTGGCTCAAAAGAATGAAGACCCAATTGCTTTCACTATACTTTGCACCATTGGCAATGTCGAGTTCGCAAGGGCACTTTGTGATCTGGGAGAAAGTATCAACCTGATGCCCTTGGCAGTATTCAAGAAATTGGGCTTAGGAGCCCCCACACCGACCATTATACAGCTACTGATGGCCGATAGAACTGTGAAGAAGCCAGTGGGGATCCTATTTGATGTACTTGTTAAGATACACAGATTCATATTCTCACCAGACTTCATGATTTCGGATTGCGAGGTTGAATATAAGGTCCCCATCATCTTGGGGCGACCATTCCTTGTGACTGGGAGGGCCTTAGTAGATGTGGAGGCTGGCTAGCTGAAGTTTAGATTAAACAAAGAAGAGGTCACTTTCAACATCTGCCGGACAATGCAGCAACCTAAGGAATTTAGTGTAATCTCAGCGCTTGATGATGAGTCTGAGTCACTTAACAAATTTTGAGTAGTTAAGAGACTTGTGTCATGCCGCGACGTTAAATCAGGCGCTTCTTGGGAGGTAACACAAGTGGTGGCTTGGTGAATTCTGAATAACTGGACCACCTACATCGTGCCGCGATGTTAAATCAAGAGCTTATTGGGAGGCAACCCTAGTGATTGAACTAATGTATGTTTAGTCTGCAGTGAAGACAAAAACAGGAGGAAAAAAGACTACTGAAAAAAGCAGCTGCTATGGCTCTCAGTACGACTAGTGACAGCATCATACGAGCCATAGCAGTAGGCGTGGAGAGGTTCAGAGATGTATTTCAAAGCAAGGACCTACGAGTCACCATACAGACTGTACCTACCTTGTACGAGCCGTAGGATGTATTCATAGGTCCTCAGGTAAATTTTTCTAAACTCTGGCTTACGGGTCCAAGGGATGAGTTGTAGGGTCTTCCTATGATTCGTGGTACAAGTCGTGTAGGGTTAAAATCTTTGAATTTACCCGACTCGGCCTAGATCTTTTAAAATATGCCCCTCACCTATTTAAAACATCAAACCTAAAACAGACCCCTTTCCCACGCGAACAAAACCAAAGCACAAACTATACCTACGAATCCATCACACCCATAACTCATAAACAAAGAACAATCGAGCAATTTTTTTTCTCAAGAAAGTTCATCTCAATCCCAATTTCATACTACCAATCGAAGAAAGAAACAACAAGTAAGTGTACTGTTTTGAATATCAAGAAAACTTATGTGATTGATTTACTAATGCTAAAACCCCTATGTGTCTTCGTTTTTGCTCAAAAATTTGAAGGAGAAAATGACCAAGGGTATTATTGGACTATGTACTACTGGGAAAACATTTTTAAAGTGGATGAGGTTGTGCATTGAAGCATTTAAAATTCAGTTACGGGTAGTGACTAAAAGGGGAGGGATGAGTAGTGTTAAATGGATTGAATTACATGCCTAGACCTGGGAATTTTGAGTACCCAAATCATGAAAAAGAATCCCTATAAAGTGGACCAAAATTGAATAAGTCAAGAATTGAGGTACGAAACATAGTATGGGTCATGGGTTGTCACTGTGAGTCGTATTGTGCATTCGTATCAAAAGTTTGAACAGGGCCAAGCCCAAATGAGGTAAAAAGGTCCTTCCTACGACTCATGGAATCGATCTACAGCTCGTACCATGAGTCATGGAAAAATACAAAGAAAATTGTAGCGTAGGGGCATCCTCATATGAATCAAGGTACGGGTCGTACCTTCGTGGTACGAGTCATACCTTGAGTCGTAATGGAGCATATAGAATTTTTGGGGACTTCATATGAGTCGCACCTCCAAGGTATGACCCGTACTGTTGACCCATAGTTAGATACTGAAAATTTCTCTCCTTGTTTTACTTTCTTAGATATGGGATTCTAACCCTCTTCTCTACAGGTACAATGATGATAAAGTGCAAAGAATCAAAAGTAGCTGCTCGGAGGATATTACATGATGAAACATCTGAGTCCAAGTCTGAGCAAGCAAGCCCCTCCCCTAGTGGTTCAGTTGAGGAGTACCAGGTTGATACATCTGACACTGACGGAACCAGAACCACTAGGGAAAAGGAAAAAGCACAAGCCGTCGTAGCTACTGCCACATCTGCCCAAGCTCCCCAGTCTGAGGAGGGAGATAAAGAAGGTAATCAGGAGTCAGGAAGCAGCTCAAATGCAAAAGAAGGGTCTGATGAGACCCAATCCAGAGAGGTATGTGGCAGTGACGACTCAGAGGAGGAGGCGCCTAATGCTACGCAGGAACAGACTCCATCTAGAGAGAACCGCACAGACCGGTGGAGAGTGCCGGTAGGTAGGGAAATTTATGAGCAAGGAACTTCTTTCACCGCCAAAAACAAGCCAAGGTGGAGCATCTAGGAAGAGCCGCGGATCCTCACAAACTCACTGAATGAAGTTGAGGAGATGAAGCGGATATTCAACTTCTATGGCTTCTAGTGGATGGCCAAAACTCCAGCTCAGTAAACCGCAAAATTGATCCGAGAGTTCTACCCCAACTATTTGCCCACCATGGAACAAAAGGCTAAAGAGGGGCAAAAAGTAAAAGACCAGCCCTGACTGGAGAGTGTTTTGGTCCGAGGACAAGAGGTAGACATATCAGAGCGGACCTTCTCTCGCGTTCTATATGGAACATAGTTCGTACCTACACGGATGATGCCCGAGTATGAGTATAGGGTGGAGGCAATGAAGCAAATCAGGAAGTTGGGTTTAGAGGAAAGGAAGAGGGAGCTGCAATGGTTGGCGGGTGTGATTACTGAGGATAAGGAGGAGGTGGAGTGGGTTACTGGTGAAAAGCAGGTTACAAAGAACTTAGTAAACTTCATAGCAAAAGCATGTTGTACACTAGTACACCCCCGGTTAGCACCCACAGTCAACAACAACACATTAAGTGCCTCAGGACTTCCTCCAGGAATTGGCCAAAGGGTTGACCACAGCTGAAAGAAAAATTCACGCTATGATGGAAAACGTGAAGCCATGGGTCAAAGCAGAGATAGACATAATAGCTCAAGCCTTACATGCTCACCTGGATGGATTTGAGAGCTAGTTCAACATGCGTATGGCAGAGTAGACAGATATCAGCGGTCTCCGTGAGGAGTTAGGGGCTCTTCGGAGCTAGGCAGCCGAGTTGTCATCACTACAACCAGCAGTCATAGCAGCCCCCACTCTTCTAGACCTTAATGAAGGGCCAGATGAGGAGATTGATTTGATGGCTTCTTGGGAGCCAACGACAGCTGCTGGAGAAAAGGGAAAGAAAAGAGCTTGGGAGGATGTTGGGGAGGAGAGCTTGATGATGAAAAGGAAGAAGGAGAGACTAGAACGCAAGAGGGAAAAAGCAGAGAGCCTGCAGACTCATGACTCACATTTTTCAGAGCTGCAGGAGCGAGCTAGAGGAGCAGGCAACTCCACCATGACTCAACCCAATCTGGCTAGTGGTCGGGACCCTTCGGGCGAGCCACCTTCAGCCCCGATTAACACAGAGGCCGTAAAAACGGCCAAGACTACTGAGGGGGTAACCACTCCCCTTGTGGATACTTCATTGAGTGCGCCTGTAGCGCCACGATTACAGCGGAGGTACCTCCTCCGCAGGATGACAGGAAAGCCTAGATCTTGACAGGTATGTTCCCTTCCTCTGTTTTTGTAGTTCATGCTTCGAGAACGAAGCTCAACTTTTAAAAAGAGGAGGGGGTGTACTTGTGATTTTTGGATTCGTCCAAGAGTTTTTCTTTCCGTGTTTCTTTTTCCTCGGGCATTCTATCTAATAGAACCGACATGTTTAGGATTTTATTTTATTATTTTGAGATTGTTTCTTAATTAGGAAATAACTTAGGAGTACTCATCCAATTAAATTGCACTAGTTTTGGATTTTTAAAAATAATTGGCCCTGTTTAAAATTTTTGATGCACTAACTATGTATTTGTGACTACATGCATGATTTCTGAGGATCTTTTGATGTGATTTAGTTTATTAGCACGAGGAGTCTTATTAATCCATGTGTAAACCAGGTAAGGTGAATATCAGTTATGTTCCATGAGTGAGTGAGGTGTAATACTTAGTTCAGTACTGTGTTGAAGATCTAGAACTTGCTTGGTTGGCCTTTGCATAGGCTAAGGATGGTTGGTTAGGATATAATCATAGGATGTTCTTTCTTAACCTCACTTTTAGCCTAAATAACCCTACCAAAATAATATGATTTTCTTGATCCCAATTTTGAGCCTTTAATAGGCCATTTTTCTTTGATTAACCGATGAACCATACCCATTTTTTATAATAAACCTATTTTGTCCCTGGTCCTTCCTTGGATATTGTGAACCTCAGCATAGGCAAAATGCCTAAGTTTAGGGTGGCTAGATTAGGGATGCATGAATGGTGGGAATGAGAAAAAAGGAAAGAAAAGAGAAAAGGTTAAAAATGAGGTGTGGTGTGAAGAAAAAAAAAGAGATGAAAAAGTTGTAAATCTTGAAAAAAAAATTCAAAAGAAAAAAAAATATAAAATGCTTGAAGAAGTTGAAAATACACCACACCCATACAAATTCACATTAAAGAGGTGAAAAGGGAGGAAAAGGAATGAAAAGAATAGAGGGTGAAATAGGTGAATGGTGAAGCCAATGTATGTAGTGTCAAGGAAGGGATAGTCACTCAAAAATATCTCATATTTATCATGTCCAGCCCTAGAGCCTACATTACAAGCCACAAAAAGTCCTACAGTGATCCTAATATGACCATCTGACAAATCAAAGCAGAGAAAATAAGGGCAAGCCTATGGTATCTGATACATAGTACTTGAAACTTCTTTGTGAGAGTGAGCATCTCGCCTGTTTAGTCCCATGTTATCTGACACTATATCTATGAGTGGGGACTTCATTTGTTGTGAGAGTACATGAATTATGTTTAATTTTACCATTGGCCTATGTGAAATGCATCGGTGATGACATGATAGCCTGTTGATAGCTAGATGACATGTTTTGATCCTTGTTTATCATGTTTTGTGGTTTCTTGTAGTACATTAGCTGATGTTAGTTCATGGAAAAAGGGTCAAAAGTTGTTGAATGTATAGTGAAAGTTTTGTTTAGTATTAGCTGTAGTATTCTAGGTTTGTTTTCTAGTTGAGCACCGTATTTAGTTTTTCTTTTCTTTGCCCGAGGACATGCAAAAGTCTTAAGTTGAGGGTGTTGATGTGCTATGAGTTTACATCACTTTCGACGCTCAAAACTAAGAAAATAACATGGACTTAGGTATGTTTATATGGATATAAGGCACTTTTTCTTTGGTTATAGGATAAATAGGTGTTGGAGCAAGAATGTGCAAAAGATAGCCTGAAAGTGCAAAAAATAGACTTAAGTCACAAGTCTTAGTACGAGCCGTACTGAAGATCGTGAAAAGTTTCAGATGGCTAAGTTATGAAGAGTGCATCCTACGACTCTTAGTACGAGTCGGACAACACTTGTATGAGCCATAACATTGAGTTGTGGAAAGATTCAGAAGATGTGCACAAGAGGCTAACTCCTGACACGAATAGACAATATGAGTCGTAGCGTCAATGTACGAGTCGTACCATCACACTCGTGAAGAACTTCAGAAAAATTGAGAATTCTAAAAGTCAAGCCTCGGAAGCACATTATGACTCATGGGAAGCATGTACGATTCATACCAAGGCCCAACACTTAGTTAAATTTCAACCGGCGAAGGACATACGGGAAGAAGGTACGACCCGCACAAACCTGCTACGGGTCATAGGATCGATCGTGGCACAAGCAGCACCAGTTATGGAAATTTTCCCTGTTAGCCTAGGAAAAGGATTTTTATGTCTGTATAAATACGTTTTATGTGTTATTTTCATGAGAAGACGTTGGAAGTAGTTAGAGAACTTTAGAAAGTAAGGGAAAACATAGAATTGAGTTGATTGACTTGTGATCAACCTTTTCTTGATTTCTTTATTGATCTTTGTGAATTGTTCTTGAGTTAGTTTGGATATAATCAAAGAAGTTATTCTCTTATCTACAATTGAAAGTATTGATTTATGTATTTAGTTATGAATGCAAATCACAACCTTGCAACTATGAGAGGCTAAAACCTCCATAGCTAGGGTTGTGGGAACCATGGTGGATTAACAAGCTAGGGTTACATAAAAGTGATTCAAAACCAATGCAAAACACTTGTATTGTATTCTCTTCATGCTTAAACGTTTCATAACGGTGTATAATGTTCGGACTTGCTCAAATTCTTTACTTTCTTGAGCCTAGAGAGGTAGAGATTAGGAAAAGAGAATTACAACAAAGCCTTGTTCCTGATGGTTATTGTATTAACTTGAGTTGTGGTCGCAGGATAGTTATATTTGGGACATATTGATAATGGTTAGTTTGTAATCACTCATGAGACCTAACCCGGTGATTGAGTATAATTATCCGACAGGGACGAACCAGCCATTTGGATGAAGTTTAGTTATGAGTTCTACAAGTAAGCATTAGTGATGATCACGTATGTATACCCGAAGCACTTATGAACCCATGGGGAACACAAACCCTAGTTATACTTCATTCTTGATTTCAACCAGAATTTTAACAGTTGTTTTGATTATTTCTTTCTCTAGAACCCCCAATTTGGAGTAACTATCCAACAAGCTCACTTACCGGCTTTAGTCTAGCTCTTCCATATTCCCTGTGGGTTCGACCCCAACCTCTTAGTTGGGTTCTTATTGACAATGTTCGCTTCATACTTCTTAGGAGGTATGGTTTAAGCGTTATCAATTACCACAATAGAGCTTACGTGGTCCCGACTATCACACTTAAGTGGGCAGAGTCGTCTAAAGCTTGCCAGGGCTAAAGACACTAGCATGATATCGATATCAAGCTGAAGGCCCCTTGGGGCAGGGGAAAGCTCACAAAGGAGGTCCCAAATAATCTGATCATACCTACATTGGCTCGTAATTCTAAGGCATAGGGTTGACTAACCATTAGCCTACTTGATGCTAGACACTACTCCCAAAATCATGCATATGCTCTCCATTTTTTAATGAAGCTGACCATCATCTAATGATGAGGCTGAATAATCATGTACATATAAAATCTGAAATCATGCATGAAGAGCCTTGGCTCAAACCATACCACAAGCTGAACATAATTGGGAGTCTTGGCTCCAAAACCATGTGGTAAGACAATAAGCTTGAAATTATAAATCATACTTGAATATATGGGCTTGCCCAATACTTAAACATGCTTGAAAATACTTGATTCACTTGAAAATATAATCATAGACATGGGTAACTTGAAAATATGCTTTTCATTAATAATATCTCATCATACTTGAACATTCATCATAAATCTCAACTTTCATGAACTTCTTTTGGATGGGCACTTTAATTTATAAAGCTTGAAAACATGATTATAATTAAAAACAATGTAAAATCTGCCCATAAATCATAATTCAATAATAGCAGCATGCTTAGATCATACCCATGGTATAAACTTTGAAAATTCATGCATTGGGTTAAAACCCCATAGGATCAACATATAGATTTTCATTAATTAGGGAGGGATTGGGCATGGGTGTGAACAAATTCACCCATTCATAATCTTGCATACCTGAGAAGAACTAATTTAACCACTCCCTTGATTGCTCAATGAAGAATTGAAGAAAACTTAAAGGAAATTAAGCTTGATCACCTATCTAGACCTTTACTCTTGCATGCATGAATAGGAATAACCTAGAATGAACTTACCCCTCTTAAAACTCATTATTCACAGCTTAAAATGATGTAGTTTTGGCCTTAGGATCATTGGAATTACGGATAAACCCTTACTAAATTTCCAGAAAAAAAATGACTGCCAGTCAGAATGAGGGACTGGACGAGTCTTTACTTGGGGGAACGGGTCGTCGCCTGCTGCCGTGAAGTGCTTTGCCACTTTTCCTCAAAGGGTCCCCACGAGTAACCTAACGAATCGTCATTGGTTACCACAACTCGTGGTCACCACTCGTTTCCTCCATTGCCCAACTCCTCAGGTCTTTAATCAACTGTTGACCACAACCAACCTAATGGATCGTGGAATCTAACCATGATTCATTGTGTCCATTCATAGGGAACATTGCCACTCAACCTTTATCTTTCAATAGCCCTTGACCACGACTGACTTAACGAGTCCTGGGTGCTGACCATGACTCGTGTTCATGTCCGTGAGGACTCAAAACCATAATTTCCAACTCAAGACAACTCCTCACCATGAGTCACTTAATGGCTCATGGTCAACCTGACGGGTCACAGGACGACTCGTTCTGTGACCTGGTGCAAAAAATTCTGTTTTCTCCATTTCAACTCCGGGGTCTGATCTTAGGGCTTTCGGGGTATAACAATATCTCCCCCTTGGAAATATTCATCCTCGAATGTTGAAATCATATAGAAAAGTAGAGAAATGCAATCATCATACTTAAATACAGATCATATAACTGAAAACTGACGGAATGAAAAACCCCAATTTAAACTACATGTCTAAACTGAATTCATGAATCATACATACATCTATATACATGAAAGAAACTAGGGCACAAGAACTGAACATGAAACTAAATAGAGTTCTAGGACAGAAATTGATACCTCAAGCTAGAACTGAGCCGGTAGGGAATAAATGTTGGTATCTAGCCATAATATTTGCTTGGGCTTCCCACATAGCTCCCTCAACATGCCGATTCCTCCATAAAACTTTAACTAAAGCTACTTCCTTATTTCTTAGCCTTCAAACCTGACGATCCAGTATTTCCATCGAAACCTCCTCATAACTAAGTCTATCTTTCACACCGACACTGTCCACCGAAACAACTGAAGTTGGATCCCCCAAACACTTCTTTAGGAGCGATACATGAAAAACAGGATGAACAGAAACTAATTCTGAGGGAAACTCCAATTCATATGCCACCATTCCAACCCACTTCACAATCCAGTAAGGGCCAACATAACAGGGGTTGAGTTTTCCTTTCTTTCCGAACCTCATCACGCCCTTCATAGGAGACACCTTTAGAAACACCTAATCATCCATTTCAAACTCAAGTTCTCTCCTTCGCACATCAGCATAGGACTTTTGGCGACTTTGAGCTGTTTTCAACCTATCCGTTATGAGTTGAACCTTCTTCATGGCCTTATGGACTGAATCTGGTCCTATCATCACAGCTTCACCGACTTCAAACCAACCAATAGGCAATCTACACCTCCGCTCACAGAGAGCCTCAAATGGAGCCATCTGAATGCTGGAATGAAAGCTGTCATTATACGCAAACTCAATAAGAGGTAAATAGTCATCCCAACTACCCTTGAAGTCAATCACACATGCTCTCAACATGTCCTCGAGAGTCTGAATTGTCCACTCTGCTTGACCATCCGTTTGCGGGTGAAATGCTGTACTAAGCTTGACCTGGGTACCAAGTCCTTTTTGAAATAATCTCCAAAACTGAGAGGTAAACTAAGTACCTCTGTCGAATATGATGGACAAGGGAACTCTATACAACCGAACTAGTTCTTGGATGTATAGTTTGGCATAATCCTCTGTGGAATCAGTGGTTTTGACTGATAGAAAATGAGCGGCTTTGGTCAACCTGTCCACGATCACCCAAACAGAGTCATACTGTCGACGAGTGTGAAACAACCCTGTGATGAAGTCCATATTGATTTATTCCCACATCCAAGTAGGGATACTGATGTCAAGCACACCTCCCCGTCTCTGGTGCTTAACCTTCACTTGCTGGCAATTTGGACACTTAGCTACAAATTCTGCAATTTCCTTCTTCATGTCATTCCACCAATAGACTTCCCGTAGGTCACGATACATCTTGGTGGCACCTAGATGTATCGAATATCTGGAACCGTGAGCCTCATGCAACATCCAATTTCTCAAATCATCAACGTCCAAGACACACAAGCAACCCTGATATCGAAGCACACTATCTCCCCCTTTGGAGAAGACATCTACCTTCTGATTCTGAACGACTTCCTTTAACATTACCAAAATAGGGTCCTCGTATTGTCTAGCTTTCACATCAGTCACCAAGGATGATTTTGACCCATTCTGAACTATAACACCACCATCAGTCGAGTCAACCAAATGAACTCCCAATTGTGCAAGTCGATGCATATCTTTCACCAGCTCCTTCTTTTCCTCATCTACATGGGAAACTCTCCATAGAGAGTCTGCAAAGTGCATCTGCTACTACATTGGCCTTACCCGGATGATAAAGGACACTCATATCGTAATCCTTGGGTAGCTCTAACCACCTCCTTTGGCGTAGGTTTAGATCCTTCTATGTAAACACATATTATAGGCTTCTGTGGTCCGTAAACACATCTATATGGACCACATACAAATAGTGTCTCCAAAGCTTCAATGCAAATACCACCACTGCCAATTCAAGATCATCGGCCGGGTAATTCTTTTCATGAACCTTTAGCTATCGGGAAGCGTATGCTATCACTTTACCATGCTGCATCAATACACCACAAAGGCTGATTCTAAAAGCATCATAATACACCACAAAGCCATCGATACCCTCGGGTAGGGTTAACAGCGGTGTTGAGGTAAGTCGAGTCTTTAACTCGTGGAAGCTCCTTTCACAAGCATCCGACCATTGGAATTTCAATTTCTTTTGGGTCAATTTGGTCAATGGTGCTGCAATAGATGAATATCCCTCAACAAATCTCTAATAGTAGCCATCTAAGCCCAAGAAGCTCCTGATATCTGAAGGATTCACTGGTCTAGGCCAATTCTTCACCACTTCTATTTTTTGAGAGTCCACCTTTATGCCCTCACTTGATACCACATGGCCCAAAAACACCACTGAGCTCAACCAAAACTCGCACTTGCTGAATTTCACATATAATTGGCAGTCCTTGAGAGTCTATAGTACCATCCTCAAATGAGTGGCATGCTCCTTCTTGCTCCAAGAGTATATCAGGATGTCATTAATAAACACTATCACGAACATATCAAAGTATGGCTTGAACACCATGTTCATCAAATCCATAAAAGCTGTAGGAGAATTTGTTAGTTCATAAGACATAACTATGAACTCATAATGACCATACCGCGTCCTAAAGGCTATTTTCGGGATGTCACCCTCCCGAACCCTGAGCTGATGATATTTCGATCTGAGATCTATCTTCAAAAAGCACTTAGCACCCTGAAGCTGGTCAAAAAAATCATCAATCTTGGGTAGAGGATAATTGTTCTTGATGGTGACCTCTTTTAATTGTCGATAATCAATACACATATGTAGAGAACAGTCTTTCTTTTGGACAAAGAGAACTGGTGCACCCCATGGAGATTTTCTCAGTCTAGTGGAACCCTTATCTAAAAGGTCTTTGAACTGCTCCTTCAACTCCTTTAAATAGGTTGGAGCTATTTTGTAAGGAGGAATAGATATAGGCTGCGTATCGAGAAGAAGGTCAGTACCAAAATCAATCTCCTGCTCGGGAGGGATTCTCGGTAGATCATCTAGGAAGACTTCTAGATACTCGCATACTACTGAGACTGACTGGATAGTCGGGGTCTCAGACGTAGAATCCTTAACCCTAACTAGATGGTATATGCAACTTTTGGAGATAATCTTTCTGGCCTTAAGATAGGAAATGAAGTGACCTACAGGAACAATTGAACTACCTTTCCATTCTAGGACCAGCTCACCCAAAAATCTAAACTCTACTGCCCAGGTTCTACAATTAACTGAGGCATAACATGCAAATAGCCAATCCATGTCGAGGACAACATCAAAATTGATCATGGCTAACTTTACTAAATCTGCTGAGGTGACATTCTAAAGGACTGTGACTGGGCAAATTCTATACACCTGTCTATCTACAACTGAATCACCCACTAGAGTAGAGACTGAGAAGGGTTCTGACAATATTTCGGGACTGACTCCGAAACTACTAGCAGTATAATGTCGCCAAAATTACACCTCAAAATTGAGGTATAAACGGTCGATTGTCAAATGTAGAACTTAACAAAGGTTGAGGTCGATCCCATAGGGAATATGGTAAGAACTTAGGTCAATGCGAATAACTATTACTATTGATGTACTTATTTCCAAAGGGGGAAAATATAGAATAATAAACAAAGTAAAACTGCTAAATATTGAAATCAAATTTGGTTTGTATTCAATTAACGATTTGACTAGGATTGTGTTCCCTAAGATTTCATAACCACAAGGCTTGTACACTAGTGATCTATTCCGGTGTTTAACATGCAATATTGGTGAGTTAAGTTCACCTAAATGGTTGGTATCGTATCTAGATGATTTTCACCATGCAACTTGGTCCGTGTATGGGTGTACTTTAGTTGACCCTTACCCTTAATATTGGATTAGCTATCCCCGGAAAAGTTCAAGCTATTAGATGAGGGTTGATAGACTCAAATATCCGTTGTTAATCCCTTTTTCCCATTCTTTACCTCCTTGATCTGGTAAGTAAGAATAAGGAAAGTCCTAACATTTGCAACCGTGAAGAATCAATCAAAATAAAGGGAAAAATAATACATGCATAAAACACCGTTTAAGAATCACTAAGTATTTTTACCTATGTGTGTTAATTCATCTTCTCTCCCACAAACCTAGTTGATAGGTTTAGCTACTCATGTTTGTGTTATCGCAATCACAAAATAGTAAAGAAATCATAATTGCAACTTACAAATTATAGTAGAATAAAAACCATGTAAATTGAATAAAACTCCAATGTTGCTTTTGTTTCTTGAACCAAGAACAATTGTACCAATATTTTCTCAAGAATAACTTCAAAAATCATTCCAGATCCTCTCATAAAATCATCTCTTAAAGATAAACCTAAAGTGGGTATTTATAGTTCCAAGAAATTTTTTTCCTAAAAAAAACTGGAAACTAGGTCGGCAGTGGCAACAGGCTAGGTGACAGGTCATTAGGCCTTCTGACGAGTCGTTCCTTACTTACATTATTCGTCCTCAGCATCGCACCTAGTTATGGCAACGGGTCACCTAATGGCTCGTCGTTCCTGAGCATGAGTCATTAGGTCCCTCGTGGTCTAATTCCTCAGAAAGTCCAGTGCACTTCACAGATGGGTTCGGTGGCTTGCCAACAAGTCGTTCCTTTATGTGACTACTCGTGATGTCTCTCGTCAACTTCACTGGACACTTGGTTGATTTTCTCTTCGAATCCTAATGATTGTCCTCACGACTCATTACCAGGTGTAACGAGTTGTTCTTCCAACTCATCAAGTACACTATTTTGTATCTTCAAAAATCCATCTTCTTGCCCACGCTCAAGTGACGGGTCGTGCCTCCTACCAATGACTCGTTAAGTGCCTGGCAGTCACCTTTCAGTTGTTTTCAGCATTAATTTGTTCAAATTCACTTCCAAACCTTTTTTCCTGCACATTAAACACAAAATACCTTATACCCATTATAAACATACCTGGAATGTGAATATTTTCTTGGTTTTAAGCGTCGAAAGTTTCATAAAAACACGCATATCAACACCCTCAACTTAGAACTTTTGCATGTCCTTAGGAAAAAACAAAATAAAACAAAACAAACTAAACTACTTAGACGTTTCAATTGGAAAAACTTTAGGAAACTTACAACAGTCACAATTTCATATCAAAATCAAATTTTCTAACCCCTCCCTTATCATATCAACTCAAAACACTATGCATATGCAAAATTTCCAACCATAACACATAGGAATCAAAACATGGCAAAATACTGTCACCTGCAACCACGCACATAAATCTATAACACTGCCCCAGACAATTTGCAGACGATTTTGTTGACCAAGTACTCTCACCTCAAAGAAGTCCCACACTCACACATGTGTATATGATTATCTCAATGTATTTTCTCTTGGGACTAGGTAAGATCCACTCAGTCTAACAAATAAATTCGAATTGTGTGCATACAATACCATAGACTTGCCTTTACTTTCAATACCTTGATTTTCGGACAAGTAGCTAGGATCAATATAGGACTTTCTAGGCTTGTAATGTAGGCTCAGGATTGGGTATCGTAGATATGGATTTAGTAGCTCAACCTTCCTTGGCACTACGCCTTTTAACTCCACTTTTCACCTTTATTTCTATATCTCTCCCTTTTTCCCTTTTTCTGCTTTTCCTCTTCTTTGCTTTAGACACTACGGATGCGGTTACTTTTTATTCAACACTTATTGATTTCACACATTATTTTTCTTTTCTTTTCTTCCTTTTTGACAACAATTTTTATTTTTCTTTTCATCATGCATACCGCACCCGCTCTTTTTCCTTCTTTTTCATTACCCAACTTTACTTCCACTCGGCTCTTCTTACTCACCCCTATCATAGCCACCCTCAACTTAAGCGATTTGCCTGAGTTGAAGTTCACAATGTCCAAGGAGGGACTAGGGCCAAAATAGGTTCATTCATAATAAAATCAGGTAGGTGAATTGGTGTAAATGAAAAGAAAGGTCAATTTAAGCTCAAACATTTGGATAAAGGGATTTTTATTCACTTTTGGTAGGTCTTTTAGGCTAAAGTGGGCTCATAAATCAAAAATGGCCTATGATCCTTTCCTAGTTTCTTATCCTCTACCTCGGTACGACTGACCAGGCAAGTTCTAGATTGACACACACAACCGAATTCAGCTATTTATCCTGACTCACACATAGCACAGGTCAACATCATCAATTCTACTAATCGCTAATTCAGGTACAGCCATACAATGATAAACAAGTTCACAGTTTCAATGCCATACAAAGATTCACAAAGGTCATACTTTTCAACTCTCACATACACTTATACAAATTTTTCGGAGGGCTATCAAATCATTAAATATCAAAATATCAAACAATTTTAGCTCTTGACTGCTTTCAGTTTTCCTACTTTCTTCTAATTGACACAAAAAACAAAAACACAAAATAAAATCCTAAACATGCCAGTTCTACTAGATATGGAACACCCGAGGGAAAAGATATACGGTAAGAAAAACCCTCGAGTTATGTTCAACAAAAGAATGCACAGGTATCCCTCCCCACCCCCATCAAAAAGCATGCGTCATCCTCGACACATATATATACAAGACAAAAACTAAGGGAATAGGGAACATACCTGTATGACCTAGGTGCCAGCTACCTAACCGGTGGAGGTTGTAGATACGCCTCCAACATCAACTCTAATATTTCCGGCTTGACCCGGCGCATTTGCAGATCCAACTGAGCTCGTTCCTTCTCCACGATCTCTCGCTGCCTCAGTCTCGTCTCTCAATCGAGCCTCCTCTCTCGATTCGTGTAGCGCTCTCTCCATCTCACTCCACTCCCATTTTTGCTGACAGAGTAGAGACTCATCCTCATCAACACTTGCCTCCTCATGAGGCCTCTTCCCCTTGTGATGTGCCACCAGCTCCTTCGTGATGAAATCAAAAATGGGTGGTAGCTCCTCTTCAAACTCATCATCGATCACAGGGAGTACTGGTGGAGGTACCGCAGCTATCTGTCGTGCGTCTAAGTCCCATACCTCAGATCCTAGCACTCCTAGCTCTGAGTACCATCGAGATAACCCTGACGCCTGTAACTGCGCAAGGAACTCATCTATCCTTCTCTCAAAAGCATCCAGTCTCCCATGCACCGAACTGGACAATATCTCCAACTCCTTTGAAACCCATAGCTTAACCTTCTCCATCAAGACTTTGACCTGTAGAGCCGTGTGTGCCTGCTAATTTTTTGCTTTAGCTAGCCGCCTAGCTATATCAACCAAGAACTCCTGTGATACCATGATTAGGCCAGCTGTGGTGGATCGTGGAGGTGAAACTAATGGTCTGGATGCTGCTGCCATAGATGATGATTCAGGAACATCGGCAGGTGTGGAGGCATTCGCTGCATCTATAGCCTCAGCCTGGCTAGCTATCTCTCTGCCCTTAATAGGCTCGGCCGCTAACTCAGCGAACTGTTCTGCATCACTCTACATCTCGTTGCCAAATGCCTCTACTATTATGGTCACTCCAGTGGATGTATATTCTTGAGTCCTCGCCCTCGATACTGGGTTTGTATCATCTCGAATCAGCCCGATATCGATAATCTTCTGGACCAACACTCTCTAATCAATTAATGGCAATTCTGTCACTCGAGACTCTCGAAAAAGTATCATTGTACCATCATTTATAGCCCGCTCTAGAATCTCCTTAACAATGAATCGCAGGAAGTTGATTGCATACCCCTCCATTATGTTGGCTACTAGTGGTGCTCCATCGGGTGAGAGTATATTGTCATTACTTGTTTGTACCAGCCTGTGCCTCACCAGTGACCACCAAAATTTCGCCTAAAAGTTCAATGTGGCCTTCTTTATCTGCGACTCTGTACCATGCATCCATTCAACTAGCGGACCCTTAGTGACAATTTGGGAAAGCCAAGTGTACTGCTGTATCCACTCTATGCTATTCAACTTCTTTGTTTTGACTTTACTCAGCTCCGATAGCCTGTGATCAAACTCTTCCGTGTTCATCGGAGCATGATAATCTAGACCATACAACATCTTGGAAATCATCTCCTCAGATATATCAACTGGAGTCTCAGGCACCAACACCTGATTTAAGGCAGGCCGCTTCTTCCAATCCTCACCTCCAAATGCCAATCGTTGCAATGTGGCTTCATATGCCGCATAAAACTCTCAGACTAGGCATGGGCTATAGCTACCTGATGGCTCGGTGAACCACCCGAACTTGTATTTATCAAAGAACGCTTGTAGCTCAGGAAGGTCTTTCTACCTGGTGGTGATCATCCTTGGCTCCTCATAAATGCTTCGCTTTGGATTGCCTTTGTCATTGGGAGCCATATCCTGGTTGTATATAGCCCGCATGCCATGGACATACCATCTCCTGACATTTCTCGGTTGCTCATTTGATGTGCCTGATGTCTCAGTCAGCTCATTGTCAGAGTCCCCTTGTTGAGCATGTGATTCATTAACTCCCTCTATATTGTGCCCAGTTGTGGGAGCCTCAGGAACAAGTGCAGCAGCAGCCCTAGCGCTTTTGTTAGTGCGGCTGGGAGGATCTCTTGCAAGTGGAGTGGGAGTATCGACCAGGGCTGCCGGATTTGAAGTTTGTTGAGCACTGGCCCTAGCGGTCCTCCTCACTAGCTTCTCCTCTGATGCCTTATATTCCTCTTCAGAGCCACTCGACTCTTCAGAGGAGGATGGATCATCTCACAGCCTTCGGTATGATGGTTGACTGCTCTCAGGTACCTGCTTTTTGGTTTGACCCTTCTTTGGTGTACCTCATGGAGCCCTTGTACTTGTGGAAACAATGCTAATGCACAAGAGGAGATGAAATAGAAAACATTTATAAGCTGGTGCCAAGTGGTCCTGACGGGTGACTAAACGAGTGGCAACGACTCGTGAAGTCACTCGTTACCCCAGGCTGATCATTTTTTCAATTAGGTCCAGTGTACTTGAGGATTGGTCCCAACGAGTCGTTACTAGATACAACAAGTCGTTAGGTCACTCGTTAAGTACACTGCCTCAGTAGTTTAATTTGCCCACTCAGGACGAGCTACATAATGAGTCGTTCGGTGACCCAATGACTCATGTGTGGCTCGTGCTTAAGAGTTCCTGTTCATCTTCCTCCACTTTTCAATTTCAATCCCGAACACAAAAACTCAATAAAAAATCAACCCAGGTGACATACAATCGAAATTCAATGATTAACTCTTCCTAGGGTTTATCTACATCATAAGGCACATATAAAAATAATATAAATCAAAGTACATTCAAGCTTATTCATACATGGGTCTTCGAACTTTCTGATTAATTTGCAATGACATTCCGGAAATTTTCATGGGGAAGATTACTTACAATTTGATTTCTTAGAGATGGAGTGCAATAATAGTTGTGCGTGTGCTTTAGTGAATGTGTGTGCAATGGTGAAAAACTTGGTCGATGAGTTAGGGGTAAATAAGAAGAGGTTAAAAAGAGGGAAATTTGAAGTTTTGTTTGTGGGGAGTATGTATATGGAAATGGGTGGTGTTGATTTTAAATTTTAAAAAGTTTCCCAATTTTAGTCCTGGGTCGGGTTAGGTTAACTTACCTGGGGACCTAATGAATCAAGTAACGACTCGTGGTGACACCCAACGAGTCATTTCCTAGGTCGTGGTCCTTGGCCTATTGTAGCTTCAGGACGGGTCACTTAACAACTCATTTCGTTTCCCAATGATTCGTTGAGTGAACCATTATCACCTATTTTATTTTAATTCAATCTTAGATCCAAAGTACCCGACGGGGAACCTAATGACTCGTTCCTTGGAGAAACGACTCGTGAAGTGACCCGTTGCTCCCCTATTTTCTGCAGTTTTCTTCATGAATTGGCTAAACAAGTCGTCAAGTTAGACGATGACTCATTCTGTGATTTTTCTGCACCAGAACTGAAGTTCCAATTTTTGGTTCCAACTTCAGATTTTCCATCTTATTCACCTGCACCCATCAACAAATGTTAACACTAACTTTTTCTTATATTTACAACTCGGGTTGCCTCCCAAGAAGCGCTTGATTTAACGTCGCGACACGACGTGGGTGTTTTGGCTACTCAGACTTCACCAAAACACTTCCATGGGTTGCCTCCCATGTAACGCCTAATTTAACATCGCGGCATGAAGCAAGTCACTTGGCTACTCAGAATTCATCAGTAGACTCTTCTCCATCCTCCAATGCTAAAATTATGCTGAATTCCTTGGGCTATTTCATGGTTCAGCTAATGTTGAAGGTAACCTATTCTTCGTTCAGCCATAATTTTAGCTGCCCTGCTTCCACATCAACTAGGGCCCTACCCGTTGCAAGGAATGGTCGCCCCAAAATAATGGGGACCTCCGAATCGACTTCGCAGTCCAGATTATGAATTTGTCCACTTTGACTAGCACATCAAACAAAATCCCCACTGGCTTTTTAACTGTTCGGTCAACCATCAGTAGCCGCATCGAAGTCGGTGTGGGGTTCCCAAGCCTAACTTTTTAAATACTGTTAGCGGCATTAGATTTGTTCTATCTCCCAAGTCACAAAGCGCCCTTGCAAACTCAACCTCCCCAATGGTGCAAGGTATAGTAAACACACCTGGGTCTTCCTTCTTCTGTGCTAGGACCCTGGTAGTGATGGCACCACAGTGGTGCAAATTATCGGCAGGTTTCAAACTTACGATTCTTTTTCTGGTGACGAGGTCCTTCATAGATTTGGCATATCCGGGCATTTACTCAAGTGCCTCCACCAATGGGATATTCACTGATAGCTTCTTGAGCATAGAGATAAACTTTTGATATTTTCCATCTTCAGCTTTCTTCTTCAAGTGCTGGGGGTAATGAGGAGGAGGTCTAGGGATTGTTGTGAGTTTTTGCTGTGCCTCCTTATCCTTCCCATGGGCAAATCCTTGCTCCCTTACATTACTTGGAGCAGTTTGCACATCTGAGTCCCCAACCAAAGTTGGTTTTCCAAAATCCGCTACATCATCATCATTTATCAAAACCGGCTTCTCTGACTCCTTAGTTACAACGGGCCTAGGAGGATCAACTGTGGCTTTCTCGCTCCTAATAGTGACCACCATACAATGACTTTCGTTTTTCGAATTTTACACTGTATTGCTGGGAAGAGTGACTTTCTGTCTTTGATTCACTGCAACAGAAATCTGAATCATCTGCTGCTCAATTTACTTGATTGCCACGACATGTGACTCCACCTTTTGATTTAAGCCAGAAATATCAGCTCGAAGCTCCTTAAAGTGGTTGTCTGTTGCCTCCATCTACTTAAGCACTTTGGAAAGCATATCTTCGACCCTTGAACTGCTTGACTCTGGTTCTTGGTTTCATGGAGGAACATACAGACCCCTCCTATCATTTTTGAACTCCTCACGCTTTTTCTAGTCCCCGTTGTCTCGATATTGGCCCCGGTTGAAATTATTATCCTTGTAGAAGTTCCGACCTTGGTTCCCTTGACCTTGAAGTCAAGAGTCTTGGTTAGACCCTTGGGTGTTGGTCCTAAAACCCATCCTATGATCATTCAAATAATTGACCTCTTCTTCAGAATCAGATTCGCAACCATCATTTCTCGGGGCCTTGCCCTGAGAACCAACAACATTCACCTTTTCTGCTCCGAATCCCATCAGGTGTTTGGAAAGCAACCCCATGGTAGTCTTTATCTCTGCTATATCCTAATCACGCTCTTCATCTCTTCTTCACTGTTCAGCAGACATACCAACCGCATAAGATCCAGCCGGGACTTCCAACTCTCTAGTATGCCAAGCGGGGTTGGCTTTTGTGATCCTGTTTAGCAGCTCTGCAGCCTCTACAAGGTGTGACCCTTAAAAGTTCCAACGAAGATGGTATTAGACACCACCTTAGTGTTAGCATTCAGAGACCTATAAAAGATATCCAACAATACGTCATCCAGAATTCTGTGATTTGGCACCTTCTTGAGCTTTTTGTTGAAACGCAACCAGGTCTCGTGGAGTGCCTTAGAATTTAGCTGTCTAAAGTTATAAATCTCATCCTTCAACTGCAATTCTTTGGATGGAGGGAAGAAACTTTCATGAAAAGCTCTCTTAAGCTCTCCCCAAGTAGTGATGGAATCATTCGGCAACTCAGCCAGCCACATAGTTGCCTCATTCCCAAGAGAGAACGGAGATAACCTCAATCTGATTGCATCCTGGCTGACTCCCGGCTACTTGTACGCCTTGCATATACCCACGAAATTTGTCAAGTGAGAGTGGGAGTCATCAGATGCATGACCTGCAAATATTCCCTTCATATTCAGCAGTTGAATCATTGCACTTGTAATAACAAACTTCGCCTCAACAGGCTAAGGAGGAGGGACTATTGCTCCAGTGGAACCAGCTTCATCTATATCTGCATCATCCTCCTTATCAAAATATCGATGTGGCAGGTGTTCTGGACCTCTTGGTCGTCTAGCTCATTCATCTTCTGCAGCTAGATGCTGCTCTTCAGAAACTCTGGCTAACTCACGATCTCTAGCCCGAGCTTGCTCTTCAGCCAACATTCTTGCTGTGGCCTGATCCACAATTTCTTGTTCTTGTATGTTGGCCATTCTTCTCAGGTTTCTTAATGTTAGCTCAAGTTCTTGATCAAGTGGAACCAGGGGATTTCCTTGGCTTCTAGTATCGGGCATGCACAAACCTAAGACCTGTTAAGCAACCAAAACAAAAAAGAAAAAAAAGAAATAAGAACCAGTAGCAAAGTTAACACAATTAACAAAAGCCTTAGCCGTATTCCCCGACAACGGTGCCAAAAATTTGATGTCGCCCAAATCACACCTCGCAATTGAGATATAAGCGATCGATTGTCAAATGTAGAACTCAACAAAGGTTGAGGTCGATCCCACAGCGAATATGGTAAGAACTTAGGTTAATGCAAATAACTATTACTATTGATTTAATTATTTCCAAAGGGGGAAAAATATAGAATAATAAACAAAGTAAAATTGCTAAATATTGAAATCAAATTTGGTTTGTAATCAATTAACGATTTGACTAGGATGGTGTTCCCCAAGATTTCATAACTACTAGGCTTGTACACAAGTGATCTATTCTGGTGTTTAACATGCAATATTGATAAGTTAGGTTCACCTAAATGGTTGTCTCCTATCTAGATGATTTTCACCATGCAACTTGGTCCGTATACGGGTGTACTTTAGTTGACCCTTACCCTTAATATCGGATTAGCTATCCCTGGACAAGTTCAAGCTATTAGATGAGGGTTGATAGCCTCAAATCTCCGTTGTTAATCCCTTTTTCCCATTCTTTACCTCCTTGATCAGGTAAGTAAGAAAAAGGCAAGTCTTAACGTTTGCAACCATCAAGAATCAATCAAAACAAAGGGAAAAACAATACATGCATAAAACCCTGTTCAAGAATCACTAATTAATTTTACCTATGTGTGTTAATTCATCTTGGTTCCCACAAACCTAGTTTATGGGTTTAGCTAATCATGTTTGTGTTATCGCAATCACAAAATATTAAAGAAATCATAATTACAACTTACAAATTATCGTAGAATAAAAACCACGTAAATTGAATAAAACTCCAATGTTGCTTTCGTTTCTTGAACTAAGAACAATTGTACAAAAAATTTCTCAAGAATAGCTTCAAAAATCGTTCCAGATCCTCTCTAAGAATTGTCTCTTAAAAGTAAACCTAAATTGGGTATTTATAGTTCCAAGAAATCCTTTTCCTAAATAAAACTGGAAACCAGGTCGGCAGTGGAAATGGGCTAGGTGACGGGTCGTTAGGCCTTCTGATGAGTCGTTCCTTGCTTACATTAGTCGTCCTCAGCATCGCCACCCAGTTATGGCAACGGGTCACCTAACGACTCGTCGTCCCTGAGCACGAGTCGTCAGGTCCCTTGTGGTCTAATTCCTCAGGAAGTCCAGTGCACTTCACGGATGGGTCCAGTCGCTTGCCAACGAGTCGTTCCTTCATGTGACTACTCATGATGTCTCTCATCAACTTCATTGGCCACTTGGTTGAAATTTTCTCCTTGAATCCTAATGATTGACCTCACAACTCGTTACTAGGTGTAATGAGTTGTTCTTCCAACTCGTCAAGTACATTGTTTTTGTATCTTCAAAAATCCATCTTCTTTTCCATTCCTCAAGTGACGGGTCGTGCCTCCTACCAACGACTCGTTAAGTGCTTGGCAGTCACCTTTCAGTTGTTTTAAACATTAATTTGTTCAAATTCACTTCCAAACCTGTTTTCCTGCACATTAAACACAAATTACCTTATAACCATATAAACATACCAAGAATGTGCATATTTTCTTGGTTTTAAGCGTCAAAATTGCCGAAAAAACACGACACATCACTATATAGGGCATCATAAAAGACAAAGTAGCCCCTAGATATAACAAATCATAAACATCAAGGTGGAAAACTTGCAACATACCAGTGACTACATCAGGGGAGACGTCCTACTCCTGGCGGGATGCTAGGGCATAGAATCTGTTTGCGCACTGATCGCCACCAATGCTAGTAGATGGCCCCTACTGGTATGGGTGTGCGGGTGGAGCTGCTGAACTGGAAGCTGGGCCTCGGCCCCTATCATGGCCCTGTCTAGCTGCTGGGTAATCTTTGAGCATATGTATGGGCTTTCCACACCTGAAGCAAGAAACTCTACCAGCCAAATATTGACCCGTGTGCCCCCGACCACACTTGCCGCTAACTGGGATACTAGAATTCACAGGCTTTCTGCTCTGACTCCTAGAGACTGATCCTCGTACTCTCTGGTCATTCCTAGGTCTAGATGGCACAACTCATCACTGAAGATGCTGGGTCTGAAGATCTCTGGTGGGACTTCTGTCGGTGCCCACCACCTGGTTTCGGCTAAGAGAACCTATAGTTGTCTGTCCTAGCCCTCTTGGCCTCTCTCTCCCTCAGATGCGCTGCCTCCATCTGCTAGGTGTACAAGACTATCCGTGGAAAATCCATATCCTAATGGAGCATGACAGTTCTGCAATCCTTGTCTAGATAGTTTGCCATCCCATGAACAAAGCCCTCTGATCAACCACTAACTATGGGGCGTACTTTGACAGATGAGTGAACTCTAGGGCATATTCCTGCACTGTCATCTTCTCTTTTTCTAGATTCGTGAACTTGGCCGCCTTTATCTCCCGCATCTCACGAGGGAAGAACTGATCTAGAAAGGCGGCATGGAACTCATCCCAACTGATAGGGCCTGCTCCCACTGCCCTACTATCATTCCACTACTTAAACCAGATGTGCGCAACCCCTTTCAACTGATATGAGGCTAAGTCGGCGCACTCCTCTCCAGTCGCCCCCATAACCTAGGTGATCTTTAGAATCTTGTCAATGAACTCATGTGAATCCTCATCCACCTTTGACCTAAGAAACTCTGGAGGGATCATTCTTAGGAAATCTCTGACTCATGCTGCCACCACATTCCCATTCTGAAGGAAATGTGCTACCACCTGCTGGTTGATCTGGGCGGTCAAGGCTTGTGCTAGCATCTGAATGGCTACCCTGAATTCAGTTCGGGAAACCAGCTCCGGTACATGGTTCTCATGGGCTGGTGGGTCCTATTGATGCCCGTCTCCATTGCCATCTTCATGGCCATTTCCATTTCTATTTCTCCTTCCATTATCTTTGCGGGGAGGCATGATTCTGCAAACGCATGTAGCATGAATTAGAATGATAGAGAGACATTTCACTGCACGACATAGATCATGGAAGAAGGGAACATTTCCTAAACATCTCGTAGCCTCTTCGTCATAAGTGTAGCGCACTTCACACCCATGAAAAGGACTCTACTTAACGCGGCTTTTAGACACCTAGGACACTTCAAAACCTATTTCTCTGATACCAAGTTTGTCACAACCCGAACATAGGCCCAGATTGAGTCACGAGACAAGGAGCCTTGAGATACTCCAAGTCAAACCCATGGCATGAAAATACATCTAACTCAATCAAGTAAAGAGGAAGACTTAACATAATAAACATGGATAAAATCGGAACATAACATAACAATCTGAATATACAACCCAAGTATGAAGCTGAATATAATCTATTGTCTTAAAAGCTTCTAATTCTGATGAGTTAATGGGACAAGACCCCATCTAACTCTCTAAGTCTAAAACTGAATATACAAGGATAACTGATAAAAAATGGTCCTCGGGAGATGAGGACTCACTAATAGATACTGGATGCTAACTCTGAAAGTTGGCTAGTGATGAGGTTGAGTTTGAAGATCGGAGCCTGTACATGAAACAATACAACATAGAGTATGCGGTCAGTAGGTGGAGTGTACCGAGTATGCAAGGTAAGTAAAACCGCTTAAATAAGTAAAATCATTTAAAACACTCATAATATAAATCAACATCAAGATAAGAATATGAGAGTAGGCTTGCATGCTATTTTCTGAAACCATGATCTGATCATAACTCAACGTGATAACTGAATCGAATGACCTAAAGCTAAAATTTGATAATCATAAGTAAAACTGTATAGTGGGTCAAACCAGCTTTAGAACATATATATATATATATATATATATATATATATATATATATATATATATATATATCATGAATGATAAACATGCATAATTGAAATCATGAGGAACAATGGGAGACTCGTTTACAACTGACATTACCATGATAGAGCTTACGTAATCCTGTCTATCACACTCAAGTGGGCAGAGCCGTCTAAAGCCTTGCTAGGGCTAAAGAAGCTACCATGATATCGATATCAAGCTAAAGGCCCCTTGGGGAAAGGGAAAGCTCACAAAGGAGGTCCAAAATAATCTGATCATACTTATATTGGCTCGTAGTTCTGAGGCATCGGGTTGATTGACCCTTAGCCTACTCGGTACTAGACACTACTCCCCAAAACATGCATTTGCTCTCCGTCGTTTTTCAACGAAGCTGACCATCGTCTAATGACGAAGCTGAATAATCATGTACATATAAAACCTAAAATCATACATGAGGAGCCTTGGCTCAAACCATTCTGCAAGATAAACATAATTGGGAGTCTTAACTCCAAAACCATGCGGTAAGATAATTAACTTGAAATCATAAATCATACTTGAACATATGGGCTTGCCCAATACTTAAACATGCTTCAAAATACTTGATTCACTTGAAAACATAATCATAGACATGGGTAACTTGAAAACATGTTTTTCATCAATAATATCTCATCATACTTGAGAATTCATCATAAATCTCAACTTGCATGAACTTCTCATGGATGGGCACTTTGATTTATAAAGATTGAAAACATGATTATAATTGAAAACAATATAAAATCTGCACATAAATCATAATTCAATAATAACAATATGCTTAGATCATACCCATGTTTGAAACTTTGGAAATTAATGCATTCAGTCAAAACCCCATAGGATCACCATATAGATTTTCATGAATTAGAGAGTGATTGGGCATGGGTGTGAAGAAATTCTCCCATTCATAACCTTGCATACTTGAGAAGAATTGAGTTAACCACTCCCTTGATTTCCCAATGAAGAATTGAAGAAAACTTGAAGGAAATTGAGCTTGATCACCTCTCTAGACCTTTACTCTTGCATGCATGAATAGGAATATCCTAGGATGAACTTACCCCTCTTAAAACTCATTATTCATCAATTAAAACAACGTAGTTTAGGCCTTTGGATAATAGGAATTAAGGATAAATCCTTACTAAATTTGCAGAAAAAACTGACTGCCAGTCCCCATGAGGGACTGGATGAGTCGTTACCCGGGGGAATGGGGTCATCGCCTGCTATTGTGAAGTCCACTGCCACTTTTCCTAAAACGGTCCCCACGAGGGACCTAATGGATCGTTATTTGTGACCACGACTCGTGGTCACCACTCGTTTTCTCCACTTCCCAACTCCTCAAGTCTTTAATCAACTGTTTACCATGACCAACCTAATAGATCATGGCATCTGACCATGATTCTTTGTGTCCATTCGTAGAGAACACTACCACTCAACCTTCATATTTCAATAACCCTTGAGCACGACTGGCTCAACGATTCGTGGGAGCTGACTACGACTCGTGGTCATGTCCGTGTGGACTCAAGTCCATAATTTTCAGCTCAAGACAACTTCTCACCATGAGTCACTTAACGACTCGTGGTCAACCTGATGGGTCACAAGATGACTCGTTTTGTGACCTGGTGCAGAAAATCTTATTTTCTTTGTTTCAACTCCCATGTATGATCTTAGGGCTTCTGGGATATAACAACAGGCTTCACGAGTCATCCTACGACTCCTAGTTTTGAACTATGACTCATTGGGACTATCTCAGGATCATTAAGTTCGAAATTCATGGTACGGGACTCAGTACGAACCGTGGTATCCCATCACGAATCATACTAAGTGGTCATACCAAAAAGAAGAAAGTTCAAATTCAAAATCAAAAATACGACCCATGGTACGACTTATCAAATTCCACTATGAATCGTGATATTGAGTCATACCAAAATTATAGAAAGTCACATTCTTCAAAAGTTAATACTATGACCATTAGTATGAACCATACCACCTTGGTATGAGTCGTACCAATGAGTCGTAACTATGAAAAGGGCTACTACAAGTCTCAGTATGGATCATATCACTTTGGTACGACTCATACTGATGAAACATAGTAGGATACTACAGACACTCTTTCTTGCTTTCATTCTCTGATAACATGTGTACTAATTCCTTCTCCACAAGTACAATGGAACACAAGGGACGAACCATCAAAAATGCTTAGGACAAAAGGGCTAGAGATGAGATTGTAGCCCAGAGGGCTTTGAGGGTGAAGCCTCTGCATTGAGCAGGAGATGGAATCTCATAGTGGTTCGGTGGACGAGTATGAAGTGGACACCGATGAAACCGATGAGCCATGAACCACTAGGGCACAGGCTAAGTCTTAGGCTATAGCTACCTCAACCACACCGGTAGAAGCTCCCCAATGTAAGGAGGGAGATGATACACAGTCCCAGGAGTCTGGCAGTGGCTCAAATGCAGAGAAAGGGTCAACTGAGGCCCAATTTGAAGAAGGCTCAGGTGAGGCCAATTCTACATAGGGGTTAGGCGAGGCTGAATTTGAGGAGGAAGGTGACGATCAAATGCCATCCACAGAAAGCTGCACAATTAGGTGGGGTGTACCAGGTGCTCAGGAGATCATAATGACCAGTGCATTAACTGAGGTTGAGGAGATGAAGCGGTTATTTGACTTGTATGATTTCAGTTAGATGGAAAGAACCCCTGATAGCTTCAGTGCTGACAAGGTCAGGGTGTTCTATTCCAACTACTTAAAAACCAGGGAAAATCAAACTCCAGCTGGGCAAAAGGTGAAGGAGCAGCCCATACTGGAAAGTGTTATAGTTTGGGGGTAGATCGTGGATATATTAGAGGAGACCATCGCCCACATGTTATACGGGCCAGACTATCAGGCTTTAGCATCCACTGCTGAGTTTGACCACTATATTGAGGCCCTGAAAAGGGTTAAGCAGTTGAGTGCTGAGGAGAGGCAGAGGCATGTGAGGTGGTTAGCCACCATTATAGTTGAGGAGAAGGAGTATGCGAATTAGATGACTACTAGACGGCGGGTCACCAAACCCTTGCTTAATTTCATTGTGAAGGCCTACTGGACACTAGTATTCCAAAGATTGGCGCCTATGGCTAATGATAACATATTATGTTACACACAGTGAGTTTCTACCAATTAACCGATGTGTGCATATGTATGTTAAGAGTTTTGGGAGTATGACGCATACGGAAAAAGGCTCGGGGAATGAACACACGAACATGACATTGAGCGAGCAGGAGGACAGGGTGAGAGGCTAGGCGTACTGGGTGCAGCGCCGCACCGGCCATCCTGGCACCTTGAGCGGCGCGTCGCACACCCTTGGTTGACGCTACAGATTGCGTGTCGCACACCCCTTTCTGGCGCGATGGGTGGCGTGCCCCGCCCCCCTTTCCACCACCTAATTATATATATATGCCTCTAAGTTATATTGAATCATTTCATACATCTTCTTCAACAGAGGAATAAGAGCGGGTGGGTAATTTCACATGTTTTTCATCAAACTCCGTCCAAATGCAAATTAACTTCAGGTAACAAGTCCTAGGCCTATGAGAAGAATTTCTACGGAGTTATTTCTTGAAAATTCGCTCAGCGTACCGAAATCCTGTCGAATAAAAGTTATTGGAATTACTACAAATTGGATTCTAAATGGCCACAGGCAACAGATAAACATTTCTCCCTTCTGAACTCTCGAGAAATTATGGGTTTCCAGTCGAGTTAAGCATAGTTGAATTATAGTTATTATTATTATCAAAAGATATCATTGTTTGCTGAATTTAGTACTGAAAATGGCCCTATTCTCTCAGTGTAAGGGCTGTAGTTGAGTGGAACCACCGGTCACAGGTTAGAACTCTTTAGTTAAACAAGAATCGGCATTCGAGGTATGTTAAGGCTTATTCCTTTGGAAAGTTATTCTCATCGTATAATGATACAAACTATGTTTTTGAACGTAGATAATAATCCTACATGTTCTAATTAGCTGTCGTTAGTATTTAAGGATCATGTGTGTCGCGATTAGCTGCTATCAGTAGATTATGATTACATATGTTGTGGCTAGCTGTTAGAAAGGATATTAAGAGTATATTACAGTGTCCCTTGTCGGGAAAGAAGATGTTAAGTGTGATTCACGCTAGAAGCGTCATAAAGACTTCTCTGTCCTCCTGTTCACGGTGGTAGTAGAATTGATGTTTCTCTATCATGCCTAGGATTTAGAAGTTTGTGGATATTTGTTGGGCCCGAGTTAGTAAATTGAACAACATAGGTACAGCCAGGAAATATAACTATTAGTTTGGCGCCTATATAGTCAACAAAGCTCGCCTAGAGGCCGGCGGCATACCTTGACGCCTCCAGGGCTAGAATTATGTTAGTGTGGTATTACCTAGAGTCAGTGGCATCAGAGTTTCCCAGTGAGTTGGGGGTCAGTCTGCCATATAGTGGCTACTGCCAGTGATAGTTAGTTTCAGTCGACGCAGTGCTTATCGTACAAGTCACTAGGGAACCATCCCAGTAGTTACTAGTCTGATTGACTAGTGGATACCCTAAGGAGGAGGCTTTGTTAGTAGCTAGATACGGGGCTAACGCCCCAACCTACGCTTATAAGATATTCAGGTACAGGTCACCGAGAATGGCTAAGCCTAGATAAAACTTACCAACGAGCTTAGGGATTGCCTAGAGAAGGCATATGATATCTGAACTGACCAAGTTGGTGTCTATGGGACTAGAACCATAGTATTACCTTTAGAATAAGAGTTATAATAAGCTGCCTACGAAAAGTTAGGGCTGACTGCTCAGGAGAATATCCGAATAATAGTAGCCCCACTATTGTTCAGCGCAGAGTACAATTCCCGAGTAAGGCTATTATGGTTAGCTGCTACAAGTAGAATTGAGTCGACAACAACGACATAATGACCCTGATCAGAGTTACCCTAGTTAGTTTGGTCTGTGCATACGACATTTGGTTTATTGGATGTTTTTTCCTATAAGGCCAAGCTCGCAGGGGCAGTATGATGTCCGAAAGGACCAGAATGAGGCTGTAAGGGCCATATTGAGTTACACCAGATTGAGTCCATAAGGGCTGTACTGAGGTCTATACCTCTAGAGCTTACATTATGACCCATAGTTGAGCTAAGGCTCGTGGTCTAGTTATGCAGATACATTATGATCCATATTCGGGCCAGGGCTTGGGGTTCAAATACAACTACAGGAGCCCAGACAACTTAGATACAGTTACAGGAGTCCAGATGGCTCAAACACAGTTACAGTTACTTGCTGAGTCCATGGGGTACCAATAGGGGTAGATAGACTGATTACACCTTTCAAGGCTTATGGGGGCCCAGGTAGGTTATTTCTGTGTTGCTTGTACCTTCCCGACTTATGGGGGCCAGGTTGGAGTCTTGTTTGTATATTTGTTTGCCAGCTATAGCTTATGAATGAGTAGATGTACATTTTTCAGCTTATATATGTGTAGTGTTTTACTAGATGCCGGTTATGGATAAGAAATCTTACTTGTTAACTTCTAGCCCTTATTATTGTTCACTTTCAGTTCTTTATTAGTTTTAGTCAGCTTCTGGTACTGCCTTACATATTCGGTACATATTGTATTGATGCGCAACTATGAGACGCTGCATGCTTGCCTGCATGTTTAGACAGACAGAGTTCAGGACCTCCATTAGCCGCAGTTCAGGATCAGCAGTTCAGTCAGCTCCTTTCGTCCGGAGTTACCAGGTTGTGGAGATTACCGTCTTTTATTTGGATAGTATTTGGGTAGGTGAGGGCCGTGTCGCGACCAACATATTTTAGTCTTAGAGGCTTGCAGACTACAACCTTCAGTTAGTTGGTTGTGTTGGCCATGTGGGGCCCATGTATATCTTGTTTTATGTGTTGGCCATGTAGGGCCCAATATAGGTGCCTGTTTTCGTTTCTGTTATAACTAGACAACATGGTGGTCTTGTTGGCTCGCATAGGATCCCATTTATTGCGTTGTTTTTGGTTAGATGCCTTCTTTTATAGGTGACCTTATCGGCCGGAGGCTGTATTTACAGCTGAGATATAGCTCATCGATTTCTTGAATTGAGTTGTAGGTGAGCACTAGAAGTGCACAAGTCCAATCAGATTAGTCTAGATCCCAGTATAGCACTAGGTGCCAGTCATGCCTCCCAAGGTGGGGTGTGACAAACTTGGTATCAAAGCAAGTCGTATCCAAGGGAGTCCTCAAGTCGTGTTTAGTAGAGTCTTGTTTATAAATGTGTTGTGCACCATATTTTATAAGTAGGAGGCTATAAGGCATGATAGTATGGTTACCCTTCCTTCTTCTCAGATCTTGCTATAGAGCCGAGTTGTGTAGGGATGAGTCCCTATGATTTCATTGTTATGTCTGTTCAAAATAATGTTTGATATGGGACAAACTTTATGTAGCGTCAAGTAAGCTGCAGCAGCAGGAGAGGGTACTAGTGAGGTGCCATTATTGGGGGAGGGACAGTTAGTCTAAGGCCAAAGCAAACGCCTTTTAATTCCCCCAGCATCCTCCAGGGGCACCAGGAACCTCATAAGGTAATATATATGCCAACACCGTCCCCAGTTCTCCTTACAATCTCGGAGTAAGAGGTCAGTAACACGGTGTATGTATGAGTTGGCTCACCTAGTAAACCGTTAGAATTAGACGGGAGCTACAGCTAATGTTGGGTTACCTGGAAAATGCGAAGGATTGTGCGAGATTTGCACCTCCAGCCTTTAGAGTTTGTTGAATTTTGCGCCTTATCCCTATTATAGAATGATAGGGTCATTTTTCACCTCCCAGCTTGTTCTCCCAATACAATAGAAACTGTAAGTATCAATTCCATATTGCCCAGAATAAAGAGTAAAGGAGGTCTAGAATTATTGATTTCGAGAAGGATTAGAAGATGGTCAAGAACCTTAGTGTTTACAAGTTACCTAGACCCTCATGGAAGTAAATAAGGAGGGTAGATAAGATTGCCAGTAGCATTTAAGTACGTGTGAGAGCCCATAAGCGATAAACCCCCAGTAGTAGTACAACACAGGTCAGAAATAGGCTTATTCTGCTGCAGTGTACTAGCGAGAGTAGTGAATACCAGAAGAATAACGTCCATGATGCTAGTTTGTTATGCCAAAGGATAGAGATATTATATGAGTGAGATTAGCCCAAGTGCGGGTCATAACGACACAGGTTTGTAGACTTAGCTGGTAATATTTCAGCTAGTGAGGTGCGTGGAGCACGAACCCCAATTTTCAGCTTATAGAAGTAAGAGTAAGGCCTGAGCATCGAACTTGAGGGGAAAATAGAACTACTTCCAGGTGGTAGCGGGCTAATAGATCTTGGAATCATTACTGAATGTCGAGAAATAAGTAGAAGGCTGACATTTAAAGGATAGTGAGGTTATAACCTAGAATACTGCAATGTCCCCACTAATTGTGGAGGAAAAGAAGTGATGGTACGGAGACCCTAGCCTAGTACAGCCTAAGATAAGGCCTAGTAGAAGGAGTTATCGGCCTTTGAGATAGTACAGGACAGAGTTTTGAGACCCAGAGGTCGACTCTATGTTCTAAATGTGGTAGAGTTTCATCAGTATATTATAGCAAGGCATACCATGTCTATTATTCCCCCACCAGGGTTTGAAGAAAATGTGTTAGGTTATAAAAGAGACCTACTGGTGGCATAAGAAAAAAGAGGATATTATCGAGCTGTGGCACAGATCTCCAATGGCCACCAAGAGCAAGCTGGGCATCATAAACCAGGCAGGCTGTTTAGAGAATGGTCTTGCCTATGTGAAAGTGGGAAATAAATGATATGAACATAGCTACAGGGTTACCTCATACAAGGTATAAACATGACCCTATTTGGGTTATTGTTGAAGGCTAACGAGATTAACTCCTTTCTTGCTGGTCAGAAGTATGTCTTAGCTAAAGGTTATGCTGAATTGAATATTAAAGAAATTTTCCGGCCATATGGTATCTCAGTGTCTATTAACTTCTAAAAAAGGGGCACAACGCATAGATAGGTTATGGAAGAGCTATCAGGATAGATAAAGACGTATGCTAATTTAAGTACCACCCCTCGTCCCTAAACAAATAGCCAAGCAGAGCACGCGAATCAGACGCCCGTAGACCTTTTATGGGGGAAATGTAGGTCCTCCATATAACCGTATGAAAAAAGTAAGTCAAGGATAATTGAACCAAGCATGCTGCATCAGTCAGAGGGAAATATTTAAATTAATTCAGAAATATGTATCGACAGCCCAAGGTCGCCCGGAAGTCTCATTCTAGTGTATGGAAAAGTTAGGAAATGAAGCAATGACTGGCTGTTCTTAAAAATTTTGCCAATGAGGGGCTTCATGAGATCTGACAAGCAGGGCAAGTCCAGCCCTAGACTCATTAAGCTATATTGGATCCTTCGGGAGTTTGGCCAAGTGATCTATGAGGTAGAGTTGCCTTTGGGATAAGATCTGTTTATCCACACTATGCAAACGCGTAGAAGACATTGTCCCATACTAGTCCAATTGGAGATACCTAGGGTATAGAAGCACTGTTCCACGGAGAGACTCTAATAGTTATAGGAGCCATCTTGAGAACTAGAGTGTTAGCTTATTGGGGTGTGTGAGTGTGTGGGGGGGGGGGGGACAGAAGTATAACAAAAATGAATTGAAACACTATGAATGATGTGTAGTCTAGATAATTTTAGTTGTTTTGGACTCTACGATGACAATATATAGACTCAAACAATTTAAGTGAAGGCAAGATAGATTCAAATGTTGTACAGTTGATTTTGTTGCTATGTACAATTGATTGTATATATGTAGTAAAGCTATGTTTCAGTTGCGAGTAGCGTCCTGTGAGACGCCTGTGTTGGAATTTTCTATGTTTCAAGTTTTCGAGATAGTTCATATTACAGAGGAGATGCCGCTGAAATTTTTCTATCCATGGTTAAGAGAGTTGAGCCACTGAGCTTAAGAATACATTTGAGGATGAATGTTCCTAAGGAGGGATGATGTTACACCCCGTGAGTTTCTATCGATTAACCGATGTGTGAGTACATATGTTGAGATTTTTGGGAGTACTACACATATGGAAAAAGGCTCAGGGAATGAACATACGAACACGGCATCGAGCGAGTAGGAGGCCAGGGTCGGAGGCTAGGCGCACTAGGCGCCGCACCGCGCCGGCCTGCCCGGCGCCTTGAGCATCGCATCGCACACCCTTGGCTGATGCTATGGCTGGCGCACCGTACATTCCTATCTGGCACATCGCGCCCCCTACCACCGCCTAATTATACATATATAGGCCTCTAAGTTATATTGAATCATCTCACACATCTTCTTCAACAGAGGAATAAGAACGAGCGACAATTTCACATGATTTTCGTTAAATTATGCCATCAATCTCCATCCAAACGCTTCAGGAAACAAGTCATAGGCCTACGGGAAGCATTTCTAGAAGTTATTTCTTGAAAATTTGCTCGGCATACCGAAACTCCATCGAGTAAAGGTTTTCGGAATTACTCCAAATTGGATTCTAAATGGCCACAGGCAATAGGTAAAAATTTCTCCCTTCTGAACTCTCGAGAAATTATGGGTTTCTGGCTGAGTTAAGAAGAGTTGAATTATAGTTATTATTATTATCGAAAGATATCATTGTTTGCCGAATTTAGTATTGAAAATGGCCCTATTCTCTCAGTGTAAGGGCTACAGTTGAGTGGAACCACCGGTTACAGGTTGAAACTCTTCAGTTAAACAAGAATTGGCATTCGAGGTATGTTAAGGCTTATTCCTTCGGCAAGTTATTTTCATCGTATAATGATACGACCTATGTTTTTGAACGTAGATAAGGATCCTACATGTTCTAATTAGCCGTCGTAGTATTTAAGGATCATGTACGTCGTGCTTAGCTGCTATCAGTAGATTATGATTATATATATTGTGGCTAGCTACTAGAAAGCATATTAAGAGTATATTACAGTGTCCCTTGTCGGGAAAGAGGATGTTAAGTGTGAGTTACGCTAGAAGCTTCATAGAGACTTCTCCGTCCTCCTATTCATGGTGGTAGTAGAATTGATGTTTGGCTGTCATGCCTAGTCTTTAGAAGTTTGTGGATTGTTGTTGGGCCTGAGTTAGTAAATTGGATAGCATAGGCGTTGTCGGGCGATATAACTATCAGTTTGGTGCCTTTATTATCAACAAGCTCGCCTAGAGGCCATTGGCATACCTTCACGTCTCCAAAGCCAGAATTACGTTAGTATGGTATTACCCTAGAGTTAGTGGCATAAGAGTTTCCCAGTGAATTGGGGATCAATCTGTCATATAGTGGCTACTGCCAGTGACAGTTAGTTTCAGTCAATATGCTGCTTCTCGTACAGGTCAATTAGGGAACCATCCCAGTCGTTACCAGTCTGATAGAGCAGTAGATACCCTAAGGAGGAGGCTTTGTTAGTAGCTAGATTCGGGGCTAATGCCCCAGCCTACTCTTATAAGATATTCAGGTGCAGGTCGCCGAGAACGGCTAAGCCTAGATAAAACTTACCAATGAGCTTAGGTATCACCTAGAGAAGGCATATGATATCTAAACTGACCAAGTTAGTGTCTAAAGGACTAGAACCACAGTATTACAGTATTACCTTGAGACTAAGAGTTATAATAAGCTGCCTAAGGAAAGTTAGGGATGACTGCTCAGGAGCATATCCGAATAGTAACAGTCTCACAGCTGTTCTATGCAAAGGACAAGTATTGCAAAGTAAGCCAGTCATGGTCAATTTCTACAGGTAGAACTGAGTCAACAACGATGACATAATGACCCTCGACAGAGTTACCCTAGTTAGTTTTGTCTCTGCATACGACATTTGAGTTATTGAATATTGTTGCCTATAGAGCCATGCTTGTAGGGGCAATATGATGTATGAAAGGACCAGACTGAGGCCGTGAGGGAAGTATTGAGTTACACCATATTGAGGCTGTGAGGGCCATATTGAGTTACACTAGATTGAGGCCATGAGGGCAGTATTGAGGTCTGGTTACCTCCAGAGCTTACATTATGACCCATAGTTGAGCCAAGGCTGGGGTCCAATTACAACAGATACATTATGACCCATAGTCGAGCCAAGGTTCGGGGTCCAGTTACAATAGATATATTATGACCCATAGTCGAGCCAAGGATCGAGGTCCATTATAGAAGATACATTATGGCCCATAGTCGGGCCAAGGCTCGGGGTCCAGATATAACTACAAGAGCCCAGACGACTCAGATACAGTTACATGAGCCTAGATGGCTCAGATATAGTTACAGTTACTTGCAGAGTCTACGGGGTACCAATAGGGGTATATAGACTGATCGGCACCTACTGAGGCTTATGGGGGCCCAGGTAGATTATTTCTTTGTTGC
Source organism: Datura wrightii (assembly GCA_035772735.1). NCBI lineage: Eukaryota > Viridiplantae > Streptophyta > Magnoliopsida > Solanales > Solanaceae > Datura > Datura wrightii. The sequence continues at coordinate 116,687,732 of JASDFA010000027.1, read as the reverse complement.
TTGTACCTTCCCGACTTATGAGGGCCAGGTAAGGTTCTTATTTGTATATTTGTCTGCTAGCTATAGCTTATGAATGAATAGACTACAGTTTCATCTCATATACGTGTTTTACTAGATGCAGGTTATGGATAAGAAAGCTTACGAGTTAACTTCTGGCCCTTACTATTATTCACTTTCAGTTCTTTATCAGTTTTAGTCAGCTTCTGTTACTGCCTCACATATTCGGTACATATTGTACTGATGCCCAACTATTGGGCTCTGCATGCTTGCCTACAGTTTTAGATAGACAGAGTTTAGGACCTCCATCAGCAGTGGTTCAGGATTAGTAGTTCGGTCAGCTCCTTTCGTTTGGAGTTGCCAGGTTGTGGTGATTACTGTCTTTTATTTGGATAGCATTTGGGTAGGTCGGGGCCCTGTCCCTACCACTCCTTTTCAATCTTAGAGGCTTGCAGACTATAGTCTTCAGTTAGTTGTTGTTGTTGGCCATGTGGGGCCCATGTATGTCTTATTTTTTGTGTTATCCATGTGGGGCCCAGTATACCTGCTTGTTTTCATTTATGTTATAACTAGACAGCATGGTCGTCTTGTCGGCCCGCATAGGATCCCTGTTATTGCGTTGTTATTGGCTAGCTTCCTTTTTTTATCGATGGCCTTGTCGATTGGAGGCTGTATTTACAGTCGAGATATAGCTCATCGTTTTCTTGAATTGAGTTGCAGACGTGCACTAGAATTGCACAAGTCCAGTCAGATTAGTCTAGATACCAGTGTGGCACTAGGTGCCAGTCATGCCTCCCAAGGTGGGGCATGACACATTGAGTGGCAACAGAGCAGGATTGGTGGCGAGCATCATGTAAGGTTATGTTACCAACATGCCATGAATCATAGCAGAGCAGATTTGGGACCGATCTCTAGCATTGAGCATGACCATTCCATTCTCGATTCTCATATATAGGTTTTGTAGGGAGGCAGGTGTCCAGGTTATAGAAAAGATTGGCGCCAGAGTTGGAGGAACATGGATGAATGATATAGGCTTGATACGGGATGAGATGAACCCGGTGGGTCGGGTTAGAGCACCAGCAGCAGTCCTAACACTGTAGATAGCTAGGGGAGAGCATGTAGATGCCCCCTCATCAGTTGAGCAGGCGAGATGTCGTCCACTGAGGCCAAACACATAACAAATACCCCTAGCACTTCATCTACTCCTCCACCAGTTGCCCAAGCCAGGCGACGGTCCGTTATTTCATAGTATCACAGGATTTTTTGCAAATGATAGCCAAGAGGATAACCTTAATAAAGGAGAAAGTTAATTCCATAATGGAGTAGGTTAAGCAATGTGTTAGGGCTGAGATTGATAAGGAAGCTATAGCTTTGCTCACTAGGGTCGACAAGTTTTAGCTTTTTCTTAATAAGCGATTAGTAGAGTTTCTAGATGTGAGGATATTTGCGGGTTGAGTTAGGCTCGATCAGGAGTGAGGTTTCTAAGCTATCATCTCGACAACCGACACACTACCAGCCCCTACCATTCCGTTGTTTGAGGATGAGCCTGATGAGGAGCTTGATTTGGGGAAGTTTTGGGCTCCTAAGCTAGCCACTGGAGTTAAGGGTAAGCAGAAGTCATCTAATGTAGTTGATGAGGAAACCTCCAGAAAGAGAAGGAAAAGAGAGAGGAAGGAGCATAAGTGGGCGACAATAGCTAGCCAGTAGTCTCACGACCAGCATATGTCTGAGCTGTCGGAGAGAGTTAGAGGAGTAGGGAGCTCAGCTACTATGCCTAGTGAGCTTGTGAGTTGCAAGGACCCTTTGAGGGAGCCATATTTATCCCCCAAAGATATTGAGGTTGCTAAGGTGTCCAAGACATCTAAGGGGGTAGGGATAACCCCCAGCACCACCATACTATTGAGTGCGCAGGCCACAACTGGCGCCACGATTACTGAGGCAAAGAGTGTGCCATCACAACTGCCTGTGAGGATGACAGGAGCGCCAAGACTGCCACATGTATGACCCTTTCCCTGGTTTTTATTCAATTGTATTGGGGATAAAGCATGCTCTTTTCTTGGGGGAGGGTGTACTTTTTTATTTTCATCCGGGGGTTTTTGTTTTTGTGTTTCTGTTCCCTTGAACATGCTATGCAATAGAGCTAGCATGTTTAGGATATTTTTGTTTTGTTTAACTAGAAGTAATTTAAAAGTACTTAACAGTCAATGAACTGCACATTCATGTGATATTTTGCAGTTTTTGAAGAATGACCCCTTTTTAAATTTTTTATGTCATTAGCTATCTGTGGTTACTGCAAAGAATAACCAATGCAGACCTTTGTATGGAATTAGGAGTATAAGCATGATCAACTGTAGTGTAGCTGTGCATGAACTAGATAGGTAGTGTGATGCAACCCTTTACTATGTGTGAGTGAGGTTCATACTTAGTTCAATACTATTTAGGTGATCTAGAACTCACCCGGTTAGTCTTTTAGTAGGTTAGAGGATAGTCAGTTAGGAAAGGATCATAGGCCATTTTTTATTTAGTCCACTTTTAGCTTAAATTGTCCTACCAAATGAAATTATCCCTTGATCCCAAAGTTGACCCTTTTCTTTGATTAGCCAATCCACCTTTCCTATTTTGTTTATATTGAACTTGTTTTAGCCCTGGTCCCTCCTTGGACATTGTAAACCTCAACTCAGGAAACGTGTCTAATTTGAGGGTGGCTACTGTAGGGGTATATAGATGATGTGGGGGAGAAAAGAAAAAAAAGCCAGTTAGTAAAAAGTGGTTGTGGTAAGGAAAAAAAAGAAAAAGAAAAGAAAAATTTTTAAGCCAAAGGAAAAAAGTTAAAATAGAAAAGTGAAAAATAAACCACACCCACAAGTTGAAAACTGAATAAAATGGAAAAAGGGAGAAAAACAAGAAAAAAAGGGAAAAAGTTAGAAGTGGGCTAGATTCTATGTTGTGCCAAGGAGCGTGAGTCACTATGTCCATATTTACCATACCTGTCCCCAAGCCTACATTACAAGCCAATATAAGTCCTATAGTGATCCTAACCAGAATGTACGAAAAACCAGAGTAAAGAAAATAAGGGCAAGCCTATGGTATCACCTGTGCAGTATTAGAACTTCTTTGTGAGAGTGAGTTTTTCTTGATAGTCCTAGTTTCATATAGACATATCACTTTGAGTGTTTGGGACTTTGTTTATTGTCAGGGTGCATGAGTTGTATTACATACTACCAGTTATCTATGTGAATAACATTACTGATTGCTCATTGTGTGTTAATAGTTCAATGCCATTTTTAGATCCTTTTGTATCATGAATTGTGTTACATGTGTACACAATAGTCCTGATTTTGAGTGTTTGAAAGACAAGCGGATCAATACTTGATAGTGGTCATATGTGCAAATTTTGATATTGTTGGCTGTAGGTCTTCTATTTTGTTTTCTATTTAAGAATCATGTTTTTATTAGTATTTTTGTTTTCTTGAGGATATGCAAAACCTCTAAGTTGAGGGTGTTGATGTGCTACGGTTTTAGGACACTTTCGACATTTAAAACATTGAAAAAATACTTGTTCTTATGTGTGGTTGTACGGATATGGGGTTCTTTTACTCTTTTTGAAGGAAAAGTCAGGTTCGAGAGTTGGATTTTTGAAAAGGAGATGAAAAATGCAGAAACTGGCTAGTTTCAGGTTTCAGTATGAGTTGTACCATCCTGGTATGAGCCGTACCTGGAACCCATAGCTGAACTTCAGAGAAAATGCATAAGTGCAGAGCCATCATATAACTGACAGTACAAGCGGCACCATCCTGACACGAGCTGTATTGAATGCCTGTAACTTGAGATTCAGAAGATGTGCACTTGCATAGATCATTGTATGAGCAGTGGCCATGAGTCATAACACCATCATATGAGCTATACTAGCAGACTCGTGATGAGATTTTAGAAGATTGGATAATTGACATATTTAGGGCATGAAAGGATTGCACGGGTCGTACTAGCATGGTACAAATCGTATAAAGGACCCGTAGGACACGCCAGATTTTAGAAGATCAAGTCATGACCACTCCTAAGACTTGTAATAACATTGTACGAGTCGTATCAACCTCTATCTCCTGAGAAGACCAGAAGCTGCAGACTAATACTATAGAAGTATACCATGACTCATAGCAACATGCTACGACTCAGAGGTTGTCTCGACGACAGAATCTCTGTTAATTTAGGAAAGAATTTCATTAATTGTATAAATAGTTTCAGGTTATTTTCCTTAAGAAGACTGAGCTGTTCAATTGTAATTGTTATTTTTGGGTTTTCTAAACATTAATTGGAGAGAAAACAAATGAATTACTTGGAGATTTTTTTATCATTGTGTTCTTGACTTTCAAAATTGGACTGTGCAATTTATCATTGGACTTTTCTTCCATCAATACTGTAAGTGTTTAATTTTGTTTTCTTCTTTGAAACCTGATTTCTTTCTTGCAATCATGAATAGCTAAACCCACCATAACTAGGGTTGTGGGAACCATGATGGAATAACAAACTAGGGTTAACACAAAGTGATTCTAAGTCAATACGAATGCTTGTATTATTTTCTTCTTCATGATTAATGTTTCTTAATGGTGCGCAACATTAGGACTAGCCCGAATTCTTTGTTTTCTTGAATTTGGAGAAGTAGAGTTTAGGAAAAGAGTAGAACAACAAAGTCTTAAAATTAAGTTTCATTGAATAACTTGAGCTGCGGTCGCCAGAAAGTTAATTTGGAACTATTGATAAAAGTTAAAATGAAATTAATCGCGAGATATAACCCGATAATTGAGTATAGTTATCCAATAGAGGCGAATTAGTCATTTAGATGATAGTTTATCAGTTCCACGGGCTATGTATTGGAGTATATCATGAGTGTAACAATCCAACCTAGTTAAGAAGCCATGGGGAACACTTTCCTGGTTAATTGCATAAATTTGATCACAACACCATTTCACAACATTGTCACTTGATTATTTTTTCTTAAACCCCCTTGGAAAATAATTGAACTAAAATCCTGAATACTAGCATTAGTCTATATCTTGACCATATTGCCTCTAGGATCGATCCCAACCTTAGTTGGGTTCTTTATTAAAAATGTTCTTGTTATACTTTTTTAGGGGTGTAATTTGAGCGTTATCAAACCAACAACCAATTTGGGTTTATCACCCGCATTTGTAACAATCGTCCCACTCCTTGTGACTACCACCATGCAATGGCCATCTTTCTTTGGATTCAACATAGTGTCACTAGGAAGGGCTTCCTTCATTCTTGGATTCATTTGGGTGGAAAGTGGTTCATTTGGGCTTCCAAGTGTTTGATTGAAGCTGCCACGCCCCAAAATTGGGGTAGGGTGTGACTAGTTCTCAACTCTAAAGTGACCGAGAAATCGACTATATAGCATCTGAACTGTAACCCTTAGTCCAAAAAAGCCACTTGTCACAGTCAATCATAACATAGAAATGGACCGACCATGTCTCAACAAACATAACAAAGACAATGTGTCGATAAGGCCATAATAGAAACGAAAATAAACTACAGAAGGGAAGGCAGGCAACAAACTAAACTGAAACTAAACAACTGTACGACTACTCCACAAAAGCCTTTAGAAGAGTAAATAATACTGAATGGATGGGACAGGACCTCGGCCTACCCATATGCATTATCAAAACTAAGAATGACTAAAACCAAACATAGGACTTCTAAAGGAAAGGAGCATACCAACTCTCTACTGAATTGGGCTCCTACTGCAACAGTCGATCTGATCCCCTATCTGGACCTACAACATGATTGCAGGAGTCCCCAAGCGTAGGGATGTCAGAACAAATAATGCACTGGTATGTGAGATTGAAATCTATAAATAAAGCAATGCCAAAGATAAACTGAAGCAGAGAAGGGAATCACGACAACTTGACACCCTGGAGCCTATCAACATAAATAATGGAAAACAATAGATGGACATAACTCAAAGGATAGGGTAAAGAGAGATACTCTATAGCTCTGTAACTGACAACCCTATATGCAGAATTTGTGCATGAGTACAACGTAACTGACTCATATGCCAACACTTCCAATACTTGGACCGGAGTTCATGAGAATTGACTCGGTGGCAACCTGGTATTTGTGACCAGGATTTGAGTGTGGCTACTTGAGAGTCGGACTAGGACTTTAAGATTTTCCTAATACTTAGACCACGACTTTATACGGTCGACCTGATACTTGGACCAGTATTTTCATACATAATCCTTTGCACAATCAGCCATCTAATACTCAAACTAGAGAGGGTGTGTGGCATCTCACATTCAGCCATCTGATACTCTTACCAGAGAGGGCATGCGGTAAACACAATGCAAATCATGCAAATGAGAAAAATGGTACATAGACCAGCAACTGAACAATGCAATATAACTGACTCAGGTAACGGTTCCAACTCAGAGGACCAACTGAAGATAACACCCCTAGCAACTGATAGAAGGGGATATAAAATATATCTTGACTTGGAAGCTTAACATAAACTTGTGACTCAAGGAACATGACCCTAGACCTCACTTACGGGTTCTTACAGCCCACTTTGGATACTTAGACCCAACTTTGGAAAAATCGGAATCCACGTAAATACTTGGATTCAACTTAGAAATATTAGACTCAACTTGAACTCAACTTGGAGTACTTAGGCTTAATTATAGGTGCTTAGCATCGATATTTGCTTAACTTAAAATATGATAATCTGGTAACTTTTCAGTAGCTTAAGGATTAGGAGTTATGGAATCTCTTTTAAGCCTTAAGAAATTTAAAACATAAATACATAAATTTAGGTGACCATAATAAGGAATCTCTACATTGGCACCCTCGTTTACCCTTACTAACTTAACATTCGTTCTTAGCCTACGTCATTCTTACATCACCATCTTAACTTAATTTCAAATTTTATACAACGACCAAAATCTCATACATGATAAACATGACATATATAACATAATGTAAAGGAACAGCTAGCAATGCCCACGCTGAGGAGTATCCAACTCGATGTCAAACTATGACAACAATCAACACAATATTATACTTTAAATGCCTCTTTGGGGCTAGGCACAATCTCAACATTTGGCCTCAATAACATGGAACTTAAAGCTTAAATGTATCTTAACATAATGCCTCAACATACATAATATGTTTCCTGTCTTATTTCACCTATAACGGACGATCATGCTTGAAAGAACGACGAACGGGGCGCCTTACATACCTTTCTCCGACAAGCTTTCTTTAGATGACTTTCCTCTTCAAAGACCACCCTTCAACCTCATTAATCTCTTGAATTTATAGGTAAGAAACAAGCTTAATCTCTATCACAATGTGCAGCTAAAATAATTCACCAAATGGCAGTCACAACAACAACAACTCACAGCAACATCAACAATTTTAGCCATTTTCTTCACTTATTTTCACTAGCACTAGAGGAGGAAAAGAAGAGGGAAAATTACCTAAATTCACCTGACATTCTTCCCCACAATGTGAATTATATTTACAGACAAATATACTGTCCAAAATCCTAAGAAAAATAAACAAGAACTCAGCTTAAAAGCAGTTCCAACGGCAGCTCACTTAGCAGCCAAATGTCCAGCTTCTTGCTTGCAAATTGAGGGGTTTAAAGAGGGTAAAATACTTACATTTCCTCTTTCTTTAATACCCATTCGAAGAATAACATATAGGCAGTATAACCAGCTTCAAAACGCAGAAAATCTCTTCCAGTTCACTGCCAAAACGAGCTCCAAAACAATTACCAAAATGGCAGCCCACAAGGCTTCCACGGCCTAGCTTTGGGTAGGATTTAATACAAGTTTAGTAGCTAGAATAACTTACACTTTTTCTTGATTTAGTATTTGCTAAGAGAGGAGTGTTCTCCTTCAATTGTTTCCATAAAAAGCAGCACCTTGGCTGTCCAAAACGAAGCAAAACAGCCAACAAACACACCATCTTTACCTTGCAAATGAACTCTTAACTTGTCTTGTGTTTTGATGGAATTTAACTTAATGTTTCCTCTTCACTTTGCCTTAGTTGCTGGAAATATAGAGAGAATATAGGGGTGGAAAGAAGCAACTTAAATCTGGAAATTTATTAAATGATTCAAGAAAAGATCAAATGATATAAAGGGGTTGGAGGCGATTGAATAGGAAGCATGGCACGCTGGACAACGTGCCAATCCAGCAGGATGTCATGCTCGCCAGCACCCTAGTTGGCCAGCCCATGCCCGACCGACCTTTTCCGTCACGTCATCTATGTACTCGACCCTCGACACTTTCTATCATTTACACTCCAAATGCCTTAATTTTATTGATCTAAATACTCCACATCCGTAGTCAAGTAACAACAACATACTTATGATACCTTTTAATATCGAAACCATTTTTGGGGTGTAACATCCCCCCTCCCCTTGGCAACATTCCTCCTCGAATGAGAATTAACTTCGGTTGACACGCTTAAAAATACATACTGAATAACTTAATTATCAAATAACTACCTCAATATCACATCAATATCATGAACAGGTGAGGGTACTTCTTCTTCATTTCTTGCTCAGCCTACTATATTACTTCATTGATGTTATTAATTTGCCACAACACTTTAACTGAGATGACTTCTTTGATATGAATTTTCCCGACTTACTGATTAAGAGAAACCAGGACCTCTGCATAGGTCATCTTCTCAGAAATCTGAACATCATCGATAGGAAAAATACGAGTTAGGTCACCTATATACTTTTGCAACACGACACATGAAATATTAGGTGGACTGTTGCTAGCTCTGGCAGCAACTCCAACTCATAGGCTACCTTGCTTAACCTACAGATAACTCTGTAAGGCCCAACATATCTAGGTCTAAGCTTGCCCTTTCAGCCAAATCGCATGATTCCTTTCATAGTCGATACCTTTAGAAAGAACCAATCATCAACAACAAACTCTAGCGCTTGACGACATACATCAGCAATAAAATTTATTTGTTCTGAGCTGTCTGAAGTTGATCTCTGATGAGTTTTACTTTCTGAATAGCTTGTTGCACTAGATCTGGCCCTAATAGTTCTTCTTCACTAAGTTCGAACCAACCCATGGGTGAACTGTACTTTCGCCCATACAAAACTTCATACGGGGCCATCTGAATACTCACATGGTAGTTGTTATTGTAGGAAAACTCTATCAAGGGTATATGATCATCCTAGCACTCGCCAAAATCTAATACACAAGCACGCAACATATCTTCAAGCATCTGAATAGTGCGTTCAGCCTGTCCTTCTATCTGAGGATGAAATGTTGTACTGAGGCTTACCTGACTACCTAGGCCTTTCTAGAAAGATTTCTAGAAGTTTGATGTAAATTGTGCGCCTCTATTTGAAATAATGGATAAAGGAATGCCATGTAGATGAACTATCTCGTGGATATATAGCCTGGCATAATCTTTCGCTACATAAGTGGTCATGACTAGTAAAAGGTAAGCTAATTTAGTCGATCTATCAATTATTACCCAAATGAAATCACACTTCCTGCTTGTTTGTGGCAACCCAGTGATAAAGTCCACATTAATCACCTTCCATTTCCAGGCTGGAATCTCTATATTCTACATCAGAACTCCAGGACTCTGATGGTTAATCTTCACCTGGTGGCAATTAGGACTCTAAGTCACAAAACCTTTAATGTCCGTTTTCATGTCGTTCCACCAGTACAACTGTTTCAAATCATAATACATTTTTGTGGCCCCTAGATGTATTGAATACCGAGATTAATGAGCTTTACTTATAATTTTCTCCCATAGCTTGCCCACATTTGGCACACATAAACGAGTCCAGTATCTGAGGACTTTATCTGGCCCACATATGAACAAGGACTGCTTCTGCTATGAAATGCTATCTCTTAGAACTACCAATTCTAGATCCTCATGTTGTTGCTGCTTAATTTTTGACACCAGGGAAGATTTTGTAGTGTTCTGAACTCCCACACCTCCATCTTCAATATCTAGCAGTCGAATATGCAGATTAGGTAACTGCCTTATATTCTTTACCATTTCAACTCTGTCAGCTTCTATATCATTTAAACTATCCATAGACTTGGGGCTTAATGCATCGACCACATCAATAGCTTTGCCAGGGTGGTACATGCTAACATCTTAATCTGTCACCAATTCCAACCACCTTCTCTATCGTAAATTCAACTCCTTCTGTTGGAATAGGTATTGAAGGCTCGTATGATTTGTAAAAATATCAATATGTACCCCATATAGATAGTGATGCCAAATCTTCAGCGCAAACACCACCATTGCAAACACTAGATCATGGGTAGGGTAATTCCTCGTGCTTCCTTAGCTTCCTTGAAGCATAGGCAATGACCTTGTCGTATTGCATCAAAATCGAGCCGAAGACAACCCTGAAGCATCACAATAAACCACATAACCCTCTGTACCTCCTGGAAGAGTCAAGATAGGTATCAAAGCCAACCTATCTTTCAACTTCTGAAAACTATGCTCACAAGCCTCAGACCACTAGAACATAGCTGCTTTGAGTCAACATTGTCAATGGCTTAGAGATAGTAAAAAATCCTTATACAAACCAATAATAGTAACCTGTCAAACCCAGAAAGGTACGAACCTCTGTAGGATTCAAGAGTCCGGGCCAGCTCTTTACCACCTCAATCTTCTGACTATCTACTCTTATGCATTCAACTGTAATCACATGACCAAGGAAAACCACAAATGTTAGACAAAATTCCCATTTAGAAAATTTAGCATATAACATGTGCTCCTGGAGAGTCTGTAACATAGCTCTCAGGTGATCTACCTGCTCGGCCTCTGATCATGAGTAAATCAGAATGTCATCAATAAAGAAAATCACAAATACATCAAGAAGGACTTAAACACCCTAATCATAAAATCCATAAAAGTTGTTGGGGCATTTTGTCATGACCCGAACATAGACCCGAATCGCAACACGGGACAAAGAGCCCTGAGAGACTCCAAGTCGACCCATGGCATGAACATACATCTCACTCAATCAAATAAAGAGGAATACTCAACATAATAATATAGCGGAAGAATAATCATGACATAACATAGAAAATGGAACACACTTCATACATGACAGCTGGATACTACATGTATTCTGAAAGCCTCTAACATATCTGATGGGATGGGACAACATCCCCAACTAACCCAACAAGTCTAGAAAACTGAACATAAAGGATAACTGATATCAACTGGTCCTCGGGAGATGAGGACTCACCAATGAATTGGATGCTTAACTCCGGGAACGAGTTTATGACGGTGCTGGGTCTGAAGATAGGAGCCTGTATCATGAAACGATACAACATAAAGTATGCGGTCAGTACGTAAAATGTACCGAATATGCAAGGAAAGTAAAACGGACATTAAAATACTTAAAAGTCTATAAGAATAGGACATCATGCTCATAACATAAATATTATAATATAACATAAGGCTCAAGGTTTTCAAAACATTCTTAAACCAGTCATAATCATAATAATATGAGAAAAGCTTCATTAAGCGTAACTTGAGCCAAAATAATATGAATATAACCATTCATAAATCGTGAGGAACAATGGGAGGACTCGTCTTGACCGACACCATCATGGTAGAGACTTACATGATGCTCCAACTATCTCACTCAAGTGGGCAGAGTCGTCACAGGCGCTCCAGGCAAGGAACATGCAGTAGGTGATACTTGAACATGTGGGCATTGCCCAATACCTTAACATCCTTGAAAATACTAAATTTCTTTGAAAACATGACTATAAACATGGTTAACTTGAAAATATGCTTTTCATCAATAATATCTCATCATACATGAACATTTATCATAAATCTCAACTTTCATAAACTTCTCATAAATGGGCATTTAGATTTATAAGTCTTGAAACATGATTTTAATGGAAAAACAACGTAAAACTTGCCCATGAATCATAATTCAATAGTAGAAACACCTTTAAATCAACCCATGTAGTAAATTAGAAATTTCATGCATTGGGTTTAAACCCCACACAAACGACATAGGAATTTCATGATTTAGAGAGAGATTGGGCATGGGTGTGAACATATTCACCCATTCATAACCTTACATACCTGGGAAAGATTTGATTTTAACACTCCTTTATTTCCCAAAGAAAGATTGAAGGAAAGCTTGAAGAAATCTAACTTGATCACCTCCTAAATCCCTTCAATATGCATGCATGGATGTGAATGAGCCTAGGATAGATTTTCCTCTCCTAAAACACTGAATTTTGAGCCTTAAACGACGTAGTGTAGGACCCTAGGACTTAAAAATTATGAAAATACCCTTAATGAATTTCCTGAAAATTCTGCACTGTCGTGACCACCGGCAATCCTACGGGTTGTACCAGGATACCACGACTCGTGGTATCCGTCCGTTACATCCACTGCCAATTCTTAACTTCTTGGATTGTAACACCACGACTCTACAGGATGAGTCGTTACAACAAACAACGGTCCGTCTCATATTCCCGTTATTTCCCCCTGACGAATTGCACTTGGGCTTTCCCACGAGCCACACCACCACTCGTGCCTCCTTCCAACAAGTTGTGGTTTCCATCCGTCACCTCGACTAGAGATTTTCCTACTCCTTCCCATGGTTACTTACCACGATCCGTTGTTGCTCATGATGAGTCTTCCTTCGACCCGTTACTTCCTCCTAGACTAAGGGCCAATCTCACCACAACCACAAACAAAGACTCATGACATCAAACCATGGGTCGTTCCTTGACCCGTTACTCCTAACTTTGACCCTGTTATACCTTACCATGAACACCTCCTACGGATCATTGGTGGAACCAACGATCCGTTACATCACCCGTTCTGTGATAATTTTCCAGATTTCTGCCAACTTCTATTTTCAAATTTTCGGGTCTAGTCTTAGGCGCTTCCGGGGTATTACACATTTGTAAGCCCAAATGACATCACCAAGAACTCATAGTGGCCGCATCTGGTTTTAGAAGCAGTCTTAGGGATATCAACTTCCCTAACCCTTAATTGATGGGGCTCGGACCTCAAATCAATCTTTGAGAAGCATCTGGCACCCTGTAACTGATCAAATAGATCATCAAACCTAGTGAGCGGGTACTTGTCCTAAATCATCACCTTATTCAGCTGCCTTTTGTCGATACACATCCTTAGCGACCCATCTTTCTTTCCCACAAAGAGCACTAGTGCAACCCAAGACAATACACTAGGCTGAATAAAACCTCGAGAAAATCTCTCAGCTGCTCCTTCAACTCCCTTAGCTCTATCGGATCCACTCGATAAGGAGGGATCGATATGGGTTGAGTACCTAAAAGTAGATCAATGTAAAAGTCTATCTCCCTTTCAGAAGGAATTCTAGGTAATTCCTAGGGAAAGACTGCTGAAAACTCACTCAATACTGGAACTGACTGGAAAGTCACTAGCTCGCTAGCGTAGTCTCTAACACGAATTAAGTGAGAAATGCAGCCTTGGACACTATCTTTTTGGCCTTAAGGTATGAAATGAACTTACCTTTAGATGTAGTGGCATTTCCCCTCCATTATAGAATTGGCTCGTCCAGAAATTGGAATCTAATAATCTTTGCTCGGCAATCAATATTAGCATAACACGCCACTAACCAATCTATGCACATGATAACATCAAAGTCTACCATTTCAAGCTTAACTAGATCAGATTAATGTAGATTCATCACATACTCGAACAGTACAACCATGATACACTCTTTTAGCTAACACAGATTCGCCAATTGGTGTAGATACAACAAATGGCTTAGCTAACAATTTAGCAGTTATCTCCAACTGAATCACTATTAGAGGAGAAACACACGAAAGAGTAGAGCTTGGATCAATCAAAGCATAAATAACATGGGAGAAAATAATCAAAGTACCTGTAACAACATCAGGATATGACACTTGGTCCTTGTCACGACCCAAGTATGGGCCCCAGACTAACATATGGGACCTAGAACCACGAATAGCTCCAAGCTAACCCATTACATATGTGTAACATGATTAAGAGCATATCTAAGCGGATAGTAAATCAAGAGAGAGCATAAGCATAAGTCTACAACATGTCATAAAGAAAAAATATTGACCACAAGTCTACCCTGCTAAAATATCTAACCTAACTGTCTAAAAAGCCTCTAGTCATAGGATGAGTGGATAGGTCAACACCCCCAACTAGCTCACTAAGCCTAAAACTGAAATGTATAGAAATAAAAATGATATACTGCTAAACGTCCTCAAAAGATGAGGACTCACCCAAACAGGGACTGAGCCGGATTGCTGCAGAATCAGGACTAACGTCGAGATTGGGGCTAGTCACCCCAACTTATATTGTTAAATAATATAGGATAGAGTATGTAGTTTGCACATTGAATGTACTATGTATATAGGGTAAGTAAAACATGCTAGTAAATCAGTACAATAGAGATCGTGAATATAGTGGCGTATAAAACATGAAATTCAAATTATAAACAAAACATAACTAGATTCGTGAGTAAAATATCATAAAGCATATTTGAGCCAAATCGCCTATATTTCATAAACATAAACCATGCGTAAAGATCAAGGAACAGTGGCAGATGCGCTTAACTAACACCATCATGAATGAGCACATCATGCCCTAACTATCTCACTCAAGTGGACAGGGCCATCCAAAGCCTTTCCAAGGCAAAGGGTGATCTAGGTGTGATATCACTCATGAAGCCCCATCGGGCTGGGGAAAATGCTTTCTTAAGAGGCCCCAAATAATGAATATGTATACCTACGACAGCAAATAGTTATGATACCTGGGTCTTTGGAATCTCCAGTTACTCAATGCTAAATACTACTACACATGCTCATATAACTGGGCCCTCAATGAGGCAAAACATGAGAACATCATTATAAGGCACTTTAGTTATAGATATCATGAATGTTTAAACTTCTGACGAGCCTTGGCTTAAATCTCTTTAAACCATTCTTACGAGCCTTTGCTCAAAACATCACTTAAAACTTCTCTTAGGAGTCTTGACTCTAAAACATCTCTTTAAAGTTTAACATGTAAGCCTTGGCTAAAATCATGTATAAATGAAAATTTATAGTAGAAAAAATACATCACATTCATAAATCATGGATTCAAACTTAAAAGAATCACTTTCGTTGAAGATCATGATAGATTTCATAGAAGTTGGGTCAAACCCTAGTTTTTAATAAGTCATGCTTGGAGAATTGGATTTCATAAATATAGATGAAATTGGGCATGAGGATGGAAGAATTTCCCCATTCATGATCCCACATTCCTGGGTTTATTTATTGACTTGGCTTGAAGACCTAAGAGGAAATTTCAAAGATGGAACTGAAGAACCTTAGCTTGTCTTGAGAGCTTGATTTCCCAACTATGGTTTTTTGAATAATGTGAGGACTTAGGCTAGGTTAAACCCTTTAATACACCCGTTAAGAAACAAAAATTACACCACTTAGGAGTTTAAAGCTTTTAAAAGTTACAAAAATATCCCTGAGACTCGCACTTAAAAACTGTCCGATCCAGTCGCTGCAAGTCGTTCGTTGTCATCACGACTCATGGTGACAGTCGTCACATGCCAACCTGATTTCCACTTCTCTGATCCTCATAAAATAGGCACCCATCATGACTCATTACTGGATACTAGTAGTTGTCCCATAATTCACGGTGAGTGGACAAATCTTGCATTTCCTCATATTCTCCACCCTATGGCTCCAGACCATGATCTGTTACAAGATATCACTAGTCATCACTTGACTCATTGGTTTAGTACAAATCCATCTACCTCTAGGCCTTCTCGGGATGCGTGACACCGGGACCCATCACTACATCCAATGAATCATACCATGAGTCATCAACACTAGGCCATGAGGGGTTGCTGACTTATCTCGACTCCTCCCCAAAACCATTCAAGTCACACCACAACTAATACCATCAATCATTCTATGGGATTTTGCATATTTTTTCTGTTGGTTCTACTTCATGTCTAGGGTTTGATTTTTTAAAGAATTTTTTAGTGTTACATTATCTTGGCTGGGAATATTCATCCCCAAATATGGAAAAAACATATAAGAAAGGTAGGGAAGGAACTGCAATCCCAAACTAAATCTCTACAACTGAAAACTGACGGAGTGACTGACTCCGGAAATGAAATTCATGATTGAGTTGAATTCATGAAACATACATACATTCTATGACATGAAAGAAGCTGAGAGACATGAACGACATGAAACTGAATAGAGTACTAAGGAGGAAACTATACCTCAAGCTGGAACTGATATGGAAGGGAACAGGTGCTGGTATCTAGCCATCATATCTACTTTGGATTCCCACGTAGCTCCCTCGACTAACTTATTTCTCCACAAAACCTTCACTAAAGCTACCTCCAAGTTTCTCAACTTTCAAACTTGACGATCAAGGATTTGAACCAAAACCTCCTCAATGGTAAGACTGCTCTTCACACCAAAGCTCTTTACCAGAACAACTAGAGCTGGATCACCAATTCACTATTTCGACAAGGATACACGGAAAACTGGATGCACTGATGTTAACTCGGCGGGTAACTCTAACTCATATGCCACCTTGCCAACCCACCTCAGAATCCTATAAGGACTAACATATCGGCGGCTGAGTTTTCCTTTCTTATCGAACCCCATAACTCCTTTCATAGAGGACACCTTTAGAAATACCCAATCATCGACCTCAAAATAAGGCTTTCTCCGCCTAACATCCGCATAGGATCTCTGCTGACTCTGAGCCATTTTCAGCCTTTCTCTAACAAGGTAAACTTTCCTCATAGCCTCATAGATTGAATCTGGCCCTATCAATGTAGACTCACCTACCTCAAATCATCTGATAGGTGATCTACACCTCTACCCATAATGAGCCTCAAATGGAGCCATCTGAATACTGGAGTGGTAACTATTATTATAGGAAAACTTAATGAGAGGCAAGTGATCATCCCAACTACCTTTGAAATTGATCACGCAAGCGCTCAACATGTCCTCTAATGTCTGATTGGTACGCTCAACCTGGCCATCTATCTGTAGGTGAAAAGCTATGCTAAGCTTCACCTGAGTGTCAATGTCCTTCTAAAACAATCTCCAAAACTATAAAGTGAACTAAGTACCCCTATCAGAAATAATGGACAAAGGGACTCTATGCAACGTGACTAACTCCGAAATGTAAATTGTAGCATAGTCCTTGATTGAATTTGTAATCTTAACTAGTAGGAAATATGCTGACTTAGTCATTCGATCTACAATCACCTACATAGAATAATACTGTCGGTGTGTACGAAGCAACCCTGTAACGAAGTCCATGTTTATCTTTTCCAACTTCCAAGTGGGAATACTAATATCTTGAAGCATACCTCCCAGTCTTTGATGCTCCACTTTCACCAGTTGATAGTTAAGACACTTAGCCACAAATTCTGTGATGTCGTTCTTCATCCCATTCCACCAATGAACTTCCTATAGATCACGGTACATCTTGGTGGAACCTGGACAATAGAATACCAAGAGCCATGAGCCTCATATAACATTCGATCTCTCAAGTTATCTATACTCGAAACACACAAATGACCCTGATATGAGAGTATACCATCTCCCCCTTGGGAGAAAACCTCTACTTTCTGATTCCGAATAGCTTCCTTCAATTTAACCAAGATAGGATCTTCACCTTGTGTTTCTTTAACTTTGATCACCAATGAATATTTCGACCCATTCTATACGATAACATCGCCATCAGCTGAATCAATAAGGCGAACCCCCAATCGAGTAAGCTTATGAATATCCTTCCCCAACTCCTTTCTCCTATCTTTAACATGAGACACACTATCCATGACAACCTACTAAGGGCATCCACCACTACATTTGCCTTTTCCGGATGATAAAGAACACTCATGTCATAATCCTGGAGAAGCTCTAATCATCTCTTTTGATGCAAATTGAGATCCTTCTAAGTGAACACGTACTGAAGGATCTTGTGGTCCATGAACACATCCACATGCACCCTATATAAATAGTGCATCCAAATCTTCAGTGCAAACACCACTACTGCTAACTCAAGGTCATGCATCAGATAATTCTTCTCATGAGTCTTAGCTATCTCGAGGCATAAGCAATGACCTTGCCATGCTGCATCAACATACAACTAAGGTCAATCCTGGAAGGTCACAATATACCACTAAACCATCAGTACCCTTGAGTAGGGTCAGAACTGGAGCTGAAGTGAGTCGAATCTTTAACTCTTGAAAGCTTTTCTCAAAAGTATCGAACCATTGAAACTTGAACTTTTCTAGGTCAACCTAGTCAAAGGTGCTACGATGGATGAAAATCCCTCTATGAACCACCTATAATAGCTAGCTAAACCCAAAAAGCTCCTAATATCAGTAGGACTGATAGGTCTAGGCTAGTTATTCACTTCCTCTATCTTCTGAGAGTCTACCTGCACACCCTCACCAGACAGCACATGACCCAAGAATTCTACTGAGTTTAGGAAAAACTCACACTTGCTAAATTTAGCAAACAACTGACAGTCCATGAGAGTCTACAACACAATCCTCAAATGAGCAGCATGATCGTCCTTGCTCCAAGATTATATGAGGATATCATCTACGAAAACAACAACGAACATATACAACTACTTCTTGAACACCTTGTTCATCAAATCCATAAAAGTTGTAGGAGCATTCATTAGTCCAAAAGACATAACTATAAACTCATAGTGACAATACCAAGTCCTGAAAGTTGTCCTCAAAATGTCACTCTCCCTTACTCTGAGATGGTGGTAGCCGAATCTGAGGTCTATCTTTGAAAAGAACTTGACACTCTGAAGCTGATCGAACAAGTCATCAACCTTGGCAATGGGATACTTATTTGTAATAGTGACTTTGTTCAATTAACGGTAGTCAATACACATTATGAGAGAATCATCTTTTGAACAAAAAGGACTGGAGCACCCCATTATGACTTACTAGGCCTGATGAAACCCTTATTTATGAGGTCTTTCAACTACTCTTTCAACTCCTTTAGCTCGACTAGAGCCATCCTATAATATAAGGAGGGATGTATATGGGTTGCATATCAGGGAGAAAGTCAATACCGATGTAGAACAGGAACTGACTGAAGAGTTAGGGTCCCAGATGTATATCTAGAAACACCTCCGAATACTCACATACAACAGGAACTGACTGAAGAGTTAGGGTCCCAGATGTAGAATCCTTGACTTGAACTAGATGGTACACACAACCCTTCGTGATCATCTACCTAGCCTTAAGATAGGAGACAAAGCGATCTACAGGCACTGCTGAACTACCCTTCCATTCTAGGACTTGTTCCCCCAGAAATCAAAACTCTACTGATCCGGTTCTACAATTAACTGAGGCATAACATGCATAGAACCCATCCATACCGACGACACCAAAATTGGTCATGTATAATTCTAGTAGGTCGATTGAGGTGACTTTCTGAAGAACTGTGATAGGGCAATTTCTGTATACCCATCGAGCTATAACTAACTCTCCGATAAGAGTAGAAATTGGGAAGGGTTCTGATATGATTTCAATACTGACACCGAAACTGATAGTAACATAGGGAGTCATGAAGGATAATGTGGATCCTGGATCTAGCAATGCAAGAACATTAGATGGAAACTCGTAACATACTAGTAACCACATCGGGTGAGCACTCCGGCTCCTGACGGGATGAAAGTGCATAAAATTTGTTTTGGCGCTGCCCTCCACTTACACTGGTAGATGCACCCTATTAAGATGGGCGAGCTGTTGGAGCTGTTGAAGCGGTGGATGGGGCATAGCCTCTACCATTATCCTATCTAGCTGAAGGACAATCCTTGCGCATGTTTCTGGGCTTCCCACATCCGAAGAAAACATCTAAGCCAATCAAACACTCTCTTGGGTGCTTCCAACCACACTTCCTACAAGCCGGGAAGGTGTATTCCCTTGTTATTCTCCTCTGATGTCTAGAGCCTAACGCTTTGCCTCTCTGATCCCCTCTCGGCCTTGATGGAACACTGACCGATGATGAAGCTAGGGCTGGTGAGCTTTGATGGAACTGTGGGTGATGTCGACCACCTGATCTCTACTAGAAATACTCATAGCTCCTTGTCCTGACCCTATTGGCCTCTCTCTCCCTTTTCTTCATCTACTCCTCGTTTATCTTCTAAGCATACATCATTAGTAAAGAGATATCTATGTCTCAAATCAGCCTGGTGATCTTGCACTCCTTTACCAAAGAATCCATAACCCCGTTCATGAACTTGCTCATACGAGCTCTTGGATCAGCAACCATTTCTGGGGCATAATTTGATAGTTGGGTGAACTTCACGGCATACTCTTAAACAGTCATATCATTCTGTTTCCAATTGACGAACTCCGCTGCCTTTGCTTCCCTCAACTCTCAAGGAAAGAACCTGTCTAAGAAAGATGTAAAAAACTCATCCCAATCAATGGGACTGCACCAACTCCATGAACCTCTTTCCACTACCAGAACCATATGTGAGCACCCCCTTCAGCTGGTAGGAGGCCAAGTTCGCACTTTCCTCTCCTAAAAATTTGGGTAATCTTTTGGACCTCCTCAATGAACTCCTATGGATCATCATCAACCTTTGACCCATGAAACTCAGGTGGGTTCATCTTGGTGAAGTCTCGCACCCTGGCTGCCGCTGCATTCCCATTTTGATTCACATGGGCAACCGCTTACTGGTTGACCTAGGTTGTCATAGCTTGGGTGAACATCTTGAAAGTAGCCCTGAACTCATCTTCAATCACCTGCTTTGGCAAGGGAACATTTGGGGCTAGTGGGGCTGGTTGATGCTCATTCCCATTAACATTATAGTTTCCTTTCCTTCTTCCATTGACTTAGTGAGGAAATATTTCTACAAACATGTATAGCACGAGTTAGAAGGATAGAGAGGGGAACTTCATAGCGCGAGACAGAATCATGAAAGAAGGAAAGCTTCTTGAAGTATCTTGTAACCTCTTCCTTATAAGTGTGGCGTGCTTCACATCCATGAAAAAGACTCTACTTAATGAAACCTAATGCTTTGATACCAAGTTTGTCACGACCTGAGCATGGAACCTGAATCGAGACACGAGATCTAGAACCACGAATGGCTCCAAGCTAACCCATGACATATGCATGACATGATTAAGAGAATATCTAAGTAGAAAGTAAATCAAGAGCAAGCATAAACAAAAGTCTACAACATGTTATAAAGAAAAAATGGAGACCACAAGTCTACAATGTTGAAATATCATAACTATCTGAAAAGCCTCTAGTCATAGGATGAGCGGATGGGACAACACCCTTGATAAGTCTAAAACTTAAGTGTGTAGACTTAAAAACATCATACTACAAAACGTCATCAGAGGATGAGGACTCACCCAAATAGGGGCTGAGCTGGACTACTTGGGAGCGAGAGTAATATCGAGACTAGGGCTGGTCACCCAAACTTATATCATGAAATAATATAACGAAGAATATCCGGTCAGTACTTTGAATGTATTGAGTATATAAGGTAAGTAAAACATGCTAGTAAATCAGTAAAAAAGAGATCATGAGTATAGTGGCATACAAAACATGAGATTCAACTTATAAACTGAACATGACTGAATTCGTGAGTAAAACATCATAAAGCATATTCGAGCCAAATCGTCATATTTTTTAAACATTAACCGTGCATAAAAGATCAAGTAACATTGGGATATTCTCTTGACCGACACCATCATGTATGAGCACATGATGCCCAACTATCTCACTCAAGTGGGTAGAGCCGTCCTAGTCCTTGCCAGGGAAAAGGGTGATCATGGCGCTTTATCATTCGTGATGCCCCATCGGACTGGGAAAATGCTCTCTTGAGAGGCTCCAAATAATAAATATATATACCTATGATGGCACGTAGTTATGAGATGTGGTTCCTCGGAATCCCCAGCGTACTCGGTGCTAAATACTACTCCAAAAATACATGCTTATGTAATTGGGCCTTCAATGAGGCAAAATATAAAAACATCATTATAAAAAACTTTAGTTAAAGATATCATAAATTTTTAAATGTCAAATGATCCTTGGCTCAAATATCTTTAAACCTTGCCTATGAGTTGGCTCAAAATGCCGCTCAAAAGTTCTCTTAGGAGTCTTGAATCTAAAACATCTTTTTAAAGTTTAACTAGTGAGCCTTGGCTAAAATCATGGATTCATGAGAATTTCTAGTAGAAAACGTACATCACGTTCATAAATATGGACTCAAACTTAAGAGAATCACTTTCATAGAACATTATGATCAATTTCGTAGAAGTTGTGTCTAACACTATTTTTTCATAAGTCATGCTTAGAAATTTGGATCACGTAAGTAGAGAATTTTACATGAGGGTGGAAGAATTTCCCCCAGTCATGACCCCATATACCTAGGTAATTGACTTCTTGACCTGACTTGAAGACCCAAGAGGAAATTTGGAAGATGGAAGTGAAGAACCCTAGCTTGTCTTGAGAGCTTGCTTTCCCAACTATGGTGTTTTGAATAGAGTGAGGACATAGGATAGTTTAAGACCCTTAATAAGCCCTTAAAGAAACAAAACATGACGCTACTTGGGACTTAAAATCTTAGAAAGCTACAAAAATTACCCCTAAGACTTGCACTTGAAAACTATCCCGTCCAGTCGCCACAAGTCATTGGTTGTCACCACGACTCATGGTGACAGCCATCACATGCCAGCCTGATTTCCATTTCTCTGATCCTCATACAAAAAGCAACCATCACAACTCATCACTAATAGTAGGAGTTGTCCCATATTTCATGGTCAGTGGACAAATCTTGCATTTCCACTTATTCTCCACCCTACGGCTCTAGAACATGACCCATTATAAGATCTCATGAGTCGTCACTTGACTCGTAGGTTCTAGTACACATTCCCTTAGTCTATGGCCTTCTCAAGATGAGTGACACCATGACTAATCACTATATCCAACGACTCGTACCATGGTCATCATCACTGGTCCAGGAGGTATTGCTGACTTACCACGACTCCTCCCCACAACCCGTCTAATCACACCATGACTCATACCACGAGTCCTTCTGTGGGATTTTTTAGATTTGTTTTTGTTGGTTCTACTTCATGTCTAGAGTTTGATCTTAGAGACTTTTGGATTGTTATAGTCCTGGCAACCACCTAGAGCATCCTGCATTGTCCCTAAACCAGAGGCTTCCCCTTTTTACCCTTACCACAGCCTGCTACAGGCTGAAAGCTATGCTTAGGAGGTCGAACTGAGGGTGATGATGTTGATGCTGAACCTGGAGGCTCCGCAGTATCACCTCTAGTCCTCATCGGACATTGTCGCATATAGTGGTCAGCCTGTCCATACTGATAGCATACATTTTGACCCAAACGGCACTGCCCTGGATCACTTCTATAACACTGAGCACATGGGCGTATCGAAGGTCTCTCTTGTCATCGGGTGTCACTCCCCAAAAGTAGGGTAGGGCGCAACTGGCACATGATTCATGGTCGATCGAGAAGCCGGCTATATAGCATCTATAAATGTAACACTAAGGCTGACCAAGCCACCTGCCACAACCAACCAAGATAAATACTGGGCCAATAATGCCTTGACAATTATAAATATGCAACCTCGAAAGCCGACAAGGCTACAATAAAGCTAAGTAAAGCAATGAAAAACCAATACGACTACACAACCCACACTACTAGACAAACTAGTCCACATCAGTCTCTACAGAGTAAACAAACTGAAATGCACGGGACAGGGCCCCGGCCTACCAATGCTGTACACAAAACTGAAAATAATCAAAACTAGGACATGGCTCCTGGAAGAGAGGAACATACCATTATTCTGCTGAAATCTGGCTCCTACTACGTCCGATGATCTAAGCCTCGGCCTGTACCTACAACACGATTGCAGGAAGGGTCCCAAGATGAAGGGACGTCAGTACGAATAAAATGTACTGGTATGTAAGGCTGAAAACTATAAACATGTAAGATAAAAATGATAACTAGGCTAGAAATAAGGACAAGTAATAACCCGGAATCCTGAAAACAGAAACCTGACAGTAACTCATTATTGAAGTGTAAATGCAACCATCTAATGCACAACAAAGACTATAATTGAAATTCCAGCAGGCATTCAACCATAAAATCTATATAAAATTCATTTAGCTAGTGTACCACACTGGGGTAAAAATAAAAATGCCTCCAGCCGTGTACCCTACAGGGGTAAAATCCGTCCAGCCGGTGTACCACACCGGGGTAAAATAACAGGACCTCCAGTCGATGTACCACACCGGGGTAAAATAAATAAATCTTAGACAAAATCATACATGGAGCCTATATGGCTTATACTGGACCAGCTCAATACGTACATCATAGAAATGACGAATACTAAACTTGTGGCCTGCATAGGTCTCCTTCGTAATGCATAACTGGAACTGAGTACATATAACATGTAAAGCTAGAAAATAGAACTTAAATGCATGTATTAAAAACTTGTATAAATCATAAGGAACTACGAATGACCTAAGAGTTTCAACAAAATTTATAGATCGTGTTCAAGGGACATTAGAGCTCAGAAACTCGCTAGCTTGTCTTTCGGCTTAAGGGAAAGGGATTATGAAATCTCCCCTTGGCATGACATATTTCATAACATACACATAAGATAAAGGAAAACCATAACCAGGTAATCCTAATTCGATAAGCTCGTTTACCCTCAATAGCTTGCGATGTCTTTACGTGGCTTAAAATCATTTACATGTCCTCATCTTGGCTCTTTCACCAATTTCAGTTAGCAACCACACCTTTAAACACATCTAGCATCACATATATATACACATGACATACAGTAAGGACCAGCTAACAATGCCCACACTGAGGGGTCTCCAACTCAATGTACAACTATGACAACAATCAACACAATATCACACTTTAGATGTCTCACTTCGGCAAGGCATAATCTTAACATTTATCCTCAATAAAACATGGAACCTTAAAGATTAAATGAAGCTTAACATACTGCCTCAATACTATTAAATAGGTTTCTATCTCATTCGATTCACAACACATGAATCGTGCTTAAAAGAATGATAGGCAGGGCGCCTTACATACGGTTCTCTGATGAACTTTTCTCAAGACGATTTCCTATCTCAATGATTAGCCTTCAACCTCCGTAATCCAGTGGTTTTACAGGCCAACGACAAACTTAATCTATTGCAAAAAAGGCAGCCAAAATAACTAACCAGAGGCATTCACAATAGCAACAACAACACACGGCAACATCAACAACATTTAGCCATTTCCGCAACTAGTTTACACCAAATTTTGAAGGAGAAACAAGAGGGAAATTTTACCTTAGTTTTTATGTAATTCTACCCCTAAATATGAAGTATAATTCCAGCAAAAGAAACAGCCAAAAATCCTGGAAAACAAGCAAAACTCAGCCCAAAAAGAGTCCATCGGCAGCTCACTTAGCTGCCAATTTCTAGATTTTCACCTTGCAATTTGAGAGGTTTAAAAGGGGCGAAATCCTTACCTTTTCTCCTGATTTCAACACCTACTCAAAGATGGATATATAGGAAGTCCAAATAGATTTTGAAACGCAGAAAAACTTCTTCAAAACCTTGCCAAAACGAGCTGCAAAACAGCCCCTAACACACTTGGCAAGGTAATCTCAACTTATCTTGTGATTTTCTTGAACTTTGCTTGAGGTTCCTCCTTGATTTTATTTGTCCTAGCTGCTGGAATAGAGAGAGAAATGGAATCCTTAGAAAGCTGGTTGATTTCGATTTAGTTGAAAATGTTTTCTACAAGTGAAAAATCAGATTTTAAGTAAGTAGGGCAGTGTAGGCGCTAGGGCATCATGCCTGCGTCACCGCTCGAGATGCTTCAGTAAAATGCTCATAACTTCTTACTCCGAACTCCAATAGACAAGAGGTTTGATGTTCTGAAAACTAGACTCAAAGACCTTTAATTGAATATGTCATGCCGCTTTAATTCATTATATATTGGGAGATATGATCATTTAAAATTGACCCTTACTTATGAACTTCACATACTCTTTGGTTTTTTGATCATACACATTTCCTTGTCATCTACGACCAATATACAACCCGTACTTTCCTTAACCTAGCATAAAAACATCAAATAATCACCAAAAATTTTCCAGGGTGTTATATCGGGAACCAGATAGAGCCAACTCTTGTCTTTCCTCAGTCCTCACAATTAAGGTGGTGCACTCTCTGCAGGTTGACTCGGTTGTCTAGGCGACTGAACCCCGGAGTCTCCTCTATAGTCTCTATAAGACCTCGCAGTTCTGGCTTTCTTTCTCTGTTCCTGCCCCTCTATGATTATCATGAATCTATTGAACCAAATCCTCAGCCCTCTGAGTAAAGTCCCTTAGCTGTGGAATGTCCATATGCTCCTGAGTAGATAATCCCAAATAATTACAAGTTATATGAGACCCTAGCCCTCAAAAAAACCTATAAACCCTATCTTTCATTGTTTGAACCATATGCGGAGAATACCTGGCCAAAGAATTAAGCTGGAGGTAATACTCTCGCACACTCATACGACACTGCTCCAAGTGCAAAAATTGCTCAACCCGAGCTTGTCGAAGCTCTTGGGGAAGATACTGGTGCATAAAGGCCTTTGAAAATTCCTCCCACTTAGCTGGCTGCGCATCAGCTCCTCTGGATCAGGTCCAAGCCTCAAACCACAAAATAGCCACATCATGCAGCTTGAATGCTGCCAACACTAACCAACTGTCATTGTGACCTACATCACCTTTAGCACTCTATATGTCTAATTTATAAAGGCCAGGGGGTACTCACTCGAGTTTGATCCGGTAGACAATGGAGAACTCAAACCCAATAACTCATGGGCTCTAGAACTCTTAACCGCATGACCTCTATGTCCCTCCATCACCTTCAATTGTCGCTCTTGTCCAACAGTAATACGAGCCATCAACACGACTACTCCCTCAAGACCCTATCCTTCCGGAGCAACTGGAGGTACCACAGGCACAGGAGGGTCTGCCACTCTATCACCCTCAAGTACTGCTAGTTCAGGAGGAGCTAGAGGTCTATCTTCCACTATTATAGCTGGGGTTGGAGGAACTGTAGCACTTGGGGTAGAGGACTCACTCTAAGCCTCTAGCCTATCTCCCTGATCCACTGGAGGGCAATTAGTACCCTCTCTTATGGCTGTGCCAATCAACATTGTAGTCATTTGCCTCTTCACGATCATACTCTAAAACATAAGATGATTTAAACTTTAGATAACACTTACAACTTCACACAAAAGCATGATCTATTAGTGAATAAACCAAAACAACTCCTAAATGTCCTATAGCCTCCTTATTTTAAGTATGGTTTACAATATACCCATAAGCAAGACTCTACTAGACATAGCTTTGTCGACACCTTGGGACTCAACTTCACTCTGCTACCAATTTTCTCACACCTCAAAACTGGGGTAGAGCGCGACTGGCTCTCGACTCCAAAGTGACCGAGAAACCAATTATATAGCATCTGAAATGTAACCCTTAGGAAAATAGGGCCACCTATCACAGTCAATCATAACATAGAAATGGACCGACCAGGTCTCAACAAATATAACAAAGATAGTGTGCCAACAAGGCCAAAATAAAAACTGAAATAAACTGCAGAAGACCAACCAGGCCACCAACTAAACTGAAACTTAACAATTGTACGACTAGTCCACAAAAGCCTCTAAAAGAGTAAATAATACTGAATGCACAAGATAGGGCCCCAGCCTACCCATATGTACATCAACACTCAAAATGACCAAACCAAACACAGGGCTCCTAAAGGAAAGGAGCATATCAACTCTCCACTAAATCTGGGCTCCTACTGCAATGGTTGATCTAAGCCCTAATCTATACCTTCAGCGCGATTGCAGGAGTCCCAAGGCAGAGCAATATCAGTATAAAGAATGCACTAGTATGTAAGACCGAAAGCTATAAATAAAGAAATGCCAAAGATAAACTGAACCAGATAAGGGAATGGCAACAACGTGACACTTTGGAGCCCGTCAACATAAACAATGACATATAATAGTTGGACATAACTCAGAAGATAGGGTATAGAGAGATACTTTATAGCTCTATGACTGACTACCCTATAAGCAGACTTTGTTCATAAGTATAATGTAACTGACTCATATGCCAACACTTTTGATACTTTGACCGAAGTTCATGAGAATCGATTTGTTGGCTATCTGATACTTGGACTAGGATTTAAGTGTGGCTGCATGATTCTTGGACTGAGATCTTAAGAGTTGTCTGATACTTGGACCAGGACTTTATGCAGCCGGCTTGATATTTGGACTAGGATTTTCATACATAATCCTTCACACAATTGGCCATCAGATACTCAGACCAGAGAGGGCGTGCAGTAAACACAATGCAAATCATGTAAAAGAGCAAACTAATACTTAGACAAGCAACAGAACAATGCAATATAACAAACTCAAATAAAGGGTCCAACTCAGAGGACCAACTGAAGATACACCCTTACCAACAGACAGAAGGGGACACAAAACATATCTTGACCTGGAAGTTTAACATGAATATGAGACTCGAGTAATATGATATTGGACCTCTTATGGGTTCTTAGAACCTATTTTGGATACTTAGATCCAACTTTGAAATACTTGGACTCCACATGAATACTTGGATTCACCTTAGAAAGCTTAGACTCAACTTGAACTCAACTTGAAGTACTTAGGCTTAACTATAGGTACTCAGCATTGATATTCGCTTAAATTAAAACTTGATAATCGGTAACTTGCCAATGGCTTAAGGATTAGGTATTATGGAATCTGTTTGGAGCCTTAAGAACTTTAAAACATACATATATAAAGGTAAGTGACCATATTAAGGAATCGCTACATTGGAACCCTCGTTTACCCTTACTCACTTTATGTTTGTTCTTGGCGTACAACATTCTTACGTCGCCGTCTTAACTTCATTTATAATTTTATACAATGACCAGAATATTGTACATGATCAACATAACATATATAACATAATGTAAAGGATGAGCTAACACGCTAAGGGGTCTCCAACTTTATGTAAAACTACGGCAACAATCAATACAGTATTATACTTTTTAAATGCCTCCTTGGGGCAAGGCACACTCTCAACATCAGGTACTCAGACCAAAGAGGGCGTGCGGTAAACACAACGCAATCATGTAAAAGAGCAAACTAATACTTAGATAAGCAACAAAACAATGCAATATAACAAACTCAAATAAAGGGTCCAACTCAGAGGACCAACTAAAGATAACACCCCTAGCAACTGACAGAAGGGGACACAAAACATATCTTGACCTGGAAGTTTAACATGAATATGAGACTCTACTAACATGATATTGGACCTCTTATTGGTTCTTAGAACCAATTTTGGATACTTAGACCCAACTTTGAAATACTTGGACTCCACATGAATACTTGGATTCAACTTAGAAAGATTAGACTCAACTTGAACTCAACTTGAAGTACTTAGGCTTAACTATAGGTACTTAGCATCGATATTCGCTTAACTTAAAACTTGATAATCGGTAACTTGCCAATGGCTTAAGGATTAGGTATTATGGAATCTCTTTGGAGCCTTAAGAACTTTAAAACATACATATATAAAGGTAACTGACCATATTAAGGAATCGCTACATTGGAACCCTCGTTTACCCTTACTAACTTTATGTTTGTTCTTGGCGTACATCATTCTTACGTCGCCGTCTTAACTTCATTTATAATTTTATATAATGACTAGAATATTGTACATGATCAACATAACGTATATAACATAATGTAAAGGATGAGCTAACATGCTAAGGGGTCTCCAACTTGATGTAAAACTACAACAACAATTGATACAATATTATACTTTTTAAACGCCTCCTTGGGACTAGGCACACTCTCAACATTTTACCTCATTTAAATATTTAAATTAAAGCATAAATGTAGCTTAACATAGTGCGTCAATACACATAAGAAGTTTTCTATCTCATTCAACTTACAACGCGCGAATCGTGCTTGAAAGAACAACGGACGGGGCCCCTTACATACCTTTCTACAATGAGTTTTATTTAGCCAAATTTCCTCTTCAACAACCAGCATTTAACCTCCTTAATCTATTGAATTTATATGTCAGACACAAGCTTAATCTATATCACAATGTTCAGCTAAAATAGTTCACCAAATGGCAGTCACAACAACAACAACACCTCATGGAAACATTAAAAATTTTAGCCATTTTCTTCACTTGTTTTAACTAGCTTTAGAGGGGGGAAAAAGAGGAAAACTTAGTTAACTTTACCTGCAATTCTTCCCCAAAATTTGAATTATATTTCCAGCTGAAGATGTACGGATTTGAATCAGGTGGTACCTATCCCCATCCTGTTTAAGTTCACAGTTCCTCCATCAGTTATCCCTATCTCTTCATCGTTGATCATCTCCATCTCTCTGACCTTTATTCATATCACGAGGACACCAAGGTGTTACACCCTGAAAAATTTTTCGACATTAAAAGGTATCATAAGTACATTTTCATTACTTGGCTAAGGTTGTGGAGTAATTATATCAAGAAAAGTAAGGAATTTGGAGTGTAAACGATAGGAAGTGTAGAGCGTCGAGTGCATAGACGATGTGACAAATGAGGTCGGCTGGGCATGGGCTGGCTAAGAAGGGCATTGGCCAGTGTGACACGCTGCTGGATTGGCGTGTTGGCCAGCATGCCACGATGTCTAGTCCACCGCCTCCAACCCATTTATATCATTTGGTCTTATCTTGAATCATTTCACAACTTTACCAAATTTAAGCTGCTTGTTTCCACCCTTATATTTTCTCTATATTTCCAGCAAGTAACTTAGGAAAAGTGAAGAGAAAACATCAAGTTAAATTCCATCAAAACACAAGACAAGTTAAGAGTTTATTTGCAAGATGAAGGTGGTGTGTTTGTGGGCTGTTATGCTGCATTTTTGACAGCCAAGGTGCTGCTTTTTCTGATAGAAAATTGACGTAAAACACTCCCCTCTTATCCAATAACTACTTCAGGAAAAAGGGTAAGTGATTCTAGCTATTAAACTTGTATGAAATCCAAACCAAAGCTAGGTGGCGGAAGCCTTGTGTGCTGCCGTTTTGGTGACTGTTTTGGAGCTCATTTTGGCAGTGAATTGGAAGAGATTTGCTGCGTTTTGAAGCTGGTTTGTACTTCCTATATGTTCCCCATTGGATAGGTATTAAAGCCAAGAGGAAAGGTAAGGATTTTACCCTCGTTAAACCCCTCAACTTGCAAGCAAAAAAACTGGAAATTTGCAAGCTAAGTGAGCTGCCGTTGGAACTGTTTTTAATGTGAGTTCTTGTTCGTTTTCCTAGGATTTTGGACAGTCTATTTGTCTGGAAATATACTTCACATTGTGGGGAAGATTCTTAGGTGAAGTTAGTAATTTTCCCTCTTCTCTTCCCCCTCTAAAGCCAGTGAAAACAAGTGAAGAAAATGACTAAAATTGTTGATGTTGCCGTGAATTATTGTTGTTGTTGTTGTGACTGCTATTTGGTGAATTATTTTAGCTGCATGTTGTGATACAGACTAATCTTGTTTCTGACCTATAAATTCAAGAGATTAAGGAGGTTGAATGCTAGTCGTTGAAGAGGATAAGGCGCCATGGTCGTCGTTCTTTTAAGAACAATTCCTACGTTGTAAGTGGAATGAGCCAGCAAGCTTCTTATATGTGTTGAGGTAGTATTTAAGATACATTTAAGCTTTAAGTTTCATGTTTGACTGTGGCCAAATTTTGAAATTGTGCCTAGCCCCAAAGAGGTATTTAAAGTATAATATTGTGTCAATTGTTGTCGTAGTTTTACATTGAGTTGGAGACCCTTCAGCATGGGCATTGTTAGTTGGTACTTTACATTATCTTATCTATGTTATGTTGATCATGGATGAGATTCTGGTCGTTGTTTAAAACTAGAAATGAAGTTAAGATGGCAACGTAAGAATGACAGACGCTAAGAATGAATGTTAAGTTAGTAAGAGTAAACGAAGATACCAACGTAGTGATTCCCTTAATATGGTCACCTACCATTATGTATATATGTTTTAAAGTTATTAAGGATCAAAAAGAGATTCCATAACTCCTAATCCTTAAGGTATTGGCAAGTTACCAAATTATCAATTTTTAAGTTAAGTGAATGTCGATGCTAAGTATCTATAGTTAAGCCTAAGTACTCCAAGTTGAGTATAAGCTTTTTATGTTGAATCCAAGTATTCATATGGAGTCCAAGTATTCCAAAGTTTGGTGTTAGTATCCAAAGTTGGTTCTAAGAACCCATAAGCGAGGTCTAGTGTCATGTTCCTCGAGTCTCATTTTCATGTTAAGCTTCCTAGTCAGATATGTTTTATGTCCCCTTCTGTCAGTTTCTAGGGGTGTTATCTTTAGTTAGTCCTCTATGTTGGACCTGTTATCTGAGTCAGTTATATTGCATTGTTCAATTGGTACTCTAAGTATCAGTTTTCTTATTTAAATGATTTGCATTGTATTTACAGCATGCCCTCTCTAGTCCAAGTGTCAAATGGCTGAATATGTGATGCCGCACACCTTCTCCGGTCCGAGTATCAGATGGATGATTGTGCGAATGATTATGTATGAAAATCCTAGTCCAAGTATCAAGTTGAGCGTATATATTCATGGTCTAAGTATTAGGCAACTCTTAAAGTTCTGGTTCGAGTATTAGGAAGCCATAATTAAATCCTAATCCATGTATCAGGTAGCCACCGAGTCATCCTGAATTCCAGTCCAAGTATCAGAAGTGTTGGCATATAAGTCAGTTACATTTTACTCATTCATAGAATCTACATATAGGGTAGTCAGTTAGAGAGCCATAAAGTATCTCTCTCTACCTTATCTTTTGAGTTATGTTCAGCTGTGGTTTGCCTTTGTTTATGTTGACAAGCTCTAGAGTGTCAGGTTGTTTCTATTCCCTTCTCCGGTTCAGTTTATCTTTCATGTTGCTTTGTTTATAGCTTTTAGTCTTACATACCAGTGCATTATTTGCACTGACATCCCTTCGCCTGGGGACTCCTATAACCATGTTGCGGTACAGATATGGGCTCAGATTAACCATTGTAGTAGGAGCCAAATTCAACGAAGAGTTGGCATGCTCATTTCCTTTAGGAGCGCTGTGTTTAGTTTGGTCTTTTTGAGTTTTGATGTATATATGGGTAGGCCGGGGCCCTATCCCATGCATTTAGTATTTTTTACTCGTTTAGAGGCTTTTGTGGACTAGTCGTACAGTTGTTCAGTTTCAGTTTATTTTGTGGCCTGGCTAGTCTTTCCCAATTTATTTCAGTTTCTATTGTGGCCTTGTTGGCACACTGTCTTTGTTATGTTTGTTGAGACCTAGTCGGTCCATTTCTATATTATTATTGACTGTGACTGGTGACCCTATCGGCCTATGGGTTATAGATCAATGCTATGTAGCTGGATTTTCGGTCACTTTGGGGTCGAGAACTAGTCGCACCCTACCCCAGTTTTGGGACATGACAAACTTGGTATTAGAGTGAAGTCGAGTCCTGGGGTGCCCAAAATGCCATGTCTAATAGAGTCTTGCTTATGAGTATGTTATGCACCGTACTTATAATTAGGAGACTACATGTCATTTATGAGTTGTTTCACTTTATTCACTAATAGATCATGCTTTAGAGTGAAGTTGTAAGATTTATCTAAAATTTAAATCATTCTTATGTTTCAGATTATGCCACTGACGAGTCAAATGAC
This sequence comes from Datura wrightii, assembly GCA_035772735.1. NCBI lineage: Eukaryota > Viridiplantae > Streptophyta > Magnoliopsida > Solanales > Solanaceae > Datura > Datura wrightii. The sequence goes on along the minus strand of JASDFA010000027.1, from coordinate 116,653,868 downwards.
TAAGCGGTTGATTGGCACAGCAGCAGGAGAGGGTTCAAGTCGCCCTCCAGTAGATTAGGGAGATAGGTTAGAGGCTTAGAAGGAGTCCCTTGCCCCAGGTGTTGTAGTTCCTCTAGCCCCAACTAGAGTAGTGGTAGGCTGACCTCCAGCTCCTCCCGCACCAATAGTACCTTAGGGTGATAGAATGGCAGACCCTCCCATGCTTGTGGTACCTTCGATAGATCCTAAAGGATAGGGTCTTGAGGGAGCTATCTAGTTGATGGATCATATTACTGTTGGACAGGATCGATTGTTGGAGGTGATGGAAGGACATAGAGGTCATACGGTTGAGAGTTACAGAGCCCATGAGTTCTTAGGTTTGAGTCCTCCAGTGTTTACCGAATTAGACCGGAGTGAGGACCCCCAGGACTTTACGATTAGATGTATAGAGTGTTGAAGGTGATGTGGGCCATAGTGACAGAGGTTGTAGAGTTGGCAGCATTCAGGCTGCTCAATGTGGCTATTTTGTGGTATGAGGCTTGGACCTAATCCATAGGAGCTGATGCACAGCCAACTGAGTGGGAAAATTTTTCAGAGGCCTTTACGCACTAGTGTCTACCCCAGGAGCTTTGACAGGCTCAGGTTGAGTAGTTTTTGCACTTAAAATAGGACAGTGTGATTGTGCATGAGTTATCCTTTGGTTTAATTGTTTCGCCAAGTATGCTCCACACATTGTTCAGATGATGGAGGATAGGGTTTATCGGTTCATGCGAGAGCTAGGGTATCATATAGCTCGTGATTATTTGGGAGTATCTACTCAGGATCATATAGACATTTCATGAATACAACCCTTTTCTTAGAGGGCCAAGGATTTGGTTCACCAAATTCGTGATACTCGTAGTGGGAAGGAACAGGGAAAGAGGGCTAGAACACAAGGTCATATAGAGAGTCTAGAGGAGATTTTGAGGACCAGAGGTGATACTGCACAACCAACGGGTTCAGCAACAGCATCATCACCCTCAGTTCAACTTCCCTGGCCCAGCTCTCAAGCAGGCCATGGTAAGGGTAAAAGGTGGAAGCCTCTAGTTCAGGGACAATGTAGAATTGCTTTTATGCTCTAGATGGTCACCAGGATAAGGAGTCATCGCTGATGTTATTATAGTTACTTTGATTATATTCTCTCATGCTATTTATACATTGATATATCCAGGATCTACTCTTTCTTATGTTACTCGTCCAATAGAGAGTCAATTTGAGATAGCTCCTGAATTGTTAACTAAGCCATTTGTTGTATCTACACCAATTGGTGAATCTGTGTTAACTAAAAGAGTGTACCATGGTTGTACGGTTCGAGTATCTGATAGATCTACATTAGCTAATGTAGTTGAGCTTGAAATGGTTGACTTTGATGTTATCATAGGCATGGATTGGTTAGCGCCAACGAAAGTGACTGAAGTTGAAAGAGTTCCAAGTTGAGACTTGTTTTATTTATTTCTTGAGAGAGAGGACCAATCCAAAGTAAGTGGAAGAAGGATTCCTAATAACCCGGACTTGTCGTTTTCTTCTAGTTCACTGGCTCCTCCTTCTTCGATGCCATATCCTTCTTTTTAAAAGTATGTTGGGCACTTCTCCTACTTTCAAAGTGAAGACTGTTAGCAAAAAGGAGCTCTTTTGAGTTGAGGTTTGAAGGAAAAATCCGATAAGGTTAGGGTACCTTTGATTTAATTATCGAGCAAAGATTGTCAGCTTCTAATTTCCAGACGAGCCAGCTCTAGAATGGAAGGGCAGTGCACTACACCTAAAGGTAAGTATATTTCATACCTTAAGGCCTAACAAATAGTGTTCAAAGGATGCATTTCTCACTTACTTCAAGTCAGGGACATGGCTAGCAAGACTGTGACTTTCCAGTCAGTTCCAATGGTGAATGAGTTTTCAACAGTCTTTCCAGAGGACTTACCTGGATATCCTCCTGAAAGGAAGATAGATTTTGCCATTGATCTACTTCCAGGTACTCAGTCCATGTCGATCCCTCCTTATCAAATGGATCCAACAAAGCTGAGGGAGTTGAAGGAGCAGTCGAGAGGTCTACTCGAGAAGGGATTTATTCGGCCCAGTGTATTGCCTTTGGGTGCACTAGTGCTCTTTGTGTGAAAGAAAGATGGGTCTCTAAGGATGTGTATCGACTACAGGTATTTGAATAAAGTGAAGATTAAGAACAAGTACCTTCTCCCTAAGATTGATGACTTGTTTGATCAATTACATGGTGCCAAATACTTTTTAAAGTTTAATTTAAGGTTTGGGGACCATCAGTTATGAGTTAGGGTAGTTGATGTCCCTAAGGACTTCCTTCAGAACCAGATACAGCCACAATGAGTTCTTGGTGATGTCATTTGGGCTTACAAATGCCGCAACAAAATTTATGGATTTGTCGAATAGGTGTTTAATCCCTTTATTGATGTATTTGTGATTGTCTTTATTGATAACATCCTGATTTATTCATGATCAGAGGCCGAGCATGCAGATCACCTGAAAATTGTGTTACCAACTCTGCAGGAGCATAAGTTGTGTGCTAAATTTTTTAAATGTGAATTTTTGCTAACATCTGTGGCTTTCCTTGGTCATGTGATTATAGTTGAATGCATAAGAGTGGATAATCAGAAGATTGAGGCAGTAAAGAGTTGGTCCAGACCCTTGAATCCTACAGAGATTCGTAGCTTTCTGGGTTGGCAGGATACTATTGTAGGTTTGTAAAAGGGTTTTGTACTATATCCACGCCATTAACAAATTTGACTAATAAAGCAGCAAAGTTACTATAGTTAGAGGCATGCAAGCTTAGTTTTCAGGAGTTGAAAGATAGGTTGACTTCAGCATCTGTCTTGACTCTTCCAGAAGGTACAGAGAGTTATGTGGTTTATTGTGATGCTTCCAGGGTTGTCTTATGCTATGTTTTGATGCAACATGGCAAGGTCATTGCCTATGCTTCGAGGCAGCTGAGGAGGCACGAGAAAAATTACCCTACCCACGATCTAGAGTTGGCAGCAGTGTTGTTCGCCCGCTGAAGATCTGGCGTCACTTCCTATATGGGGTACATGTTGATATTTTTACAGATCATAAGAGCCTTCAATACCTGTCTAGCAGAAGGATTTGAATTTACAACAGAAAAGGTTGTTGAAATTGCTCAAAGATTAAGATATTAACATTCTGTAGCACCCTGGCAAAGCTAATGATGTGGCTGATGCATTAAGCCTGATGCATTAAGCCAAGGGTCTGTGGATAGTTTAAATGATATAGAAGCTCATATAGTTGAAATGGAAAAGGCTATACAATAGTTAGATAATATGCATATTCAATTGCTAGATACTTGTAATGCCTCGAAGACTCTAAGACTAGAACCGGGAGTTGAAATGGAGAAAACAGGATTTCTACACCAGATCACAGAACGAGTCATCCTGTGACCTGTGGGGTAGGCCATGAGTCGTGAAGTGACTCATGGGGAAGGGTCCGGACTTGGTTGAAAATTTGGAAAATTTTTTAGTGTACACAGGTGTGACCATAAGTCGTGGTCAACACCACGAGCTGTCAAGTGAGTTGTAGTCAAGGGTTGACTGAAAGATGGAAATGTTTAGGCAGTGTACTTAACGGGTCCTCACCACGAGTCGTGATGTCGCTCGTGGTGACCTAGGAGGTTTTTCGCAGTGAGGGTGACAGGAGGCGACCACGAGTCGTTGGATCTCCTGACAACTCATGAAGTCAATCGTTGGCATGATTGAGGAAATTGTAAAAAAAATTCTAGTGCACCTAACGATTGGACCCAATGAGTCGTTCCTGACCTCATGAATCATAGAGTGTCTCGTGAAAGTTGACAGGGTCCTTTTTCCTGTGAATTTCCTAAGAGCGTTTCAGTAATTTCCTAACCTCCTAGACCCTAAACTACGTCGTTTTGGGTTATTTTGAGGGGATTTAGAGGGATTAAACGATTTTCCCCCTCATTCCCACTCATATTTTCATAAAAGTAACGTAAGTTTTCTCTCAAGAGCTCTCAAGGAAGACTAGGGTTCCTTATCCATTGCAACGATTCAAGCATCCTTCTCCAGTGAATTCTTAGCCAGGTATGTGGAAATTTAACAAAGAAATAATTCTTCCCTTGTTTCCCTGAAAATCTTCTCTGTCTTATCTATCAGTTCTAGCCCTAAAACTTTCGAATGTGAAGAAGTTACATGTCAAACTTCATTTAATTCATGTGGAATATTATTTATGTTAATTGTGGATATTCTTTCCACCAGTTTGTTACTATGTTGTTGCTTGTCCCTGTAAAGTAAATTCTAGCTCTAGCTCTTGAATGCAGGAAAACTAGAGCCTTGTATAATTGATTTATTTATCAAAATTTCTTGATTCTTTAAGTATTGGGGGTTCCCATATTGTTAGTTTGTATTGAAACCTTAGTCAAATGTATGTCAGTTCAGTTTCAGTTAGAATGTTAGAATACTCAGTGTTAGTAAAAAATGTCAACTGATCAGTTTGACTACAATACTTAGTGAGGTGTTAGTGATGCCTCCCAGTTATCAGAATTGGACTCAGTATTAGATTTTCGTGGTTCTTTAGGCGGTCATGACACTTTCATATAAGCATCTTTGACCAGCCTTAGGACCCTAGTCTCAGATTACAGTTAGTTCTTTAGACGATTACGATTCTTCCAGATAAGCAGCTCTGACCAGTCTTAGAACCCAGTTACAGAATCCAATTTGATAAGACTCTTAAGGTGCTTTCAGATAGGTATTCCTGACTTAATCTTAGGCCACAGTTTTGAGCTATCAGCTTATTAGTCAGTCTAGAAATATCCAGTGGGAGTAGGACTTAGCACTGAGCGGACTGGGGTTCCAGCGCACCCAGGTTCCTAGATATATCTTGCCACCGTAGGTCATATTTTATTGGCCTCATGGCCCCAGACTTGTGATCACCCAGTTCATGCCTCTATATCCTGGCAAGGTATATTGGGTCCTACCGATGGGGTGTATGCATCGAACTCCACGTCTAGCTCATGTGGTTACATGTCGGTTATACACTCTCCCACTAGTCAGTTCAGTATCCGTCTAGCTCAACTTAGAAAAGTTTCAGTTTACTCAGATAAGTTCAGAGTCAACATCTAAAACTCAGGGCGTTGTTTATGACCACCAGATAGGGTCATATTGACCATTTCAGTTATACTTCAATTTATCCAGTTTCTGTATTTCTATTGGTCATTGCATGCCATTATAGTTCAGTTATTTATTCCATTGTGTTGTTTTCTCCCACTTACTCAGTACATTCAAAGTACTGACACATATCTTTTATATTTTATCATTTTATGATATAGCTACAGGTTCTCTGACTCAGCGCCATTAGTGAATTTACTCTGGTGATATCAACAGTAGTGGTGAGTCCTCATCTTTCGAGGACGATATTTGATTTGCTTTAGTTCATTTTCTTTCATTCAAACTTTATACTTAGATGGGGGCTTGTCCCAATAACTTATCATTAGTAGATGGATTTCAGAAAGAATTTCTGATGTTTAGTATTGTTATTCTTTTAGATGTATGAACTTATTAAATCTGTTTTCTTAAATGATTCCATTATTTAAAGCTTCCACTATGTTTTACTCAGAATTTCTAGTGTTATGATAAACCATGGGTTGACTTGGGGTTACTTGTGATCCTAAGTACCGTGTCTCATCCAGGGTATAGACTTGGATCATGACAAACTTGGTATCAGAGCCAGGTTTAAACTATCCTCGGATATCTGCAAGCTGCATCGAGTAGAGTCCTTTTCATGGGTGTGAAACACGCCACACTTATGATGGGGAGGCTATGAGATGTTATTATGAAAATTCCCTTTTGTTCATACTCTTTGTCGTGCATTGAAATTCAACTCCAGAGTCGTTCTCCTAACTCGTGCTCTATTTCATTTCAGTGAATCATGCCTCTGCGACGTGGTAATGGAAGGAGGGTCGATAACGCTCACATACCTGCCCCACCAGTTACATCCGCCCTTTAGGACGATTCAGTGTCTACTGCAGAGTTTAGGGTGGCTATCCAGCTTCTCGCATAGATAGTTACCAATCAGGTAAACTGGCAGGTAGTTCCGATCAACAACAATGGGTCTGCAGCAGCTGCCCGGGTTTGGGACTTCACTAGGATGAGCCCTCCATTTTTCCACAAATCTAGGGTCGGAGAGGACCCACAGGAGTTCGAGGATGAGATTGGAAAGACCACCCGGATCATGGGTGTAAGTTCCTTGGAGAGTGTCGACATGGCTGCCTATCAGTTGAAAGGGGTAGCCCAGATCTGGTATGAACAGTGGAAGGAGGGAAGACCAGCGGGAGTAGGACTTGTGGAATGGGAGTTCACTATAGCCTTCCTAGACAGTTTCTTTCCCTAGGAGCTCAGGGAGGCTAAGGTGGCGGAATTCATGAACTTGAAGCGGGGCAACATGAAAGCAGAAGAATATGCATTGGAGTTCACCAGGTTGTCTAAATATGCTCCAGAGACGGTAGCCGAGCCAAGGGCTCGCATGTTGAAGTTTGTGAATGGAGTTTCAAATTTGGTCCTTAAGGAGTGCAGGATAGCAATGCTTATCAAGGTCATCGATCTCTCCAACCTCATAGTTCATGCCCAACTGTGACGACCCGAACGGAGGCTCGAATCGTAGAAATGGGACAAGGGACTCCTAGAGACCCCAAGTCGATCCATGGCATAAGCATACATCTACTCATTCGATCTCATTCGATAAACTGAAGAAATCATCAATATAACTCAGCAGAAGTCTAACTCATCATAACATCAGAATAAGCATCCGAAGCTAATACATACATAAGTCTGAAAAGCCTTTAATCTAGACGAGTTTATGGGACAAGACCCCAACTAACTCAACAATACTGACACTGAAAATGCATAAGGAATTGAATGTCTAGTCCTCGAAGGATGAGGACTCATCAATCGAGTAAGAGCTAACTCTGATAACCGACTACGAACGGGGCTGAGCCTGGGAGCTGGGTCCTGTATCATGAAATGATACATCATTGAAAGTATGTGGTCAGTACATGGAATGTACCGAGTATGCAAGGTAACTAAAATCGCTTACGTAAAATAAAACACTTAAAGCATTTCATAACATATCATAAGCTTTTAAGTTTGAGAGAAGGGCTACATGCATTCATTCTGAAATCATAATATTATTATAACATGACCATGCATAGCTTCATAACATCATAACTCACTCGAACGACTCAAAGCTGAAATGCAACATTTATAGAAAAGCTGAACAATGAGTCAAAACTTGCTTTTAGAACATGCATGCTTAAGGTAATAATCATGAGCAATGAATATGCAATTCTGGATCATATAGACAATAACAGACTCATCACTTAACCGACATATCACGATAGAGCTTACATGGTCCCGACTATCATACTCAAGTGGGCAGAGCCATCCAACACCTTGCTAGGGCTAAGGACACTACCATGATATTGATATCAAGCTCAAGGGCCAATAGGGTCGGGGATAGCTCACAAGGGAGGTCCCAATAATATAATAGTATCAACCTACGTTGGCGCATAGTTTGGGGCATAAGGTGATCGACCATTAACCCGCTCGGTGCTAGACTCTTCTCCCAAAAATATGTAATGCTCTACATCGTATATAATGAAGCTCAACATCGTCTATGAAGAAGCTCAAGATGAAATCATGCATAACTCAACATCGCATGAAACGAAGCTCAACATTGTCGTTTGACAAAGTTCATTAATGACATACATCTCAATTATGAATTTATGCATATGAGAAGCTTTATTTTGAAACATACCATAAGCTCAAATATAAGTGGGTGCATCTACTCCAATTCATGCGGTAAGCTATACATAGGAATATCTTAACTCAACATACCACAACCTAGCAATATGAAATTTGGGAGACTTCTCTCCAAACAATGTGGTAAGCTCATTTTGGGAAAATCATCATTTTAAATCAACATGTGGGCATTGCCCAGAGCTTTATCATACTTGGATCCATTCAATTCATTTTGAAAATAATATCATAATCATGGGTAGCTTTAGAAAAATGCTTTTCATCATCAAATCTCATCATCATCATACATTCATCATCATTCTCTTCTTTCATGAACTTCTCATCCATTGTCATTCAATTTCATAATTTAGAGAACATAATTTGGATTGAAAGGAATTTAAGATCTTTCTAAGATTCACAATTCACCAATATAAACATAATCTAATCATACCCATGCATAGAAATTGAAGAATCACGCAATTAGGTAAAACCCCATAACTTGATCATGTGAATTTCTTATACTAGATAGAGATTGGGCATGGGTGTGGAAGAAAACACCCACTCATAACCCTACAAACCTAGGAGGGATGATTTTACCACTTCTCTTGTTGCCCAAGATGAGATTCCAATGGAAACCTTCAAAACTTGCTCTAAATCCTTTCTTCAAACTCTCAAGTTTGCATGCATGGAATGAATTAGCTTAGAATAGGTTTTCCCCTCTTAAAGCCCTGTAAGACGAGCCTTAAACGACGTAGTATAGGCCCCTAGGTCTTTGGAATTGCGGAAGAGCCCTTACTAAAATGGCTAAAAATAACTGCTAGGTGATCCTAACGGACAAACTGACGACTCGTTACCAGGGTCAACGACTCGTTGGGTTACCCATCGGGTACACTACTTGACAAACTCTTAGGACTCATTGTGACAGACATAACGACTCGTTAGGGGTGACCACGACTCATGGTCACCAATCATCAAGTACACTGCCTCCCTTATACAAATTTACTTATATATAATCCAACGACTCATACCACGATTCGTTGCCTGACATGACGAGTCGTGGCCTCCTCCCGTTAAGTACACTGGTTGACCTCTTCTATTTTTCCTTCTCTCTCACCCCACGGCTGACCTAACAACTCATGGTTTCTGACAACGAGTCGTTCCCTCGCCCGTGGGGACCCCTTATCCTCCAATATTTCCCAATTCTTCTAGGCCTCCCAACGTGTTAGTTGACGGCTTGTGGGCTCTCCTCACGAGTCGTCCAATGACTCGTTCTTCACCTGCAACCCATATTTTCAATTTTCCCCATTTCAACTTTCGGGTTCAATCTTTAAGTTCTCGGGGTATAACAATATCTCCCCATTGGGAACATTCATCCTCGAATGTTAGAAACAAGCAGTAAACAAAGATATACAATTATCATACTCCGATACTGATCACGTTAACCAAAATTTTTACGGAATGACTATCTCTGATTCATAACACATAGCTGAAATGATTTCATACTTCACATACACATCCATACGCATAAAAGAAACTTGAACACATGAACTGAACATGAAAATTAAATAGAGTCATAGAGAGAATCTAATACCTCAAGATGGAACTGAGCTGGTAGAGAATAAATGTGGGTATTTAGCCATCATATCCGCTTCGGCTTCGCACATAGCTCCTTCAACATGATGGTTTCTCCATAGGAATTTAGTTGAAGCTACTTCTTTGTTCCTTATCCTCCGAACTTGACGGTCCAATATCACAACTGGAATTTTCTCATAGCTGAGGCTATCTCCCAGACCAACGCTTCCCACCGGGACAACTAAAGATGGGTCACCCAAGCACTTTTTCAAGAGCGATAAATGAAAGACGGGATGAGCTGAAGATAACTCTGATGGAAAGTCCAACTCATACACTACCTTGCCCACTCTTTTCATAAACCGGTGGGGGACATCATAGAGGGGACTAAATTTTCCTTTCTTTTCGAACCGCATGACTCCCTTCATGGAAGACACCTTCAGAAACACCCAATCGTCTACCTCGAGCTCCAACTCTCTCCTCCTCATATCATCATTTGACTTTTGATGACTCTGAGCGGTTTTCAGCCTGTCCCTTATCATCTAAACTTTCACCATGGCCTCATGAACCGACTCAGGTCCTATCATAGCTGCCTCACAAACCTCAAACCATTCGATGGGCGATCTACACATCTTCCCGTAAAGAGCCTCGAACGGTGCCATCTGGATGCTAGAGTGATAACTGTTATTGTAAGAAAACTCGATCAAATACAAGTGATCATCCCAAATACCCTTAGAGTCCATCCTAAAAGCCCTCAACATGTCCTCAAGAGTCTAGATTGTCCGCTCTGCCTGACCATCCGTTTGCGGATTAAATATTGTGCTGAGTTTAACCTAAGTCCCAAGCCCTTTTTGGAAAGACCACCAAAACTGAGTACCTCGGTCTGAGATAATAGAAAAGGGAACTCCATGCAATCGCACCAACTCCCGGATATACAGTGTGGCATAATCATACACTGAATCTGTGGTTTTGACCGGTAGGAAGTGTGCAGCCTTGGTCAACCTGTCTACCAGCACCCAAATAGAATCATAGTGTTTGCAAGTACGAGGTAGGCCTGTAATGAAATCCATATTAATCTCTTCCCACTTCCAAGTGGGAATGCAAATATCCTGAAGTACGCCTTGCGGTCTTTGATGCTCACTTTCACTTGCTGATAGTTCGGGCACTTGGCTACAGATTCTGCAATATCCTTCTTCATGCCGTTCCACCAATATATTTCCCGCAAATCATAATGCATCTTGGTGGCACCCAGATGGATAGAATACCTGGATCCATGTGCCTCATGCAATATCCGGTACCGCAAATTATCGATATTTGGAATACATAGATGACCTTGGTACCGCAGTACCCCATCTCCCCCTTGGGAGAAAACATCCACCTTTTGACTCTGCACCGCCTCCTTCAATTTCCTCAAAATTGAATCCTCATCTTTCTTAGACTTGACATCCACCACCAAGGATGATTCTGATCCATTCTGCACAACCACGCCGCCATCGGTCGAGTCGACCAATCTTACTCCCAACCTCGCAAGTCGATGGACATCTTTCACCAACTCCTTCCTTCCCTCATCCACATGGGACAAACTCTCCATAGAGAGCCTACTAAGTGCGTCCTCTACCACATTAACCTTACCCGGGTGGCTAAGGACACTCATATTGTAGTCCTTGAGTAGCTCCAATCACCTCCTTTGCCGAAGATTGAGATCTTTCTGCATGAACACATATTGCAAGCTCTTCTGATCCGTGAATACCTCCACGTGGACCCCAAACAAATACCACCGCGGCCAACTCAAGATCATGGGTCGAGTGATTCTTTTCATGAACTTTCAATTGTCTTGAGGCATATGCTATCACTTTCCCATGCTGCATCAACACACATCCCAGTCCGACTTGCGAAGCATCAAAATACACAACAAAGCCATCCATACCCTCGGGTAGGGTCAACACTGGTGCTGAAGTGAGTCGGGTCTTCAATTCCTGGAAGCTTTTCTCACAAGCCTCCGACCATGGGAACTTTACCTTCTTCTGAGTCAACTTGGTCAAAGGTGTTGCAATAGGTGAAAAACCCTCAACAAATCTCTGCTAGAAACCTGCTAAGCCCAAAAAGCTCCTGATATATGATGGTTCACCGGTCTTGGCCAATTCTTTACCGCCTCAATTTTCTGAGAATCTACCTTTATGCCCTCACTCGACACCACAAGGCCCAAAAATGCTACAGAGTCAAACCAAAACTCACATTTGCTGAACTTTGCATACAACTAATAATCCTTAAGGGTTTGGAGCACTACTCTCAAGTGAGCGGCATGCTCCTCCTCACTCCGAGAGTATATGAGGATACCATCGATAAACACAATAATGAACATGTATCGATATTTCTTAAACACCCTGTTCATCCGATCCATGAAAGTGTGGGAGCATTTGTTAGTCCAAAAGACATAACCACAAACTCGAAATGACCATACCATGTTCTGAAGGCTATCTTCGAAATATCACACTCCCAAACCCTGAGCTGATGACACCGAGACCTGAGATCAATCTTGGAGAAACACTTGGCACCCTGAAGCTGGTCAAACAAATCATTAATCCTGGGTAAGGGGTACCTGTTCTTTATGGTAACCTTATTCAACTGTCAATAGTCAATACACATGCGTAGGGAATTGTCCTTCTTCCGAACAAATAATACTGGTGCACCCCATGAAGAATTACTTAGCCTAATAAAGCCCTTATCTAACAGGTCCTTCAACTAATCCTTCAACTCTTTTAGCTCAGCTAGAGCCATTTTGTAATGCAGAATGGATATAGACTGCGTGTCGAGAAATCGATCTATACCAAAATCAATCTCCTGCTCGGGAGGCACACCTGGAAAATCATCAGGAAAGACCTCAGATACTCATGTACTACTGGTATGGATTGGATGGTCGGGGTCTCAGACTACACGTCCTTAACCCTAACTAGATGGTACATGCAACCTATAGAAATCATCTTTCTAGCCTTAAGGTAGGAAATGAATCTACCTACAGGCACAATTGAACTACCCTTCCATTCTAAGACTGGATCACCCAGAAATCTGAACTCTACTGTACGGATTCTACAATTAACTAAAGCATAGCATGCAAATACCCAATCCATTTCGAGAATAACATCGAAATTAGCCATGGCTAACTTTATTAAGTCTGTTGAGGTGACCTTATGAAGGAGTGAGACTGGGAAACCTCTATACACTCGTCTAGCTATAATTGAATCACCTACTAGGGTAGAAACCGAGAAGGGCTCTGACAAGAGATCGGGACTAACTATGAAGCTACTGGCTACATATGGTGTCACAAAAGACAAAGTAGCCCCCGGATCTAGCAAAGCATAAACATCAATATGGAAGACTCGCAACATATTAGTGACCATATTTGGTGAGGCCTCTTGCTCATGACGCGTGGCTAAGGAATAGAATCTATTCTGGCTGTAACCGCCAGCTGTGCTAGTAGATGCCCCCTGATGTGCTAAGCGTGCGGGAGGGGCTACTGATCTAGAAAATGAGCCTCGGCCCCCAACCTAATCCTGTCTCGCAGAGAGACAATCTCTAAGCATATGTCCAAGCTGCCCACAACCAAAAACAAGCTCCTGAACCTGCCAAACACTGGCCGGTGTGCCCCAAACCACATTTGTGATAAGTTGGAATGTTGGAATCTGTGGGTCTGCTACTCTGACCCCTCGAGCCTGACGCTCTCCCTCTTTGATCATCTATGGGCCTAGATGGCACACTCACTGCAGAAGATGTTGGGGCTGATGATCTCTAGTGAGTCTCCTCTCGGTGCCCACCACCGAACCTCTACTGAGATAATCTGTGATCCTCGGTCCTGGACCTCTTGGCCTCCCTCTCTCTCAAATATGCCACCTCCATCTGTTGGGCGTACAACACCATGATAGGAAAGTCCATATCCTGGTGAGCATAGCAATTCGACACTTCTTATCCATATACCCTGTTATACCATGCACAAATCTGCTCACCCGTGCCCTCTGGTCAGTCACTAATTTCGGGATATGTTTCGATAAGCGTGTGAACTCAAGGGAATACTCTAGCACTGTCATCCTTCCCTGTTTCAAGTTTACAAACTCAGCTGCCTTCAGCTCTGTCATCTCCCGAGGGAAGAACCGATCTAGGAAAGCAACCTGAAACTCCTCCCACATGATCGAACCTGCTCCTACGACCCTTCTATCCTTCCATTGGTGAAACCATGTATGCGCAACCCCCTTTAACTGGTAGGACGCCAGCTCTTCAAACTCAACACTACTCACCCCCATGACTTGGGTGATCTTGACAATCTCATCAATGAAATCATACGGGTCTTCATCTACCTATGACCCCAAGAACTCCAGTAGGTTCATTCTCAAAAAGTCTCTAACTCTGGCTGTCGCTGCATTACCATTTTGAGGAACATGTGCAACGACCTACTGATTGACCTGAGCGGTCGGAGCCTGCACAAGCATCTAAAGAGCAGCCCAAAACTCAGCATGAGCAGCTGCCTCCGATGCCTGAGGCTCCTGAACTGTCGGGGCTAGTTGATGCCCATAACCATTTCCATCCTCGTGGTCTTCACCACCTCCATTCCTCCTCCTATTCATTCTTCGAGGAGCCATGATTCTACAATCACGAATAGCATGAATTATAAGGATAGAAAGACCTTTCATCACACGACATAGATCAGGAAAGAAGGGAACATTTCCTAAACGTCTAGTAGCCTCTTCGTCATAAGTGTGGCACGCTTCACTCCCATGAAAAAGACTCTACTTAATGCAGCTTTTAGACACCCTAGGACACTTCAAACCTATGGCTCTGATACAAAGTTTTTCACGACCCGAACGAAGGCCCTAATCATAGACACGGGACAAGGGACCCCGAGAGACCCCAAGTCGACCCATGGCATAAGCATACATCTACTCATTTGATAAATTGAAGAAATCAACAATATAACTCAGCGGAAGTCTAACTTGATCTTGGGCAAATTTATATGCCTAAGTGATACTCAAATGTGTCATTTTGCCTTGTTTATCTATCGATGTTTATAAATTCTCATGTGATTTGTAATAAAATGTGAATTTATACTAACCAACATGATTAGCATTGTTTTGCAAGAAAAATATAAAGTTATGGAGCTAAGATGCATGTTGGGAGAGATCGGGATTGGACTCGAAAGCTAGCAAGGAAAAAAAAGGCACTTGAAGGCACAAATTAAAGGGGCTCCATGATGGAGCCGTGTCACGCTGCCATCGCGGATGCATTCTACCTGGATGGTGAAATTATGCCTATTTCCAGTGGAGGTGCGCGTTGGGGCCGTGGCACGTTGGCCTAGCCCCGCATTGCACGCCATGCCACGTTGGGCCTAATTACCTGGACGTCCGAATTCCAGTAAGGGTCCGCGTTAATGGCGTGTCACAGAGGCAGTGCTCCGCGATACACTCCGTGACACGTTGCTTGTTATTCCGGGAAAAATTTCCCACTAGTATAAATAGAACACTTAGGTTCATTTTTAATTATTCTGACTTGGTGGAGCAAGAACGTGGGTTACAGGCAGTTGAGGGGACGAAAATCTCAGGTTTTTCTCTATCTCCTTCTTCTTTATTTCAATTGCTTGTATGATTAACACTCATTTAACGATGTTTAATCCATAAATGAGTGGCTAAATCCTCTTCTTGCTGAGGTTAAGAACAATTGTATTGAAATGTAATTATTGATCAATTGGTTTTTCATCTTTTCTTCCATGGTTGTTCTATTGATTCTTGTTCTTACTGCATTAATGTATGGCCAGCGTTAATGTATATCTAAAAAGTCCAATTTCACTCGAGAGAGAACGAAATTGGAAAGTTGTGAATTGATAGGATATGATCTTTTCTTGGTTTGGGAAAATTGAGAATTGATTTACCTTCAGGACAGAGATATACCTGAAAGTCATATTAGTCAATTAAGGAATCGGCTTTGTATGGCTAGAACATGAATTTCTTTTTATCACAGAGATGTAGGTGGAAGGTTCATGATTCTTAAGTTGGGTTAAATACGAGAGTTTTAATCCATAGGCAATAATTCTTGACTAGCAACCGGAGGAAAGATAAATCAAATTGTATCGATAATTTATTTCTCTACATGTTCATTTAACCTCAGCATGCTCATACTTATAGTTTAGATTCAAATTGTATATTCGTTTTAGACTTAGTATAAAATTAGGAAACAAAATATCAACCTTTTCTTCACATTGTTGTCTGCAATTTAGAATTAAAGTTCATTGACACTTGAGTATATTGTTACTTTAGTCCAGTCTTTGTGGGATCGATACTTGGCTTACTTGAGCCACTTTACTACTTGTTCAACCACGTGCACTTGCGTGTAGTTATACCCAAAGACAACCAAATAAGTTTTTGGCGCCGTTGTCGGGGACTAGCAATTGGTAAATTTTTCTTAAGTGTCAGTTTACTATTTTTTCTTAGTGTTGACAATTTGGTCTTAGCCTGTATTTTGCAGATACTAATTTCTGTTGAACACTGGTAAGAGACAAGGAGTTGGTGGACTCATATTTAGAGCCGGAAAGACAATTTCTTCGTCAAAGGAGAGAATCTCTAGAGAAAAAGTTGCAGTTGCTCAGACAAACAATCCTGGAGCAACAACAGAATCCACCAGTTGTAAGGGCAATGTTAGTGCCCGAGGAAATGGCAGCTCGGCCGGTTCGCGAGGTGGCAATCCCACATGCTAATAATGTCACATCTAGCATCCACAAACCTGAGCCTGGAGGGAGGTTCGAGCTCAAACAAAACATGGTGCAATTGCTGCACACCAGCAGGCAGTTCATAGGTCTCCCTCATGAGGATCCACAACAACATCTCTAAAATTGTTTGGAGATAAGTGACACTTACATCCCCGCTGGAGTGTCATCAGATTATGTCAGGCTTACATTGTTCCCATTTTCACTTTTGGGAGAAGCCAAGAGGTGGTTGAAAGCTGAGCCACCTAATTCTATCACTACATCTTGCAAGGAAATTCTTGATACGGTTTTTTCCATCCGGTAAAACAGCAAGACTTAGAAGTCAAATTCTAAGTTTTAACTAGAGAGAGGGAGAGAATCTGTATCAAGCCTGGGAGAGATTCAAATCTATGTTGTGGGATTGTCCTCATCATCACCAATCCAATGATTTGCTGGTGCATACTTTCATAGAGGGTTTGGAACCCCACACAAAAATCTTGCTAGACTCAGCAGCTGGGGGACAAGCATTGGAGAAAACTTATGAGGAGCTGTATACCTTGTTAAATCGTATTTCGCAGGAAAATCCGAAGTGGAATGCGGATTCGTCAAGAGGAGGAACAAGGAAGGCAGCAGGAGTCCTAGAAGTGGATGGTTTTATAGCTATTGCTGCACAGATAGCTGCTTTACAGAATCAATTCAACACCCACTTCAGTAACATGAGCATGAACCAGACTCATGCCCCAGTGAATGTAGTGCAGCAGATTTGGTGTGAAGTGTGCGGGAGTAGTGAACACTCAGCTGAGTGTTGTGGAGCAAATCCTGATTCGGTGAACTTTGTGGGGAATGTACTGAAAAACAACCACCTACAGTATGGAAACAACTACAATTCCAACTGGAGGAATCACCCAAATTTCTCTTGGGGTAGCAATAACCCTCAAGGGCAAAGTTCGAGTCAGGGGGCGCAGAGAACTCAAGGAGGGCAGCAGAACTATCAATCACAATATAGAAGCAACAATGCACCTCCTCCACCACCATCACCCAACATTGAGGAGATGTTTAAGACAATGATAGCTAACCCAGCTCAATTGCAGGCTGACTACGTGAAATTGGCAGCCAAGGTAAAGAACAATCAGTTAGCTACAAAGGCGCTGGAGTACCAGTTTGGGCAATTTGCTGGAGCCCAAAACACCAGGCCTAGAGGAGGACTTCCGAGCGACATAGATCCCAACCCCAAGCAAGTGAATGTAGTGACCACAAGGAGTGGTTTGCAGCTTAAAGAGGTGGAACCAGAAAGACCACCTCAACAATCGGGAGCAGTAGAAAATGAGAGGGAGCAAAGTGATGAGAGGGGGAAGAAAAAGGAGGCTGAACCAGAAAGACCACCACCCCCGTTCCCTCAAAGATTAAAGAAACACAAGGAGGAGGCATATTTCAAAAAGTTCATGGAGGTGCTGAAATAGGTACATATTAACTCACCTCTTGTTGATGTTTTGTAGGGAGTGCCGAAGTACGCAAAGTATATTAAGGACATCATGGAGAACAAAAGCAGGTTGACGGAGTACGCTACGGTTGCTCTTACGGAGGAGTGCACTTCCCGGATACAAAATAGGTTGCCCACAAAGCTCAAGGACCCTGGGAGCTTTACTATACAAATTACAATTGGGCAGAGTATCCGAGCTCGCGGATTATGTGATTTGGGAGCAAGCATTAACTTGATGTTGTCATCGGTATTCAAGAAGTTGGGTCTAGGGAGTCCTAGACCAACAACAGTGATCTTGCAACTAGCGGATCGTTCCTTAGCCAGACTTGATGGCATTGCGGAAGACGTGCTGGTGCAAGTGGGCTCCCTTATCTTCCCAGTAGATTTCGTCGTGCTGGATTTTGAGCCAGACGCGGAAGTCCCATTTATTTTAGGACGTCCTTTCTTGGCTACCGGGAAAGCGCTTATTGATGTAGCTGCAGGGCAGCTAACTATGTGAGCACACGACAAGGTGGAGGTGTTTGACGTATACAAGGCCACCTAGCTCCCGACTGTGTATGAGGAACTCTCGGTGATCAATGTGATTAATCAAGCTGATGTTGTCTAGAGAGTTGAGTCACGAGAGTTATTGGGGAAACCACCGGAGCGATGTAAGCATTACTGGGGTGAGGACGGTAGTCGAGAGAAAACGTCCATCACCCTAGAGGATGACTGAGCTTAATGACGTCGAGCCGCGACGGTAAACCAGGCGCTGCACGGGAGGCAACCGGTGAAATTTTTTGTAATATTTTATTAGATTTCATAGAAAAAAAAGAAAAAACAAGAAAAAAAAATGATGAGAAAAATAAAAATAAAAACAAAGTTTGTATTTTATATGAAACCTATAAATTCTAACCAATTTCTTATGGTGAGATGAATTTCAGGTTGAACGGAGGATAAATATGCAAAGGATCGCAAAGGAAAAATCGAGGTATGAAAAATAATAAAAAGTGGCAAAACAGTGAGCCCACGCGATGGCTCCGTGTCACGGAGGAGGGCCTCCGCGTTACCCTTCGTGACACGTTGAAGGTAATTTTGGAATATTTACAAATTCCAAAACACCTGCGCGATGGCTCCGTGTCACGGAGGGCATGCTCCGCGTTACCCTCCATGACACGTTGAAGTGTATTTCGCGACGGGTCACACCGGGTCGCCGGGTGACCCGCGCGAAAAACCCCCCTTTTTAACCCCATTTTCCCTCATTTTTTTCCCATTTCTCACCTCCTTCGCGACAAACACCTCGAAATCCCCCCTTCCCCAACGTGACATGGACCTAGGAGCTAGATTTCTTCAACTTTTCTTCAATATCATCGAATTTAAGGTATGTTTGTTAACTTCATTTCATTTCTTACCTTATTTTTTCGATTTTTAGCACAGGAAGTGAGGAAAACTTGCCCTAAGTGTAAATTGAGAATGAATTCATGTAAATTATTGTTGATTGAAGTTCCTAGTATCGTTGTGATGGTATAAACTCGATAAATACATGTGTGATTGAAATTCTTGCGAAATTGTAGCTAGGGTTAGAATTCAAAGATGAAGAAGTTAAAAATTGGGTTGAAATGTGAAATTCTTCTTAGTGTGTGCATGTTGAATGAAGTAAATGATGTCGTGCTTAACATTAAGACGACTAAGGCGCGACGGATTGTCGGGTTAATGAAATTGTTGAAATTGCATAGAAATTGGAGGAATTGTATCGGTTTTGTTGATAGAAATGTTTGCTAAGTGCTATGTGATGAAATGTTATCGATGGTAATGTTGTGACTAGCTGTACGAAGTCTGAGTAGTACATAGAATTTATACCGTCGAATTCTCTGAATGCATTAGGCATATTTGTTATGTTTTGTTGTTTATTTTTTTTGGAAATAAGTATGATCTTGCCGTAATGTTGTGATTGTGGCTAAAGACTAAGTGTGGGGTAGCCTAGCTTAACCCAACCTTAGTCGAAGATAATTTTAATTGGAATAACATTGGGACTATCTTTTGGGTTTGACAGGAACAATGGCAAGCAGACAAGAAAAAGGGAAGGGCGCATCTACATCGGGCGCCGGAAGGAAAAGAATTAGACTGCGAACAACAGTCCCAGAAGCACCAGCGGTTCCACGCGGCCAACACCGTCAATATGGAACCAGATGGGTGATAGAGGAGGGGAAGAAATGGTACGCAAAGCATAAGGAAAGCAAAGACTTTCCCGAAGAACACATTGCTAGGGAACCGTTGGCACAGGAGTTCCCCAGAATTGTCCACAGGATAGAGGTAGCTGGGCTGAACTTCATCTTTGAAGAGCTCAAGGAGTGCAACCCGCACCTGATTCGGGAATTCTACGCCAACTGGAACCCGACACTCATAAGTCACACCATCAACATAAGGGGGCAAATAGTCACTTTTGAGCCCCATCACCTTAATGCCATCTTGGGGGCGCGGGACACAGACACCCATGTGCTTCGGCAGCTGAATATCACTCCACCATATGCGGATATCAGACACACTTTATGTGGAACTCGGTCTACAACACGTTGGAGCAGGCATAAGGAGAGGGGCTACCATCAGACCTTGCCCTACTCACAGATGAACAGGGAAGCCAGAATATGGCTGAAGATTGTTTGTTCCTGCCTGATCCCAAAGGTGCATATGACAGATGTCACCTGGGATCGTGTATGCTTTGTCTACGCCTTGATGAAAGGGCTGGAGATCAATGTGGGGGCGGTGATTATCTCCACCATGAAGAGAGCCCGTTTGCATCAAGGGCACAGGTACGGGTTTGGTGGCTTACTGACCACGTTCCTGAGGGGCCTAGATATTGAGGAGGAGGCCCTTGACTACATCCCGTAGATGGAGAGGCGGGCCTTAGATGTCACCAAAACTAAGGCACCCGACACCACTCACGGGCCAGTTCTTACACTAGCCGAGCGACATACTCAGGATGATCAGTACATGGCTCGCATGTTCGGGATGCAGATGCTCCAGTTGCACATAGGCGGGAGGCCTGCAACAAAAGAGGAGCTGTGGCGGCTCGAGCTAGACTACCCATTTGGCGAAAATGCCAGGGCTCTATGTCGAGTGGGGCCAACTTTTGTGGAGCCCACTAATGATGATGTCCCTACAGATGAGGAGACACATCGTGATGATTTTGATGTAGAGTCAGATGATGACGACGGGGGCGATTCATACATGGGAGATGAGGCAGCGGCACCTGACGAAGAAGTGGAATACTTTGATTGATCAGGGAGTTTCACCACCTACTTTCGTACTATGCTGAATTTTGTGAACACTGGGGACAGTGTTCGATTTAAGTGTGGGGTGGGAGTAGTTAGGTGTCGGTTGCTATTGTTATTAGTAATGCCTCTGTTCTGTTGTTGTGCTTGGATAAATTTGTGACCCTGTGATTTTTGTGTATGTCTGTATTGTAATTAAGGTGAAGCTGTTGTGTGCTGTTGAATGTTGTTAGCTGGTTTTGTACATATTTTTGTTTTATCGAAATGATCGATATTTTTAAAATTTTTCATGAATTTTTTAATTTTTGGGTTTCTCGGTGTTTGTTTTCGGTTCTTTTACCGAGAATAGTCCCATTGAACTGAAGTCGTAATTAGTGATTGTTCTCTATGATGGATGGATGACGATTGTCTTAAGGGAAATGTAGTCATTAGGAGTAGATTTCTTTGTTCATTTTGTCTTTTCTTGTTTTTTCTTTTGTTGGTTTGCATCCCAAAACCTGTAGTTACTTTATGGTTGCGAAATTCTGGTTGCGTGTTGTACATGATATTTGAAATGCAAAGGTGATTCCTATGAAAGCATGCAACTTTGTAAATATGTTGAGATGCCTAGGCCATAGAGTTCGACTTAGTGTGATTGAGGCTTAATGTTTGAATTCTTGTAATTAGCTGATTGAAGAGTCTGTGAATATGTCTTGAGTTAAGCATGTGAAATGAGTGTATAGTGAGGTTTTGTTTCTTCCATGCTATTGTGAAGTTTCTAGAACTTGCCTGGTGTGTGTACGAAACGAAATGAAGGATGTGTATTGTAGGAAAGGATGTAGGCATTTCTTTGATTTAATCAAAAGTTTCTTTTTTTTTCATTATCGTACCCACCTTGAATGTACATCCTAGTTAGCCCATTGAGCCTTTAGCCTATTATTTTTCTTTTGTCAAAAAGGTGTAAACCGAGCTTAACCCCTTCTTTTCATTATCCGTGAATTTGATCCAAAACTCTTAAGCGCTCAAGAAAAGAAAATAATTTTCCCACAGTGTCAAGGAGTGAGAATGGTGAAAAGAAAAGAAAAAGTAGAGTGATGAAAGGAAAGAAAAGGTTGAAGGTGCACTCGTTATAAATTAAATATAATGAAGATGTATAAATAATCTTTGTTATTGAGTCAAGTGTGCTTAAAGATATGGGGTCAAAAAAATAAAGACAGACTTCAAGAATGGGAGGATGAAGGAAGAAACAATGCCCATAAGGTTGATGGGATGTATTGAAAAAGCGCTTAAGGATGCTAGTTGTTATTATCGGTTAGCCCAGTATTTATTAGTTCCGTAGCTTACATTACAACCCGTTAAGTCCTACGTGATCTTACAACACATGTCCTTATATTAGTGGAGTAATACACTAAAGGCAAGCCTATGGTTCATGACATGAAGCATGTGAATTCCTTTGGGAGAGAGAGTGAAATTGTGTTTATATGCCCCTGCATGTAATGTCTTTGAGTTCATAAAATTAAAAATTTGGAAAAATTCTCTTGTGTTGTGAGGGCACATGCTTGGCGAGAGATTAAATTTCGTGTCGGATATCTTGATCAGCTGATTTGCATGAGTTTGCCGATATCGAGAGTCGATTCTTGAGTCTAGGAGGTCTTAATGTGTTGAAGGTCATTGTATTGATAAGACTATGCATGTTTTCTTGATGATTTATTGTATTAAATAATCGGTATAACCGTAGCTTGAATTGTCGAGCCAAAGTAGCCAGGATGGGGTGTCAATTGCATGAGGTGTAAGATTATTGTTCAGGGACGAACAAGGATTTAAGTGTGGGGTAAGTGATCTTGGGAAACTTTATATGCCCAAGTGATACTCAAATGTGTCATTTTGCCTTGTTTATCTATCGATGTTTATACATTCTCATGTGATTTGTAATAAAATGTGAATTTATACTAACCAACATGATTAGCGTTGTTTTGTAAGAAAAATATAAAGTTATGGAGCTAAGATGCATGTTGGGAGAGATCAGGATTGGACTCGGAAGCTAGCAAGGAAAAAAAAAGCACTTGAAGGCACGAATTAAAGGGGCTCCACGATGGAGCCGTGTCACGCTGCCATCGCGGATGCATTCTACCTGGATGGTGAAATTATGCCTATTTCCAGTGGAGGTGCGCGTTGGGGCCGTGGCACGTTGGCCTAGCCCCGCGTTGCACGCCGTGCCACGTTGGGCCTAATTACCTGGACGTCCGGATTCCAGTAAGGGTCCGCGTTGGTAGCGTGTCATGGAGGCAGTGCTCCGTGATGCACTCCGTGACACGTTGCTTGTTATTCCGGGAAAAATTCCCACTAGTATAAATAGAACACTTAGGTTCATTTTTAATTATTCTGACTTGGTGGAGCAAGAACGTGGGTTACAGGCAGTTGAGGGGACGAAAATCTCAAGGTTTTTCTCTATCTCCTTCTTCTTTATTTCAATTGCTTGTATGATTAACACTCATTTAACGATGTTTAATCCACAAATGAGTGGCTAAATCCTCTTCTTGCTGAGGTTAAGAACAATTGTATTGAAATGTAATTATTGATCAATTGTTTTTTCATCTTTTCTTCCATGGTTGTTCTATTGATTCTTGTTCTTACTGCATTAATGTATGGCCAACGTTAATGTATATCTAAAACGTCCGGTTTCACTCGAGAGAGCACGAAATTGGAAAGTTGTGAATTGATAGGATATGATCTTTTCTTAGTTTGGGAAAATTGAGAATTGATTTACCTTCAGGATAAAGATATACCTTAAAGTCGTATTAGTCAATTAAGGAATCGGCTTTGTATGGCTAGAACATGAATTTCTTTTTATCACAGAGATGTAGGTGGAAGGTTCATGATTCTTAAGTTGGGTTAAATACGAGAGTTTTAATCCATAGGCAATAATTCTTGACTAGCAACCGGAGGAAAGATAAATCAAATTGTATCGATAATTTATTTCTCTACATGTTCATTTAACCTCAGCATGCTCATACTTATAGTTCAGACTCAAATTGTATATTCGTTTTAGACTTAGTATAAAATTAGGAAACAAAATATCAACCTTTTCTTCACATTGTTGTCTGCAATTTAGAATTAAAGTTCATTGACACTTGAGTATATTGTTACTTTAGTCCAGTCTCTGTGGGATCGATACTTGGCTTACTTGAGCCACTTTACTACTTTTTCGACCACGTGCACTTGCGTGTAGTTATACCCAAAGACAACCGAACATAACTCATCATAACATCAGAATAAGCATCCGAAGCTAATACATACATAAGTCTAAAAAGCCTCTAATCTGAATGAGTTGATGGGATAAGACCCCAACTAACTCAACAATACTGAAATTAAAAATGCATAAGGAGTTGAATGTCTAGCCCTCGAAGGATGAGGACTAACCAATCGACAAGGAGCTAACTCTGACAACCGACTATGAATGGGGCTAAGACTGGGAGCTGGGTCCTGTATTGATACACCCCATAAGCCAAAAGATCAGATTCGGGAGATGAAACAGAAAAAAAATTAAAATTTGGCATCAAGCCTCAAGATGGGTCGTGAGGTGACCCGTGAGATCAACCCATGAGTCGTGGTGTGACTCGTGGTGAGGCTCAAGAGTTAGGTTTGAAGTTCGGGAAATGGGATCCCCACGGGAGTGACCATGAGTCTTGGTCAGGCCCTATCACTCGTTAGGTCAGTCATGTGGAGTGGTGGTTGAAAAAAAAGGAAAAGGAAGATAGTGTACCTAATGGAAGGACCCAACAAGTCGTGGTCAGTGCCCACGATTCGTGAGGGGAGTCGTGATCAAGCAGGGTAAAGTTTTATTTGAGACTAGGTAGTGTACATGATGGGTGGTGACCATGAGTCATGGTTACCTGCAATGGATCGTTAAGTCACCCGTGATGAGCCCAGGAGACCTGACGAGCAGTGTACCTGATGGATGACTTCACGAGTCACGGCCCATGATGACGAGTCATTAGGTCTCTCATTGGGACCATCTGACAGTTATTTTCTGCAAATTTAGTAAGGGCTTTTCCGTAATTCCTAAGTCTTAGGGGCCTATACTATGTCGTTTAAGGCTCGTTTTACAGGGTTTTAAGAGGGGAAAACCTATTCTATGCTAATTCATTCCATGCATTCAAACTTGAGAGTTTGAAGAGAGGATTTAGAGCAAGTTTTGAAGGTTTCCATTGGAATTTCATCTTGGTCAATTAGAGAAGTGGTAAAATCATCCCTCCCAGGTATGTAGAGTTATGAGTGGGTGTTTTTTTCCACAACCATGCCCAATCTCTATCTAGTATAAGAAATTCACATGATCAAGTTATGAGGTTTTTACCCGATTGCACGATTCTTCAATTTCTATAAATGGGTGCGATTAGATTATGTTTATATTGATGAATACTGAAGCTTGGGCAAATTATAAATTTTTTTCAATCAAGAATTGTATTTTCTACGAAATTTAATGCCCATGGATGAGAAGTTCATAAAAGAAGAGAATGATGATGAATGTATGATGACAAAAAACATGTTTCTAAAGCTACCCATGACTATGATATTGTTTTCAAAATGAATTGAGTAGATCCAAGTATGATAAAGCTTTGGGCGATGCCGACATGTTGATTTAAAATGATTATTTCCTGAAATAAGCTTACTGTTATACCCCGTAGAATTCCCGGCACCTAGACGACCTATTCGCACGTTGGTTAAGCATATTTGAAGGCCATACGTGCTGGAGAAAGGCCCGGGAAAAGATCGGATGAGAAACCTATCGAACCATCGCGGAAGGAGCCGAGGCAGAGCCCCTCCGCGATGGCAGCGTGTCATGGAGGAGAGGCCTCCGCGTTGGCTCCGTGACACGTTGGCCTTGTCCAGGCCCAAGTATATAAAGCCCACTTCGGTTTTAAATCATTTATACACTTATAAATTTCCATAAAACAGAGAGTAAGCAGCAGAGAGAAGGTAAGAACGAAGGATATATTATAATTTTTGTCCGATTACGCTGCTAAACGTTGTCCAAACTCAAATTAACTTCAGATACTGAGGTATTTAGCAGCAGAGAGCATTCCTACGGATTCAGTTTCGTGAAATACGGCCGACGAATCGTCGAGCCACCGAGCTAAGGTAAGTGGAATTGCTCTAAATTAGTGTCTATGTGTTCCTAGCTGTGAAGTGAATATTTCTCCCTTCTGGACCTCTGAAAAATAGCAAGTTTTCGACCGTCTTTCGATAAGCCTAAGTTTAGGCTATAAACTATATCGAAAGTGATGTTACTCTTTAAAGTAAAGTTGTATTTAGTATTGATTGACATATTTATGAATGCAATTGGGAGAAAACAGTTGAAGTACCGGCCGAGCCTCGTCCGACAGACGAATAGTTCAAGGATAAGGTATGTAAAGCTAGTTTCCTCGGCAAGTTAAGTAATCTTGGTACAGTACAGTAATTTAAAGGCCAGTAGAATGTTCAGAAGTCATGTGTTATGCTTTTTATGAATGTTGGTACGGTATTAGAAGTATCGAGTTATAACTTGCGCAAAACTTGCTAGCCCGACATAGATCCTAATACAAGTGTTAGAATCTACACAGTATGCTCAGTATGTGAGGTGACACAGAATGTTAGGGTATCATTGTATTCAGTTGAAACCCAGTAAAGCAATGTAACATCTGTAAGACATCTCAGAAATAGAACGATAAGTTAAAATGAAGCTAGGAAGCGTATTAGAATTAGTAAATCTTGTTACTATAGAAACTCAGTATACAACATAGTTTCAGCAGAAAGACTATATCATGTTCAGTATTAGACCCAGTGTAGTCTGGCAGAAGACTATATTTATACATATGTACTATTACCAGCCTCAGCATGTGTTAAGTACGTACATATTACTATCATTAGCTCAGCATATAGTATATACAAATACTTTACCACTATTAGCTTCAGTATATGGGACATGCTGATAATATTACTAGTTGAGACCGTTGTATTGTTTGGGGTTGGACTACCTAGCATCCATGACCGCCCCAGGGGTGATAGCTGTATCGACTCATCCGCCAGAGGACGAGGATAAGTCGCTCTACGGAGTGGCATGCCGTCCCATAGGGGACGAAGATGGGATGCCAATTTTCCCCATATTATGCCTTGGTCGGCTTTTACACACCCTTGTCGAGCGGATACGCCCGGGTGTTGATTCAGGAGTCCTCCGGACTCAGATGCAGTTATAGTCAGGGGCTCAGCGAGCCCAAGTGCATACCCAGGGGACCGGCAGGATGCTTATAGGGTTTATAGGAGATGGGATGACCGGGGTAGGGGTATAGATTCTGTGCTGGTTGTACCTCCTGGCTTATAGGGGCCGGGTAAGGTTTGTGTGTGCTATGTTATGTTATGATATGTTATGCCGTGTTACAGTAGATACGAGTAGATCAGCAGTAGAACAATACGTCTCCAGGTATGACTCCTACTCCTCCCAGTATAATTGAGAGAAGGTATGACTTACATTATCAGACAGTTAATCTATTTCTTCCTACTGCAGTTTCATCAGTTATATTATTGTTTTCAGATATTTATTTCAGTTATTGCTTTACATACTCAGTACCAGCGGTATTGACGCCCGATGGGGCGCTGCATTACTTGCCTACAGGTACTCATAGACGAGCAGGCGATACCACGTGATTCCTGTCAGCGATCGAATATTCAACTCCTGTCATCCGGAGACTGAATTCCAGAGGTGTACTTCATTTTCTTTTGGTTGTATAGTACGGGTAGGTCGGGGCCCTGTCCCGATCATTTCTATTGCTATTCCTAGAGGCTTGCAGTCTGTATATGTTCCCTGTGGTCAGATGAGCCGGTCGTGTGAGGCTGTGCAGTTGTTAGCTGTTAGTACTTTTGTTTCTTTTATGTTGGCCGTGTGGGGCCATAAGTTTGACAGTAGTGGTGACCTTGCCGGTCACGTAGCTATCCAGTACTTCATGGTTAAGTTATAGATAACTAGACAGCATGGTGGCCTTGTCGGCCCGCATAGGTTTCCCCTTTATTGAGATGTTTCTGGTCAGCTGTCAGTACAGGTACAGGAGGCTATAGGCCAATGGGCCGGGGGCTGTGTTTACAGCCGTTATATAGCCCTTTGTTTCCAGAAATGTGAGTTAGAGCCAGCCAGGCACCAGATGTGCCCAGGCTTAGCAGTCCAGCAGTTCAGGTCCTAGTAGGGCACCAGGTGCCAGTCATACCCCCCAAGGCGGGGTGTGACAAACTTGGTATCAAAGCCAGGTCGTGTCCCGGGGGGTTTGCAAGCCGTGCTAAGTAGAGTCTTGTCTATGGATGTGTTGTGCACCACATACAATAGGCAGGAGGCTGCGAGGCATGATAGGATGGTTACCCTTCCTTCTCAGTCAGTCGTGCTTTAGAGCGGTACAACATAGGGTTGAGTCCCTATAAACTTACCGTATTCTTTGATTACAGATACAAAGGCAGATCAGCATTATCATATCACAGGCAGAAGATCAGATATAGCAGCAGAAGAGGGCATCAGCCAGTTACATGATAACTACAGTAGCAGGAGGAGGTACTCGAAACCTCCCAGCATGATACCTTTATCGGTACTATCCCCAGTATATGTTGATAACGTCAAAATAGGAAGTCAGGAATGTAATGTACATACGAGTTGATTTATTTATTAGCTATACAAGACCTGATTAAGATTACAGATAAGGTTAGACCACCAGGAAAGCATAAGGAAGAGAGGGAAATGCAGGAATCCCAACCACGTTTTTTTTTCCAAATGTGGTACAGTTATATGTTTCTATCTGTTTCAACAAGAAAAGGGCTATTCCTACCTCTTGACCTTGATCCCAGTACAGTAAAGGGGCATAAGAATTGAGGCGAGGCTGCCCAAAACAAGCAGTAAGTGAAGATAGATTGATTAATTCCAGTAAGTGTTAGTGAGCATAAAGAGGGAGTAAGACTGTTAGCTTACCCGAAGTAGGGGTAAAAGACCTGCTAGTGATGAATGCCTAATAATAGTCAAGTTTGAGTCAAAAAAAGGCCAAGTCCGCCATATATGCTAACAGATAGCAAGACATACCTGTAAGATTATAATTATGATCCAGTTGTGACATCGAAAGATATAGAGGTCATGTGAATTAGATGGGCTTGAATATAAGCCAGAAGAAGTATAGGCCGAGGCTTGATCAGTAATCTCATTAGCAATGAAAGGCAGGTACCTTGAACCCCAGAGTTCAGCTTAAGCAAGATGAGAGGAAGAAGCAGGAATGCCAGATTTTGTGGGGAAATCAGGGTTACCCCCCCCCCCAGATTGATAGAGTATCATTTTAAGGATTAAGCCTCGGGCTGACAGTAAGATTGCGGTTTAGAATACCGCAGTATGCCTGTTCACGGAGAAGTTAAGAAATTACTGATACAACAATTCTAATCTAGTGTGGCCTAGAGATAAGGCCCAGCAGACAGTCATGGGCTCTTAATATAAGCCAAGTAAGGCCACAAGATTCGAACGTTGACCCCACATCGCAGGAGTGGCGAAATTTCAAATAGCAGACAATAACTAAGGTGTTTATGTTTGTTACTTTCAGAATGGGGTGACAATACAATGAAATGATAAGTCAGGGCAAGAGATAGTATTAGGCCGTAGAAGCGGTGTATCATGTACGATATGAGACTCAGCAGAGCATGTCAGAGATTATTTATTACCGCAGAATTCAGTACATATTGTACGTAACTAGCGATATATATTTATACAGATAATAGGTATGCTGTGAGTAGCTGCCTAAGGGGTATAATCACGGATACTGATTAGTAATAGAAAGCATGTACAAATTGCATTGCAGGATCCCCTTGCCGAAAAAAAAGAGAAAAAGAGAGAGAAGAGAGAAGAAAGAAAGAAAGGAGAGAAGAAAGGAGAAAGGGAAAGGAGAAGAGAAAGGGCAGATTAAGTGTGAATTACGTATGAAGTCATAGGAACTGTCTCAGTTCTCAGTTAATAAGTTAATGGACTTATGTGTTGTTGCCAGATCTAGGCTCTGGAATCTTACTAGAGTTAATGCCCTGAATTAGATGGCTAGATGATAAGAGCACAGTTAGATGGTCTAATGACTAGCTTGCGCTTATATTAGCAGGGAAACATCTTTAAAAATCAATAGCATTATTTTATATGCCGGAACCAGAATTTTTCCAGTATGTTAAGTGGTCGTACATCATTTTCCCAGCCTTGTAGGTGAGAGTCAACCTTAGTCAACCTAGCAATTATTACAAGGAATACTCCGCAAGTCAGACAAGCCCGTGGGCACCCCAAGAAAGGGGGTCCACATCAGTAGTCAGCGATAGACTAGTGCTTCAGCCAGTTCTCGTAAGATATTCAGATGCGGAGCCCTGGCAGAAGGCCAGTATTTACAGAATAGCTCATAAGACCGAGAATTCCCCAGAATAGCAATATAAATCCAAGCGGATACACACAAGGCGTAAGAAATTGATAGTGCTCTGCTAGCACAGTGTTTACTAAGACAAGGAGATCGGTAGGTTCCCTATGAAGATCCAGGGACGGATCGCCTAAGAGTAGGTTGGACTAAGCACAACATCACAATTGTTCAATTAGGAGGACGAAACGGTTAGCTGTCCACAACCCGCAGTTATGCATGAGCTACAGATATCCAAGTAGGACATGTAGAGCATTGTTAGACTATTGCAGCATTCGGATCATCTAACCCAGCCATTTAGTTAGTCGAGGTTATTCAGCCAGATTATTAGAGATCATGATCATTGTCAGAATCCTCTGATCAGATACGGGCACATGGTGTGCAGATAGTTGTTCAGGTTATCTTAGCAACAAGTAGCCTTAGCATGCGGCCAGAAGGCCAGATGAGCTCTAGTTATATCGGTAGATTACTTATTAGATTCTCCGGTATAATAAACTAGTATAACCGTCAGTTATATGTCAATTTTTTTTTCTAAATGTGAATTTTGGCTGAGTTCAGTAGCCTTTTTGGTCACATTGTGTCGGAAGTTGGTGTACAGGTAGATACACAGAAAAAAATGAAGCAGTGAAGACATAGCCAGACCTACCACTCCGACCGAAATACGCAATCCCTGCGGTTAGCCGGGTACTACAGAGGGTTTGTGGAAGGATCTTCCACCTTAGCAGCACCTCTGACTAAATTAACACAGAAGGCAGTAAAGTTCCAGCAGACCGAGGCATGTGAGTAGAACTTCCAGGAGTTAAAAGACAGGTTAACATCATCCACAGTGTTAGTATCGTCAGAAGGTACAGAGGGTTAATGCAGCATGGTAAAGTAATAGCTGATGCCTTCAGGCAGTTGGAGAAACATGAAAAGAATTATCTTACCCATGACCTAGAGTTAGCCGTAGTAGTTTATGCCTTAAAGAGTGAATATTTTGTATCACCCAGGAAGGGCTAATGTGGTAGCAGATGCCCTTAGCCGTAATTTATGGAGAGGTGACATATTTTCAGATAACCAGGGATGAAGTGTGGCGATGTAAAGGCCGCATTCATGTTCCAGATATTTTGGGGCTTCACCAGCAGATTATGAGCGAGGCGCATTACGCCCGCTATTCTCTCCGCCCAGGCGCGACGAAGATGTACCATGATATCAAAAAAAAAAAACCACTGGTGGCCAGGTATGAAAAGAGAAATTGCTGAATTTGTAGCTCAGTGTCCTAACTGCCAACAACTGAAAGTAGAACATCAGGAACCAGGCGGTTCGACCCAGGACATAGCTGTGCCTCTTTGGAAATGGGAAGCAGTAAACATGGACTTTGTAGCAGGATTACCCCGTACCAGGCATAGAAACGATTCAATCTGAGTAATTTTTGACAGACTGACGAAATCAGCCCATTTCCTGTCAGTAAAAGCTACTTTCTCTGCCTAAGATTACGCCAAATTGTATATCAGAGAAATAGTTAGATTACACGGTGTTTCAGTATCTATTATCTCTAATAGAGGAACACAGTTGACGGTTAGATTCTGGCTGTCGTTCCAGAAGGGTTTGGGAACGCAGATCAACTTGAGCACAACATTCCACCCTCAGACAGATGGGCAGGCTGAGCGGACTATCCAAACGCTCGAAGATACGCTACGAGCGTGTGTGCTAGATTTTGAGGGTAGCTGGGATGAGCATCTTTCGTTAGTTGAATTTTCTCATAATAACAGTTATCATTCAGCCATCCAGATGGCGCCTTCTGAGGCATTATACAGGCAAAAATGCAGATCACCAGATGGTTGGTTTGAAATAGGAGAGTCAGTGTCGGTTAGCTTAGACGTTGTTCGGCAGTCAGAGGAAAAAGTAAAGCTTATCCGAGAACGTTTACTGACTGCTCAGAGCCGCCAGAAGTCTTATGCAGATACGCGACGCAGAAATCTAGAATTTGCGGTAAATGACTGGGTGTATCTGAAAGTGTCTCCGATGAAAGGGGTAATGAGATTTGGCAAGAAAGGCAAGCTTAGCCCGAGATTCATAGGGCCATATAAGATTCGGCGAAGAATAGGCCGAGTTGCATACAAATTGAACTTACCTCCGGAGTTAGCATCTGTTCACCCAGTGTTCCATGTCTCTATGTTGAGGAAGTTCGTAGGGGACCCTTCTACAGTAGTCCCAGTTCAGGATGTCCAGGTCACAGAAGAGTTAGCATATGAAGAGGTTCTAGTAGCTATCCTAGACAGACAGATTCACAGGTTGAGGACTAAAGATGTTGCGTCTGTCAAGGTACTGTGGCGTAACAGGAATCGTGAGGAAATGACGTGGGAAGTTGAAGAAGATATGAAAGTCGGATACCATCACCTATTTCAGGCCTAGTCAGGTGACAGGTATGTCCATATTATTACTTATACAGTACCTTATAGTTGTATGTGTGTGAATGAGAAAGATTGATACTTAGTTATCTAGTGGATCTTAAAATATTACGTGCAGTACCTGTGTTGGACTTTTCTGCATTTCAGGTTTTTGCTATAGTCCATATTACAGGGGAAACTCTGCCGAAATTTTTCTAAAAAGTAAGTTAAGTAGTCCTCCAGATAGCAGTGTACATTCGAGGACGAATGTTCTTAAGGGGGGGAGAATGTTATACCCCGTAGAATTCCCGGCACCTAGATGACCTATTCGCACGTTGGTTAAGCATATTTGAAGGCCATACATGCTGGAGAAAGGCTCGGAAAAAGATCGGATGAGAAACCTATCGAACCATCGCGGAAGGAGCCGAGGCAGAGCCCCTCCGTGATGGCAGCGTGTCACGGAGGAGAGGCCTCCGCGTTGGCTCCGTGACACATTTGCCTTGTCCAGGCCCAAGTATAAAAGCGCACTTCGGTTTTAAATCATTTATACACTTATAAATTTCCAGAAAACAGAGAGTAAGCAGCAGAGAGAAGGTAAGAACGAAAGAGGTATTATAATTTTCGTCCGATTACGCTGCTAAACGTTGTCCAAACTCAAATTAACTTCAGATACTGAGGTATTTAGCAGCAGAGAGCATTCCTACGGATTCAGTTTCGTGAAATACGGCCGACGAATCGTCGAGCCACCGAGCTAAGGTAAGTGGAATTGCTCTAAATTAGTGTCTATGTGTTCCTAGCTGTGAAGTGAATATTTCTCCCTTCTGGACCTCTGAAAAATAGCGAGTTTTCGACCGTCTTTCGATAAGCCTAAGTTTAGGCTATAAACTATATCGAAAGTGACGTTACTCTTTAAAGTAAAGTTGTATTTAGTATTGATTGACATATTTATGAATGCAGTTGGGAGAAAACAGTTGAAGTACCGGCCGAGCCTCGTCCGACAGACGAATAGTTCAAGGATAAGGTATGTAAAGCTAGTTTCCTCGGCAAGTTAAGTAATCTTGGTACAGTACAGTAATTTAAAGGCCAGTAGAATGTTCAGAAGTCCTGTGTTATGCTTATTATGAATGTTGGTACGGTATTAGAAGTATCGAGTTATAATTTGCGCAAAACTTGCTAGCCCGATATAGATCCTAATACAAGTGTTAGAATCTGCACAGTATGCTCAGTATGTGAGGTGACACAGAATGTTAGGGTATCATTGTATTCAGTTGAAACCCAGTAAAGCAATGTAACATCTGTAAGACATCTCAGAAATAGAACGATAAGTTAAAATGAAGCTAGGAAGCGTATTAGAATTAGTAAATCTTGTTACTATAGAAACTCAGTATACAGCATAGTTTCAGCAGAAAGACTATATCATGTTCAGTATTAGACCCAGTGTAGTCTGGCAGAAGACTATATTTATACATATGTACTATTACCAGCCTCAACATGTGCTAAGTACGTACATATTACTATCATTAGCTCAGCATATAGTATATACAAATACTTTACCACTATTAGCTTCAGTATGTGGGACATGCAGATAATATTACTAGTTGAGACCGTTGTATTGTTTGGGGTTGGACTACCTAGAAGCCATGACCGCCCCAAGGGTGATAGCTGTATCAACTCGTCTGCCAAAGGACGAGGATACGTCGCTCTACGGAGTGGCATGCCGTCCCACAGGGGACGAAGATGGGATGCCAGTTTTCCCCATATTATGCCTTGGTCGGCTTTTACACACCTCTGTCGAGCGGATACGCCCGGGTGTTGATTCAGGAGTCCTCCGGACTCAGATGCAGTTATAGTCAGGGGCTCAGCGAGCCCAAGTGCATACCCAGGGGACCGGCAGGATGCTTACAGGGTTTATAGGAGATGGGATGACCGGGGTAGGGGTATAGATTCTGTGCTGGTTGTACCTCCCGGCTTATGGGGGCCGGGTAAGGTTTGTGTGTGCTATGTTATGTTATGATATGTTATGCCGTGTTACAGTAGATACGAGTAGATCAGCAGTAGAACAATACGTCTCCAGGTATGACTCCTACTCCTCACAGTATAATTGAGAGAAGGTATGACTTACATTATCAGACAGTTAATCTATTTCTTCCTACTGCAGTTTCATCAGTTATATTATTGTTTTCAGATATTTCTTTCAGTTATTACTTTACATACTCAGTACCAGCGGTACTGACGCTCGGTGGGGTGCTGCATTACTTGCCTGCAGGTACTCATAGACGAGCAGGCGATACCACGTGATTCCTGTCAGCGATCGAATATTCAGCTCCTATCATCCGGAGACTGAATTCCAGAGGTGTACTTCATTTTCTTTTGGTTGTATAGTACGGGTAGGTCGGGGCCCTGTCCCAATCATTTCTATTGCTATTCCTAGAGGCTTGCAGTCTGTTTTTGTTCCCTGTGGTCAGATGAGCCGATCGTGTGAGGCCGTGCAGTTGTTAGCTGTTAGTACTTTTGTTTCTTTTATGTTGGCCGTGTGGGGCCATAAGTTTGACAGTAGTGGTGACCTTGCCGGTCACGTAGCTATCCAGTACTTCATGGTTAAGTTATAGATAACTAGACAGCATGGTGGCCTTGTCGGCCCGCATAGGTTTCCCCTTTATTGAGATGTTTCTG
Source organism: Datura wrightii (assembly GCA_035772735.1). Lineage (NCBI taxonomy): Eukaryota > Viridiplantae > Streptophyta > Magnoliopsida > Solanales > Solanaceae > Datura > Datura wrightii. The sequence goes on along the minus strand of JASDFA010000027.1, from coordinate 116,618,593 downwards.
GTCAGCTGTCAGTACAGGTACAAGAGGCTATAGTCCAATGGGCCGGGGGATGTGTTTACAGCCGTTATATAGCCCTTTGTTTCCAGAAATGTGAGTTAGAGCCAGCCAGGCACTAGATGTGCCCAGGCTTAGCAGTCCAGCAGTTCAGGTCCTAGTAGGGCACCAGGTGCCAGTCATACCCCCCAAGGCGGGATGTGACACTTACCATATTGTTTGGAGCGAAGTCTCCCAAATTTCATATTATTAGCTCTTGGTATGTTGAGTTAAATATTCCTACATATAGTTTACCACCTGATTTGGAGTAGATACTCCCACTTATATTTGATCTTGTGATATGTTTCAAAATAAAGCTTCTCATATGCATGAATTTATGATTGAGATGTGTTTCATTATTGAGCTTTATCAAAGGACAATGTTGAGCTTCGTTTCATATGATGTTGAGTTAAGCATGATTTCATTTTGAGCTTCGTCAATAGACGATGTTGATCTTCGACAATCGACGATGTTGAGCTTCATTATATACGATGTAGAGAATTGCATGTTTTTGAGAGAAGAGTCTAGCACCGAGCGGGTTAAGGGTCGATCACCCTATGCCCCAGGACTGCGCACCAATGTAGGTTGATACTATTTTATTATTGGGACCTCCCTGTTGATCTGTCCCCACCCCTAATGGCTCATGATCTTGATATCGATATCATGGTAGCATCCTTATCCCTAGCAAGGTTTAGGATGGCTCTGCGCACTTGAGTGTGACAGTCGGGACCACGTAAGATCTATCATGGTATGTCAGTTAAGTGATGAGTTTCCCATTGTCTATATGATTTAGAAGTGCATATTCACTACTCATGATTATTACCTTAGGCATGCATGTTCTAAAAGCAAGGTTTGGCTCACTGTTCAGCTTTTCTATAAATGTCGCATTTAAGCTTTCACTCATTCGAGTCAGTTATGATGTTATTGACCTATGCATAGTCATATTATGAAAAGATTATGGTTTCAGAATGAATGCATATAGTCCTTCCTCTCAGAGTTGAAAGCTTATGATATGTTATGAAATGTTATAAATGATTTACTTTACTTGAGCGTTTTACTTACCTTGCATATTCGGTACATTCCACGTACTGACCGCATACTTTCTATGATGTATCATTTCATGATACAATACCAAGCTCCCAAGCTCAGCCCCACTCGTAGTCGATTGTTAGAGTTAGCTCCTACTCTGTTAGTGAGTCCTCATCCTTCGAGGGCTAGACTTTCAGTTCCTTATGTGTTGTCAGTTTTAGTATTATTGAGTTAGTAGGGGTTTTGTCCCATCAACTCATCAGGATTAGAGGCTTTTCAGACTTTTGTATGTGTTAGCTTCGGATGCATATTCTGATGTTATGATGAGTTAGACTTTCGTTGAGTTATATTGATGATTTTCTTCAGTTTATCGACTGAGTAGACGTGTGCTTATGCCATGGGTAGACTTGGGGTCCCTTGTATCGTGTCTATGATTTGGGCCTCCATTCGGGTCGTGACAAACTTGGTATCAGAGCCATAGGTTTGAAGTTTCCTAGGGTTTCTGAAAGCCGCGTTAAGTAGAGTCTTTTTCATAGGTGTGAAGCATGCCACACTTATGATAAAGAGGCTATGAGACATTTAGGAAATGTTCCCTTCTTTCATGATCTATGTCGTGCGATGAAAAGTCTTTCTATCCTCCTAATTCGTGCTATTCGCGATTGCAGAATCATGGCTCCTCGAAGAATGAATGGAAGGAGGAATGGAGGTGGTGAAGGCCACGAGGATGGAAATGGTTAGGGGCATCAGCAAGCCCCACCAGTTTAGGAGCCTCAGGCACCAGAGCCAGTTGCTCATGCGGAATTCCAGACAGCTATTTAGATGCTTGCACAGGCCTTGATCGCTCAGGTCAATCAACAAGCCGTTGCGCATGTTCTGCAACATGGAAATGCAGCGGCGGCTCGAGTCAGAGACTTCTTGCGGATGAACTTGCTGGAGTTCTTAGGGTCCAAGGTAGATGAGGACCCGCATGATTTCATTGATGAGATTGTCAAGATCACCCAAGTCATGGTAGTGAGCAGTGTTGAGTGTGTAGAGTTGGCCTCCTACCTGTTGAAAGGGGCTGTGCATATTTAGTTTCACCAATGGAAGGATAACAAGGTCGCAGGAGCAGGTCCAATCACGTGGGAGGAGTTTTAGGTTGTATTCCTAGATCGGTTCTTCCCTCAAGAGATGAGGGAGCTGAAGGCAGCTGAGTTTGTAAACTTGAAGCAGGTAAGGATGACAGTGCAAGAGTATCCCCTTGAGTTCACTCGCCTATCAAAATATGCCCCAGAGTTAGTGACCAACCAGAAGGCGCGGGTGAGCAGATTTGTGCATGGTATAGCAGGGTATTTGGACAAGGAGTGTTGGATTACTATGCTTCACTAGGATATGCACTTTCCTAGCATGGTGTTGTACGCCCAACAGATGGAGGCGGCACATTCGAGAGAGAGGGAGGCAAAGAGGGCTAGGACTGAGGATCACAGATTCTCTCAGCAGAGGTCCGATGGTGGGCACTGACAGCAAACTCACCATAGATCATTAGCCCCGACATCTTTGGCATTGAGTGTGCCATCCAGGTCCAGACATGATTAGAGAGGGCGAGCGTCAGGCTTAAGGGGTCAGAGCAATAGACCTACAGATTCTAGCATCCTAGCTTATCGCAGATATGGTCGAGGACACACAAGCCAGTGTTTGGCATGTACAGGAGCTTGTTTTGGTTGTGGGCAGCCCGGGCATATGCTTAGAGATTGTACAGCTGCGAGATAGGATCAGTTTGGGGCCGAGGCCCAACTTCTAGTTCAGCAGCCCCTCCCCCATGCTCAGCACATCAGAGGGCATCTACTAGCACAGCTAGCAGCCAGCACCAATACAGATTCTATGCTTTAGGTTCCCATCAGGAGCAAGAGGTCTCCTCGTATGTGATTACTGGTATGTTGCAATTTTTCCATATTGATGTATACACTTTGTTAGATCTGAGGGCTACCCTATCTTTTGTGACACCATATGTAGCCAGTAGCTTCAGAGTCAGTTCCGATGTCTTCTCAGAACCCTTCTCAGTTTCTACTCTAGTAGGTGACTTAGTTATAGCTAGACGGGTGTATAGAGGTTGCCCAGTCTCAATCCTTCATAAGTCCACCTTAGCAGACTTGATAGAGTTATCCATGACCGATTTTGATGTTACTCTCGGCATGGATTGGGTATTTTCATGCTATGCTTCAGTCAATTATAGAAACTGGTCAATCGATTTCAGATTTTTGGGTGAGCCAGTCTTAGAAAGGAAGGGTAGTTCAGTTGTGCTTGTAGGTCTATTCATTTCCTACCTTAAGATTAGGAAGATGATTTCTAAGGGTTGCATGTACCATCTAGTTAGGATTAAGGATGTCGAGTGTGAAACCCCAACTATCCCATTAGTCCCAGTAGTACGTGAGTATCCAGAGGTGTTTCCTGATGATTTTCCAGGTGTCCCTCCCGAGCGGGAGATTGATTTCGGTATAGATCTTCTTCCTGACACACATCCTATATCTATTCCACCCTACAAAATGGCTATGCCGTGCTAAAGAGTTGAAGGATCAGTTGAAGGACCTGTTAGATAAGGGCTTTATTAGGCCGAGTAAGTCTCCATAGGGTGTAGCATTGTTATTTGTCCGAAAGAAGGATGGTTCGCTTCGGATGTGCATTGACTATCGGCAGTTGAACAAGGTCACCATTAAGAATAGATATCCTTTACCTAGGATCGATGATTTGTTTGACCAACTTCAGGGTTCCAAGTGTTTCTCTAAGATTTATCTCAGGTCCGGGTATCATCAGCTCAGGGTTCGGGAGAGTGACATCCCGAAAACCACCTTTAGGACTTAGTATGGTCATTTTGAATTTGTTGTTATGTCTCTTGGACTAACTAATGCCCCTTTAACTTTTATGGATCTAATGAACAGGGTGTTCGAGGCATATTTGGACATGTTTGTGATTGTGTTCATTGATGACATTCTTATATACTCTCGGAGCAAGGAGGAGTATGCCGCTCACTTGAGAGTAGTGCTTTAGACCCTCAAGGATCGTCAGTTGTATGCAAAGTTTAGCAAATGTGAGTTTTGGTTGGACTCTGTGGCATTTTTGGGCCATGTGCTATCGAGTGAGGGCATAAAGGTGGATTCTCAGAAAATCGAGGCGGTAAAGAATTGGCCCAGACTGGTGAACCCATAAAATATCAGGAGCTTTTTGGGCTTAGCGGGTTACTGTCGGAGAATTGCAGCACCTTTGACCAAGTTGACTTAGAAGAAGGAAAAGTTCCAATGGTCGGAGGCTTGTAAGAAAAGCTTCCAAGAGTTGAAGACTCAACTCACTTCAGCACTAGCGTTGACCCTACCAGAGGTTACCGATAATTTTGTGGTATATTGTGGTGCTTTTAGAATCGAACCTGGGTATTTGTTGATGCATCATGGGAAAGTTATAGCATATGCCTCAAGACAGTTGAAAATCCATGAGTAGAATTTCCCGACCCATGATCTTGAGTTGGCCCCGGTGGTGTTTGCATTAAAGATATGGCGGAATTACTTGTATGGGGTCCATGTGGATGTATTCACGGATCAAAAGAGCTTGTAATATCTGTTCACGCAGAAAGACCTCAATCTTCGGAAAAGGAGGTTGTTGGAGCTACTAAAGGACTACGACATGAGTGTCCTTTACCATCTGGGTAAGGCTAATGTGGTAGCCGACACACTTAGTAGGCTCTCAATGGAGAGTATGTCCCATGTGGATAAGGGAAAGAAGGAGTTGGTGAAAGATGTCCATCAACTTGCGAGGTTGGGAGTTGGATTGGTCGACTCGACTGATGGCGGCGTTGTTGTGCAAAACGGATCAGAATCATCCTTGGTGACGGATGTGAAAGCCAGGCAATATGAGGATCCGATTTTGGAGAAGCTGAATAAAGTCGTTGGAAGTTAGAAGGTGGAAGTCTTCTTCCAAGGGGGAGATGTAGTGTTGCGGTACCAGGGCCGTCTATGTGTCCTAGATGTTGATAATTTGAGGGACCGGATATTTCATGAGGCACATGGGTCCATGTATTCTATCCATCTGGGTGCCACCAAGATGTATCATGACTTGCAGGAAACATATTGGTGGAATGGCATGAAGAAGGATATTGCAGAATTCGTAGCCAGGTGCCCGAACTGTCAGCAAGTGAAAGTCGAGCACCAAAGGTCGAGAGGTGTACTTCAGGATATTAACATTCCCACTTGGAAGTGGGAGGAGATTATATGGATTTCGTTACAGGCCTACCTCGTACTCGTCGACATTATGATTCCATTTGGGTGGTGGTAGACAGGTTGACCAAGGCTGCACACTTCCTACTGGTCAAAACCACAGATTCAGCGGATGATTATGCCAAATTGGACATTCGGGAGTTTGTTCGACTTCATGGAGTTCCTTTGTCTATTATTTCAGACCGAGGTACCCAGTTTACCTCCCAATTCTAGCATTCTTTTCGGAAGGGCCTCGGGACACAAGTTAAGCTCAGCACAACCTTTCATCCGCAAGCAAATGGCCAAGCAGAAAGCACAATCCAGACCCTCGAGGACATATGTGATGGACTTTAAATGTAGTCAAGACGATCACTTTCCCTTGATTGAGTTTTCTTACAATAACAGCTACCACTCCAACATCTAGATGGCATCGTTCAAGGCTTTTTATGGGCGGAGGTGTAGATTGCCCATCGGATGGTTTGAGGTTGGTGAGGCAACTATGATAGGACCTGATTAGGTGCATGAGGCTATGGTAAAGGTTTAGCTGATAAGGGACAGGCTGAAAACCACTTCGAGTCGTTAGAAATCATATGTTGATATGAGGAGAAGAGATTTGGAGTTTGAGGTAGACGACTGAGTATTTCTAAAGGTGTCTCCCAGGAAAGGAGTCATTCGGTTCAGGAAGAAAGAAAAACTCAGTCCCTGCTATGTTGGCCCCTACTGGGTTATGAAAAGAGTTGGAAAGGTAGCATATGGTTGGACTTGCCATTAGATTTATCTTCAATTCATCCCATCTTTCATGTATCGCTCTTGAAAAAAGTGCTTGGGTGATCCAGCTTTAGTTATCTCGGTGGAAAGTGTTGGTGTGGGAGATAACCTCAACTATGAGGAAATTCCAGTTGAGATCTTGGATCATTAGGTTCGGAGGTTACAGAACAAAGAGGTAGCTTTAGTTAAAGTGTTATGGAGAAATCAACATGTTGAGGGAGCTAAGGGGAAGCCAAAGCAACTATGATGCCCAAATACCTTCACCTATTCCCTACCGGCTCAGTTTCAGTTTGAGGTATCCGTTTTTGCCCTAATTCTCTAATCAGTTTCCATGTTCACTCCATGTGCACAAATTTGATTTATGTTATGATAGATGTATGTAATGTCTGAATTCAGTTCAGTTATGTAGTTCTTTTCGGAGGTAGTCATTCCGTCAGTTCTCGGTTTAAATGATAAGTGTTTGCATATGAGGATTTCATGTTTCTGCGTTTTCTATATGTTTCTAACATTCAAGGATGAATGTTCCTAAGGGGAAGATATAGTTATACCCCGTAAGCCCAAAGATCAGATTCAGGAGTTGAAACGGAGAAAAAATTAAAATTTGGCATCAGGCATCAGGATGGGTCGTGAGGTGACCCGTGAGAGAAACCCACGAGTCGTGGTATGTCTCATGGTGAGGCTCATGAGTTAGGTTTGAAGTTTGGGAAATGGGATCTCCACAAGAGTGACCATGAGTCAGGGTCAGGCCCCACAACTCGTTAGGTTAGTCGTGGGGATTGGTGGTCGAGAAAAGAGGAAAACGAAGACAGTGTACCTAACGGAAGGACCCCACGATTCATGGTCAGTCCCCACGATTCGTGGGGTGAGTCGTGATCAAGCAGGGTAAAGTTTTATTTGAGAATAGGCAGTGTACATGACGGTGGTGACCACGAGTCGGGGTTACAAGTAACGGATCGTTAAGTCACCCGTGACGAGCCCAAGAGACCTGAAAAGCAGTGTACTTGACGGAAGACTCCACGAGTCGTGGCCCATGATGATGAGTCGTTCTTTGAGACCATCTGACAGTTATTTTTTGAGAATTTAGTAAGGGATTTTTCTTAATTCCTAAGTCCTAGGGGCCTATACTACGTAATTTAAGGTTCTTTTTACAGGGTTTTAAGAGGGGAAAACCTATTCTAAGCTAATTCATTCCATGCATGCAAACTTGAGAGTTTGAAGAGAGGATTTAGAGCAAGTTTTGAAGTTTTCCATTGGAATCTCATCTTGGGCAACTGGAGAAGTGGTAAAATCATCCCTCCCAGGTATGTAGGGTTATGAGTGGGTGTTTTCTTCCACATCCATGCCCAATCTCTGTCTAGTATAAGGAATTCACATGATCAAGTTATGGGGTTTTTACCCAATTGCATGATTCTTCAATTTCTATACATGGGTGCAATTAGATTATGTTTATATTGATGAATTGTGAAGCTTGGGTAAATTATAAATTATTTTCAATCAAAAATTGTGTTTTCTAAATTATGAAAATTAATGTTCAAGGATGAGAAGTTCATAAAAGAAGAGAATGATGATGAATGTATGATGATGATGAAAAACATGTTTCTAAAGCTACCCATGACTATGATATTGTTTTCAAAATGAATTGAGTAGATCCAAGTATGATAAAGCTTTGGGAAATGCCCACTTTATTTATTTAAAATGATGATTTTCCCTAAATAAGCTTACCACATTGTTTGGAGCAAATTCTCCCAAATTTCATATTATTAGCTTGTGGTATGTTGAGTTAAATATTCATACATATAGTTTACCACCTAATTTGGAGTAGATGCTCCCACTTATATTTGAGCTTATGGTATGTTTTGAAATAAAGCTTCTCATATGCATGAATTTATGATTGAGATGTGTTTCATTATTGAGCTTCGTTACGTATGGTGTTGAGTTAAGCATGATTTCATTTTGAGCTTCGTGAATAGACAATGTTGAGCTTCATTACATACAATGTAGAGCATTGCATGTTTTTTGGAGAAGAGTCTAGCACCGAGCGGGTTAAGGGTCGATCCCCCTATGCCCCAGAACTTCGCGCCAACGTAGGTTGATACTATTATATTATTGGGACCTCCCTTGTGAGCTATCTCCGGCCCTATTGGCCTATGAACTTGATATCGATATCATGGCAGTGTCCTTAGCCTTGGTAAGGTTTTGGACGGCTCTACCCACTTGAGTGTGATAGTCGGGACCACGTAAGATCTATCATGGTATGTTGGTTAAGTGACAAGTCTCCCATTGTCTATATGATTCAGAATTGCATATTCATTACTCGTGATTATTACCTTAAGCATGCATTTTCTTAAAGCAAGGTTTGGCTCACATTCAGCTTTTCTATAAATGTCGCATTTCAGCTTTGAGTCATTTGAGTAAGTTATGATGTTATGGAGCTATGCATGGTCATATTATGAAAAGATTATGATTTCAGAATGAATGCATGTAGTCCTTCCTCTAAGAGTTGAAATCTTATGATATGTTATGAAATGTTTTAAATGATTTACTTTACTTGAGCATTTTACTTACCTTGCATACTCAGTACATTCCACGTACTGACCGTATGCTTTCTATGCTATATCATTTAATGATATGGGACCCAGCTCCCAGGCTTAGCCCCGCTCGTAGTCGATTGTTAGAGTTAGCTCCTACTTGGAGTCCTCATCCTTCATGGGCTAGACTTTCAATTCCTTATGTGTTGTCAGTTTTAGTATTTTTGAGTTAGTTAGGGTTTTGTCCCATTAACTTGTCCAGATTAAACGCTTTCCAGACTTATGTATGTGTTAGCTTCGGATGCATATTTTGATGTTATGATGAGTTAGACTTCCGCTGATTTATATTGATGATTTTCTTCAGTTTATCGAATGAATAGAAGTATGCTTATGGCATGGGTCGACTTGGGGTCCCTCGGGTTCCTTTGTCCCATGTCTACGATCCGGGCCTCCGTTCTGGAAATCTACCCTTATGCCTTTGCTTGATACCACATGACCCAGAAATGCTACCGAGTTCAGCTAAAATTTACACTTGCTAAACTATGCATACAGCTGACGATCCTTGAGGGTTTGCAACACTATTCTCAAATGAGTGGCATGCTCCTCCTCGCTTCAGGAGTATATAACAATGTTGTCGATGAACACGATCACGAACTTATCCAAATATTATTTGAACACCCTGTTCATCAGGTCCATAAAAGCTGCAAGAGCATTGGTTAACCCAAAAGACATAACAACAAATTCGTGGTGACCATACCGAGTCCTGAAAGCGGTCTTGGGATGTCACTCTCCCGAACTCTAAGCTGATGATACCCGGGCTTGAGATCGATCTTGGAAAAGAACTTGGCACCCTAGAGCTGGTCAAACAAATCATTGATCCTGGGTAAGGGGTACCTGTTCTTGACGGTAACCTTGTTCAACTGCCAGTAGTCAATACACATGCGAAGGAAACCATCCTTCTTTCGAACAAATAGAACTGGTACACCCCATGGAGACTGGCTTGGTCTAAGGAAGCCCTAGTCCAACAGATCCTTTAACTGATCCTTCAGTTCCTTTAGCTCGGCTGGAGCCATCCTGTAAGGAGGGATAGGAATAGGCTGCGTATCTGGCAATAGATCAATACCGAAATAAATTTTCCTTTGCGGAGGGACACCTGGAAAATCCTCGGGAAACACCTTCGGGTTTTCGCACACCACAGAACTGACTGAATAGTCGGGGTCTCGGACTCCACATCCTTAACCCTAACTAGGTGATACATGTAACCCTAGGAGATCATCTTCCTAGCCTTAAGATAGGAAATAAACTGACTTGCTGGCACCGCCAAACTACCATTCCACTCCACAACCGGCTCACCCGGAAAATGAAACTCCATGGTATGGGTTCTACAATTAATCGAGGCATAACATGAAAACAACCAATCCACACCAAGCATAATGTCAAAGTCAGTCATGGCTAACCCTAGAAAATCTGCGAAGGTAACCTTATGCAGCACAATAATGGGGCAACCTCTATATGCCTACCTAGCTACAGTTGAATCACCGACTAGGGTAGACACGGAGAATGGTTCTGACAGAATTTCAGGACTAACTCCAAAACTACTAGCAATGTATGGAGTCACGAAAGGCAATGTAGCTCCCAGGTCTAGCAAGGCAAAAACATCAATATGAAATACATGCAACATACCAGTTACCACGGCTGGCGAAGTCTCCTGGTCCTGGCGTGAGGCAAGGGAATAGAATCGGTTTTGGCGCTGACTGCTTCCCCCACTAGTAGATGCTCCCTGTGGAGCTGAACGAGCTGGAGCTGCTGCTGTCCTAGTGGTCTATGCATAATCCCTATCATCACCCTGTCTAGCATATGGGCACGCTCGGCGCATATGACCAGGTCTACCACACCCAAAACAGACATCTGAACCGATAAGGCTCTCCCCGGTATGACTCTTGCCGCACTTCCCACAGGCTGGAGAGGTATACTCTAACTTAGTGCCCCTCTGATCCCTTGACCCTGAAGCCCTACTCCTTTGATCACCCCTGGGTTTGGATGGAGCACTAGCTGATGAAGGTGCTGGGGCTAGTGACGTCTGCTGAAACTATGGATTGTAGCCACCGCCAAACCTCTGATGTGAAAACCGATGACTATCCATCTGAGCCCTCTTTGCCTCCCTCTCCCTTGTATGAGCCGCCTCCATCTATGGGCGTACAACACTATGTGAGGAAATTCCACATCCTGGTGGAGCATAGAAGTCCTGCAGTCCTTGTCCAAATAACCGGCCATACCGTGAACAAATCGGCTCACCCGCGCCCTCTGATCCATCACTAACTCTGGGGCGTATTTCGACAAACGAGTAAACTCAAGAGAATACTCCAACACTGACATCTTTCCTTTCTTTAGGTTAACAAACTTAGTTGCTTTCAACTCCCTCATTTCCCGAGGGAAGAATCTGTCAAGAAAAGCCATGTGAAACTCATCCCAGCTGATAGGGCCTGCTCCCGCTGCCCTACTGTCCTTCTATTGATTGTACCGAATATAAGTGACCTCCTTTAACTGATAAGAGGCCAAGTCCACACACTCCCCATTTGTCACTCCCATAACCTGAGTGACCTTCAAGATCCCCTCAATAAACTCATGTGGATCCTCATCCACCTTCGATCCCGTGAACTCAGGAGGGTTCATCCTCAAGAAGTCTCTAATCCGAGATTCTGCCGCATTGCCATTCTGTGGAACCTGCGTAACAACCTGTTGGTTGACCTGAGCGGTCAAGGCCTGCGCCAATATTTGAATCACCCCTGGAAACTCGACGTGGGCAGCTGGCTTTGGTGCCTGGGGCTTCGGAATAGGTAGGGCTTGCTGATGTCCATGATCATTGCCATCTTCGTGGCCTTCATCACTTCCATTCCTCCTTCCGTTCATTCTTCTAGGAGCCATAATTCTGCAATCGTGAATCGCATGAATTAGAAAGATGGAAAGGCTTTTCATCACATGATATAGAACATGAAAGAAGGGAACATATCCTAAACATTTAGTATCCTCTTCGTCATAGGTGTGGCGCGCTTCACACCCATGAAAAAGACTCTACCTAACGTGGCTTTCAGACTCCCTAAGACACATCTGAACCTATTGCTCTGAACCAAATTTGTCACGACCCGAACGTACACCCGGATCATAGACACGGGAAAAGGGACCCCGTGGGACCCAAGTCGACCCATGGATCATGCATACAACTCATCTCATTTAATTAGGAGGAACGATAATCATAAAGATATAGTGGAAAAGTACTCATAGCATAGCATCAAGAAATACCAAACGTTTACACAGCTGAACACTACATACTTGTCTGAAAGCCTCTAAAACATGAGATAGGTTGATGGGACAACGTCCCCAACTAACCCGACCAATGCAGAAACATAAAAAACATGAAAGTCTATAAAACAACTCTTGGAATATGAGGACTCACCAACGAGCTGAAAGTGTAAGCTGAGACGGCCTAAGGGTGAGGATGAGCCTAAGATTCGGACCCTGTCTCATGAAACGATACAACATAGAAAGTATGCGGTCAGTACGTGGAGTGTACTGAGTATACAAGGTAAGTAAAACAGACATTTTAAAGGTAAAGTAAAACTTATAAATAGACATAGGAGAAGGACATCATGCTTTCATCAAAATCTTCATAATAATCATAAGGCTCAAGGCTTTCAAATCATTCATAATTGTTCATTATCGTAATCGTAAGAAAACTTTATCAAAACATAACTTGAGCCAATAACATAGACACAACAATGCATAAAACATGTGGAACAATGGCAGGACTCGTCATAACCGACACCATCACAGTAGAGCCTTTCATGATGCCCCACTGTCTCACTCAAGTGGGTAGAGCCGACCCTGGCTTGCCAGGCGAGGATCATGCATAAGGCGTGATAGCATTTTTTTTGGGGGGGGGATCATTTTCATAACATCATAACATTTACAACCCATGGTGGCACGTGGTTATGAGACATCGGCGTAGTCCTTTAAACGCCGGGTTGCTCGGTGCTAGACACGGCTCCCAAAAACATGCATATAGGCTCATACATAAATTATTAGCATCATGCATAAAATTCATTGGATAAGATATAACATTCATCATCATTGATCCCCTTTAAAACATGATTAGCCAAGAATCAAGGCCCTTTTTATCGTCCAACATCATAAATCGATAAATCATGAAATTCGTTTCGTAAATCATAAATCATTCTTCATCATATGGGCATTACCCAATGCTTCCTCATACTTAATTCTTTCAAACTATGCTCATAAACATGGGTAACTTGGATTCATGAATTTCCATAATCAATAAACATAAAATAATGAATATTCATCATAAATCATAATTTCCATGAACTTCCATAAATGGGCATTTTGGAGAATTTAAGAAAATAATAATAAAACCTGCCCATCATTCATAATTTGTAATTAAAACTCAATTAAATCATACCCATAAAGATAAATCACATTGTCATGCTTTGGGTGAAACCCAATGGAATTTAAGTAGGAGAATTCATGACTCTAATCGAAATTGGGCATGGGTGAGGAAGAATTTCACCCATTGTAAAACCCTACATACCTGGGAATAGATGAACTTGAGGTTTCTTGAACACCCACCAAGAAATTTGAAGACAATTTGGGGAAGAAGGCCTTGAATCTTCCAAAACCTCATCCGGCTGGTTTTGTTATAGGGAAAAACCGACACGCAAGTGCACGTGGTCAAACAAGTAATAAAGTGGCTAAGTAAGCCAAGTATCGATCCAATGAGACTCTGGATAAGTAAAATTGATTAACTATACTATATTCTAGCTTTACTTCTAATTATGCTGACAACAACGTAACCAAAAGTTAAATAATTTTGTTTATAACTTGTATACTAAAACTATTAACAAATATTTACTTTGAATTGAAACTATGGATATGAGCATGCCAAGGTTGAGAACAAGTAATGAATTTGATTATAATCATACTTTGGTTATTCTTCTCTTCATGTTGCCAGCCAAGAACATTAGCCTAGAGATTAAAACTCTCGTATTTAATCTCACTTTAGAATCATAAACCATTCGTCTACATTTCTGTGATCAAATGCAATTTATGACCTAGCAATACAATTCCGGTTCCTAAATTGACTAATACGGCTTTCAAGTATATTTCTATCAGGAAAGCACATCAAAACCCAATTTTCCCAAATCAAGTTAAGAACAATACCCTATTAATTCACAACTTTCCAATTTCTTTCTCTTTCGAGTGAAATTGGACTTTTTAGATGTACATTAATGTCGGCCACACACTAATGCAGTAGAAACAAGAATTAATAGAACAACATGGAAGAAGAAGATGAAAAACCATACAATTCAATAATCAAAATTCATCACCATTGTTCATGACCTCAGCAAGGAAGAGAATTAGCCACTCATTTGTGGATTAATCATCCTAAAACAAGTGTAAATCATACAAACAATTGATTGAAAGAAGAAAGAAAGAGAAGAAATCCCTTAGCTTTTTCGTCCCTCAACTGCCTCTAACCCACGTCCTTGCTCCACCAAGCCTGAATTAATTAAAAATAAGCTAAGTGTTCTATTTATACTAGTGGGAATTTTTCCCGGAATAACAAGAAACGTGTCACGGAGGCCAACGCGGAGCACTGCCTCCGTGACACGGCGTGGACGCAGACCCTCACTGGAAATCCAGGGTCCGGGAATATAGCCTCAACGTGGCACGGAGGCCAACGCGGAGGCCTATCTCCATGCCACGGAGCTGTCGCGAGGCTTCACTGGAATTTGCCAATAAAATCATCCTCCAGGCAGTGTGCCTCCGCGATGGTAGCGTGGCACGGCTCCATCGCGGAGCCCCTTTACATTGCGCCTTCCAATGCCTTTTCCATGCTCGCTTTCAAGTCCAATTCCGATATTACTCCAACATGCATTTTAGCTCCTAAAAATCATGTTTTACCTGCAAACAAATGCTAATCATGTTGGTTAGTATAAATTCACATTTTATTACCAATTACATGAAAATGTATACACATTGCATAACAAACAAGGCGAAAATGATACGTTTGAGTATCACTTGGGCATATAAATCTGCCCAAGATCACTTACCCCACACTTAAATCCTTGTTCGTCCTCGAACAACACATACACAACTCATGCAAATTACATCCCAACCTTCGCCACTATGGTGCGACAATTTATGCTACGGTCATACCGATTATTCAATTTTTGCAAATCATCAAGAAAACATGCATGGTCTTAACAATGCAATGACCTTTAATACATCAAGACTTCCTAGACTTTAAGAATTGACTCTCGATATCAGCAAACTCATGCAAATCAGCTAATCAAGATATCCGACACGAAAATCAATCTTTCATCAAGCATGTGCCCTCACAACTCAAGAGAATCTTCCCCTTTATGTTCATGCAACACACCAACATTCAAGTAGGGGCATGTAGAAATTAATTTCACTCTCTCTCCCAAAAGAATTCACATGCATCATGTCATGACCCATAGGCTTGCCCTTAGTGTATTACTCCACTACTATAAGGAAATGCGATGTAAGATCAAGTAGGACTTTAATGGGTTGTAATGGAGGCTATGGAACTAGTAAATATTGGATTAGCCAATAATAGTCACTAGCATCCTTAAGCGCCTTTTCAACACATTCTCATCAACTCATGACATTGTTTCTCTCTTTTCTTTTTTTTTTCCATCTCACACCATTCATGCTGGTTTACTTTCGTACTGCCCATTTCATCAAACACATTTGACACAACAACAAAGGGTTTTTATGTACCCTCAATATCATTTAATTATGATGAGTGCACCCTCCACCTTTTTCTTTTCTTTCCTCACTCTGCTTTTCTTTTTCTTTTCACCCTTCTCACTCTTTGACACTTTGGGAAAAAATTTCTTTTCTTCTTAAGCGCTTAAGAGTTTTGTATAGACTTTACGGCTAATGAAAAGAAAGAATAAAGCTTAGTTTATACATTTTTGGACAAAAGAAAGAAATAATCGGCTAAAGGCTCAACGGGCTGACTAGGGTATATAGTCACATAAAAATGAGAGTATGACAAGAAAAAAAAATATAGAAACTCTCGGTTAAAAACAAAGAAATGCCTACATCCTTTCTAACACTACACCTCCTTCATTTCGTTTTGTACCCACACCAGGCAAGTTCTAGACACTTCACAATAGCATGGAATAACAATACCTCACTTCACACTTTATGCACATGCTCGATTCAAGATGCATTCACAGACTCTTTAATTAGCCAATTACATGAATTCAAAATTAAGCCTCAATCACACCGAATCGAATTCTACAGCCTAGGTAGCTCAACATATTTACAAAATTGCATGCTTTCATACGAATCACTTTTACATTTTCAATATCAGTTACAACACGCAACCAAAATTTCACAACCAGATAGTAACTATAGGTTCAGTGATGCAATCCACCAAAGAAAAAAACTTAAAATAAATTAAAATCACTACTCCTACCGACTACATTTCCCTTAAGACGGTCGTCATCCATCCATCATAGAGAACGGTCACTAACTATGACATCGGTTCAACGGGACTATTCTCGGTAAAAGAACCGAAAACAAACTCCGAGAAACCCAAAATAAAAATCGAAAATTTTTGCAACACATCGATCATTTCGATGGAAAAGTATTTACAAAATATTTTAATATGTACAAAATATTTTCGCAAAATTTTGAAAATTATCGATCATTTCGATAAAGAAAAAAAATATTTACAAAATTTACAAATTTTACACTGGCAACCACAACCTTTCAAAACACACATCATTTACCACAAAAATATATACAGATACAACACAAATCAGTTCACAACCACAGGAAAACATAAAAAACATACATGCAAAACAAAGGAAGAACATACAACAGATTAGCCCAGGTCCCAGCACCTAACTACTCCCCACCCCACACTTAAATCGAACACTTTCCCCAGTGTTCACAAAAATTAAAAATCACACAAATTTCGGGTGGTGGAACTCCCTGATCAGTCGAAATATTCGACTTCTTCATCTGGTGATGCTGCCTCATCGCCCATGTCCGAGTCACCTCCATCGTCGTCATCGGACTCCACATCGGAGTCCTCCCGACGTGTCTCCTCGTCCGTGGGGACATCATCGTCAGTGGGCTCAACGAAGGCTGGTCCCACTCGGCACAAAGCTCTTGCGTTCTCGCCAAATGGGTAATCCAGCTCCAGCTGCCATAACTCATCCTCTGTGGCTGGTCTCCCACCAATCCGGAGCTGAAGCATCTGCATACCAAACATCCGAGCCATGTACTGATCGTCACGAGCATGTCGCTCGCCCAGTGTCAGCACTGGCCCGTGTGTGGTGTCGGGGGCCTTAGTTTTTGTCACATCAAGGGCCCTCCGCACCAACTGCGGGATGTAGTCCAAAGCGTCTTCCTCGACATCGAGGCCCCGGAGAAAGGTGGTGATGAGTCCGCCGAACCCATATCTGTGGCCCTGGTGTAGTCGGGCTCTCTTCATGGAGGATATGATAACCGCCCCAACATTAATCTCCAGCCCTTTCATAAGGGCATACACAAGGCAGACACGGTCCTGGGTCACATCCGTCATGTGAACCCCCGGGATCAAGCACGAACACACTATTTTCAGCCATATTCTGGCCTCCCTGTTCATCTGCGAATAAGGAAGAGTCTGGTGGTAACCCCTCTCCTTATGTCTACTCCATCGGGCTGTGGATCGAGCCCCACACAAGGTGCGTCTGATGTCGGCGTATGGTGGGGTGATGTTCAGCTGGCGGAGAACGTGGGCGTCTGTGTCCCGCGCTCCAATGATGGCATTTAATTGTTGGGGTTCCAGAGTGACAATCTGGCCTCTGATTTTTATTGTGTGGCTTCTGATGGCTGGGTTCCAATTTGCATAGAACTCCCGGACTAAATGTAGGTTGCACTCCTTGGGCTCCTGAAATATAAAGCTGAGCCCAGCTGCCTCGATCCTTTGCACAATACGGGGGAACTCCTGTGCTAGTGGTTCCCGTGCAATATGCTCCTCAGGGAAGTACTTATTTTCCTTATGTTTAGCGTACCACTTCTTCCCTTCATCGGTCACCCACCTCGTTCCGTATTGGCGGCGCTGGCCGCGCGGAACAGCTGGTGCAGCTGGGACTGCAGTGCCCAATCTCATTCGTTTTCTCCCGGTGCCTGAAGTAGAAGCACCTTTACCCTTATCCTGCCTACTCGCCATTGTACCTGTCAACAAAACAAGCACAAAGTCAAGCTAAATGCATATTAGCTTCGGCTAAGGTTGGGTTAAACTAAGTTTACCCCACACTTAGTCCTTAGCTACGTTTACGATACTACGGCAAGGATTACTTTATTTACAATAAAACAAATAACTATACAATTTATTGCTTAGTGCGTTCACAAAAATTTCGACAGCATAACTTTTAGCGTACTACTCAGACTTCATACAGCTAATCCCAATCCTACTATCGCTAGCAATTCAACCATCGCACTTAGCAACGAAAACAACAAACAAAAACAATGACAAAAATTCTATATACATACGAATCCAAATAATCAAACCAATTTGAACAATTTTTACCTTTTCCCAAAACCCTAGAATTCGTCTTCTTTTACACTCTAACAATATTTACAACGACTTATCTCAATTCACAAACACGCCCCGGCATATAATTCACCAATCTACCAAGTTACCCAATTCGATTTCAACAACCCAAGCCCTAGTATTCAATTTTACAATCACATTCGAATCATTCACGCAATCGACAAGTTCAAATGCTAATTACAACATTCCGAACATCTATCAATCAAAGAATAATTCAATATCATGCTAAATTGCTACTTAGGGTGATTTATCTCACCTCACATGCTCAAATTCGACTAAAATCGATAAAAACTTGAGAGAAACGAGGAAAACATACCTTTACGTTGAATAACCGAAGAAACTTGACAAATTAGTTGCTTAGTAACGTGGCACGTTGGTTGGGAGAGGGAATCTAGGTGTTTGATCGCGGAGAAGAGAGAAAATGAAGGAAAAGAGGGCAAAAATCTGGGTTAAAAAGAAGAAAAACACGCGGGTCACCCGGCAACCCGGTGTGACCCGGCACTAAATATAGGGCAACGTGTCACGGAGGGTAACGCGGAGCCCCTCCTCCGTGACACGGAGCCAACGCCCTAGTGCACTGTCTCTTCATTTTATTCACTTTTTCATACCTTTCCTTTTCCTTTCCGATTCCATGCATATTTTTCTCCGTTTGACCTGAAAATCACCTCACTAAACAAAATTGGTTAGATTAATAGATTTCCCTAACTAAAATGAAAAATACTAACTAAAACGAAAAATTTTATACTAAATCAAGAAAAAGAAAATTAAAATAAAAACTATTTACACCTTACTAAACAAAAGAAAAAAATATTTTTCACGGGTTGCCTCCCGTGCAGTGCCTGGTTTACCGTCGCGGCTCGACGTCCATTATGCTCAATTATCTACTAGGGTGATGGACGATTTTTCACGATCATTGTCCTCCCCCCAGTAGTGCTCAACCTTATCAGGTGGTCTTCCTATCAACTCTTGGGATTCACTCATTTGATTAGCCTTCCCATGATCAATCACATTGATCACCGAGAGTTCCTCATTTACAATCGGGAGCTTGGGTGCTTTGTACACATCGAACACTTCTACCTTGTCATGTGCTCGCATTGTAAGTTGACCCGCAGCCACGTCGATTAATGCTTTTCCAGTTGCCAAAAAGGGTCGTCCCAAAATAAATGGGACTTCAGCGTCTGGTTCGAAATCTAGAACAATAAAATCAACCGGAAAAATGAGGGACCCCACTTGCACAAGCACATCCTCAACAATGCCATCCGGCCTAGCTAAGGATCTGTCTGCTAGCTGCAAGATTACGGTTGTAGGTCTAGGACTCCCCAGACCTAACTTTCTGAATACCGAAGATGGCATCAGATTTATGCTCGCCCCCAAGTCACATAATCCACGAGCTCGGATACTCTGCCCAATAGTCAGCTGGATAGTAAAACTTCCAGGATCTTTCAACTTCGTGGGCAGTCTATTTTGAATTCGGGAAGTGCATTCCTCCGTCAAAGCTACCGTGGCATACTCAGTCAGATGACTTTTGTTGGCCACGATGTCTTTAATATATTTGGCATATTTTGGCACTCCCTGCAAGACATCAACAAGAGGTAAATTAACATGTACCTGTTTAAGCACCTCCATAAATTTCTTAAAACACGCCTCCTCTTTGTGTTTCTTGAGTCGTTGAGGGAACGGGGGTGGAGGTATTTCTGCTTCTGCTTCTTTGGTCTTCCCCCTATCAGAACTTTGTTCCTCCTCAACATCTGCTGCTCCTGACTTTTGAGGCGGTCTTTCCGGCTCCACCTCCTTCAACTGCAAACCACTCCTCGTGGTCACTGCATTTACCTGCTTTGGATTAGGATCCGTGTCACTAGGCAGTCCTCCTCTGGGTCTTGTGTTTTGGGCACTAGCAAATTGCCCAAATTGATACTCAAGAGCCTTGGTCGCTAATTGATTATTCTTCACTTCGGCTGCCAATTTAACATAGTCAGCCTGCAATTGTGCCTGATTAGAGATCATGGTCTTGAACATCTCTTCAATGGTAGGTGATGGTGGTGGAGGAGGGGCATTGTGATTTCTGAATTGAGATTGGTAGTTCTGTTGCCCTCCTTGATTTCTGTGCATACCCTGACCCGAACTTTGGCCTTGTTGGTTGTTGCTACCCCACGAATAATTTGGATGGTTCCTCCAATTTGAGTTGTAGCCACTACCAAACTGCTGCTGATTTCTTTGTGCATTGCCCACAAAGTTAACCGAATCTGGGTTTGCTCCACAGCACTCAGCTGAGTTCTCACTGCTACCACACACTTCACACCACATTTGCTGGACCGCATTGACTGAAGTTGCAGGCTGGTTCAAGTTCATATTGCTGAAGTGGTTGTTTAACTGATTTTGCAAGGCAGCTATCTGTGCAACGATAGCTGTAAATCCATCCACTTCAAGCACTCCCGCTTCTTTCCTTGCTCCACCTCGAGATGAATCTGCATTCCATTCTGGATTGCCCTGTGAAATCCGGTTGAGCAAAGTGTACAGCTCCTCATAAGTCTTTTCCGGCGCTTGCCCTCCAGCTGCTGAGTCTAACAAAATTTTAGTATGGGGTTCCAAACCCTCAATAAATGTGTGCACCAACACCTCATTGGACTGATGATGATGAGGACAGTCCCGCAACATGGATTTAAATCTTTCCCAGGCTTGATACAAATTTTCTCCCTCCCTCTGTTTGAAACTTAGAATTTGACTTCTAAGTCTAGCTGTTTTACCAGAAGGAAAAAATCTGATCAAGAACTTCCGTGCTAGATCATCCCACGTTGATATAGAATTTGGTGGTTCAGCTTTTAACCACCTCTTGGCTTCACCAAGTAAGGAAAATGGAAATAAGGTGAGCCGAACATAATCAGGTGACACTCCAGCGGGTATATAAGTGTCACTTATCTCCAAAAAATTCTGGAGATGTTGTTGTGGGTCTTCATGAGGGAGACCGGTAAATTGCCCGCTTGTGTGCAAAAGTTGCACCATATTCTGCTTCAATTCAAACCTCCCTCCAGGCTCTGGTTTGCGGATACTAGAATGTACATTGTTGGCATGTGGGATTGCCACCTCGCGAACCGGCCTTGCTGCTGCTTCATCGGGCACTAACACTACCCTAACAACCGGTGGATTTTGTTGCTCCATAATAGACTGTCTGAGCAACTGCAGCTTCTTTTGTAGAGCTTCTCTGCGTTTACTATGAAATTCACGTTCAGGCTCTGTATAAGATTCCACCAGCTCCTTGTCCTTTGCCAGTGTTCACAGAAATCAAGTCTGCAAAATACAGGCTAAGACAAAGTTGTCAACACTTAAGAAAATAAAACAAAAATACAGTAAATTTACACTTAACACAATTTCACCAATTGCCTAGTCTCCCCGGCAACGGCGCCAAAAACTTGTCCGGCCGGTTTTTGTTATAGGTAAAAACCGACACGCAAGTGCACGTGGTCAAACAAGTAATAAAGTGGCTAAGTAAGCCAAGTATCGATCCAATGAGACTCTGGATAAGTAAAATTGATAACTATACTATGTTCTAGCTTTACTTCTAATTATGCTGACAACAACGTAACCAAAAGTTAAATAATTTTGTTTATAACTTATATACTAAAACTATTAACAAATATTTGCTTTGAATTGAAACTATGGATATGAGCATGCCAAGGTTGAGAACAAGTAATGAATTTGATTATAATCATACTTTGCTTATTCTTCTCTTCATGTTGCTAGCCAAGAACATTAGCCTAGAGATTAAAACTCTCGTATTTAATCTCACTTTAGAATCATAAACCATTCGTCTACATTTCTGTGATCAAATGCAATTTATGACCTAGCAATACAATTCCGGTTCCTAAATTGACTAATACGGCTTTCAAGTATATTTCTATCAGGAAAACACATCAAAACCCAATTTTCCCAAATCAAGTTAAGAACAATACCCTATTAATTCACAACTTTCCAATTTCTTTCTCTCTCGAGTGAAATTGGACTTTTTAGATGTACATTAATGTCGGCCACACACTAATGCAGTAGAAAAAAGAATTAATAGAACAACATGGAAGAAGAAGATGAAAAACCATACAATTCAATAATCAAAATTCATCACCATTGTTCATGACCTCAGCAAGGAAGAGAATTAGCCACTCATTTGTGGATTAATCATCCTAAAACAAGTGTAAATCATACAAACAATTGATTGAAAGAAGGAAGAAAGAGAAGAAATCCCTTAGCTTTTTCGTCCCTCAACTGCCTCTAACCCACGTCCTTGCTCCACCAAGCCTGAATTAATTAAAAATAAGCTAAGTGTTCTATTTATACTAGTGGGAATTTTTCCCGGAATAACAAGCAACGTGTCACGGAGGCCAACGCGGAGCAATGCCTCCGTGACACGGCGTGGACGCGGACCCTCACTAGAAATCCAGGGTCCAGGAATATAGCCTCAACGTGGCACGGAGGCCAACGCGGAGGCCATCTCCATGCCACGGAGCTGTCGCGAGGCTTCACTGGAATTTGCCAATAAAATCATCCTCCAGGCAGTGTGCCTCCACGATGGTAGCGTGGCACGGCTCCATCGCGGAGCCCCTTTACATTGCGCCTTCCAATGCCTTTTCCATGCTCGCTTCCAAGTCCAATTCCGATATTACTCCAACATGCATTTTAGCTCCTAAAAATCATGTTTTACCTGCAAACAAATGCTAATCATGTTGGTTAGTATAAATTCACATTTTATTACCAATTACATGAAAATGTATACACATTGCATAACAAACAAGGCGAAAATGATACGTTTGAGTATCACTTGGGCATATAAATCTGCCCAAGATCACCTCTCACAAATCATTGCATGAGAATAAGCATGCAATGGGGACTTAACTCCTCTTATCACACTCAGGAATTATCCAAAACGATGTAATTTAGGCCTTAGGGACTTAGGAAGTTATGAAAACACCCTCATTAAAACGCAGGAAATTTTTGGTTGCTAGTCCTCACGGGGGACCTAACGGGTCGTTGCCATATGGCACGACTCGTTGCCTCGATCCGTTGAGTCCACTGACCAAAACTCCAAGGGAATCCCACAGGAGACTTCACGAGTCGTGAGGTCAGACCACGACTCGTGGTCACCTTCCGTGGCCTACACTTCCCATCCCCATCTTGCCAAACCTCCAGGGTTGACCACGGGTGACCTCATGAGTCATGAGGTCTGACCACGACTCTTGGTCTAACTTGTGGCCTCCTCACTCAAAAGTTTCCTAACCAAGCTTACCACGAGTCACTTCACGACTCGTGGTCACTCCTAACGACTCACCTCACGAGTCATTCTGTGACCTGGTGCAAATTTTTAGTTTTTCTCCGTTTTAACTTCCGGGTCTGATCCTTGGGTTCCCTGGGAATAAAATTTATGATACCGGGGAACCTTGAAATCCCTAGCATACTCGGTGCTAGAAACTACTCCCAAAACATGTATAACGCTCATATAATTATATTCTAACAATATAACTTGAACCTGAACATTGGGGAGTCCTGACTCCAAAATATATATCTATCAACTTATCTTGTTAGCCTTGGCTAAATCATTAAACATACTTAACTTCTGTGGGCTTGCCCAAATCTTCAATCTATGCATACTTGAAATAGACTTCATAAAGAAAATCATGGATTCCTACATGGGTAATTTGTAACCATTCATTCATACTAGATATCTCATTATACTTTAAATCATAAATTGTAAACTTGAATTTTTATAAAACTTGCTTTATAGGGAAAAATCTTCTAAAACTTGAGGTCATGAATTTATAATCAAAATAGGCATAAAATCTGCCTATAAATCTTCACATACTTTGAAACATAGAGGGGATTGACCCATAAATAATTTATAGAGAATTTCATAAAATTGGGTTAAGATCCCATAAAATCATGAACTTGATCTAGAACTTGAATTCATAGAATTAAGGAGAATTTTGAACATGAGAGTGAAAGAAACTCTCATTCATAGCCCTACATACTTGGATGAGTTGAATCTACACTTGTCTTTGAAAGCCCAAGAGATTTGGAGAAGAAATTGAAGGATTCAAGCTTGGTCTTCAATAGAAAACCTCTAAACTTGCACGCATGGGAATTGAATAAATTAGAACAGGTTAAACTCCCTTAATACACTTCTTTTAGGGCTTAAAACGACGTAGTTTAGGACTTAGGAGCTTAAAAATTACAAAAACACCCTTACTAATTTCGCAGAAAATTAGTCATTGCCAGAAGTAACACTCACACCACGAGTCATATCTCAATACCACGACTCATGGTTGGTTCTCATTGTTGCTACTGTTTCACCCTGACTTCTAAAGTTCCCCACAGATCAAACAACGACTCATACCTTCCAATGGTGAGTTGTTGGAGCGACCCGTGATCACTGCTTCCAACCTTCACTGTACCCACTTACGGATACTAACCATGACTCGTTGTTCCCTATAATGAGTCATACCACGACTCGTACAATCCATCTTGACAACACAGACCTAAACGACGACTCCAACCCATGACTCATTTTAGAGATCCACGGGTCATTCCATGACTCGTTGTTTCTGGCTTCCTTTAGCAGATGCTGACCACAACTGATCCTATGACTCTTTACTTCTCACCATGACTTGTACAGCGAGTCGTCCTGTGAAAATTATTTTTTCCCTTTTTCCAGCTGGTCACATTTCCAATCCAGAGTCTAGTCTCAAGGACTTTTGGGGTATTATAATATCTACCCCTTGGGAACATTCATACTTGAATATGGGTTAAACATATTAAAAAGTTGGGGAAGGGATTGCAATTTCCAAAACTGAACAACTGAAGCTGAAAACAGACAGATTGACTAATGGCTGACTCCAGACTAATACACATGACTAAACTGAATTTATTAATCATACATACATGTTATAACATGAAAGAAACTGAGAGACATGAACTTTACATGAAACTGAATAGAGTATTAGAGAGGAAACTGATACCTCACACTGGAACTGAGCCAGAAGGGAAAAGATGCGGGGTTTTAGCAATCATACCTACTTCAGGCTCCCAAGTAGCTCCCTCAACAAGCTAATTCCTCCACAAGACTTTCACTGAAGCTACTTCTTTATTCCTCAACTTTCGAACCTGACGATCAAGGATCTCAATGGGTACCTCCTCATAGGTAAGGCTATCCTTCACATCTATGCTCTTCACCGGAACAGCCAAAGTTGGGTCACCAATGCGCTTCTTCACCAATGTTACATGGAAAACTGGATGCACTGAAGCTAGCTCCGCTAGTAGATCCAACTCATAGGCCACCTTGCCAACACATCTCATAATCCTATATAGATCAACATATTGGGGACTAAGCTTCCCTTTATTTCTGAACCTCATAACTCCCTTCATGGGAGACACCTTCAAGAACACTCAATCATCAACTTCAAACTAAAGTTCTCTCCGCCTAACATCTGCAAATGACTTCTGACGACTCTAAGCTATTTTTCAGCCTATCTCTAATAAGCTGAAACTTCTCCATGGCCTCATGAACATAATCTGACCCTATCAATATAGACTCACTTACCTCAAACCAACCAATAAGTGATCTACACCTTCACTCATAGATAGCCTCAAATGGAGCCATCTGAATGCTAGAGTAGTAACTATTATTATAAGCAAACTTGATAAGAGGTAAATGATTATCCCAAATACCCTTAAAGTCAATCACACATGCTCTCAACAATCCTCAAGAGTTTGAATGGGCCACTCAGCCTAACTATCTATTTGCAAATGAAAAGCTGTCTAACCTTGACCTGAGTACCAAGTTCTTTCTGGAACGATATCCAAAACTGCAAAGTAAACTGAGTACCTCTATCTGAAATGGACAAAGGAACTCCATGCAACCAAACTAACTCTCGAATATATAATCTAGCATAGTCCTCCGCTGAATTGGTAATTTTGACTTGTAAGAAATGAGCTTCTTTAGTCAACCTGTCTACCACCACCCATATAGAGTCATACTGTCGGCGAGTGTGAGGAAACCCTGTGATGAAGTCTATATTGATCTCTTCCACTTCCAAGTAGGGATACTGATGTCTTGTAAAACATCTCCAAGTCTTTGATGCTCAACTTTCACTTGTTGATAATTTGGAAACTTAGCGACAAATTTTGCTATATCTCTCTTCATGCCATCTTCCCGTAGATCACAGTACATCTTGGTGGTACCTAGATGTATAGAATACCGGGAACCATGAGCCTCATGCAACATCCGTTCTCTTAAATCATCGACACCCAAAATACATAAACGACCCTGATATTGAAGCACACCATCTCCCACTTGGGAGAAGACCTCTATCCTCTGATTTTGAACCGCTTCTTTCAATTTCACCAAGATAGGATCCTCATCTTGCCTAGTCTTGACTTCAATTACCAAAGAAGATTCTGAACCATTTTGAATAATGACACCACCATCTGCTGAGTCAATAAGGTGAACCCATAAACGAGCAAGCCTATGGACATCCTTTTCCATCTCCTTCATCCCATTCTCCATATGAGACATACTCTCCATGGACAACCTACTAAGGGAATCTGCCACTACATTGGCCTTGCCCGGATGATAAAGGACAATCATGTCATAGTCCTTGAGAAGATCTACCCACCTCCTTTGTCACAAATTCAAGTCCTTCTGAGTGAACACATACTGTAGGATCATGTGATTAGTGAACATCCACATGCACCCCATACAAGTAATATCGCCAAATCTTTAATGCAAACACCACTGCTACCAACTCTAGGTCATGTGTCAGATAATTCTTCTCATGAGTCTTGAGCTAGCTAGAGGCATACATAATGACCTTACAATGCTGCATCAACACACAACAAAGACCAACTTGATAATGTCCAAACTACACTCCTCTTGATGAGAGAGCATAAATAGTCATTGTCGGGGTGGAATCCCATAGACTAGTGAATGATTTTTTACACCTCATAAGTTGCTATCGTTAAACCGACACGTGCATACGTATGTTGAGTGTTTTGGAGTATGTCGCATGTGAGGAAGCGCTCGACGGAGTAAGCATGCGAGTATGTTGTTGAGCGAGTAGGAGGCCCGGGCTGGAGGCTGGGTGCCGCACTGTGCTGCCTGCCTGACGCCATGGCTGGAGCGTCATGCCCGTGGCCTAGCGCGATGGGTTGCGTGTCGTGCCCCCAGCCATACAATATTTGTTATACCCCGTAGAATTCCCGACACCTAGACGACCTATTCGCACGTTGGTTAAGTATATTTGAAGGCCATACGTGCTGGAGAAAGGCCCGGGAAAAGATCGGACGAGAATCCTGTCGAACCATCGCGGAAGGAGCCGAGGCAGAGCCCCTCCGCGATGGCAGTGTGTCACGGAGGAGAGGCCTCCGCGTTGGCTCCGTGACACGTTGGCCCTATCTAAGTCCAAGTATATAAAGCCCACTTCGGGTTTAAATCATTTAAACACTAAGAAATTTCCAGGAAACAGAGAGAAAAATCAGAGAAAGAGGAAGGACGAAGAAATTATATAATTTTCGTCCGATTACGCTACTAAACGTTGTCCAAACTCAAATTAACTCCAGATACGGAGGTATTTAGCAGCAGAGAGCATTCCTACGGATTCAGTTTCGTAAAATACGGTCGACGAATCGTCGAGCCACCGAGCTAAGGTAAGTGGAATTGCTCTAAATTAGTGTCTACGTGTTCCTAGCTGTGAAGTGAATATTTCTCCCTTCTGGACCGCTGAAAAATAGCGAGTTTTCGACCGTCTTTCGATAAGCCTAAGTTTAGGCTATAAACTATATCGAAAGTAACGTTGCTCTTTACAATATAGCTGTATTTAGTAGTAATTGACGTATTTATGAATGCAGTTGGGAGAAAATAGTTGAAGTACCGGCCGAGTCTCGTCCGACGGACGAATAGTTCAAGAATAAGGTATGTAAATCTAGTTCCCTCGGCAAGTTAAGTAATATCGGTACAGTATAGTGATTTACAGGCCAGTAGAATGTTCAGAAGTCAAATGTTACGTTTATTGTGAATGTTGATACGATATGAGAAGCATTGGGTTGTAACTTGCGTGAAACTTACTAGTACGACATAGATTCTAACACAAGTGTTAGAAACTGCCCAGTATGCTCAGTATGTGATGTAATATGAAATGTTAAGATATTATATTATTTAGTTGAAACCCCGTAAAGTGATGCAATATCCGTAAAGCACTTCAGAAATAGAATGGCAGGCTAAAATAAAGTT
Source organism: Datura wrightii (assembly GCA_035772735.1). Taxonomy (NCBI): domain Eukaryota; kingdom Viridiplantae; phylum Streptophyta; class Magnoliopsida; order Solanales; family Solanaceae; genus Datura; species Datura wrightii. Next base: position 116,590,093 of record JASDFA010000027.1, on the reverse strand, counting down.
TAGAACGCATGTTAGGAATAGTAAACCATGTTAATACAGAAACTCAGTAAACAGCATAGTTTTCAGTAAAAACACTATCTTGTATAGCATTTTCCCCAGTACAGTTTGGTAGGAGACTATATTCATATATATATATATTTGCCAGTCTCAGCACGTATTGAATACGTACAGATTACTATCATTAGTTCAGCATGTAATGTATACGATACTTTACCCCTATTAGCCTCAGCATGTGAGATATGCAGACAGTATTACTAGTTGAGACCATTGTATTGTTTGGGGTTGGACTACCTAGCATCCATGACCGCCCCAGGGTTAATAGCTGTATCGACTCGTTCGCCAGAGGACGAGGATACGTCGCTCTACGGAGTGGCATGACGTCCCCCAGGGGACAAAGATGGGATACCAGTTTCCCCATATTTTGCCTTGGTCGGCTTTTATACACCCCCATCGAGCGGATACGCCCGGGTGTTGATTCAGGAGTCCTCCGGACTCAGGTATAGTTATAGTCAGGGGCTCAGCGAGCCCAAGTGCATACCCAGGGGACCGGCAGGATGCTTACAACCATTATAGGAGATGGGATGACCGGGGTAGGGGTGTAGATTCGGTGCTGGTTGTACCTCCCGGCTTATGGGGGCCGGGTAAGGTTTGTGTGTGCCATGTTGTGCTATTTCATGTTATGCCATGTTACGTTAGATACGAGTAGATCAGCAGTAGAGGGATATGTCTCCAGGTATGACTCCTAATTCCTTCCAGTATATAAGAGAAAAGGTATGACTTACAGTATCAGGCAGTTAATCTAATTCTTCCTACTTCAGTTCATCAGTTACATTGTTGTTTTCAGACTCTGCTTTCAGTTATTGCTTTACATACTCAGTACCAGTGGTACTGACGCCCGGTGGGGCACTGCATTACTTGCCTGCAGGTACTCATAGACGAGCAGGCAATACTACGTGATTTCCTGTCAGCGGTCGAGTATTCAGCTCCTGTCATCCGGAGGCTGAATTTAAGAGGTGTATTTCAGTTCCTTTTTGTTGTATAGTACGGGTAGGTCGAGGCCCTGTCCCGATCATTTCTATTGCTGTTCCTAGAGGCTTGCAGTCTGTATAAATCTCCCTGTGGTCAGATGAGCCAGTCGTGTGAGGCCGTGCAGTTGTATAGCTATCAGTACTCTTTCTTCTTTTTGTGTTGGCCGTGTGTGGCCATAGTTGCCCGTAGTGGTGACCTTGCCGGTCACGTAGCTTTTTAGTACTTCATGATTGAGTTACAGATAACTAGACAACATAGTGGCCTTGTCGGCCCGCCTAGGTTTCCCTGAATTGATGTGTTTCTGGTCAGCTGTTAGTACAGGTACAGGAGGTTATAGGCCAATGGGCCGGGGGCTGTGTTTACAGCCGTTATATAGCCCTTTGTTCCCAGAAATATGAGTTAGAGCCAGCCAGGCACCAGATGTGCCCAGGCCTAGCAGTCCAGCAGTTCAGGTTCCAGTAGGGCACCAGGTGCCAGTCATACCCCCCAAGGAGGGGTGTGACAAACTTGGTATCAGAGCCGGTCGTATCCCAGGGAGTCTGCAAGCCGTGCTAAGTAGAGTCCTGTCCATGGATGTGTTGTGCACCACATACTATGGATAGGAGGCTGCAAGGCATGATAGGATGGTTGTCTTTTGTTCTTATTCAGTCGTGCTATAGAGCGGTGCAACATAGGGTTCAGTCCCTAAAAGCTTACTATGTTCTTTGGTTACAGATAATGTCAGACCAGCAACATCCTATCACAGGTCGGAGCTTAGATATTGCAGCAGGGGAAGGCACCAGCAGGATGCCTCCCCCTCGTTTAGAAATAGCCCGATCAGAGGGCACTACAGAGGCATCGTCCCAGCCTCCTCAGCAGTCTCCACCACGTCAGGAGCTACTTGGGGCGACATTACCTTCAGCAGTTCCTATACCGACACCTTCCGACCAGGAGGTTAGGAGTGCTGTAGTTATGTTAGCACAGATGATGGCTGCTCAGCGTCAGCCAATGCCGTCTACAGTTGCAGAATCATCAGGAGGGCCCGGTAGTTCGAGGGTCCGAGAGTTCTTAGCCCTGAATCCCCCACAGTTTACAGGTACGGACCGGACAGAGGACCCTCAGGATTTTTTGGATCAAATGCAGAGAATCTTCAGGGTTATGCATGCCATGCCTACTGAATCAGTTGAATTGGCAGCATTTCGGTTACGGGATATTGCGGTGTTATGGTATGAAAGCTGGGAAAGGTCCCGAGGGAGAGATGTTTCCCCTCCCATCTGTCCAGCTTTTCAGGAGCTTTTCTGGATCATTATCTGCCGCGAGAGATTCGACAGGCCCGGGTAGACCAGTTCCTACATCTGGGGCAGGGGGCCATGAGTGTCCGAGAATATTCCTTACGGTTTGATTCCTCAGCCCGGTATGCACCGGCCTTTGTTGATACCATGGCATCCAGAGTACACCGCTTCATCATGGGGTTGAACCCAGAATATGTTGAGACTTGTATTACAGCCACACTGCGAGAGGACATGGACATTGCTCGGGTTCAGGCATTTGCCCAAAATATTGAGGGCATCAGACAGCGACAACGGGAGATCAGAAGGGTCAGTCAGGAACAGCGTCGCTGGGACAGGCCAGTTGAGTTACAGAGGGAGGCCCGGGGAGGACCCAGGCCACGATTGTCAGACAGGCCGCCCAGGCCCCCGCCTCCATCACAGTCACAGGGGGGTAGATTTAGCCGCAGGGGGCAGTCAGAGACTGGTAGAGGCTCGCAGATGGCAGATTCACCATTACAGAGGAGGGCGGAGCAGAGCAGGTATACCCTACCACTTTGCCCTATATGCAGTCGATGCCATCCTGGAGCATGCAGATATGGCTCCACCGCATGTTATATTTGTGGCCGAGAAGGCCATTTGATGAAAGATTGCCCAGCCAGAGGTCGAGAGGACCGGGATAGACAGGATAGGGCATCAGTAGGTTCACGAGCCACAGCATCCTCGACTGGGCGCAGGCCCTCAGTTTCAGCAGGCAGGGGTCGGGGCAGATCAGGGGCCTCCAGTACAGGTGCGGGTCCAAGCCGCACATATGCCTTACCAGGGAGGCAAGATTCAGAAGCATCGCCTGATGTCGTGACAGGTATGTTAACTATCTGCTTACACCCTGATTATGTGTTGATTGATCCAGGGTCTACTTTGTCCTACATTACTCCATTTGTGGCACGAAAGTTTAGTATTGTACCAGAATCATTACAGCAGCCTTTCTTAGTATCCACGCCCGTCGGTGACTCTATCACAGCTAGCCGAATCTACCGCGGGTGTACAGTAGAGGTTGCTGACCGTCAGACCACAGTAGATCTGGTCGAGTTAGAAATGATAGACTTTGATGCCATAATGGGTATGGATTGGTTAGTACCGTCCTTTGCCAACGTTGAATGTTGGACCAAAACGGTCCGATTCCACTTCCCAGGAGAGGCAGTGCGGGAGTGGAAGGGCAGCATCGCTACGCCAAAAGGTAGGTTTATTTCCTACCTTCAGGCGAGGAAGTTGATATCTAAGGGATGTATTTACCATCTGGTCAGAGTTCAGGACGCCCAAGCAGAATCTCCGACACTCCAGTCTGTTCCAGTGGTGAATGAGTTCCCTGATGTGTTTCCTGATGAGTTACCTGGTATTCCCCCAGAAAGGGAAATAGATTTTGCTATTGACTTGTTACCAGACACTCAGCCGATATCAATACCTCCCTATCGTATGGCTCCTGCAGAACTCAGAGAATTAAAGGAGCAGTTGAAAGATTTGTTGGATAAAGGTTTTATCAGGCCGAGTACTTCACCATGGGGTGCGCCAGTTTTATTCGTGAGAAAGAAAGATGGCTTGCTCTGAATGTGTATAGACTACCGGCAACTAAACAAAGTTACAGTAAAGAACAAGTACCCGCTCCCCAGAATTGACGACATATTTGATCAGTTGCAGGGAGCCAGATACTTTTCTAAGATTGATTTGCGGTCCGGATATCACCAGGTCCGAGTACGTGAGAGAGATATTCCTAAGACAGCGTTCAGGACCCGATATGGACATTTTGAATTTCTAGTTATGTCCTTCGGGTTAACGAATGCCCCGGCAGTCTTCATGGACCTGATGAACAGTATTTTCAGACCTTTCCTGGACTTGTTCGTGATAGTATTCATTGATGATATTCTGGTGTATTCTCGCTCTGAAGCAGATCACCGGACTCATTTGCGGACAGTGCTCCAGATTCTCAGGGACCGCCAGTTGTATGCTAAATATTCCAAGTGTGAATTCTGGCTTAACTCAGTGGCCTTTTTAGGGCATATCGTCTCAGACGCTGGTATACAGGTAGACAAGCAGAAAATAGGACCAGTTAAGTCATGGGCCTAGGCCTACCACCCCAACTGAAGTTCGTAGCTTCCTGGGATTGGCAGGATATTACAGGAGGTTCGTTGAAGGGTTCTCGACCATTGCGGCACCTCTGACCAAATTGACACAGAAAGCAGCAAAGTTTCATTGGTCAGAGACATATGAGCAGAACTTCCAGGAACTGAAAGACAGATTAACCTCCGCCCCAGTATTAGCATTGCCGGAAGGCACAGAAGGTTATTCAGTCTATTGTGATGCGTCAGGTGTCGGGTTAGGTTGTGTGTTGATGCAGCATGGTAGAGTAATTGCATATGCTTCCAGACAGCTGAGGAAACACGAAAAGAATTACCCTACCCACGACCTGGAATTGGCCGCAGTAATCCACGCCTTAAAGATATGGAGGCATTACCTGTACGGCGTCCATGTTGATATTTACACAGATCACAAGAGCCTACAGTACATTTTCACTCAGAGGGAGTTGAATCTGCGGCAACGCCGCTGGTTGGAGCTGTTAAAATATTATGATGTGAATATTCTATACCACCCTGGAAAAACTAATGTTGTAGCAGATGCCCTGAGCCGTAAGTCAATGGGGAGTTTGGCGTATTTGCGACCTGAGAAACAAAAGTTAGCCAAAGAAATTCATCAGTTAGCTGGTCTAGCCGTTCGAGTAATGGAAACAGAAAATAATAGAGTAGTAATTCAAAATTCTGCGGTGTCATCATTAGTTACATAGGTAAAAGGACGACAGTACAAGGATCCTGATTTAGTCCAGCTCAGAGATAGAATTCAGGCAGGTAAGGAGTCAGAATTTCAGATAACCGGGGATGATGTGCTACGCTGTAAGGGCCGCCTCTTTGTCCCGAATGTTTCAGGACTTCGTGGGCAGATCATGCATGAGGTACATTACGCTCGCTATTCCCTCCATCCAGGAGCGACCAAAATGTACCACGATATCAGAGACATCTACTGGTGGCCAGGTATGAAAGCTGAGATAGCCGAATTTGTATCTAGATGTTCTAACTGTCAGCAGGTGAAAGCAGAGCACCAGAAACCGGGCGGTTTGACGCAAGAGATAACGGGACCTATGTGGAAATGGGAAGCGATAAACATGGATTTTGTAACAGGGTTACCCCGTACTAGACGTAGAAATGATTCCATTTGGGTAATAGTTGACAGGCTGACAAAATCAGCTCATTTCCTGCCAGTGAGGGCTACCTTCTCAGCTGAGGATTATTCTGAATTATATATCAGAGAAATAGTTAGATTGCATGGAGTGCCAGTATCCATCATTTCAGATAGAGGAGCACAATTCACAGCTAGATTCTGGCAGTCGTTTCAGAAGGGTTTGGGAACACAGATTAACTTGAGCACAGCATTCCATCCTCAAACAGATAGGCAGGCTGAACGTACAATTCAGACGCTCGAAGATATGCTACGAGCGTGTGTGTTAGATTTTGGGGGTAGCTGGGATGAGCATCTTTCATTAATTGAATTTGCTTATAATAATAGTTATCATTCAGCTATCCAGATGGCGCCTTTCGAGGCATTATACGGGAAAAAATGTAGATCGCCGGTGGGCTGGTTTGAAATAGGAGAATCAGCATTGGTTGGCCCAGACATTGTTCGGCAGTCAGAAGAAAAGATAAAGCTTATCCGAGAACGTTTACTGACCGCTTAGAGCCGCCAGAAGTCTTATGCAGATATGCGACGCAGAAATCTAGAATTTGCGGTGAATGACTGGGTATATCTAAAAGTGTCCCCGATGAAAGGGGTAATGAGGTTTGGCAACAAAGGCAAGCTTAGCCCGAGATTCATTGGGCCATATCAGATTCGGCGAAGAATAGGCCGAGTTGCATACGAATTGAACTTGCCTCCAGAGTTAGCATCTGTTCACCCAGTCTTCCATGTCTCTATGTTGAGGAAGTTCGTAGGGGACCCTTCTACAGTGGTTCCAGTTCAAGATGTTCAGGTCACAGAAGAGTTAGCATATGAAGAGGTTCCCGTAGCTATCTTAGACAGACAGATTCGCAGGCTGGGAACTAAAGATGTTGCATCTGTCAAAATATTGTGGCGTAACAGGAACCGGGAAGAAATGACGTGGGAAGCTGAAGAAGATATGAAAGCCAGATACCCTCACCTATTTCAGGCCTAGTCAGGCGACAGGTATGTCCGTATTATTACTTATGCAGTACCTTATGGTTGTATGTTTGTAAATGAGAAAGATTGATATTTAGTTATCCAGTGGATCCTAGAATATTATGTGTAGTGCCTGTGTTGGACTTTTCTGCATTTCAGGTTTTTTTTGCTATAGTCCATGTTACAGGGGCAACTCTGCCGGAATTTTTCTAGAAAGTAAGTAAGTAGTTCTCTAGATAACAGTGTACATTCGAGGACGAATGTTCTTAAGGGTGGGAGAATGTTATACCCCGTAGAATTCCCGGCACCTAGACGACCTATTCGCACGCTGGTTAAGTATATTTGAAGGCCATACGTGCTGGAGAAAGGCCCGGGAAAAGATCGGACGAGAATCCTGTCGAACCATCGTGGAAGGAGCCGAGGCAGAGCCCCTCTGCGATGGCAGCGTGTCACGGAGGAGAGGCCTCCGCGTTGGCTCCGTGACACGTTGGCCCTGTCTAAGTCCAAGTATATAAAGCCCACTTCGAGTTTAAATCATTTAAACACTAAGAAATTTCCAGGAAACAGAGAGAAAAATCAGAGAAAGAGGAAGGACGAAGAAATTATATAATTTTCGTCCGATTACGCTACTAAACGTTGTCCAAACTCAAATTAACTCCAGATACGGAGGTATTTAGCAGCAGAGAGCATTCCTATGGATTCAGTTTCATAAAATACGGCCGACGAATCGTCGAGCCACCGAGCTAAGGTAAGTGGAATTGCTCTAAATTAGTGTCTACGTGTTCCTAGCTGTGAAGTGAATATTTCTCCCTTCTGGACCGCTGAAAAATAGCGAGTTTTCGACCGTCTTTCGATAAGCCTAAGTTTAGGCTATAAACTATATCGAAAGTAACGTTGCTCTTTACAATAAAGCTGTATTTAGTAGTAATTGACGTATTTATGAATGCAGTTGGGAGAAAATAGTTGAAGTACCGGCCGAGTCTCGTCCGACGGACGAATAGTTCAAGAATAAGGTATGTAAAGCTAGTTCCCTCGGCAAGTTAAGTAATATCGGTATAGTATAGTGATTTACAGGCCAGTAGAATGTTCAGAAGTCAAATGTTACGTTTATTGTGAATGTTGATACGATATGAGAAGCATTGGGTTGTAACTTGCGTGAAACTTACTAGTACGACATAGATTCTAACACAAGTGTTAGAAACTGCCCAGTATGCTCAGTATGTGATGTAATATGAAATGTTAAGATATTATTGTATTTAGTTGAAACCCCGTAAAGTGATGCAATATCCGTAAAGCACTTCAGAAATAGAATGGCAGGCTAAAATAAAGTTTAGAACGCATGTTAGGAATAGTAAACCATGTTAATACAGAAACTCAGTAAACAACATAGTTTTCAGCAGAAACACTATCTTGTATAACATTTGCCCCAGTACAGTTTGGCAGGAGACTATATTCATATATATATATATATATATTTACCAGTCTCAGCACGTATTGAATACGTACAGATTACTATCATTAGTTCAGCGTGTAATGTATACGATACTTTACCCCTATTAGCCTCAACATGTGAGATATGCAGACAGTATTACTAGTTGATACCGTTGTATTGTTTGGGGTTGGACTACCTAGCATCCATGACCGCCCCAGGGTTAATAGCTGTATCGACTCATCCGCCAGAGGACTAGGATACGTCGCTCTATGGAGTGGCATGCCGTCCCCCAGGGGACGAAGATGGGATGCCAGTTTCCCCATATTTTGCCTTGGTCGGCTTTTATACACCCCCGTCGAGCGGATACGCCCGGGTGTTGATTCAGGAGTCCTCCGGACTCAGGTACAGTTATAGTCAGGGGCTCAGCGAGCCCAAGTGCATACCCAGGGGACCGGCAGGATGCTTACAGCCATTATAGGAGATGGGATGACCGGGGTAGGGGTGTAGATTCGGTGCTGGTTGTGCCTCCCAGCTTATGGGGGCCGGGTAAGGTTTGTGTGTGCCATGTTGTGCTATTTCATGTTATGCCATGTTACGTTAGATACGAGTAGATCAGCAGTAGAGGGATATGTCTCCAGGTATGACTCCTAATTCCTTCCAGTATAAATGAGAAAAGGTATGACTTACAGTATCAGGCAGTTAATCTAATTCTTCCTACTTCAGTTCATAAGTTTCATTGTTGTTTTCAGACTCTGCTTTCAGTTATTGCTTTACATACTCAGTACCAGAGGTACTGACGCCCGGTGGGGCGCTGCATTACTTGCCTGCAGGTACTCATAGACGAGCAGGCGATACTACGTGATTTCCTGTCAGCGGTTGAGTATTCAGCTCCTGTCATCCGGAGGCTGAATTTCAGAGGTGTATTTCAGTTCATTTTTGTTGTATAGTACGGGTAGGTCGGGGCCCTGTCCCGATCATTTCTATTGCTGTTCCTAGAGGCTTGCAGTCTGTATAAATCTCCCTGTGGTCAGATGAGCCGGTCGTGTGAGGCCGTGCAGTTGTATAGCTGTCAGTACTCTTTCTTCTTTTTGTGTTGGCCGTGTGGGGCCATAGTTGCCCGTAGTGGTGACCTTGCCGGTCACGTAGCTTTTTAGTACTTCATGATTGAGTTACAGATAACTAGACAGCATGGTGGCCTTGTCGGCCCACATAGGTTTCCCTGAATTGATGTGTTTCTGGTCAGCTGTTAGTACAGGTACAGGAGGTTATAGGCCAATGGGCCGGGGGCTGTGTTTACAGCCGTTATATAGCCCTTTGTTCCCAGAAATATGAGTTAGAGCCAGCCAGGCACCAGATGTGCCCAGGCCTAGCAGTCCAGCAGTTCAGGTTCCAGTAGGGCACCAGGTGCCAGTCATACCCCCCAAGGCGGGGTGTGACAATATTCTCCTTCATCATTTCATCCAATTTTCGTTGAATCACGTCATTAAACTCTGTTCAATTTAAAATTCATCTTGGATAACAAGTTTCAGGTCTACGAGGAACGTTCCTAAAGAGTTATTTCTTGAAATATCATGTAGATTATTGGATTCTCACCGAGTAGAAGTTGTAGAAATCACTTCTAATTGAGTCCTAAGCGGTTACAAGTGATAGGTAGGTGTTTCTACCTTCTAAATTCTTCGAAATTCATAAGTTTTGGGTATAATTGGACGAAGTTTTATTTGTAGTTAATGCCTTTGAAAGATATTGTTGTTAGCCATTCCCGATTATTGAAAATAGCCTTATTCTCTCAGTATAAGTGCTGTAATTGGGTGGAATTACCAGCTTCAGGTTGGAACTGTTTGGGTGGACTAAAATCAGCATTTAAGGTATGTTAAGGCTAACATCTTCAGCAAGTTATTCCCGTTGTATAGTACTACAGCCTATAGCTTTATAAGTTACTAGGATGTATATTGTGATTAGCTGCTACAGGTAATTTGAGTCTAAAGTGCCGTATTTCAGTTGGAATTAACCCCACCTAATATAGCCTCCTATCGACCAACCTTAGGATTGCTAGCTGTGTCATCACCTACGGGGCTATAGATCGCTCAGAGAAGCTATATGATGTCTGAAAGGACTATATTCAGGACTATATGGCTGTATTACAGTCCATCCACAAATGGACTTCTTTTATGCCATAACGGCATTACTAACCCTTCATCGAGTCGTGTGAACCCAAGGTGCGGTCATAGGAGCCGGCTCAAACACAGTTATAGGAGCCCAACGGGCTCAGTTGCAGACCTAGAGGCAAGGTAGGTTGGCTATAAGTTACATGTTGAATCATATTGATCGTGTTAGGGGTATATAGATTGAACTATACTTGCCAGGGCTTATGGGGGTCCAGGTAGGTTATTCTATGCTGATTGTACCTTCCAGGATTATGGGGGCCAGGTGAGGTTCTTATTTTCATACTTACTTGTTAGCTATTGTTCAGATTGTGAGGCTATTTAGGGTGAAACTCTTATCCTTCTTATTAATTACTGTCAGTTCTTTTATCAGTTCTATTTAGTTATTTTTATTACCGCCTTACATATTCGGTACGTATTGTACTAACACCTACCTATGGGGCAGTGCATACTTGCATGCAAGTATGGACATACGTATTTCAGGACCTCCTTAGCAACCATCCAGGTTTAGTATCTCAATTAGCTCTTTTTCTCCAGAGTTGGCAGTTAGAAAGGTTTGCTCTTTTTGTTGTACAACTTTTGGGTAGGTCGAGGCCCTGTCCGGACCACTATTCCACTCTTAGAGGCTTGCGGACTACAGTTTTTAGTTGTTGGTTATTGGCCGTGCGAGGCCAATGTATGTTATGGTTTGTGTGTTGGCCATGTGGGGCCTAGTTTTACTATCAGTTATAAGCCTTGTAAGCTATAGTTTATATATGACTGCCTGCTTTTCTTTTGTTGTAACTTAGACAATATGGTGGTTTTGTCGGCCCACATAGAATCCTTTTATTATTGTGAATGTTGAGTTAGCTATTTCTTCCAAAGTTTGCTATGTGGCCTTGTGTCACGACCCAAGTTCACACCCTGGCCATATCACGGGACAAGGAACCCCGAGGGCTCCAAGTCGACCCATGGCATTGTCATAGCGTACAGTTAACATGAGAAATGACTAACAACATGGATAAGCGGTAGCAATAACAAGAATCTAATATAAACCATATGGAAAATTTAATAACACTTAGATACAGTGTTGAATTTGTCTAGACAAGTCTAAAAGCCTTCTACAAAATTGATGAGTTGTTGGAACAAGCCCCCAGCTAACTCCTAAGGTCTGAGAACTGGAACATAGTAAAATATGAACATAAATCACGTCCTCGGAGGATAAGGAGTCACCAATTACTGCTGAATAAGGATGAAGTGTATCTAACCGCGAGACCGAGTCTGGAAACTTGAATCTATATCATGAAATGATATAGCCCAAAAGGCGTGCGGTCAGTACGTGAAATGTACTGAGCATGCGGGATAACATAAACTATTAAATAACAAATATACAATAAGGATTTAATCAAATACATCAACATAACTGCCTCAACATGCCATTACACATACTCTATGATTTACACACATAGATATATATACATGAAACTTCTCTTTGAATCTTATTTATATGACATCTTAAAACTCATGCATAAGGGTCAAGTTCTGAACATTTAATAAGTGCAAAATCTGAAGTTAGTATCATATACTGTACTGCATCATTACTGATAATTGAGACTGATTATCATCTTATTAAGCCCGTTATAATTTGAAAGCTGAGTCATGCAAAACTGAGTTATATTGATATCACCATTAAGGGAGTGTCTCTGTACTATGGAAGATCCCAACTGATGCTAGGGAGTCACTCTCTACTATGGAGGATTCCGACTATGCTAGGGAGTCACTCTCTACTATTGAGGATCCCAACTAAGCTAGGGAGTCACTCTCTACTATGGAGGATCCCGGCTATACTAGGGAGTCACTCTCTACTATTGAGGATCCTGACAAAACTTGGGAGTCACTCTCTACCATGGAGGATCTCGGCTGTGCTAGGGAGTCACTCTCTACTATTGAGGATCCCGACTAATCTAGGGGGTCACTCTATACTATGGAGGATCTCGTCCATGCTAGGGAGTCACTCTCTACTATGGAGGGTCTCGAGCTACTAGAATCTGAGAGGTACAGGTCTGACGTTATATATATATATATATATATATATATATATATATATATATATATATATATGGTCTATACCACTGCAGCTAATCAAAAACATGAACATACTCTGCTTTCTTCATACATCATTCATTTCGGAAGGATGGAGGCTACAGTCTAGTAACAACAAGCCCAACATTCGGAAATTATCATCCTCATGCTTTATCATCGTAACACATATCATCATGAAGCCATACTAGTATTTATTCATAAGTATAACATAAATGAGCATCTTTAGTTTCACATCATGCACACTACTTTCTGAACATTAGATTCCAGCTTCATATTATTCGGCATGTATCATAGAGACATTCACGACTCATAGATTCAATTTGTACTTTAACATACATACATTGATTCATATAATCTAGATTTATAGGAAGCCATGTGCTTACTCATATCTCAACATATTCAACGGAATCATAGGAGAAGTGTACATCTTCATTTCATAAGACCCATTTCAAGATTTATTCGAATTCATGAGAAGGATGCATTACATAGGACATTATCATAGATTTACCTATTACCCAATTAATTCCATAACAACATAAAGGAAATGCATACTTTACTCTCTATTATTCAAGTCCATGAACTCTAATTTAATCTCATCACATCTATCATTGACATATTCCAATTCTCTGGGTAATCATACAAGTTTCACATATCAAACATGGATGCAAGGGATTTATGATAATTGAATGAACAATGACAAAGTCATATTGAAACTCAAATCATTCATGAAGAACATTTCATAACGCCACACTTTTCATCACCCAACACATAGTTCGAGGTAACCCAATCATCTTACGTCGTACTCATTTCATAATCATAATAGATCTTGGATTTAAGGAGTTGTAGGAGGATTCACCATCAATTTAAAACCCCTAGATCATGCATTTTCTAAAATAGTAGAAATTGGGAATGTTAAATAAAAACATTTGGGGCACAATGATGGAAGAGTATCCTTGTTGAAAAACCTGCATACCCGGTAGAAGAACCCTACTCGAAATTTTCCTTGAAGCTTGATGTACACCTTGGTGAAGTTCTTGAATCTTGATGTACACCTTGGTGAAGTTCTTGAATCTTGATAGGAGAGGAGGAAGAAGAGATTTGAGAGATACCTTGAAATAATGAGGGTTTAAACTTGTATAAACCCTTAATAACGTCCCAATTAATACCTAGAACGACGTAGTTTAGGAGTTAAAAGCATAGGACTTTACGAGAATACCCTTGGAAAACATAGAGAAAATACCCTGCCACGCCCCCATGAGGCACCCCATGAGTCGTGGGGACAAACAATGAGTCGTGGAGTGCACTGCCTATCCTTAAAAAAATTCTTCAACACAGCCCACGACCAACATAAAGAATCATCTATAGCTCCAACGACTAGTATATACCCACTCGTCAAGTGCTCTGGAAAATTACTTCAGAACTTAAGATTCCTAAACCCACGATCAACATGACAAGTCGTTGCTTCCTCTAACGACTCATCAAGTACACTGGATAACAGTTCACGACTTCAACTCTTCACCACCCAACGACCAACCTAATGAGTCGTTGCCAAGCATGACGACTCGTCAGGTTGTCCGTGGCCACTAGGCTTTCCATCCCCTCCTTACAGTTCCTCACGGGTCAAACCACGACCCGTTAGGTCTCTTAACGAGTCATTCCCTGACTCATTCTGAAGAAAAATTTTGCTGATTTTTCTGCTGAGCTTCGTCTAACTTTGGGGTCTGATCTCAAGGACCTTCGGGGTGTCACAATATCTCCCCCTTAGGAAGATTCGTCCTCGAATGTCGGCTGAACATACTGAAAAGGTAGAGACGAAACCAATATCCAAATATCAATCAACTACAGCTAAACACCAAGGGAGTATCTGTCTCCGGACCAACCCTATACACCAAATCTGAATATCCATATCTAACATGCATACCATGGCACAAGGGAAACCGAAGAACATGAAACACACATAGAACTAAACAGAACACCGAAAAGAATTCTTCCTCCCCTTCTATCTGACACTGAACTGATACGGACTGATCCTTCGTTCTCGGATCGCTTCTTGATACTAAGCTAAAATTCACGATACCTAATCTGAGGGTAGGAAATTCATGAGCATGAGTTATTCCTGAAATCCAAAATTGAGCACATATAAGAGATAATCCGACTCTACTGAGTTAATAGACAACTTCTAAAGACTGAGTTCGAGCTGACCACACTAGAAAATATAAATTATCACACATAACTGATTCATAACACGAAAATGAGCATAAAGAACTTATAGAGCAAGACTAGCATCACTGTCTGGAGCGGTTACTTCTAAACCTCGGGAATCTGGACATAAGAATGGAAATCACTTTAACTTCAACTAAAACACAAGGGAAATTATCTGAACCTTGAAGAGATCGACATACTACAATTGCTAAGGCTGAAACTTCTTTATGAGCATTCTCAAGGTCTGACTTACTACGCATACCCACTATCTCCCTTTTAGCTTAAAGTCATCATTCTAAGACTCCCGGATCTTCCTTAAGGTCAGGCCAATTTACAAACTCCTAGCTTCAAATTCACCGCTAACCTTCACTACAAGCCTCACACTAACAACTATTCACATTACCCATCAACAGTCTCTTCTTGCAATTACAATAGGGCTTCTTTTCAATACTGGGCTGACACGATATAAGGGATAATACAGAATTTACAACATACTTTTGGCCACTACTAGCGACTTGCCTTTATCCTGGTGTGCTGTTCTGGCATAGGAGCGGTTTTGACGATGTCCGCTATCTGGGCTAGATACTACATCCTGCTGAAATGGGCGAGCTATGGGGGTCACTAAACAAATGACCTAGGACCTACTCTAAACTCGCTTTGCCGCTACGCAATCTCGGTGCTTATGGCCCGACTGGCCGCACCAAAAACAAACATCTGACCTAGCCATACACTCTCCCAAGTGGTGCTTCCCACAGCTGGAACACATGGATACGTGATCCCCCTTACTCTAGGTCTGTATGAAGCACTGACTATTGAAAATGCTGGGCATGCCGACCTTTGCTGAGAAAATGGGCGGTGTCCACCACTCGTCCTTGGCAAAGAGGACTATGTGTTTTCTCTCCTAGCCCTCTTGGCCTCTCTCTCTTTTTCCTTTACTTGCTCCACCTCAATTTATTGCGCAAATATCACCAAATATGAGAAGTCTATATCCCTGTGCATCATGGCAGTCCTGCACTCTTTAATCAAGGAGTCTAACACTCCATTCACGAACCTTCTCGGGCCCTCTGGTCCGCTACCATCTCCGGATCGGATAACTGGGTAAATTCCAACGCGTACTCTTGTACTTTCATGTCATTCTATTTCAGGTTAATGAATTCTATTGCCTTAGCCTCTCTTAACTCTCTAGGGAAAAACCTATCTAGGAATGCGATTTTAAATTCATCCCAACTTACCGGGCCTGCTCCAATCCCTCGACTGTCCCTCCACTGACTAAACCAAATGTAAGCAACTCCTTTTAGCTGGTAGGAGGCTAAGTGCACACTCTCAATTCCCATCACCCCCATGATGTGGGTGATCTTCTGAATCTCTTCCAAGAACTCATACGGGTCCTCTTCTACTTTTGACCCCAAAAACTTGGGTGGTTTCATTCGGAGAAAATCCCTCACCCTTGTCACCACTACATTTTAATTCTAGGGAATATGGGCCATTGCTTGCTGAATAATCTGGGTGGTTACGGCCTGTGCCAACGTATTAAGAGTTTCCCAAAACTCGACATGGGTAACATGGTCGTCCCTCGGGTGCCGGTGGTGCCTGTTGGTGATCATTACCATTTCTCCTTCTGTGTACTCATCTAGGAGGCATTATCTGCGAGCGTGTAAAGAACGAGTTAGGGGAAAGAACTATTTAGAGCTTCATACTCTACACACGATAAGAATCATGAAGAAAGGGAACGTTCCTAACACGTATCATAACCTTCTCATCATAAGTGTGGCACGCTTAACACCCATGAAGAAGACTCTACTTAATGCGGCTTTTAGACACCCTGGGACACTCTAAACCTGGCTCTGATACAAGGTTTGTCATGACCTTAGTTCACACCTTGGTCATATCACGGAACAAGGAACCCCGAGAGGCTACAAGTCGACCCATGGCATTATCATAGCGTACACTTAACATGAGAAATGACTATCAACATGGATAAGTGGAAGCAAAAACAAGAATCTAATATAAACCATAAGGACAATTTAATAACACTTAGATACAACGCTAAATTTGTCTAGACAAGTCTAAAAGCCTTCTATTAAAGTGATGAGTTGCTGGGACAAGCCCCCAACTAACTCCTAAAGTCTGAGAACTAAAACATAGTAAAATATGAACATAAATCACGTCCTTGGAGGATGAGGACTCACCAATTGCTGCTGAATAAGGATGAAGTGTATCTAACCATGAGATTGAGTCTGGAAACCTGAATCTATATCATGAAATGATATAGCACAAAAGGAGTGTAGTTAGTACATGGAATGTACTAAATATACATGATAACATAAACAATTAAATAACAAATATACAATAAGGATTTAATCAAATACATCAACATAACTGCCTCAACATGCCATTACACATACTCTATGATTTACACACATAGATATATATACATGAAACTTCTCTTTGAATCTTATTTATATGACATCTTAGAACTCATGCATAAGGGTCAAGTTTTGAACATTTAATAAGTGCCAAATCTGAAGTTAGTATCACATATTGTACTGTATCATTACTGATAATTGAGACCGATTATCATCTTATTAAGCCTGTTATAATCTAAAAGCTGAGTCATGCAAAATTGAGTTATACTGATATCACCACCAAGGGAGTCTCTCTTTACTATGGAGGATCCTGACTGATGCTAGGGAGTCACTCACTACTATGGAGAATCCCGATTATGCTAGGGAATCACACTCTACTATTGAGGATCCCGACTACGCTAGGGAGTCACTCTCTACTATGGAGGATCACAGCTATACTTGGGAGTCACTCTCTAATATTGAGGATCCCGACTAAGCTAGGGAGTTACTCTCGACTATGGAGGACCTCGGCTATGGTAGGGAGTCACTCTCTACTATTGGGGATCCCGACTAATCTAGGGACTCACTCTCTACTATGGAGGATCTCGGCTATGATAGGGAGTCACTCTCTACTATGGAGGATCCCAAGCTACTAGAATCTTAGAGGTATAGGTATGACATTTTATATATATATATATGGTCTATACTACTACAACTAATCAGAAACATGAACATACTCGGCTTTCTTCATACATCATTTATTTCGGAAGGATCGGGGCTACTTTCTACTAACAACAAGCCCAACATTCGGAAATTATCATCCTCATGCTTTATCATCGTTACTCATATCATTATGAAGCCATACTAGTATTTCTTCATAGGTCTAACATAAATAAGCATCTTTAGTTTCACATCATGCATACTACTTTCTCAACATTAAATTCCAACTTTATATTATTCGGCATGTATCATAGAGAGATTCACGACCCATAGATTCAATTCGTACTTTAACATACAGACATTGATTCATATAATATAGATTAACAGGAGGCCATGTGCTTGCTCATATCTAAACATATTCAACGAAATCATGGGAGAAGTGTACATCTTCATTTCATAAGACCCATTTCAAGATTTACTCCAACTGATGAGAATGATGCATTAGATAGGCCAATATCATACATTTACCTCTTACCCAATTAATTCCATCAAGACATAAAGGATATGCTTACTTTACTCTCAATAATTCAATTCCATGAACTCTAATTTAATCTCATCACATCTATCATTGACATATTCCAATTCTCAGGGATAATAATACAAGTTTCACATATCAAACATGGATGCAAGGGATTTGTGATAATTGAATTAACAATGACAATGTCATATTAAAACTCAAATCATTCATGAAGAACATTTCATAACTCCACACTTTTCATCACCCAACACATAGTGCAACGTAACCAAATCATCTTACGTCGTACTCATTTCATAATCACAATAGATCTTGGAATTAAGGAGTTGTAGGAGGATTCACCATCAATTTAAAACCCTAGATCATGAATTTTCTAAAGTAGTAGAAATTAGGAATTTTAAATAAAAACATTTGGGGCACAAGGATGGAAGAGTATCCTTGTTGAAAAACCCACATACCTGGTAGAAGAACCCTGCTCGAAATTTTCCTTGATGCTTGATGAACACCATGGTGAAGTTCTTAAATCTTTATAGGAGAGGAGGAAGAAGAGATTTGAGAGATACCTTGAGAGAATGAGGGTTTAGACTTATAGAACCCCTTAAATACATCCCAATTAATACCCAGAACAACATAGTTTAGGAGTTAAAAGCATAAGACTTTACGAGAATACCCTTAGAAAAACACAGAGAAAATACCCTTCCAGGCCCCCACGGGGCACCCCACGAGTCATGGGGATAGGCAACAACTCGTGGGAACTAAATCATGGAGTGCAATGCCCAGCCTTCTGAAATTTCTTCAACACAACCCACGACCAACATAAGGAATTGTCTCCAGCTCCAACGACTCATTGCACCCACTCGTCAAGTGCATTTGAAAATTACTCAGAACTTCAGCTTCCTCAACCCATGATCAACATGACGAGTTGTTTCCTCTAATGACTCGTCGAGTGCAGTGGATAACCCTTCATGACTTCAACTCTTCACCACCCAACGACCAACCTAACGAGTCGTTGCCAAGCATGACGACTCGTCAGGTCGTCCGTGGCCACTGGGCTTGCCATCCCCTCCTTACAGTTCCTCATGGGTCAAACTACGACACATTAGGTCTCTTAACAAGTCATTCCCTGACTCATTCTGAAGATAATTTCTGCTGATTTTTCTGTTGAGCTTCGTCTAACTCCGGGGTCTAATCTCAAGGACCTCTGGGGTGTCACACCTTGTCTTCCCGAGGTTGTGTTTACAACTGAGATATAGCTGTTTGTTTTCTTGATTCTGTATTACTGGGAGGCACCATAGGTGCATATGCCCAGCTAGGTCAACCCAAGTTCCTATATGGCACTAGGTTCTAGTTACGCCTCCCAAGATCAGACGCGACAAACTCGGTATCAGAGCATCGCTGTATCTTAGTAAGCCTGCAAGCCATATCTGGTAGAGTCCTATTTATGGGTGTGTTGTGCACCACTTTCTGTAGGCAGGGGACTACGAAGCATGATAGCGTGGTTACCCTCATTTTTTCTGAAATCATGCTATAGAGTTAAGCTGTATCAGGATGAGTCCCTAAGCTTACGTTATTCAACTTATCTACAGAGAAAATGTCTGAGACACAATAGACTACTGTTCGCGGGATTTGTGGGGTATATATAACGACACGCAAGTGCACGTGGTCGAACAAGTAGTAAGTGGCTTTAGTAAGCCAAGTATCGATCCCACAGAGACTTGGGTTAAGTGCAATTTGCTCAAGTATACTATACTTTTACTTCTAAATATGCTGACAACAACGTAACCAAAAAGTTGATAGTTTGTTTGATAAATTTTACACTAAAACTAAGAACAATTATCTACTTTGAATCTGAACTATGGATAAGAGCATGCTAAGGTTAAACGAACATGTAATGAAACTGATTATCATCATAAATTGGTTAATCTTTTCTTCCTGTTGCTAGCCAAGAACATTTGCCAAGAGATTAAAACTCTCGTATTTAACCTCACTTAAGAATCATGAACCATCCGTCTACATTTCTGTGATCAAATGCAATTCATGTTCTAGCCATACAATTCCGGTTCCTAAATTGACTAATACGACTTTCAGGTATATTTCTATCCTGAATGCACATCAAAACTCAATTTTCCCAAATCAAGTAAAGAACAATATCCTATTAATTCACAACTTTCCAATTTCGTGCTCTCTCGAGTGAAATCAGACTTTTTAGATGTACATTAATGTAGGCCACACACCAATGCAGTAAAAACAAGAATTAACAGAACAATATGGAAGAAAAAGATGAAAAACCATATAATCAATAATCAAAATTCATCACAAGTGTTCATAACCTCAGCAAGGAAGGGAATTAGCCACTCATTTGTGGATTAATCATCATAAAATGAGTGTTAATCATACAAGCAATTGAATTAGAGAAGAAAGAAAGGGAGAAAAAACCCTAAACTTTTCGTCCCTCAACTGCCTGTAACCCACGTCCTTGCTCCACCAAGTCTGAATTATGAAAAATGAACTTAAGTGTTCTATTTATACTAGTGGGAATTTTTCCCGGAATAATGAGCAACGTGTCACGGAGTGCATCGCGGAGCACTGCCTCCGTGACACGCCATGAACGCGGACCCTCACTGGAACTGGGGGTCCAGGAATTCAACCTCAACGTGGCACGGCGTGCATCACGGAGCACTGGCTCCGTGCCACGGAGCAAACGCGGACCTTCACTGGAAATTTGGTGAATTTTCACCCTCCAGGCAGAAGCCTCCGCGATGGCAGCGTGACACGGCTCCATCGCGGAGCCCCTTTGATTCATGTTGTCCAATGCCTTTTCCTTGCTCGCATCCAAGTCCAACTCCGATATCATCCAACATGCATTTTAGCTTCCCGAAATCACATTTTACCTGGAAAACAATGCTAATCATGTTGGTTAGTATAAATTCACCTTTTATTACCAATTACATGAAAATGTATACACATTGCTAGATAAACAAGGCGAAAATGATACTTTTGAGTATCACTTGGGCATATAAATCTGCCCAAGATCACTTACCCCACACTTAAATCCTTGTTCGTCCTCGAACAACAAACATACAATTCATGCAATTTACATCCCAACCTCGCTACTGTGGTACAACAATTTAAGCTACGGTCATACCGATTACTCAATACAGCACATCATCAAGAAAACATGCATGGTCTTATCACTGCAATGACCTTCAATACATTAAGACTTCCTAGACTTTAAGAATCGACTCTCGATATCGTCAAACTCATGCAAATCAGCTAATCAAGATATCCGACACGAAAATCAATCTTTCATCAAGCATGTGCCCTCACAACTCAAGAGAATCTTCCCCTTTTCGCTCATGTGACACACAAACATTCAAGTAGGGGCATGTAAAAACAATTTCACTCTCTCTCCCAAAAGAATTCACATGCATCATGTCGTGACCCATAAGCTTTCCCTTAGTGTATTACTCCACTAATATAAAGAAATGCAATGTAAGATCACGTAGGACTTTAATGGGTTGTAGTGGAAGCTATGGAACTAGTAAATATTGGATTAGCCACTAATAGCCACTAGCATCCTTAAGCGCCTTTTTAACACATCCCATCACTCATGGACACTGTTTCTCTTTTTTTTTTTCATCATCCCATTCTTGACAATTTTCCTTAGTATGGCCCATTTCATTAAGCACACTTGACACAATAAGAAAGATTATTCATGCACCTTCATTATCGTTTATTTATAACCAGTGCACCTTCAACCTTTTCTTTTCTTCCCTCACTCTGCTTTTCTTTTTCTTTTCAACATTCTCACTCTTTGACACTTTGGGAAAATTATTTTCTCTTCTTAAGCGCTTAAGAGTTTTGTATAGACTTTACGGCTAATGAAAAGAAGGAATTAAGCTTGGTTTACACTTTTTGGACAAAAGAAAGAAATAATAGGCTAAAGGCTCAAAGGGCTGACTAGGGTATACAATCACAGAAAGGGGGAGTATGACAAGAAAAAAATAGAAACTCTCGGTTAAAACAAAGAAATGTCTACATCCTTTCCTACAATACACCTCCTTCATTTTGTTTTGTACACACACCAGGCAAGTTCTAGACACTTCACAATAGCATGGAATATCAACACCTCACTTCACACTTTATGCACATGCTTGATTCAAGATGTATTCACAGACTCTTCAATCAGCTAATTACAGGAATTCAAACATTAAGCCTCAATCACACTGAATCGAACTCTACAGCCGAGGTATCTCAACATATTTACAATATTGCATGCTTTCATACGAATTACCTTTGCATTTTGAATATCATGTACAACACGCAACCAAAATTTCGCAACCATATAGTAACTACAGGTTCCGGGATGCAATCCACCAAGAAAAAAACTAAAAATAATTGAAAAAGATATCTACTCCTAACGACTACATTTCCCTTAAGACGGTCGTCATCCATCCATCATAGGGAACAGTTACTACTTAAGACGTCGGTTCAATGGGACCATTCTCGGTAAAAGAACCGAAAACAAACGCCGAGAAACCCAAAATTAAAAAGTTGAAAATTTTGCAAAATATTGATCATTTCGATAGGAAAATAAAAAAAAATTTATGTACACAATTTTAAAAATATCGATCATTTCGATAAACAAAAAATATTTACAGAATCAGCTGGCCACATTCAACAACACACATCAATTTCACAAATATTTACAAATACAGAACAATTTGAAAATTCACAAACACAGGGAAACAAAACATACAAAATAACAGAGGAGAACATACAAACAAAACAGCCCAGCCCAGCACCTAACTACTCCCACCCCACACTTAATCCGAACACTGTCCCCAGTGTTCACAAAAATTAAATAGCACAAAATCGGGTGGTGGAACTCCCTGATCAATCAAAGTATTCCACTTCTTCGTCGGGTGCTGCTGCTTCATCTCCCATGTCCGAGTCGCCTCCGTCGTCATCATCGAAATCCACATCTGAGTCCTCCCGACGCGTCTCCTCATCCGTGGGGACGTCATCATCCGTGGGCTCTACAAATGCTGGCCCTACTCGGCATAGAGCCCTGGCATTTTTGCCAAACCGGTAATCTAGCTTTAGCTGCCATAGCTCCTCCTCTGTCGCTGGCCTCCCACCTATCCTGAGCTGGAGCATCTGCATCCCATACATCCGTGCCATGTACTGGTCATCACGAGCGTGTCGCTCACCAAGTGTCAGCACTAGCCCATGGGTGGTGTTGGGAGCCTTAGTTTTGGTAACATCTAAGGCCCGCCGCTCCAACTGCGGGATATAATCGAGGGCCTCCTCCTCAACATCGAGGCCCCTGAGAAAGGTGGTGAGTAGTCCACCGAAACCATACCTGTGCCCCTGGTGCAACCGGGCTCTCTTCATGGCGGATATAATAACCCCCCCGACATTTATCTCTAGCCCTTTCATCAGGGCGTACACCAGGCAAACACGATCCCGGGTTACATCAGTCATATGTACCCCCGGGATGAGGCAAGAGCAGACTATCTTCAGCCAGATTCGGGCTTCCCTATTCATCTGTGAATATGGAAGAGTTTAGTGGTATCCCCTTTCCTTGTGCCTACTCCATCTAGCTGTAGATCGGGCCCCGCACAGTGTGCGTCTGATGTCAGCATACGGTGGGGTAATGTTCAGCTGTCGGAGGACGTAGGCATCTGTGTCCCATGCTCCTATGATGGCATTGAGCTGGTGGGGCTCCAGAGTGACTATCTGCCCTCTGATTTTGATGGTGTGGCTTCTGATTGACGGGTTCCAATTAGCATAGAACTCCCGAACCAGGTGTAGGTTGCATTCTCTGGGCTCCTCGAATATGAAATTGAGCCCAGCTGCCTCGATCCGGTGAACCATCCTTGGGAACTCCTGTGCCAATGGCTCCCGTGCTATATGCTCCTCGGGGAAATATTTGTTCTCTTTGTGCTTGGCGTACCACTTTTTCCCCTCGTCAGTCACCCATCTTGTTCCATATTGGCGGCGCTGGTCGCGTGGAACTGCTGGTGCTGTTGGGACTGCTGTGCCCAGTCTGAGTCTCTTCCTTCCGGTGCCTGAAGTTGATGCACCTTTCCCTTTATCTTGTCGGCTTGCCATTTTACCTGTCAACCCAAGTCAACAAGCTCAATGTTAAGCTAAATAAATATTAACTTCGGCTAAGGTCGGGTTACGCTAAGTTACCCCACACTTAGTCCTTAGGTACAGTTACAACAATACGACAAGAATAACTTTATTTACACAAAACAACCAGCTATTCAATCATGCTTAGTGCGTTCAAAAGAAAATTCGACAGTATAACTTCTGTGTACTACTCAGACTTCGTACATCTACTCTCAATCACTACCATTGCTAACATTTTAACTATCGCACTTAGCAAAGAAAAACAAAGAAACAAAAATAACAACAAAAATTTATATACATGAACCTATCCAACTAACCAAATTCGAACAAATTTCAACATTTCCCCCCAAACCTAAGAATTCGTCGTCTATTAACATTCCAACAATTTGTACAACGACTCATCTCATTCAACACGTACAACCCGGCATAAAATTCACAATTTCAACACATTTCCAACTTCAAATTCAACAACAAGCCCTAGAATTGATTTTATCAATCAAATTCGAATAATTTATGCAATCGACAAGTTCAAACAATCATAACGACATTCCGAACATTTATCAATCAACAAATAACTCGAATTCATGCTTAATTTCGACTTAGGGCAATTTAGCTCACCTCCCATGCTTAAAATCAAAGAAAATCGACAAAAACTTGAGAGGGAATCGGAAAACATTCCTTGAAGTTGAAGAATCGAAGAAAACTCGGAAATTTCTTGCCTCAAGTCGTGGCACGTTGGTGGGGGAGGGGTTTTAGGATGTTTGGTCGCGGAGGAAATTGAAAATGAGGGGAAAAGGGGAGGTTTCGGGGTTTAAAGGGGTAGAAAAACATGCGGGTCACTCGGCAACCCGGTGTGACCCATCGCGATATACACGGCAACGTGTCACGGAGTGCATCGCGGTGCACTGCCTCCATGACATGGAGCCATCGCGATAGCATTCTGAAAATTTAAAATTTTTGGGTTATACCTCAATGTGTCACGGAGGGTAACGCGGAGGTCCTCCTCCGTGACACGGAGCTATCGCCCCAGCTCACTGTTTTCTACATTTTATTAAATTTTCATACCTCGACTTTTCCTTCATGATTCCGTGCACATTTTCCTCCGTTTGACCTGAAAATCATCTCGCTATACAAAATTGGTTAGAATTATAGGTTTCACCTAACTAAAATTAAAAACAATAACTAAAACAAAAAAAAATTTGTAATAAATCAAGAAAAAGAAAAAGAAAAATCTATTTACACTTTACAAAATGAAAGAAAAAATTTTCACGGGTTGCCTCCCGTGCAGCGCCTGGTTTACCGTCGCGGCTCGACGTCATTTAAGCTCAATTGTCCGCTAGGGTAATGGACGATTTCTCTCGATTACCGTCCTCCCCCCAGTAGTGCTTACACCTATCCGGTGGTCTTCCCATTAACTCTCGGGACTCCTTCATCTGCTTAGCATTACCATGATCAATCACATTGATCACCGAGAGTTCTTCATGCACCATCGCGAGCTTGGGTGCTTTATACACATCGAACACATCTACCTTGTCATGTGCTCGCATTGTGAGTTGCCCCGCAGCTACATAGATTAATGCTTTCCCGGTTGCCAAGAAGGGACGTCCCAAAATAAATAGGACTTCCGCGTCTGGTTCAAAATCCAGCACGACAAAATCTACCGGGAAAATTAGGGAGCCAACTTGCACTAGAACATCCTCAACAATGCCATCCGGCCTAGCTAAGGATCGATCCGCCAACTGCAAGATTACGGTTGTGGGTCTAGGACTCCCTAAACCCAACTTTCTGAATACCGAAGACGGCATCAGATTTATACTCGCCCCCAAGTCACACAATCCACGAGCTCGGATGCTCTGCCCAATAGTAAGCTGGATAGTAAAACTTCCAGGGTCTTTTAGCTTTGTGGGCAGTCTATTTTGGATCCGGGAAGTGCACTCCTCTGTTAAAGCCACTGTAGCATACTCAGTCAACCGACTTTTGTTGGCCACGATGTCCTTTATGTACTTGGCATATTTAGGCACTCCCTGCAAGACATCAACAAGAGGTAAATTAACATGTACCTGTTTAAGCACCTCCATGAATTTCTTGAAACACGCCTCCTCTTTGTGTTTCTTGAGTCGTTGAGGGAACGGGGATGGAGGTCTTTCTGATTTAGCTTCTTTGGTCTTCCCCCTTTCCGAACTGTGCTCCCCCTCAACTTCTGTTGCTCCCGAGTGTTGAGGTGGTCTTTCTGGTTCCACCTCCTTCAGCTGCAAACCACTCCTTGTGGTCACTGCATTTACCTGCGTGGGATTCGGATCCGTATCGCTTGGCAGTCCTCCTCTAGGCCTTGTATTTTGGGCACTAACAAATTGCCCAAATTGATACTCAAGAGCCTTGGTAGCTAACTAATTGTTTTTCACTTCGGCTGCCAATTTCACTTAGTCAGCCTGCAATTGAGCTTGGTTAGTTATCATGGTCTTGAACATCTCCTCAATGCTGGGTGATGGTGGTGGAGGAGGTGCATTGTTATTTCTGAATTGAGATTGGTAGTTCTGTTGCCCTCCTTGGTTCCTTTGCACACCCTGACCCGAACTTTGGCCTTGGTGGTTGTTGCTACCCCATGAGAAATTAGGATGATTCCTCCAATTTGAATTGTAGCTACTACCATACTGCTGGTGATTTCTTTGTGCCTTACCCACAAAGTTTACCGAGTCAGGATTGGCTCCACAACACTCAGCTGAGTGCTCATTGCTTCCACATACTTCACACCACATCTGCTGGACTGCATTAACTGGAGCTGAAGGCTGGTTCAAAGTCATGTTGCTGAAGTGGTTGTTCAATTGATTTTGTAAGGAAGCTATCTGTGCAGCGATAGTTGTAAACCCATCCACTTCAAGCACTCCTGCTGCTTTCCTTGTCCCGCCTCGTGATGAATCAGCATTCCATTCTAGATTGCCCTGTGAAATCCGGTTTAGCAAGGTATACAGCTTCTCATAAGTCTTTTCCGGCGCTTGCCCTCCAGCTGCTGAATCTAGCAATATTTTGGTGTGGGGTTCCAAACCCTCAATAAATGTGTGCACCAACACCTCATTGGACTGATGATGATGAGGACAGTCCCGCAACATGGATTTAAATCTCTCCCAGGCTTGATATAAATTTTCTCCCTCCCTCTGTTTGAAACTTAGAATTTGACTTCTAAGTCTTGCTGTTTTACCAGAGGGAAACAACCTTATCAAGAACTTCCATGCAAGATCATCCCACGTTGAAATATAATTTGGTGGCTCAGCTTTCAACCACCTCTTGGCTTCTCCAAGTAAGGAGAATGGAAATAAGGTAAGCCGGACATAATCAGGTGACACTCCAGCGGGTATGTAAGTGTCACTTATCTCCAAAAAGTTTTGGAGATGCTGTTGTGGATCTTCATGAGGGAGACCGGTAAATTGCCCGCTTGTGTGCAACAATTGCACCATATTTTGCTTGAGTTCAAATCTCCCTCCAGGCTCTGGTTTGCGGATACTTGATGTAACATTATTGGCATGTGGGATTGCCACCTGGCGAACCGGCCTTGCTGCTGCTTCTTCGGGCACTAACACTGCTCTTACAACCGGTGGATTCTGTTGTTGCTCCATAATAGTCTGTCTGAGCAACTGCAGCTTTCTTTGTAGAGCTTCTCTTCTCTTATTGTGAAATATACGTTCTGGCTCTATATAAGACTCCACCAGCTCCTTGTCTCTTGCCAGTGTTCATAGCAATTAAGTCTGCAAAATACAGGCTAAGACCAAGTTGTTACAGTAAATTAACACTTAAAAAAAATTCACCAATTGCCAAGTCCCCGGCAACGGCGCCAAAAACTTGTTCGCGTGATTTGTGGGGTATATATAATGACACGCAAGTGCACGTGGTCGAACAAGTAGTAAGTGGCTTTAGTAAGCCAAGTATCAATCCCACAGAGACTTGGGTTAAGTGCAATTTGCTCAAGTATACTATATTTTTACTTCTAAATATGCTGACAACAACGTAACCAAAAAGTTGATAGTTTGTTTGATAAATTTTACACTAAAACTAAGAACAATTATCTACTTTGAATCTGAACTATGGATAAGAGCATGCTAAGGTTAAACGAACATGTAATGAAACTGATTATCATCATAAATTGGTTAATCTTTTCTTCCTGTTGCTAGCCAAGAACATTTGCCAAGAGATTAAAACTCTCGTATTTAACCTCACTTAAGAATCATGAACCATCCGTCTACATTTCTGTGATCAAATGCAATTCATGTTCTAGCCATACAATTCCGGTTCCTAAATTGACTAATACGACTTTCAGGTATATTTCTATCCTGAATGCACATCAAAACTCAATTTTCCCAAATCAAGTAAAGAACAATATCCTATTAATTCACAACTTTCCAATTTCGTGCTCTCTCGAGTGAAATCGGACTTTTTAGATGTACATTAATGTAGGCCACACACCAATGCAGTAAAAACAAGAATTAATAGAACAATATGGAAGAAAAAGATGAAAAACCATATAATCAATAATCAAAATTCATCACAAGTGTTCATAACCTCAGCAAGGAAGGGAATTAGCCACTCATTTGTAGATTAATCATCATAAAACGAGTGTTAATCATACAAGCAATTGAATTAGAGAAGAAAGAAAGAGAGAAAAAACCCTGAACTTTTCGTCCCTCAACTGCCTGTAACCCACGTCCTTGCTCCACCAAGTCTGAATTATGAAAAATGAACTTAAGTGTTCTATTTATACTAGTGGGAATTTTTCCCGGAATAATGAGCAACGTGTCACGGAGTGCATCGCGGAGCACTGCCTCCGTGACACGCCATGAACGCGGACCCTCACTGGAACTGGGGGTCCGGGAATTCAAGCTCAACATGGCACGACGTGCATCGTGGAGCACTGGCTCCGTGCCACGAAGCAAACACGGACCTTCACTGGAAATTTGGTGAATTTTCACCCTCCAGGCAGAATGCCTCCGCGATGGCAGCGTGGCACGACTCCATCGTGGAGCCCCTTTGATTCATGCTGTCCAATGCCTTTTCCTTGCTCGCATCCAAGTCCAACTCCGATATCATCCAACATGCATTTTAGCTTCCCGAAATCACATTTTACCTGCAAAACAATGCTAATCATGTTGGTTAGTATAAATTCACCTTTTATTACCAATTACATGAAAATGTATACACATTGCTAGATAAAAAAGGAGAAAATGATACTTTTGAGTATCACTTGGGCATATAAATCTGCCCAAAATCAACTACTGCTGGTTAGGAGTTGGATACCACTGTAGGAGAGGGCACTAGCAGAGTGCCACCGTTAGAGTTGGCCCGATATGAGGGTAAGGGGGAGACATCACCTCGATCTCTCCGGCATTCTCCGCCACACCAGGAGTCCCCCAGGGTAGCCGATGTGTCAGCACCATCCCCGGTTATCCCTATACCATCGGATCAGGAGGTTAGGAGTGCAGTTTATATACTGGCTCAGATGATGGCCGTTCAACACTAGCCAGTGGCTCCAGTTGTTGCTGAATCTCCTAGAGGACCTGCAAGTTCGAGAGTTCGAGAGTTTCTTGCCCTAAGTCCTCCACAGTTTACGGGTATAGACCGCGGAGAGGATCCTCAAGATTTCCTAGGTCAGTTACAAAGGATATTTAGGGTGATGCATTTTATGCCCATAGAGTCAGTCGAGTTGGCTGTATTTCGACTATGAGACATAGCGGTTTTGTGGTACGAGATTTAGGAGAGGTCACGAGGCAGAGATGTACCCCTCCTACTTAATCAAATTCTTCAGAGGCCTTATAGATCACTATTTTCCTTGAAAGATCCGATAGGCCCGAGTGGATTAGTTCCTACACCTGGAGCAAGGTATGGTGAGGGTATTCAGGAATTTTCTCAAAATATGGGGGAGGGTATTTAGGCATTTTCTCAAGGTATGGATCAAGCAAACACGATAAAGTTTGACTCTTTGGCAAGATATGTGCCAGCATTTGTGGACACCATGCAATCCAAGGTACATCAGTTCATTAGAGGGCTTGTTCCAGAGTATTTGGAAACTTGTGTTATAGCTACCTTACAGGAGGATATGGACATTTCACGTATTCAGGCATTTTCTCAAAATATCAAAAAGATTAGGCAGCGTCAGCATGAAGCAGAAAGAGCAAGTCAGGAGTTGTGCCAGAGGGCCAGGACCATTAATATGCAAGAAGAATTTTAGGGTGGAACAAGGTCGCGGATATCAAGTTGGCCACCTAGACAATTACCTCAATAGTAGCAGGGTGGTAGATCAGATTGTCGCGGACACTCAAGTCCTGGTGAGAGTTCATAAGTGTTGGGTTCCCAGCAGCAGAGGGGATCATATCAGAGTAGGAACTTTGGACCGCATTGCAGCATTTGCAGTCATCGTCATTTTGGAAGGTGTAGATATGGCTCTACTGCTTGCTATACTTGTGGGAAAAAGGTTCAAATGATAAGGGATTTTCCAACCAGAGATCAGGGTGATCGAGACTAGCAGAACAGGTCCTTAGCAAGATCACATGCTCCAACACCTTCGGCAGGGCGCAGACCCTCAGCTCCAATCGACAGAGGCAGAGGTAGATCAGGGGCATCCTGTTCTAGTAGTGGTTCGGATCACACAGACACTCTACCATGACAACAGGAGTTAGAGTCATCACCGAATATTGTGACAGGTATGCTAGACGTTTTCTCTCACCCAGTTTATGGTTTATAAATCCAGGTTCTACCTTGTCTTACATTACTCCACTAGTTGCACGGAAATCTGGTATAATACTAGAATTGCTTCAGTGACCATTTTCTAAGTCCACACCCGTGGGTGATTCTATTATTGCTAAGAGGATTTATCGGGGCTGTCCAGTAGATATTGTTGGTCATCAGACTTTAATGGATTTGGTGGGGCTAGAAATGATTGATTTTGATGTAATTATGGGCCTATATTAGCTAGCGCCATGTTATGCCAATGTTGAGTGCTGGACCAAGACTGTCTGATTTCACTTTCCTAGGGAGGTAGTGCGAGAATTGAAAGGCAATGCAGCTATGCCAAAAGGTAGGTTTATATCCTATCTTTGGGTGAGGAAGCTAATAGCGAAGGGCTATATTTACCATATTGTTAGGGTTCAAAGCATGCAGGCAGAATCCCCGACACTTCAGTCCATTCCTGTGGTCAGTGAATTTTCAAATGTATTCCCCAAAGAGCTTCTTGGTATTCCCCCAGAGTGTGCGATCAATTTCTCTATCGACCTGCCACCAGACACGCAACCTATATCCATCCCTCCATACCGAATGGCTCCTGCCAAGCTGAAGGAAATGAAAGAACAGTTGAAAGATTTTCTAGATGAGGGCTTTATTAGGCCTAGTGCTTTATCGTGAGGTACGCTGATTTTGTATGTAAGAAATAAGGATGGCTCCCTATGAATGTGTATAGATTATTTATAGTTAAAGAAAGTTACTATTAAGAATAAATATACCCTTCCAAGGATAGATGATTTATCTGATCAGCTGCAAGGGGAAAAATATTTATCAAAAATTGACTTAAGGTCAGGGTATCATGAAATGGGAGTACGGGAGAAAGATGTTCCAAAGACAGCTTTCAGGACCAGGTATGGTCATTTTTAGTTCTTGCTCATGTCCTTCAGATTGACAAATGCCCTAGCAGTATTTATAGATTTGATGAACAATATATTCAGGCCATTCCCAGATCTATTTGTCATAGTTTTTATTGATAATATTATGGTATATTCATGCTCAAAAACTGAACATAGAGATCACTTGAAGACAGTACTAGCACGACCCGAGTCTCCACTCTGGACGAGACATGGTACTTGGTGCCAAAAGTGACCCCAAGCTAAGCTATGGTCTATCATTACACTGGTAAACTGAGTAAACATAAGAGGAGGCTTTATAAAATATAATTTTCCAAGAAATACTTATTGGGAAAGATTAAACATATCTGAAATTAATACGGAACAACTATGTTAGAAAACCAGCTACTAACTGATGAGTTGCTGGGAAAAGCCCCCAGCTAACTCTAAAATCTATCTAAATAAGAACTAATTGAAAAAAAATATCATCCTCGGAAGATGAGGAATCACAAACTAATGCCGCTACTAAGATCGTTGGACGGAACTACTGACGATGTTGTGATTGAGAACTTGCGCCTATTTCATAATATGATACAGCATAGAAGGTATGCGTCACTACTTTGAATGTACTAAGTAAGTAATGTATACACCTAAGCATGGAAAAATAACAAATGAACTGAAATAACATGTAATGACCAACTGATACTGAATACTGATAAAAACTGAGCTATAACTGATATGGCCAATAATGACCCTGACTGATGGTCACAAACATGTCCTTGAACTGAGTGGCTGAACTGAGCTAAAATAAATTGTGCTGAGCTAGATTGAAATTGTACTGACAAGTGAGATAAAAGTGGAGTCCGATGTATACACCCCATTGGAGAAAGCCCACTATACCTTGCTAGGGTATAGGGGGTGAGCTGGGTGATTACAAGTCTGGGACCCGTTGGGCCAATAACCTACGATGGCAACATAGTTCTGGGAACCTGGGTGTGCTGGAACCCCGGTCCTATTGGTGCTAAGTGCTACCCCCACTGGATAGTCCTAGATTGATTACTAAGATAATAGCTCAAAGCTGGGGTCCTGGACTAAGTCAGGAATACTTATCTGGAAATAACCTGAGAGTTTGTAGGACCAAATAACTGAAAACTTGTGTTCTAAGGCTGGTTAAAGCTGCTTATCTAGAAGAATCTTATCCGTCTAAAGAACTAACTGATAACTGATTATTGATGGTTGTAAGACTGGTCAGATTTTCTTATCTAGAAGCGTTGTAACCATCTAAGGAACTAACTGATAACTGATATCTGAAAACTAGGACTGGGAGGTATTACTGACATCTCAAGAAAACTGACTATAATAAAACTAATCAGCTGACATTACTGAAAGATACTAAAAAAACATTCGGACAGAGACTGAACTAGCATGCAACTGACTAAGAACTTATATGATAGTAACAAAATGGGAATTCAAATACTAACAGAGTCAAGCAACATTAATATCTAATCAACTATGCAACACCCAATTTATTGCATTTAAAGTGTTAGGGCTAAACCATTTCATATGAATTAGATAGCAATATGATTACTACACAGAGGAAACATAACAAGAACTCATGTACACAACAATCCACACGAATTAATCAGAATCTGGCTAAAAACCTACCCTAACTCAAAATCCTAGGGCTAGAACTGATAAGAAATTTTAGAAGGGTTTTGGGGCACAAAGGAAGAAAAATTCCATTGTTGAATTCCCAAATAACTAGAGTCGAATTTCCTGAAAAGGATATAGAGAATCTGAGGAGAAAACTTGAAAGCCCTAGCTTGCTCTGAGAGAACTGTCTGCGTATATCGTACTTCTGCTAACTGGTTCTTTGGAAGGAATGAGGGAGAGGATATACTATGCCTATAAAATCCCTCCTGAAAACACCCTAAACGATGTAGTTTAGAAGCTAAAAAGGTGGCAAGTTACTAAATGCCCCCGAAAGACAATTTGGAACACTGCCCGACAGGGACCAACGGGTCACACAATGAGTCATTGGTTGATATCACGACTCATTGGGACTAGTTGTTGGTCCTGGGCCTAAAAAATGGCTCACTGGAAATGGAACACGGACGGGAACCACGACTCATTAGATGAAACAATGGGTCATTGGTTCCTCGTGGTTACTGATAGGAAAAGCTTGGTTCCCCTGCTAATGGATGACACAATGACTCATTGGTAGAACCAACGGGTCTTTGTGTCTACTCGTGGTCATCACTGCCTTAACTTGGAGGGGTGGTTGGTTTAGTCAACGGGTAGCAAAAAAGACTTGTTGGTATGAACCATGAGTCATTAGTCCCACTTATTGATTCATGGGAAGGTCTGGCAGGTTTCTGGACTGGGATATAACAGACGATAGGATGACTTGTTACTCCTTTCAATGGGTCATCCTATGCCTTGTTAGTCCTCGAAAGGATATCTGTAGAGCGGACAACTACTCAGACAATGGTCCATTACAGGTGACAACGATCCGTTGTCTAGATTATTCTGTGACAAAATGTTTCTAGTTTTCCTTAGATTTTCATTCAAGGTCTGATTTTGGTCTAGGAAAGTTTTGGGGTGTTACAATATCTCCCACTTGGGATCATTCGTCCTCGAATGAAGGCTAACACTATTGGAACACTGGGAAAAGAGCTGCAATTTCCAGACTGAAACTATAAATTGATTTCTGAAAGAATGACTGACTCCTTACTGATTTAACTATACTAACTGAGTTGATGCAACTAAGATGTATATTCAAAACATGAATAAAGATGATGAGTACGGAACTGAATAGAGTATTGTGGAGGAATTTAATACCTGATGTTGAAATTGAACTTGACGGGAATAAATGAGGGTATTTAGCCATCATGTCTACTTCTGCCTTCCATGTGGCTCCCTCAACTACTTGGTTCCTCCATAAGACATTCACTGAAGTGACTTCCTTGTTTCTCAGCTTACGAACCTGACGGTCTAGGATCTGAACTAGGACCTTTTTTTAAGAGAGACTATCCTTCACTCCCACACTATCTAGTGGCACAACTAAGGTTGGATCACAAATGCACTTCTTCAACAGTGACACATGGAAGACTGAGTGCACAGATGCTAACTCCAAAGGTAATTCTAACTCGTAGGCTACATTTCCAATTCGCCTCAGAATCCTGTAAGGTCCTACATACCTCGGACTAAGTTTCCCTTTCTTTCCAAACCTTATCACCCCTTTCATGGGTGAAATTCAGATAAACCCAATCGTCTACAGTGAATTCTAATTCCCTCCTCCTCACATCAGCATATGATTTCTATCGGCTCTACGCTATTTTCAACCTTTCTCTGATGAGTTACACTTTATGCATAACTTCATGAACTGAGTCTGGTCCTATCAAGGTAGCTTTGCCAACTTTAAACCACCCTATAGGAGACCTACACCTACTATATAATGCCTCAAATGGGGCCATCTAAGTACTGGAGTGGTAGCTGTTGTTGTATGCAAACTCATGAGAGGTAGGTGATCATCCCAAATGCCCTTAAAGTCAATCACACAAGTTCTTAGCATATCTTCCAAGGTCTGAATAGTCCAGTCAGCTTGTCCATCTTTTTGAGGGTGAAAAGCTATGCTGAGCTTGACTTGAGTACCGAGTCCTTTATGAAATGAGTCCAGAAATGCGAGGTGAACTGGGTGCCTTTATCACAAATGATGGATAAGGGAACTCCATGCAGTCTGACCAACTCTCAGATGTATAGTAGCATAATCCACACCTGGGTCTATAGTTTTAACTAGGAGGAAATGTGCTAACTTAGTCATCTAATCTACTATCACCCAAATTGAATCATTCTGCTAACGAGTACGAGGTAGACCTGTAATGAAATCCATATTCACTTCTTACCACTTCCACGTGGGTATGCTGATATCCTGAGTCATACCCCAGGTCTCTCGTGTTCAACTTTAACCTGCTGGCAGTTCGGGAACTTAGCCACAAATTCTGCAATATCCCTTTTAATGTTGTTCAACTAGTAGAATTACCATAGGTCACGATACATCTTAGTGGCACCTGGGTGGATAGAATATCTAGAGCTATGTGCTTCTGCCAATATATTCTGCTATGTCTGGAATGGATAGCCTGCCCTGGTAACGAAGCACACCATCTCCCCCTTAGGAGAAAGCCTCCACTTCTTTTCTTAGAACTGCCTCTTTCAGCTGAAGTAGTATGGGATCTTCATCCTGCATTGACTTAACCTCAACAACTAACGAGGATTCTGACCCACTCTATAGTATTACTCTTCCCGCAGCCGAATCCACCAACTGCACTCCTAATCAGCTAACCTATGAATATCCTTAGCTAGCTCCTTCTTTCCCACTTAAACATGAACAATGCTCCTCATGTACATTCTACTCAAGGCATCTTCCACCACATTTGCCTTAACCGAGTGGTACAACACACTCATGTCGTAATCCTTCAATAACTCCAACCACCTTCTCTGGCGATGGTTTAGGTATTTCTGACTGAACACGTATTGAAGGCTCTTGTGATCGGTGAAAACATCCACGTGAACCCCATAAAGGTAATGCCTCCATATATTTAGAGCAAACACCACTGCTGCCAATTTAAGATCATTAGTTGGATAATTCTTCTCATGACTTTGTGCTTTCTGGACGCATAAGCTATCACCTTACCACACTGCATCAGAACGCAACCAAGGCCAACTCTGGAAGCATCACAATAGACTACAAACCCATTTTTTCCTTCTGGTAAGGTAAAAATTTAAGTTGTAGTGAGTCGAGTCTTCAGCTCTTGGAAACTCTTCTCACATTCATCTGACTACTGAAACATCACCTTTTTCTGAGTTAGCTTAGTCAGAGGAGATGCAATAGAAGAAAATACTTCTACAAACCGTCGATAATAACTGGCTAGACCCAAGAAGCTCTTGATATCTATTGGGGAAGTGGGTCTTGGCCAGTCCTTCATCGCTGCTATCTTCTGAGGATCTACCTGAATACCCTCACCTGAAACCACATGACCAAGGAAAGCCACAGACTTCAGCCAGAATTCACATTTGCTGAATTTAGCAAACAACTAGCAGTCTCTGAAAGTCTGCAACACTTCCTCAGATGGTTAGCATGCTCCTCCTCATTTCTGTAGTACACCAAAATGTCGTCTATGAACACGATGGAGAACATGTCTAGATAACTGTTTAGATACCCTATTCATTAGGTCCATGAAATTTGCAAGGGCATTAGTTAGTCCAAATGACATAACCTCAAATTCATTGTGACCATACTGAAGTTTGAAGGTTGTTTTTGATATGTCCCATTCCCTAACCCTAAGTTGATGATACCCTGACCTAAGTTCTACCTTGGAAAACAACTAGATCTTTGAAGCTGATTGAACAAGTCATCAATCTTGGTTAGGGGATACCTATTCTTAACTATAACCTTGTTCAGTTGACTGTAATTGATACACATTCTAAGAGTATCGTCATTCTTTCGCACGAATAAGACCGGAGCATCCCATGGAGAGATATTGGGCCTGATGAAACCCTTATCTAAAAGGTCTTCAGCTATTCCTTCAACTCCTTAAGCTTAGCTGGAACCATTCTGTAAGGAGGAATAGAGATGGGCTGAGTGTCTGGAAGAAGGCCTATGCTAAAGTTTATTTCTTACTCGGGAGGGACTCCGGGAAGATCTTTGGGAAATATGTCAGGGGTCGCTGACAATTGGGACTAACTAAATAATTAGGGTCTCGGAGCTAGAATCTTTCACCTGAACTAGGTGATAGATGTATCCTTTTGAAATGAGCTTCCTTTCCTTAAGGTAGGAAATAAATTGACCCTTAGGCAGTGAAACACTATCCATCCATTTTAAGACCGGCTCATTGGGAAATTGAAACCTAACAACTCTAGATCTGCAGTCGACTGAGGCATAACTAGAATGTAACCAATCCATGCCAAGAATGAGGTCAAAATATACCATGTCTAGCTGTACTAGATCAGCTGGAATGACTTTATTCAACACTGAGATGGGCAGTTTTTATATACCTGACTAGCTCTAACTGACTCACCAACTGAGGTAGAGATTGAGAATGATTCCGAGAGGACTTCTGGATTGATTTAAAACTAAACAGCTACATAAAGAGTCAAGAACGATAGTGTCGCTCCTGTATCTAGTAGGGCATATTCATCTAGGTGGAAAATACCTAACATACCCGTGACCACATTAGATGAGCTCTCCTAATCCTAATGAAAGGACAAAGCATAAAAGCAGTTTTGGCACTAGATAGGTTGATGTCCTTGATGAGCATCGTGGTTTTGCACTCCTTTAGTACCATGTCTGACACTCCATTGATGAATTTGAGCATGCGAGCCCTTTGCTCGGCTACCATCTCTAGAGCATACATCAATGACCAAGTGAACTCCAACGGATACTCCTCCATGATTTTGTTTCCCTGCTTTAAGTTCATGAATTCAGCGACCTTAGCCTCCCTTAATTCCTAGGAAAGATTCTTTCTAGAAATGCGATCGTGAACTCATCCCACTCTACTGGCCTTGGTTCTTTTTGCCTCCCTTCCTTCAATTGGTTATATGAAATCTGAGCCACCCGTTTCAAGTGGTAGGCAGCTAGATCAACACTCTCCACGGAGCTAACACCCATAATCCAAGTGATCTTCCGCACTTCATCTACAAACTCTTGCGGGTCCTCTCCCACCTTGGATCCATGGAAAGTTGGAGGGTTCATTTGGGTGAAGTATCGAACCTTAGAAGTTGTTGTAGACCCATTTGTATTCACTGGAACCACCTGCTGGTTCACTTGATTGGTCACCATTTAGGCCAGCAGCTGGATTGCTACTCGAATTCTTCTAAGGACACTTGGTTGTCCTAAGAGGCTGCTAGAGCTGGTGGGACAGGTGGTTGGCATTATTATCCCTCCTTCCATTTCCTCATCTTGAAGGCATATTTTTCACTGAAATGAATAAAGCACGAGTTAGGAGGACATTTTGGAATTCAACTTTAACACATGATAAGGAGTATGAACAAAAGGTGTTTTTCTAATAACGTCTCACAGCCTCCCCGTCATAAGTGTGGCGCGCTTCAGACCCATGAAAAGGACTCTACTTGATGCGGCTTTAGGACATCCTAGGATACTCTAAACCTAGTGCTCTAATACCAAGTTTTTCATGACCCGAGTCTACATCCTGGACGAAACATGATACTTGGTGCCACAGGTGACCCCAAGCTAACTCATGGTCTATCATTACACTAGTAAACTAAGTAAACATAAGAGGAAGCTTTATAAAATATAATTTTTCAAGAAATACTGATTGGGAAAGATTAAACATATCTGAAAACAATACTGAACAATTATGTCAGAAAGCCAACTACTAACTGATGAGTTGCTAGGAAAAGGCCCCAGCTAACTCTAAAATATGTCTAAAAAAGAACAAACTAAAAAACAAATATCGTCCTTGGAAGATGAGGAGTCACCAACTAATGTTGCTGGTGAGATCGTCGAAGGGAACTACTGATGATGTTGTGATTGAGAACCTGTGCCTGTATCATAATACGATACAACATAGAAGGTATGCCTCAGTACTTCGAATGTACTGAGAATGTGAGGTATACACCTAAGCATGGAAAAATAAATGACCAACTGATACTGAATATATTGATAAATGCTGAGCTATAGCTTATATGGTCAATAATGACCCTGACTGATGGTCATAAATATGTCCTTGAACTAAGTGACTGAATTGAGCTAAACAAAACTGTACTGAGTTGAACTGCAACTATACTGACAAGTGGGAGAGTCTATACGATTTATAACCATGTGAGCTAAACATGGAGTCCGATTTATACACCCCATCAGAGAAAGCCCACTATACCTTGCCCGGGTATAGTGGCTGAGTTGGGTGATCACAAGTCTAGGGCTCGTTGGGAAAATAAACTATAGTGGCAATGTAGTTCTAGGAACATGGGTACGCTGGAACCCCGATCTGCTTGGTGCTAAGTGCTACTCCCACTAGATAGTCTTAACTTGACTACTAAGCTGATAGCTTAAAGCAGGGGTCCTAGACTAAGTAAGGAATACCTATCTGGAAGTAACCTGAGAGTTTGTAGGATCGGATAACTAAAAACTGGTGTTCTAAGGATGGTCAGACCTGCTTATCTGGAAGCGTCTTAACTGTCTAAAGAACTAGCTGATAACTGATTACTTATGGTTCTAAGACTGGTCAGAGCTTCTTTTCTGGAAGCGTCATAACTATCTAGAGAACTAACTGATAACTGATATTTGAAAACTAGCACGGGGAGGTATTGCTGACACCTCAAGAAAACTTACTATAGTCAAACTGATCAGTTTACATTACTAAAAGATACTAAAAATGCTAACATTCTAACTGAGACTGAACTATCATGCAGCTGACTGAGAATTCATATGATAGTAACAACATGGGAATTCAAAGACTAAATAAGTCAAGCAATATTAATATCTAATCAACTATGCAAGACCCAATTTACTACATTTATAGAGTTAGGGCTAAAGCATTTCACATAAAGTAGATAGCAATATGATTACTACGCAGAGGAAACTTTGCAAGAATTCATGAACACAATAATCCACATGAATTAATCAGATTCTGGCTAAAAATTTACCCTAACTCAAAACCTCAGGGCTAGAACTGATAAGAAATTAGAAAAGGGTTTTGGGACACAAGGGAAGAACAATTTCCTTGTTGAATTCCCACATATCTGGAGTTGAATTTTCTAAAAAGGATCTAGAGAATCTTAGGAGAAAACTTGAAAGCCCTAGCTTGCTCTGAGAGAATTGTCTGCGTATATCATACTTCTGCTAACTGGTTCTTTGGAATGAATCAGGGAGAGGGTCTACTATGCCTCTAAAATCCCTCCTAAAAACACCCTAAATGATGTAGTTTATAAGTTATAAATGTGGCAAGTTACTAAAATGCCCCGAAAAGAAAATCTGGAAAACTCCCCGACAAGGACCAACGGGTCACACAATGAGTCATTGGTTGATAGCATGACTCGTTGGGACTACTCGTTGGTCCTGGTCCTGAAATCTAGCTCACTGGAAATGGACCACGGAACGGAACCACGACTCGTTGGATGAAACAACAGGTCGTTGGTTCCTCGCGTGGTCACTGACATGAAAAGCTTGGTACCCCTACTAACGGATGACACAACAACTCATTGGTAGAACCAACGGGTCATTGTGTATACTCGTGGTCAATATTGCCTTGACCTAGAGGGTGGCTGGTTCAGGAAACGGGTGGCAACAATGACTCGTTGGTATGGCCAAAAGTCGTTAGCCCACTCGTTGGTTCAAGGAATGTTCTGGCAGATTTCTGGACTTGGGATACAGCGGATGACAGGAGGACTTGTTACTCCTTTCAGCGGGTCATCCTATGCTTCCATAGTCCCTGAAAGGAATTTTATAGAGCTGATAATGACTTAGATAACGGTCTGTTACAGGTGACAACGATCCGTTGTCTGGGTCATTCTGTGACAAAAATTTTCTGTTTTTCCCTAGTTTTTTATGCAAGGTCTAACTTTCGTCTAGGAAAGTTTTGGGGTTTTACAAGTATGCCAGGTCCTTAGAAATCGCCAGTTATACGCGAAGTTCTCAAAATATGAGTTCTGGTAAAATTTTGTAGCTTTGTTGAGCCATATTGTGTTAGATGTAGATATCCAGGTTGACTCACACAAAATCGAGGCAGTAAATACATGGCCTAGACCTACAACTCCAACCGAGATTTGTAGCTTCCTGGGGTTAGCCGCATATTATAGAAGGTTCGTGGAAGGATTTTCTGCCTTATCAGCGCCATTGACAAGGTTGACTCAGAAAGTAGCTAAATTCCACTGGACCGAGGCTTGTGAGAAGAGTTTCTAGGAACTGAAAAATAGATTGACATCTGTACTAGTATTAGCCTTACCAGAAGGCTTAGAGGGCTATGCTGTGTAGTGTGACACTTCAGGTGTTGGATTGGGGTGTGTTCTGATGCAGAATGGCAAGGTGATTACCTATGCTTCGAGGCAGCTAAGGAAGCACGAAAAGAATTACTCTACCCATGATTTCAAATTTTTTGCAGTCGTTCATGCTCGGAATATATGGAGGCACTAATTATATGGTGTTCATGTGGATATCTTCACTGATCACAAAAACCTCCAGTATATCATAACGCAGATAGAGTTGAATTTGCGGCAACATCATTGGCTAGAATTGCTGAAAGACTACAATGTGAATATCTTATATCACTCAGGGAAGGCTAATATTGTAGTCGATGCCCTTAGCCGTATATCCATGGGCAGCCTAGCATATTTGAGACTAGAACAGTGGGAAATGGCATGAGAGCTACACCAATTAGCCAATATCATAGTGCAGGTAGTAGATTCAGAGGATAGTGGGGTTGTAATCTAGAATACAACAGTGCCATCTCTAGTTGTGGAGGTGAAGGAGCGGCAGTACGAGGACCCAAGCTTAGTACAACTTAGAAACAAGGTTCAGCAGGGCGAACTATCAGCCTTTAAGTTATCAGGGGACGGTGCCTAGAGATTTAGAGATTGACTCTGTGTTTTAGATGTAGCAGGGCTTCGCCGGCAGATTATGGCAGAGGTACATTATTCTCGTTACTCTCTTCACCCAGGTTCGACGAAGATGTACCATGATATAAAAGAGATATATTGGTGGCTTGGGATGAAGAAAGGTGTAGTTGAGTTTGTAGCACAATGTCTTAATTGCCAGTAGGTAAAAGCTGAACATCAGAAACCTGGTGGAATGACTCAGGAGATAGTTGTACCTATATGGAAATGGGAAGTAATTAATATGGATTTTTTTACAGGGCTACGTTGCCCCAGGCATAAATTCAACTCCACTTGGGTCATTGCCGATAGCTTGATGAAATCAACCCATTTCTTTCTAGTCAAGACTACACTTTCGATCGAAGATTATGATGAGTTATATATTAAGGAAATAGTCTGACTGCATGGCATCCCAACATTTATTATTTCTGACAGAGGGGCACAATTCACAACTAGATTCTGACAGTCATTTCAGAAAGGTTTAGGGATGCAAATTAATTTGAGTATAGCTTTCCATGCCCAAACAGATGGCCAGGCTGAGCGCATGATTCAAACACTCGAGGACATGTTACAGGCGTGTGTGCTAAACTTTGGATAGAGTTAGGATGAACATTTGTCTCTTACTGAGTTTACATACAATAACAGTTATGATTCTGCTATTCAGATGGCGCCTTATGAGGCTTTATATGGGCAAAAATATAGGTCTCCCATAGGATGGTTTGAAGTAGGGGAAGCAAAGGTAATCGAACCTGTTATGATACATCAATCATAAGAAAAGGTGAAACTTATTAGAGAATGTTTGTTTACAGCCCAAAGTTGTCAGAAGTCCTATTTTGATGTACGACATAGAGAATTGGAGTTTAATGTCGATGATTGGGTATTTCTTAAGATTTTGCCTATGAAGGGAATGATGAGGTTTGGCAGGAAGGGCAAGCTTAGCCCTAGGTTCATCGGCCTATATCGGATCCTTCAAAGAATAGGCCGGGTAGCTTATCAGTAGAACTGCCTTTAGGGCTAGAATCTGTGCATCCAGTTTTTCACATGTCAATGCTACAGAAGTGCATAGGGGACCCATCCTGAGTTGTCTCGATTGAGGAGGTTGAAGTTACTGAAGAG
Organism: Datura wrightii; assembly: GCA_035772735.1. Lineage (NCBI taxonomy): Eukaryota > Viridiplantae > Streptophyta > Magnoliopsida > Solanales > Solanaceae > Datura > Datura wrightii. The sequence continues at coordinate 116,546,700 of JASDFA010000027.1, read as the reverse complement.
TTGTCCTACAAAGAGACTCCAATTTCTATACTTGATAGGCGGGTTCGGAGACTGAGGACAAACGATGTAGCCTCCGTTAAAGTCCTATGGAGGAATAGAAATGTAAAGGAGGTGTCTTAGGAAGCTGAGGATGACATGAGTTCTATATATCCTCACTTATTCCAGGCTTGATCCAAATTTGTACAGTTGAGGTGAGATTGTGGTTCAATTATTGTTTGTTTGCTTATATTATCAGTTTTAATTAGCTGTTCACTTTTATGTTGTGGAGTAGTTGTTTATAGAATCTTGTGAGATGCCTATGTTGGACTTTTCTATGTGATAGTACATAGTACAGAGGAGACTCTGCTGAAATTTTTCTGGCAATGGTTAAAAGAGTTAAGCCTCTTAAGCTTAAGATTATAGTTGAGTACGAATGTTCCTAAGAGGGGGATGATGTTATACCCCATTAGTTTCTATCATTTCACTGAGGCGTGCGTGCGTATGTTGAGAGTTTTGGAGTATGATGCATGCGAGGAAGGGCTCGGGGGGATGAGCATACGAGTACGTTGTCAAGTGAGTAGGAGGACGGGGCTAGAGGCTGGGCGTACTAGGCGTCGCTCTGCGCTGCTTTCCCGACACCATGGCTGGCGCATCATGCCCGTGGCTTGGCACGATAGGTGACATGCTGCGTCCCCATTCCCATCCCCTCATAAATATGTGTGTGTGTGTGTGTTTTAAGTTCAATCCTTATTTATTTGAATTAAATCCCTAGAACAAACCCTCGACCACATGATATTCTCCTTTAACTCTTCATTTGATTTTCACCGAATTACGCTATTAAACTCCGTTCAAATGCAAATTCATCTTGGATAACAAGTTACGGACCTACGAGGAATGTTCCTACAGAGTTATTTAATGAAATATCCCGTGGATTGTCAGAGTCCCACCGAGTAGAAGTTGTAGAAATCACTTCTAATTGATTCTTAAGCGACTACAAGTGATAAATAAGTGTTTCTACCTTCTAAATTCTTCGGAATTCATAAGTTTTGGGGAAAATTGGATGAAGTTTGATTTGTAGTTAATGCCTTTGAAAGATATTGTTATTAGATGTTGCCTATTATTGAAAATAGCCTTATTCTCTCAGAGTAAGGGCTGCAATTTATTGGAATTATCGGCTTCAGGTTGGAACTGTTTGGATGGACGAAAATCGGCATTTGAGGAATGTTAAGGCTAACATCTTCAACAAGTTATTCCCGTGTTATAGTACTACGACCTATGCCTTTATAAGTAAGTTGTGAGCATGTATATTTTGACTAGTTTCTATAGATGGATTTGAGAATAAAGTGCAGTATTTCGGTTGGGATTGACCCCACCTAATACAGCCTTCCATCAACCAATCTCAAGGTTGCTAGCTGTGTCATCGCCTACGGGGCTATAGATCGCTCAGAGGAGCTATATTATGTCTGAAAGAACTATATTCAGGCCTATAAGGCCGTATTACAGTCCATCCATGAATGGAATTCTTTTATGCCATAACGACATTACTGACCCTCCGTCGAGCCGCGTGAGCCCAAGGTGCAGTCACAAGAGCCCAGAGGGCTCAAACATAGTTACAGGAGCCCAGCAGGCTCAATTGTAGACCCAGAGGCCAGGAAGGTTAGCTATAAGTTACATGTCAAATCATATTGACCGTGTTAGGGGTATATATATTGAATTGTACTTGCTAGGGTTTATGGGGGTCCAGGTAGGTTATTCTGCGCTGATTATACCTTCCAAGATTATGGGAGCCAGGTGAACTTCTTATTTGTATACTTACTTATTAGTTAAACTTCATATTGTGGGGCTGTTTAGGTTGAAATCTTATCCTTCTTATTGATTACTTTCAATTCTTCTATCAGTTCTATTCAGTTATTTTTATTATCGCCTTACATATGCGGTACATATTGTACCGACGCGCACCTATAGGGTGCTGCATACTTGCCTATAGGACCTCCTTAGCAGTCATCCACGGTTAGCAGCTCAGTCAGCTCCTTTTCTCCAGAGTTGACAATTAGAAAGGTTTTCTCTTTTTATTGTACAGTTTTTGGGTAAGTTGGGGCCCTGTCCCGACCATTATTCCACTCTTAGAGGCTTGCAGACTACAATTTTTAGTTGTTGGTTGATTGCCGTGTGGGGCCTATGTATGTTATGTTTTGTGTGTTCGCCGTGTGGAGACTAGTTTAGTTATCAGTTAGAAGCCTTGAAGACTATAGTTTATATATGACTGTCTGCTTTCCTTTTTTTTGTGATTTAGACAGCATGGTAGTCTTGTCAGCACACATAGGACCCTTTTATTATTGTGATTGCTAGGTTAGTTATTTCTTTACAAGTTTGCTGTGTGGCCTTGTCGGTCTGAGGCTGTGTTAACAACCGAGATATAGCTATTTATTTTCTTGATTCTCTGTTACTAGAAGGCACCAAAGGTGCATATGCCCAGCTAGGTCAGCCGAGGTTCTAGTGTGGCAGTAGGTGCCAATTGCGCCTCCCAATTGGGGCGTGGCAGATTTGCACAAACGCTGTTTAGAAAATTTGAATTAATTCACACCAAATCAAGGGAAATTAAATAGTAAAACTTTGGGGGAAAATGAAGTCAATAATTTTGTGGATTCTAACTTGGCTAGTTAAAATATCAAAATAACCAAAATTTAGAGACAATGATGAGTGAAGACTAGAGGTATGGTGTAGATGGGTTGTTAACCAGATGAAGATATTCTAGATCATCAAATTATTGTGAATAAGTGTAAATAACTTTTGACAAGATGGCGCCCAATATTTTTCAACCTCATGGGCGCCTTTTTCTCAAGTCCTTTCGAACCTCAGGACACAATTCAATTAGCCCAATATAGTTTGGGTTAGTAGTTGAGCTATTTCCAGCCATCAACTACTAATCAGGATTATGAATATGGGTTTTGGCTATTTCTAGCCCAACACCCACACAATCACATCCATTCCTACTATCAAATTCTCCACCAATACTTAATTCTTCTTTTTCAAGCCAAAATCAAGTAAGAAAACCAAACCCATATTTGCAACTATCTGCAATCAATTGTAATTTGAAGAGAATTCGATAGATTTGCACTAATTAAGAAATATTAATATGAATCTAGCAATATCTAATCTAATTAAACACCCATCATTACACACCTCAAGCTAATGATTTAGCTACTCATAATAAAGAAACTAAAGAGAATATTTATTAATAAACTCAATGAGTTCATTACTAAGAGAAAGTAAAATCAAACTCAAAATATGTCTACAACAATGGTTATACCTTGCTGAGGAAGAAGATGAAAATAGGAGAGAGTAATATACAGATTTCTTCTCCAATTGAGTTTTTCTCTTTTCAAAGCAAAAGGAATGTTCAAAAGTTATGTACAGAGTACTTTCTTCTAGACTATATACAAAAATAGGGCAACCAATCTCCTCTTTTTTAGTGCTAGATGTAATTTCCCTTGTTCAGGCAGGTTTTCACTTGTGACAGAACCAACGATTCGTCGGTTGCAATCTGCGAGCCGATGTTCATTTTCTTCTACAATCTAGTGCCCTTCCAATACCTTTCAGCGATGCCATCACGGTTCGCCAGTTTCCATCCGCGATCTGCCGATCAGTTTCCTCTTTGGTCCAGCAAGATCCACCCTCTGTCGGCGATGGAATCGATGAGTCGCCGGTTGATGTCCGGGGGTCGCCGGTTGCATTTTATCCTCATACCAGTTGTTGCCTGCATTTGACTAACTTTTTGCTGGTGTCCTCCGGAGGAGCGCCAGTTTTCACCTGAATTCATTCTTTTTACTCTAATTCATGCTCTTTCTTTTCAACTGAAATACCTGCACAAAAAAATGGGAAAAGGGCATAAAATTCATCTAAATGACTTGAAAACTAAGCTAAATCTCATGCTTAAGAGCTTCATGAGTTGGTAAATTACCAACTCATCAAACCCCCAAACTTGAACCATTGCTTGTCCTCAAGTAATACAATTCTTACCAGTCAAGCAAAAGGAATGACATGCCACTCCATAAGAGTTTATGCATCAATGACCGCTTAACCTATGAAAAACCAAAAAATGCTCACCAAATCACAGAACAAGAGAAGTAATTTCCCCCTAAAAATGTGGAAAAGTTTCAAGAACCAACCACAACTCAAAGGCATGATTCACAAATGCTTTCATTTGGCAAAACAAGGGCATAAATTATCCAATCAAATACACATAACATCTCAATTCATAATCACTGCACATTCAAAGTTTTCCTTAGAGCTCACACTACTCATGCCTCAATCACACCTTTACTTCAATGCAAGTGTGTCCTCAAAAGGGAATGACGCCACTCACTTCAAGAGAGAATCCCTTTTCTTTATCATGAACCAATGCACACATAAGGATTATAGAAAAAAGATGATCACACTCACTCTCGCAAAAGAAATCTTCATGCACGCAACTTGATCCACAGGCTTTCCCTTCATGTAATTCGCCACTAATGTAGAGCAACTACACTCAAAATTAATTAGGACTTGCGGGTCATGATGAAGGCTAGGGGTAATGGTAGGAAAATTATTTGTCACTAGTAACTAGAACCTCCCTAATGCCTTTATGTGAACACTTTAACCCATCCCATCTAACTTTTTATATCACTCCACCGTATTCTGCTTTTTGCAACCATTTTCATCTTCTATTTCCCAAAGATCGTCCTTGTGGCTCCTTTGGCTATCACATTAAGCCTTGTCTAAGCAAGAGGTAACATCATTTCACTTTTATTTTCTCTTTTGGCACCTTAATGTTTCTCAACTCATCATTTCCCTTTTCTTTTCTCTTTTGGTAATTTAAGGTTTCTCAACTCATCATTTCATTCCTTTTTGTTTTTCACAATTTGGTGCTACCCCAAATTTAGGCTTCTCATATTTCCCCCTTTCTTGATAACCCCCAAACTTAGGCTCTTTGCCTCTTTCTCATTGATTTCCTTATCTCTCCCTATGTCTTTGGGCTTTCAACCCCCATTAATCTCATTAGCTCACCACTAGCAATTAGGGAGGATGGGTGCCATGAAGAGGGGATCAAAAAGGGGACATTGGCTTGTAATGTGGTTTCCAAGAATAAACACTCCAACAGGCTCAACTCAACATTGGCTGGCAAGGGAAGACATTTTTGGAGGTTATTTTGGGTGGAGTGACTGATCAAATGAAAACTTAAAATCATGTTCTAAGAACAGCTACATCAAGGATTACACCTTGAATCACACTTAGGGCTTGTTCTAGACAAGAAGAGATGTATAAGAATTGCAAAAGATCCTTACCACACAAGGCATCACACCCAAAGAGTACACGTAAATCATTATCATCACAAGATTTAGATTCAAAACATGAGAACATGTAAATTCACAAGCCAAACAGAGAATCTACAATGTATGACAAGAGAGTGCTACATTTCTAATTTCAAATGCCCAATTTTTCATTTTCATGCCACATCCCAAAATATTTGGTGGTATCTCTCAAAACAGTTCCACGAAAGACTCAAAGAAAGACATGGCATATTCCCTTAAGAGAGTCGCTTCACAATATATCATTGGGAAATGTCAACCAAGTTCGATAATCAAAAAGGAAAAGAAAAAGAAACTGCTCCTTGGGAAAGAACCATGGTATGAAGAAAACCCTAGGAGTTTACTTACTATCTACTATTTACAAAGGAGAATAAAATAAACATGGGTCACAATGAAACATTTGGAAATATCAAACAAAGACGCATTCCAAAAGCACTAACACCAATAATGAATTTCATGTTAAGCCCGATAAAGGCTTTCAGACCATCACTAACTGGCCCAACAAAGGCAAAAATTCATCAATCACAAGCCCAACAAGGGCACAGATTCATCAAAATAAAATTATTATGGACCACCACACTCAACCTACTCCCAACAAAAATAATATACATTGTCCTCTATGTATGCTTGACAAATAAAAAAAGGGAAAGGGACTTCCTGGAGTGGTCACTCGTCATCAACTTCATCATCATCATCATCATCATCTATAGCTTGGCCAACCTCATACCCATCATCCTCCTTGTCACCTAAGCTTCAAACAAATCATCGGTAGGTCCTCGAGCAGTGGAAGGGGCATCCATAGCTACATCAAGAGCATTCATGTCGGGTACTTCCATATGCGTCCGACTCTTCCATTCCTGAAACTTGCTCTAAAAGAGGTGACGACTCCCTCCACCATATCCACATGAGCACACATCTTACCCAAGTTGTCCTTGATTGACTTCAACTCCTTTTTGACTATTTTCATAATAAGTTTCAGGAGGCTCTAAGCTAGCCGTCGGAGTTGGCTCTCATGGGAGTGGGTTATTTTTGCAAGCTTTTGAAGACCACTGGGATGTGAGGAAGTAGGAGGAGGTGAGGAGCCTCATATTAATTCACCTCCAAAGCTTGCCCTGATGCCTTAGGGGGTAACAGGCTCATCTAGGACCTCAAAGGCTTGCATCCACTGCCTCTTGTTTTTAGGAGCATCGGCATCCCTCTTGTTGACAATGGAGATCACATTGGAGGCAACACTAGAGGTCTAATCCAGGAAAAGGGGTACTCCTGCTATTAAGCATAGCTGCAATATCAGCACCACATATGGCATTGAAGTGTTGGCTTGTCTGGTCTTTCTCCGCATCTGATTGGCCACTGTATCCACAATATTAGTTGGTACCCCTATCATGATGCAATAATTAAGATGACAACTTTCAAATTCACCCATTTTTCATTCGTGGATGGTATGATTCTACCGAAAATAAAGTCCAGCAATAACTTGGCCTCGAAGCATAGGTCATGGAGAGATGTCTCACCATCCGTAGATGCCTAGAGAGGTGTGCCGAAGGCGGTGACTGGGGATATAACACTGAATTCGGCCTCTTTGTTGACTAGGCAGACCAAATATTTCGTACCCTCATCAATTGCATCCTCCCAGAACAACAAATTTATTGCTGCTGGGGTTATGTCGACCTCAACACCCCTTACTAACACTGAGGATAGGCATGGAAAGTCCTTAACTTTTCCTCTGTGATGTATACTCTGCTGCCTGGCCTGATATGAAGCATAGAATTCTAGGACCAGGCTCATGTAAAAATCTAGTAGAGGGTCGGTGAAGACATGCCACTGGCGGTCTATGAACTGGGTAGTGATGTTGGGGAAGTCATCCCTCAGCCCCGCTAAATCGAAGTGCTTCCCCACACTGATGGAGCATCGTTCACAGATAGCACAGTGCCCCTTCATGTTTGGCATGCAAAAGATTATCGCCTATCTGGTGTTGGTCGGGGCTGAGGTGGCTTTGGCTTTACCATTGCCCTTTTTCTTTGAAGTGGTGATGGCCTTTACTTTACTTAGGTCCCTAGAAGAAGACATTTTCTGCAAAGACAATGTTAGTGACACCGATAATGTTTCTTCTTGTATTTTTATAATGATAAAAATGGCAACAACCAACAACTATTCTAAAATTTAAATGAGAAACATGAGGATTAATTAGCCTAAAAGTACTAGCAGCATCGATGGAATCCCAGCAAACTGCAGGAGGTGATCCGTGAATCGTCGATGAACTACCGATACTAAGCAGAACAATAGGCAGGAAAGTTTCAACCGGCAACTCATCTGCGAGCCATCGGTCACGATCTGTGAAACACCGATGCGATGTGGGATCGAGGAAATGGCCCTGAAGCCATGTGTTACCCAAACTGGCATTTCATTGGTGTTTCGCTGGACCTGACCACTGAGTAGCCGATGGTCGTCGTCCCTATTGCCTCAAAATGCATTCCAACATCAACTCTAAAAAAACACATATTCGCATTTGTTATAATCATTTCCTACCCAAATAAAAAGGAACAAAAAGATGATTTCCCTTAAGAATGGCATCACCTGATCTATCATCAGGCAAATGGGGTCCTTGTCATCCCTTAGGGTTACTCAGACTTCACCCTACTCAACTACATAAGAGTAACCATTTCCCACACCCATTTAAGAATTAAGCCCCTACTACTCCATAAATTTCATATTATAACCATCAACCACATTCATCATGTAACAACACAATAATAGAAATATTGGGGGAAAAGGAGCAGTAAAAAGAAGGGAGAAACATGTTGCAACAAATTTCATATGCACCAAGACTATAACTTGTAACAATATTAAAGTGGTAGGATCTTTACCAGGGCACAAAGCTTAAGAGCAGATGATACTTGAATTAGCTCAACAATGAGGAAGATGGGAACTTTGCTAGTAGAGAGTAAAGAGTGTAGTGATAGTTCGAGTGGAAGAATGGGGATTTTTATAGGTGAAGGGGAATGAATGGTATTGGTGGAGGAAAAATAAGGAGTTTAATGCTGATTTAGATATAGAGGGAGTGGGAAAAGGGGATTGTTGGAATGTGGAAAGGCAAGGTGTTGGGAAGATGAAAGGTGTATGGAGAAGTGCTAAAAAGTGGGAAAAGGGGCTTTTGGGAGAATAAAAAGGGAATAAATCAGGTTTGGATGGCTGAAAAAGGAATCTGGGTCGGGTCAGTCAATGGGTTGGTCAAGATTTTTAGAACAAGGCACGTACCTGTACCAGTGTTTCACCAGCAGTTGCCGATGGGAAGCGGCGATTCACCGCCTTACCATTACAGACTTGAATTTAAGCCTAGTTTTCTACTTTGTGACTAGTGGTTTGCGGATTGGGTTCTGCATTTTGCCGATGGATCACCATTTGTGCTCCCACGTCTCAAGCGTTCTGAATTGGGCTAGTATTCAAGCAGTTGTTCGTGAATTGGTGTAGGCGATTCGCCGGTGACTCGCTAGTTTGACCATTTTGTTCCAGGTTTCTGCTTCAATGACTTAAAGAGCTGGCGGTTCATGTATCTGGACCGGCGGTTCGCCGGTCTAGCGCGGTACCTTCCTTGTTTTATTCTGCTCCTCCTTTCTTCTCACCTACTTAGTCCTACAAAACCAAAAACAACGGTATTAAAAAATTTAAAAGCAAATACTTGGGTTGCCTCCCAAGAAGCGCCTTAGTTAACGTCGTGGCACAACGTATCTCTCATTCAGAATTCTTTCTCTGGAGGATCATCCTTTGATTTAACCTCCTCCATATCATTCCCGTTATTCAACACTCCAATCACTTTGCATTCATTAGGAGGTTCAGCGGATTGGCACACCTTCATGGTAACCTCTTCACCTCTAATCTAAAACTTGAGCTCACCTAGCTCCACATGTACCAAGGCTCTACCCCTGGTGAGCAATGGTCTCCCCAAAATAATTGGAACTTCCCATCCATCTCACAATTGAGAACCACAAAGTCAGTTGGTAGAATAAATTATCTACCCTCACTAGTACATCCTCCAAAACACCCACAGGTTTCTTGATAGAGCGATCAACATTAACTATCTTATTGAGGTACGTTTGGTGTTCCCAAGCCCTAACTTTTTGAAGATTATAAGGGGCATCAGATTTATACTCGCCCCGAGATCACAAAGGGATTTCTTGAACACATACAACCTAATAGTGCAACGGATTGTGAAGGCTCCTAGATCCTCCTGTTTTGGGGCTAGGTTGCTTATCATTATAGCACTACAATGATGTGGTGTCTCTCTGGTGCCCACATCTACAAACTTCTTCTTCTTCAGTAGTTCTTTCATGAACTTTGCATATTTGGGAATTTAAAGTAAAGCATCCACCAACAATATATTTATGGACAATTTGTTGAACATGTCGATGAACTTGCTGAATTGATCATCCTTTTTCTTCTTGGCCAATCATTGTGGATAAGGAGGTGGAACTCTTGGTTCTTTTACTTTCTCACTTGAGGCCTTCACACCTGTATCTCCTTCTTCATCATTTGAGGGAAACTCATCAACATCTCTGTCACCTTCATCCTCAACATTATCACAACCAATTGGTGCTTGTGGCACCGCATTTGATTCTTTTGCATCACTTGCCTTAGGGGCAACAACTTCCTTAGGCTTAACGCCCGCATCACTAAGCATCTTACCGCTCCTTGTGACAATGACCATGCATTGACTATCCTTCTTGGGATTTGGCATTTTATCACTAGGAAGTGTTCCCTTCATTCAAGGGTTCATTTGAGAGGATAAGTGGTTCATTTGGACTTCCAAATTCTTGATGGAAGCTTAGTTTAAAATCACAGTTTGGGAAAGGTTAGATATCTCCCCTTTTATTTCCTTGACCCCGATGTCAGTTGATTCAACTTTCTTAAGAACCCTTGCTAACATTTATTCAATTTTTGAATTCCCTACATGGCTCACACCCGGTTGAGCTTGGGCGTTCTCATTTTTAGAAGAGGGAATATACAGATTTGAGCTTCGATGATAGTGGTCCCTCTCACGATTTTGCTCTCTATTGCCCCATCTCTCATTTCGATCAGTCCACCCTTGTGCATCAAAATTCCTCCAACTTGGTTCTTTTCCCATGGGCGCCAAGGGCCTTGATTAGTCCCGTGATAACTAGGTCAAGGACCCCCCCCCCATTTGATTTTCCATAAATTGGAACTCCTCTTCATACGTGGTTGTGACGACTCCCCTTTAAAATGCATTGGACCTTGCATTCCCACAAAGTTTACAACTTTAGGCCCGGCTCCATCACATGCTTAGTTATTAACTCCAGCAGAGTCATCATGTTAGCAAGATTTCATCTCCCGCTTCATCTCTTTTTCTCATTTTAGTTGTTAGCACACTAGAACCAATATCTGGCACGCCCTATTCGTCTTCATCATCCTGTCCAAGAGGGATTTAGCTAAACCATACATTTGATCCATGATTGATCCTCCAACTAGATTATTGGCCACAAATTTATTGATGGATTTAGAGCTCGATAAATGCTTTGAAGGAGCACTCCATCAAGGAGACCATGGTTAGTGCAAAGAGACACTTTCTTCTTGAATCTCAGCCATGCTTAATGCAAAGGCTTAGCCAGCTCTTGTATAAAGTTTGTAATATCATCCCTCAACTGCAACATCTTTGAGAGGGAAAAATGATCCAAATATGCTTCTGACAACTCTTGCCATAAGGTAATACAACCCGGAGGTAGCTCCTCCAACCACATAGTTGTTTCTCCTGTCAGGGAGAATGGAAAGAGCCTCAACCTAATAGACTCTTGGATTATATTTGTTATGTTAAAAGGCTTGCAAATCTCTAAGACATTCCTCAGATGGTGGTTCGAATCCTCACTTGGTTTACCCCCTAAGAGCCTTTTCATCTGCAATAAGTGTAACATCATACAAGTGATGTGAAACACTGCATTGCCCACTGTAGCTGGTAGGTGAATGGCCCCTTCAACCTCAAGCATAACGGGGTTATCCTCATCATGCTCCATGTTTTCTTCAACAAAACTACCTCCTACTTGTGAGTGTTGGCTCATATGAATTCACCCTAATGACAAACAGCAAGAACAAGGTCAAACAACTAAGATGCAAGATCAATTCAAATTAGAAAACAACTCAAGATTATCAACGCTAGTCCCCGACAATAGCATCATTTTTGATAACGTCCAAGCTACATCCCTCTTGACGAGAGAGCATAAATGGTCGTTTCTCAAAACAAATATTTTCGACATATGTAGGGGTTGAATCCCACAGAGATAGTGAATGATTTGCACAAGGTTGTTTAGGAAATTTTAATTAATTCGCACCAAATCAATAGAAATAAAACAGTAAATTTTTGGGGAAAAAATAAAGTCAATTATTATGCCCCATAAAACACTATCAGTTAGTAGGCGTACACGTAGACTTGTGATGAATAAAGAGAGCTTGACGCGTGTAGAAAAATCCTCGGAAGAGAGGTCGGATTGGATCAGTGCACACAGGGCAAGCGCGATGCGCCAGCCAGCAGTGCACTGGACAGCGCGGCGCGCCAGGCCTACTGGCGCCTTGAGAGGCGCGGTAGTGTCTTGGCGCGATGGGCGGCGCGGGGTGCCACCCCTGCCACCGCCCATGTGTATATACATAATCCTTGTCTCATTTCACTTTATTCTTAATTGATTCCCACGGTTGAGGTAGAGAAAGCACACCAACTTTCAACCAAATTTCGTTCAATTATGCTACCAAATGCCATCCAAATGCAAATTAACTTTGGGTAACGAGTTCTAGGCCAACAGGAGCATTACTACGGAGTTATTTCTAAAAAATTCAGTCGGCAAACCAGAGCTCCGCCGGTAAAAGTTGTCAAAATTGTTTCAAATTGAATCCTAATCGGCCATAGGCATTAGGTAAGCACTTCTCCCTTCTAAACTCTCAGGAAATTATAGGTTTTCGGCCGAGTTACTCGAAGTGAATTATAATTGCTATTGTTATCAAAAGTTATCATTATTTTTCGAATTTAATATTGAAATTGGGAATATTCTTTCAGTATCAGGGCTTCAATTGGATAGAACTGTCGATTACAAGTTGAAACTTGCCAGTTAAATAGAAGGTCGGCACTTGAGGTATGTAAGGCTATCCTTTTAAGCAAGTTACGTTCATCGTAAAGATAGTATGATTTGTACAGCTATAGTACTTTAGAGTAAACCTATTGTGGTCAGCTGTTATGAATTGAATTGAGATAATAGCAATGATATGATAACCCTCATCAGAGTTAACCCTAACCAGCTTTATTGTGGTATATGATATTTGGGGTTTGGATGCTATTGCCTATAGGGTTATGCTGGCAGGATCAGTATGATGTTCGGAGGGACCAGTGTGAGGCCATGAGGGTCGTAGCCAATTTTCAGAGCTTCTATTATGACTTGTAGTTGAGATAAGGCTCGGGGTCCAGCTAAAACAATTATATTATAGCCCATAATCGAGCAAAGGCTTGGGGCTCAGCTACAGTATGATCCATAGTCGAGCTAAGGCTCAAGATCAAGTTAGAGTAGTCATATTACGACCTATAGTTGGGCCAAGTCCCAGGGTCCAGTTAACAGAGATTACATTATGGCCCATAGTCAAGCCAAGGCTCGGGGCCCAGTTACATACCCCAGACAGCTCAGACATAAATACAGCTACAGGAGCCTATCTGGCTCGGATATAGTTTTAGAGAATGAGTATTCCTGAGTTACAGTATGTTTACGAATATTCAGTAGACAGATAGTAGATTGTATATTGTTTGTACTTACCGGGGCTTATGGGTGCCTAGGTAAGTTATTCCGTGTTGTTTGTACAACTAAGGCTTATGGGGGCCCGGTTAGGTTCTTGCTTGTGTATGTATACTTGTTAGTAAGATGTTTTGGATGGTGGGATCCTTTAGGTTAAACCCTTACCCTTCTTCATGATTACTTCAGTCTTATCAGCTTTTATTCAATTATCATTTTACTGCCTTATATATTCAGTAAATATTGTACTGACGCCAATCCTTGGGGCGCTGCATTACTTGCCTACAGGTGTGGATAGATGCGGTTTGGGACCCTCTTAGTCATCGGTTGGAGTTGACAGTTTCCTCAGCTCCCTTCCTCTTGAGTTGGTAGTTAGAAGAGGTTTATTCTTTTGTTGTACAGTTTATGGGTAGGTCGGGGCCCTGTCTCGACCATTATTGCACGTTTAGAGGCATGCAGGCTATATATTTCTAGTAGTTAGCTTTTGTTGTTGGCCGTGTGGGGCCTATGTATGTTTTATTTCATTTGATGGCTGTGTGGGGCCTCGCTTAGCTGTCGTTTAGCGGCCTTGTAGGCTATAGCGTAGTTTAGTTGTGTCATGACGCGAACATAGACCTGGATTGTAACACGTGACAAGGAACCCCGAGAGGCCCCCAAGTTGACCAATGGCATAAGCATACATCTAACTTCATTCATTATAAGTGGAAGACTAATCACAAGGCATAGTGGAAACATAAGCATAATCATGACATATCACAACAAATGGAATCACTTAGACATACACAAGCTGAGTACTACACACTGTCTGAAAGCCTTTACTACATACGATGGAATGACAGGACAACACCTCCAACTAACCCGAACGAGTACTGAAACATAAAATAGCATGAATGTCTGTCAAACGGCCCTCATAACATGAGGACTCACCAATAAGCTGAAAGTACATTCTCAGATGATCTAGATGTAAGGATGAGCCGAGAGCTGGAACCTGTATCATAAGATGATAAAACATAGAAAGTATGCGGTCAGTACGTGGAATGTAGCGAGTATGCAAGTTAAGTAAAACAAACATTTAAAGTATGTAAAAGCTCATAAAACAAAATAAAAGTAGGGCATCATGCTCATATCATAAATATCATAACATAACATATGATCAGGCTCAAATTTTCCAAAACATTCGTAATGCAATCATAATCATAATCATAAGAGAAAAGCTTTGTTGAACATGACTTGAGCCAATATACATAATCATAAACATGCATAAATCATGAGGAACAGTGGGAGATTCTCTTAACCGACATACCCCATATGAGGACACATGAAGCCCGACTTATAACCCTAGTCGGGAGGGTGTCCTTACTTGCCAAGGGTAGGACCATGAAAGTGTGATATCACTATGGAAAGGGCTAAATGGGGCCAGGGACAGTCACAAAGGAGGTCCCAACATACTTACAGTGGTGTGTAATTTATGAGATCTGGGGCAGAACCTAGGCCCTGAACCTACTCGGTGTTCGATACTACTCCCAAAACATATATAGTGCTCATAGTATAACATGCATGAATTCATGGTCTAGTTAAATCATGATAATCATAAACATTCTTGTACATGCGTGAACTAGCCATGACATAAGGCTCGCGAGTCGGCAAAAACATAATTCATAAATCATAGGTCTCTTGCATACTTGTAGATTGTACATATAACTTGAATATAATCAAAACGTGGCGGGTAATTGAATAAATTCATATTTCAAATCAGAATCATGCTGGGCTTGTAACTATTAGCAATTAAAGCGAAGATCATAAATCGGTTCATCATAGATCATGCTTAAATAGGCTTATAGTAGAAATCGAAATCAATAGTTTTATGAGTAAAATTAGATGTAAAAATCTTATCCAAATCCATAAGATATGATGTAGATCATAAATCATAAAGCCCATTAGCAAATCATTTGAATTCACAAAAATTGAAGTAAAACCCCATGTGGTTTTTGAATAGATTTTCACAAGTCAATAGAAGATGGGCATGGGTATGAACAGAAACACCCATTCGTAACCCTACATACCTAATGGAGGCTGAATCTTACGCTCCTTTGAATTCCCAAAAGAAATTGAAAGAAATTGAAGAAGAAAACCTTGAATCACCCTTTGATCACCTCTCTATCACCCTTCTATTCTCTTACATGCATGAATGAAGACTTAAGGATAGTTTCCCCCTCTAAAACCCACCTTTAATAGGCTAAAATGACATAGTTTAGTCTTTAGGAACTTAGGAATTACGAAAAGGCCCCTACTAAATTTGCAGAAAATAATTGTCGGGTGGTCATAACGAACAACCTGACGACTCGTGGCCCAGGGCAATGACTCGTTACTTCGCTCGTCAAGTGCACTGCATCATCTTTTCTCCTGGACTCGTAACGGATCACTTCACGATTCGATAGTCGTTGGGTACACTATCTCAACTTTCCTTTTCCTACTATTTTTTTCCTTCCCCACGGCTGACCCAACGACTCGTGGGTCCTGACCACGAGTCGTGGCCTCACCCGTGGGGTCTCAACTCTTCCAAGACTCCTTCTCAAAACCCAGGCTTTCCCCACGATTCACCTGACGACTCATGGGCTGTCCTCACGAGTCGTCGACTCGTCCTGAGAGTGTAATAAAAATTCACTTTTTTCTGTTTCATCTCCCATGTCTGATCTTTGAGCTCCCAGGGTATAACAATACCTCCCCCTTGGGAACATTCATTCTCGAATATAGGGAACAAGCAGAAAAAAAAGATGCAATTATCATATTCAAAATACTGATCATTTAAACTAAAAATTAACAGAATGGCTATCTCCGATTCATATCACATAGCTGAACTGATCTCATGCACATACACATCCATACATATAAAAGAAACTCTAACACATGAATCGAACATTAAGAATAAATAGAGTTATAGCGCAAAACTGATACCTCAAGTCGAAATTGAGCTGGTCAAGAATAAGTGTGGGTATTTAGCCATCATATCCGCTTTGGCTTCCCATGTAGCTCCTTCAACATGCTGATTCCTCCATAATACTTTAACTGAAGCTACTTCCTTGTTCCTTAGCCTCCGAACCTAACGATCCAATATTTCCACCAGAACTTCCTCATAGCTAAGGCTATCCTTTAACCAATGCTGTCCACTGGGACTACTAGAGCTGGATCTCCCAAACATTTTTTCAAGAGTGATATATGAAACACAGGATGCACGGAAGATAACTCTGAGGGCAAGTCTAACTCATACGCTACCTTGCCCACTCTTCTCATAATCCTGTAGGGACCAACATAACGGGGACTAAGATTTCATTTCTTCCTAAATCGCATGACTCCTTTTATGGAAGATACCTTTAGAAATACCCAATCGTCCACCTTGAACTCCAACTCTCTCCTCCTCACATCAGCGTATGACTTTTGATGACTCTGAGCGGTTTTCAGTCTGACCCTTATCAACTGAACCTTCACCATAGCCTCATGAACTGAATCTGTCCTTATCATAGCTGCCTCACCAACCTTAAACCATGTGATGGGCAATCTGCATCTCCACCCATAGAGAGCCTCGAATGGAGCCATTGGAATACTGGAGTAATAGCTGTTACTGTAAGCAAACTCAATCAAGGGCAAGTGATCATCCCAACTACCTTTGAAGTCCATCACACATTCTCTTGACATGTACTCGAGGGTTTGGATTGTCCATTCTTCTTGACCGTCGGTCTGCGGATGAAATGTTGTGCTGAGCTTAACCTGAGTCCCAATCCCTTTCTAGAAAGACCGCCAAAACTGCAAGGTAAATTGAGTACCTCGGTCTGAAATATTAGACAAGGGCACTATATATAATAGAACCAACTCTCAGATATACAATTTGGCATAATCATCCGCTAAGTCTGGTTTTCATCAGTAGGAAATGTGCAGCCTTGGTCATTTTGTCTACCACCACCCAAATGGAATCATATTGTCAATGAGTACGAGGCAGGCTTATGATGAAATTCATATTAATTTCTTCCCACTTCCAAGTAGAAATGCTGATATCCTGAAGTACTCCTCTCGACCTTTGATCCTCAACCTTTACTTGCTGATAGTTCGGGCACCTGGCTATGAATTCTGCAATATCCTTCTTCCTGCCATCCCACCAATAGATTTCCCGTAATTCACGATACATCTTGGTGGCACCTGGACGGATAGAATACCTGCATCCATGGGCCTCATGCAATATTCGGCTCTCAAATCATTAATGTCTGGGACACATAGGCGACCCTAGTACCGAAGCACACCATCTCCCCCTTGGGAGAAGACCTCCACCTTCTAACCTCGAACGACGTCTTTCAGCTTCACAAAAATCGGATCCTCATCTTGTCTGGCTTTCACATCAGTCACCAAGGATGATTCTGATCTGTTATGCACAATAACACCGCCATCAATTGAGTTGACCAACCTAACTCCTAACCTTGCAAGTCGATGGACATCTTTCACTAGCTCCTTCTTTCCCTCATCCACATGGGACACACTCTCCATAGAGAGCCTACTAAGGGTGTCCGCTACCAAATTAGCCTTACCTGGATGGTAAAGGACGCTCATATCGTAGTCCTTGAGTAGCTCCAATCACCTCCTTTGCCGAAGATTGAGATCTTTCTACGTAAACACATATTGCAAGCTCTTATGTTCTGTAAACACATCCACATGGACCCCATACAAGTAATGTCACCATATCTTCAATGCGAACACCACCACGGCCAATTCAAGATCGTGGGTCGGATAATTCTTCTCATGGACTTTCAACTGTCTCGAGGCGTATGCTATGACCTTCCATTGCTGCATCAATACACACTCGAGTCCGATCCTTGAAGCATCATAATAAACCACGAATCCATCAGTACCCTCGGGTAGGGTTAACACTGTTGTTGAAGTGAGTCGAGTCTTCAACTCTTAGAAGCTCTTCTCTCAAGCCTCCGACCATTGGAATTTCACCTTCTTATGAGTCAACTTGGTCAATGGTGCTGCATTTGATGAAAAGCCCTCAACAAATCTATGGTAGTATCCTGATAGGCCTAAGAAACTCTGAATATCCGAAGGATTCACCGACCTAGGCCAATTCTTTACCACTTCAATTTTTTGAGAATCTACCGTTATACCCTCACTCAATACCACATGGCCCAAAAATGCTACGGAGTCCAACCAAAACTCACACTTGCTGAACTTGGCAAACAATTGGCGATCCTTGAGAGTCCAAAGTACTACTCTCAAGTGAGAAACATGCTCCTCCTCGCTTCAAGAGTATATAAGGATTTCATCAATGAAAACAATCACAAACATGTCTAGATATTGCTTGAAGACCCTATTCATCAAGTCCATGAAAGCTGCAGGAGAAGTCATTAGTCCAAAAGACATAACTACAAACTCATAATGGCCATACCACGTCCTGAAGGCTATTTTTGGGATATCACACTCCCGAACCCTGAGCTGATGATACCTAGACGTGAGATCTATCTTTGAGAAACAATTGGCACCCTGAAGCTGGTCAAATAGATCATCGATCTTGGGTAAAGGATACCTGTTCTTAACGGTAACCTTGTTCAATTGCCGATAGTCAATGCACATCTGAAGCAAACCATCCTTCTTCCCCACAAATAACACTGGTGCACCCCATGGAGACTTGCTCAGTCTAATAAAGCCCTTATCTAACAGGTCCTTCAACTCTTTTAGTTTGGCTGGGGCCATCCTGTAAGGAGGGATAGATATAGGATGCGTATCAGGTAGAAGGTCAATACCATCAGTCTCTATCTCGGGAGAAACACCTAGCAAATCATCAGGAAAGACCTTTGGATACTCACGCACCACCGAAACTGACGGGATAGTCAGGGTCTCGGACTCATCATCCTTAACCCTGACTAGATGGTACATACAACCCTTGGAAATCATCTTTCGGGCCTTTAGATATGAAATAAATCGACTTGTTGGTACAGTTGAACTACTCATCCACTCCAAAACTGATTCGCTCGGAAAACAAAATTCCACCGCAATTTACAGAAGCATAACATACATACAACCAATCAATGCCAAGAATAATATCAAAGTCAGTCATGGATATGTCTACAAGGTCTGCGGAGGTAACTTTATGCAATATAGTGACCGGGCATCCCCTATACACCCGCCTAGCTACAATCGAATCACCAATAGGAGTAGAAACAAAAAATGATTCTAACAGAGTCTCGGGACTCACTCCAAAGCTACCAGCAATGTAAGGGGTCACAAAAAACAAGATAGCTCTTGGATCTAGCAAAGCATAAACATCAATATGAAAAACACGCAACATACCAGTGACCACATACGGGAAGACCTCCTACTCCTGATGGGGTGTTAAAGTATAAAACCTATTTTTACGCTGACCACCGACTGAACTAGTCGAGGCACTCTACTGAGGGGGACGTGCTGTTGGAGCGACAGAATTGGCTACTGGCATACAGGCTCCACCGACCCTTGATCTGGCTGAAGGGCAATCTCTAAGTTTGTGTCCGAGTTTTCCACACCCAAAACAAGCATCCGAGCCGACCAGGCACCTCTTGGGATGATTCTTACCACACTTCACACAAGCTGGGAAAGTGCACTCTATCCGCATGCTGCCCTGGTCTCTCGAATCTGGAGCCCTGCTCCTTTGATCCCCTCAGAATCTAGATGGTGTATTGGCCGATGATGGTGCTGGAGCAATAGACCTATGCTGAGACTGTTGGCGCTGTCTACCCCCTGATCTGACCTGAGAAGTCCCGTAACTATTGGTCCTGGCCCTCGTAGCCTCTTTTTTCCTCTAATATACTAACTTCATTTGCTGAGCATGCTGCACAATATGGGGAAAATCTATATCCCAATGCAACATGGAGATCTTATAATCCTTACCAAGTAGTCCGCAACCCCGTGCCCAAATCAACTCACTCGAGTCCTCTGGTCTGCCACCAACTCTGGTGCATATTTAGATAGTCGGATGAGCTCCAATGCATACTCCTGAACCGACATGCCACCCGGCTTCAAGTTAACAAACTTGGCTGCCTTTTTCTTCCTCATCTCCTGAGGGAAGAATCGATCCAAGAATGTTGTGTGGAACTATTCCCAACCGATAGGGCCTACAACCACTACCCTAGCATCTTTCCACTATTTGAACCATGTGTGGGCCACCCCCTTAAGCTGATAGGAGGCTAAATCAACACAATATCCATTGGTCACCCCCATGACCTGGGTGATTTTTATAATTTCCTTGATGAAATCGTGCGGATCCTCATCCACCTTGGACCCAAAGAACTCTTGAGGGTTTATCCTCAAGAAGTATCTAATTCGGGCCGCTGTTGTATTGCCATTCTAGGGGATATAAGCAACAACCTACTGGTTGACCTAAGTGGTCAAGGCCTATGCCAACATCTAGATAGCCGCCTGAAGCTTAGCGTGGGAAACTAGCTCTAGTGCCTGGGGCTCCTGAACAGGTGGGGCTTGCTGATTCCCATGATCATTGGCATCTTCGTTGCCTTCACTGTTCCTATTTCTCCTTCCATTCATTCTCCTGGGAGTCATGATTTTGTAATCGCGAATCGCACGAATTAGAAGGGTAGAAGGACTTTTCGTCACACGACATAGATCATGAAAGAAGGGAACATTTCCAAAACATCTCGTAGCCTCTTTTTCATAAGTGTGGCACACTTCACACCCATGAAAAAGACACTACTTAACGCGGCTTTTAGACAACCTAGGACACTTCAAACCTGTGGATCTAATACCATGTTTTTCACGACCCGAACTTAGACCCGAATGGTAACACAGGACAAGGAACTCCGAGAGGCCACCAAGTCGACCCATGGCATAAGCATACATCTAACTTCATTCATTATAAGTGGAAGACTAATCACAAGGCATAGTAGAAACGTAAGCATAATCATGACATACAATAACAAACGAAATCACTTAAACATACACAAGCTAAGTACTACACACTGTCTGAAAACCTCTACTACATATGATGGGTTGATGGGACAACGCCCCCAACTAACCCGAACGAGTACTGAAACATAAAATAGCATGAATGTCTGGAAAACGGCCCTTGAAACATGGGGAAACACCAATAAGCTAAAATTACACTCTGAGATGATCTACATATGAGGATGAGCCTGAGAGCCGGAGCCTGTATCATAAGACAATGAAGCATAGAAAGTATGTAGTTAGTACGTGGAATGTACCGAGTATGCAAGTTAAGTAAAATGGACATTTAAAGTATGTAAAAGCTCATAAAACAGAATAAGAGTAGGGAATCATGCTCATATCATAAATATCATAACATAACGTATTATAAGGCTCAAGGGTTTCAAAACATTCGTAATGCAATCATAATCATAATCATAAGAGAAAAGCTTTGTTGAACATGACTTGAGCCAATATACATAATCATAAACATGCATAAATCATGAGGAACAGTGGGAGATTCTCTTAACCGACATACCCCATATGAGCACACATGAAGCCCGACTTGCAACCCTAGTCGGGAGGGTGTCCGTACCTTGCCAAGGATAGGACCATGAAAGCGTGGTATCACTATGGAAAGGGCTAAATGGGGCCAGGGACAGTCACAAAGGAGGTCCCAACATACTTACAGTGGTGTGTAATTTATGAGATCTGGGGCAGAACCTAGGCCCCGAACCTACTCGGTGTTCGATACTACTCCCAAAACATATATAGTGCTCATAGTATAACATGCATGAATTCATGGTCTAGTCAAATCATGATAATCATAAACATTCTTGTACATGCGTGAACTAGCCATGACATAAGGCTCGCGAGTCGGCAAAAACATAATTCATAAATCATAGGTCTCTTGCATACTTGTAGATTGTACATATAACTTGAATATAATCAAAACGTGGCGGGTAATTGAATAAATTCATATTTCAAATCAGAATCATGCTGGGCTTGTAACTATTAGCAATTAAAGCGAAGATCATATATCGATTCATCATAGATCATGCTTAAATAGGCTTATAGTAGAAATCGAAATCAATAGTTTTATGAGTAAAATTAGATGTAAAAATCTTATCCAAGTCCATAAAATATGATGTAGATCATAAATCATAAAGCCCATTAGCAAATCATTTGAATTCACAAAAATTGAATTAAAACCCCATGTGGTTTTTGAATAGATTTTCACAAGTCAATAGAGGGTGTGAACAGAAACACCCATTCGTAACCCTACATCCTAATGGAGGATGAATCTTACTCTCCCTTGAATGCCCAAAAGAAATTGAAAGAAATTGAAGAAGAAAACCTTGAATCACCATTTGATCACCTCTCTATCACCCTTCTATTCTCTTGCATGCATGAATGAAGACTTAAGGATAGTGTACCCCTCTAAAACCCGTCGTTCATAGGCTAAAACGACGTAGTTTAGCCTTTAGTAATTAAGGAATTATGAAAAGGCCCTTACTAAAATCATAGAAAATAATTGCCAGGTGGTCCTAATGGACGACTTGACGACTCGTGGCCAGGGCACTGACTCGTTACTTTGCTCGCCAAGTGCACGACATCATCTTTTATCCTTGAATCTCATTGGGTCACTTCACGACTCATTAGGGGTGATCACAACTCATGGTCACCAGTCGTTTGGTACACTGTCTCATCTCTCCTTTTCCCATTATTTGTTTCTCCTTTCCCACGGCTGACCCAACGACTCGTGGGTCCTGACCACGAGTCGTGGCCTCGCCTGTGGGGTTTCAACTGTTCCAAGAATCCTTCTAAAAACCCAGGCCTTCCCTATGAGTCACCTGAAGACTCGTGGGCTGTCCTCACGAGTCGGGAGACAACTCATCCTGAGACTGCAATAACAATTTCCACTTTTCCCTATTTAAACTCCCAGGTCTAATCTTTGAGCTCCCGTGGTATAACAAGTTACCTGATTTTATTTCAGTTATAACTAGACAACATGGTGGTCTTGTTAGCCCGCATAGGATACCGGTTATTGTGTTGGTGGTGGTTAGCTGTCTTATTTTATAGGTGGCCTTGTCGGCCAGAGGCTGTATTTACAGCCGAGATATAGCTCATCATTTTCTTGAATTAAGTTATAGGTGTGCACTAGTAGTGAACCAGGCCAATCAGGTTAGTCCAGATCCCAATGTGGCACTAGGTGTTAGTCATGCCTCCCAAGGTGGGGCATGACAAACTTGGTATCAGATCAAGTCGTATCGCAAGGAGTATGCAAGCCGTGTCAAGTAGAGTCTTGTCTATGGATGTGTTGTGCACGACATTCTATAGGTAGAAGGCTACAAGGCATAATAGTGTGGTTACTCTTCTTTCTCCTCCAGTTGTGCTATAGAGATGTAATGTATAGGGTAACTCCCTAAGATTATGTTATTCTATTTATTTACAGAGAAAAATGTCTGATGCACAACGGACCGTGACTGGTTGAGTTTTAGATGTGGCAGTAGGAGAGGGCACTAGTAGAGGGCCCCAGTTAGAGTCAGCCTGACGGAGACATCACCTCGATCTCCCCAGCACTCACCATTGCACTCAGAGCCCACTAGGGTAGCAAATATAGCAGTACCACCCCCAACTATTCCTGTACCATCAGATTAGGAGCTCAGAGGTGCATTCTATATGTTGGTTTAGATGATGGCTACCCAGCATCATCCTTAGCCAATAGTACCAACTGTCTTTAAGCCCTCTGAGGTCTCGGTAGGTCGAGAGTCCGTGAATTCCTTTCTTTGAGTCCCCCACAGTTTATAGGGACAGATCATAGAGACGACCCCTAGAATTTCATAGATCAACTGCAGAGAATATTCAGGGTTATGCATGCCTCGTCCACAGAGTCAGTTGAGTTAGCAGTATTCTGATTGCGAGATGTAGCAGTCTTGTGGTATGAGAGCTGGGAAAGATCTTGGGGTAGAGATGCACCTCCACTCACGTGGCCTAGCTTCTCTAAGAACTTCACAGACCATTATTTGCCTCAAGAGGTCCGACAGGCCAGAGTAGAGTAGTTTTTGCATCTTGAGTAGGGCAGAATGAGTATTAGAGAATATGCATTGAGACTTGATTCTTTAGCCAGATATGCTCCCTTGTTTGTCAACACTATGCCAACCAGGGTGTACCGGTTTATTATGGGATTTACGCCAGAATATATGGAATCTTGTATTAAAGACACACTACGAGAGGATATGGATATTTCATTGATCCAGGCCTTTGCTCAAAATATAGAGGAGCTCAGACAGTGTTAGTACGCCATGGAAAGGGCAGGTCAGGAATAGTGTCGGAGGACTAGGCCCGCAGATTTTCAGGCAGATTTTCAAGGTGGGCCTAGGCCCCATTTATCAGGTAGGCCACCTAGGCCCTTTTTCTAGCAGCAACAGGGTAGCAGATCATATCATTGCGGGCAATCAGGTCCCGACGAGAGTTCACGAGCGTCAGGCTCGCAGCAGCAGAGGGGGCCAAATTAGATAGGATCAGCAGTACCACGATGCAGTACCTGTCATAGGCTACATTCAGGGAGGTGCATGTATTGTTCCACCGCCTGCTATTCTTGTGGGAAGGAGGGACACATAATGAGAGATTGCCCGACTAGACGCCAGGGCAGTCAGGACAAGAAAAAGAGATCCTCAGCGGGTTCATATGCTCCAGCACCTTCGGCAGGGCACAGGCCCTCAGCTCCAGTCGGTAGAGGCTGAGGTAGATTAGGGGCATCTAGTTCAGGCAATTTTCAGGACCACACATATGCACTACCGGGACAACAGGAGTCAGAGTCATCGCCAAATGTTGTGACAGGTATATTAAATGTTTGCTCTCACTCAGTTTATGATTTAATAGAACCGAGCTCCATTTTGTCGTATGTTACTCCTTTAGTGGCCAAAAAGTTTGATATAGTTCCAGAATTGCTTCAGCAACCCTTCTTAGTGTCTACACCCATCGGTGACTCTATTATTGCAAAAAGAATTTACCGAGGCTATACAATAGAGGTTGTTAATCGCCAGACCTTAGCAGATCTAGTAGACTTAGATATGATTAATTTTGATGTAATTATGGGTATGGATTAGCTGGCACCATGTTGCGCCACTGTAGTGTGTTGGACCAGAATTGTTAGATTTCATTTTCCAGGAGAGGTAGTGCGAGAGTGGACAGGTAATACAGCTATGCCAAAAGGTAAGTTCATATCCTATCTTCAGGCAAAAAAGTTGATAGCAAAGGGTTGTATCTACCCTATTTGTTAGGATTTTGGATGTGCAAGTAGAATCCCCGACTCTCTAGTCTGTTCGGTTAATGAGTTTCCATATGTGTTCCCAAATGAACTTCCTGGTATTCCCTCATAGCAGGAAATAGATTTCTCTATAAACTTGTTACCAGATACTCATCCTATATCTATCCCTCCATACCGAATGGCTCCTGCTGAATTGAGAAAATTCAAAGAACAACTGAAAGATCTGCTAGATAAGGGATTTATCAAGCCGAGTACGTCACTGTGGGGTGCGCCAGTTTTGTTTGTGAGAAAGAAAAATGGCTCCTCCCGCATGTGCATAGACTATCGATAGTTGAACAAGGGTACTATTAAGAATAAATACCCACTTCCTAGGATAGATGACTTGTTTGATCAGTTGCAAGGGGCAAAATGTTTTTCCAAGATAGACTTAAGGTCAGGATATCATAAGGTGCAGGTTCGGGAGAGAGATATCCCGAAGATAGCTTTTAGGACTAGGTATGGTCATTTTGAATTCGTAGTCATGTCCTTCTGATTGACAAATGCCCCAGCAGTGTTCATGGATCTGATGAACAATATCTTCAAGACATATTTAGATCTGTTTGTGATAGTATTCATTGATGATATTCTGGTATACTCCCACTCAGAAGAGGAACACAGAGATCATTTGTGCATAGTACTTCAGATCCTCAGAGACCGCCAACTATATGCAATTTATTTCTAAATGTGAGTTCTGGTTAAATTCTGTAGCTTTCTTGGGCCACATTGTATCAAAGGCTTAGTATTCAAGTTGATTCGCAGGAAATAGAGGCAGTAAAGACATGGCCTAGACCTACAACTCGAACAGAAGTTCGCAGTTTCCTAGGGTTGGCTAGGTATTATAGAAGGTTTGTGGAAGGATTTTCTACCCTGTCAGCGCCTTTGACTAAATTGACTCAGAAAGTAGCCAAATTTTAGTGGACCGAAGCTTTTCAGTAAAGTTTTTAGGAATTGAAAAACAGATTGACATCAGCATCAGTGTTAGCTTTGCCGGAAGCGTCAGAGGGTTATGCTGTATATTGTGACGCTTTAGTCGTTGGGTTAGGGTTTGTTTTGATGCAACACAGAAAAGTAATTGTGTATGCTTCAAGGCAATTGAGAAAACATTAAAAGAACTATCCCACCCACAATCTTGAGTAAGCTGCAGTAGTTCATGCCTTCAAAATATGGAGGCATTACTTGTATGGTGTACGTGTAGACATTTTTATTGATCATAAGAGCCTCCAGTAAATTTTCACGAAGAAAGAGCTGAATTTATGACAGCGGCGTTGGCTAGAATTATTGAAAGATTATGACGTGAACATCTTGTATCACCCAGGGAAGGACAATATTGTAGCAGATGCCCTCAGTCGCCGATCCATGGGCAATTTGGCACATTTGAGACCAGAACAGTAGGAAATGGCTTGAGAATTGCACTAGCTAGCCGATTTAGCAGTTCAGATAGTGGATTCAGAGGATAATGGGGGCTATAATTCAGAATACAGTAGTATCATCCCTGGTGGTAGAGGTAAAAGAGTGGCAGTACGAGGATTCTCATTTAGCACAGCTCAGAGATAAGGTTCATCAAGGTGAATTATCAGCTTTTGAGGTAACTAGAGATGGGGTTTTGCGGTACAGATGCCGCCTCTGCATTCAAGATGTAGCAAGACTCCGCCAACAAATTATGGCAGAGATACATTACTCTCGCTACACTCTTCATCCAGGCTCGATGAAGATGTACCATGACAGAAAAGAGATATACTGGTGGCCTGGAATGAAGAAAGTTGTAGCCGAATTCGTAGTGCAGTGTCCTAATTGCCAACAAGTGAAAGCTGAACATCAGAAACCTGGCGTCCTAACTCAGGAGATGGATATACCTATGTGGAAATGAGAGGCAGTTAATATGGACTTTGTGACAGGACAACCCCATACCAAACACAAATTCGACTCTATTTGGGTGATTGTTGATAGGTTGACAAAATCAACCCACTTTCTACCAGTCTAGACCACATTCTCAGCTGAAGATTATGCCAAGCTATATATTAAAGAAATAGTCTGATTAAACGAAGTCCCAACATCTATCATATCAGATAGAGGGGCACAACTTACAACTAGATTTTGAAATAATTTCAGAAAGTTTTGGGGACAAAGGTTAATCTGAGTACAACATTCCATCCTCAAACAGATGGTCAGACAGAGCACACCATTCAGACGCTCGAGGATATGTTATGGCCGTATGTGCTAGAATTTGAAGGAAGTTGTGATGAATATTTACCTCTCAATGAATTTGTATATAATAATAGTTATCATTCTGTGATTTAGATGGCGCCTTATGAGGCATTATATGGGCAGAAATGCAGGTCCCCCATCAGATGTTTTGAGGTAGGAGAGGCAGAGTTAGTCGGACCAGATATGATTCACCAATCAGAATAGAAAGTGAAACTTATTAAGGAGAAATTACCAACAGCCCAGAGTCGCAAAAAGTCCTACTCCGAAGTGTGGTGTAGAGACTCGGAATTTAATGTAGATGATTGGCTATTCCTTAATGTGTCGCCCATGAAGGGCGTGATGAGATTTGGAAAGAAAGGTAAGCTTAGCCCAAGGATCATTGGGGCATATCGTATCATCCAAAGGATAGGTCGAGTGGCATATGAATTAGAGTTTTATTCAGAGTTAGAGTCTATTCACCTAGTATTTCACGTGTCTATGTTGCGAAAGTGTACAGGGGACCGGTCTCGAGTTGTGCCAGTTGAGGAAGTTCAAGTTATTGAGGAGTTAGCCTATGAAGAAATCCCAGTTGCAATATTAGATAGACAGTTCGTAGATTAAGAACTAAAGACGTCACCTCCGTTAAAGTACTGTGAAGGAACAGAAACAAAGAAGAAATGACTTGGGAAGCTGAGGACGACATGAGATCTAGATATCCTCACTTGTTCTAGGATTGATTCAGATTATATGGTTAAGGTGATATTGTTATTCAGTTGTTATTTTACTACTTATGTTATTAGTACTGCCTATTTAGCTACCTTTTTGTGGTGGAATAGCTGTTTATAGCATCTTGTGAGACACCTATGTTGGACTTTTTTGCGTTTCAGGTTTCTGGATAGTCCATATTACAGAAGAGACTTTGCCTAAATTTTTCTAAGTATTAGCTAAAAGAGTTAACTACTATAAGCCTAAAGATGACATATGAGGATGAATGTTCCTAAGGGGGGAGGATGTTACACCCCATAAAACGCTATCGGTTAGTAGGCATACGCGTGGACTTGTGATGAATATAGAGAGCTTGAAGCATGTAGGAAAAGCCTCGGAAGCACGGTCGAACGGGACCAGCACACACAGGGCTAGCACGATGCGCCAGCCAATAGTGCACTAGCCAGCACGGTGCGCTAGGCCTGCTGGCGCCTTAAGAGGTGCGACGCGACAGTGTCTTGGTGCGATGGGCGGCACGGGGCGCCACCCCTGCCACCGCCTATGTGTATATATATAATCCTTTTCTCATTTCACTTTATTCTTAATTGATTCCCACAGCTAACGTAGAGAGAGCACGCAACTTTCAACCAAATTTTGTTTGATTACGCTACCAAACCGTCCTAATGCAAATTAACTTCAGATAACGAGTTCTAGGCCTACAGGGAGCATTACCGAGGAGTAATTTCTCGAAAATCGCTCGGCAAACTGGAGCTAAACCGTGTAAAAGTTGTCAGAATTGTTTCAAATTGAATCCCAATCTGCCACAGATATTAGATAAGCACTTCTCCCTTCTGAACTCTGAAGAAATTATAGGTTTTTGGCCGAGTCTCAAAGTGAATTATAGTTTCTATTGTTATCGAAAGTTATCATTATTTGCTGAGTTTAGTATTGAAATTAGCCCTATTCTCTCAGTATCAGGGCTTCAATTGGATAGAACCGTTGGTTACAAGTTGAAACTTTCCAGTTAAATAGAAGGTCGGCACTTGAGGTATGTAAGGCTATCCTTTTCAGCAATTTATGTTCGTCATAAAGATAGTATGATTTGTATATCTATTCTGTGTTGTTTGTACCTTCTAGGCTTACAGGGGCCCAGTTAGGTTCTTGCTTGTGTATGTATACTTGTTAGTTAGATGTTTCAGAGGGTGGAATCGTTCAGGTTAAACCCTTACCCTTCTTCATGATTACTTCAGTCTTATCAGCTTTCATCCAATTATCATTTTACTGCCTTACATATTCGGTACATATTGTACTTACGCCCATCCCTGGTGTGCTCCATTACTTGCCTGCAGGTGCAGATAGATGCGATTCGGGACCCTCTTAGCCATCAGCTGGAGTTAATAGTTTCCTCAGCCCCCTTCCTCCAGAGTTGGTAGTTAGAAGAGGTTTGTTCTTTTGTTGTACAGTTTATGGGTAGGTCGGGGCCCTATCTCAACCATTATTCCATTTTTAGAGGCCTACAGGCTACAGATTTCCAGTAGTTAGCTTTTGTTGATGGTCGTGTGGGGCCTATGTATGTTTTATTTCATCTGATGGCCGTGTAGGGCCTTGTTTAGCTAATTTTTAGTGGCCTTGTCAGATATAGCTTAGCTTAGTTGCCTAATTTCATTTCAGTTATAACTAGATAGCATGGTGGTCTTGTCGGCTCACATAGGATCCCGATTATTGTGTTGGTGGTGGTTAGCTATCTTCTTTTACAGGCTCATCGGCCAGATGCTATATTTACGGCCGAGATATAGCTCGCTGTTTTCTTGAATTAAGTTATAGGTGTGCACCAGGTCAGTCGAGTTAGTCCAGATCCCTTTGTGGCACTAGCTGCCAGTCATACCTCCCAAGGTGGGGCATGACATCAATAATATTATGAATTCTAACTCAGCTAGTTAAAATAGCAAAATAACTAAAATTGAGAGACAGTGATGACTGAAGACTAGAGGTGTGGTGTAGATGGGATGTTAATCAGATGAGGGTATGCTAGATTATCAAATTATTGCAAATAAATGTAAATAACTTTGGACAATATGGTGCCCGATGTTTTTCAACCTCATGGATGCCTTTTTCTTGAGTCCATTCGGACCTTAAGAAATAGTTCAATTAGCCCAATATAGTTTGGGTTAGTATCTAAGCTATTTCCAGCCATCAAGCGCTAATTACGATTATGAATATGGGTTTTGGCTATTTCTAGCCCAACACCCACACAATCACATCCATTCCCACTATCAAATTCTCGTACTTAATTCTTCTTTTTCAACCCAAAATCAAGTACGAAAACCAAACCCATATTTGCAATTAAGGGCAATCAATTATAATTTGAAGAGAAATTAACAGATTTACACTAAATAAGTAATATTAAGATGAATCTAGCAATACCCAATATAATTAAACACCCATCATCACACAACTCTAGCTAATGATTTAGCTACTTATAATTAAGAAAATAAAGAGCATATTCATTAATAAACTCGACGATTTCATTAATAAGAGCAAGAAAAATCAAACTCAAAATATATCTGCAATAATGGTTACACCTTGCTGAGGAAGAAGATGAAAATAGGTGGGAGCAATATTCAAATTTGTTCTCCAATGAGGTTTTTCTCTTTTCAAAGCAAAACGAATGTTCAAAATATATATACAGAGTACTTTTTTCTAGAATATAAATAAAAATAGGGCAAAAAATCTCCTCTTTGTCAGTGCTAGACGTAATTGCCCCTATTCAGGCAATTTTTCACTTTCGACAGAACCGACGATTCACTAGTTGCAATCCACGAGCCGCCGTTCATTTTCTTTTGCGATCCAATGCCCTTCCAGGACCTTTCGGCGATGCCATCGGCAGTTCACCAATTTCCATCACGATCCACCGATCAGTTTCCTCTTTGGTCCAACAAGATACAGCCTTTGTTGGCGATGGAATCGGCAAGTCACTGGTTAATGTCCGTGGACCGCCAGTTGCATTTTCACCTCAAATCAGCGGTTTCTTACAATTGACCGGCATTTTGCCGATGTCCTCCAGTGGAGCGCCGATTTTCACCTGAATTCATCTTTTTTACTCCAATTCATGCTCTTTCTTTTCAACTCAGATACTTGCACATATAAAGGTAAAAAGGGCATAAAATTTATCTAAATGACTTTAAAACTAAGCTAAAGCTCATTCTTAAAAGCCAAATGAGTTGGTGAATTACAAACTCATCACAACCCTAGAGGCATCATAATACACAACGATTACATCCATGCCCTAGGGTAGGGTCAGTTTGGGGCTGAAGTGAGTTGATTCTTTAACTCTTGAAAACTCTTCTTACAGGCATTTGGCCACTAAAATTTGACTTTCTTCTGGGTTAACTTAGTCAACTGTGTTGCAATGGATGAAAATCCTTCAACAAAGCTCCTATAATAGCCAGCTTAATCCAAGAAGCTCCTGATCTCCAAGGTATTAATCGGTCTAGGCCAATTCTTCATTACATCATCTTCTAAGAGTACACCCGCACACCCTCGCTTGACATCACATGACCCAGAAATGCTATCGAGTCCAACCAAAACTCACACTTGCTTAATTTAGCAAACAGATGGCGATCCTTGAGATTCTATAACACGATCCTCAAATAAGCGGCATGCTCCTCTTTGCTTCGTAAGTATATGAGAATATCGTCTATGAAGACAATCATGAACATATCCAAATATGGTTTGAACACCCTGTTCATCAAATCCATAAAAGATGTAGGAGCATTCATTAGTCCAGAAGACAACTACAAACTCATAGTAATCATACCGAGTCTTGAAGGCTATTTTCTGGATGTCACTCTCTCTCACTCTGAGCTGATGATATCTAGATTAGAGGTATATCTTTGATAAGCACTTAGCACCCTGAAGTTGGTCAAACATGCCATTAATCCTGGGAAGGGGACACTTGTTCTTGATTGTGACCTTGTTCAACTGCCGATAGTCAATGTACATATGAAGAGACCCATCTTTCTTTCAAACAAAGAGAACTGGTGCACCCCTATGGGGACTTGCTAGGTCTTATGAAGCCCTTATCTAGAAGATCCTTCAATTGCTCTTTTAACTCCTTAGCTTAGCTGGAGCCATTTAGTAAGATGGAATAGATATAGGCTACGTATCGGGAAGAAGGTCAATACCAAAGTCAATCTCTCGCTCAGGAGGGATACCTGGTAGATCATTTTTGAAAACCTCCGGATACTCATATACAATAGGGACAGACAGAAGAGTCGGGGTCTCAGATGTAGCATCCTTAATCCAAACTAGATGGCACACACAACCCTTAGAAATCATCTTTCTAGCCTTAAGGTAGGAAATAAAGCGACCCACAATTATAGTAGGACTACCCTTCCATTGTAGGACTGGCTCACCCGAAAACCGAAAGTCTACCGTACGGGTTCTACAAATCACAGAGGCATAACATGCTTGCAATAATCCATACCAAAGATAACATCAAAATCAGTCATGTCTAACTCTACTAAATCGGCTAAGGTGACTTTCTAAAGAACTATAATAGGTTAATTTTTGTATACTCATCGAGCAATACTAAGTCACCGACTGTAGTAGAGACTGAGAAGGATTCTGATAGGATTTTGGGACTGACTCCAAAACTAGTGGCAACATAAGGAGTCATAAAAGATTAATTAGCCCCTAGATCTAACAATGCATACGCATCAATATGAAATACTCATAACGTAGCAGTGACCACATCTTGAGAGACCTCCTGCTCCCAACGAGATGTGAGGGGATAAAATATGTTCTGACTCTGACCACCATCCGCACTAGTGGATGCACCTTGCTGAGTTGAGCGTGCAGGTGGAGCTAGTGAATTGGTGGCTAGGTTATGGTCTCTAATATGGCCCTGTCTATCTAAAAGGCAATCTCAGAGCAGATGTCCGGACTTCCCAAACTCGAAACACACATCTGACCCCTCTAGGCACTCTCCGGGGTGCTTTCTGCCATACATGCCACAAATTGGCATGCTGGGCTCTACTGACTAGCTCCCCTGACCCCTAGAGCCTGATTTCTTTCCCCTCTAATCACTCTTAGATTTATAGGGCACACTAGCTGATGATGACGTTGGGGCTAATTCTCTCTGGTAGGACTGCTAACAACGTCCACCACTGGACCTCTACTGGGAGAACCCAAAGCTTCCTATCCTTGCCTTCTTGGCCTCTCTCTCTCTCTTTCCTTTATTTGATCCACCTCTATCTTCTGGGCATATATAACCATTCAAGAGAAATCTAGATTACTATTCACCATTGCAGTCCTACACTCTTTGACTAACAAATCTGACACTCTATACAAAAATCTGTTTATACGAGCTCTCTGATCCACAACCATCTCCAGCGCATACTTGAACAACTGGCTGAACTCCAAGGTGTACTCTTGGACATTCATATGGTTCTGCCTCAAGTTGACGAACTCCACAGCTTTTTCCTCCCTCAACTCCCTAGGGAAGAATCTATCCAAGAAGGCCATCATAAACTCATCCCAACTCACGAGAATGGAGCCCACTGCTCTACCGTCCTTCCACTGATGGTACCAAATGTAAGAAACACACTTCATCTAGTAGGAGAGTAAATCTACGCTCTCTTCTCTCGTCACCCCCATAATCTGGGTAATCCTCTGTATCTCCTCAAAAAACTCATGCGGGTCCCTATCCGCTCTTGACATAAGGAACTTAGGTGGATTCATCCTGAAAAAGTCCTGAACTCGAGCCATTATGTTCCCATTTGGAGGGACATGGGCCATTGCCTGCTGGTTGACCTAAGCAGTAAAAGCCTATGCCAACATCTGAAAAGCTTCTCTAAACTCGGCATGTGAGACTTGCTCGGGCAAAGGACCTGCTAGTGCCGGCAAGGCTTGCTGGTGCCTATCTCCATTTCCATCTTCATGGCCATTTCCATTTCTGTTTCTTCTACTTTTTACTCGGTGAGGAGGCATGATTCTGCAAATGTGCATAGAACAAGTTAGAAGGATAGAGAGATACTTTATCACACGACATAGATGACGAAAGAAAGGAAATTTCCTAAAACATCTGTAGCTTCTCCCCCATAAATGTGGCGCATTTACTATGGAAAAGATTCTACTCGACACAGATTTCATACACCCTTGGACACTTCAAAAACTACTGTTCTGGTACCAAGTTTGCCATGACTCGAGGTAAGACCCCAAATCGAGACATGGAACCTAGAACCATGAATGGCTCCAAGTCGACCCATGGCATGAACATAATAACTAAAGAACATATATCAAGAGAAATCTGATAACTAAAACATGAATAAGCGAAAGTCTGAGTACATTTCAATCAAAATAGAGCCAACACTGACCAAGCTGAAATTCTACATATTGGCTGATAAGCCTCTAACATGTCTGAACAGATAACGGGACAACATCCCCAACTAGCTCACTAAAGTCTGAAAACTGAAATAACATAACTCAAAATCAAGCTGAAGGTCCTCTAATAATAAGGACTCACCCAACGAGAGAAACTGAACTAAGTTGCAGGAAAACTAACCAGCGACGGAACTGAGTCTGATTGTCTGAACCGATATCATGAAAGATAAATATAAAGTATTCAGTCAATACTTGGAATGTACTGAGTATGAAGATAAGTAAAAACATGCTGAGTAAGTATAAACTGATATCATGTATATAAACGTAAATCATAAGACCATGAGAGTAAGGATTGCATGCTGACATCTAAAAACATGTATTGTCATAAAAGAAATTTCACATCAGAATATAATGACTCAAAGATGAAATTAGAATCATGTGGCTTGCCATAGCTGAAATCATAAGTAAAAGTTTATAAACTAAAATCATAAGTAAAAGCTTATAAACTAATCATTGGAACAAACATGCTGAAAACATAATACCATAAGTCATAAACATGTATAACTGAAATCACGAGGAATAATGGGAGACTCTTCTTAACTAACAACCACCATGTATGAGTGCATAATGATCCCAGATCTTGCCTACATGGAGGAGGGCCATCCTAATATCACGCCCCATCTTGGGAGTTGCAATTGGCACCTGATGCCATACTAGACTTGTAGCCAACCTGGCTGGACACGTAAACCTCCAGTGCAAGCCAGCTACATAAAATCAAGAAAACAATAAGTTATATCTTGGCTCAAGAAATAGCCTTAGGCCGACAAGGCCACAAAATAAACCTGCGCAAAAATAGCTAACCCAACAGTTGCAATAATATATCATCCTAAGTGGGCTGATAAGACCACCATGATGCTAACAAATAACATATCTAGGCCCCATGCGACTAGCACGCATAGCATAAAACATATAGGCCCCACATGGCCACAACACACAACTAACTATGAACTGTGGTCTGCAAGCCTCTAAGAGTGAGATATTGGTCCAGATAGGGCCTCAGCTTACCAAAAAACTACATATCAAAAGATAGGAAAACCTCTAATATTTGGCAACTCCGAAGGAAAGGAGATGACCAATCTGCCGACTCTGAACAACTACTAAGGAGGTCTCGAAACCTGTCTGTCTAAACCTGCAGGAAAGTATGTAGAACCCCACACGTGGGCATCAGTACAATATGTACTTAATATGTAAAGTAGAAAAATGATAATGGAATACAAGCTGATAAGAAATTGAAAGTGATCAATCATAAAGGCCCCAAGTTAACCTGAATGATTGCACAATCATAATTGTATCTAGAAAGCAAATATACAAACAAGAACGTAACCTGGCCCTCATAATCCTGAAAGGTACAAGTAGCATAGAAGTAACCTACTTGGGCCCCTATAAGCCTGGAAGGTACAAGTAGCATAGAAGTAACCTGCTTGGGGCCCCATAAGCCCAGTAAGTGCAAGAAATCTATATACTCCTCCTATCTATATCACTGCAGACTCGTAGGCAAACTGTAACTAAGGTACAACCAATTTTTGGAACTGTGATTGAGCCTTCTGGACTCCTGCGACCGTGTCTGAGCCATCTGGGTTATTATAACTATATCTGAGCCTTCGGAGCTCCTATAACTGCACCTTGAGTACAAAAGGGTTTATTAAGGGTCAGTGATGCCAACTCAGGCATAGGGGAAGCTGGTAAGGGCACCAGACTTCAAATGGCTCTGCAGGCCGTAGTATAGTCGCTCGCGACTTCATATTGCTCAATGAGCATAATATAACCTCAAAAGCACTTTATGATTATATCTCGCTCCTTGAGCAACTTGTATAGCATCTGACCGGCCTAACTTATATACTACACCTCACTCAATAAGCGTACATAGCTTCTCAAGTCTAACACAACTGCTACTCGCCCGTAAAACATTCTATGTAGTAGCCAACAGGTACATCCCATATGCCCACAACTGACCAAATGGTCATGGTAACATTTATAAAATCAGTCGACTTAAAAAGAAAAGGGCGAGTTCCTGTCACGTACCAAAAATTAGGGAGGGCCCGACTGGCTCCTGATACGTAACTGACCGGGAAGTCGGCTATATAACATTTGTAACTGTAACACTTGGGCCTTCCAGACCACCTATCGCAATCAACTAGAGTACAAACTTGACTCACAAGGTCTCAACAATATAGAGTTAATAACTAAAATTCCAACAAGGTTATGAGTATGCTAGACCAAGCAACAAAAAGCCAACAAAGCCACTTGAATAACACTGTACACACTAAGTCCACAAAGCCTCTAAAGAGTAAACTGACTGGTGGTTAGAACAAGGCTCCAACATACCCATAACTGCATCTCAAAACTCTTATTGTAAAAAAACCAGATCTTATCTCCAGAAAGAAAGGAGCATACCGGCACATCTGCTGATCTCATGAACTACTACTGCAACTAGCAATCCTGGCCACTACCTGCACCTGCTGCACGAACGCAGGTCCCCAGGTAAAGGAACGTTAGTACAAATGAAATGTATTGGTATGTTAGGCTAAAAACTATAAATATATAAGATAGAAATGATATCTGAGCCAGAAATAAGGAATAGTAACAACCTAGAATCCTGGAAACTGTAATTTGACAATAAGTCAATACTGAAGTGCAAATGCAACCAAGTAATGCATAAGAAAAACTATAATTGTAATGCCGGTGGCCAGATGACCATAAAAGCCATATAAAAATGCCTCCAGCCGGTGTACCATATCAGAGTGAAATAAAATATCTCCAGCCGCTGTACCATACTGAGGTAAAAAAAATCTCCAGTAGTTGTACCATACTAAGGTAAAATAAAAAGTATCTCTAGTAGGTGTACCATTCTCGGGTAAAATAACAATATCTCCAACTGGTGTACCATATTGGGTAAAATAAAAATATCTCCAGAAGGTGTACCATACCAGGGTAAAAAATATTATCAATCATAATCACAAATGGAGCGGATCGGGCTAATGTTGAGTCAATTTAACTTATGTGGCATTGAAATGATAAATGATAAATCTGTGGTCGGAATAGGCTTCTTTCATAACATATAAATGCAAGTGAGCACATGTACCATCTAAAATTAGCAAATATGCACATATATCACGTAAAGCTGTCAAATTATATACAAACATGTCAACTTAGTGACTCGATAGACCTTCAAGAGGTTTAGACAACATAAGAACTTGAGTAGGCTTACACGCAATGTCCTACAAATAATCTTACCAATTTAATGTATTACTTGAGTAGAAGCGCATAGATTCTCATTTCTAAACAATCCTTTAACATCTGGGAACTAAATATATATATTGCCCACTGGGTGGTTACTTTACATGTATCGACAACTATACACTGCAATTCTGTTATCAACTTATCATGTTGATGCGCGCATATAGTTCTTAATTTATTTGTCCTATTTGCAGGAAAACATGGAAATTATAACTTGGCTATTTGTCATAACGCTTAACATGTACATAGAGCTGAGTGCTGAACTACATACATACAATGTATGAGACTTCTGTATAATGTATAAACTCATATTTAGTTAACTGAGTGACCTCCATGAGACTTCCTGGTATTCAAAGTTCTGATCTTAACTGATCATTATCATATCATGTGATTATTCATACTTTAACATTAGGAACATTGGTATAAGGGAGAATCTCTCCTATGAATTTAGCAAATTCAAATGATAACTCAACAAGAGCTAAACATGTAGATGTATTAATTGAATATAACTGAAAGAATTCAACTGTATGTTATAGCATGAAAATCATATGCATTAAGTCTTCTTACTAGAAAGTCTTATAAAGACTTGAGTTCTTAGACTTGTATGCAACTTTAAATACATGACCGAGACATTAACATGATTCTCAAAATATCATTCCTTGAAAACATCTTAGATTAGCATCCCATGTTTCATCGTAACTTAGGGACATGAAGACATAACTTAAGAATCTGAGATTTGGAGTTGTTCAGCTTGGGAACTCACAAGCAACTCTCTAAGTGTTGCCTTAGAGGAAAATAAATACATATAGCCGTAATTCGAAAAACATTAAGATAACTTACACAACCTTGGCAACTAATTAAGGAACTTGGGAAAGCCTAATGTCGTCATAAGCAGCTTCGAATTTTTTAGAATTAACCTTTTTACGACCTGGAAGATAATCTAATACTTAGGATAATTAACATAACATAATCGATTAGGGGCATAGCAGAGAGCTTCTCTTTAACTTAAGTTACTATTTTACAAACGTTCAACTCTAATTATTTTGTAGATGGTTAACACTTTACTGGCTATTCATCAACTTAGCACATACTGAACATAAAAAGCTTAATTCATAACCCTTTTGCTAAACGTCTTTAGAACAGGGTTAATCTTGCTAGCCATTGCCTAACTTTTTCACAGTCATAACCCGTATCATCCAATTTAACAACCTTTAGCTCTATTTTCCTAATTCATCTTAACTTCTTTTCGAAGCATGATTCACTATACACTCAAGTCTTTTCTCTCGTGTTCACTATTCCATCAATTCTTATACGCACTTACCTCTTTACCTAATTGAAAACTTTATCTAATAAACCTTGTCTTTCTTATATTTTAACGTCGTTCAAAGGTTATAGAAAGCAATTACGGGAAGAGAGCATATTACTCACATAATACCCAAATGGTCTAACATTTACTCTTGTCTTCCCTTATTATAACGTCACAAAAAGATGAACAATTTAGCCACGCGTTCCTTGTTAACATCTATCGATTTTGCTTATTCGTTACACGCCGCTTGCTTAGCTTTAAGGACAGGAAACCTAAAATATACTTTTTACCTTAAGCACTATAGGAGGGAATGGCCCAATTATGAAAACTTCATTTCAATAAGCTCATTTACCCTCAATCGGCTTAGCGTCATCTTCTTATATTAAGTTCGGTCACATGTCATCGTCTTAGCATTTGTTACCAATTTCACTAAGTGACAAGATATTGACATATATTCAGCATCAAATGTACAATATAATTCAAATGACCAGCTCACGATGCCCACATTAAGGGCACTTCAGACTCGATTTACAACTACGACAATGATCGATAGAAATTACGTCTTTCGCTTCACATTTGTTTGCTTCAAACATTCTTAAAGATTCAAGCTTTATGACATGTACATCCAACCATTTGGAAAGAATCATACATGCCTCAATATGATTTTAAAAACATAGGAATATTGATCCTTTCAATGACTTAGTTTCGTGTTTGAAAAACAAGGAAAGGGACGCCTTTACATACCTTGGCACGTCGACTCTAATTTTGCCAAAAATCTTCCTTTCAAGCTTACTCATTAAGGCTCCTTCCAAGTCCAATTTACAAACACAACAAGCAGAAACTTCACTTCACCAAAGTTCTAGAAAAATTGGGCAGCAACATGCTACAAGAACACACAAAGAAACAACAACACAATACTACAACATTCTCCAAGTTTTAACCTCACAAACTCATAGAAATCAAAAATGGAATTACTTACCCTTTGTTGGAGATGTTATTATCTAAAGTAGGAGTAGACTCCTACTCTTTCCTCTGCCCATACCAAGCTAAAAATGCAGCAACACCACAATCAACAACAAGACAACAACAAGCCATGAATTTCTTCCAAGGTTCTCTTTCCAAAGCCCCAAAGAGACAAGAGTGAAGTTTCTTACCTAGGTTATCTTTTCACCATGTTATTGAGCTCTTAATTATCTAAATTATGAAATAAAAATCAAGCAAAACGGAGTAGAAATGAGCTTTCTAGCTCAAAATTACTTCATATAGGCGAGCTGAGTGGTGCCCGTGTGCGGCGCCCATGAGATGTGCACTCGCACCCACGTGCGTGCCTACTGCCTTCCTGTCTTGGCGCCTGCGCACCATGGCAGTTTCCCTTCCGATAGTACTGTCTTCAAATGAGCATAACTTTTTACTCCGAACTTCGATTTATGAGCGATTTTTTTGTTGTAAACTAGATTCAAATAACTTTCATTTGATAGGTTATATGAATTCTAAATCATTATATATTTGGAGATATAGTTGTTTAAAATTGACCCTTACTTACAAATTTCACATACTCTTCGCTTTTACCTTTGCACATGCTTCCCTCCTCAGCTACGATGAAAAATACAACCCATAATTCCCTTAATATGACATATAAACATCAAATAATCATCAAAGAAAAATTTTTGGGTGTAACATCCTCCCCCCTTAAAATCATTCGTCCTCGAATGAGGGTTATACCTCGATAGCCGTAACTTTAGCCGTAACATCTTTAACTTTTCCAACCTTCTGTCATAAACATACACTCCATATATTCATAAACACCTCCCTTTCTGTCGTGGCTTCATATCAAACCGTACTAATTCAAATCCATCTATTTGTCTAATGTAAGAAAGGCATGCTTTAGTACCATATAATCGGTAACTTAACAAACCATAAGAAAATTTATACACTACCACGGGAGTGATGATTTACTCCAGTACCACTTCTCCATTCATACTTTTAGGAAATATCACAAAGAAAAGTGAAATCACAAATTAACCACTTAACATATAGAATCAGTGTCAAACCTGAAGTTGCTCTTTTACCTTTTCTTTTACCATGGCTTGTCACTGCTGATCCTAATAACATGGGCTTAAAGAAACTAATGTTTAATCTATGGACAAAGTAGGGACTGAATCTCAAGGAGAAACTGAATGTCTAGTGGATCGGATCTCCAAACACTACGAGGGTCCTTAAATAGTCTTGTCGACCCGGTCTTCTTACTTTGTTCTACTTCTCTATCAGTACTTGGGAGACGGTGAATCAAATCGTCCGTCTTTGAGCAAATACTAGCATCTGAGCAATAGTCATTTCTATCTAGGTAGACATCTCTAAACACTCTCGGAATATATGGGTTCTCCAGCCTGATACAAATCGATGGTTTTATCACTCACATTTCACATTATGTCTAGAGCATATCGGCCCAAAGAATTAAACATGAGGTTATATTCGTAAACACTCATGCTGCCCTACTCTAGCTATAAAAACTGATTAGCTTGAACCTATCAAAGTTACCATTGTAAGTACTAATCCATAAAGGTTGGGGGATTTAGGCTCAAAACTCACGAGCCCTAGAACTCTCAAAAGTGTTTCCCCTGGACCATGCTATTAATTCCAATTGTTGTTTTGCATCGCCACTACTCGAGTTAACGCCTGAAATATTTTATAAAAATCTCATCCCTTTTTTACAGTTGAAGGTACAGTAGGTGCTAAAGGATCCATAAC
Organism: Datura wrightii; assembly: GCA_035772735.1. Taxonomy (NCBI): domain Eukaryota; kingdom Viridiplantae; phylum Streptophyta; class Magnoliopsida; order Solanales; family Solanaceae; genus Datura; species Datura wrightii. The sequence goes on along the minus strand of JASDFA010000027.1, from coordinate 116,504,709 downwards.
TCTACCTTCTCTTAGCTCTGCCAAAACTGAAACAACAGGAGGGCCTGAATCCCTTCCCACAGTAACTCCTATTGGAACTTGGAGGAATTATGGCACGAAGAATGGGAAACTCGCTTCAAGCCTCTCATCTATCTCTCATATTTGAAGAAGGGTAACTGGGACCGTCTTCCAGCACTAATGCCAAAAAATATCATAGCCATCTGCCTTACTGCAGGCGAATCTAAAACATAGGCACGATTTAGATTTCAAACACCTCTTACATCTTTTCTCTATAGCACGATCTACTAATGAACAAAGTGAAACAACTCCTAAATTCCCTATAGCCTCCTGATTATAAGTATGGTGCACAACATACCTATAAGCAAGACTCTACTAGACACGACTTGTGGACTCCCTAGGAGATGACTTTTCTTTGAGACCAAGTTTGTCACGCACAAAAAATTAGGGAAGGCACGACTGGCTCCCGATACCTAACTGACCGGGAAGCCGGCTATATAACCTCTGTAAGTGTAACACTTAGGCTGTCTAGGCCACCTTTCATAATCAACTAGAGTACAAACTGGACCTACAAGGTCTCAACAATACTAGGTTAATAACTAAAATTCCGACAAGGTTATGAATATGCTACAAGCAATGAAAAGCCAACAAGGCCACAAACTGAATAACACTATACACACTAAGTCCATAAAGCCTTTAAAGAGTAAACTGACTAATGATCAGAATAGGGCTCCGACCTACCCATAACTACATCTCAAAACTCTTACTAAAACAAAACCAGATCTCAGCTCCAAAAAGAAAGGATCATACCGACGCATCTGCTGATCTCACGAATTGCTACTGCAACAGGTAATCCTGGCCACTACCTACACCTGCTGCACGAATGCAGGTCCCCAGGCAAAGGAACATCAGTAAGAATGAAATGTGCTGGTATGTAAGGCCGAAACCTATAAATACATAAGATAGAAATTATATCTGATCCCAAAATAAGGAATAGTAACAACCTGGAATCCTGGAAACCAAAACTTGACAACAAGTCAATACTGAAGTGCAAATGCAACCAAGTAATGCATAAGAAAAACTTTAACTGTAATGCCGACCATAAATGCCATATAAAAATGCCTCCAGCTGGTGTACCATACCGTGGTAAAATAAAATATCTCTAAATATACAATGTATGAGACTTTTGTATAATGTATAAACTCGTATTTAGTTAAGTGAGTGACCTCTAGGAGACTTCTTGGTATTCAACGTTCTGAGCTAAACTGATCATTATCATAGCATGTGCTTATACTTACTTAGACATTAGGAACATTGGTACATGGGAGAATCTCTCCCTTTGAATATAGGAAATTCAAATGATAACTTAACAAGAGATAAACATATAGATGTATGACTTGAATATAACTAAAAGAATTCAACTGTATGTTATAGCATGAAAATCATATACATTAAGACTTCTTACTGGAATGACTTATAAAGACTTGAGTTCTTAGACTTGGTTTACAAGACATTAGCATGATTCTCAGAATATCATTCCTTGAAGACATCTTAGATTAGCATTACACATTTCAACGTAACTTAGGGACATGAAGACATAACTTAAGAATTTGAGATTTGAAGTTGTTTAGCTTGGGAACTCATAAGCATCACTCTAAGTGCTGCCTTAGAGGAAAATGAGGACTTATAGCCATAATTCGAACAACATTAAGATAACTTACATAGCCTTGGCAACTAACTAAGAAGCATGAGAAAGCCTAATGTCATCATAAGCATCTTCGAAGTTTTGAGAATTAACCTTTTTACGACCTGGAAGATAATCCAATACTTAGGATAACATAACATAATCGATTAGGGGCACAATGGAGAGCTTCTCTTTAACTTGAGTTACTATTTTACAGACGTTCAACTCTAATTATTTTGTGGATGGTTAAAACTTTACTGGCTATTCATCAATTTAACACATATTGAACATAAAAAACTTAATTCATGACGCTTTTGCTAAACGTCTTTAGAATAGGGTTAATTTTGCTAGCGGTTGCCTAACTTGTTCACAGTCATAACCCGTATCGTCCAATTTAACAACCTTTAGCTCTATTTTCCTTATTCATCTTAAGTTATTTTCGAAGCATGATTCACTATACACTCAAGTCTTTGCTCTCATGTTCACGATTCCATCAATTCTTATACGCACTTACCTCTTTACCTAATTGACAACTTTATCTAATAAACCTTGTCTTTCTTATATTTTAACGTTGTTCAAAGGTTCTAGAAAGCAATTACGGGAAGAGAGCATATTACTCACATAATACCTAAATGTTCTAATATTTACTATTATCTTCCCTTATTATAACGTCACAAAAAGATGAACAACTTCGCCATGCTTTCCTTGTTAACATCTATCGACTTAGCTTATTTGTTATGCGCCGCTTGCTTCGCTTTAAGGAGGGGAAACCTAAAATATCATTTTTACCATAAGTACTTTAATACATAAACATATAGGAGGGATTAACCCTATTATGAAAATGTCATTTCAATAAGCTCAGTTACCCTCAATCGGCTTAGCGTCATCTTCTTAGCTTAAGTTCAATCACACGTCGTCTTAGCATTTCTTGCCAATTTCACTTTATGACCAGATATTGACATATATTCAAAATCACATGTACAATATACTACAAAGGACCAGCTCACGGTGCCCACGTTAAGGGGACTTCAGACTCGATTTACAACTACGACATCAATCGTATAAAAATAACGTCTTTTGCTTCACATTTTTTCACTTCAAACATTCTTAACGATTCAAGATTTATGCCATGTACATTCAACCCTTTGGAGATAATTATACATTCCTCAATATGATTTTAAAATCATAGGAATATTGATCCTTTCAATGACTTAGTTTCATGCTTGAAAACAAGGAAAGGGACGCCTTTACATACCTTGGCACGTTGACTCTCCGAAAACCTTCCTTTCAAGCTTACACCTTAAGGATCCTTCCAAGTATAGTTTACAACCACAACAAACAGAAACTTCTCTTCACCAAATTTCTGGCAAAATTGGGCAGAAACATGCCACAAGAACGCACAAAGAAACAACAACACAATGCTACAATATTCTCCAAGTTTTAACCTTACAAACTCATAGAAATCAAAAAGGGAATTACTTACCCTTTCTTGGAGATGTTATTAGCTAAAGTAGGAGTAGACTCCTACTCTTTCCTCTGCCTAGAACCAGCTAAAAATACAGCAACACCACAATCAACAATAAGACAACAACAAGCCATGACTTTCTTCCAAGGTTCTCTTCTAGAAGCCCCAAGGTGAAAAGAGTGAAGTTTCTTACTAGGGATATCTTTTCACCATGTGATAGGTCTCTTAATTCTCTAAATTCTGAAAAAAAATCAAGCAAAACGGAGTAGAAATGAGCTTTATAACTAGAAATTACTTCATATAGATGGGTTGGGCGGTGCCCGCATGTGATGTGCTCTAGCGCGTGTGCGTGCCTGCTCCCCGCTTGTCTCGGCGCCCGTACGCCACGTCGTTTTCCCTGATGATTGTGCTTTCTTCAAACGAGCATAACTTTTTACTTTGAACTCCGTTGATTAGCAATTTTTTTGGTGTAAACTAGATTCAAATACCTTTCATTTTTAGGTTATATGACATATAAATCATTATATATTTGGAGAAATGGCCATTTAAAGTTGACCCTTACTTGCAAACTTCACATACTCTTCGCTTTTCCCTTTTTACATATTTCCCTCATCACCTCCGGCTAACATCCAACCCATAATTCCCATAATACAACATATATCAAATAATTATCAAAAAAAATTTTGGGGTGTAATATTTACGGGGTGACCTAGGCGCTAATTTAAAGGTCATACTAGTACAATGGTAGTTCATAAGCGAACAGCAAAGTCATAGGCGACTATCTATATGGTTCCCTCACCCAGAATGAGTACAGGACTGGTACTAACTACATATAATTCTAAGCAGTCAGCCACCATATCCTACAGGCAGCTACTACAATTTTTAACCTGAAGATAATGTTGTGAGGAGAAGGTTCTAATCCCCTAAGGATCAACCTGGTCTGTCTAGATAGCATATAGCTCCTGTGAACAATTTGTAGCCCCGTAGGAAAGTATATCTAGACTTTAGCCCTTCTAGCCAACTTGTACATAGGCATCTATGTGAGTAGAAAAAGGTGTTAGCCCTACGTCTAACCTCTTATAAGTTCCCTACTTAGGGTATCATATGGTCTATCCAATTAAAACAGCAAGGGTGGTTTCCTGCGCGGCCTATATGGCGAGCTGTAAGTCAGGTGAGGCCATACAACCACTAGCAATAGGTAATTCACCTAGCAAGTTACCACCCCGTTCATTAGGCAACCCTGGTTCCACTGACTCACGTGTAAGGCCACTCTATCAAGATTCTGATCCTGTTGGCATTAAGTATGCTAATGACCTATAGGCAAGCTTCACGTTATATATAGACGTCAACAGAAAGTTATATAGCCAAGCTGCACCCTATGTTGCCCAACCTAACAAAGTACACTCAATAGCTAACTGCAAGCTTCTAAGGCCTTGGTATGACATCAAGACATCAGTAATTCCTTTAGACGGTAAATATGTGAATAGGAAAATCTCTATGACACTCCTAGCGATAGTCAAACTGAATATACTCTATCCCGACAAGGAATACAATGTTACAACCTCAATTAGTCTTATAGCAGCAACCACAACATATATAATAATAAGTTACTACAAAGGTACAAGTCATCTCAACTATATGACGAGAATACTTGTCGAAAGAAATTAGCCTTAACATACCTCAATTGCCGAATTCTACTCAATCAATCCTACTTCGATCAAGAACTCGTAATCCCTCCGTATTCTAGCTTTTACGTCAAGGGAGTACGGCCTTTATAGTTCAAGAATTAGGCCAGTAGCCATAACCCACAAAACATAACAACCACGTGTCAAACCGAATGAAACCTTATGAATTCTTATTAATTATAAAGGTAGAAATACTTACTTAACACTTGTAGACACGTTAGACTTAAATAAGAATGATTTCTTTGGCTTCTACTCAATAGGGCTCCAGAAACCTGAGTCTATTTAAAAGATTCAACTCCGTAGATATGTTCTTCCTAGGCCTAGAAATCATTACACAAGAAAAATTTACAATCAAACTTGATTTGATAGCGTAATTTGACTTAAATTTGAAGAAAACCTTGGCATAGCAGTCGCTCAAGTCGTAACTTTCAATTGGGAAATATTTAAAAATTAGACCTCAACTCCCAACTTTTTATAGTGGGAGGCCGCAGTAGGGGGTCAACGGTACGCCCCCCATCGCACCGAGGTGGAGCTGTGACGCGTTGCCCCTTGCGCCAACCTTCTTGTGTGTCGTACCGCTCTGTGTGCCGGGCTGCCTGCACGCCACGCCGCTCCATGCGCCAGCACGCGCGTGGCTCCCTGTCAACCTGCTGGCGCTTGACATCCGAGGCTAATTCTTTTTGGGTAACTTTAATTCCTTAATATTTCACTTTCGGGAAAGATAAGAACAGGAATTCAGCCCAAGGAATTTATATTATCACTAAGCCCATCGGCACTCACTCATGGGGTGTTTTATCCTTCCCCCTTAGGCATATCCGTCCTCAAATATAATTTAACCTCAAGATACTTAACTCTTAATCTTTGCCCAAAAATTTCGGCAGAGTCTCCCCTGTAATATGGACTATCTAAAAACCAGAAATGCATAGAACTCCAACATAAGTGCCTCAAAGGACACTTCAAAAACTGAATAATGTAGTTCTACAACATATAGGTGAGTAACTAACAATAATAGCAACAAAAGCAACAATACCCTATCCAAGAACTAGCTCGCAACTGTAACTGTCCAAGTGATCTTGGGCATAATTGCATGCCCAAGTGCTACTTCATAACTCAATTTAGTCTTGTTTATCTACTTATTTATATACATTTTCATGTGATTTTATGTAAATGTGAATATATACTAACCAACATGATTAGTTCCTATTTTTGAAGGTAAATAATGCATTTGAGGACTTAATCTATGATTTGGTGAAGTGGAGGAATGATATCGGGAGCGATACACCAAAGTTGGAACAAAATGAGGGATCACTGAAGGGTGTCGCGATGGACACCGTGTCACAGAGCCATCGCGGCAGTGTTCTGCCTCTAGGATTTAAATTGGGCGATTTTCAGAGGGCTTCCGTGATACCTGCGTGTCACGGAGGTAGTGCTCCATGATAGACTCCGTGTCACGGAGGCAGTGCTCCGCGATACACTCCGTGTCACGGAGGCAGCGCTCTGCTCCGTGACACGGAGCCACTCCACTTCAGGCCAAATAGTCGTTTTTTCGCATTTACTATAAATAGGTCCCTTAGCTCCTAAAAATAGGAGGTCACAATGTTATTCTGAAAAACCACCTAGTGGTGAAGGGAGAAGTGGGAGAACTCACCTAGGGTTCATAAATTTCATCTTCTCTTCTACCAATTCTTGTAAGTATGTTACTTTAATAATGTTTTCTTGTAATTTTACGAACATGAGTGGCTAGACCCCTTCCTCTAGGCTTGAAGCCATGAGTTATGATTGTGTTTTTATGAATTTGTTTTGGAATTAAGTTATTGATTGTTGTTTTGTCTTGCATTCTTAATTATGGTTGTTTTTATGATTGATCACCATGAAAACACACGCGTTAAGCTTAGGTACATGCTTGAGAAAGATAACCTAGGAAAGAACAAGAGAATGTAGGGAGCAAGATTGTATCTCACGATATAATTTGTGGTTAGGATAGGAATATACCTAATACTTTGCTTGGTTGATAAAATGGGAAGATAGAAAGACACCAACTTAGAATTATCACATCACCACTCGTAGAAGTAGTTGTGAAGCTAAGTTCGGTTAAATGATTAGAGGTACGAAAGTCCCTAATAAAGAGCATAAACCCCGTAAACCACATCCATGTAAATGAATTACCCACGAACTAGAATGTTACAACCCCGCTCAACGATATAGTTGTGAGTCTAGTTTGTCGTGTTTAGAGGCTCGAAAGACAATGAACATGCAATTGTAATTATGTGAGACAACAATTGATAGTTTCATACTTAAACCATTGCAAATCGTAGTATCGCATGATTATCCGGATTTAACTCTAGTTGCTCCTTGAATGAATTCAGAGTATTTCGTTGACCACATCTAGACTTAATTAAATTTCTTGAAAAAGTATATAATCAACACTTGCAGCATTTAATATCATACTTGAACTTGATAGTTAGTTGAATTGGTCCAGTCCCTGTGGGTTCGACATCCGGCTCTTAAAAAGGGCCACTATATTACTTGTACGACCCGTACACTTGCGGGCACATCACCAAGTCTGTTACCATCATCATAGGGCCTGGGACAACTGAGGATATCTAGACCTCATGTTGTACTCAGCTTTCAAAGTCATCTCTTTTACATTTCTGCTCCTCCATAAGACTTTAATAGAGGCTACATATTTGGTCCTCAGTCTGCGAACTTGCTGATCTAATATACCTATTGGAGTCTAGGGTCTCCTACGCACTTATGTAGCATCGATACATAAAAGACTAGATGAATAAATTCTAGCCTCGAAGGCAATTCTAACACGTAGGCCACTTGGCCTATCTTTTAGTGGATCCGATATGCACCCAAATGAATCTAGGGCTAAGCTTGCCCTTATTGAAAAATCTTAATGCCCTTCATTGGAGAAATTTTCAAGAATACCCATTCATCGACATTAAACTCTAAGTTCCCACGACGTACAATGAAATAGGACTTCCGACTACTCTGGGCTATCCGTAAACACTCTCTAGTGAGTTTAACTTTCTCTTTTGATTGGTGTATCATGTTAGGTTTGATAAACCCTGACTCACCTACTTCAAACTATCCTATGGGCGACCTTCATTTTCGCCCATATAAAGCCTCATAAGGCTCCATCTTGATGGTAAAGTTGTAACTGTAATTATATGCAAGCTCAATAAGAGGTAGATGATCATCTCAACTTCCATGAAGTCTAGCACACACGCCCGTAACATATCTTTGAGCTTCTGAAATATGCACTCATTGTTGCCATCTGTCCGGGAATGAGAAGTTGTACTCAAGTTAATCTACATCCCGAATCCTTTTTGACATGACTTCTAGAGTCTAGATGAGAAATTGCCCCTCTGTTAGAGATGAGAGATACTAGGACACCATGCAGTCAGACTATCTCTTTAATGCATAACTCAACATAATCTTCAACTGAGAACATAGTCTTGACCGACAAGAAATGGGTTGAGTTCATCAGCTTGTCAACAATGAGCCAAGTAGAGTCAAATTTACACCTGGTACGAGGTAAACCTGTAACAAAATTCATATTTATTTCTTCCCATTTCCACATAGGCACGACTATCTCCTAAGTTAGCCCGCAAGGTTTCTGATGTTCAACGTTTTGCTTCCAATTGGGACATTGCGCTACCAACTCGACTATATCTTTCTTCATCCCTTCTACTATAATATTTTAGTGAAGCTCTACCATATCTGGAGCATAGAGTCATCCCCTGGACTTCAATATTTCTTCTCCTGTTATTTCAAAAGCCAAAAACTCTTCATGTTGAGCCTTGCCTCTGGGCTATACTAGGCTAGAGTCTTCATACTGTCGCTCCTTCATCTCTATAACTAGAGGTGGTGTTGCAGTATTCTAGGTCACAACTGCACTACCATCTGATTCCATCAGTTGGAATCCTAAACTAGTCTGTTGGTGCAACCCTCAAGCTGATTCTCACTTTTCCGGCCCCAAGTATGATAAGTTGCTCATGGATCTGTGGCTAAGGGCATCGGCTACAATGTTAACCTTTCCTGGATGATAGAAGATATTTGCTCTGTATTACTTTAGCAATTCAAACCAACGACGTCATGCAAGTTCACCTCTTTCCTCTTATGATATACTAGAGGCTCTTGTGATTAGTATTGATGTCTACATGTACACCATATAAATAATGCCTCCATATCTCCAGTGCATGAACAACTCTAGTTAATTCTAAATCATGGGCGAGGTAATTCTTCTCGGGCTCCCTCTACCTTCTTCATGCCAACCTGATGCTCATATCTCAACATTTAGCGACGATTCCAAGTTCTACCAGCCTAGGTGTGATTCTGATCTCTTCCAGAACTAAATTCTCATGTATTTCCCTTACTTTTACAGGCTGAAGTTTGGTGTTCGTGCCCCATGTACCATACTAGCAAGAATACTACTAGCCAAGTCTACTAACCTATATCATCCTGATCCGCACTCGGGCCGGTTCCCATCATATAACCTCTCTATCCTTTAACATAACAAACTGGGGGGCCATAGTATTTATTCTCTAGGTATTCCCTATTGTCATCAACACACTGCAGTGGGATCAGTCTATTTCTTACCTGAACTTTACTATTGCTGGGAGTCTATTGCTTATGGACCCTCACATGTACTTGGCTGCTCCTAACAATCTTACCTGCTATCTTGACATTACCGTAGTAAGGCCTACGTGGCCTATTTAAGTACTACAATTCTTTACCACTTTCATAACATCCCCAGGAATCAATGATTCTAGCCCTCCTCTGTTATTTACTCTTGATAACATACCATCAACACTTACGCTTTCTTCTATACTGAGAAAAGGCTAAGAGGTAGGAAATAACCATATTATTCTGTATTAGGCTTAAAGTATGAAACTCCACTAATCCTAAAGGGTTGGAAGTAAGAATCTCACAATTTCACAACCTTTCATACCTTTCAGGTAATCCAACATTAGCTGTTGAACCTATCAAATATTGGGTAGCTACTATGTAAGACAACATATATATTACATTCCTATCATCCCGATCTGAGGGTGTAGGAAGAATCGGGAGTGGTGTTGGCATATCTGTTACCCTATAAGGTTCCTGGTGTCTTGGAGAATGCTGGGCAGATCGAGAAGATGTCTCCCTTTTGCCTTATGCTGTGATGTCCCCAACTGTGGCACCCTACTAGTACCCTCTCCTGCTGCTGTATCTAACTCACGACTGGCTATAAACTATCTCATATCAAACATTACTCTAGATATACCTAAACATATAAGCTTAGGGACTCAACCCTATACAACTCAGCTCTATAGCACGATCTTGAGAAAAAGGAGGGGTAACTATATTATCATGCCTCGTAGCTCCCTGCTTATAAAATGTGGTGCACAACACATTTATAAACAAGACTCTTCTAGACACGGCTTGTAGACTCCGTAGGATACAACGTTGCTTTAATACCAAGTTTGTCACGCCCCACCTTAGAAGGCGCAACTAGCATCGGATGCCATACTGGACTCGAAGCAAACCTGGCCGGACACATACACCTCTAGTGCAAGCCAACAATATATAATCAAGAAAACAATCAGCTATATCTCAGCTCAAAACATAGCTTTAGGCTGACAAGGCCGCATTATAAACCTGCAGAGAAACAGCTAACCCAACTGTTGCAATAATATATCATCCTAAGCAAGCCGATAAGACCACCATGCTGCTAACAGATAACATATGTAGGCCCCACGCAGCCAACATGCATATCAAAACACACATAGGCCCGCACACAGCCACAATGCACAACTAACTACGAACTATCGTCTGCAAGCCTCTACGAGTGAGATATTGGTTTGGGATAGGGCCCCTACCCACCCAAAATAATATATTGAAAGATAGGAAAATCTCTAATATCTAGCACCTCCATAGGAAAGGAGCTGGCCAATCTACCAACTCTAAATAGCTACTAAAGAGGTCTTGAAACCTATCTGTTTGAACCTGTAGGCATGTATGCAGTGCTCCATGTGTGGGCATCAGTACAATATGTACCGAATATGTAAGGCAAAAAAATAATAACTAAATAAAAGCTGATAAGGAATTGAAAGTAATCAATCATAAGGGCCCGAAGTTAACCTAAATTATTTCACAATCATAACTATATCCAGCTAGAAAATATACAAACAAGAACCTAACCTAGCCCCTATAAGCCTGGAAGATACAAGTAGCACAGAAGTAACCTACCTGGGACCCCATAAGCCTGACAAGTGCAAAAAATATATAAACTCCACAGATCTGTATCACTACAGATTTGTAGGTAAATTGTAACTAAGGTAGCACCAATTTCTGGAACTATAATCGAGTCTTCTGGGCTCCTGCGACCATGTATGAGCCATCTGGGCTCCTGTAACTGTATATGAGCCTTTTGGTCTCCTGTAACTGCACCTTGAGCACACAGGGCTCTATTGAGGGTTAGTGATGGCAACTCAGGCATAGGGGAAGCTGGTAAGGGCACCAGAATTCAAATGACTCTGCAGGTCTTAGTATAGTCGCTCACGACTTCATATTGCTCTGCGGCATAATACGGCCCCATAGGCACCTTATGATGATATCTCGCTCCTTGAGCAGCCTGTATAGCAGCTAACCGGCCTAACTTATATATTACACATCGCTCAGTAGCCTCTGAAGCCTAACACAACCACTAATCGCCCCTAAAACATTCTATGTAGCAGCCAACATGCATATTCCATGTGCCCAAAGCTGACTAGCTAGTCATGATAGCAATTATAAAATCAGTCAGCTTAGAAAGAAAAGGGAGAAGTTCGAGGTGACCTAGGCAATAATATGAAGGTCACACTAGTACAATGGTAGTTCATAAGCGATCAACAAGGTCATAGGCGACCATCTGTATGGTTCCCTAGCCCAGAATGACTACAGGGCTGCTGCTAATTGGGTATGATTCTAAGCAGTCAGCTACCATATCCTATAGGTAGCTACTACAATTCTTAACCTAAAGGTAATATTGTGATGCTAAGGTTCTAGTCCCCTAGGCATCAACCTGGTCTGTCCAGATAGCATATAGCTCCTCTGAGCAATCTGTAGCCCCCTAGGCAGGTATATCTGGACTTTAGCCCTTCTAGGAAACCTGTAGGTGGCCTTTTCTGCGAGTAGCCAAAGGTGTTGGCACTATGTGTAATCGCTAATAAGGTCCCTACATAGGGTATGATATGGTCTATCCAATCACAATAGTTAGGGTGGTTTCCTGGGCAACCTATATGGCAAGTTGTAAGTCATGTGTGGCCATAAGGTCATTAGCAATAGGAAATTCACCTAGAAGGCTACCACCCCATTCATTAGGAAACCCTAGTTCCATTGAATCAAAAGTAAGGCCACTCTATCACGATTCTAATCCCGTAGGTGTTAAGATACGGCAATGACCTATAGGCGAGCTTCACGGTTTATATAGGCGTCAAACAGAAAGTTATATCTCCAAGCTACGCCCTATGCTGCCCAACCTAATAAACTATGCTCAATAGTTGACTACAAGCTTCTAAGTTCTTGGTATGATAGCAAGACATAAGTAATCCCTCTAGACGGTAAATAAGTGAACAGGGAAATCTTTATGATGCTCTTAGCAATAGTCAAACTGAATATACTCTTTCCCAACAGGGGATACTATGTTACAACCTCAATTCATCTCGTACCAGTAACCAAAACACATATAATCCTAAGCTACTATAGAGTTACAAGTCATATCAACTACACAACGAGAATACTTGTCGAAAGAAATTAGCATTAACATATCTCAATAGCCAAATTCTGCACAACCAATCCTTCTTCGATCAAGAACTCGTAATCCCTTTGTATTATAGCTTTTACTTCAAGGGAATAGGGCCTTTAGAGTTCAAGAATTAGTCTAGCAACCATAACCCACAAAACATAACAACCACGTGTCAAATCGAATACAATTCTGTGAAACCTTATGAATTCTTATAAATTAGAAAGGTAGAAAACTTACTTAACACTTGTTGAAACATTATACTTAAATAGGAATGATTTCTATGGATTCTACTCCATAGAGCTTTGGCAATATGAGTCGATTTCAAAGATTCAACTCCATATATATGTTCTTCCTAGGCCTAGAAATCATTACCGAAGAAGAATTTGCAATCAAACGTGATTTGATAGTGGAATTTGACTTAAATTTGAAGAAAGCCTTGTGATAGTAGTCTCTCAAGTCATAAATTTCAATTAGGAAATATTTAAAATGAAACCTCAACTCCTAACTTAAAATATATATAGTGGGAGGCGGCGATAGGGGGGTCCACGGCGTGCTCATCGCGCTGAGGTAGAGGTGCGACGTGTCGCCCCTTGCGCTAACCTTCCTGTGCACCACTTTGCTTCATGTGCCGGGCTGCCTACGTGTAGTGCCGCTCCATGTACCAACACGTGCCGACTTTCTTTCACTCAACATCCAAGGAAAATTCTTTTCGGGAATCTTTAATTCCTTACTATTTCACTTCCAGGAAAGATAAGAATAGGAATTTATCCTGAGGAATTTGTATTCTCACTAAGCCTATCAGCACTCATTCATGGGGCATTTCACCTATGCTTTGCCAGGGCGAAGGATAAGTAAGGTGTGATATCACGGTGTGCCCTTGGGTGGGGAAATGCTCTCTTGAGAGGTCCCAAAATGTATACCTACATTGGCGCGTAGTTTATGAGACTAGGGAACCTTGAAACCCCAGCCTACTTGATACTGGACACTACTCCCAAAACATGTATAATTCTTATATAATCATATTCTAAAAACATAGCTTGAAACTAAACTTTGGTGAGTATTGACTCCAAAATATATATCTATCAACTGATCTTGTCAGCCTTGACTAAATCATGAAACATACTTAACTTCTATTGGCTTGCCCAAATCTTCAAATAATGCATACTTGAAATAGACTTCATAAGGAAAATCATGGATTCCTACATAGGTAATTTGTAACCATTCATTCATGCAAGATATCTCATCATACTTGAAATCATAAATCATAAACGTCACTTTTCATAAAACTTGCTTAATAGGGCAAAATCAAAATAGGAATAAAATCTGCCTATAGATCATCAAACATACTATGAAACATAAAGGGGATTGACCGATAAACAATTTATAAAGAATTTCATAAAATTGGGTTAATACCCCATAAGATCATGAACTTGATCTAGGACTTGAATTCATAGAATTGAGGAGAATTTTGAGCATGAGAGTAAAAGAAACTCTCATTCATAGCCCTATATAACCGGGTTAGCTGAATCTATGAAGGATTTAAGTTTTATGTTCAATAGAAAACCTCTAAACTTTCATGTATGCGAATTGAATTAATTAGAATAGGTTAAACTCCCTTAATATACTTCTTTAAAGGCTTAAAACAATGTAGTTTAGAATTTAGGAGCATAGGAATTATGAAAACACCCTTACTAATTTCGCAGAAAATTACTCACTGCTTGAAGTAACGACTCACAGCACGAGCCATACCTCAATACCATGACTTGTGGTTGGCTCTCATTGTTGCTATTGTTTCACCCTAACTTTTGAGGTCTCCAACAAATCAAACAATTACTTGTACCTTCCAACGATGAGTAATTGGACCCATCTGTGGTCACTGCTTCAAACCTTCATTGCACCCTCTCACGGATTCTAACCACGACTCAATGTTCCTTACAATGAGTCATATCACGAATCATAAAATCCATCCTAACAACACAAACCTAAATGATGACTCCAATCCACGACTCGTACAATGAGTCGTCTTGTTTTCCCTTTTTCCTACTGGTCACATTTCCAATCCCAAGTCTAGTCTTACAAACTTTTGGGGTATTACATTCTATGCCTATTTACCATGGTGTTTCCTATATTTTACCTTGTTTTGAGTTCATAATCCTTAGGAAATGCATAAATTTATGTGTATGTGTGTTTTTTTATATAGCAAATGATTTGAGATATTTTTAGTAGCAAACCAAGGAAAAAGGACCCAAATTAGCCCAAGGTGTGTAGATTTGAGAGCGTGAGAAAAAGGACCTAGGGCAATGACTGGCGGCGGGCGCCAGGTCCCAAACATAAAAGAATTGTTCACCAAAGCTGGGGCTATGGCTGGCACTAGGCTCCAGACACAAAACACCAAAAGATAGTTCACTCAACTCCTTGGTAAGATGGATGGCGTGGAGACCCGAAAGCATCCTAGACTTAAAGAAATTTCCCAAAATTCTGGTGTTATAGATGGGGCTGGACGCTAGAGAGGTTATAGAGCTAAGGAATTTGACTAACACTCAGGGGCTATGAGTGACGTGGGACACTCGAATGATCCATAAGTGTTGAGTTTCAGCTAACTCCTTGGTGCTATAGATGGGGCTAGGCGCCTGGAGCTAAACTTTAGAGGAAACTTGAGCCCAACTCGAGGCTATGGAAGGGACGGCGCGCCAGACCCATTTTAGGATGAAATTTGCTGATTTTAAAGATAATTACTTAAGGGTAGAAGTGTCATTTGAAGGCTCAACTATATATATAGCGTCTAGGTCATTTATTAGCAAGTTGGGGATTACTTTTACATTACGTATCTCATTTGTTGAGGGTTGTAACACATCTTGGAAGAAGAGACAAGTTTTTACTTAGGTTTCTTCTTTTGTTTATCGTTTTAATTTGAATGATGATGATTAAGTGTTTTCCACTTGTCTATGAGTGGCTAAACTCAAACTCTAGGGTTTTGGCCATGGTGGATGGTTGAAGTTTGAGAGAATGATTTATGCTAGTTTTGATTCTTCTTTAATGGTCATTTATATTTACTTGTTATAATTTCTTATTTAATAGACTAATCACTTTGTAAGTAAATCTGTTGGCTTTCAGTTGAACTTGGGTAAGGGAACCGAAAAGGTTAAAGGTAAATATAACAGGCGTTCGAAGACCCTTGAACCCATCGGTGAGAAGATAGAAGTTGTTGTTGAGGATACAGATATACGCTTCAACCTTTTTTAGTTGAAATAAAAGTAGGCATAACCGTCATTTCATGTATTTCCTGTGACCATATGGATATATGCATTAGGGTTCATGAAATAGTTCTTGAATGCTTGGGAGAGTAGCAAGGAATGGGATAGTAACTTGCAACTAGAAACCATAGAAGAATCATTATAGCATAATCATGTCTTGGAAACTCAACTTGAAGAAAAAGTGCCATTTCCCTAGATTTTCATCATCATCTGAAGTAAAACCAAGTTTGCAACAGCTTTAGTTAGTTTTATATTTAAAGTTTTTAGTAATCTAATTATCTAAATCATTCCCCATTTCAACTGTTTGATAGAATAATGAAATAAAGAAGTAATCTTAAATAATTTAGCTGACAAGTCTCTGAGGGATCGATAATTGGGACTTCCAACCCTATATTACTTGACGACCACGTGCAATTGCGTGCGCTTGGGCGACATCAAGTTTTGGCACCGCTGCCGGGGCCTTGAATATTGTTTGATCAATTGTAGGTTAGGATTTTGTTCCACTATTTTGTATTTTACATTTGTTTGTTATTTTTCTTTGTGAAGTTTACAAGGTTGTGTGCTCAGTATATGCCAAGTACAAGAAGTCAAGAATCACTTTTGGCTTCTTTTGATCCTGAAATTGAGAGAACCTTTCTAAGGTTAATCATGGACAATAACAAGCAGATATAGGGCAACAATCAGGAGAGGGTTCCAATGTTGAATTTTCTAGGACAAACTTGGAGAACACTTCTAAAGCAATCTACAAGCTGGCCATCACTAGAAACTTTCCGTTGAAGAAAGGGACCATGTGGTTTGTCCAAAACAGTTGCCAATATCAGGGTAAGCCGCATGAGGACCCCTAAAGGTATCTGATGACATTCGTGGAGCTGAGTGAGAATTTACACTACCAGAACGTGTCAGATGAATATCTTAAACTGAAATTATTTCTATTCTCACTGATTGGTGAAGCCAAAGAATGTCTTCAAAATGAGCTAGTAGGTTCCATCACCACGCGGGAGCTTCTTTCCAACAAATTCATCAACATATTTTTCTCTTCAAGGAGAACTAAGGAGTTGAGAGGGAAGATCTCCAGGTTTGTACAGAAAGATGGTGAAACCTTAGCTCAGGCATGGGAACATTACAAGGGCTATTTGAGAGATTGTCCACACCACAAGAAGCCCAAGGAGATAGTTGGGCTTAACTTTATAGAGGGTCTGAAGCCTGAGTCAATGTTCTTACTTGATGTTACTGCACAGGGACAAATCTTGTCTAAGAGATATGATGAAATAGAGGCTCTTTTGAACCTCATATCACTAGGGAGTAAGGATTATCAAGACTTAGGTGGAGGATTCATAGAAGCTAAGGTGCCAGGGAAGCTCGAGGTAGATGGTTTTGTAGCAATTAGAGCAGACATTAGCTAGCTAGTGAATATGATTAGCAAGCTTGTGACCACATCAGTAGGAAGCCAAGTACAGCAGGTACATCAGGTTCAGACTCCACTAACATCATGTGAAACATATGGAGAAGGCCATGCATATTCAGGTTGTCCACTAAACAATGAATTTGTATATTTGTGGGACAACAAGGTCGTGGTGGAGGTTTTTCTGGTAATAGCTATAACCAGGGTTACTGGAATGCAGCCAATCCCTCATGGGGAGGGAATCAGAACTTCCAAAGGCCCAAAATAATTATCCAAGGCCTCAATGCCAGCAACCAGGCAGTTCTCTTAAGATAATGAAGCAGTGGATGGTTCAGCAAACTCAGGTGGTTAATGAGATGCAGATGTCCATCCATGAGCTTGAGAGACAAATAGGGCAATTGGCCCTGCATCAGACTAACAAACCGTAAGGGGCACTTTCAAGTAACACTGAGAAGAACCCTAAGGAAAATATGAGGGCAATCTCTTTATATAGTGATAAAGAGTTAGGTGAAGTGATCCCTAGAGAAAAGAAAGTTGATGATGAGTAGGTTGTGAAGTCCAAGAGTGAGGTCGATGATTCAAGCAACTCAGAACCATAAGTTGTAGTAGTCAGACCACCCCCTCTATTTCCACAAAGATTTAAGAAGTAGAAGGAGGACTCAGCCTACTAGAAATTTCTTAATGTGTTGAAATAGGTATATGTTAACTTACCATTGGTGGAGCTTTTGCAGGAAGTTCCAAAGTATGCCAAGTACCTAAAGAACATTGTGGCCAATAAGAGGAGGTTAAAAGAGTTTGAAACTGTGGCTCTCATGGAAGAGTGAAATTTTTGAGTTTAAAATAAAATTTCTAAAAAGCTGAATGACACTGGGAGCTTCACCCTTATAGTTGTGATTATAAATAAGGAAGTAGATTATGCATTATGTGACTTGGGTGCAAGCATTAATCTAATGCCAGCATCCCTGTTTAGAACTTTGGGTTTAGGTGGACCACGTCCTACCACATGACTTTGCAGCTTGTAGACCAATCTCTTGTTTATCCTGATGGAATAATAGAGGACGTCTTGATAAAGGTAGGACCTTTCATCCTTTCGGTGGACTTCATAATCCTAGATAATAATGTAAATATAGCAGTCCCAGTACAAGTCCATTGCTCCAGATCCATCATCGACCAGCACTCCATCCAGGTCCAGGGGAGACTAGAGGAGTAGGGCTACAGGCTCGAGGGATCGTGGTAGCATGTAGGTGGAGCGCACTTTTCCAATTTATGCGAAGTGCGACAAGAATCACCCCGTAAGGTGCCTGGTTAGTGCAGATGCTTGTTTCGGGTGTGGAAAACCCAGACACAGGATAAAAGATTTCCCTACAGCCAGTTCTACCACTCTAGCAGCATGACCCCCTCAGCAGGGTGCCTCCATTAGTTCAGCAGGTGGTCAGCGCCAAAACAGGTTTTATGCCCTAGTGCCTTACCAGGAGCAGGAGTCTTAGCCAGATGTGGTCACGGGTATGTTGAAATCTTCCATATTGATGCTTATTATTTTTTAGATTCAGGAGCTACTTTGTCTTTTGTGAACCCTTACATTGCTAGTAGTTTTGGAGTTAGTCCTGATGTTCTGTCAGAATCATTCTCCGTATCTACTCCAGTAGGTGAATCAGTGGTAGCTAAACGGGTATATAGAGGGTGTCCCATCACTGTTTTGCATAAGGTTACCTCCGCATATTTGGTAGAGCTGGCCATGAATGACTTTGATATCATCTTAGGTATGTATTGGTTGTTTGCATGTTATGCTTCGATTAATTGTAGGAACCGTGCGGTGGAATTCCAATTTCTGGGTGAGTCAGTTCTGGAATGGAAGGATAATTCTGCTATAACAACCAATCGATTTATTTCATATCTTAAGGCCAGGAAAATGATCTCTAAGGGTTGCATGTACCACCTAGTTAGGGTTAAGGATGTAGAGTCCGAGACCTCGACTATTCAGTCATTTCCAATGGTGTGTGAGTATCCGGAGGTTTTTTCTGATGATTTTCCAGGTGTTCCTCTAGAGAGGGAAATTGATTTCGGTATTGATCTATTTCTCGATACTCAACCCATCTCCATCCCTCCTTACAGGATGACTCCAGCCAAGCTAAAGAGTTAAAAGAACAGTTGAAGGACTTGTTGGATAAAGGTTTCATTAGACCGAGAAAGTCTCCATGGGGTGTACCGGGTCTATTTGTTTGAAAGAAAGATGGATCAGTTCGAATGTGTATTGATTATCAGCGGCTGAATAAGGTCACTGTCAAGAACAGGTACCCCTTGCCCAAGATTGGTGATTTATTTGACCAACTCCAGAGTGCCAGGTGTTTCTCAAAGATAGTTCTCAGGTCCAGGCATCACCAGCTCAGAGTTCGGGAGAGTGATATCCCAAAGACAGCCTTCAGAATTGAGTATGGCCATTATGAGTTTGTAGTTATGTTATTTGGACTAACTAATGCTCCTGCAGCCTTTATGGACCTGATGAACAGGGTGTTCAAGCCATATCTAGAAATCATATGCCGATTTGAGGAGAAGAGATTTGGAGTTTGAGGTGGACGATTGGGTATTTCTAAAGGAATCTCCCATGAAGGGAGTCATGCAGTTCAGAAAGAAAGGGAAACTAAGTCCCTGCTATATTGGTCCCTTCCGTGTTGTGAGGAGAGTTGGTAAGGTGGCGTATGAGTTGGACTTCCCCTTGGAGCTATCTTCAATTCATCCTGTGTTTCATGTGTCACTTGTGAAAAAGTGTTTGGGTGATCTAGCTTTAGTAGTCTCGGTGGACAGCGCTGGTGTAAAAGACAACCTCAAGTATGAAGAAGTACCCGTGGAAATATTAGATCGTCAAATCCGTAAGCTAAGGAACAAAAATGTACCTTTAGTTAAAGTATTATGGAGAAATCAGCATGTTGAAGGAGCTACGTGGGAAGCCGAAGCAGATATAATTGTTACACCCCGTAAGTTTCTAGCATGTAGTTGACCTATTCACATGTTGTTTGGAATTTTTAAAATGCCTTACGTTCGAGGAAAGGGCCCGGGGAAGGGCCGAACGAGTGCCAAGTTGGAATTTCGCAATAGGAGGCCAAACCGTGCTGCCCAGAGGGGCAAAGTGGCACCGAGCTGGGACCTCCGCGTTAGCCAACATGGCACGGAGCCAAAACGGCGCGTCGGCCAACGTGCCACATTGCCATGTATTTTGCTGCAAGTATATATAGGCCTCACCCTTTAACATTATGTCATTTCTCACATTTATTTCGATCAGAACAGAGGATAGGACAAAGGGAATACATAATTTTCATTCGATTATGCCGTCAAACGCCTTCCAAATTCAAATTAACTTCAGGTATCGAAGTATAAGGCTGCAGGGAGCATTTCTATGGAGTTAGTTTCATGAAATTCGCATTTCTATGGAGTTAGTTTCGTGAAATTCGCCCGGCAAATCGCCGTCCCGCCGAGCCAAAGTTGTTGGAATTGCTCCAAACTAGTGTTGAAGGAGTTAAAAGAGAAGTTGAAGGATCTTCTAGATAAGGGCATCATCAGACCTAGCGTGTCCCTGTACGGTGCACCAGTTCTCTTTATTCGAAAGAAGGATGGGTCTCTTCGTATGTGCATTAATTATTGGCAATTGAATAAGATCAAAATCAAGAACAAGTATCCCCTCCCCAAAATGGATGACTTATTTGAAAAACTTCATGGTGCTAAGTGTTTCTTAACGATAAACCTCATATCTGGATATCATCAGCTCAGAGTTAGAGTGAGTGACATTCTAAAGACAGCTTTCAAGACTCTCTATAGTCACTATGAATTCATAGTTATGTCTTTCAGACTAATGATGGCTCCTGCAACTTTCATGGATTTGATGAACAGGGTGTTCAAGTCATATTTGAATACGTCTATGATTGTCTTTATAGACGACATTCTCATATACTCTCGGAGCAAGGAGGAGCATGCCGCTCGTTTGAGGATTGTTCTACAGACTCTCAAGGATCGCCAACTATTTGCTAAATTCAGCAAGTGTGGGTTTTGGTTAGAGGTAGCATTTTTGGGTCATGTGGTGTCAAGCGAGGGTGTGAAAGTGGACTCTTAAAAGATAGAAGCAGCGAAGAATTGGTCTAGACCGGTTAATCCTTCAGAGAACAGGAGCTTCTTGGGTTTAGCTGGCTATTACAGGAGGTTTGTTGAAGGATTTTCATCCATTGCAGCACCATTGACTAAGTTGACATAGAAGAAAGTCAAATTTCTATTAGTCAGATTCCTGTGAGAAGATTTTTTAGGAGTTAAAGACTCGACTCACTTCAGCCCCAGTTTTGACTTTACCCGAGGGCATGGATGGATTCGTTCTGTACTGTCATGCCTCTGGGGTTGGTCATCATTGTGTGTTAATGCAACATGGTAAGATCATTGTGTATACCTCCAAATAGCTCAAGACTCATGAGAAGAATTATCTGATGCATGACCTAGAGTTGGTTGCGGTGGTGTTCACATTGAATATTTGGAGACACTACTTGTATGGGGTGCATGTGGATGTGTTCACGGACCACAAGAGCCTACAGTATGTGTTCATTCAAAAGGACCTAAGTTTGCGACGAAGGACGTGGTTAGAGCTTCTCAAGGATGATGCCATAAGTGTCCTTTATCATCTGGGAAAGGCCAATGTAGTAGCGAATTCCCATAGCACACTATCCATGGAGAATGTTTCTCCTGTGGAAGATGGAAGGAAAGAGTTGGTGAAGGATGTACATCGGCTTGCACAATTAGCGGTTCGCCTTCTAAACTCGACAGATGGTAGTGTCATTGTTCAGAATGGTTCAGAATCTTCTTTGGTGTCTAATGTCAATTCTAGGCAAGATGAGGATTCTATCTTGGTGAAGTTGAAAGAAGCCATTCAAAATCAAAAGGTGGAGGTCTTCTCCCAAGGGGGAGATGGTGTGCTTCGATATCAGGGTCGTTTATATGTTCCGTGTGTCAATGATTTGAGAGAAAATATATTGCATGAGGCTCATGGTTCTTGATATTCTACAAATCTAGGTGTGGCCAAGATGTACTGCGACTTACGAGAAGTATATTGGTGGAATGACATGAAGAACGACATAGCAGAGTTTTTGGCTAAGTGTCCGAACCGTCAACAAGTGAAAGTGGAACATCAAAGACCTGGACGTATGATACAAGACATCAATATCCCCACTTGGAAGTGGGAAAAGATTAATATGGACTTCATCAAAAGGTTGCCTCGCACTCGCCCACAGTATGGCTCTATCTGGATGTTGGTGGACAGGTCGACCAAAGAAGCTCAGTTTTTAACGGTCAAAACTACTGATTCAGTTGAGGAATATACAAGATTGTACATTAGGTAGGTTGTGTAGTTATAGGGGATCCCCTTGTCCATCATTTCAGATAGAGGTACTCAGTTTACCTCACAGTTTTGGAGACCGTTTCAAAAAGGACGTGGTACTTAGGTCAAGCTTAGCATAGTTTTTCACCCGTAAACCTATGGTCAAACCCGAGCAAACCATTCAGAATCTTGAGGATATGTTGGGAGCATGTGTGATTGACTTCAACGGTGGCTGGGATGATAATTTGCCTCTCATCGAGTTCGCTTACAACAACAGTTACCATTCTAGCATTCAAATGGCTCCGTTTGAGGCTCTTTGTGGGCGGAGGTGTAGATCTCCTATCTCTTGGTTTAAGGTAGGCGAAGCTACATTGATAGGGCCAGATTCAGTTCATAAGGCTATGGAGAAAGTTCATCTTATAAGAGAAAAGCTGAAAATAACTCAAAGTCGTCAAACGTCATATGCGAATGTTAGGTGGAGAGAACTTGAGTTTGAAGTTTATGATTGGGTGTTCTTGAAGGTGTCTCCTATGAAGGGGGTGATGAAGTTCGAAAAGAAAGGGATGCTTAGTCCCCGATATGTTGGGCCATAGAGGATTGTGAGACGTGTTGGCAAGGTGGCTTATGAGTTGGAGCTACCAGTGGAGTTAGCATCAGTGCATCTGGTTTTCCATGTATCATTATTGAAGAAGTGCATAGGTGACCTCGCTTTGGTTGTTCCGATGGAGAGCATAGATATGAAGGATAGCATTACCTATGAGGAGGTATCCATTGAGATCCTTGATCATTAGGTTCGAAAGTTGAGGAGCTAGGAAGTAGCTTCAGTAAAAGTCTTGTGGAGGAATCAGCTCACCGAGGGAGCTACATGGGAAGTCGTAGCAGATATGATGGCTAAATACTCGTATTTATTTCTTTCCAGCTCTATTCCAGCATGAAGTATCAGTTTCCTCTTTAACACTCTATTCAGTTTCATTTCAAGTTCATGTCTCTTAGTTCTTCTCATGTTTTAGTGTGTATGTATGATTCATGACTTCAGTTTAGTCATGTTTATCAGTTCGAAGTCAGTCACTCTATCAGTTTTCAGCTTCAAATGTTCAGTATGTGGGATTGCAATTTCTTTTTTCAGCTTTCCAGTATGTTTAACTCATGTTCGAGGACGAATGTTCCCAAGGGGGATATTATAATACCCCAAAAGTTCCTAAGACTAAACACGAGATTTGAAATGTAATCAACAGGAAAAGTTGGAGAATTCCTTTGATATGACTCAACCTGTGAGTCATAGGTTCGTAGTACGAGTTGTAGGAAGACCCATGGTTTAGAGTAGAGATTTTGGTTCCCCAGACCATGAGTCCCCATGATGAGTCGTAGTATGTGGATATGACCCATTGTCAGGAGACATAGTAAGTCCTTAGGATTAGTAGGCGATTGATTCTACAGGAGATTGTATAGTTCATAGGATTGTGTTATGTATTGTAGTAGGATTCGTGGACATATTCAGACGATTGGAGGTTTTGGATTTATGAAGTCTATCACAAGTATGTATGATTTTAAGATTTGGGCAAGCCCACACAAGTTAAGCATGTTTTCATGATTTAGCCAATGCTACTATGATCAGCTTATCATATGTTTTTGAGTTAAGAATCCCACTATAGCTTACTATATGTTTTGGAGTCAAGACTCCCCATGTTCAGATTTCATACTATGCATGTGATTATGATTTCAGCTTTGTTTAAAAACAATGGGAGCATTATGCATGTTTTTAGAAATAGTGTTTAGCACCGAGTACGCTTGGGGTTCCTAGCTTCCCTGGTCTCAAAAATATGCGCCAAAGTAGGTTAATATATATATTTGGAGCCTCTTAAGAGAGTATCCCATGCCCTCAAGTGGCCTTTAGCTTGATATCAATAACATGGTAGCATCCTTAGCCCTGACAAGGTTTTGGAAGGCTCTGCCCACTTTAGTGTGATAGTTGGGGCATCGAGTAAGCTCTATCATGATGGTGTCGGTTGTGACGAGTCTCCCATTGTTCCTGATGATTTCAGTTATGCATGCTTATGAATTATGATATTATGTTTTCAATAGGTTTGACCCAATGATTAGTTTGTAAGCCTTTACTTATGATTTAAGCTATGGAAATCCATATGACTCTACTTTCAGTGTTGGGTCATTCTATTCATATAAGATTCAGTTTATGATTATACATGTTCTCAAATATCAGCATGTAGCCCTTACACTCAGGATCTTATGACTTATGTTTATATGTATGATTTCAGTTTATACTTACTAAGCAAGTTTTACTTACCCTGCATACTTAGTACATTATAAGTACTGACCTCTTACTCTATATTGCATTATTTCATGATACAGGTGCCAGTTGATCGTGGGCAAAATAGCATGCCCAAGTGATACTTTATAACTTAGTTTTTCCTTGTTTATCTATTTATTTATATACATTCTCATGTGATTTTATGTAAATGTGAATATATACACTAACCAACATGATTAGTTCTTGTTTTTGTAGGTTTACAATGAATTTGAGGAACTAATCTATGCGTTGGTGAAGTAGAGGCATGGAATCGGAAGTAAAACGCGAACGTCGGCAAGGAGGGTGCGCGAAACAGCCCACCTTCGCGTTAGCAACGTGCCACAGTAGGCAGGCTGAGCAACAAGGGCCGTGATACGCCACCTAACGCGCTGCCAACGCGGACAGCTTCTGCTGGGCGACTGTTTTGCTTTCCAGTGTGCCTACGTGATGCCTCCGTGTCACGGAGGCATATTGGCGCGCTAACCTCCGTGAAACGGAGCTATTCCATGCTGGGCATAATTTTATACATCTCTCATTTACTATAAATAGCTCCCTTAGCTCCTAAAATCATTTTGTCATGATTTTATTCTGAAAAACCACCTAGGAGTGAAGGGAGAAGTAGGAGAACTCACCTCGAGTTCATCAATTTCATCTTCTTTTCTACCAATTCTTGTAAGTATGTTACTTTAACTATGTTTTCTTGTAATTTTACGAACATGAGTGTCTAGACCCCTTCCTCTAGGGTTGAAGCCATGAGTTATGATTGTGTTTTTACAAATTTATTTTGAAGTTAAGTTATTGATTGTTGTTTTGTCTTGCATTCTTAATTATGGTTGTTTTTATGATTGATCACCCTGAAAACACACCTGTTAAGCTTAGGTAAATGCTTGAGAAATATAACCTAGGCAAGAACAAAAGAATGTAGGGAGCAAGATTGTATCACACTATATAATTTGTGGTTAGGATAGGAATATACCTAATACCTTGCTTGGTTGATAAAATGGGAAGAAAGAAAGACACCCACTTAGCATCGTATTCCACCACTCGAAGGAGTAGTTTTGAAGCTAAGATTGGTTAAATGGTTGGAGGTACGGAAGTACCCAAATCAATGGCATAAACCCCATAAACCACATCCACGTAGTGAATTGCCCACGAACTAGAAATAACATCCTCGCTCAACAATGTAGTAGTGAGGCTAGTTTGTCGTGTTTAGAGATTCAGAATACCATGGACATGCAATTCTAATTATGTGATACGACAATTGATAGTTTCATAATTAAACCATTGCAAATCGTAGTATCGCATGATTATCCGGCTTTAACTCTGGTTGCTCCTTGAATGAATTCAGAGTATTTCGTTGACCACATCTAGACTTAATTAAATTTCTCAAAAAAGTCTATAATCAACACTTGCGGCATTTAATATCACACTTGAACTTGATAATTAGCTGAATTGGTCCAGTCCCTGTGGGTTCGACATCCGGCTCTTAAAAAGGGCCACTGTATTACTTGTACGACCCGTACACTTGCGGGCACATCAAGTTTTTGGCGCCGTTGCCGGGGACTCGGCGAAGTTCAGTGAATTTGTCTATTTTTTTGTGTGATTTTTAAATTTCCTTAAGTGTTGAGAAACTTGGTCTTAGTCTGACAATTGCAGGTGACAAGTTGTCTTGCCGAGCTGGCTAAGAATAGAGAGCTTGTGGAACCATTGCTTGAACTTGAACGTCAAATCCATTTGCGAAGGAGAGTAGCTCTTGAGCAAAAGTTGAAAAGACTTCAAGAAAAGGTACAACAACAACCACCTGAAGGACAAGCACAATTGTCATCGGAAGCAATGGCAGCCAGACCAGTTCGCGAAGTGGCAATCCCACAAGCGACTAATGTGATCTCTAGTATCCGTAAACCGGAGCCTGGAGGGAACTTTGAATTAAAGCAGAACATGGTGCAGTTGTTACATTCTAGTGGTCAATTCACTGGGATGGCACATGATGACCCGCAACAGCACTTACAGAACTTTCTTGAGATTAGTGACACGTTTGTCCCTACCGGCGTATCCACAGATTATGTCCGACTTACCCTCTTCCCATTTTCATTGTTGGGAGAGGCAAAAAAGTGGTTGAAAGCTGAGCCACCGAACTCCATAACTTCGTGGATTGATTTGGCAAAGAAGTTCCTTATCAGATTTTTTCCTTCAGGCAAGATGGCAAAGTTGAGAAGTGAAATACTAAGTTTCAAGCAGAGGCCTGATGAGAATTTATATTTGGCTTGGGAAAGATTCAAGTCATTATTGAGAGACTGTCCCCATCACCAGAAATCAAATGAAGTGCTAGCTCATACCTTTGTATAAAGTCTAGACCCACACATGAAAATTTTACTAGACTCTGCATCGGGTGGGCAAGCCTTAGAGAAGACTTATGAGGAGCTGTATACACTATTGAATAGAATTGCATAGGGAAATGCAGAGTGGCACAGCGAATCATCAAGAGGGGAAGGAAAGAGAGCAGGGTTAATATAGGTAGATAGTATGAATGCCTTGGTGGCACAGTTAGCTTCGTTCCAGCATCAGATGATGACTCAGTTCAATAAACTGAGTATGAACCAACAGCAGGGTCAGGTTAATGCAGTTCAACAAGCTCCAAGTTGGTGTAAAATTTGTGGAAATAATGGGCACAATGCAGAATCTTGTGGAGCCAATCCGGAATCAGTCAATTTTGTTGGGAATGTGCAGAGAAACAATCAGAATTTTGGAAACAATTACAACAAGAATTGGCAGAGCCACCCGAATTTTTTTTAGGGTGGAAATCAGAAGCAAAGTTATCAGCAACCTCAACAGCAACAGTATCAGCATAATAGGTAGAATGATGGCCAGTTGAGCAGCAACATAGAGGAAACGTTGCAGAAAATCATGGAGGCTGATCTTGGGCAGAATTATATGCTCAAGTGATGCTCAAATGCTCTATTTCGTCCTGTTTATCTATCGTTATGTGTGCATTCTCATGTGATTTGTAGTTAAAATGTGAATTTATACTAACCAACATTATTAATGTTGTTTTGTAGGTAAAATGTAATTTTAGGAAGCTAAGATACATGTTGGTAAAGATCGGGAATGGACTTGGAAGCGAGCAGTGGAAAAGGTCAAGGAAGAGCAGCAAAAATAAGGGCTCCGTGATGGAGCCGTGTCACGCTGCCATCACGGAGGCACTCTGCCTCGGATGATATATTTTGGAAAATTCCAGTGAAGGTCCGCGTTGCCTCCGTGACACAGAGGCAATGCCACGCGATACAAGCCGTGGCACGTTGCCTATATTTACCTGGAACATCAATTTCCAGTGAGAGTCCGCGTTTGCATTGTGGCACGGAGGGAGTGCTCTGCGATACACTCCGTGCCACGTTGCTTGTTATTGTGGGAAAAATTCTCACTAGTATAAATAGCAAACTTAGGTTTATTTAATTATTCTAACTTGGTTGAGCAAGAACGTGGGTTACAGGCAGTTGAGGGGAAGAAAATTTTAGGGTTCTTCTCTATCTCTTTCTCTTTTATCTCAATTGTTTGTATGATTTATACTCATTTGATGATGTTTAATTCACAAATGAGTGGCTAAATTCACTTCTTGCTGAGGTTAAGAACAATTGTAGTGGAATGTAATTGTTGATCAATTTAGTTTTCATCTTTTCTTCAATGGTTGTTCTATCAATTCTTGTTCTTACTGCATTAATGTTTGGCCAATATTAATGTATATCTAAAAAATCCAATTTTGATTTTGAAAAGGAAAGAAATTGGAAAGTTGTGAATTGGTAGGATATGATGTCTTCTTAGTTTGGGAAAATTGAGAATTGATTTACATTCAGAATAGAAATATATCTGAAAGTCGTATTAGTCAATTAAGGAATCAGTTTTGTATGGCTAGAACATGAAATTCTTTTATCACAGAAATGTAGGTTGAAGGTTCATGATTCTTAAGTTGGGTAGGATACGAAAGTTTCAATCCATAGGCAATAATTCTTGACTAGCAACCGAAGGAAAGATTAACTGAAGTGTATCAACAAATTACTTCCCTGCATGTTCGTTTTAGCCTCAACATGCTCATTACTATAGTTCAGACTCACTTTATCATTTTGTCTTAGATTTGTAGAAATCAGGAAACTAAACTCTCAAAATCCTATTTAAATTGTTGTCTGCATTTTTAAAGTTAGAGTTCATTAACACTTAAGTTGATTATTACCTTAGTTCAGCCCCTGTGGGATCGATACTTGGCTTACTTAAGCCATTTTACTACTTGTTCGACCACGTGCACTTGTGTGTAGTGACCAAACGCCCGAACAACTTTTTGGCACCGTTGCCGGGGACTGGCAATTGGTAAAATTGTTTTCTTAGTGTTAGTTTACAATTTCTATATAAGTGCTGACAACTTGATCTTAGCCTGTCTTTTGCAGATATTGAATTCTGTTGAACACTGGCAAGAGACAAGGAGCTGGTGGATTCATACTTAGAGCCGGAAAGACAGTTCCATCGTCAAAGAAGGGAAGCTCTAGAGAAGAAGCTGTAATTGCTCAGACAGACAATCCTTGAGCAACAGCAGAATCCACCACTTGTGAGGGTAGTGTTAGTACCCGAGGAAATGGAAGATAGGCCGGTTCGCGAAGTGGCAGTCCCACATGCTAACAATGTTACATCAAGTATTCGCAAACCTGAGCTAGGAGGGAGGTTTGAGCTTAAACAGAACATGGTGCAATTGCTGCACACCAGCGGGCAATTCACAGGCCTCCCTCATGAAGATCCACAACAACATCTCCAAAACTTTTTGGAGATAAGTGACACTTACATCCCCGTTGGAGTATCATCTGATTATGTAAGGCTTACATTATTCCCATTTTCATTATTGGGAGAAGTAAAGAGGTGGTTGAAAGCTGAGCCACCTAACTCTATCACCACTTGGGATGATCTTGCAAGAAAATTTTTGATACGGTTCTTTCCATCCGGGAAAACAGCAAGACTTAGAAGTCAAATTCTAAGTTTTAAACAAAGAGAGGGGGAGAATCTGTATCAAGCTTGGGAAAGGTTCAAATCACTGCTAAGGGATTATCCTCACCATCACCAGTCCAATGATGTGCTGGTGCATACTTTCATAGAGGGTTTGGAACCCCACACAAAAATTTTGTAGACTCAACAGCTGGGGGCAAGCATTAGAAAAGACTTATGAGGAGTTGTATACTTTGTTAAATCATATTTCGCAGGGAAATCAAGAGTGGAATGCGGACTCTTCTAGAGGAGGAACAAGGAAAGCGGTAGGAGTCTTGGAAGTGGATGGTTTTACAGCTATAGCTGCGCTGCAAAATCAACTTAACACCCACTTCAGCAATATGAGCTTGAATCAACCTCAAGCCCTAGTAAATGTAGTGCAGCAGTTTTGGTGTGAAGTATGCGGTAGTAATGAACACTCAGCTGAGGGTTGTAGTGCAAATCTAGATTCAGTGAACCTTGTGGGGAATGTACAGAGAAATAATCACCAACAGTATGGCAACAACTACAACTCGAATTGGAGAAATCTGATCTAGGGCAATTTATATGCCCAAGTGATACTCAAATGTATCATTTTACCTTGTTTATCTATCGATGTTTGTACATTCTCATGTGAATTGTAATAAAATGTGAATTTATACTAACCAACATGATTAGCATTATTTTGCAGGAAAAATATAAAGTTATGGAGCTAAGATGCATATTGGGAGAGATCGGGATTGGACTCGGAAGCTAGCAAGGGGAAAACACAAGGAAGGCACGAATTAAAGGGGCTCCGCGATGGAGCCGTTTCACGCTGCCATCGCGGATGCACTCTGCCTGAATGGTGAAATTATGCCTAATTCCAGTGAAGGTGTGCGTTGGGGCTGTGGAATGTTGGCCTAGCCCAGCGTTGCACGCCGTGCCACGTTGGGCCTTAGTACCTGGACGACCGAATTCCAGTGAGGGTCCGTGTTGGTGGCGTGTCACGGAGGCAGTGCTCCGCGATGCACTCTGTGACACGTTGCTTGTTATTCCGAGAAAAATTCCCACTAGTATAAATAGAACACTTAGGTTCATTTTTAATTATTCTGACTGGGTGGAGCAAGAACGTGGGTTACAGGCAGTTAAGGGGACAAACATCTCAGGGTTTTTCTCTATCTCCTTCTTCTTTATTTCAATTGCTTGTATGATTAACACTCATTTAACGATGTTTAATCCACAAATGAGTGGCTAAATTCCCTTCTTGCTGAGGTTAAGAACATTTGTATTGAAATGTAATTATTGATAAATTGGGTTTTCATCTTTTCTTCCATGGTTGTTCTATTGATTCTTGTTCTTACTGTATTAATGTGTGGCCAAAGTTAATGTATATCTAAAAAGTCCAGTTTCACTCGAGAGAGCAAGAAATTGGAAAGTTGTGAATTGATAGGATATGATCTTTTCTTAGTTTGGGAAAATTGAGAATTGATTTACCTTCAGGATAGAGATATACCTGAAAGTCATATTAGTCAATTAAGGAATCGGTTTTGTATGGCTAGAACATAAATTTCGTTTTATCATAGAAATGTAGGTGGAAGGTTCATGATTCTTAAGTTGGGTTAAATATGAGAGTTTTAATCCATAGGCAATAATTCTTGACTAGCAACCGGAGGAAAGATTAATCAAATTGTATTGATAATTTATTTCTGTACATGTTCATTTTAGCCTCAGCATGCTCATACTTATAGTTCAGACTCAAATTATATATTCGTTTTAGACTTAGTATAAAATTAGGAAACAAAATATCAAAATCATCTTCACACTGTTGTCTGCATTTTAGAGTTAAAGTTTATTGACACTTGAGTAAATTGTTACTTTAGTCCAGTCTCTGTGGGATTGGTACTTGGCTTACTTGAGCCACTTTACTACTTGTTCGACCGCGTGCACTTGCGTGTAGTTATACCGAAACCGCCGAACAAGTTTTTGGCGCCGTTGCCGGGGACTGGCAATTGGTAAATTTTTCTTAAGGGTTAGTTTACTATTTCTTCTTAGTGTTGACAACTTGGTCTTAGCCTGTATTTTGTAGATACTAATTTCTGTTGAACACTGGCAAGAGACAAGGAGCTGGTGGACTCATATTTAGAGCCGGAAATACAATTTCATTGTCAAAGGAGAGAAGCTCTAGAGAAAAAGCTGCAGTTGCTCAAACAAACAATCCTGGAGCAACAACAGAATCCATCAGTTGTAAGGGCAATGTTAGTGCCCAAGGACATCGCAGCTAGGCCGGTTCGCGAGGTGGCAATCCCACATGCTAACTATGTCACATCTAGCATCCGCAAACCTGAGCCAGGAGGGAGGTTTGAGCTTAAACAAAACATGGTGCAATTGCTGCACACCAACGGGCAATTCACAGGTCTCCCTCATGAGGATCCACAGCAACATCTTCAAAAGTTTTTGGAGATAAGTGACACTTACATCCCCGCTGGAGTGTCATCAGATTATGTCAGGCTTACATTGTTCCCATTCTCACTTTTGGGAGCAGCTAAGAGGTGGTTGAAAGATGAGCCACCTAATTCCATCACCACGTGGGATGATCTTGCAAAGAAATTCTTGATACGGTTCTTCCCATCCGGTAAAACAGCAAGACTTAGAAGTCAAATTCTGAGTTTTAAATAGAGAGAGGGAGAGAATCTGTATCAGGCCTGGGAGAGATTCAAATCTATGTTGCGGGATTGTCCTCATCATCACCAATCCAATGATGTGTTGGTGCATACTTTCATAGAGGGTTTGGAACCCCACAAAAAAATCTTGCTAGACTCAGCAGCTGGGGGACAAGCATTGGAGAAAACTTATGAGGAGCTGTATACCTTGTTAAATCGTATTTTGCAAGGAAATCCGGAGTGGAATGCGGATTCATCAAGAGGAGGAACAAGGAAAGCAGCAGGAGTCCTAGAAGTGGATGGTTTTACAGCTATTGTTGCACAGATAGCTGCATTATAGAATCAACTCAACACCCACTTCAGTAACATGAGCATGAACCAGTCTCAAGCCCCAGTGAATGTAGTGCAGCAGATTTGGTGTGAAGTGTGCAGGAGTAGTGAACACTCAGCTGAGTGTTGTGGAGCAAATCCTGATTCGGTGAACTTTGTTGGTAATGTACAGAGAAACAACCACCTACAGTATGGCAACAGCTACAATTCTAACTGGAGGAATCACCCGAATTTCTCTTGGGGTAGCAATAACCATCAAGGGCAAAGTTTGAGTCAGGGGGCGCAGAGAAATCAAGGAGGGCAGCAGAACTATCAATCACAATACAAAAGCAACAATGCACCTCCTCCACCACCATCACCCAGCATTGAGGAGATGTTCAAGACAATGATAGCTAACCAAGCTCAATTGCAGGCTGACTACGTGAAATTGGCAGCCGAGGTAAAGAACAATCAGTTAGCTACAAAGGTGCTGGAGTACCAGTTTGGGCAATTTGCTGGAGCCCAAAACACCAGGCCTAGAGGAGGACTTCCGAGTGACACTGATCCCAACCCCAAGCAAGTGAATGCAGTGACCACAAGGAGTGGTTTACAGCTTAAAGAGGTGGAACCAGAAAGACCACCTCAACAGTCGGGAGCAGCAGAAACTGAGAGGGAGCAAAGTGATGAGAGGGGGAAGAAAAAGGACGCTGAACCAGAAAGACCACCACCCCCGTTCCCTCAACGATTAAAGAAACACAAAGAGGAGGCGTGTTTTAAAAAGTTCATGGAGGTGCTGAAACAGGTACACATTAACTTACCTCTTGTTGATGTTTTGCAGGGAGTGCCGAAGTGTGCAAAGTATATTAAGGACATCGTGGCGAACAAAAGCAGGTTGACTGAGTATGCTACGGTGGCTCTTACGGAGGAGTGCACTTCCCAGATACAAAACAGGTTGCCCACAAAGCTCAAGGACCCTGGGAGCTTTACAATACAAATTACAATTGGGCAAAGTATCCGAGCTCGCGGATTATGTGATTTGGGAGCGAGCATTAACTTGATGCCGTCATCGGTATTCAAGAAGTTGGGTCTAGGGAGTCCTAGACCAACAACAGTGATCTTGCAACTAGCAGATCGTTCCTTGGCAAGACCTGATGGCATTATGGAGGACGTGCTGGTGCAAGTGGGCTCCCTCATCTTCCCAGTAGACTTCGTTGTGCTAGACTTCGAGCCAGACGTGAAAGTCCCATTTATTTTGGGACGTCCTTTCTTGGCAACCGGGCACATGACAAAGTTGAGGTATTTGATGTATTTAAGGACATGAAGTTGTCGGCCATACATGAGGAGCTTTCAGCAATCTGTGTGTTTGATCAAGAAGAAATTCATCAGATTATTGAATCTCAAGACCCACTGAAAAGAGTGTTGATGAACTCCGATCATTTTGGAGATAGAGACGCTTATGAGGTGGTACAAATGTTGAATGTGTCACAAATGCATCTGAGGAAACAGGAATTTTAGTCTTTGTTGAGGTCTCTGGAACCATTGCCGAAACCATCCATTGAGGAAGCACCAAAGTTTGAATTTAAAGAGTTGCCTCCCCATTTAAAATATGTATTTCTGGGGGAAGACGAGACGTTGCCAGTCATCATCTCCACAGAATTGACGGAGGCACAGAAGAAGGAAGCATTGGGTGTCCTCAGAAAAAGGAAGAAAGCAATGGGTTGGCAAATGTCAGATATTCAGGGTATCGATCTAGCTTTTTGCACACACAGGATTTTCATGGAGACAGGAGAAAAACCAATTGTTCAGCCTCAGTGAAGGTTAAATCCAGCAATGAAGGATGTGGTTAGGAAAGAAATAATTAAGTGGCTTGATGCAGGTGTGGTCTACCCAATTCAGCCCCGTTCAGTGTGTTCCAAAGAAAGGAGGGATGATCGTGGTCACCAATGAGGAAAATGAGCTGATTCCTACACGAACCGTCACAGGTTGGCAGATTTGCATGGACTATAGAAAGCTCAATGAAGCCACAAGGAAAGATCATTATCCTATCCCATTCATTGATCAGATATTAGATAGGTTGGCTGGACAGGAATATTATTGTTTCCTTGATGGGTACTCTGGCTATAACCAAATAGCCATAGCTCCGGAGGACTAGGAGAAGACTACTTTTACCTGTCCTTATGGGACATATGCTTTTAGGCGGATGCCATTTGGGTTATGCAATGCACTCGCTACATTCCAGAGATACATGATAGATATTTTCCATGACATGGTGGAGGATTTTGTTGAGGTATTTATGGATGATTTTTCTGTTTTCAATAATTCGTTTGCTACTTGTTTGCAGAATCTTGACAGGGTGTTGGCTCGCTGCGAAGAATCCAACCTTGTACTCAACTGGGAGAAATGCCATTTCTCAGTCAAGGAAGGTATCGTCCTTGGACACAAAGAGTCTCGCAAGGGGTTGGAGGTCGATCGTGCTAAGATTGAGGTTATTGAGAAGTACCACCACCTGTGTTGGTGAAAGGTGTTCGCAGTTTTCTTGGGCATGCAGGGTTCTACAGACGGTTCATCAGAAACTTCTCAAAAATTTCTAGACCACTATGCAGATTGTTAGAAAAAGAGGTGAGGTTTGAGTTGGATGATGAGTGTGTTAAAGCATTCGAGGAATTGAAGCAGAAATTGATAGAAGCACCTATCCTTATTTCTCCGGATTGGGGGAAACCATTTGAATTGATGTGTGATGCAAGCGATGTGGCCATGGGAGCTGTATTAGGGCAGAGAAAAAATAGAATCTTTCTTTCTATTCATTATGCAAGCAAAACACTAAATACTGCCCAAAGTAATTATACAGTCACAGAGAAGGAGATGTTAGCATTGGTGTTTGCATTTGATAAATTCAGGTCCTATTTGGTAGGTTCAAGAGTGGTGGTGTTCACCAATCATGCAGCGATTAGGTATCTGTTTAACAAGAAGGATGCAAAGCCCAGGATGATCAGATGGATCCTGTTGTTGCAAGAGTTTGACCTCGAAATTAAGGACAAAAAGGGGAGCGAAAATCAGGTGGCAGATCACTTATCGCGATTGGAAAGTCGGTCGCATGTGAAGGAAGGTGATCACATCAATGAGGAGTTCCCGGATGAGTAGCTCTTGGCAATAGGGGAAGCTAAAGTTCCCTGGTACGCAGACATAGTCAACTTGCTAGTGAGTGGAGTCTATCCACCTGAGGCAACAGTTCAGCAGAGAAGAAAGTTGAGGCATGATTGTCGGTATTTTATTTGGGATGAGCCATACTTATTTAAACAGGGACCGAATCAGGTGATGAGAAGATGCATCCTGGAGAGCCAGATTGCAGAGGTGTTGAGGAGTTGTCACTCTTCGTTGTATGGGGGGCACCATGGAGGCGAGCGGACAACACACAAGGTTCTATAGTCAGGTTTCTTTTGCCCTACACTGTTCAGAGACTCTATGGCATACGTTAAAATGTGCGATAGATGTCAGCGTACAGGCACAATTGGTAGGAGGCAAGAGATGCCACTGCAGAATGTACTGGAAGTGGAGACCTTTGATGTATGGGGCAAAGATTTCATGGGCCCGTTCCCACCATCATTTGGTAATCGTTACATCTTGGTGGCCGCCGATTATGTATCAAAGTGGGTTGAAGCAATAGCTTGCCCCAGGAATGACAATAAGGTAGTAACAAATTTGTGAAAAATCCATAAATGAGTGGCTAAATTCCCTTCTTGCTGAGGTTAAGTGATCACGGGCAAAAATAGCATGCCCGAGATACACTTTATGACTTAAATTAGTCTTGTTTATCTAAGTCATTGTATACATTTTCATGTAATTTTATATGAAGTGAAGATATGTGCTAACCAACATGATTAGCCTTTGTTTTGTAGGTTTTGATGACTTTTGAGTAACTAATCCATGAGTTGGTGAAGTAGAGGCTTGGAAACAAATTAACCCGCGAACGTCGGCAAAGAGGAGGCACAAAACAGCCCACCTGCGCGTCGGCAACGCGCCACGGCAGGCAGGCTGATCACAACAGCCCACCTGCACGTTGGCAACGTGCCACGGCAGGCTGGCTACGCGACGGGAAGGTGTCAACGCGCTGCCCAAGCAGCGTGACATGCTGCCAACGCGGCAGGGTGCTGCCGAGGCCAAATTTCGGGTGATTTCCAGAGAGCTTTCGTGTTGCCTTCATGTCACGGAGGCAGTGCTCCGCGATACACTCCGTGACACGTTGCTTGTTATTCCGGGAAAAATTCCCACCAGTATAAATAGAACACTTAGGTTCATTTTTAATATTCTGACTTGGTGGAGCAAGAACGTGGGTTACAGGCAGTTGAGGGGATGAAAATCTCAGGGTTTTTCTCTATCTCCTTCTTCTTTAATTCAATTGCTTGTATGTTTAACACTCATTTAACGATGTTTAATCTACAAATAAGTGGCTAATTCTTCTTCTTGCTGAGGTTAAGAACAATTGTATTGAAATGTGATTGTTGATTAAGTTGGTTTTTCATCTTTTCTTCCATGGTTGTTCTATTGATTCTTGTTCTTACTACATTAATGTGTGGCCTATATTAATGTACATCTAAAAAGTCTGGTTTCACTTGAGAGAGCAAGAAATTGGAAAGTTGTGAATCAATAGGATATGATCTTTTCTTAGTTTGGGAAAATTGAGAATTGATTTACCTTCAGGATAGAAATATACCTGAAAGTCGTATTAGTCAATTTAGGAATCGGTTTTGTATGGCTAGAACATGAATTGCATTTAATCACAGAAATGTAGGTGGATGGTTCATGATTCTTAAGTGGGGTTAAATGCGAGAGTTTTAATCCCTTGGCAATAATTCTTGACTAGCAACCGGAGGAAAAGGCTAACCAAATTATATCGACAATTAATTTCATTACATGTTCATTTAACCTCAGCATGCTCACATTCATAGTTCAGACTCACATTAGATAATTGTTTTAGACTTAGCATAATTATTAGAAATCAAAATATCAAACTCTTGGTTACACTGTTGTCTGCATTTTTAGAATTGAAATATAGTACACTTGAGTAGATTGCACTTCATCCCAGTCCCTGTGGGATCGATACTTGGCTTACTTAAGCCACTTTACTACTTGTTCGACCACGTGCACTTGCGTGTAGTTATATACCCAACAAACGACCGAACAAGTTTTTGGTGTCGTTGCCGGGGACTCGGCGATGTTTTGATAATTTATCTATTTGTGTGTGATTTTTGAATTTCCTAAAGTGTTGAAAAACTTGGTCTTAGTCTATTTATTTGCAGGTGACAGGTTGTCCTGCCGAGCTGGCTAGAAATAGAGAGCTTGTGGAATCGTTGCTTGAACCTGAACATCAAATCCATTTGCAAAGGAGAGTAGCTCTAGAGAAAAAGCTAAAGAGACTTCAAGAAAAGGTACAACAACAACTACCCGCGGGACAAGTACAATTGTCATCGAAAGCAATGGCAGCAAGACCAGTTCGTGAAGTGGCAATCCCACTAGCGACGAATGTGACCTCTAGCATCCGTAAACCGGAGCCTGGAGGGCACTTCGAGCTTAAACAGAACATGGTGCAGCTGTTAAATTCTAGTGGTCAATTCACTGGGATGGCACATGAGGACCCGCAGCAGCACCTACAGAGCTTTTTAGAGATTAGTGACACGTTTGTCCCCACCGGCGTGTCCACAGATTATGTACGACTGACCCTCTTCCCATTCTCACTGTTGGGAGAGGTGAAAAAGTGGTTGAAGGCTGAGCCACCGAACTCCATAACTTCATGGAATGACTTGGCTAAAAAGTTCCTTATCAGATTCTTTCCTTCAGGCAAGACTGCAAAGTTGAGAAGTGAAATACTCAGTTTCAAGCAGAGGCCTGAAGAGAACTTATATATGGCTTGGGAAAGATTCAAGTCATTGTTGAGAGACTGCCCCCATCACCAGCAATCAAATGAAGTGCTGGCACATACCTTTGTAGAAAGTCTAGACCCACACACGAAAATATTACTAGACTCTGCATCGGGTGGGCAAGCCTTGGATAAAACATATGATGAGTTGTACACTTTGTTGAACAGAATTGCTCAAGGAAATCCAGAGTGGCACAGCGAGTCATCGAGGGGGGTAGGAAAGAGACCAGAGTTGATAGAAGTAGATGGTTTGAATGCATTGGAAGCACAGTTAGCTTCGTTCCAGCATCAGATGATGACTCAGTTCAATAAACTGAGTATGAACCAACACTAGGGGCGCGTACACGCAGTTCAGCAAGCTCCGAGTTGGTGCGAAATTTGTGGTAATACTGGGCACAATGCAGAATTTTTCTGGAGCCAATCCGGAATCAGTCAATTTTGTTGGTAATGTGCATAGGAATCAGAATTTTGGGAACAACTCCAACAGAAATTGGTAGGGCCACCCGAATTTTTCTTGGGGTGGAAACCAAAAGCAGAATTATATGCAACCTCAGCAACAACAGTATCAGCAGAATAGGCAGAATGATGGGAAAGTGAGTAGCAGCATTGAGGAAACACTGTAGAAAATTATGGAGACCCAGAAGCACTTAGCTGAAAATCAGGCGAGGATGGCAACAAACTTAATGAATCAGCAAGTAGCCACCCGAAATCTTGAAAAACAAGTGGGTCAGATAGCAGCTGCTCCAAACATGAGATCATAAAGGGGATTACCAAGCGACACAGATCCTAACCCCTAACAGATCAATACCATCAGTCTGAGAAGCGGTAAGCAATTAGCTGATGCAGTGCGAAAAGAGCTGAGAAAGGGGGTGCAGCCGGAATTGGTTAGACCAGGACCATCCATCAACATGGGAGATAATCAGAGTGCTGGACAACAAAATGCACAACTTTTATTGCAGCCAACACAAAGACCACCACCACCATTCCCTCAGAAATTTAGAAAGAGCAAGGAGGAGGAATGCTTCAAAAAGTTCTTTGAGAGCTTCAAAAAACTTCACATAAATTTGCCTCTTATTGATGTCTTGCAGGGAATGCCCAAGTATGCTAAATACTTGAAGGACGTGATGGCGAACAAAGTTAGATTGGTGGATGTCCATACTGTAGCACTGACTGAGGAGTGCAGTCACAGGGTATTGAGCAAAATGCCTAAGAAGCTCAAAGACCCAGGGAGTTTTACCCTCCCCATACAAATTGGTAAAGCTGAGGTGCTACGAGCTTTGTGTGACTTAGGGCAGCAATTAATCTAATGCCCCTATCCTTATTCAACACCCTGGGGTTGGGAGAACCGAGGCCGACAAGGTTGATGCTGCAGCTGGCTGACAAGTCGCAAGTGACACCTGACGGAATAATAGAGGACCTCCTCATCAAAGTAGGTAAGTTTATTATACTTGCTGATTTTATTGTCGTAGATTTTCAGGTTGATGACTAGGTACCCCTGATCTTGGGACGGCCATTCTTGGCCACCGGAGGAGCGGTCATTGACTTGAAAGCAGGGACCCTGAAAATGAGGGTTGAGGATGAAGACGAAATCTTCCGCGTTTACCAAGAAATGAACCCATCTGCACACTACACTAAACTTTGTCAGGTTAGTGTGTTGGCAGAGGATGAGTGTGGGGTGGAGGATTCCACAGGTGCACAGCCAAAGGCAAGGTCAAGTGTTCAGCCCGAGTCTAATAAAGGGCTTCAAATTGAGAAGAAGTTGGAGAAAGAGAGGAACAGAGTGGAGGCTGTTTCCTCTAAACAACAAAAGAAACGGAGATGGTTCTCGAAAGAGAACCCAGGTATGAGGATGTCTTGAAAAGGACAGTCCACGTCGGGGCACGACGTAAAATAAGGCGCTGCTTGGGAGGCAACCCAAGGGTACCTCAGGTACAATTTGTAATTTTGATTTTTGTGTTGCTTTTGTTATTTTCATTTTGTTTGTGTTTTTTGGTGGAAAGTTAAGCACAGATGGAAGGGAAGTCTGAGTACCGAGACGGTGGAAGCTAAAGAGCATGGAAGAGAAGAAGTGTGGGGTCGAACACTCACCTCTGAAAACTTGAAAGGAAAGCATGCTTTTAGCTTGGCATAGAGGCTCAGAGAGTATTTCTCATCCTTCAAATGTTAATTTGATGCTATGAGGACATAGCATGATTTAAGTGTGGGGTGAGGGAAATTTCTTGAAAATTTCAATTTTTGTGCTTAACGATTTTTGGTGAATGTAATGCTTGTGAGAAGAATTTTGAAAATTGTTTTATGAGTCAAGAATGACTTCATCACTTGTTGGTTTCTTTTCGGTTCTTTTCCGACAAGGGGTATTTGAACCGAAGAATAAAATTTTTCTTTTTCTTTCCTTTGTCTGTATATAATGTTTTAGTCATAGTTAGGGACTGTTTCCGATGATGGATGGATGACGACCGTCTTGAGGAAAAATTAGTCATTAAGTTTTGGTTTTTGAAACCATAACTAATTGGTGCTTGATGTTCTTGTTATGTGCTATACGTGATGGTAAGATGCAAGTGTGTTCAGTGTCGAAGCATGCAGGTGTATAACTTTTTGTGAGACACTTAGGCTCTTGAATTTGACTCAATATGATTGAAGCTTAATTCTGAATTCTTGTGACTAGCTGAGTAAGAGTCTGCTGAATGTGTCTTGATTTGAGCTTGTGCCATGAGTGTAAGGTTTTTGAGTATTCTGTGCTATTGTGGATTGTCTAGAACTTGCCTGGTGTGTTTATAAAATGAAATGAAGGATGTGAATTGTAGGAGATGATTTAGGCATTTCTTTGAATGAACCAAATTTTTATCCCTCATTTTACCTACCTTGAAAAATTAATCCTAGTTAACCCCATTGAGCCTTGAGCCTATTCTTTGACAGCTGCAACATAAGCCTAATCCTTTTTCTTTCATTAGACTTGAATTTGATCCAAAACTCCTAAGCGCTTGAGTGAAAAAAAATCCGAAGGAGTAAAGGAGTGAGAAGAATGAAAAGAAAGGAAAAGTAGCAAGTTGTAGAAGTGAGAAAAGGACAAGGGTGCACTTGTGTGAAAATGGTTGATTATTAGTAAGGAGTAAGAAAACAAATTAATGTAAAATTATTTATAGAGCTCCTTACTAATAAGCTAAAAGTGCCTAAAGAAAGGGGGAACATAAGAGGAAAAAGAAAGCTGAAAAGAGGAAAACGGTGAAGTAAGGGAAGGGAAGTTCATAAGGAGGGCGTGATGTATTAAAAGTGCTTAGGAAAGATAGTCACTATTACTGGCCATAATAGTATCTACCCGCACCTGAGTTACATGACAACCTAAAAAGTCCTACTTGATCTTACATTCACACACCCTTAAATTAGTGGAATAAAACACTAAGGGCAAGCTTATGGGTCATTACATGATGCATGTGAATTCTTTGTGAGAGTGAGCATAATTCTATTCATGTACCCACACATGTTGTAAGTTAAAAATTGTTTTTTGCGTGTGAAATTGGGAAACTCTCTTTCCATGAGGGCACATATTGAATGAAGGATATAATTCATGTGAGATTTCTTAATCAATTGATTTGCATGAGTTTGCTAAGATTGAGAGTCGATTATTGTGGTTAAGAAGTCTTAATATAGTTGTACTTCATTTCAATGATCAAACCGTGCATGCTCTATTTGTAGCTTGTTATCTTACGTAATCATTATAGCCGTAACTTGAATTATCTTGCTAAATTAGTTATGTGGGATTCTCCACATGCATGATATGTAAAATGTTGTTCGAGGACGAACAAGGCTTTAAGTGTGGGGTTGTGATCACGGGCAAAAATAGCATGCCCGAGATACGCTTTATGACTTAAATTAGTCTTGTTTATCTAAGTCATTGTATACATTTTCATGTAATTTTATATGAAGTGAAGATATGTGCTAACCAACATGATTAGCCTTTGTTTTGTAGGTTTTGATGACTTTTGAGTAACTAATCCATGAGTTGGTGAAGTAGAGGCTTGGAAACAAATTAACCCGCGAACGTCGGCAAAGAGGAGGCACAAAACAGCCCACCTGCGCATCGTGCCACGGCAGGCAGGCTGATCACAACAGCCTACCTGCACGTTGGCAATGTGCCACGGCAGGCTGGCTGCGTGACAGGAAGGTGTCAATGCGCTGCCCAAGCAGCGCGACACGCTGCCAACGCGGCAGGGTGCTGCCGAGGCCAAATTTCGGGTGATTTCTAGAGAGCTTTCGCGTTGCCTTTGTGTCACAGAGGCAGTGCTCCTCGATACACTCCGTGACACGTTGCTTGTTATTCTGGGAAAAATTCTCACCAGTATAAATAGAACACTTAGGTTCATTTTTAATATTCTGACTTGGTGGAGCAAGAACGTGGGTTACAGGCAGTTGAGGGGACGAAAATCTCAGGGTTTTTCTCTATCTCCTTCTTCTTTAATTCAATTGCTTGTATGTTTAACACTCATTTAACGATGTTAAATCCACAAATGAGTGGCTAATTCTTCTTCTTGCTGA
Source organism: Datura wrightii (assembly GCA_035772735.1). NCBI lineage: Eukaryota > Viridiplantae > Streptophyta > Magnoliopsida > Solanales > Solanaceae > Datura > Datura wrightii. The sequence continues at coordinate 116,461,397 of JASDFA010000027.1, read as the reverse complement.
GCTTAAGAACAATTGTATTGAAATGTGATTGTTCATTAAGTTGGTTTTTCATCTTTTCTTCCATGGTTGTTCATTCTTGTTCTTACTGCATTAATGTGTGGCCTATATTAATGTACATCTAAAAAATCCGGTTTCACTCAAGAGAGCAAGAAATTGGAAAGTTGTGAATCAATAGGATGTGATCTTTTCTTAGTTTGGGAAAATTGAGAATTGATTTAACTTCAGGATAGAAATATACCTGAAAGTCGTATTAGTTAATTTAGGAATCGGTTTTGTATGGCTAGAACATGAATTGCATTTAATCACAGAAATGTAGGTGGATGGTTCATGATTCTTAAGTGGGGTTAAAAACAAGAGTTTTAATCCCTTGGCAATAATTCTTGACTAGAAACTGGAGGAAAAGTCTAACCAAATTATATCGATAATTAATTTCATTACATGTTCGTTTAACCTCAGCATGCTCACATTCATAGTTCAGACTCACATTAGATAATTGTTTTAGACTTAGCATAATTATTAGAAATCAAAATATCAAACTCTTGGTTACACTGTTGTCTGCATTTTTAGAATTGAAATATAGTACACTTGAGTAGATTGCACTTCATCCCAGTCCCTGTGGGATCGATACTTGGCTTACTTAAGCCACTTTACTACTTGTTCGACCACGTGCACTTGCGTGTAGTTATATACCCAACAAACGACCGAACATTAAGAACATTTGTATTGAAATGTAATTATTGATAAATTGGGTTTTCATCTTTTCTTCCATGGTTGTTCTATTGATTCTTGTTCTTACTGCATTAATGTGTGGCCAACATTAATGTATATCTAAAAAGTACGGTTTCACTCGAGAGAGCAAGAAATTGGAAAGTTGTGAATTGATAGGATATGATCTTTTCTTAGTTTGGGAAAATTGAGAATTGATTTACCTTCAGGATAGAGATATACCTGAAAGTCGTATTAGTCAATTTAAGGAATCGGTTTTGTATGGCTAGAACATGAATTTCGTTTTATCACAGAAATGTAGGTGGAAGGTTCATGATTCTTAAGTTGGGTTAAATACGAGAGTTTAATCCATAGGCAATAATTCTTGACTAGCAACCGGAGGAAATATTAATCAAATTGTATCGATAATTTATTTCTCTACATGTTCATTTTAGCCTCAGCATGCTCATACTTATAGTTCAGACTCAAATTATATATTCGTTTTAGACTTAGTATAAAATTAGGAAACAAAATATCAAAATCTTCTTCACACTATTATCTGCATTTTAGAGTTAAAGTTTATTGACACTTGAGTAAATTGTTACTTTAGTCCAGTCTCTGTGGGATCGATACTTGGCTTACTTGATCCACTTTACTACTTGTTCGACCACGTACACTTGCGTGTAGTTATACCGAAACCGCCAAACAAAATCATCCCAATTTCTCTTGGGGTAGTAACAGCCATCAAGGGCAGAGTTCGAATCAGGGTGTGCAGAGAAATCAAGGAGGGAAGCAAAACTATCAGACTCAATATAGAGGAAACAATGCCCCTCCTCCACCACCACCCAACATTGAGGAAATGTTTAAAACAATGATAGCTAACCAAGCTCAATTGCAGGCTGATTATGTGAAATTGGCAGCAGAGGTAAAGAACAATCAGTTAGCTATAAAGGCATTGGAGTACCAGTTTGGACAACTAGATGGAGCTCAAAACACCAGGCCAAGAGGAGGACTACCGAGTGACACTGACCCAAATCCCAAGCAAATAAATTCAGTGACCACAAGGAGTGGTTTACAACTCAAGGAGGTGGAACCAAAAAGACCATCTCAGCAGTCAGGAGTAGTAGAGAAAGAAAGGGAACAGGATGATGAGAGGGGGAAGGAGAAGGCAGCTGAAGCAGAAAGACCACCACCCCCGTTCCCTCAAAGATTAAAGAAACACGAGGAAGCTTGTTTCAAAAAGTTCATGGAGGTGCTTAAATGGGTACACATTAATTTACCTCTTGTTGATGTTTTGCAGGGAGTGCCAAAGTATGCAAAGTATATCAAGGACATTGTAGCGAACAAAAGCAGATTGACGGAGTACGCTACGGTGGCGCTTACTGAGGAGTGCACTTCCCAGATACATAATAGGTTGCCAACAAAGCTCAAGGACCCTGGGAGCTTTACAATTCAGATCACAATTGGGCAAAGTATCCGAGCTCATGGACTATGTGATTTGGGAGCAAGTATTAACTTGATGCCGACATCAGTGTTCAAGAAGATGGGGCAGGGCAGTCCTAGACCAACTATAGTGATCTTGCAGTTAGCGGATCGTTCTTTAGCCAGACCAGATGGCATTGTGGAGGACGTGTTGGTACAAGTGGGCTCCCTTATCTTCCCGGTAGATTTTATTGTTTTGGATTTTGAGCCGGATGCGGAAGTCCCATTTATTTTGGGACGTCCTTTCTTGACAACCGGGAGAGCTTTGATTGATGTAGTTGTAGGGAAGCTAACTATGCGGGTGCATGACAAAGTGGAGGTATTTGATGTATATAAGGCCATGAAGCTTCCAGCCATACATGAGGAGCTTTCAGCAATCAATGGGCTAAATCAAGCAGAAATTCTTCAAATTGTCGAATCTCGAGATCCATTGGAAAGAGCATTGATGAGCTCCAATCATTTCGGAGATAAAGATACTTATGAGATGGTGCAATTGTTGAATGAACCACAATGGTATCTCAGGAAGCATGACTTTCAGCCTTTAATGAGGTCCCCGAAACCCTTGTCGAAACCATCTGTTGAGGAAGCACCAAAGCTAGAGTTGAAAACATTGCCTCCCCATTTTAAATATGTCTTCCTGGGGGAAGATGACACTTTACCAGTCATCATCTCTGCAGAATTGATGGAGGCACAGGTAAAGGAAGCATTGGTGGTCCTCCAAAGAAGGAAGAAAGCAATGGGCTGGCAGATGTCAGATATTCGGGGTATCAATCCAGCTTTTTGCACACACAGAATTTTCATGGAGACAGGAGCAAAGCCGACTGTACAGCCTCAGAGGAGGTTGAATCCGATGATGAAGGATGTGGTTAGAAAAGAAGTAATTAAGTGGCTTGATGCAGGTGTGATCTATCCTATTTCGGACAGCGAATGGGTTAGCCCCGTTTAGTGTGTCCCAAAGAAAGGAGGGATGACCGTGGTCACCAATAAGAAGAATGAGTTGATCCCTACTCGCACCATCACAGGCTAGCGGATTTGCATGGACTACAGAAAGCTCAATGAAGCCACAAGGAAAGATCACTATCCTATCTCGTTCATTGATCAGATATTGGATAGATTGGCTGGACAAGAATATTATTATTTCCTTGATGGGTACTCTGGCTATAACCAAATAGCCATAGCACTGAAGGACCAGGAGAAGACTACTTTCACATGTCCTTATGGGACATATGCTTTTAGGCGGATGCCATTTGGGTTATGCAATGCACCCTCCACATTCCAGAGATGCATGATAGAAATCTTTCACGACATGGTGGAAGATTTCGTCGAGGTATTTATGGATGATTTTTCTATTTTTGGTAATTCGTTTGCTACTTGTTTGCAGAATCTTGACAGGGTGCTAGCTCGCTGTGAAGAATCCAACCTTGTACTCAACTGGGAGAAATGTCATTTCTTAGTCAAGGAGGGTCTCGTCCTTGGCCATAAAGTGTCTTGCAAGGGGTTGTAGGTAGATCGTGCTAAGATTGAAGTTATTGAAAAGTTACCACCACCTGTGTCAGTGAAGGGTGTTCGTAGTTTTCTCGGGCATGCAGGGTTCTACAGACGGTTCATCAAAAACTTCTCCAAAATTTCTAGACCATTATGCAGATAGCTAGAAAAAAAAGGTGAAGTTCGAGTTTGATGATGAGTGTGTCAAATCATTCGAGGAGTTGAAGAAGAAATTGATAGAAGCACCTATCCTTATTTCTCCGGATTGGGAACAACCATTTGAACTGATGTGTGATGCAAGCGATGTGGCTGTGGGAGCTTTATTGGGGCAGCGGACGAATAGAATCTTTCATTCTATTCATTATGCAAGCAAAACACTGGACGCTGCCCAAGTTAATTATACAGTCACAGAAAAGGATATGCTAGCATTGGTGTTCGCGTTTGATAAATTCAGGTCCTATTTGGTGGGTTTGAGAGTAGTGGTGTATACCAATCATTCAGCGATTCGGTATCTGTTCAACAAGAAGTATGAAAAACCTAGGCTGATCAGATGGATCTTGTTGTTGCAAGAGTTTGACCTAGAAATTAAAGACAGAAAGGGGAGCGAGAATCAAGTGGCAGATCACCTATCGCGATTAGAAAACCGGTCGCATGTGAAGGAAGGTGACAGCATCAAAGAGGAGTTCCCGGATGAGCAGCTCTTGGCAATAGGGGAAGCTGAGATCCGTTGGTATGTAGACATAGTTAATTTGCTAGTGAGTGGAGTCTATCCACCAGAGGCTATGACTCAGTAGAGAAAAAAATTGAGGCATGATTGCCGGTATTTTATTTGGGATGAGCCGTACTTGTTTAAACAGGGACCGGATCAGGTTATGAGAAGATGCTTCCCGGAGATCCAGATTCCAGAAGTTTTGAGGAGTTGTCACTCTTCATTGTATGCAGGGCACCACGGAGGCGAGCGGACAGCGCACAAGGTGCTACAATTAGGTTTCTTTTGGCCCACACTGTTCAGAGACTCTATGGCATACGTCAAAATGTGTGATAGATGTCAAAGGACAGGCACAATTGGTAGGAGGCAAGAGATGCCACTGCAGCATATACTAGAAGTGGAGATCTTTGATGTATGGGGTATTGATTTCATGGGCTCGTTCCCACTGTCATTTGGTAATCATTACATCTTGGTGGCCGTTGATTATGTATCAAAGTGGGTTGAAGCACTAGCTTGCCCCAGGAATGACAACAAGGTGGTAACAAAATTTGTGAAAAAGCACATTTTCACCAGGTTCGGGACACCCCGAGCCATTATCAGTGATGGAGGGGCTCATTTTGTCAATGCAAGTTTCAAAAAGTTGCTAGCTAAGTATGGGGTGCGCCACAAGGTAGCAACAGCATATCATCCCCAAACTAGTGGGCAAGTGGAGGTGTCAAACAGAGAAGTGAAGCAGATTCTCCAAAAAACAGTGAATGCACAACGTAGTGATTGGTCAAGCAAACTTGACGATGCATTGTGGGCTTATAGAACTGCTTACAAGACACCAATTGGGACTTCTCCATACCGATTAGTCTATGGAAAAGCGTGTCATCTGCCCGTGGAGCTAGAACACCGAGCTTTCTGGGCCGTGAGGAAATTGAATATAGACCTAGAGCTAGCGGGCAAGAAGAGGCTGATGCAACTCAGCGAACTTGATGAGTTTCATTGGCATGCTTATGAAAGTGCCAAGTGCTACAAAGAGAAAATAAAGAGGTGGCACGATAAGCATATGGTGCATCGTATTTTCGAGTTGGGGCAGAAAGTGTTGCTTTTCAATTCAAGATTGAAGCTGTTTCCAGGGAAATTGTGGTCCAAATGGTCAGGGCCATTTGAGGTAGTGAGAATGACCCCGCATGGGGCAGTGGAGTTGTGGTAAGAAGATCGAAGTGACACGTTCTTGGTTAATGGGCAACGTTGTAAGCATTACTGGGGTGACGACGTTATTCGAGAGAAAACTTCCATCACTCTAGAGAATGATTGAGTGTAAATGACATCGAGCCGCGACGGTAAACCAGGCGTTGCGCGGGAGGCAACCCGTGAAATTGTTGTAATTGATGAATAGAATAGTGAATAAAAAAAAGAAAAAAAAGAGAGAAAAAGAAAAATAAAAATAAAAAGAAAAATTATATTTGTGTTGAAACCTATGAATTCTAACCAATTTCTTGTTGTGAGATGATTTTCAGGTGGAACGGAGGGCAAAAATGCAAAGAATCGCAAAGGAGAAAAATCGAGGTGAGAAAATAAAAAAATGGTATTACACTGACCCTATGCATTGGCTCCGTGTCACGGAGGAGGGCCTCCGCGTTACCCTCAGTGACACGTTGAAGCCAATTTCGGAATTTTTACAAATTCCAGAAGGCTGGCGCAATGGCTCCGTGTCACAGAGGGGGTGCTCCGCGTTACCCTCCGTGACACGTTGAGGTGTAATTCGCGTCGGGTCACACCGGGTCGCCGGGTATCCCTCGCGAAAAACACCCTTTTTAACCCCAAATTCCCTCATTTTTTCCTCATTTCCCATTCCCTCCGCGACAAACTCCCTAAATTCCCCCCCTCCCCCAACGTGACACGGACCTAGGCACGAAGTTTCTTCAACTTTTCTTCGAGTTCATCGGATTAAAGGTATGTTCTTGAACATAACCTCAATTTTTGCTTATATTTTCAATCTTTGAGCATGTGAGGTGAGTAAACCTTGCCCTAAGTGTAAATTAAGCTTGAATTCATTTAAGTTGTGATTGATTGATGTTCGTAGTATCGTTGTGAGTATATGAACTTGATGAATGCATGTTAATTGAATTTTTGTGAAATTAGTAGCTAGGGTTGGAAGTTGAATAGGAAGAAACTAAATTTGGTTGAAATGTGAAAAATTTTGGGTTGTGCATATTGGGTGATGTGAATTATGTTGTGATTAATGTCAAATATGCTAAGTAAACAAGGGAATTTTTAGGAAAATGAAATTGGTGAATTGCATAGGTTGTTATTGAGAAATTTTTTTTTTCTAAGTGCTATGTGATGTAATGGAATCGATGGTGATATTGTGATTCGTTGTACGAAGTCTGAGTGGTACATAGTAAGTATTCCATCAACTTATCTGAATGAACTAAGCATGTTGATTGTAAAAATTGGAAAAGCATGATTGTCTTGCCGAATTGTTTTAATTGTGGCTAAAGACTAAGTGTGGGGTGGCCTAACTCAACCCAACCTTAGTCGAAGCTAATTTTGACTTGAATAACATGGGGATTTTTTGTTCGATGTTACAGGAACGATGTCAGGCAGGAAAGACAAGGGAAAGGGCGCATCTACATCGGGCGCCGGTAGAAAAAGAATCAGGTTGGAATAGCAGTTCCAGCAACACCAGCGGTTCCGCGCGGTCAACGCCGTCAATACGGAACCCGATGGGTGACGGATGAAGGGAAGAAATGGTATGCAAAACATAAAGAGACCAAATACTTCCCTGAGGAGCACATTGCAAAGGAGCCGCTGGCACAGGAATTCCCCAGAATCGTACACTGGATTGACACTGTCGGGCTGAACTTCATCTTCGAAGAGCCCAAGGAGTGCAATCTCCATCTGATTCGGGAGTTCTATGCTAATTGGAACCCGACACTCCGCAGTCACATCGTCAAAATAAGAGGGCAGGTTGTCACCTTTGAGCCCCATCATCTGCATGCTATATTGGGGGCGCGGGACACAGACGCCCATGTACTCTGGCAGCTGAACATAACTCCACCTTATGAGGACATCAGACGCACTCTGTGTGGAGCCCGTTCGACAGCACGGTGGAGTAGGCACAAGGAGAGGGGCTACCATTAGACACTGCCTTACTCTCAAATGAACAGGGAGGCCAGGATTTGGCTCAAAATTGTGTGTTCCTGCTTGATCCCAGGGGTGCACATGACATATGTCACCCGTGATCGTGTGTGTTTGGTATATGCCCTGATGAAAGGGCTTGAGATAAATGTTAGGGCAGTGATCATCTCCGCCATGAAGAGAGCCCAGCTCCATCAAGGGCACAGGTACGGGTTCGGTGGTTTGCTGACCACGTTCCTGAGGGGCCACGACATTGAGGAAGAGGCCCTAGACTATATCCCGCAGATTGATAGGCGTGCCTTAGATGTCACAAATACCAAGGAATCTAACACTACTCACAGGCCAGTTCTCACACTAACTGAGCGACATGCTCGGGATGATCAATATATGGCCTGCATGTACGGGATGAAGATGCTGCAATTGCGCATAGGCGGGAGGCCAGCAACAGAAGATGAGCTATGGCAGCTCGAGCTAGATTACCCCTTTGGCCAGAATGCCCGGGCTCTATGCCGAGTGGGGCCAACTTTTGTAGAGCCTGTAGATGACGATGTCCCCACTGATGAGGAGACACGCCGTGAGGACTCAAATGTTGAGTCAGATGAGGACAACGGGGGCGATTCAGATATGGGAGACGAGGCAATGACACCTGATGAAGAAGTTGAATACTTCGATTGATCAGGGAGTTTCACCACCTACATTTGTGATATGTTGAATCATGTGAACACTGGGGACAGTGTTCGGTTTAAGTGTGGGGTGGGAGTAGTTAGGTGCCAGTTGTTTTGTTGTTGTTTCTGTTCATGTCTTGTGTTGTTGTGCCTGTGAAAAATGTGACCCTGTGATTTTGTGTTGTATGTTCTGTAATGAAATTCGGTGTTGTAATGGATGTTAAGCTGTTGTGGTTGTGTGAGCTAATTTTTGACTGGTTGGTTGTGTAAAAAACTTTTTTTCTATCGAAATTATCGATATTTTAAAAAATTTTGTTGAATTATTTTATGATTGGGTTTCTCGATGTTTGTTTTCGATGCTTTTACCGAGAATAGTCCTATTGAACCGAAGTCGTAAATAGTGACCGTTCTCTATGATGGATGGATGACGACCGTCTTAGGGGAAATGTAGTCAATAGGAGTAGTTTTGTTTCTTTCTTTTATTTTCTTTCTTTTGTGTGTTTCCCAAACGGGTCGCTACTTCATGGTTTGGAATTCTTGTTTTGTGTTGTACATGATATTGAGATGCAAAGATGATTCGATGAAAGGATGCAAATGTGTAAACATGTTGAGATACCTAGGCCATAGAGTTCGATTCGGTGTGATTGAGGCTTAATATTGAATTCTTGTAATTAGCTGATTGAAGAGTCTGTGAATAAGTCTTGAGTTGAGCATGTGCAATGAGTGTGAGGTGAGGTTTCGATTATTCCATGCTATTGTGAAGTGTCTACAACTTGCCTGGTGTGTGTGCAAAATGAAATGAAGGATGTGTATTGTAGGAAAGGATGTAGGCATTTCTTTGATTAAACCGAAAGTTTTTTTTCCTTATCAGACCTACCTCGAATGTACATCCTAGTTATCCACATTGAGCCTTTAGCCTATTTTTTTTCTTTCTTTGAAGAGGTAGAAACCGAGCTTAATCCCTTCTTTTCATTAGCCGTGAATTTGATCCAAAACTCTTAAACGCTCAAGAAAAATAATTTTCTCACAGTGTCAAGGAGTGAGAATTGTGAAAAGGAAGGAAAGCGAAACTGGTGAAAGTAAAGAAAAGGTCAAGGGTGCACTTGTTGTAATTAAAGAAAATAAAGATTTATAACTAATATTGGTTATTAAGTCGAGTGTGCTTAAAGAAATGGGAACAAAAATAAAGAAAAAAAATTCAAGAATGAGAGGATGAAGGAAGAAACAATGCCCATAATGATGGTGGGATGTATTGAAAAGCGCTTAAGGAGGCTAGTTGCTATTATTGGTTAGCCCAGTATTTACTAGTTCCTTAGCTACATTACAACCCGTTAAGTCATATGTGATCTTACATCACACGTCCTTATATTAGTGGAGTAATACACTAGAGGCAAGCTTATGGTTCATGACATGATGCATGTGAATTCTTTGGGAGAGAGAGCGAAATCATGTTCATATACCCCCTACATGTAATGCCTTGGAAATCATATGATTGAAAAGGGGGAAAGTTCTCTTATGTTGTGAGGGCACATGCTTGACGAGAGATTGAATTTCGTGTCGGATGTCTTGATCAGTTGATTTGCATGAGTTTGCCGAGATCGAGAGTCAATTCTTGAGTTTAGGAGGTCTTAATGTGGTAAAAATGTCATGGTATTAATGAGACTATGCATGTTTTCTTGATGATTTGCTATATAAAATAATCGGTATAGCAGTAGCTTGAATTATCGAGCCAAAGTAGCTATGCGTGGGGATCAATTGCATGAGATGTGAGAGTATTGTTCGAGGACGAACAAAGTCTTAAGTGTGGGGTAAGTGATCTTGGGCAGAATTATATGCCCAAGTGATGCTCAAATGCTCTATTTCGTCTTGTTTATCTATCGTTATGTGTGCATTCTCATTTGATTTGTAGTTAAAATGTGAATTTATACTAACCAACATGATTAGTGTTGTTTTGCAGGTAAAATGTAATTTTAGGAAGCTAAGATACATGTTGGTAAAGATCGGGAATGGACTTGGAAGCGAGCAGTGGAAAAGGTCAAGGAAGAGCAGCAAAAATAAGGGCTCCGCGATGGAGCCGTGTCACGCTGCCATCGCGGAGGCACTCTGCCTCGGATGATCTATTTTGGCAAATTCCAGTGAAGGTCCACGTTGCCTCCGTGACACGGAGGCAATGCCACGCGATACAAGTCGTGGCACGTTGCCTATATTTACCTGGAACATCAATTTCCAGTGAGGTTCCGTGTTTGGACCGTGGCACGGAGGGAGTGCTCCGCGATACACTCCGTGCCACGTTGCTTGTTATTTCGGGAAAAATTCCCACTAGTATAAATAGCACACTTAGGTTTATTTTTAATTATTCTGACTTGGTTGAGCAAGAACGTGGGTTACAGGCAGTTGAGGGGACGAAAATTCTAGGGTTCTTCTCTATCTCTTTCTCTTTTATCTTAATTATTTGTATGATTTATACTCATTTGATGATGTTTAATTCACAAATGAGTGGCTAAATTCACTTCTTGCTGAGGTTAAGAACAATTGTAGTGGAATGTAATTGTTGATCAATTTAGTTTTCATCTTTTCTTCAATGGTTGTTCTATCAATTCTTGTTAATGTTTGGCCAATATTAATGTATATCTAAAAAATCCAATTTTGATTTTGAAAAGGAAAGAAATTGAAAAGTTGTGAATTGGTAGGATATGATGTCTTCTTAGTTTGGGAAAATTGAGAATTGATTTACATTCAGAATAGAAATATATCTGAAAGTCGTATTAGTCAATTAAGGAATCGGTTTTGTATGGATAGAACATGAAATTCTTTTATCACAGAAATGTAGGTTGAAGGTTCATGATTCTTAAGTTGGGTAGGATACGAAAGTTTCAATCCATAGGCAATAATTCTTGACTAGCAACCGAAGGAAAGATTAACTGAAGTGTATCAACAAATTACTTCCCTGCATGTTCGTTTTAGCCTCAGCATGCTCATTACTATAGTTTAGACTCACTTTATCATTTTGTCTTGGATTTGTAGAAATTAGGAAACTAAACTCTCAAAATCCTATTTAAATTGTTGTCTGCATTTTTAAAGTTAGAGTTCATTAACACTTAAGTTGATTATTACCTTAGTTCAGCCCCTGTGGGATCGATACTTGGCTTACTTAAGCCATTTTACTACTTGTTCGACCACGTGCACTTGCGTGTAGTTACCAAACGCCCGAACAAAGGCCCAGACATAGTTAGCAGAAAATCAGGCGAGGATGGCATCAGACTTGAAGAATCAGCAAGTGGCCACCCGCAGTCTAGAAAAACAAATGGGTCAGTAGCAGCTGCTCAAAACATGAGACCACAGAGAGGACTACCAAGTGACACAGATCCTAACCCCCGGTAGGTCAACGCCCTCAGTCTGAGGAGCGGCAAGCAATTAGCTGATGCAAAGCCAAAAGAGAAAAGAAAGGAGGTGCAGCCGGAGTTGGTTAAACTAGGACCATCCACTAACAAGGGAGAGAATCAGAGTGCTGTGCAACAAAATGCACAATCTTCATTTCAGCCAGCACAAAGACCACCACCACCATTCCCTCAGAGGTTCAGAAAGAGCAAGGAGGAGAAATGCTCCAAAAATTTCTTTGAGATTTTCAAAGAACTTCACATAAATTTGCCTCTTATTGATGTTTTGCAAGAAATGCCCAAGTATGCTAAATACTTGAAAGACGTGATTGCTAACAAAGTCAGATTGGTGGATATACATACGGTAGCACTGATTGAGGAGTGCAGTCATAGGGTATTGAGAAAAATTCCAAAAAAGCACAAAGACCCAGGGAGTTTTACCCCCCCATACAAATTAGTAAAGCTGAGGTGCTACGAGCTTTGTGTGATCTAGGGGCAGTAGTTAATCTAATGCCCCTATCTTTATTTAACACCCTGGAGTTGGGAAAATCGCGGCCAACAAGGTTGTTGCTGCAGCTGGTGGATAAGTCGCAAGTGGCACCTGATGGAATAATAGAGGACCTTCTCATCAAAGTGGGTAAGTTTATTATACCTGCTAATTTTATTATCTTAGGTTTTCATGTTAATGACCAGGTACCCTTAATCTTGGGACGGCCATTCTTGGCCACCGGAGGAGCGGTAATTGACTCAAGAGCAGGGACCCTGAAAATGCGGGTCGAGGATGAAGAAGAACTCTTCCGAGTATACCAAGCAATGAACCCATCCACACACTACAGAAACCTTTGTAAGGTTAGTGTGTTGTCTGAGGATGAGTGTGGGGTGGGGGATTCCACAGGTCCGTTGCCAAAGGTAATGACAAGTGTTCAGCTCGAGTCTGATAAAGGGCTTCAGATTGTGAAGAAGTTGGAGGAAGAGAGGAACAGAGTGGAGGCTATTTCCTCTAAAAATCAAAAGAAAAGGAGATGGTTATTGAAAGGGAACCCAGGTATGAGGATTTCCTGAAAAGGATAGTCCACGTCATGCCACGGCATAAAATAAGGCGCTGCTTGGGAGGCAACCCAAGGGTACCACAGGTACAATTTGTGATTTTTGTTTGTGTTGATTTTGTTTATTTTCATCGTGTTTGTGTTTTTGGTGGAAATTTAAGCAAAGATGGAGGGGAAGTCTGAGTACCCATGGAGGAGGAAGCTAACAAGTATGGAAGAGAAGAAGTGTGGGGTCAAACACCCACTTGTGAAAAGTTGAAGAAAAGCATGTTGTTAGCTAGGCATAGAGGCTCAGGGAGTATTTCTCACCCTCTTAAATTTTAATTTGAGGCTATGGGGACATAGCATGATTCAAGTGTGGGGTGAGGGAAATTTCAAAAATTTTGTGGTAATGATTTTTGGTGAATTAGTGCTTGGGAAAAATATTGAAAGAAAATTTTTGAATTAAGCATGACTTCATCACCCGTTGGTTTTTCTTTTCAGTTCTTTTCTGATGGGGGTCTTTGAACCGAAGAATAAAAATTTTATTTGTCTGTATATAGTGTTTTTCTTCACAGTTAGGGACTGGTTCCGATGATGGATGGATGACGACCGTCTTGAAGAATCATGCCTCCACGCCGAACAAATGGTAGAAGAAATAGAAATGGAAATGGTCATGAAGATGGCAATGGAGATGGACACCAGCAAGCCCCACCAGCACCAGTCAGTCCTTTGCCTGAGCAGGTCTCTTATGCCAAGTTTAGAGTAGATTTTTAGATGTTGGCGCAGGCTTTGACTGCTCAAGTCAACCAAAAAGCGATGGCCCATGTCCCTTATAATGGGACGCAGAGATGGCTAGAGTTCGGGACTTTCCCAGGATGAATCCACCTGAGTTTATAGGGTCGAAAGTGGATGAGGACCTGCATGAGTTTCTTGAGGAGATACAAAAGGTCACCTAGATTATGGGGGTGACGGGAGAAGAGAGTGCAGACTTATCCTCCTACTAGATGAAGGGGGTTGTTTATATTTGGTATCGTTAGTGGAGGGGTAGTAGAGCAGTGGGCACGGTTCCCATAGTTGGGATAAGTTCATAACTGCCTTCTTAGTTAGATTTTTCCTAGGGATTTGAGGGAGGCAAAGCCGGCGGGGTTTGTCAACTTGAGGAAGAACAATATTATTATACAAAAGTATGTCTTGGAGTTCACCCCACTGTCCAAGTATGCGCCGGAGATGGTTACGGATCAGAGAGCTCGTATGAACAGATTTATGTATGGGGTGTCAGATTCGTTGGTCAACGAGTGAAGGACCTTAAACATGAATAGTGACCTAGACTTCTCTCAATTGGTTATATATGCCCAGTAGATAAAGGTGGATTAGATAAAGGAAATGGAGAGAGAAGTTAAGAGGGCTAGGACAGGCCGCTTTGGGTTCTTCCAGCAGAGGTCCAGTGACGGACATCATTAGTAGTCCCACCAGAGACCATCAACCCAAGCATCGTCATCAGTCAGTGTGTCATCTAGATCTAGGAGTGATTAAAGGGGAAGGACATCAGGCTCCCGAGGTTAGGGGAGAATGTCAGTAGAGCCCAGCATTCCAGTTTTTGAAAGGTGTGGTAGGAGACACACCAGAGAGTGCTTTCAGGTGCGTGTTTTGGGTGCGGAAAGCCTGGAGACATACTCAGAGATTGCCCTTCAGCTAGATAGGGCCATGGTAGTGGGCATGACCCAGCCACCAGTTTGAGAACTCTACCCATACGCTCAACTCAATAGGGTACATGCACTAGCTCAGGTGGTGGTCAGCATCAGAACAGATTTTATGCCCTCTAATCTCGTCAGGAGTAGGAGGTCTCTCCAGATGTGCCCACTGGTATGTTGCGAGTATTTCATCTTGATGTGTATGCCTTGTTAGATCTATGGGCTACTTTATCTTTTTTTATGTCTTATGTTGCTATTATTTTTGGAGTCAGTCCTGAAGTCCTATCAGAACCCTTCTCAGTCTCTACTCCAGTTGGTGACTCAGTTATAGCTCGATGGGTATATAGAAATTTCCCTATCACAGTCCTTCAGAAAGTTACCTCGGCCAATTTAGTAAAGTTAGACATGAATGACTTCACTATTATCTTTGGTGTGGATTGGTTGTATGCATGTTATGCCTCAATGAATTGTAGAGCCCATACGGTAAAGTTCCAGTTTCAAGGTGAACAAATCCTAGAATGGAAGGGTAGTTCAGTTATGCATGTAGGTTGCTTTGTTTCCTACCTTAAGGCTAAAAATATGATTTCCAAGGGTTGTGTGTACCATATAGTTAGGGTTAAGGATGCTACATCTGCGATCCTAACTCTTCAGTATTTCCCTTTTGTATGCGAGTATACGAAGGTTTTCCTAGATGATCTACCAGGTATCCCTCCCGAGCGGGAGATTGAATTTGGTATTGACCTTTTTTTCGATACACAGCCTATATTTGTTCCTCCTTATAGAATGGCTCCAACTAAGCTAAAGGAGTTGAAAGAGCAGTTGAAGGATCTTCTATATAAGGGCTTCATCAAACCTAGCAAGTCCCCGTACGGTGCAACAGTTCTCTTTGTTTGAAAGAAGGATGGGTCTCTTCATATGTGCATTGACTATCGACAATTGAATAAGGTCATAATCAAGAACAAGTATCCCCTCCCTAGAATTGATGACTTGTTTGACCAACTTCATGGTGCTAAGTGTTTCTCAAAGATAGACCTCAGGTCCGGATATCATCAGCTCAGAGTTAGAGAGAATGACATTTTGAAGACATCTTTCAAGATTCGCTACAGTCACTATGAGTTTATTGTTATGTCTTTTGGACTAATGAATGCTTCTGCAGCTTTCATGGATTTGAAGAACAGGGTGTACAAGCAATATTTAGATATGTTCATGATTGTCTTCATAGATGATATTCTCATATACTCTCGGAGTAAGGAGGAGCATGCCGCTCATTTGAGGATGGTGCTACAGACTTTCAAGGATTGCCAACTGTTTTCTAAATTCATCAAGTGTGAGTTTTGGTTGGACTCGGTAGCATTTTTGGGTCATGTGGTGTCAAGTGTGGGTGTGCAAGTGGACTCTCGAAAAATAAAAGCGGTGAAGAATTGGCCTAGACTGGTTAATCCTTCAGAGATCTAGAGCTTCATTAGTGGTCGGATACCTGTGAGAAGAGTTTTTAAGAGTTAAAGACTCAACTCACTTAAACCCCAATTTTGACCCTACCTGATGGCACAGATGGATTCGTTGTGTATTTTTATGCCTCTAAGGTTGGTCTTCATTGTATGTTAATGCAGCATGGTAAGGTCATCGCGTGACGCCCCGCCTTGGGGGGGGGGTATGACTGGCACCTGGTGCCCTGCTAGGACCTGACCTGCTAGACTACTAAGCCTAAGCACGTCTGGTACCTGGCTAGCTCTAACTCAGATTCACGGGACCAACGGGCTATATAACGGCTGTAAACACAGCCTCCGGCCGACTAGGCCTATAGCCACCTGTACTATAACATCAGCTAACCAGAGTCACATTCATATAGGGGAAACTATGCGGGCCGACAAGGCCACCATGCTGTCTAGTTATCTCCAAATCAATATAACAAATGTTGAACAACTATGTGACCGGAAAGGTCACCACTACTGACTGGAAAAAGGCCTCACATGGCCAACATAAACAACTAAACATACGCACAGCCCCACACGACCAGCACAACTAACCACAGGGAAATATATACAGACTGCAAGCCTCTAAGAATACTGAAAAGATGGTTGGGACAGGGCCACGGCCTACCCATTCTATACAACAAAAGAAAAGGGATAAACCTCTAGCTACCTAGCTCCGAATGACTGGAGCTGATGACCCTCTGAGCTAGCTAGAATCACGAGGTATCGGCTCCTCGTCTATGAGTACCTGCAGGCAAGTAATGCAGCGCCCCAACGGGCGTCAGTACCGCTGGTACTGAGTATGTAAAGCAACAACTGAAAACTATCTGAAAACAATAATACAACTGATGGAACTGAACTAGAAGGAAATAGACTAAACTGACTGAAAATATAGAGCTACTCCTATTCTCAACTATGCTGGAAGGAGTAGGAGTCATACCTGGAAATGTATCGGTCTACTGTCGATCTACTCGTATCTAGCATAACATGACATAACATAACATAAAATAACATAGCATAGCACACACAAACCTTACCCGGCCCCCATAAGCCGGGAGGTACAATCAACACGCAATCTATACCCCTACTCCGGTCGTCCCATCTCCTATAATAACTATAAGTATCCTGCCGATCCCCTGGGTATGTAGTTGGGCTCGCTGAGCCCCTGACTATAATTGTACCTGAGTCCGGAGGAGTCCTGAATCAACACCCTGGGGGTACCCGCTCGTGGTGTATAAGGGCTGTCCAAAGCACAATATGGGGAAAACCGGCATCCCATCTTCGTCCCCTGTGGGACGGCATGCCACTCCGTACAGTGACGTATCCTCACCCTCTGGCGGACGAGTCGATACAATTATTAACCCTGGGGCGGTCATGGATGCTATGTAATCCAACCCCAAGACAATACAGTGATCTCAACTAGTAATACTAACTGTGTATACCACATGCTGGAACTAGTGACAATAATGTGTATGTATATACTACATGCTAAAACTAATGATAGTGATATGTATATACTTAATACATGCTGAGACTGATAAAGGTATATATACACAATCTTCTGTCATACTGTGCTGAGTCTAATGATGAACAAGATATAGTTTTTCTGCTGGGAATCATGTTGTATAACTGAGTTTCATAGTAACATGATTTACTATTCTAACATGCTTTCTAAACTTCATTTTAGTCAACCATTCTATTTCTGAAATACCTTACAGGGACTTATATTGCTTTACTAAGTTTCAACTAAACACGATAATATCCTAACATACTTTACTAAATCACATACTGGGCATGCTATACAGTTCCTAATACTTTGTATTAGAATTTATATCGTGCTAGCAAGTTTCACGCTATACATAACATGATGCTTCCAATATCGTACTAATATTCATACTAAACATGACACATGAGACTACTAACTTGCCGAGGAACTAGCTTTACATACCTCAGTTGTCGGCTTCCGGCTAACTGGCGTAGCTCGACCAATATTCAGTTATTCCTTCCAACTGTATTCATATATATATCAATTAGGGATAAATACATTAATATCCTGGAAAAAGATAACACTTTTGATATATATATAGCCCAAACTTTGGCTTATCGAAAGACGGTTGAAAACTCGCTATTTCTCGGAAGTCCAGAAGGGAGAAATACTCACTTTAGGGCTAGGAGTATATTGACACTAATTTGGAGCAATTCCACTTACCTTAGTTCGGTAGCACGACGATTCAGCGGCCGAATTTCACGAAACTAAATTCGTAGGAATTCTCCTTACTGCTTAATACCTCGGTATCTGGAGTTAATTTGAGTTTGGACCGCGTTTGACGGCGTAATCGGATGAATATATATCGTAAACCTTCGCCCCCCTCTGTTTTCTCTCGACTTTTCTGGAAAATTTATGAAATATAACTTGAAAACCGAAGTTGGAGGCTTATATACTTGGGCCTGGACAGGGCCTCTGTGACACGGAGCCAACGCGGAGGCCCTCCCTCCGTGGCACGTTGCCATCGCGGAGGGGTTCTGCCCTAGCTCCTTCCGCGATGGTTCGACAGATTTCTTATCCGGTCTTTCCCCCGGGTCTTTTCCTAGCATGTATAGCATTCAAAAATTCATAACCAATATGGGAATAGGCCATCTACATGTCAAGAATTTATGGGGTGTAACATTCTCCACCCCTTAAGAACATTCGTCCTCGAATGTAAACTTCTATTTATAGAAATTCTCAACTTACTCAACCTTTTTTCTAGGAAAATTTTTGGCAGAGTTTCCCCTGTAATATGGATTATCTCAAAAACTTGAAATGCAGAAAAGTCCAATACAGGTACTCCACACGATACTATAGTATCATCATGTAAAAGTTTAGAGTTGGCTATCTCATTATACATGTAATATAAGGCATCTCATATGATAACAATACTAACATACCTCTCGACTGACTATGTTTGAATCAAGTGAGGATATCTGACTTTCATATCTTCTTCTGCTTCTCAAGTCGTTTCTTCTCGGTTCTTATTATGCCACAGTACCTTGATAGAAGCAACGTCTTTAGTCCTCAACCTGCGAATCTGTCTACCTAGTATGGCTATTAGGACCTCTTCATAGGCCAATTCTTCTGTAACCTGGACATCCTGGACTGGGACAACTCTGGAGGGGTCCCCTATATACTTTCTCAACATATACCCGTGGAAAACTGGATAAACGGACTCTAATTCCGGAGGAAAGTTCAACTCGTATGCCACTTGGCCTATTCTCCGCCGAATCTGATAAGGCCCAATGAATCTCGAACTGAGCTTACCTTCCTTGCCGGATCTCATCACCCCTTTTTTTGGAGATACTTTCAAAAATACCCAGTCATTCACATTAAATTCTAGGTTTCTGCGCCGCACATCAGCATACGATTTCTGGCGGCTCTGAGCAGTCAATAGGCATTCTCTGATAAGCTTTACCTTCTCCTATGACTGTTTAATAATATTTGGCCCAATCAGCGCTGACTCCCCCACTTCAAACCAGCCAACTGGCGATCTACATTTTCACCCATATAGTGCCTCAAAGGGCGCCATTTGGATAGCTGAGTGATAACTATTATTATAAGCAAACTCAATCAGTGGCAAATGCTCGTCCCAGCTACCTCCAAAGTCTAGCACACTTGCCCTTAGCATATCCTCGAGCGTCTGAATAGTGCGTTCAGCCTGCCCATCTGTCTAAGGGTGGAATGCTGTGCTCAAATTAATTTGCATCCCCAGGCCCCTCTGAAATGACTGCCAAAATATAGCTGTAAATTGTGCTCCTCTATCAGAGATAATAGATACTGGAACACCGTGTAATCTAACTATTTCTCTGATATACAGTTCGGCATAATCTTCGGTAGAGAAAGTGGCTTTTACTGGCAGGAAATGGGCTGATTTTGTCAGTCTGTCAATAATTACACAAATTGAATCATGTCTATGCCCGGTACAGGGTAGTCCTGCTACAAAGTCCATGTTTATCGCTTCCCATTTCAAGAGAGGCATAGCTATGTCCTGAGTCAACCCACCTGGTTTCTGGTGTTCCATTTTTACTTGCTGACAGTTAGGACACTGGGCTACGAATTCTGCTATTTCCCTCTTCATACCTGGCCACCCGTAAATTTCTTTGATATCATGGTACATTTTCGTCGCGCCTGGGTGGAGAGAGTAGCGGACGTAATGCGCCTCGCTCATAATCTACTAGCGAAACCCTGAAATATCTAGAACACAAATGCGGCCTTTACATCGCAACACTTCATCCCCAGTTATCTAAAAATATGTCACCTCTCCTTGCTGAACCTTGTGTTCAAATTGAACCCGGCTAGGGTCTTCATACTGTCGTTCCTTTACTTCCACCACTAAAGACGACACTGTGACATTCTGAATTACCGCTCTGTTGTCCTCTATTTCTGCTACGTGAACGGCTAAACTGGCTCACTGTTCAGGCTGCAAGTATGCCAACTCCCCATAGATTTACGGCTAAGAGCATCTGCTACCACATTAGCCCTTCCTGGGTGATACAAAATATTCACTCTTTAAGGCATAAACTACTGCAGCTAACTCCAGGTCATGGGTAGGATAATTCTTTTCATGTTTCTTCAGCTGCCTGAAAGCATAAGCTATTACTTTACCATGTTGCATCAACCCTTTGTACCTTCTGGCGATACTAACACTGGGGTTGATGTTAACATGTCTTTCAACTCCTAGAAGTTCTGCTCACATGCCTCAGTCTGCTGGAACTTTGCTGCCTTCTGTGTTATTTTAGTCACAGGTGCTGCTAAGGTGGAAAATCCTTCCACAAACCTTCTGTAGTACCCGGCTAACTGCAGGAACTGCGTACTTCAGTCGGAGTGGTAGGTCTGGGCTATGTCTTCACTGCTTCGATTTTCTGTGTATCTACCTGTACACCAGCCTATGACACGATGTGACCAAAAAGGCTACTGAACTCAGCCAAAATTCACATTTAGAGAAATTGACATATAACTGACGGTCATACTGGTTTATTATACCGGAGAAACTGACAAGTAATCTATCTATATGGCTAGAGCTTATCTGACCTTCTGGGCCGCATGTTAATGCTACTCGCTGATGGGATAATCCGTATGACTGTCTATTCACCATGTGCGCGTATCTGATTAGAGGATCCTGATAGTGATCATGATCTCTACTAATCTGGCTGAATAACTAAATAAATGGGCTGAATGACCCGATGCTGAAGTAATCTAACAATGCTCTAAATGTCCTACTCGAGCATCTGTAGCTCATGCATAGCTGCAAAGTTGTGGATAGCTAACTACTTTATTCTTCTAGTTGAACAACTGTAGACCTGGGCTTAATCATACTTACTCTCAGCTGATCAGTCCCTGGATCTTCATAGGGAACCTACCAATTTCCTTGTCTTAGTAAAGACTGCTAGCAGAATACTACGGATTCCCTATGCCTTGTTCGTATTCACTCGGATATATACTGCTGTTCTGGATAATTCTCAGTCTTATGAGAAATTTCGTAAAGACTGACCTTCTCCTAGGACTCTGTATCTGAATATCTTATGAGAACCAGCTGAGGTACTAATCCGTCACTAACTACTGATGTGGACCCTTTCTCGGGGTACCCATGGGTTTGTCTGACTGGGACGGCTAGCTGACTGACTTGCGGGATGCTCTACATGATAACTACTAGGTTGACTAAAACTGACTCTCACCTACAAGGTTGGAAAAACAATGTACGACCACTCAGTATACTGGAGAATTCTGATGTTGCTAACCTCTAGAATATGCTTATTCGGTCTCTATTTATGGTTCTGGCACACACAGTAATGTTACTGGTCTTTAGGGATGCTTCCCTAGTAATACAGGCACCAGCTGGTCGTTAGGCCGTCTATCTGCGCACCAGTATCATCGACCACCTGATTCAGACTACTAACTCATGTGAACTTCTGAAGTCTAGATCCTTCCCCCTTTTAGCGAGGGGTCCTGCACTACAATCTGTATATACTAGCAGCTAACCAGAATCTGTGTGACTGTAACCCCTGGTATCTACTCACAGCATATCTGATATCTATATATATAGATATATCAACAACTATATACAATCCATACTGAACTTTATAGTAATACGTAATCTCTGGCATGCTTTACTGAATTTCATATTGCACATGATATACTGTTTCTACAGTTTAATGATATCTCCTGTCCTCTCGTACCATTTCATTGGATTTTTGTCCCATTCTAAAAGCAACACACACATGCACTTTAGTTATGATCTGTTATTTGAAATTTCGCCACTCTTACAACGTGGGGTCAACATCCGAACCTTGTGGCCTTACTTGGCATTATATTAAGGCTCGTGACTGTCTGTTGGACCTTGTCTCTGGGCCACACTAGATTAGAGTCTCTGGGTCGGCACCCTCTTACCTTCTCCTTAGGTGGATGCACCGCAACATTCTAAACAACAATCTTACTGTCTCTTAGTTGTCATTCTGAGGTTTAGTCCTTAATACACGATGTTCTATCAATTTGGAGGTGATTCTGATTTCCCCTCAAAATCTGGTATTCATGCTCTTCACCCTCATCTTCCTTAAACTGAGCTCTGAGGTTCAAGGTACCTGCCTTACATTGTCAATAAGGTTACCAGTCAAGTTTCAACCTATACTTCTTCTAACTTGCAGTCGGACCCATCTTATTCATATAATCTCCCTGTTTTCCGATATCACAACTAAGATTATAACTATTATCTTGCAGACATACCCTGCCGTCGTTAGCATGCTATGGAGGATTCAACCTTTTTCTTACTCGAACTTGACTATTACTGGAAGTCCACCACTAACGGATCTCCCTACGCGTACTTCGAGTAAGCTAGTAGTCTTACTTGCTCTTCTGACTTATTACCGTGAGGGTCTCCACAACTCACGTAATCATAAGGGCTCCTTACTCTTTCTAACACTTTCTAGAATCAACCAATCCATCTTCACTTACTGCTTACTTTGGGCAACATTGCCTCAATCCTTATGCCCTTTGCTATACTGGAATCAAAACTAAGAGGTGGGGAATAATCTTTTCTTACTGCAACAAAACGAAGACATGGAACTGTACCACATCTGAAAGGATGGAGGTGGGGATCCTGGATTTCCCTCTCTTTCTCACATCTCTCCGATAATCTAATATTATCTATCATCTTAGTCAGATCTTATATACCTAACAAATAAATCAACTCGTATGTACGCTGTGCTTCTGACTTCCTACGCTTAAGTTATAGAAATATACTGGGGATAGTACCGATAGAGGTATCATATTGGGAGGTCCCTCATACCTCCTCTTGCTGCTGTAGTTACCCTGCAACTGGCTGGTGGCCTCTTCTGCTGCTATATCCAATCTTCTGCCTGTGATATGGTATCACTAATCTGACTTTGTATCTGTAATCAAAGAGTATGATAAGTTTTAGGGACTCACCCTATACTGTACCGCTCCATAGCACGACTGAATAAGAAGAAAGAGTAACCATCCTATCATGCCTTGCAGCCTCCTGTCTATAGTATGTGGTGCACAACACATCCATGGACAAGACTCTACTTAGCACGGCTTGTAGACTCCCTGGGATACGCCCTCTCTGATACCAAGTTTGTCACGCCCCGCCTTGGGGGGGGGGTATGACTGGCACCTGGTGCCCTGCTAGGACCTGAACTGCTAGACTACTGAACCTAAGCACGTCTGGTGCCTGGCTGGCTCTAACTCAGATTTACGGGACCAACGGGCTATATAACGGCTGTAAACACAGCCTCCGGCCGACTAGGCCTATAGCCACCTGTACTATAACATCAGCTAACCAGAGTCACATTCATATAGGGGAAACTATGCGGGCCGACAAGGCCACCATGCTGTCTAGTTATCTCCAAATAAATATAACAAATGCTGACCAGCTAAGTGACCGGCAAGGTCACCACTACTGACTGGATAAAGGCCTCACACGGCCAACATAAACAACTAAACATACGCACAGCCCCACACGACCAGCACAACTAACCACAGGGAAATATATACAGACTGCAAGCCTCTAAGAATACTAAAAAGATGGTCAGGACGGGGCCCCGGCCTACCCATACTGTACAACAAAAGAAAAGGGATAAACCTCTAGCTACCTAGCTCCGGATGACTAGAGCTGATGACCCTGTGAGCTAGCTAGAATCACGAGGTATCGGCTCCTCATCTATGAGTACCTGTAGGCAAGTAATGCAGCTCCCCCAACGGGCGTTAGTACCGCTGGTACTGAGTATGTAAAGCAACAACTGAAAACTATCTGAAAACAACAATACAACTGATGGAACTGAAATAGAAGGAAATAGACTAAACTAACGAAAATGTAGAGCTACTCCTATTCTCAACTATGCTGGAAGGAGTAGGAGTCATACCTGGAAATGTATCGCTCTACTGTCGATCTACTCGTATCTAGCATAACATGGCATAACATAACATAACATAACATAGCATAGCACACACAAACCTTACCCAGCCCCCATAAGCCGGGAGGTACAATCAACACGTAATCTATACCCCTACTCCAGTCGTCCCATCTCCTATAATAACTATAAGTATCCTGCCGATACCCTAGGTATGCAGTTGGGCTCGCTGAGCCCCTGACTATAACTGTACCTGAGTCCGGAGGACTCCTGAATCAACACCCCGGGCATACCCGCTCGTGGTGTATAAGGGCCGATCAAGGCAAAATATGGGGAAAATCGGCATCCCACTTCGTCCCTTGTGGGACGGTATGCCACTCGTAGAGTGACGTATCCTCACCCTCTAGTGGACGAGTCGATACAGCTATTGACCCTGGGGCGGTCATGAATGCTAGGTAATCCAACCCCAAGACAATACAGTGGTCTCAACTAGTAATACAAACTGCGTATACCACATGCTGGAACTAGTGACAATAATGTGTATGTATATACTACATGCTAAAACTAATGATAGTGATATGTATATACTTAATACATGCTGAGACTGATAATGGTATATATATACAATCTTCTATCATTCTGTGCTGAGTCTAATGCTGAACAAGATATAGTTTTTCTGCTGGGAATCATGTCGTATAACTGAGTTTCATAGTAACATGATTTACTATTCTAACATGCATTCTAAACTTCATTTTAGTCTACCATTCTATTTCTGAAATACCTTACAGGGACTTATATTGCTTTACTAAGTTTCAACTGAACACGATAATATCCTAACATACTTTACTAAATCACATACTAGGCATGCTATACAGTTCCTAAGCCTTTGTATTAGAATTTATATCGTGCTAGCAAGTTTCACGCTATACATAAAGTGATGCTTCCAATATCGTACTAATATTCATACTAAACATGACACATGAGACTACTAACTTGCCGAGGAACTAGCTTTACATACCTTAGTTGTCGGCTTCTGGCTAACTGGCGTAGCTAGACCAATATTTAGCTATTCCTTCCAACTATATTCATATATATATCAATTAGGGGTAAATACATTAATATCCTGGAAAAAGATAACACTTTTGATATATATATTGCCCAAACTTTGGCTTATCGAAAGACGGTTGAAAACTCGCTATTTCTCAGAAGTCCAGAAGGGAGAAATACTCACTTTAGGGCTAGGAGTATATTGACACTAATTTGGAGCAATTCCACTTTCCTTAGTTCGGTAGCACGACGATTCGCCGGCCGAATTTAACGAAACTAAATCTGTAGGAATTCTCCTTACTGCTTAATACCTCGGTATCTGGAGTTAATTTGAGTTTGGACCGTGTTTGACGGTGTAATCGGATGAATATATATCGTAAACCTTCGCCCCCTCTGTTTTCTCTCGACTTTTCTGGAAAATTTATGAAATATAACTTTAAAACCGAAGTTAGAGGCTTATATACTTGGGCCTGGACAGGGCCTCTGTGACACGGAGCCAACGCGGAGGCCCTCCCTCTGTGGCACGTTGCCATCGCGGAGGGGTTCTGCCCCAGCTCCTTCCGTAATGGTTCGACGGATTTCTTATCCAGTCTTTCCCCCGGGCCTTTTCCTAGCATGTATGGCATTCAAAAATTCTTAACCAACATGGGAATAGGCCATCTACATGTCAAGAATTTACGGGGTGTCACATTGCGTATGCCTCCAAACAACTCAATACTCATGAGAAAAATTATCCAACATATGAACTAGAGTTGGCAGCGATGGTGCTCGCATCCAAGATTTGGAGACACTACTTGTATTGGGTGCATGTGCATATGTTCAAAGACCACAAGAGCCTACTGTATGTGTTCACACTCAAAAGGAATTGAATTTGAGACAATGAAGGTGGTTAGAGCTTCTCAAGGACTATGATATTACTGTCCTTTATCATTCGGGCGAGGCCAATATAGTGGAGAATGCCCTTAGCAGACTTTCCTTGGAGAGTGTTTCTCATGTGGAAGATGGAAGGAAAGAGTTGGTGAAGGATGTGCATCAACTTGCAGAACTTGGGGTTCGCCTTGTGGATTCTAAAGATGGTTGTGTCATTATTCAGAATGGTTCAGAATCTTCTTTGCTGACTAAGGTCAAGGCTAGGGAAGATGAGGATTCTATCTTGGTGAATCTAAAAGAAGTGGTTCAAAATCAAAAGGTGGAGGTCTTCTCGCAAGGGGAGATGGTGTGCTTCGATATCAGAGTAGTTTATATGTTCTGGGAGTCGATGATTTGAGAGAACAAATGTTTCATAAGGCTCATGGTTCTCAATATTCTATATATATAGGTTCCACCAAGATGTACCGTGAGTTATGGGAAGTCTATTAGTGGAATGGCATGAAGAAGGACATAGCAGAGTTTGCGGGTAAGTGTTTGAACTGTCAACAAGTGAAAATGGAGCACCAAAGACCTGGAGATATGCTGCAAGACATCAGTATCCCCACTTAGAAGTGGGAAGAGATCAATATGGACTTTATCACAGGGTTGCCTCACACTCACTGAAAGTATGACTCTATTTGGGTGGTGGTAGATAGGTTGACCGAAACAACTCATTTCTTACTGGTCAAAACTACCAATTCAGCTGAGGACTTGCTAGATTGTACATTTGATAGTTGGATCGGTTCCATGGGATTTCCTTGTCCATCATTTCAGACAGAGATACTCAGTTTACCTCACAGTTTTGGAGATCGTTTCAGAAAGGACTTAGTACTCAGGTCAAGCTCAGCGTAGTTTTTCACCCGTAGATCGATGGTCAGGTCGACTGAACCATTCTGATTCTTGAGGATATGTTTAGAGCATGTGTGATTAACTTCAAAGGCAATTTGGGTGATCATTTTCCTCTCATCGAGCTTGCTTACAACAACAATTACCATTCTAGCATTCAGATGGCTCCGTTTGAGGCTCTTTATAAATGGAGGTGTAGATCTCCTACTGTTTGGTTTGAGGTAGGCGAAGCTACATTGATAGGGCCAGATTCAATTCATGAGACTATAGAGAAACTTTAGCTTTTAAGGGAAAAGCTGAAAACAGCTCCGAGTCATCAAAAGTCATATGCAGATGTTAGGTGGAGAGAACTTGAGTGTGAAGTTGATGATTGGGTGTTCTTTAAGGTGTCTCCCATGAACGGAGTGATGAGGTTCAGAAAGAAAGGGAAGCTTAGTCCCTGATATGTTGGCCCAATAGGATTGTGAGATGTGTTGGGAAGATGGCATATGAGTTGAAGCTACCAGCAGAGTTAGCATCAGTGCATCCAGTTTTTCATGTATCGTTATTAAAGAAGTGCATTGGTGATCCGACTTTGGTTGTTCCACTGGAGAGCATAGGTATGAAGCATAGCCTTACCTGTGAAGAGGTACCCATTGAGATCCTTGATCGTCAGGTTTGAAAGTTAAGGAACAAAGAAGTAGCTTCAGTAAGAAACTTGTGAAGGAATCAGCTCATTGAGGGAGCTAAGTGGGAAGCCGAAGCTGAAATGATGGCTAAATACCCGCATTTATTCCCTTCCAGCTCTGCTCCAGCATAAGGTATCATTTTCCTCTTTAATACTCTATTCAGTTTCATGTCAAGTTCATGTCTCTCAGTTCCTCTCATGTTTTAGCGTGTATGTATGATTCATTAATTCAGTTCAGTCATGTGTATCAGTCTGGAGTCAGTTACTCCTTCAGTTTTTAGTATTTGGGATTGTAGTTTCTTTTCCCAGTCTTCCAGTATGTTTAATCCACATTCAAGGATGAATGTTCCCAAGAGGGAGATACTGTAATACCCCAAAAGTTCCTAAGACTAGACTCGAGATTTGAAATGTGATCAGCAGGAAAAGATGGAGAATTGCTCCAGTACGTTTCAACCTACGAGTCATAGGTCAGTAGTATGCATAATAGGAAGACCCGTGGATCAAAGCAGAGAGTTTTGTTCCCCATACCATGAGTTCCCACTATGAGTCGTAGTATGTGAGTATGACCCGTGGTCAGGAGTCATAGTAAGTACTTAGGGTTAGTAGGTGATTGATTGTACATGTGATGGTATGGTTCATAGGATTGTGTTACAGATCATAGTAGGATTCATAGAAATATTTAGAGGATTGGAGGTTTTTGACTTGGTCAGTACTGGAGGATACCACGAATAATAGGAGGATTGTACTACTTATGGTACGAGTCATGACAACTGACAGAATAGTTTTCCTGTGAATTCATTAAGGGTATTTTAGTAAATCCTAAGCTCCTAAGCCCTAAACTATGTCGTTTTATGTTCTGAAAAGAGGGTTTTAATGGAGTTTAACCTATCCTAATTCAATTCTCATGCATGCAAGATTAGGATTTCTCCTTTGAGGATCAAGCTTAAACCCTTTAATTTCTTCTCTTGGGCTTTCAGAGATAAGTGTTGATTCAGCTCATCCAGATATGTGGGGCTATGAATGAGAGTTCCTTTCACTCTAATGCTCAAAATTCTCATTAGTTCTATGAATTCAATTTCATGATCTTATGGGGTTTTAGCCTAATTTTATGAAATTTTCTATGATTTACTTATGGGTCAATTCCCATCATGTTCTAAAACATGTTTTCCAATTTATAGGTAGATTTTATACCTATTTTGATTATAAATTCCTGATTTCAAGTTTTAGAAAATTATGCACAATTATGCAGGTTCATGAAAATACAAGTTTATGATTTATGATTTGAAGTATGATGAGATATCTAGCATGATTGAATGTTTACAAATTAGCCATGTATGAATTCATGATTTTTACTTATGAGTCTATCTAAAGTATGTATGATTTTAAGATTTGGGAAAGCCCATACAAGTTAAGCATGTATAATGATTTAGCCAACGCTAATAAGATCAGCTTATCATATGTTTTGGAGTCAAGACTCCCACTACAACTTATGATATTTTTAGGAGTCAAGACTCCCCATGTTCAGATTTTAGACTATGCATGTGATTATGAGTAGGCTTGGGTTCCTAGGTTCCTCGGTCTTAGAACTACACACCAATGTAGTTTTATATATAATTGGGGCCTCTCAAGAATGTTTCCCCTGCCCGCAAGGGGCTTCAGCTTGATGTTGATATCATAGAAGCATCCTTAGCCCTGGTAAAGTTTTGGACGGCTCTGCCCACTTGAGTGTAATAGTTGGGGCATCACGTACGCTCTATCGTGATGGTGTCGATTGTGAAGAGTCTCATATTGATCCTCATGATTTCAGTTATGCATGCTTATGACGTATGATATTATGTTTTCAGTAGGTTTGACCCAATGATCAGTTTATAAGCTTTTACTTATAATTTTAGCTATGACAAGCCATA
Organism: Datura wrightii; assembly: GCA_035772735.1. Taxonomy (NCBI): domain Eukaryota; kingdom Viridiplantae; phylum Streptophyta; class Magnoliopsida; order Solanales; family Solanaceae; genus Datura; species Datura wrightii. Next base: position 116,431,878 of record JASDFA010000027.1, on the reverse strand, counting down.
TTTTTATATTTTCAGCCTTGGGTCATTTTATTCAAATACGGGATTCAGTTTATGATTATACATGTTCTCAGATACCAGCATGCATCCTCTACTCTCAGGATCATATTTACTTATGTTTATATGCATGATTTTAGTTTATACTTACTCGGCATATTTTACTTACCTTGCATAGTCATCACATTCTAAGTACTGACCTCATAGTCTATGTTGTATCATTTTATGATACAGATGTCGATGATCAGACTTAATTCTTCTGTTAGCCTAGTAACCCGCAACTTAGTTTAGTTTCTCTCGTTGGTGAGTACACATCCTTCGGGGACCTTCAGTTTGATGTTGAGTTATGTTATTTCGATTCTCAGGCTTTAGTGAGCTAGTTAGGGATGTTGCCCCATCAGCTCTTCAAACATGTTAGAGGCTTATCAGACAATATGAAGAATTTCGACTTTGTCAGTATTGACTCTATATGGTTGATATGTATTCAAACTTCCGCTCATTCATGTTTTCGGTTCAGCTTTGGCTTGAAGTATGTGATGTAGTTATCATGTTCATCGCATGGGTCAGCTTGGAGCCATTCGTTGTTCTAGGTTCCGTGTCTCGGTCGAAACCTATGTTCGGGTCATGACAAACATGGTATCAGAACCAAGCTTCAAAGTTTCTTAGGGTGTCTAAAAGCTGCGTTGAGTAGAGTATTTTCCATGGGTGTGAAGTGTGTCACATTTATGGGGGAGAGGCTACAAGGCGTTTAAGGAAATCTACCTTCTCTCATTATCAATGTCGTGCGATGAAGTATCTCTCTATCCTTCTAACTCGTGTTATACGTGTTTGAAGAATCATACCTCCACACCGAGTAAATGGTAGAAGAAACAGAAACGGAAATGGCCATGAAGATGGCAATGGAAGTGGGCACAAGCAAGCCCCGCCAGCACCAGGAGGTCCTTTGCCCGAGTAGGTCTCTTATGTCAAGTTTAGAGCGGCTTTTCAGATATTGGCATAGGCTTGGACCCATTAATCATCCCTTTTGGAAGCTTAAAATGACTTCACTTAGGAGTTATAACCATAGGGTTTTACTTAAATAACTCTAAACTACCGAACTAAAATTTTAACTGGCAGAACCAACGGCCATTACCACTGGTCATTGAACCAACCAACAGACCATTGGTCCTCTCGCTGATTCCCTCTTTTTCTCCGAATCACCCTCTAAACCTGGTTCAATGACAAAAATAAATGACCCATACAATCTAATAATGGGTAATACAATTCACTCATGGGTTCTAGGTAAAATTTGAAAAATTTCTGAAGTTCATCACTAGGAGATAACCAATGACTCGTCGGTTCATAGGAAAACCCGTCCTATTAGTTGTTCGATGGTCTGGTACCATTTTCCTGCTAGTTCCTATTACAAGTCCCAGATATGATCTTAGGGACTTTCCGAGTGTTACAATTTTATGGAGAAATCAACTCGCTGAAGGAGCAACTTGGGAAGCCGAAGTAGATATTGGCCAAGTACCTTCACCTCTTTCCTTCTAGCTCAGTTTCAGTATGAGGTACTAGTTCCCTTCTTATTACTCTATTCGGATTCATGTCAGTTTCTTGTCTCTCAGTTCCTTCCATGTATTAGTATATATGTATGATTCAAGAATTCAGTTCAGTATATGTATCATAGTTCTAAGTCAGTTACTCCATCAGTTTTCAGTATATAGCTTTCAGTTTTGGGATTGCAGCTCTTGCTGTATCCTTTCAAATCTATTTGTTTCCATTTGAGGACAAATGTTCCCAAGGGGGAGATAATGTAACACCCCAAAAGTATTACACCCCGTAAGATCTATCGTTTAACCGACACATGCCTACATACGTTGAGAGTTTTGGAGTACGACGCATACGGGGAAGGGCTCAAGTGAATGAGCATACGAGTGCATTGTCGAGCGAGCAGGAGGCCGGGGCCAGAGGCTGAGCGCACCGGGATCCACACCGCGCAGCCATGTCAGTGCACTGGCTGGCACGTCGTGCCCGTGTGCTGGCACTATGGCGGGCGTGCGCGCCTCCCCCTGCAACCGCCTCAAAATTAAATAACCTCCTTCATGCATAAATTAAAACATTCTAATATTTCCCCAAAATAGAGGAGTGAGCTTGAGCAATATTTTCTTGGGATTTTTGCTGAATTAAGTCATTAAACTCCGTTCAAATGCAAATTCGTCTTGGATAACGAGTTCTGAGCCTACGAGAACATTCCTACGGAGTTATTTCCTGAAGTATCACTTGGATTGTCGGAGCCCCACTGAGTAAAAGTTATAGAAATCACTTCTAATGGAGTCCGAAGCAGCTACAAGTGATAGGACAACATTTCTACCTTCTAAACTCTCGGGAATTTGTAAGCTTTTAGGTGAATTGGATAGAGTTTGAGTTGTAGTTAATATGCTTAAATGTTATTGTTATTTAACGATTCTTAGTATTGAAATTATCTTTATTCTATCACCGTAAGGGTTGCAAATTGGGGGAATCATCAGCTTTAGGCTGGAACTGGTGGGTGAACGAAAATCGACAATTGAGGTATGTTAAGGCTAACCTCTTCTGCAAGTTATCCTCGTCGTATAGTTGATACGACCTATGCTGAATAAGTTAGTTGCAAGCATGCATATTGTGGGTAGCTGCTACAGGTAGATATGAGACTAAAGTATAGTGATTTTACCGGGATTGACACCACCTAATGTTGCTTTCCGTTGACCAACCTTAGGGTTGCTAACTGTGTTATTGCCTACGGGACTGTAGATCGTTCAGACGAGCTATGTGATGTCTAAAAGTACTATATTCAGGCCTATAAGGTCGTATCAATGTCCATCCACGTATGGACTTCCATTCTGCCATAACGACATTACAGACCCTCCGTCGAGCCTTGTGGGCCCAGGGTGTAGCCAGAGGAGCCTAAAGGGCTCAGACACAGTTACAGGAGTCTAGAGGGCTCAATTGCAGACCCAGAGGTCAGGTAGGTTTGCTATAGTTACCTGTTGAATCATATTGACCTTGTTAGGGGTATATAGATTGAACTATACATTCCAGGGCTTATAAGGGCCCCGATAGGTTATTCTATGCTAATTGTACCTTCCAGGCTTATGGGGGCCACGTGAGGTTCTTGTTTGTATACTTACTTGTTAGCTATACTTTAGATTATGAGGCTATTCAGGTTAAAACTCTTATCCCTCTTGTTAATTACTTTCATTTATTTTATCGACTTCTATTCAGTTTTTATTTATGGTAGTCTTATCGGCCCGCATAGGACCCCTTGATTATTGTGATTGTTGGGTTAAGTATTTTTATGCAGGTCTGTTGTGTGGCCTAATCGGCTAGAGGTTGTGTTTACAGCCGAGATATAGCTGTTTGTTTACTTGGCTTTGAGTTGCTGGCAGGCAGCTAAGGTGCATATACCCAGCCATGTCAGCCAGGTTCAAATGTGGTACTAGGTTCTAGTTATGCCTCCCAAGGTGGGGCGTGAAAAACTTAGTATCAGAGCCACATCGTATCCTAGGGAGTCTGCAAGCCGTTTCTAGTAGAGTCTTTTCTATTGGTGTGTTGTGCACCACATTCTATAGGCAGGAGGCTACAAGGCATGATAGCGTGGTTACCCTCTTTTCTTTTCCCAAATCATGCTATAGAGCTAAGTTGTATAGGGTTGAAGCTTATGTTATTTTGCTTATCTATAGAGAAAATGTCTGATGCAGAAATTCTATGGATGGTCGAGAGTTGGATATCCTGGCAGGAGAGGGAACTAGCAGAGTACCACAGTCAGAGACGGCCCAACCTGAGGGTGAGAGGGAGACATCACCTCGGTCTCCCCAGCATTCTCTGCCAAACCAGGAGCCCTCCAGGGCAGCAGATATGTTAGTGCCACCCTCGATTATCCCTATACCATCAGATTAGGAGGTTAGAAGTGTGGTTTATATGCTGGCTCAGATGATAGCCGCTCAGCGCCAGCCAGTGGCACCAGTTATCATGAAATCTACTGGAGGATCTGAAAGTTCGAGGGTCCGAGAGTTTCTTTCCCTTAGTCCTCTGCAGTTTATGGGGACAAACCATAGAGAGGATCCTTAGGACTTCCTGGATCAGTTATGTCACGCCCTAAAAGTGGGGTACGGTGCAACTGGCACTCGATTCATGATGTCGAGAAGCCGGTTATATGACATCTGTAACTGTAACAGTTAGGCCATCCAGGCCACCTGTCACAATCAACTAAAGTATAAACTGGACCCATAAGGTTTCAACAATACGGGGTAAACAATAAAAATACAACCAAGGCAATTAGTGTGCTAAACCAAGCAACAATGAGCCGACGAGGCCACAAACTGAATAACACTGTACACACTAAGTCCACAAAGCCTCTAAAGAGTAAACTGACTGATGGTCGGAACAGGGCTCCGACCTACCCATAACTGCATCTTAAAACTCAAGCATAAATAACTAAGCCCTAGCTCTAGGAAGAAAGGAGCCTACCAACCATCTGTTGATCTCACGAACTGCTACTCAACTGGAAATCCTGACCTCTACCTGCACCTGCGGCACGAACGCAGGTCCCCAAGAAAAGGGACGTCCGTACAAATGAAATGTACTGGTATGTAAAGCTAAAACTATAAACATAAGATAACAATCTTGTAATAACTGACTCAGCACTTAAACATATAAAGGATAGTTATAACCTGGAACTCTGTAACCTGTAATTGATAACAACTTACTATAACATAAGTGAACTCAAGATAACTGAACCAGGAATAAGTAATAGGAACAACCTGGAATCTGAAACCTAATAATAACTCTATAATGAGATGAAAATGCACTTAATAAATGCACAAGAAAGAAACTATAATTGTAATGCCAGCGACCAGCCAACTATAAATCCAAATATAAAATTCGTCCAGTCGATGTACCATACTGGGGAAAAATAAAAATATTTCCAGCCTATGTACCACACCGAGGTAGAATAAAAATATCTCCAGTCGATGTACCACACCGGAGTAAAATAAAAATATCTCCATCCAATGTACCACACCGGGGTAAAATAGAAGTATCTCCAGCCGATGTACCACACCAGGGTAAAATAAAAATATCTCCAGTCGATGTACCACACCGGGGTAAAATAAAAATATCTCCAGCTGGTGTGCCATACCAGGGTAAAATAAAAATATCTCCAGCCGGTGTGTCACACCTGGGTGAAATAAAAAAATAATTCTCAATCATAATCATAAATGGAGCCGATATGGCTTATATTGAGTCAATTTAACACGTATGACATATAAATGACAATTGTTAAATTTGTGGCCGAAATAAGCCTCTTTCGTAACACATAAATTCAAGTGAGCAAACATATCACATAAAGCTAAAAAATATGCATATATCACGTAAATCTGTCAAATTATATATATACACATGTCGACTCAGTTATTCGATGGACCTTCAAGAGGTTTAGACAACATAAGAACTTATGTAGGCATACAAACAATGTCCCACAAATAATCCTACCAGTTCAACATATTTCTTTGATATAAACACATAGAGCTCATTTCTATACAATTCATTAACATCTGGGAACTACAAATACATATTGCCCACCAGGTGGTTCCTTTACTTGTATCGACAACTATACATTGGAATTTCATTGCCAAACTTATCACGTAGATGAGCACATATACTTCTTAATTCATTTAATTTATTTACAGGGAAACATGGATATTATAACTAGGAACTTGGAGTTATTTGTCATAACACTTAACATATACATGGAGCTGAGAGATGAACTACAGACATACAACATATAAGACTTCTATATAATGTATAACTCATATTTAGTTAATTGGGTGACCTCCAGGAGACTTCCTGGTATTCAAAGTTCTGAGCTTAACTGATCATTATCATAGCCTGCGCTTATACTTACTTAGACATTAGGAACATTGGTACATGGGAGAATCTCTCCTCTGAATTTAGGAAAATTCAAATGATAACTCCAACAAGAGCTAAACATATAGATGCATGACTTTAATATAACTGAAAGAATTCAACTGTACGTTATAACATGAAAATCATATATATTAAGACTCCTTAGATTAGCTAGCACATTTCAACATAAACTAGGGACGTGAAAACATAACTTAAGGATCTGAGACTTGGAGCTCTGTAACTTAGGAACTCATGAGTAACTCTCTAAGTGATGCCTTATAGGCAAATAAAGATATATAGCCATAATTCGGGCGATTCTTGATTTACTTCCATAACTTTTGCAACTATCTGAAGAGCTAAAGAAAGTTTACATCATTATAAGCCACATAGAAGATCTTAGGATTACCCTTTTCAGACATGGTAGATAATTTTAACACTTACAACAGATAACTTAACATAATCGTTTAGGGGTATAGCAGAGAGCTTCTCAACTTAAGTTACTATTTTATAGACGTTCAACTCTAATTATTTCATAGAAGGTTAACACTTTACTAGCTATTCATAAACGTAGCACATACTGAACATAAACAACTTAATTTATAACTGTTTTACTAAACGTCTTTAGAATAGGGTTAATCTTCCTTGTTGTTTGCCTAACTCGTTCACCATCGTAACCCGTATCGTCTAATTTAAAAATATTTAGCTCTACTTTCCTTATTCTTCTTAACTTCTTTGCCAAAGATTATTCACTCTACACTCAAGTCTTTACCCTCGTGTTCACAATTCCATCAATTCCTATACGCACTTACCTCTTTACCTAATTGACAACTTTATCTGTTAAATCTCGTCTTGCTTATATTTTAACATTGTTCAACGGTTCTAGAAAGCAATTACGGGAAGAGTGCATATTACTCACATATTATCTTAAAAGGGCTAACATTTACTCTTATCTTCCCTTTTTATAACATCACAAAAAGATTAACAACTTAGCGACGCTTTCCCCGTTACATCTATCGACTTAGCTTATTCTCTACGTGCCGCTTGCTTAGCTTTAAGGAGGGAAAACACAAAATCTACTATTTACCTTAATCACTTTAAAACATAAACATATAGTAGGGATTAAAAATATTATTAAAACTTCATTTCAATAAGCTCGTTTACCCTCAATCAGCTTAGCATCATCTTCTTAGCTTAAGTTCAATTACATGTTGTCGTCTTAGCATTTACTACCTATTTCACTAAGTGACCAGATATTAACATATATTCAACATCACATATATAGTATATTGCAAAGGACCAGCTCACGGTGCCCACGTTAAGGGGACTTCAGACTCGATTTACAACTACGGCAACAATCGTATAAAAATCACGCCTTTCACTTTAACAATTCTTAACGATTCAAGCTTTATGCCAAGTATTTCCAACCCTTTGGATAGGATCATACGTGCCTCAATATGACTTTAAAAACATAGGAATATTGATCCTTTCAATGACTTAGTTTCATGATGGATAAACAAGGAAAGGGATGCCTTTACAGGCTTACTCCTTAAGGCTCCTTCCAAGTCCATTTTATAAACACAATAAGCAGAAACTTCACTTCACCAAAGTTCTGAAAAAATTGAGCAGTAACATGCCACAAGAACACACAAAGAACAACAACACAATACTACAACATTCTCCAATTTATAACCTGATAAACTCAAAGAAATCAAAAAGGGAATTACTTACCCTTTCTTGGAGATGTTATTACTAAAGTAGGAGTAAACTCCAACTCTTTCCTCTACCTAGAAACATATAAAAATGCAGCAACACCACAATCAACCACAAGACAATAACAAGCCATGACTTTCTTCCAAGGTTCTCTTTTCTAAGCCCAAAAGAGACAAGAGTGAAGTTTATTACCTGGGATATCTTTTTCACAAATTTTGTCACCACCTTGTTGTCATTTCTGGGTGTTGCCTCGACCCACTTAGATACATAATCAACGGCTACCAATATATAACGATTACCAAATGACGGTGGGAACGGGCCCATGAAATCTATTCCCCATACATCAAAGATCTCCACTTCTAATATCTGTTGCAATGGCATCTCCTACCTTCTACCAATTGTGCATGTTCTTTGACATCTATCGCACATTTTTACATATGCCATAGAGTCTCTAAACAGTGTAGGACAAAAGAAACCTGACTATAGCACCTTGTGAGTTGTCCGCTCGCCTCCGTGGTGCCCTCCATACAATGATGAGTGACAACTCCTCAATACTTCTGCAATCTGGCTCTCTGGGATGCATCGTCTCATCACTTGATCCGGTCCCGGCAAATTCACAATGTCTGCATACTAAGGGATTTCAGCTTCCCTTATTGCCAAGAGCTGCTCATCTGGGAACTCTTCTTTGATGCTGTCACCTTCCTTCACATGCAACCGGCTTTCCAATCGTGATAGGTGATCTGCCACTTGATTCTCGCTCCCCTTGCTGTCCCTAATCTCTAGGTCAAACTATTGTAACAACAATATCCATCTGATTAGTCTGGGCTTTGCATCCTTCTTGTAAAACAGATACTGAATTGTTGTATGATCGGTATATACCACTACTTTAGAACCCACCAAGTAGAACCTGAATTTATCAAACTCGAACACCAATGTTAGTATCTCCTTTTCCGTGACTGTATAATTGACTTGGGTTGCGCTAAGTGTTTTGCTTGCATAATGAATGGAATGAAAAATTCTATTCTTGCGCTGCACCAATACAGCCACGTCACTTGCATCACACATTAATTCAAATGGCTGCTCCCAATCCGGAGAAATGAGAATAGGTGCTTCTACCAGCTTCTGTTTCAACTCCTCGAATGCTTTAACATAATCCTCGTCAAACTCAAACTTCACCTCTTTTTCTAGCAACCGACTTATTAGTCTAGTAATTTTAGAGAAGTTCTTGATGAACCGTCTGTAGAACCCTGCATGTCCGAGAAAACTGCGAACACCCTTCACTGACACTGGTGGTGGTAGATTTTCGATCACTTCGATATTTGCACGATAGACTTCCAACCCCTTGCATGACACCTTATGGCCAAGGACGATACCCTCCTTGACAAAAAAATGACATTTCTCCCAGTTGAGTACAAGGTTGGAGTCTTCACATCGAGCTAGCACCCTGTCAAGATTCTGCAAACATGTAGCAAACGAATTACCGAAAACAAAAAAATCATCCATAAATACCTCGACAAAATCTTCCACCATATCGTTAAAGATCGCTATCATGCATCTCTGGAATGTGGCGGGTGCATTGCATAGACCAAATAGCATCCGCCTGAAAGCATATGTCCCATAAGGACATGTAAAAGTGGTCTTCCCCTGGTCCTCCGGTGCTATGGCTATTTGGTTATAGCTAGAATATCCATCAAGGAAACAATAATATTCTTGCCCTGCTAACCTATCTAATATCTGATCAATAAATGGGATAGGATAATGATCTTTCCTCGTGGCCTCATTGAGCTTTCTATAGTCCATGAAAATTCTCCAGCCTATGACTGTGCATGTAGGAATCAGCTCATTCTTCTCGTTGGTGACCACGGTCATCCCTCCTTTCTTTGGGACACACTGAACGAGACTGACCCATTCACTGTCTGAAATGGGATAGACCACACCTGCATCAAGCCACTTGATCACTTCCTTCCTAACTACATCCTTCATCACCGGATTCAACTTCCGCTGATGTTGTACAGTTGTCTTTGCTCCTTCTTCCATAAAAATCTTATGTGTGCAAAAAGCTGGATTAATTCCCCTAATGTCTGACATTTGCCACCCCATTGCTTTCTTCCGCCTCTTGAGAACCACCAATGCATCCTTTACTTGTGCCTCTATCAGTTCCGCGGAAATGATGACTGGCAAGGTGTCATCTTCCCCCAAAAATACATACTTTAGATGTGGAGGCAATGTCTTCAACTCCAATTTTGGTGCCTCCTCAATTGATGGTTTTGGCAATGGTTCCAAGGACCTCATCAATGGCTGAAAGTCTTGCTTCCTACGAAACCATTTTGGTTCGTTCAACATCTGAACCATCTCATACGTAGCCCTGTCTCCGAAATGATCGGAACCCATCAGAGCTCTCTCCAATGGATCCTGAGAATCAACAATCTGAAGAATTGTTTCCTGATTTAGCACTTGATTGTTGATAGCTCCTCATAAATGGCCGGAAGCTTTATGGCCTTATACACATCAAACACCTCCATCTTATCATGCGCTCGCATGGTTAGCTGCCCCACAGCCACATCAATCAGCGCTCGCCCGATTGCCAAGAAAGGACGTCCAAAAATAAATGGGACTTCCGCATCCGGCTCAAAATCCAAGATAATAAAATCCACTGGGAAAATGAGGGAGCGCACTTGAACTAGCACATCCTCCACAATACCATCTGGTCTAGCCAAAGAACGGTCAGCTAGCTGCAAGATCACAGTAGTTGTTCTAGGGCTGCCCAGCCCCAACTTCTTGAACACCGATGTCGGCATCAAGTTTATGCTTGCTCCCAAATCACATAATCCGCGAGCTCGAATACTTTGCCCGATTGTGATCTGAATGGTAAAGCTCCCAGGATCCTTGAGCTTTGTCAGCAACCTGTTCTGTATCCGGGAAGTGCACTCCTTCGTAAGCGCCACCGTAGCATACTCCGTCAATCTGCTTTTGTTTGCTACGATGTCCTTGATATACTTTGCATATTTTGGCACTCCCTGCAAAACATCAACCAAAGGTAAATTAATGTGTACCTGTTTCAGCACCTCCATGAACTTCTTAAAGCAAGCTTCTTCCTTGTGCTTCTTTAATCTTTGAGGGAACGGGCGTGGTGGTCTTTCTGCCTCAGCTGCCTTTTCCTTCCCCCTCTCATCATCATGTTCCCCATCTTTTTCCACTTCTCTAGATTGCTTTGACTTGCTTGGGATTTGGGTCAGTATCACTCGGTAGTCCTCCTCTTGGCCTGGTGTTTTGAGCTCCAGCTAACTGTCCAAACTGGTACTCCAACGCCTTTGTAGCTAACTACTGATTTTTCGTGTCAGCTGCTAATTTCACATAATCAGCCTGCATTTGCGCTTGGTTAGCTATAATTGTTTTGAGCATGTCCTCAATGTTTTTGGGTGGTGTATGAGGTGCATTGTTTCCTCTGTATTGAGACTGAAAATTCTGATGCCCCCCTGATTTCTCTACACTCCCTGATTCGAACTCTGTCCTTGATGGCTATTACTACCCCAAGAGAAATTCGGATGGTTCCTCCAATTTTAGTTGTAACTGTTGCCATACTATTGATTATTATTCCTCTGGACGTGCCCAACAAAGTTTACCGAATCTAGATTTGCACCACAACACTCAGCTGAGTGTTCATTACTCCCACATACTTCACACCAAACCTGCTGAACTGCATTGACTAGGGCTTGTGCTTGATTCAAGCTCATACTGCTGAAGTGGGTGTTGAGTTGATTTTGCAACGCAGCTATCTGTGCAGCGATAACTGTAAAACCATCAACCTTAAAGACTCCTGCCGCTTTCCTTGTTCCTCCTCGTGATGAGTCTGCATTCCATTCTGGATTTTCCTGTGAAATATGATTTAACAAAGTATAAATCTCCTCATAAGTCTTTTCCAATGCCTGCCCCCCCCCCAGCTGCTGAGTCTAGCAGAATTTTTGTATGTGGTTCCAAACCCTCAATGAATGTATGCACCAACACATCATTAGACTGCTGATGGTGAGGAAAATCCCTTAACATTGATTTGAACCTCTCCCAAGCTTGATACAAATTCTCACCCTCACTTTGTTTAAAACTTAGAATCTGACTTCTAAGTCTGGTTGTCTTCCCGATGGAAAGAATCCTATCAAAAACTTTCTTGCCAGATCATCCAAAGCAGTGATAGAGTTAGGTGGTTCAGCTTTCATCCACCTCTTTGCTTCCCCCAATAATGAGAATGGGAATAATGTAAGCCTCACATAGTCGGATGATACTCCAGCGGGAATGTAAGTGTCACTTATCTCCAAAAAGTTTTGGAGATGCTGTTGTGGATCTTCATGAGGGAGACCTGTGAATTGCCCGCTGGTGTGCAACAACTGCACCATGTTCTGTTTAAGCTCAAACCTCCCTCCTGGCTCTAGTCTGCAAATACTAGATGTAACATTGCTTGCATGTGGGATTGCCACTTCACGAACTGGCCTTGCTGCCATCTCCTCGGGCACTAAAACTTCCCTCACAAGTGGTGGATTCTGTTGTTGCTCCAGAATTGCCTGTCTTAGCAACTGCAGCTTTTTCTCTAGAGCTTCCCTTCTTTGATGATGAAATTGTCTCTCCGGCTCTATAAATGAATCCACCAACCCCTTATCTCTTGCCAGCGTTCAGAAGAGTTCAATATCTGCAAGAGAAAGTCTAAGATCAAGTTGTCAACACTTATATAGAATTTGTAAACTAACACTAAGAAAATAAATTTACCAATTGCCAGTCCTCGGCAACGGCGCCAAAAACTTGTTCGGTTGTGGAAACTACACGCAAGTGCACGTGGTCGAACAAGTAGTAAAGTGGCTAATTTCAAGCCAAGTATCGATCTCACAGGGACTGAACTGTGGTGTTAATTAACTTCAGCGTCAGTGAACGATATCTCTATGAATGTAGACAACCAAATAAATAATGTTTTAAGAGTTAAACTTTACTAAGTAATGAGAATCTAATTCAAGATTATAATTTGAGTTTGAACAATAGCAATGAACAAGCTGAGGTTAAGACAAACATGCAGGGATGTAATTTATCAATTCAATTCAGCTAATCTTCTCTTTGGTTGTTAGTCAGGAATTTATTGCCTATGGATTGAATCTTTCGACTCCTACCCAATTTAAGAATCATGAGACCTTAATCTACATTTCTGTGATATAAGAATTTCATGCTCTAGCCATACATAACCGATTCCGTAATTGACTAATAAGACTTTCAGATATATTTTTATTCTGAATGTAAATCTTTTCTCAATTTTTACAGCTAAGAAAAGATCATATCCTACCAATTCACATCTGTCCAATTTCTTTCCTTTTCAAGACCAAAATTGGATTTCTAGATATACATTAACATTGGCCAAACATTAATGTAGTAAAAACAAGAATTGATAGAACAACCATTGAAGAAAAGATGAAAACTGAAATGATCAACAATTACATTCCTCTACAATTATTCTTAACCTCAGCAAGAAGTGAATTAGCCACTTATTTGTGGATTACACATCTTCAAATAAGTAGAATTCATACAAACAATTGAGATTAAAGAGAAAGAGAAAGAGAAGAACCCTAGAATTTTCATCCTCTCAACTACCTGTAACCCACGTTCTTGCTCAACCAAGTCAGAATGTTTAAAATAAAACCTAAGTGTGCTATTTATACTATTGAGAATTTTTCCCGGAATAACAAGCAACGTGGCACGGAGTGTATCGCGGAGCACTCCCTCCGTGCCACAGGGGTATTGCGGACCCTCACTGGAAGTCAGCTCCCAGGAAAATGCACCTCAACGTGGCACGGCTTGCATCGCGGAGCCTTGCCTCCGTGCCACGGTGCTATCGCGCACCTTCACTGGGACTTGAGGTTCCAAGTAATTACACTCAACGTGACATAGAGTGCATCGCGGAGCACTGCCTCCGTGTCATGGAGGTAACGCGAACCTCCACTAGAATTTGTCAAAATTAATTCATCCAAGGCAGAATGCCTCCGCGATGGCAGCGTGACACGACTCCATCGCGGAGCCCTTATTTTTGCTGCTTTCCCTTGTCAACTTCCACTCCTTGTTTCCAAGTCCATTATCGCACTTCACCAACATATATATTAGCTTCCAAAATTTCCTTTTACCTACAAAACAACACTAATCATGTTGGTTAGTATAAATTCACATTTAACTAAGAATTACATGAGAATGTACACATAATGATAGATAAACAAGTAGAAATGAAGCATTTGAGTATCACTTGGGCATGCAATTCTGCCCAAGATCAGCCGTAAGTTTAGCCATAACATCTTTAAATTTTCCTTGCCTTTTGCCATTAACATACATTCCATTTATTCATAAACATATCCTTTCTCTTCGCTGTCTCATATCAAACTATTCTTATTCAACTCAATCTATTTATCTAACATAAGACAGACGTGCCTTAACACCATATAATCGATGAACTTTTCTAACCGTAAGCAAATTTATACACTACCATGGTGGATGATTAACTCAAATACCACATTCCATTCACTACTTAAGATATAGGATCAATGTTAAATCTAAAGCTTTTACCGCTGCTTTTTCCATGACCCATTAATGGCGGTCCTGATCATTGAAACTAAATCCTGATCTATGGACAAAAAAAGGACTAAATCTTCAAGAGAAACTAAATGTCTAGCCACCCAGTGCCTTGAAACACTACAAGGGGCCTTAAATAATCCCGTTGACCTAGTCTCCCCCACTCTACTCTACTTTTATGTCGGTACTTGAAGATAGTGAATGAGATCCTCTATCAAACCTAATACAATTAATATATTCTATCCCTCATATTCTGCACCCTATCTGAAGCATATCAGGCCAACAAATTAAACCCGATACTATATTTGCGAATACTCATGCTGCCCTGCTCTAGGTACAAAACCTTATTAGCTCGAACCCATCGAAGTTCCCATGGTAAGTACTAATTTGTGAAGGCTAAGGGATTTAGACTCAAAACCCCCGAGCACTAAAGCTCTTAGAAGTATTCTCCTAGACCCTTCCATTAATTTCAACAGTTGATTTTTGAAATGTCACTATTCGGTTTAACATCTGAAATGCACTCAAAATCTCGTCCCTTTGATATAGCTGAAGGTGTTGGAGGATAAACAACTCTACCTCCACCTAGATTAACTGAAACTGGGACAACATGAAGGGCTGAATCCCTTCCCACGGTAGCTCTGACTAGAAATAGAGGAATTGTAACAAGGGGAATAAAACAAAACTCACTTCGAGCATATAATATATTTATCGGATCGACAGGAGGGAGACTAGGACCCTTTCAAGCATCAGTGTCGATAAATCTCGTAGCCATCTTCCTTACTCCGGTTGAATTCTAAAACATAAGAATGATTTATATTTCAAATAGCCCTAACATCTTTGCTCTATAACACGATCTATTAAGGAACAAAGTGAAATAACCCCTAAATGCCCTGTAGCCTCTTGATTATAAGTATGGTGCAAAACATACCCATAAGCAAGACTCTACTAGAAACGGCTTGTGGACTCCCTAGGATACTACTTCGCTCTAATACCAAGTTTGTCACGCCCAAAAACTGGGGTAGGGCGCAACTGGCACTCGATTCATGATTGATCGAGAAGCCGGCTATATGACATCTATAACTATAATAGTTAGGCCATCCAAGCCACCTGTCACAATCAACTAAAGTATAAACTGGACCCATAAGGTCTCAACAATACGGGGTAAACAATCGAA
Organism: Datura wrightii; assembly: GCA_035772735.1. Lineage (NCBI taxonomy): Eukaryota > Viridiplantae > Streptophyta > Magnoliopsida > Solanales > Solanaceae > Datura > Datura wrightii. The sequence continues at coordinate 116,416,487 of JASDFA010000027.1, read as the reverse complement.
ATGCAACCAAGGCAATTAGTTTACTAAACCAAGCAACAATGAGCCGACGAGGCCACAAACTGAATAACACTGTACACACTAAGTCCACAAAGCCTCTAAAGAGTAAACTGGCTGATGGTCAGAACAGGGCTCCGACCTACCCATAACTACATCTCAAAACTCAAGCATAAATAACTAAGCCCAAGCTCCAGGAAGAAAGAAGTCTACCAACCATTCGTTGATCTCACGAACTGCTACTCAACTAAAAATTCAGACCTCTACCTGCACCTGCGGCACGAACACAGGTCCCCAAGAAAGGGATGTCAGTAAGAATGAAATGTACTGGTATGTAAGGTGAAACTGTAAACATGAGATAACAATCTTGTAATAACTGACTCAGCACTTAAACATATAAAGGATAGTTATAACCTATAACTCTACAACCTGTAATTGATAACAACTTATTATAACATATTTGAATTCAAGATAACTGAACCACAAATGAGGAATAGTAACAACCTGGAATCTGAAACCTGATAATAACTCTATAATGAGATGAAAATGCAATCAATAAGTGCACAAGAAAGAAACTATAATTGTAATACCAGCGACCAGCCAACTATAAATCAATATATAAAATTCATCCAGCCAGTGTACCATACTGGGAAAAAATAAAAATATCTCTAGCCGATGTACCACATCGAGGTAGAATAAAAATATCTAAAGCCGATGAACCATACCGGGGTAAAATAAAAATATCTCCAGCCAATGTACCACACCGGGATAAAAAAAATTAACTCCAGCCAATGTACCACACCGGGGTAAAATAAAAATATCTCCAGCCGATGTACCACACCGGGGTAAAAATAAAAATATCTCCAGCCGATGTACCACACAGGGGTAAAATAAAAATATCTCCAGTCGGTGTGTCACACTGGGGTAAAATAAAAAAATAATTCTCAATCATAATCATAAATGGAGCCGATATGGCTTATATTGAGTCAATTTAACACCTATGACATACAAATGACAAATGTTAAATCTGTGGCCGAAATAAGCCTCTTTCGTAACACATAAATTCAAGTGAGAAAACATATCACGAAAGCTAAAAAATATGCATATATATCATGTAAATCTGTCAAATTATATATATATACATGTCGACTCAGTTACTTGATGGACCTTCAAGAGGTTTAGACAACATAAGAACTTTTGTAGGCTTACAAACAATGTCCTACAAATAATCCTACCAATTTAACATATTTCTTTGATATAAACACATAGAGCTCATTTCTATACAATTCTTTAACATATGGGAACTGCAAATACATACTGCCCACCAGATGGTTCCTTTACCTGTATCGGCAATAATACATTGGCATTCCATTGCCAAACTTATCACGTAGATGAGCACATATACTTCTTAATTAATTTGATTTACTTGCAGGGAAACATGGAAATTATAACTAGGAACTTGGAGTTATTTGTTATAATGTTTAACATATACATAGAGATGAGAGCTGAACTACAGACATTCAACATATAAGACTTCTATATAATGTATAACTCATATTTAGTTAATTGGGTGACCTATAGGAGACGTCCTGGTATTCAAAGTTCTGAGCTTAACTGATCGTTATCATAGCCTGTGCTTATACATACTTAGACATTAAGAACATTGGTACATGGTAGAATCTCTCCTCTGAATTTAGAAAAATTCAAATGATAACTCCAACAAGAGCTAAATGTCCGGTGGTTTGCTATATGGGTTAAAAACCGACACGCAAGTGCACGTGGTCAAACAAGTAATAAAGTGGCTACGTAAGCCAAGTATCGAACCAAGGAGACTCTGGATAAGTAAAATTGCTTAAGTATACTATATTTTATCTTACCTCTAATTATGCTGACAACAACGTAACCAAAAGTGAAATAATTTTTTGTTTATAAATTATATACTAAAACTATTAACAAATATTTACTTTGAATTGAAACTATGGATATGAGCATGCCAAGGTTAAGAACAAGTAATGAACTTGATTATAATCATAATTCGGTTATTCTTCTCTTCTAGTTGCTATCCAAGAACATTAGCCAAGAGATTAAAACTCTCGTATTTAATCTCACTTAAGAATCATAAACCATCCATCTACATTTCTGTGATCAAATGCAATTCATGACCTAGCAATACAATTCCGGTTCCTAAATTAACTAATACGGCTTTCAAGTATATTTCTATCAGGAAAGCACATCAAAACCCAATTTTCCCAAATCAAGTTAAGAACAATACCCTATTAATTCACAACTTTCCAATTTCGTGCTCTCTCGAGTGAAATTGGACTTTTTAGATGTACATTAATGTCGGCCACACACTAATGCAGTAGAAACAAGAATTAATAGAACAACATAGAAGAAGAAGATGAAAAACCATACAATTCAATAATCAAAATTCATCACCATTGTTCATAACCTCAGCAAGGAAGAGAATTAGCCACTCATTTGTGGATTAATCATCCTAAAACAAGTGTTAATCATACATACAATTGATTGAAAGAAGAAATAAAGAGAGAAAATCCCTTAGCTTTTTCGTCCCTCAACTGCTTGTAACCCACGTCCTTGCTCCACCAAGTCTGAATTATGAAAAATAAACCTAAGTGTGCTATTTATAGTAGTAAGACTCTTTCCCGGAATAACAAGCAACGTGTCACGGAGTGCATCGCGGAGCACGACCTCCGTGACACGCTACGGACGCGGAGGCCCTCTGGAAATCACCCGAAATCGGCCCAGGCAGCACCTTGCCGCGTTGGTAGCGTGTCACGCTGCTTGGGCAGCGCGTTGGCAGCCCTTGGTCGCGGAGGCCACCTGCCGTGGCACGCTGCCAACGCGCAGGTGGGCTGTTGTGAGCGGCCTGCCTGCCGTGGCACCATGTCGACGCGCCGGTGGGCTGTTTTGTGCCTCCTCTTTGCCGACGTTCGCGTGTTAATTCCGTCTCCAAGCATCTACTTCACCAACTCATGAATTAGTTACTCAAATGTCATCAAAACCTACAAAACAAAGTCTAATCATGTTGGTTAGCACATATCTTTACTTCATCTAAAATTACATGAAAATGTATACAATAATCTTAGATAAACAAGACTAATTTAAGTCGTAAAGCGTATCTCGAGCATATATTTTTGCCCGTGATCACAACCCCACACTTAAAGCCTTGTTCGTCCTCGAACAACCTTTTACATATCATGCATATGGAGACTCCCACATAACTAATTTAGCAAGAGAATTCAAGTTACGGCTATAATGATTACGTAAGATACAAGCTAAAAATAGAGCATGCCTGATTTAATCACATAAATGAAATACAACGATGTTAAGACTTCTTAACCTCAAGAATCGACTCTCAATCTTAGAAAACTCATGTAAATCAACTGATTAAGAAATCCCACATGAATTATATCCTTCATTCAACATGTGCCCCTCACGGAAAGAGAGTTGCCCAATTTCACACGCAAAAACAATTTTTATATCACAACATGTGTGGGTAGATGAATAGAATTACGCTCACTCTCACAAAGAATTCTCATGCATCATGTAATGACCCATAAGCTTGCCCTTAGTGTTTTATTCCACTAATTTGAGGATGTATGAGTGTAAGATCAAGTAGGACTTTTTAGGTTGTAATGTAACTCAGGTGCGGGTAGGTACTGTTATGATCAGTAATAGTGACTATCTTTCCTAAGCGTTTTTAATACATCACGCCTTCATTAAAACTTCCCTTCCCTCACTTCACCTTTTTCTCTTTTATCTTTCTTTATCCATCAACTTCAAGGCTAATGAAAGAAAAAGGATTAAGCTTATGTTGCAGCTGTCAAAGAATAGGCTCAAGGCTCAATGGGGTTAACTAGGATTAATTTTTCAAGGTAGGTATAATGAGGGCTAAAAGTTTGGTTCATTCAAAGAAATGCCTAAATTATCTCCTACAATTCACATCCTTCATTTCGTTTTATATACACACCAGGCAAGTTCTAGACATTTCATAATAGCACAGAATACTCAAAAACCTTACACTCATGGCACATGCTCAAATCAAGATACATTCAGCAGACTCTTAACCAGCTAATCACAAGAATTCAAAATTAAGCTTCCGTCATATTGAGTCAAATTCAAGAGCCTAAGTGTCTCAAACAGAGTTATACATTTGCATGCTTCACACTGAACATACTTGCCTCTTACAAACATTTATAGCACATAACAAGAATATCAAGCCATCAATTAGCTACGGTTTCAAAAACCCAACACCTACCGACTAATTTTTCCTCAAGACGGTCGTCATCCATCCATCGTCGGAAACAGTCCCTAACTATGACTAAAAACTTTATATACAGACAAAGAAAACAAAAAGAAAATTTTTTTAATTTTTCGGTTCAAAGACCCCCCGTCGGAAAAAGAACCGAAAAGAAAAACCAACGGGTGATGAAGTCATGCTTAATTCACAAAAAAAAATTCAAAATTTTCAAATTTCTCACAAACTTTTGCACAAGCATTACATTCACCAAAATTGTTAAGCACAGAAAATTTTGAAATTTCCCTTGAAATTTCCCTCACCCCACACTTAAATCATGCTATGTCCTCATAGCATCAAATTAAAATTTACAAAGGGTGAGAAATACTCCCTGAGGCCTTTAGGCTTAGCTAACAGCATGCGTTTCTTCAACTATGCACAAGTGGGTGTTCGACCCCACACTTTTTCTCTTCCATGCTTGTTAGCTTCCTCCTCCACGGGTACTCAGACTTCCCCTCCATCTGCGCTTAACTTTCCACCAAAACAACACAAGATGAAAATAAATAAAAATTAACTCAATTGCAAGAAATTAAAATGGTACCTGTGGTACCAATGGGTTGCCTCCCAAGCAGCGCCTAATTTTACGTCGCGGCACGACATATCAAGTTTCATCACTTTTTCCTCCACCTTGAGGATATGAATCTCACCCCTAATTTCTTTTCTAATTTCCTCTTATGCTCCAGGGGTGGTGGTGAGAAATTGTAAGGACCAAACAATAGGTGTTGCCTTTTTAACTTATTGGCCCTCAAGTAAGCGAAGTCATTTTGTCTCTCCGCGTTGGCCAATTTCAAAATATATGGTGCTTGGTCCTCCTCTAGACATTTCTCTATAAGCTTGGAAGACTCTCTTTCTATGTTGTCAACCAAATTTAACGTCGAAAAATGTGTAGAGTGTGGTCCAATACACCTCAAATCTGAAACTACATTTTGCTTGACCTCCTTACTTGTATACTCCTTCTCAGCATCGACATCTATCTCTTCATTGATGTCAAATGGGGGGTACTCTATCTCTTCTTCCATGAATGGATTTTCTATAAGTGTGAGTCCGTCACGGGGACACTCAAGAGATTCTAATTGTTGGGCTTCATCCAAAAATTCACCCTTGTCTTCCTCTTGTAGTTCCTTTTGAATATCGGCTAAAGTTGTTACCTGCAATTTATCACAAGCTTCAGCTTCAGCGATCATCTCCGTGAATTTGATGCTCATCCTTTCTAGAGCCTCCGCATTCTCTTCTTGCTGAATTCTCAATACTGCTATCGCCTCCTTCATTGCTTCTGATTGCTCCAAGAGTTGTTTCATCATGTCTTCTATTCGAGCTTGGCGTCCCAAGTCCTCATTTTCAGCATGCCTATATTCAGGAAAAACAACAGAAGGATCATAGTAGGGGCTTGGGGGATGGGAATATGCATTCGGACAGCCATCCCAATGGCCATCTTGACCACCACATATATTGCACGTGTCACAGTGTTGCCACGAGTGGTGTCCTCCGCAATTCAGACAAGATTCGCTAAAATATGAGTATCCACCATTTAAACCATTTGTATTCCACGATGTCATGTCAATAAGGGTAGTCGAAAAAGAAAAAGTAAAATGCAAAAGAATTAAAACAAACACTAAGACTAAGTTGTCAGCACTTGAGAAAAATAAAAATACAGTAAATTACACTTGAAACAAATTCACCTATTGCCAAGTCTCCCCGGCAACGGCGCCAAAAACTTGTCCGGTGGTTTGCTATATGGATTAAAAATCGACACGCAAGTGCACGTGGTCAAACAAGTAATAAAGTGGCTAAGTAAGCCAAGTATCGAACCAAGGAAACTCTGGATAAGTAAAATTGCTTAAGTATACTATATTCTATCTTACCTCTAATTATGCTGACAACAACGTAACCAAAAGTGAAATAATTTTTTGTTTATAAATTATATACTAAAACTATTAACAAATATTTACTTTGAATTGAAACTATGGATATGAGCATGCCAAGGTTAAGAACAAGTAATGAACTTGATTATAATCATAATTCGGTTATTCTTCTCTTCTAGTTGCTAGCCAAGAACATTAGCCAAGAGATTAAAACTCTCGTATTTAATCTCACTTAAGAATCATAAACCATCCATCTACATTTCTGTGATCAAATGCAATTTATGACCTAGCAATACAATTCCGGTTCCTAAATTAACTAATACGGCTTTCAAGTATATTTCTATCAGGAAAGCACATCAAAACCCAATTTTCCCAAATCAAGTTAAGAACAATACCCTATTAATTCACAACTTTCCAATTTCGTGCTCTCTCGAGTGAAATTGGACTTTTTAGATGTACATTAATGTCAGCCACACACTAATGCAGTAGAAACAAGAATTAATAGAACAACATAGAAGAAGAAGATGAAAAACCATACAATTCAATAATCAAAATTCATCACCATTGTTCATAACCTCAGCAAGGAAGAGAATTAGCCACTCATTTGTGGATTAATCATCCTAAAACAAGTGTTAATCATACATACAATTGATTGAAAGAAGAAAGAAAGAGAGAAAATCCCTTAGCTTTTTCGTCCCTCAACTGCCTGTAACCCACGTCCTTGCTCCACCAAGTCTGAATTATGAAAAATAAACCTAAGTGTGCTATTTATAGTAGTAAGACTCTTTCCCGGAATAACAAGGAACGTGTCACAGAGTGCATCGTGGAGCACGGCCTCCGTGACACGCTACGGACGCGGAGGCCCTCTGGAAATCACCCGAAATCGGCCCAGGCAGCACCCTGCCGCGTTGGCAGCGTGTCACGCTGCTTGGGCAGCACGTTGGCAGCCCTTGGTCGCGGAGGCCACCTGCCGTGGCACGTTGCCAATGCGCAGGTGGGCTGTTGTGAGCGGCCTGCCTGCCGTGGCACCTTGTCGACGCGCCGGTGGGCTGTTTTGTGCCTCCTCTTTGCCGACGTTCGCGTGTTAATTCCGTCTCCAAGCATCTACTTCACCAACTCATGAATTAGTTACTCAAAAGTCATCAAAACCTACAAAACAAAGGCTAATCATGTTGGTTAGCACATATCTTTACTTCATCTAAAATTACATGAAAATGTATACAATAATCTTAGATAAACAAGACTAGTTTAAGTCGTAAAGCGTATCTCGAGCATATATTTTTGCCCGTGATCACTAAACATATAGATGCATGCCTTTAATATAACTGAAAGAATTCAACTGTATGTTATAACATGAAAATCATATCTATTAAGACTCCTTAGATTAGCTAGCACATTAAAACATAAATTAGAGATGTGAAGACATAACTTAAGGATTTGAGACTTGGACCTCTGTAACTTAGGAACTCGTGAGTAACTCTCCAAGTGATGCCTTATAGGAAAATAAAGATATATAACCGTAATTCAGGCGATGCTGGATTGACTTACATAACTTTTGCAATTATCTGAGGAGCTTAAGAAAGTTTACATTAGTATAAGCGACTTAGAAGATCTTAGGATTACCCTTTTCAGACATGGTAGATAATTTCAACACTTAGAATAGTTAACTTAACATAATTGTTTGGGGGTATAGCAGAGAGCTTCTCAACTTAAGTTACTATTTTATAGATGTTCAACTCTAATTATTTCGTAGAAGGTTAACACTTTACTAGCTATTCATAAACGTAGCACATACTGAACTTAAACAACTTAATTTATAACTCTTTTACTAAATGTCTTTAGAATAGGGTTAATCTTCCTTGTTGTTTGCCTAACTCGTTCACCATCGTAACCCATATCGTCTAATTTAACAACATTTAGCTATACTTTCCTTATTACTGTTAAACTTCTTTGCCAAACATTATTCACTCTACACTCAAGTCTTTACCCTCGTATTGACAATTCCATCAATTCCTATACGCACTTACCTCTTTACCTAATTGACAACTTTATCTGTTAAATCTCGTCTTGCTTATATTTTAATGTTGTCCAACGGTTCTAGAAAGCAATTACGGGCAGAGTTCATATTACTCACATATTATCTAAAAATGGCTAACATCTACTCTTATCTTCCCTTTTTATAACGTCACAAAAGATTAACAACTTAGCCACACTTTCCCCATTAACATCTATCAACTTAGCTTATTCTCTACGTGCCGCTTGCTCAGCTTTAAGGAGGGAAAACATAATTTCTACTTTTTAGCTTAAGCACTTTAAAACATAAACATATAGAAGGGATTAAAATATTATTAAAACTTCATTTCAATAAGCTCGTTTACCCTCAATCGGCTTAGCATCATCTTCTTAGCTTAAGTTCAATTACATGTCGTCGTCTTAGCATTTAATACCAATTTCACTAAATGACCAGATATTAACATATATTCAACATCACATATATAGTATACTGCAAAGGAGCAGCTCACGATGCCCACGTTAAGGGGACTTCAGACTCGATTTACAACTACGACAACAATCGTATAAAAATTACGCCTTTCACTTCAACCATTCTTAGCGATTCAAGCTTTTATGCCAAGTATTTCCAACCCTTTGGACAGGATCATACATGCCTCAATATGACTTTAAAAACATAGGAATATTTATCCTTTCAATGAGTTAGTTTTGTGATGGAAAAACAAGGAAAGGGACGCCTTTATATACCTTGGCACATCGACTCTAATTTTTTCAAAAATCATCCTTTAAAGCTTACTCCTTAAGGCTCCTTCCAAGTACAATTTACAAACACAACAAGCAGAAACTTCACTTCACCAAAGTTCTTGAAAATTGGGCAGCAACATGCCACAAGAACACACAAAGAAACAACAACACAATACTACAACATTCTTCAATTTATAACCTGAAGAAGTCAAAAAGGGAATTACTTACCCATTCTTGGAGATGCTATTAGCTAAAGTAGGAGTAAACTCCTACTCTTTCCTCTGCCTAGAATCATCTAAAAATGCAGCAACACCACAATCAACCACAAGACAACAACAAGTCATGACTTTCTTCCAAGGTTCTTTTTTCAAAGCCCAAAAGAGACAAGAGTGAATTTTATTACCTGGGATATCTTTTCACCATGTGATAGGGCTTTGAAATCTTTGAATTCTGAAAAAAAAATCAACTAAAACAGAGTCGAAATTAGCTTTCTAGCTCAATTTTACTTCATATAGGCGGGCTGGCCAAGGTCTGGGCGGTGCTCGCGTGCGGCGCCCGTGCGACATGCTCTCACGCGCGCGCGTGTCTGCTGCCTGTCTCAGCACCCGCACGCCTGGGCGCTTTCCCAGCCAACAGTTCCATCTTCAAACGAGATTAACTTTTTACTCCGAATTCCGATTGATGAGCGGTTTTTTCACTGTAAACTAGACTCAAATACCATTCATTTGATTGGTTATGGGACTTCTGATTCATTATATGTTTGGAGATATGTCCATTTAAAGTTGACCCTTATTTACAAACTTCACATACTCTTCGTTTTTCCCTTTGCACATGTTTCCCTCCTCACCAACGGACAACATACAACCCATAATTACCTTAATATGACATATAACCATCAAATAATCATCAAAAAAAAATTGGGGTGTAACAAGTTTCAAAGGATATTCATGGTAATGCATGCTACATCCGTAGAGTCAGTCAGAATAGCAGTATTTTGGCTACAAGATATAGCGGTTTTGTGGTACGAGAGTTAGGAGAGATCCAATTTTTCAAAGGCTTTCATAGATCACTATTTTCCTTGAGAGATGTAACAGGCCTGGGTAGATCAGTTTATGCTCTTGGAGTAAGGCACGAGGAGCATTCGAGAGTACTCTATGAGGTTTGACTCTTTGGCAAGATATGCGCTAGTATTTGTTGACACCATGCTAGCCAGGGTACACTAGTTCATCATGGGGCTTGTTCCAGAGTATGTGAAAACCTATGTTATAGCTACCTTATGGGAGGATATGGACATTTGCACATCAAGGATTTTGCTTAGAATATAGAAGGGATTAGGCAGCGTCAGCATGAAGCAGAGAGAGAGAATCAGGAGCAGTGTTGGAGGTCCAGAACCACTGACATGCAGGTAGAATTTCAGGGCAGACCCAAGCCGTAGATTTCAGGTAGGCCACCTAGAACTTTACCTCAACAGAAATAGGGTGGTAGATTGGATCGTCGTGGACAGTAAGGTCCTAACAAGAGTTCGCGAGAGTCGAGTCCCCAACAGAAGAGGGGATCAGATAAGAGTAGGAATGTTGCACCGCATTGTAGAATTTGTAATTGTCGGCATTTTGGGAGGTGTAGATATAGCTCTACTGCTTGATATATTTTTAGGAAAGCGGGTCATATGATGAGGGACTATCCGACCAGAGATCGGGGGGATTAGGACCAGCATAACAAGTCCTCAGCAGGATCACATGCTCCAGCACCTTCGGTAGGGCGTAAATCCTTAGCCTAGCCGATAGAGGCAAAGGGACATCAGGGGCATCCAGTTCTGGCAGTGGTCCGGATCGTACTTACACCCTTCTAGGACAACAGGAGTCAGAGTCGTCACCGGATGTTGTGACAGGTATGTTGAATGTTTGCTCTCATCCAGTTTATATTTTGATAGACCCAGGTTCTACTCTATCTTATGTTACTCTACTAGTGGCATGGAAATTTGGTATGATACCAGAATTGCTTCAGTGACCATTTTCTATATCCACACCCGTTGGTGACTCTATCATTGCTAAGAGAATTTACTGGGGTTGTACAGTAGAGGTTGTTGGTCGCCGAACTTTATAGACTTAGTGGAGCTAGAAATAATTGATTTTGATGCAATTATGGGCACGAATTGGCTAGCGCCATGTTATTCCAATGTGGAGTGGTGGACCAGGACGGTTTGATTTCACTTTATAGGGGAGGTAATGCGAGAATGGAAAGGTAATATAGCTACGCCAAAAGGTATATTTGTATCCTATCTTCCGGTGAGGAAGCTAATAGCGAAGGGTTGTATTTACCATATTGTTAGGGTTCGAGATATGTAGGCAGAATCCCTAACTCTTTAGCCCATTCATATGGTAAGTGATTTTTTGGATGTATTCTTGGATGAGCTTCCTGGTATTCCCTTAGAGCCTGAGATCGATTTCTCTATCGATCTGCCACCAGATATGTAACCTACATCCATCCCTCCATACCAAATGGCTCCTATCAAACTGAAGGAATTGAAAGAACAGTTGAAAGAATTGCTAGATAAGGGCTTTATTAGGCCTAGTGCTTCGCCTCGGGGTGCGTCGTTTTTGTTTGTAAGGAATAAGGATGGCGCCCTAGCAATGTGTATAGATTATTTGAAGTTGAATAAAGTTACTATTAAGAATAAATACCCCTGTCTAAGGATAGACGATTTGTTTGATCAGCTACAGGGGGTGAAATATTTCTCCAAGATCTACTCAAGGTTAGGGTATCATCACGTACGAGTCCGGGAGAAAGGTATTTCGAAGACAACTTTCAGGACCAGGTAGGGTCATTTTGAATTCTTGGTCATGTCCTTCGTATTGATGAATGCCCAAGAAGTGTTTATGGATTTGATGAACAACATCTTTAGGACATATTTAGATCTATTTGTGATAGTGTTTATTGATGATATTCTAGTATATTCACGCTTAGAAGCTGAACATAAGATCATTTCCGAACAGTACTCCAGGTCCTCAGAGATTTCCAGTTATACGCGAAGTTCTCGAAATGTGAATTATGGTTAAATTCTGTGGCTTTCTTGGGCCATATTGTGTCAGATGTAGGTATCCAGGTTAACTCATAGAAAATCGAGGTGGTAAAGACATGGCCTAGAACCACAACTCCAACTGAGGTTCATAGCTTCCTAGGTTAGCTGGATATTACAAAAGGTTCGTGGAAGGATTCTCTACCTTATCAGTGCCATTGACAAGATTGTCTCAGAAAGAAGCTAAATTCCACTAGATAGAGGTTTGTGAGTAGAGTTTCCAGGAACTGAAAAATAGATTGACATCTGCACTAGTACTAGCCTTACTGAAAGGTCCAGAGGGCTATGTTGTGTGCTGTGATGCTTTAAGCGTTGGATTGGGATGTGTTCTGATGCAGCATGGCAAGGTAATTACATATGCTTCGAAGAAGCTAAGGAAGCATGAAAAGAACTACCCTACACATGATTTAGAGTTAGCTGCACTGGTTCATGCTTTGAAAATATGGAGACATTACCTATATGGTGTGCATGTGGATATCTTTATTGATCACAAAAGCCTCAAGTATATTTTCACTCAAAAAGAGTTGAATTTGCGGCAACGCTGTTGGCTAGAGTTGCTGAAAGACTACGACGTGAATATCTTATATCACCCAGAGAAGGCTAATTGTCACGCCCCACCTTGGGAGGTATGACTGGCACCCGGTGCCCTACTAGGACCTGGACTGCTAGACTAACTGAGCCTAAGCACTTCTGGTGCCAGGCTGGCTCTAACTCTGAATTCAAGAAAATGATGGGCTATATAATGGCTGTAAACACAGCCTCCGGCCGACAAGGCCTATAGCCACCTGTAAGGATATAAACAGCTAACCAGAACAACAAACTGTAAGGGATCCTATGTGGGCCGACAAGGCCACTATGCTATCTAGTTATATCTGAGAAATGAAATCGAGCACTAAACTGATCTGTGACTGATAAGGCCACCAACTAACAGCTGAATAAGGCCCCACACGACCAATACAGCTAACCACAAGGAAAATATACAATCTGCAAGCCTTTAGGAATAATAAGATGGTCGGGACAGGGCCCCAGCCTACCCATACTGTACAAACAAAAAGAAAGTACACATCTGTTTTCTAGGATCCGGATGAAAGGAGCTGAAGGATCTGTAACGCTGACTGGAACTACAAGGGATCTGCTTCTCGTCTATGTGTACCTGCAAGCAAGTAACGCAGTGCCTTAAAACGGGCGTCAGTACCACTGGTACTGAGTATGCAAAGCAACAACTGAAAATAACTAAAAGTAAATAATGAAACTGATAGTAACTGGAGCAATAAGAAAGACAGACTGAAACTGACTGGAATAGTGGGTTCAGGACTAACCTTAACTATTCTGAAAAGAGTAGAAGTCGTACCTGGTAACGTGGCATCCTATTGTCTATCTAACCATAACTAAAATAACATGACATAACATAAGCCTTACCTGGCCCCCATAAGCCGGAAGGTACAATCATCACAATCTATTTACCCTTACCCAGGTCATACCACATCACTTAGTAACTATAAGCAACCTGTCGATCCCCTGGGTATGCAACTTGGGCCCGTTGGGCCCCTGACTATAACTGTACCTGAGTTCGGAGGACTCCTGAAATCAACACCACGGGCGCAAGCGCTCAACGGGGGTGTATAAAAGCTGACCAAGGAAAAATATGGGGAAACTGGCATCCCATCTTCGTCCCTAGCGGACGGTATGCCACTCCGTAGAGCGACGTATCCTCGCCCTTTGGCGGACAAGTCCATACAACTATTAACCCTGGGGCGGTCATGGATGCTATACAGGTAGTCCAGCCTAAAACAATACAATCAAGTCTCAACTGATAGCAATAACTATATATAATACACACTGAAAATAATAATAACATAATCTCTGGCATGTTGTATTGAATCTCATACCAAGACATGATACAATATTTCTGACATACTTTACTAAATTACATACTGAACATAATATACTATTTCTGAAATACCTTACTGGAATTCATACTGTTTTACTACACTATGGTAACTAACTTGTCGAAAGAGACTGGCTTTACTTACCTCAACTGTCGGTGTCACACCCCACCTTGGAAGGTATGACTGGCACCTGGTGCCTGCTAGACTCTGGGTTGCTAAACGGTCCAGCCTGATCACATCTGGTGCTTTGGCTGACCCTGGCTCTATTTCAAGAAACGAACCGGCTATATAGCGGCTGTAAATACAGCCTCCGGCCGACTGGGACTATACCCACCTGTATAAAACTTCAGCTAACCAGAAACATACTTACAAAAGGGAAACCTATGCGGGCCGAATAGGCCACCATGCTGTCTAGTTATCTGTAACTTAATAATAGAATACTGAATAACTACGTGACCGGCAAGGTCACCACTACTATCAGACTATGCCCCTACACGGCCAGCATAATCAACCAAACGCATATATACATGCACGGCCCCACACGACTGGCTCCACTACCACAGGGAAGCATCAGACTGCAAGCCTCTAGGAATACTGATAAAATGGTCGGGACAGGGCCCCGGCCTACCCATACTATACAACAAAAGAAAATGAAATACACCACTAAATATCAAGCTCCGGATGACAGGAGCTGATGACTCTGTAAGCTGGCTAGAATCACGAGGGATCGCCTCCTCGTCTGTGAGTACCTACAGGCAAGTAATGCAGCACCCCTACGGGCGTCAGTACCACAGGTACTGAGCATGTAAAGCAAACTGAGATATACAACTGAAATGGATAGCAACAATAACACGACATATAAGCAAGAAGCAGCTGAGTCTATCTGGCTGAGGATAACTGGGGAGAGTTTACTTATTTTGTAACTAAACTGAGCGTACCTGACAACGTGGCATCCTACTATCTATTAGCATCTAATAGCACATATAAATATACATATAAATACACACAATACATGACCGACCCCCATAAGCCGGAAGGTGCCAATCAACAAAACAATCTATTTACCAATACCTGGGTCTAAACCAACCAAAAACAAGTCACTCCACTCGTCTAATAACTGTGAGCTCCTCCTACCAGCCCCCTTGGGTACGTAGCTCAAGCCTTGGCCTCTGACACTAAGCTGTGTCTGAGTCCGAAGACTCCTGCCTCTGGGCGCCAGTGCACACGGGGTAATCTGTTGCTATATCTGTGACTGAAACCGCCCCTGGGTGCAAGCACGCAACAGGGTAATTTTATAAAAATCTGTATCTGAAACTACCCCCGGCCACAAGCGCACACAGAGTAATCTGCCCCTGTAAATAGGGTAATCTGGCTCTGTGCAGAGCGAACTGAACTGCCCCTACAAGCAGGGTAATCTGGACCGTATTATCATGGTGGTCGGCCATCATCGTCCTCTAGGAGGACGGCATTGCCCAGCTGGTGGCAGTATCTGAATCTGGTATCGACACAGCTATAACCCAGGGGCGGTGGGGATGCTAAAGGGTGCCCACATGCCACAACAAGTCTCAACATACAAAACATATACACAGCAAGCATGCTCAAATGAAAAATACTAATCATATTCTCTTCTTTTATTTCAAGGTCAGTCCGTATTAAACAACTGATGCTATATTCTGTTCTACACTGTTTCTGATTGTTGCGCTAGCTGCTACCTGGCCTTTATCTATTTCTGGAGCTATATCTGTATCTGGAGCTATATCGTTGTCTGGAGCCATTTCTATATCTGATTACTGATCTAGTTATATCTGGGTATAACTCAATAACATAGAACATGCCATCTACAACTGGATATAGCTCAATAATGTAAAATGTGCCATCTATTACCGGATACAGTCTCAACAAATGTAGTACATACTATCTGTAATCTTGCTAATTCATTATACTACTTTTACAACTTCCATTCTGGATATTACGTAAGAACATGCTGAGCTACTAGCAGATACCACATTACTATCTAAAATCATCTGACTATCCGTTATTTTGATTATCGCGTGATACGTAATGATACACTAGCATGCTTGTTGGAAATCGTACTAAAATCGTTCCTGTACGCTGGGTATTTGTCAATAGCCTTTATTCTATTTATTTTCTAGACTGTACTTCCTGGCTTGCCGAAAGAATAGCTTTACATACCTGGTTTCTGAGTACCCGACTGACCGATGTGATTTCTGTTGGTACTTCTGCTGTTTCTCCCAACTACATTCATATACATGTCAATTAGAACTAAATACACCAATATTCTGAAAGAAAACGTTACTTTCGATATATTTATAGCTTGAACTTTGGCTTATCGAAAGACGGTCAAAACCTCGCTATTTCTCGAAAGTCCAGAAGGGAGAAATATTCACTTTAAGGCTAGGAGTATATTAATACTAATTTGGAGCAATTTCACTTACCTTAGTTCGGTAGCACGATGATTCGCCAGTCGAATTTCGCGAAACTAAATCCGTAGGAATGCTCCTTGTTGCTAAATACCTCGTTATCTGGAGTTAATTTGAGTTTGGACCGCGTTTGATGGCGTAATCAGAAGGAAATTATCAAGAACCCTTCGTTCCTCTTCCTCTCTGATTTTCTCTTTGTTTTCACTAGAAATTATAAGAATTTTAACATTTAAACCGAAGTGGAGGGCTTTATATACTTGGGCCTAGACAGGGCCAACGTGTCACGGAGCCAACACGGAGGCTCCACCTCCATGACATGTTGCCATCGTGGAGGGGTTCTGCCCCGGCTCCTTCCGCGATGGTTCGACAGGTTTCTCATCCGGTCTTTTCCCGGGCCTTTTCCTAGCATGTATAACTTTCAAATACTCTTAACCGAACGCGAATAGGCCATCTATGTTTTGGGAATTTTACGGGGTATAACATTCTCCCCCCCCTTAAGAACATTCGTACTCGAATGTAAACTTCTATCAAGAGGACTTCTCAACTTACTCAACTTGTTTCTAGAAATATTTCGGCAGAGTTTCCCCTGTAATATGGACTATCCCAAAATCCTGAAATGCAGAAAAGTCCCATACAGGTACTCCACATACTACTATAGTATTTAAATGACATATTAAAATAGACCTTCTCATTTATATATACTATAAGGCACTGCATAAGATAACAATATTAACATGCCTGTTGCCTAACTAAGCTTGAAATAAATGAGGGTATTTGGTCTTCATATCTTCCTCCGCCTCCCAAGTCACTCCTCTCGGTCCCTGTTACGCCACAATACCTTGACAGACGCAATGTCTTTAGTTCTCAATCTACGAATCTTTCTGTCTAAGATGGCTACTAGAACCTCTTCATATGCTAACTCTTCTGTGACCTGGACATCCTGAACTGGGACAACTGTGGAAGGGTCTCCTACGAACTTCCTCAACATAGATACTTGGAATACTGGGTGACCAGACGCTAACTCTGGAGGCAAGTTCAACTCGTATGCAACTCGGCCTATCCTCCGCCGAATCTGATATGGTCCAATGAACCTCGGGCTAAGCTTGCCTTTCTTGACAAATCTCATCACCCCTTTTATCGGAGACACTTTCAAATATACCCAGTCATTTACAGCAAATTCTAGATTTTTGCACCGCATATCTGCATAAGACTTTTGGCGGCTCTGAGCAGTCAGTAGGCGTTCTCTGAGCTTTACCTTCTCCTCTGACTGTTGAATGATGTCTGGCCCAATCAACGTTGATTCTCCCACTTCAAACCAGCCAACCGGCGATCTGTATTTTCGCCCATATAATGCTTCAAAGGGCGCCATCTGGATAGCTGAATGATAACTATTATTATAGGCAAATTCAATCAACGGTAGATGCTCATCCCAGCTACCCCCAAAATCTAGTACACACGCTCGTAGCATATCTTCGAGCGTCTGAATAGTGCGCTCAGCCTGTCCATCTGTCTGAGGGTGGAATGCTGCGCTCAAACTAATCTGCGTTCCCAGACCCCTCTGAAACGACTGCCAAAATCTAGCTGTAAACTGTGCTCCTCGGTTTGAGATAATAGACACCGGAACACTGTGTAATCTGACTATCTCTCTGATATATAGTTCAGCATAATCCTCAGCAGAGAATGTAGTTCGTATTGGCAGGAAATAGGCTGATTTTGTTAACCTGTCAACTATGACCCAAATAGAATCGTGTCTATGTCTGGTACGGGGTAACCCTGTTACAAAATCCATATTTATCGCTTCCCATTTCCACAAAGGCACGGCTATATCCTGCGTTAGACCGCCCAATTTCTGGTGTTCTGCTTTCACCTGCTGGCAGTTAGGACATCTAGATACAAATTCAGCTATTTCAGCTTTCATACCTGGCCACCAGTAGATGTCTCTAATGTCTTGGTACATTTTCGTTGCTCCTGGATGGAGGGAATAGCGAGCGTAATGTACCTCATGCATGATCTGCTGGTGAAGCCCTGAAACATTCGGGACACATAGGCGGCCCTTACAACGTAGCACTTCATCCTCAATCACTTGGAAGTCTGGTTCCTTACCTTTCTGAACTCTATCTCTGAGCTGGACTAAGTCAGGGTCCTCGTACTGCCATTCTTTTACCTCTGTAACTAACAATGACACAGCAGAGTTCTAAATCACCGCTCTGTTATTTTCTGTCACTACTACTCGAACGGCTAAACTAGCTAGCTGATGAATTTCCTTGGCTAAGTCCCGCTTCTCGGGTCGCAAATACGCTAAAATCCCCATTGACTTACGGCTGAGGGCATCTGCTACTACATTAGCTTTTCCCGAGTGATACAGAATGTCCACGTCATAGTCTTTCAGCAATTCTAACCAACGACGCTGCCGCAGATTTAACTCCCTCTGTGTGAAAAGGTACTGCAGGCTTTTATGATCTGTGAAAATGTCTACATGAACGCCATACAGATAATGCCTCCAGATTTTCAGAGCATGGATTACTGCGGCCAGTTCCAGGTCATGGGTCGGATAGTTCTTTTCGTGCTTCCTCAGCTGTCTGGAAGCATAAGCAATTACCTTTCCATGTTGCATCAGCACACAACCCAGTCCAATACCTGAAGCGTCGCAATACACTGCATACCCATTTGTTCCCTCTAGCAATGCTAGTACTGGGGCGGAGGATAATCTGTCTTTCAACTCTTGAAAACTCTGCTCACATGCCTCCATCCACTGAAATTTCGCTGCTTTCTGTGTCAGCTTTGTCAGAGGTGCTGCTATAGTGGAGAATCCTTCAACAAATCTCCGGTAATACCCTGCTAAACCCAGGAAACTGCGAACCTCGGTCGGAGTGGTAGGTCTGGGCCATGTCTTGACCGCCTCTATTTTCTGCGTGTCCACCTGTATACCAGCATCCGACACGATATGCCCCAAAAAGGCAACGGAGTTCAACCAGAACTCACACTTAGAAAACTTGGCGTACAGCTGACGGTCTCTAAGGATCTGAAGTACTGTTCATAAATGGTTCTGGTGATCTGTCTCTGAACGAGAATATACCAGAATATCATCAATAAATACTATCATGAACAGATCCAAATACGGTTTGAATATGCTGTTCATCAAGTCCATAAACACTGCGGGAGCATTCGTCAGCCCAAAAGACATGTAGAAATTCAAAGTGACCATATCTGGTCCTGAAAGCAGTCTTTGGAATGTCTCTCTCACGAACTCGGACCTAGTGGTATCTGGATCTCAGATCTATCTTAGAGAAACATCTGGCCCCCTGTAACTGGTCAAACAAATCATCTATTCTAGGGAGCAGGTATTTGTTTTTAATCGTTACCTTATTCAGCTGTCGGTAGTCTATACACATATGGAGTGAGCCATCTTTCTTTCTTACAAACAGAACTGGCGCACCCCACGGGGAAGTACTAGGCCTGATAAAGCCTTTGTCGAGCAAATCTTTTAACTGCTCTTTCAACTCTCTAAGCTCAGCTGGTGCCATGCGATACGGGGGAATGGATATAGGTTGAGTCCCTGGCAACAAGTCAATTGCAAAATCTATCTCCTTTTCGGGAGGGATACCAGGCAACTCATCTAGAAATACGTCAGGGAATTCATTGACCACTGGAACAGACTGAAGAGTCAGAGGTTCCACCCGAACGTCCTGGACTCTAACTAGGTGGTAAATACATCCCTTTGCTATTAATTTTCTCGCCTGAAGGTAGGAAATAAACCTACCTTTTGGCATAGCTGTGGTCCCTTTCCACTCTCGCACTACTTCCCCCGGAAAGTGAAATCGGACCGTCTTGGTCCAGCATTTTAAGTTAGCATAGCATGGCACTAACCAGTCCATACCCATAATGGCATCGAAGTCGACCATCTCAAGTTCTATCAAGTCTTCTATAGTCTGGAGATCAGCAACCTCTACCGTACATCCCCGGTAAACTCTCTTAGCTGTAATCGAGTCACCGACCGGTGTAAGCACTGAAAAGGGCTGCTGAAGCAATTCTGGTTCGATACCCAACTTTCGGGCCACAAATGGTGTAATATATGACAAGGTAGACCCTGGATCAATCAATACATAAACAGGGTATGAGCAGATAATCAATATACCTGTGACCACGTCGGGAGATGCCTCTGAATCCTGCCTCCCTGGTAATGCATAGGTACGGCTGGGGCCTGCACCTGAGCCAGAGGCTCCTGATCTACCTCGGCCCCTATTTGCTAAACCTGAGGGTCTGCGCCCTGCTGAGGCTGCTAGAGCTCGTGGCCCCGCGGATGTTCTATCCAGACTATCTCGGCTACCCTGCCTTCTGGCCGGATAATCTCTCATTAAATGCCCTTCCTGTCCGCAGTTATAACACCCTGAGAAGCCTTGCCTGCAGGCTCCAAAATAGGGTCGGTGGCATATAGGACAAGGGGTAGGTGCAAATCTATTCTGTTCTGCCCTCCGCTGCTGAGGTGATGCTACTGTCCACGAACTGCTACCGGACTCTGACTGACTCCGACGAACAAATCTGCCTCTCTGCTGTTGTACCGGAGGTAAAGATCTGGGCGGCCTATCTGAAAATCATGGTCTCAGCCCCCTAGGAGTTTCCCCCTGCATCTCAGCGGGTCTGTTTCTACGGCGCTGCTCTGAAGTCGCCTGCCTGTCACCCCGCTGCCACTGTCTCAGGCCCTCAATTGTCTGTGCGAAGGCCTGTACGCTGGCTATGTCCATGTCCTCTCTTAAAGTAGCCTTCATGCATGTCTCTATGTAATCTGAATTCAGGCTCATAATAAAGCGATGGACTCTGGATGACATGGTGTCCACAAATGTTGGAGCATAGCGGGCTAAGGAGTCGAACTGTAAAGAATACTCATGGACGCTCCTGGCCCCCTGCTCTAAGTGTAAGAACTGGTCCATCTGGGCCTGTCTGACCTCCCGGGGTAAGTAGTGGTCCAGGAAGGCCTCTGAGAAGCTGGACCAAGTAGGAGGGGCTGCATCTCTTCCCCGAGATCTCTCCCAACTTTCGTACCACAAAACAACAATATCCCTCAACCGGAACACTGCTAATTCCACTGATTCTGCTGGGGTTACGTGCATTACTCTAAAGATTCTTTGTATCTGGTCCAGAAAGTCCTGAGGGTCCTCCGCTGAATCTGACCCTATAAACTGAGGGGGTCCCAATGCCAAGAATTCTCTAACCCTGGAGCTACCTGGCCCACCTAGGGATTCTGCTGCTACAGGTGGTATTGGCTGACGCTGAGTAGCTAGCATTTGGGTCAACATAACCACCGCACTACGTAGCTCCTAATCAGATGAAGTGGGTGCAGGAGCTGTGGGAGGCGGTGCTGTCTCAAATGGTGTCTGGCGAGGCGGAGACTGCTGGGAGGGTCTCGATGACACCTCCATATTGCCCTCAGACCGAGCTGAATCTGGCTGTAAGTGAGGCATCCTGCTAGTGCCTTTGCCTGCCGCTGTATCTAATCTCCTGCCTGTAGCAGGGTGTCGTTGGTCTGCCATTTTTATCTATAGAAAAAGAATATGATAAGTTTTATGGCACGACTAAGTATGAAAGAAGGGTAACCATCCTATTATGCCTCGCAGCCTCCTGCCTATAGTATGTGGTGCACAACACATCCATAGACAAGACTCTACTTAGCACGGCTTGCAGACTCCCTGGGACACGAACTGCTCTGATACCAAGTTTGTCACACCCCACCTTGGGGGGTATGACGGGCACCTGGTGCCTGCTAGACTCTGGGCTGCTAAACGGTCTAGCCTGAGCACATCTGGTGCTTTGGCTGACCCTGGCTCTATTTCAAGAAACGAACCAGCTATATAGCGGCTGTAAATACAGCCTCCGGCCGACTGGGCCTATAGCCACCTATATTAAACTTCAGCTAACCAGAAATATACTTACAAAAGGGAAACCTATGCGGGCTGACTAGGCCACCATGCTGTCTAGTTATCTGTAACTTAATAACAGAATACTGAATAACTACGTGACCGGCAAGGTCACCACTACTATCAGACTATGACCCCACACGGCCAGCATAATCAACCAAACACATATATACATGCACGGCCCCACATGACCGGCTCCACTACCACAGAGAAGCATCAGACTGCAAGCCTCTAGGAATACTGATAAAATGGTCGGGACAGGGCCCCGGCCTACCCGTACTAAACAACAAAAGAAAATGAAATACACCACTAAATATCAAGCTCCGGATGACAGGAGCGGATGACTCTGTAAGCTGGCTGGAATCACGAGGGATCGCCTCCTCGTCTGTGAGTACCTGCAGGCAAGCAATGCAGCGCCCCTACGGGCGTAAGTACCACATGTACTGAGCATGTAAAGCAAACTGAAATATACAACTGAAATGGATAGCAATAATAACATGACATATAAGCAAGAAGCAGCTGAGTCTATCTGGCAGAGGATAACCGGGGAGAGTTTACTTATTCTATAACTAAACTGAGCGTACCTGACGACGTGGCGTCCTATTGTCTATTAGCATCTAATAGCACATATAAATATACATATAAATACACACAATACCTGACCGACCCCCACAAGCCGGAAGGTGCCAATCAACAGAACAATCTATCTACCCCTACCCGGGTCTAAACCAACCAAAAACAAGTCACTCCACTCGTCTAATAACTGTGAGCTCCTCTTACCGGCCCCCTTGGGTACGTAGCTCAGGCCTTGGCCTCTAACACTAAGCTGTGTCTGAGTCCGAAGACTCCTGCCTCTGGGCGCCAGTGCACACGGGGTAATCTGCTGCTGTATCTGTGACTGAAATTGCCCTTGGGTGCAAGCACGCAATAGGGTAATTTTATAAAAATCTGTATCTGAAACTGCCCCCAGCCACAAGCGCACACAGAGTAATCTGCCCCTGTAAACAGGGTAATCTGGCTCTGCGCAGAGCAAACTGAACTGCCCCTGCAAGCAGGGTAATTTGGACCGTATTATCATGGTGGTCGGCCATCATCGTCCTCTAGGCGGATGGCATCGCCCAGCTGGTGGCAGTATCTGAATCTGGTATCGACACAGCTATAACCCAGGGGCGGTGGGGATGCTAAAGGGTGCCCACATGCCACAACAAGTCTCAACATACAAAACACATACATAGCAAGCATGCTCAAATGAAAAATACTAATCATATTCTCTTCTTTTATTTCAAGGCCAGTCCGTATTAAACAACTGATGCTATATTCTGTTCTACACTATTTCTGATTGTTGCGCTAGCTGCTACCTGGCCTTTATCTGTTTCTAGAGCTATATCTATATCTGGAGCTATATCGGTGTCTGGAGCTATTTCTATATCTGATTACTGATCTAGTTATATCTGGGTATAACTCAATAACATAGAACATGCCATCTACAACTGGATATAGCTCAATAATGTAAAATGTGCCATCTATTACCGGATACAGTCTCAACAAATGTAGTACATACTATCTGTAATCTTGCTAATTCATTATACTACTTTTACAACTTCCATTCTGGATATTACGTAAGAACATGCTGAGCTACTAGCAGATACCACATTACTATCTAAAATCATCTGACTATCCGTTATTTTGATTATCGCGTGATACGTAATGATACACTAGCATGCTTGTTGGAAATCGTACTAAAATCGTTTCTGTATGCTGGGTATTTGTCAATATCCTTTATTCTATTTATTTTCTAGACTGTACTTCCTGGCTTGCTGAAAGAATAGCTTTACATACCTGGTTTCTGAGTACCCGACTGACCGATGTGATTTCCGTTGGTACTTCTGCTGTTTCTCCCAACTACATTCATATATATGTCAATTAGAACTAAATACACCAATATTCTGAAAGAAAGCATTACTTTCGATATATTTATATCTTGAACTTTGTCTTATCGAAAGACGGTCAAAACCTCGCTATTTCTCGAAAGTCCAGAAGGGAGAAATATTCACTTTAAGGCTAGGAGTATATTAATACTAATTTGGAGCAATTCCACTTACCTTAGTTCGGTAGCACAACGATTCGCCGGCTAAATTTCGTGAAACTAAATCCGTAGGAATGCTCCTTGCATCTAAATACCTCGGTATCTGGAGTTAATTTGAGTTTGGACCGCGCTTGACGGCGTAATCGGAAGGAAATTATCAAGAACCCTTCGTTCCTCTTCCTCTCTGATTTTCTCTTTGTTTTCACTGGAAATTATAAGAATTTTAACATTTAATCCGAAGTGGAGGGCTTTATATACTTGGGCCTAGACAGGGCCAACGTGTCACGGAGCCAACGCGGAGGCTCCACCTCCGTGACACGTTGCCATCGCGGAGGGGCTCTGGCCCAGCTCCTTCCGTGATGGTTCAACAGGTTTTTCGTCCGGTCTTTTCCCGGGCCTTTTCCTAGCATGTATGACTTTCAAATACTCTTAACCAACACGCGAATAGGCCATCTATGTGTTGGGAATTTTACGGGGTATAACTGCCGGCTTTCTGATTAACTGGCGTAGCTCGGCTAATATTCAGTTATTTCCCCAACTGTAATTATTTTCACAACAGAATATAACTAATTGCATCATTATTTTGGAAGAAAACAATTCTATGTATATATCTACTGGCTATTCTTCGGCGTATCGAAGAACGACCTAAAACTCAAAATTTCTCGGAAGTCTAGATGAGAGAAATACTCACTTTAATGTTGGGAGTGTATTAACACTATATTGGAGCAATTCCAATCACTTTGACTCAGCAGGTCGATGCTTTGCCGGGTGAATTTCATGAAACTAACTGCGTAGGAATGCTCCCTATAGCTTTAAACTTCGGTATTAGAAGTTAATTTGAGTTTGGACTGCGTTCGATAAATCGGACAGAAATTTATAGTAACCCTTTGTCCTCCTCTGTTCTCTGGTTGTTTCTGCTGGAAATAGAATGAAAAGTGACTTAAAAACGAAGTGGAAGGCCTTTATATACTTGAAGCCAGTTGCATAGCAACGTGGCACGCTGGCATCACGCCAATTTGGCTCCGTGCCACTCTGGCCATCGCGGAGGAAGTGCCTCCATGCCATGTTGCCCCTCTGGGCAGCACGGTTCGGCCTCCTCTTGCGAAAATCTAACTTGGCACCCGTTCGGCCTTTCCCCGGGCCCTTTTCTTGCACGTATGGCATTCTAAAACTCCCAACCAACATGTGAATAGGCCAACTAAGTGCTAGAGACCTACGGGGTGTAACATCCTCCCCCCCTTAAGAACATTCATCCTCGAATGTTACCTTCTTCTTGCAAGACTCTTACCTTCCCATTACTTATTCGAAAATTTTCGGCAGAGTCCCCCCTGTAATATGGACTATCCGAAAATCCTGAAACGCGGAAAAGTCCAATACAAGTACTCCACACGATACTATAGTATTCATTTCACAATAAACTGGAGTCTGAGGATATCTGACTTTCATATCATCTTCTGCTTCCCAAGTCATCTTCTCTCGGTTCCTGTTACGCCATAATACTTTGACTGAAGCAACATCTTTAGTTCTTAGTCTACGGATCTACCGGTCTAGTATGGCTACTGGAACTTCTTCATAGGCTAACTCTTCTGTAACCTAAACATCTTGGGTTGGGACAATTCTGGAGAGATCTCCTATGCACTTTCTCAGCATTGATACGTGGAAAACTGGGTGGACAGATTCTAATTCTGGAGGTAGATCTAATTTATATGCCACCTGGCCTATTCTTTGGCGAATCTGATAAGGCCCAAAAAACCTCGGGCTGAGCTTGCCTTTCTTGCAAAATCTCATCACACCCTTCATGGGCAAAACCTTCAGGAAAACCTAGTCACCCACATTAAATTCCAAATTTGGGTAGTCAGCAGACGTTCCCTGATAAGCTTTACTTTCTCTTCTGACTGATGAATAATATTTGGCCCAATAAATGCTGATTCTCCTACTTCAAACCAACTACCTGGAGATCTACACTTTGGCCCATACAACGCTTCATAAGGTGCCATCTGAATTGCTAAATGGTAATTGTTATTATAGGCAAACTCGATAAGCAATACGTGTTCATCCTAGCTACCTCCAAAATCTAACACACATGCTCGCAACATATCCTCGAGTGTCTGAATGGTACGTTCTGCCTGTCCATTTGTCTGAGCATGAAACGTTGTGCTCAGGTTAACCTGCATTTCCAAGCCTCTCTGAAACAATTTCCAAAACCTAGCTATAAACTGCGCCCCTCTGTCGGAAATAATTAACAATGGAACACCATGCAGCCTGACTATTTCTTTAATATACAGCTCGGCATAATCTTCGGATGAAAAGGTAGCCCTTACTGGCAGAAAATGAGCTGATTTTGTCAACCTGTCAACAATTACCCAGATCGAATCATATCTACGCTTGGTGCGAGGTAATCCTGCTACAAAGTCCATGTTAACTGCTTCCCATTTCCATAGAGGCACAGCTATATCCTGGGTCAGTCCGCCTGGTTTCTGATGTTCAGCTTTTACCAGTTGGCAATTAGGACATCGTGTTACAAATTCTGCTATCCCCTTCTTCATTCCTGGCCATCATTTCTTTTACATCGTGGTACATTTTCATCAAACCTGGATGGAGAGAATAACGGGCATAGTGTACCTCACCCATAATCTACTGGCGAAGCCCTGCAACGTCTGTAATACAAAGGCGATCTTTATATCTCAACACTCCATCCTCGGTTACCTGAAAATCTATCACCTCTCCTCGCTGAACTTTGTTTCTGAGCTGAACCAGGCTAGGGTCTTCATACTGCCGTTCCTTCACTTCCACGACTAATGATGATACTGCGGTGCTCTGGATTACCTCTGTATTGTCCCCTGTTTCTGCTATACGAATGGCTAAACCGGCTAGCTGATGCAATTCTCAAGCCAATTCCCGCTCCTCGGGCTACAAGTATGACAAGCTCCCCATAGATTTACGGCTAAGGGCATCTACTACCATATTGTCTCTCCCTGGGTGATACAAAATATTCACATCATAGTCTTTCAACAGCTCTAACCAGTGACACTGCCGCAAATTCAACTCTTTTTGGGTGAAGATATATTGTAGGCTTTTATGATCAGTGAAAATATCCATGTAAACACCATACAAGTAATGTCTCCATATCTTCAAGGCCTGAATTACTGCGGCTAATTCCAGGTCATGGGTAGGGTAGTTCTTTTCATGCTTCCTCAGCTGCCTGGAAGCATAAGCAATCACTTTACAATTTTGCATCAAAACACATCCTAACCCAACACCCAAAGTGTCACAATAAACTGCATAACCCTCTGTTCCTTCTGGTAATGCTAATACTGGTGCTGACGTCAATCTGTCTTTCAATTCCTGGAAGCTCTGCTCACAAGCCTCGGTCCACTGGAATTTAGCTGCCTTCTGCGTCAGTTTGGTCAAAGGTGCTGAAAATCCTTCCACAAACCTTCTGTAGTACCCAGCTAATCCTAGGAAACTACGTACCTCGGTCAGAGTGGTAGGTCTAGGCCATGTTTTTACTGCTTCTATCTTCTGTGTATCAACCTGTATACCAGCGTCCGACACGATATGACCCAAAATGTCTACTGAATTCAGCCAAAACTCACATGTAGAAAACTTGGCATATAGTTGGCGTCCTCTGAGAATCTGGAGCACTATCTATAGATGATCCTAGTGGTCTACCTCTGAGCGAGAATACACCAGAATATCATCGATAAACACTATCACAAACAAGTCCAAGTATGGCCTGAAAATACTATTCATCAGGTCCATAAACACTGCTGGAGCATTCGTCAGCCCAAAGGACATGACTAAGAATTCAAAGTGGCCGTATCTGGTCCTGAAGGCAGTCTTTGGAATATCTCTTTCACGAACCCGAACCTGATGATATCCGGACCTTAAGTCAATCTTGGAGAAACACCTTGCTCCTTGTAACTAATCAAATAAATCATCTATTCTGGGAAGCGGGTACTTATTCTTGACCGTGACTTTGTTCAGTTGTCGATAGTCTATACACATACGGAGGGAGCCGTCCTTCTTTCTCACAAACAAAACTGGCGCACCCCAAGGTGAGGTACTCGGCCTAATAAAGCCCTTATCTAGAAAATCTTTCAACTGCTCCTTTAGTTCTCTGAGTTCCACAGGAGCCATCCGATAAGGGGGAATTGATATAGGCTGAGTGCCTGGTAATAGATCAATTGCAAAATCAATTTCCCTTTCTGGGGGAATACCAATGAGCTCATCGGGGAATACATCGGGGAACTCATTAACCACTGGAACAGACTGAAGAGTCAGAGGCTCTGCCCGAACATCCTGAACTCTGACAATGTGGTAAATACACCCCTTTGCTATCAACTTTCTCGCATGAAGATAGGAAATAAACCTACCTTTCGGCGTAACTATACTACCTTTCCACTCCCGTACTGCCTCCCCTGGAAAGTGGAATCGGACTCTCTTGGTCCAGCACTCAACATTGGCATAGCATGGAGCTAACCAATCCATACCTATAATGGCATCAAAATCAACCATCTCTAGCTCTACCAAATCTGTTGTAGTCTGACGGCTGGCAACCTCTACTGTACACCCCCGATTGACCCTTCTGGCTATAATAGAGTCACCAACGGATGTGGATACTGAAAAAGGTCGCCGAAGCAATTCCGGCACAATACTGAACTTCCGAGCCACTAATGGTGTAACATAGGACAAGGTGGATCCCGGATCTATCAACACATAAGCAGGATAAGAGAAAATATTCAGCATACCTGTCACAACATCTGGTGGCGACTTTGAATCCTGTCTCCCCGATAATGCATAGGTACGGTCTGGGCCCGCACCTGAACTGGAGGCCCCTGATCTGCCTCGGCCTCTACCTGCTGAAATTGAGGGCCTGCGCCCTGTCGGGGATGCTGGAGCTCGTGACCCTGCTGATGACCTATCCTATCGATCCCGGTCACCCTGACCCCTAGCCGGAAAATCTCTCATCAGATGACCCTCCTAGACACAAATATAACATCCTATGGAGCCATATCTGCAAGCTCCAAAGTGGCATCGGCTGTAAATAGCGCAAAGTGGTAGTGTATACCTGCTCTACTCTGCCCTCCTCTGCTGTGATGAATCTACTACTCGTGAACTACCGCCGAGCTCTGACTGCCCTCGGCGGCTAGACCTGTCCCTCTATTGTTGTGATGGAGGCAGGGTCCTAGGCAGCCTATTTGATAACCGCGGCCTGGGTCCCCCCCGGAGCCCCCCTGAAAATCATCTGGCTTGTCTCTGCGGCGCTGTTCCTGACTAGTTCTCCTGATCTCCAGTTGTCGCTTTCTGATGCCCTCAATATTTTGAGCAAATGCCTATACTCGGGCAATATCCATGTCCTCTTGCAGAGTAGCCGTAATACAAGTCTCAACATATTCTAGATTTAGCCCCATAATGAAACGGTGTACCCTGGATGGCATGGTATCCACAAAGGCTGGCGCATATCGGGCTAACGAATCAAACCGCAGGGCGTATTCGCGAACACTCATTGCCCCCTGCTCTAGGTGTAAAAACTGATCAACCCGGGCCTGTCGAATCTCCCGTGATAGATAATGATCCAGAAAATCCTCTAAGAAGCTGGACCAGGTCGGAGGGTAAACATCTCTTCCTCGAGACCTCTCCCAACTCTCATACCACAACACAGCGATGTCCCGTAACTGAAATACCACCAATTCAACCGACTATGTGGGTGTGGCATGCATTACCCTGAAGATCCTCTGCATCTGGTCTAGGAAATCCTAGGGATCCTCTGTCCGATCCATCCCTGTAAACTGCGGGGGACTTAATGCTATGAATTCTCAAACCCTCGAACTACCAGGTCCTCCTGATGCTTCTGCAGCGGTAGGTGGTATTGACTGGCGCTAACCAACCATCATTTGAACTAACATAACCACCGCACTCCTAACCTCCTGGTCAAATGGTATAGGTATAGGGACTGCCAGAGGTGGTTCTGTTCCAAGCGGCTCATGATGTAATGGTGACTGCTGGGAAGGTCGAGACGACGCCTCCGTATCTCCCTTAGACCGGGTTGATTCTAATCGAGGCTGAGGCATCCAGCTTGTGCCCTCTCCTGCTGTTGTATCCAATCTTCTGCCTGTAATAAGATGTCGTTGATCTGACAATTTATCTGTAACCAAAGAATATAGTAACAACTGAATAAGGCCCCACAAGGCCAATACAGCTAACCATAGGGAAAATATACAATCTGCAAGCCTCTAGGAATAATAAGATGGTCGAGACAGGGCCCCGGCCAACCCATACTGTACAAACAAAAAGAAAGTACACCTGTATTTTCCAGGCTCCGGATGAAAGGAGCTGAAGGCTCTGTAACGCTGATTGGAACTATGAGGGATCTGTTTCTCGTCTATGTGTACCTGCAGGCAAGTAATGCAGCGCCACAAAATGGGCGTCAGTACCACTGGTACTGAGTATGCAAAGTGTTCAGTGCTATTTCGATTGGTGTTATATATTATAAACCGACACGCAAGTGCACGTGGTCAAACAAGTAATAAAGTGGCTAAGTAAGCCAAGTATCGATCCAAGGAGGCTCAGGGTATGTAAAATTTGCCTAAGTATACTATATTCTTATCTTACTTCTAACTATGCTAACAACAACGTAAACAACAGTTAATTGAGTTTTTCTTTATAAAATATATACTAAAAGTATTAACAATTATTTACCGTGAATTTAAACTATGGATATGAGCATGCCAAGGTTAAGAACAAGTAATGAATTCGATTGTAATAATAATCTGGTTAATCTCTTCCTCATGTTGCTAGCCAAGAACAGTAGCCTAGAAATTAAAACTCTCGTATTTAATTTCACTTAAGAATCATAAACCATTCGTCTACATTTCTGTGATCAAATGCAATTTACAACCTAGCAATACAATTCCGGTTCCTAAATTGACTAATATGGCTTTCAAGTATATTTCTATCAGGAAAGCACATCAAAACCCAATTTTCCCAAATCAAGTTAAGAACAATACCCTATTAATTCACAACTTTCCAATTTCTTGCTCTCTCGAGTGAAATTGGACTTTTTAGATGTACATTAATGTTGGCCAAGCACTAATGCAGTAAGAACAAGAACAACATGAAAGAAGAAGAAGAAAACCATATCATTTACAATCAAAATTCACTACACATGTTCAAAACCTTAGCAAGGAAGAGAATTAGCCACTCATTTGTGGATTGAGCATCCTAAAACAAGTGTAAATCATACGTACAATTGATAGAAAGAAGAAAAGAAGAGAAGAAATCCCTTAGCTTTTTCGTTCCTCAACTGCTCCTAACCCACGTCCTTGCTCCACCAAGTCTGAACTAAAACTGAACTAATTAAAATAAACCTAAGTGTGCTATTTATACTAGTGGGAAATTTTTCCCAGAATAACAAGCAACGTGTCACGGAGGCCAACGTGGAGCCTTGCCTCCGTGAAACGGCGTGGACGCGGACCCTCACTGAAAATCCAGGGTCCGGTAAATTAGCCTCAACGTGGCACGGAGGCCAACGCGGAGGCCTATCTCCGTGCCACGGAGCTGTCGCGAGGCTTCACTGGAATTTGTCCATTAATTCCCTCTCCAGGCAGTGTGCCTCCGCGATGGTAGCGTGGCACGGCGCCATCGCGGAGCCCTTATATTCTTCATATTCCAATGTCGTCTCCATGCTCGCATCCAAGTCCAACTCCGATATAGTTCCAACATGCATTTTAGCTCCTAAAAATCATATTTTCCTGCAAAACAAATGCTAATCATGTTGGTTAGTATAAATTCACATTTTATTACCAATTACATGAGAATATATACATATTGCACACAAACAAGGCGAAAATAATACGTTTGAGTATCACTTGGGCATATAAATCTGCCCAAGATCACTTACCCCACACTTAAATCCTTGTTCGTCCCCGAACAACACATACACAACTCATGCAAATTACATCCCAACCTTCGTCACTATGGTGCGACAATTTATGCTAAGGTCATACCGATTATTCAATTTTTTTTGCAAATCATCACGAAAACATGCTTGGTCTTACAATACAATGACCTTTAATACATCAAGACTTCCTAGACTTTAAGAATTGATTCTTGATATCGGCAAACTCATGCAAATCAACTAATCAAGAAATCCGACACGAAAATCAATCTTTCATCAAGCATGTGCCCTCACAACTCAATAGAATCTTCCCCTTTTTGTTCATGCAACACAAAAACATGCAAGTAAGGGCATATAAAAATTAATTTCACTCTCTCTCCCAAAAGAATTCACATGCATTATGTCATGACCCATAGGCTTGCCCTTAGTGTATTACTCCACTAATATAAAGAAATGCAATATAGGATCACGTAGGACTTTAATGGGTTGTAACGGGGCTATGGATCTAGTATATATATTGGATTAGCCAATAATAGTCGCTAGTATCCTTAAGCGCCTTTTCAACTCATTCCCATCGACTCATGGACATTGTTCCTCTCTTTCCTCTTTTTCTCCCATTCATGTTGGTTTCCTTTCGTACAGCCCATTTCATCAAACACACTTGACACAAAACAAAGGGTTTTCATGTACCCTCACTATCATTTAATTATAACAAGTGCCTCTTCAACATCATCTTTTCTTTCCTCACTCTGCTTTTCTTTTTCTTTTCACTCTTTTCACTCTTTAACACTTTGGGAAACATTTTCTTTGTAGCGCTTAAGAGCTTCGTATATACTTTAAGGCTAATGAAAAGAAGGAATAAAGCTTAGTTTATACAATTTTGGATAAAAGAAAGAAATCGGCTAAAGGCTCAACGGGCTAACTAGGGTATACAACATCTAGAAAGGTAGAATTCGACAAGAAAAAAAATGGAAACTCTCGGTTAAAACAAAGAAATGCCTACATCCTTTCCAACACTACACTTCCTTCATTTCTTTTTGTATACACACCAGGCAAGTTCTATACAATTCACAATGGAATGGAATAACAATACCTCACTTCACACTTCATGCACATGCTCGAATCAAGATGCATTCACAGACTCTCTAATTAGCCAATCACATGAATTCAAGATTAAGCCTCAATCATACTGAATCAAATTCTACAGCCTAGGTAACTCAACATATTTACAAAATTGCATGCTTTCAAACGAATCATTTTCACATTTTGAACATCATTTACAACAAGCAACGAAATTTTTGCAACCATAAAGCAACTACAGTTCATTGATGCAATCCACCAAAGAAAAATTAAAAACAAATTAAAATCCTACTCCTACCGACTACATTTCCCTTAAGACGGTCGTCATCCATCCATCATAGGGAACGGTCACTAACTATGACATTGGTTCAATGGGACTATTCTCGGTAAAAGAACCGAAAACAAACTCCGAGAAACCCAAAAAAAATAAAAACCGAAAATTTTTGCAACACATCGATCATTTCGATAGAAAGAAAATATTTACAAGTGCAAAATATTCTCGAAAATTTTTGAAAAATATCGATCATCTCGATAGAAAAAAATCTTTACAAAATATTTACACTTGCAACCATAACTTTTCATACCACACATCATTAACCACACAAACAAATATATACACATACACCACAAATCAGTTCATAACAGGGAAAGCACAAACATACATACACACCAAGGAAAAACATACAGCAAATTAGAGCCCAAGTCCCAGCACCTAGCTACTCCCCACCCCACACTTAAATTGAACACTGTCCCCAGTGTTCACAAAAATTACAAAACACAATTTCGGGTGGTGGAACTCCCTGTTCAGTCAAAATATTCGACTTCTTCATCTGGTGCTGCTGCCTCGTCGCCCATATCTGAGTCAGCTCCATCGTCGTCATCGGACTCCACATCGGAGTCCTCACGACGTGTCTCCTCATCAGTAGGGACATCATCATCAGTCGGTACCACGAAGGCTGGTCCCACTCGGCATAAGGCTCTGGAATTCTCGCCAAATGGGTAATCCAGCTCCAGCTGCCATAATTCTTCCTCAGTGGCTGGTCTCCCACCAATCCGTTGTTGAAGCATCTGCATGCCGAACATACGTGCCATGTACTGATCGTCACGAGCATGTCGCTCGGCCAAAGTCAGCACTGGCCCGTGTGTGGTGTCGGGGGCCTTAGTTTTTGTCACATCGAGGGCCCTCCGCTCCAACTGCGGAATATAGTCCAAAGCCTCTTCCTCAATGTCGAGGCCTCGGAGGAAGGTGGTGATGAGTCCGCCAAACCCGTATCTGTGGCCCTGGTGCAGTCTGGCTCTCTTCATGGCGGATATAATTACCGCCCCAACATTAATCTCAAGCCCTTTCATAAGGGCATACACCAAGCAGACATGGTCCCGGGTCACATCCGTCATATGAACTCCCGGGATCAAGCACGAACATACAATCTTCAGCCATATTGTGGCCTCCCTGTTCATCTGCAAATAAGGCAGAGTCTGGTGATAACCCCCTCTCCTTATGTCTACTCCATCGGGCTGTGGATCGAGCCCCACACAACGTACGTCTGATGTCGGCGTACGGTGGGGTGATGTTTAGCTGGCGGAGAACGTGAGCGTCTGTGTCCCGCGCTCCAACGATGGCATTAAATTGGTGGGGTTCCAGAGTGACAATCTGCCCTATGATTTTTATTGTGTGGCTTCTGATGGTCGGGTTCCAATTTGCGTAGAACTCTCGGACCAAATGAAGGTTGCACTCCTTGGGCTCCTGAAAGATAAAGCTGAGCCCAGCTGCCTCAATTCTCTGCACAATACGTGGGAACTCCTGTGCAAGTGGTTCCCGTGCAATATGTTCCTCGGGGAAGTACTTGTTTTCATTGTGTTTTGCGTACCACTTCTTCCCTTCATCGGTTACCCATCTTGTTCCGTATTGGCGGCGTTGGCCGCGCGGAACAGCTGGTGCAGCTGGGACTGTGGTGCCCAACCTCAATCTTTTCCGTCCAGTGCCTGAGGTAGAAGCACCCTTGCCCTTGTCCTGTCGACTTGCCATTGTACCTATCAATATACATAAACAGCACAACGTTAAGCTAAATACAAGTTAACTTAGGCTAAGGTCGAGTTAAACTAAGTTTACCCCACACTTAGTCCTTAACTATATTTGCAATACTTCGGCAAGGATTACTCTATTTACACCAAAGACAACGATTATACAATTTATGCTTAGTGCGTTCACGAAAATTTCGACAGCATAACGCTTAGCGTACTACTCAGACTTCATACAGCTAATCCCAATCCTACTATCGCTAACAATTCAACCATCGCACAAGCAATAAAAACAAAAACTAAAAACAACGATAAAAACATTCTATATACAACCGAGTCCAATTAATCAAACCAATTTACACAATTTTCGCATTTTCCCCAACAATTCGAGAATTCGTCTTCCCACAACATTCACACAATATTTACCTCGACTTATCTCAATTTACAACCACACCCCGGCATCGAATTCATCAAATTATCAAGTTGCCCAAGTCAAATTCAACAACCCAAGCCCTAGAATACAATTCTACAATCAAATTTGAATTATTCACATAATCGACAAGTTCAAACGCTAATTACAACAATCCGAACATAATCAATCACAAAATAATTCAACATCATGTTTAATTGCTACTTGGGGTGATATATTTCACCTCACATGCTCAAATTCGACTAAAATCGCCAAAAACTTGAGAGAAACGATGCAAACATACCTTTTAGTTGAAGAACCGAAGAAATTTGATGTTTTCCTTGCCTATTAGCGTGGCACGTTGGTTGGGGAGGGGGAATTGGGTGTTTTGGTCGCGGAGGAGGAGAGAAATGGGGAAAAATTGGGCAACATCGAGGTTAATTTAAAGAAAAACACGCGGGTCACCCGGCAACCCGGTGTGACCCGGCACTGAATAAAGGGCAACGTGTCACGGAGGGTAACGCGGAGCCCCTCCTCCGTGACACGGAGCCAACGCGTTGGCTCTCTGGAAATTTTTAAAAATCTGATTTTGCCTTCAACGTGTCACGGAGGGTAACGCGGAGCCACTCCTCCGTGACACGGAGCCAACGCCCCAGTGCACTGTTTCTTCAATAAAAATTATTTTCATACCTTGCCTTATTTTTCCCGCTTCCATGCATATTTTTCTCCGGTTGACCTGAAAATCACTTTACTAAACGAAATTGGTTAGATTAATAGATTTTCCTAACTACCATGAAAAAAATACTAACTAAAACAAAAAATTTGTACGAAATCAAGAAAAAGAAAAATAAAATAAAAATACAAATTAATTACACTCTACTAAAAGAAGAAAAAAAATAGAATATTTTTCTTTTCACGGGTTGCCTCCCGTGCAGCGCCTGGTTTACCGTCGCGGCTCGACGTCCATTATGCTCAATTATCTACTAGGGTGAGGGACGATTTTTCACGATCCTTGTCCTCCCCCAGTAGTGCTCAACCTCATCTGGTGGCCTTCCTGTTAACTCTCAGGAATTATTCATTATATTAGCATTCCTCTGATCAATCACATTGATCACCGAGAGTTCCTCATTTACAATCGGGAGTTTGGGTGCTTTGTACACGTCAAACACTTCTATCTTGTCATGTGCCCGCATTGTAAGTTGACCCGCAGCTACATCAATTAATGCTTTTCCGATTGCCAAAAAGGGTCGTCCCAAAATAAATGGGACTTCAGCATCTGGTTCAAAGTCCAGAACAATAAAATCGACCGGAAAAATGAGGGAACCCACTTGCACTAACACATCCTCAACAATACCATCCGGTTTAGCTAAGGACCAGTCCGCTAGCTGCAAGATTACCGTTGTAGGTCTAGGACTCCCTAGACCTAACTTTCTGAATACCGAAGATGGCATCAGATTTATGCTTGCCCCCAAGTCTCATAATCCACGAGCTCGGATACTTTGCCCAATAGTCAGCTGGATAGTAAAACTTCCAGGGTCTTTCAGTTTCGTGGGCAGTCTATTCTGAATCCGGGAAGTGCATTCCTCCGTTAAAGCCACCGTGGCATACTCAGTCAAACGACTTTTGTTAGCCACGATGTCTTTAATATATTTTGCATACTTTGGCACTCCCTGCAAGACATCAACAAGAGGTAAGTTAACATGTACCTGTTTAAGCACCTCCATAAATTTCTTGAAACACGCCTCCTCCTTGTGTTTCTTAAGTCGTTGAGGAAATGGGGGTGGAGGCCTTTCTGATTCTGCTTCTTTAGTCTTCCCCCTATCAGAACTTTGTTCCTCCTCAACATCTGCTGCTCCTGACTTTTGAGGCGGTCTTTCCGGTTCCACCTCCTTCAACTGTAAGCCACTCCTCGTGGTCACTGCATTAACCTGCTTCGGATTAGGATCCGTGTCGCTAGGTAGTCCTCCTCTGGGTCTTGTATTTTGGGCACTAGCAAATTTCCCAAACTGATATTCAAGAGCCTTGGTCGCCAACTAATTGTTCTTCACTTCGGCTGCCAATTTAACATAGTCAGCCTGCAATTGTGCCTGATTAGCGATCATGGTCTTGAACATCTCCTCAATGGTCGGTGATGGTGGTGGAGGAGGGGCATTGTGATTTCTGAATTGAGCTTGATAGTTTTGTTGCCCTCCTTGATTTCTCTGCATACCCTGACCAGAACCTTGTCCTTGTTGGTTGTTGCTACCCCACGAAAAATTTGGATGGTTCCTCCAATTCGAGTTGTAGCCACTACCAAACTGCTGCTGATTTCTCTGTGCATTGCCCACAAAGTTAACAGAATCAGGATTTGCACCACAGCACTCAGCTGAATGCTCACTACTACCACACACTTCACACCACATTTGCTTGACTGCATTGACCGAAGCTGAAGGCTGGTTCAAGTTCATATTGCTGAAGTGATTATTTAACTGATTTTGCAAGGCAGCTATCTGTGCAGCGATAGCTGTAAATCCATCCACTTCAAGCACTCCCGCTGCTTTCCTTGCTCCACCTCGAGATGAATCTGCATTCCATTCTGGATTTCCTTGTGAAATTCGGTTGAGCAAAGTGTACAGCTCCTCGTAAGTCTTTTCCAGCGCTTGCCCTCCAGCTGCTGAATCTAACAGAATTTTAGTGTGGGGTTCCAAACCCTCAATAAATGTGTGTACCAACACCTCATTGGACTGATGATGATGAGGACAGTCCCGCAACATGGATTTAAATCTTTCCCAGGCTTGATATAGATTTTCTCCCTCCCTCCGTTTAAAACTTACAATTTGACTTCTAAGTCTGGCTGTTTTACCAGAAGGGAAAAATCTAATCAAAAACTTCCATGCAAGATCATCCCACGTTGATATAGAATTGGGTGGTTCAGCTTTTAACCACCTCTTAGCTTCACCAAGTAAGGAAAATGGAAATAAGGTGAGCCGAACATAATCAGGTGACACTCCAGCGGGTATATAAGTGTCACTTATCTCCAAAAAGTTTTGGAGATGTTGTTGTGGATCTTCATGAGGGAGACCGGTAAATTGCCCGCTTGTGTGCAAAAGTTGCACCATATTCTGCTTTAATTCAAATCTCCCTCCAGGCTCTGGTTTGCGGATGCTAGAATGTACATTGTTAGCGTGTGGGATTGCCACCTCGCGAACTGGCCTTGCTGCT
This sequence comes from Datura wrightii, assembly GCA_035772735.1. Lineage (NCBI taxonomy): Eukaryota > Viridiplantae > Streptophyta > Magnoliopsida > Solanales > Solanaceae > Datura > Datura wrightii. The sequence goes on along the minus strand of JASDFA010000027.1, from coordinate 116,377,543 downwards.
GCTTCATCGGGCACTAACACTGGCCTCACAACTGGTGGATTTTGTTGCTCCATAATAGATTGTCGGAACAACTGCATCTTCTTTTGTAGAGCTTCTCTACGTTGACTATGAAATTCACGTTCGGGCTCTAAGTAAGATTCCACCAGCTCCTTGTCCCTTGCCAGTGTTCACAGAAACAAAATCTGCAAAATACAGGCTAAGACCAAGTTGTTAACACTTAAGAAAATAAAAATAAAAATACAGTAAATTTACACTAAACACAATTTCACAAATTTGCCTAGCCTCCCCGGCAACGGCGCCAAAAACTTGTTCGGTGCTATTTCGATTGGTGTTATATATTATAAACCGACACGCAAGTGCACGTGGTCAAACAAGTAATAAAGTGGCTAAGTAAGCCAAGTATCGATCCAAGGAGGCTCAGGGTATGTAAAATTTGCCTAAGTATACTATATTCTTGTCTTACTTCTAACTATGCTAACAACAACGTAACCAACAGTTAATTGAGTTTTTGTTTATAAAATATATACTAAAACTATTAACAATTATTTACCGTGAATTTAAAGTATGGATATGAGCATGCCAAGGTTAAGAACAAGTAATGAATTCAATTGTAATAATAATCCGGTTAATCTCTTCCTCATGTTGCTAGCCAAGAACAGTAGCCTAGAAATTAAAACTCTCATATTTAATTTCACTTAAGAATCATAAACCATTCGTCTACATTTCTGTGATCAAATGCAATTTACGACCTAGCAATACAATTCCGGTTCCTAAATTGACTAATACGGCTTTCAAGTATATTTCTATCAGGAAAGCACATCAAAACCCAATTTTCCCAAATCAAGTTAAGAACAATACCCTATTAATTCACAACTTTCCAATTTCTTGCTCTCTCGAGTGAAATTGGACTTTTTAGATGTACATTAATGTTGGCCAAGCACTAATGCAGTAAGAACAAGAATTAATATAACAACATGAAAGAAGAAGAAGAAAACCATATCATTTACAATCAAAATTCACTACACATGTTCAAAACCTTAGCAAGGAAGAGAATTAGCCACTCATTTGTGGATTGAGCATCCTAAAACAAGTGTAAATCATACGTACAATTGATAGAAAGAAGAAAAGAAGAGAAGAAATCCCTTAGCTTTTTCGTTCCTCAACTGCTCCTAACCCACGTCCTTGCTCCACCAAGTCTGAACTAAAACTGAACTAATTAAAATAAACCTAAGTGTGCTATTTATACTAGTGGGACATTTCTCCCGGAATAACAAGCAACGTGTCACGGAGGCCAACGCGGAGCCTTGCCTCCGTGACATGGCGTGGACGCGGACCCTCACTGGAAATCCAGGGTCCGGTAAATTAGCCTCAACGTGGCACGGAGGCCAACGCGGAGGCCTATCTCCGTGCCACGGAGCTGTCGCGAGGCTTCACTGGAATTTGTCCATTAATTCCCTCTCCAGGCAGTGTGCCTCCGCGATGGTAGCGTGGCACGGCGCCATCGCGGAGCCCTTATATTCTGCACATTCCAATGTCGTCTCCATGCTCACATCCAAGTCCAACTCCGATATAGTTCCAACATGCATTTTAGCTCCTAAAAATCATATTTTCCTGCAAAACAAATGCTAATCATGTTGGTTAGTATAAATTCACATTTTATTACCAATTACATGAGAATATATACATATTGCACACAAACAAGGCGAAAATAATACGTTTGAGTATCACTTGGGCATATAAATCTGCCCAAGATCACTTACCCCACACTTAAATCCTTGTTCGTCCTCGAACAACACATACACAACTCATGCAAATTACATCCCAACCTTCGTCACTATGGTGCGACAATTTACGCTACGGTCATACCGATTATTCAATTTTTTTTTGCAAATCATCACAAAAACATGCTTGGTCTTACAATACAATGACCTTTAATACATCAAGACTTCCTAGACTTTAAGAATTGATTCTTGATATCGGCAAACTCATGCAAATTAACTAATCAAGAAATCCGACACGAAAATCAATCTTTCATCAAGCATGTGCCCTCACAACTCAATAGAATCTTCCCCTTTTTGTTCATGCAACACAAAAACATGCAAGTAAGGGCATATAAAAATTAATTTCACTCTCTCTCCCAAAAGAATTCACATGCATTATGTCATGACCCATAGGCTTGCCCTTAGTGTATTACTCCACTAATATAAAGAAATGCAATATAGGATCACGTAGGACTTTAATGGGTTGTAACGGGGCTATGGATCTAGTATATATTGGATTAGCCAATAATAGTCGCTAGTATCCTTAAGCGCCTTTTCAACTCATTCCCATCGACTCATGGACATTGTTCCTCTCTTTCCTCTTTTTCTCCCATTCATGTTGGTTTCCTTTCGTACAGCCCATTTCATCAAACACACTTGACACAAAACAAAGGGTTTTCATGTACCCTCACTATCATTTAATTATAACAAGTGCCTCTTCAACATCATCTTTTCTTTCCTCACTCTGCTTTTCTTTTTCTTTTCACTCTTTTCACTCTTTAACACTTTGGGAAACATTTTCTTTGTAGCGCTTAAGAGCTTCGTATATACTTTAAGGCTAATGAAAAGAAGGAATAAAGCTTAGTTTATACAATTTTGGACAAAAGAAAGAAATCGGCTAAAGGCTCAACGGGCTAACTAGGGTATACAACATCTAGAAAGGTAGAATTCGACAAGAAAAAAAATGGAAACTCTCGGTTAAAACAAAGAAATGCCTACATCCTTTCCAACACTACACTTCCTTCATTTCTTTTTGTATACACACCAGGCAAGTTCTAGACAATTCACAATGGCATGGAATAACAATACCTCACTTCACACTTCATGCACATGCTCGAATCAAGATGCATTCACAGACTCTCTAATTAGCCAATCACATGAATTCAAGATTAAGCCTCAATCATACTGAATCAAATTCTACAGCCTAGGTAACTCAACATATTTACAAAATTGCATGCTTTCAAATGAATCATTTTCACATTTTGAACATCATTTACAACACGCAACGAAACTTTTGCAACCATAAAGCAACTACAGTTCATTGATGCAATCCACCAAAGAAAAATTAAAAACAAATTAAAATCCTACTCCTACCGACTACATTTCCCTTAAGACGGTCGTCATCCATCCATCATAGGGAACGGTCACTAACTTTGACATTGGTTCAATGGGACTATTCTCGGTAAAAGAACCGAAAACAAACTCCGAGAAACCCAAAAAAAATAAAAACCGAAATTTTTTGCAACACATCGATCATTTCGATAGAAAGAAAATATTTACAAGTGCAAAATATTCTCGAAAATTTTTGAAAAATATCGATCATCTCGATAGAAAAAAATCTTTACAAAATATTTACACTGGCAACCATAACTTTTCATACCACACATCATTAACCACACAAACAAATATATACACATACACCACAAATCAGTTCATAACAGGGAAAGCACAAACATACATACACACCAAGGAAAAACATACAGCAAATTAGAGCCCAAGTCCCAGCACCTAGCTACTCCCCACCCCACACTTAAATTGAACACTGTCCCCAGTGTTCACAAAAATTACAAAACACAATTTCGGGTGGTGGAACTCCCTGTTCAGTCAAAATATTCGACTTCTTCATCTGGTGCTGCTGCCTCGTCGCCCATATCTGAGTCAGCTCCATCGTCGTCATCGGACTCCACATCGGAGTCCTCACGACGTGTCTCCTCATCAGTAGGGACATCATCATCAGTCGGTACCACGAAGGCTGGTCCCACTCGGCATAAGGCTCTGGCATTCTCGCCAAATGGGTAATCCAGCTCCAGCTGCCATAATTCTTCCTCAGTGGCTGGTCTCCCACCAATCCGTTGTTGAAGCATCTGCATGCCGAACATACGTGCCATGTACTGATCGTCACGAGAATGTCGCTCGGCCAAAGTCAACACTGGCCCGTGTGTGGTGTCGGGGGCCTTAGTTTTTGTCACATCGAGGGCCCTCCGCTCCAATTGTGGAATATAGTCCAAAGCCTCTTCCTCAATGTCGAGGCCTCGGAGGAAGGTGGTGATGAGTCCGCCAAACCCGTATCTGTGGCCCTGGTGCAGTCTGGCTCTCTTCATGGCGGATATAATTACCGCCACAACATTAATCTCAAGCCCTTTCATAAGGGCATACACCAAGAAGACACGGTCCTGGGTCACATCCGTCATATGAACTCCCAGGATCAAGCACGAACATACAATCTTCAGCCATATTCTGGCCTCCCTGTTCATCTGCGAATAAGGCAGAGTCTGGTGGTAACGCCTCTCCTTATGTCTACTCCATCGGGCTGTGGATCGAGCCCCACACAACGTACGTCTGATGTCGGCGTACGGTGGGGTGATGTTTAGCTGGCGGAGAACGTGAGCGTCTGTGTCCCGCGCTCCAACGATGGCATTAAATTGGTGGGGTTCCAGAGTGACAATCTGCCCTCTGATTTTTATTGTGTGGCTTCTGATGGCCGGGTTCCAATGTGCGTAGAACTCTCGGACCAAATGAAGGTTGCACTCCTTGGGCTCCTGAAAGATAAAGCTGAGCCCAGCTGCCTCAATTCTCTGCACAATACGTGGGAACTCCTGTGCAAGTGGTTCCCGTGCAATATGTTCCTCGGGGAAGTACTTGTTTTCTTTGTGTTTCGCGTACCACTTCTTCCCTTCATCGGTTACCCATCTTGTTCCGTATTGGTGGCGTTGGCCGCGCGGAACCGCTGGTGCAGCTGGGACTGCGGTGCCCAACCTCAATCTTTTCCGTCCGGTGCCTGAGGTAGAAGCACCCTTGCCCTTGTCCTGTCGACTTGCCATTGTACCTGTCAATATACATAAACAGCACAACGTTAAGCTAAATACAAGTTAACTTAGGCTAAGGTCGGGTTAAACTAAGTTTACCCCACACTTAGTCCTTAACTATATTTGCAATACTTCGGCAAGGATTACTCTATTTACACCAAAGACAACGACTATACAATTTATGCTTAGTGCGTTCACGAAAATTTCGACAGCATAACGCTTAGCGTACTACTCAGACTTCATACAGCTAATCCCAATCCTACTATCACTAACAATTCAACCATCGCACAAGCAATAAAAACAAAAACTAAAAACAACGATAAAAACATTCTATATACAACCGAATCCAATTAATCAAACCAATTTACACAATTTTCGCATTTTCCCCAACAATTCGAGAATTCGTCTTCCCACAACATTCACACAATATTTACCTCGACTTATCTCAATTTACAACCACACCCCGGCATCGAATTCATCAAATTATCAAGTTGCCCAAGTCAAATTCAACAACCCAATCCCTAGAATACAATTCTACAATCAAATTTGAATTATTCACATAATCGACAAGTTCAAACGCTGATTACAACAATCCGAACATAATCAATCACAAAATAATTCAACATCATGTTTAATTGCTACTTGGGGTGATATATTTCACCTCACATGCTCAAATTCGACTAAAATCGCCAAAAACTTGAGAGAAACGATGAAAACATACCTTTTAGTTGAAGAACTGAAGAAATTTGATGTTTTCCTTGCCTATTAGCGTGGCACGTTGGTTGGGGAGGGGGAATTGGGTGTTTTGGTCGCGGAGGAGGAGAGAAATGGGGAAAAATTGGGCAAAATCAGGGTTAATTTAAAGAAAAACATGCGGGTCACCCGGCAACCCGGTGTGACCCGGCACTGAATAAAGGGCAACGTGTCACGGAGGGTAACGCGGAGCCCCTCCTCCGTGACACGGAGCCAACGCGTTGGCTCTCTGGAAATTTTTAAAAATCTGATTTTGCCTTCAACGTGTCACGGAGGGTAACGCGGAGCCACTCCTCCGTGACACGGAGCCAACGCCCCAGTGCACTGTTTCTTCAATAAAAATTATTTTCATACCTTGCCTTATTTTTCCCGCTTCCATGCATATTTTTCTCCGGTTGACCTGAAAATCACTTCACTAAATGAAATTGGTTAGATTAATAGATTTTCCTAACTACCATGAAAAAAATACTAACTAAAACGAAAAATTTGTACGAAATCAAGAAAAAGAAAAATAAAATAAAAATACAAATTAATTCCACTCTACTAAAAGAAGAAAAAAATAGAATATTTTTCTTTTCACGGGTTGCCTCCCATGCAGCGCCTGGTTTACCATCGCGGCTTGACGTCCATTATGCTCAATTATCTACTAGGGTGAGGGACGATTTTTCACGATCCTTGTCCTCCCCCCAGTAGTGCTCAACCTCATCTGGTGGCCTTCCTGTTAACTCTCGGGAATCATTCATTATATTAGCATTCCTCTGATCAATCACATTGATCACCGAGAGTTCCTCATTTACAATCGGGAGTTTGGGTGCTTTGTACACGTCAAACACTTCTATCTTGTCATGTGCCCGCATTGTAAGTTGACCCGCAGCTACATCAATTAATGCTTTTCCGGTTGCCAAAAAGGGTCGTCCCAAAATAAATGGGACTTCAGCATCTGGTTCAAAGTCCAGAACAATAAAATCGACCGGAAAAATGAGGGAACCCACTTGCACTAACACATCCTCAACAATACCATCCGGTTTAGCTAAGGACCTGTCCGCTAGCTGCAAGATTACCGTTGTAGGTCTAGGACTCCCTAGACCTAACTTTCTGAATACCGAAGATGGCATCAGATTTATGCTTGCCCCCAAGTCGCATAATCCACGAGCTCGGATACTTTGCCCAATAGTCAGCTGGATAGTAAAACTTCCAGGGTCTTTCAGTTTCGTGGGCAGTCTATTCTGAATCCGGGAAGTGCATTCCTCCGTTAAAGCCACCGTGGCATACTCAGTCAAACGACTTTTGTTAGCCACGATGTCTTTAATATATTTTGCATACTTTGGCACTCCCTACAAGACATCAACAAGAGGTAAGTTAACATGTACCTGTTTAAGCACCTCCATAAATTTCTTGAAACACGCCTCCTCCTTGTGTTTCTTAAGTCGTTGAGGGAACGGGGGTGGAGGCCTTTCTGATTCTGCTTCTTTAGTCTTCCCCCTATCAGAACTTTGTTCCTCCTCAACATCTGCTGCTCTTGACTTTTGAGGCGGTCTTTCCGGTTCCACCTCCTTCAACTATAAGCCACTCCTCGTGGTCACTGCATTAACCTGCTTCGGATTAGGATCCGTGTCGCTAGGTAGTCCTCCTCTGGGTCTTGTATTTTGGGCACTAGCAAATTGCCCAAACTGATATTCAAGAGCCTTGGTTGCCAACTGATTGTTCTTCACTTCGGCTGCCAATTTAACATAGTCAGCCTGCAATTGTGCCTGATTAGCGATCATGGTCTTGAACATCTCCTCAATGGTCGGTGATGGTGGTGGAGGAGGGGCATTGTGATTTCTGAATTGAGCTTGATAGTTTTGTTGCCCTCCTTGATTTCTCTGCATACCCTGACCAGAACCTTGTCCTTGTTGGTTGTTGCTACCCCACGAAAAATTTGGATGGTTCCTCCAATTCGAGTTGTAGCCACTACCAAACTGCTGTTGATTTCTCTGTGCATTGCCCACAAAGTTAACAGAATCAGGATTTGCACCACAGCACTCAGCTGAATGCTCACTACTACCACACACTTCACACCACATCTGCTGGACTGCATTGACCGAAGCTGAAGGCTGGTTCAAGTTCATATTGCTGAAGTGATTATTTAACTGATTTTGCAAGGCAGTTATCTGTGCAGCGATAGCTGTAAATCCATCCACTTCAAGCACTCCCGTTGCTTTCCTTGCTCCACCTCGAGATGAATCTGCATTCCATTCTGGATTGCCTTGTGAAATTCGGTTGAGAAAAATGTATAGCTCCTCGTAAGTCTTTTCCAGCTATTGCCCTCCAGCTGCTGAATCTAACAGAATTTTAGTGTGGGGTTCCAAACCCTCAATAAATGTGTGTACCAACACCTCATTGGACTGATGATGATGAGGACAGTCCCGCAACATGGATTTAAATCTTTCCCAGGCTTGATATAGATTTTCTCCCTCCCTCTGTTTAAAACTTAGAATTTGACTTCTAAGTCTGGCTGTTTTACCAGAAGGGAAAAATCTAATCAAAAACGTCCGTGCAAGATCATCCCACGTTGATATAGAATTGGGTGGTTCAGCTTTTAACCACCTCTTAGCTTCACCAAGTAAGGAAAACGGAAATAAGGTGAGCCGAACATAATCAGGTGACACTCCAGCGGGTATATAAGTGTCACTTATCTCCAAAAAGTTTTGGAGATGTTGTTGTGGATCTTCATGAGGGAGACCGGTAAATTGCCCGCTTGTGTGCAAAAGTTGCACCATATTCTGCTTTAATTCAAATCTCCCTCCAGGCTCTGGTTTGCGGATGCTAGAATGTACATTGTTAGCGTGTGGGATTGCCACCTCGCGAACTGGCCTTGTTGCTGCTTCATCGGGCACTAACACTGGCCTCACAACTGGTGGATTTTGTTGCTCCATAATAGATTGTCGGAACAACTGCATCTTCTTTTGTAGAGCTTCTCTACGTTGACTATGAAATTCACGTTCGGGCTCTAAGTAAGATTCCACCAGCTCCTTGTCCCTTGCCAGTGTTCACAGAAACAAAATCTGCAAAATACAGGCTAAGACCAAGTTGTTAACACTTAAGAAAATAAAAATAAAAATACAGTAAATTTACACTAAACACAATTTCACAAATTTGCCTAGCCTCCCCGGCAACGGCGCCAAAAACTTGTTCGGTGCTATTTCGATTGGTGTTATATATTATAAACCGACACGCAAGTGCACGTGGTCAAACAAGTAATAAAGTGGCTAAGTAAGCCAAGTATCGATCCAAGGAGGCTCAGGGTATGTAAAATTTGCCTAAGTATACTATATTCTTATCTTACTTCTAACTATGCTAACAACAACGTAACCAACATTTAATTGAGTTTTTGTTTATAAAATATATACTAACACTATTAACAATTATTTACTGTGAATTTAAACTATGCATATGAGCATGCCAAGGTTAAGAACAAGTAATGAATTCGATTGTAATAATAATCCGGTTAATCTCTTCCTCATGTTGCTAGCCAAGAACAGTAGCCTAGAAATTAAAACTCTCGTATTTAATTTCACTTAAGAATCATAAACCATTCGTCTACATTTCTGTGATCAAATTCAATTTACAACCTAGCAATACAATTCTGGTTCCTAAATTGACTAATACGGCTTTCAAGTTTATTTCTATCAGGAAAGCACATCAAAACCCAATTTTCTCAAATCAAGTTAAGAACAATACCCTATTAATTCACAACTTTCCAATTTCTTGCTCTCTCGAGTGAAATTGGACTTTTTAGATGTACATTAATGTTGGCCAAGCACTAATGCAGTAAGAACAAGAATTAATAGAACAACATGAAAGAAGAAGAAGAAAATCATATCATTTACAATCAAAATTCACTACACATGTTCAAAACCTTAGCAAGGAAGAGAATCAGCCACTCATTTGTGGATTGAGCATCCTAAAACAAGTGTAAATCATACGTACAATTGATAGAAAGAAGAGAATAAATCCCTTAGCTTTTTCGTTCCTCAACTGCTCCTAACCCACGTCCTTGCTCCACCAAGTCTGAACTAAAACTGAACTAATTAAAATAAACCTAAGTGTGCTATTTATACTAGTGGGAAATTTTTCCCGGAATAACAAGCAACGTGTCATGGAGGCCAACGTGGAGCCTTGCCTCCGTGACACGGCGTGGACGCGGACCCTCACTGGAAATCCAGGGTCCAGTAAATTAGCCTCAACGTGGCACGGAGGCCAACGCGGAGGCCTATCTCCGTGCCACGGAGCTGTCGCGAGGCTTCACTGGAATTTGTCCATTAATTCCCTCTCCAGGCAGTGTGCCTCCACGATGGTAGCGTGGCACGGCGCCATCGCGGAGCCCTTATATTCTGCACATTCCAATGTCGTCTCCATGCTCGCATCCAAGTCCAACTCCGACATAGTTCCAACATGCATTTTAGCTCCTAAAAATCATATTTTCCTGCAAAATAAATGCTAATCATGTTGGTTAGTATAAATTCACATTTTATTACCAATTACATGAGAATATATACATATTGCACACAAACAAGGCGAAAATAATACGTTTGAGTATCACTTGGGCATATAAATCTGCCCAAGATCACTTAGCAACAACTGAAAATAACTGAAAGTAAATAATGAAACTGATAGTAACTGGAGCAATAAGAAAGACAGACTGAAATGACTGGAATAGTGGGTTCAGGACTAACCTTAACTATTTTGAAAAGAGCAGGAGTCGTACCTGGTAACGTGGCGTCCTACTGTCTATCTAACCATGACTAAAATAACATGACATAACATAAACCTTACCTGGCCCCCATAAGCCGGAAGATACAATCATCACAATCTATTTACCCCTACCCAGGTCATACCACATCACTTAGTAAGTATAAGCAACCTACCGATCCCCTGGTATGCAACTTGGGCCCTCTGGGCCCCTGACTATAACTGTACCTGAGTTCGGAGGACTCCTGAAATCAACCTCGGGCGCAAGCACTCGACGGGGGTGTATAAAAGCCGACCAAGGCAAAATATGGAGAAACTGGCATCCCATCTTTGTCCCTAGCGGACGGCATGCCACTCCATAGAGCGACGTATCCTCGCCCTCTGGCGGACGAGTCAATACAGCTATTAGCCCTGGGGCGGTCACGGAAGCTATACAGGTAATCCATCCCATAACAATACAATCAAGTCTCAATTGATAGCAATAACTATATATAATACACACTGAAAATAATAATAACATAATCTCTGGCATGTTATACTGAATCTCATACCAAGACATGATATAATATTTCTGACGTACTTTACTAAATTACATACTGAACATAATATACTGTTTCTGAAATACCTTACTGGAATTCATACTGTTTTACTACATTGGGGTAACTAACTTGCCGAAAGAGACTGGCTTTACATACCTCGACTGCCGGCTTTCTGATTAACTGGCGTAGCTCGGCTAATATTCAGCTATTTCCACAACTGTAATCATTTTCACAACAGAATAGAACTAATTTCATCATTATTTTGGAAGAAAACAATACTATGTATATATCTACTGGCTATTCTTCGACGTATCTAAGAACGACCGAAAACTCGAAATTTCTCGAAAGTCTAGAAGAGAGAAATACTCACTTTAATGCTGGGAGTGTATTAACACTAGTTTGGAGCAATTCCGATCACTTTGACTCAGCAGGTCGACACTTTGCGGGGCGAATGTCACAAAACTAACTCCATAGGAATGCTCCCTGCAGCTTTATACTTCGGTATCCGAAGTTAATTTGAGTTTGGACAGCGTTTGACGGCGTAATCGGGCGGAAATTTATAGTAACCCTTCGTCCTCCTCTATTCTCTGGTTGTTTCTGTTGGAAATAAAATGCAAAGTGACTTAAAAACGAAGTGGAAGGCCTTTATATACTTGAAGCCAGTTGCATAGCAACGTGGCACGCTGGCATCGCGCCAATTTGGCTCTGTGCCACACTGGCCATCGCGGAGGAGGTGTCTCCACCATGTTGCCCCTTTGAGCATCACAGTTCGTCCTCCTCTTGCAAAAATCTAACTTGGCACCCGTTTGGCCTTTCACCGGGACCTTTCCTCGCACGTATGGCATTCTAAAACTCCCAACCAACATGCGAATAGGCCAACTAAGTGCTAGAAACCTACGGGGTGTAACACTAATATTGAAGCAAATGCCCTTAGAGGCAGATCCATGGGCAGCCTAGCATATTTGAGGCCAGAACAGCGGGAAATGGCTTGAGAGCTGCACAAGTTAGCCAATCTAGCAGTCCAGGTAATAGATTCAGAGGATAATGGGGTTGTGATCCAGAATACAGCAGTATCATCTCTAGCTGTAGAGGTGAAGGAGCGGAAATAAGATAACCCTAGCCTAGTACAGCTCAAAAACAAGGTTCAGTAAGGCGAACTATCATCCTTTGAGTTAACAAGAGACGTTTTCCTGAGGTTCAGAGGTCGACTCTGCGTTCCAAATGTAGCAGGGCTTCGCCAGCAGATTATGGAAGAGGTACATTTTTCTCATTACTCTCTTCACCCAGGTTTGACGAAGATGTACAATGATATAAAGGAGAGATATTGGTGGTCTGGAATGAAGAAAGGTATAGCTGATTTTGTAGCATAGTGTTCTAGCTGCCATCACGTAAAAGCTGAACATTAGAAACCTGGCGGGCTGACTTAGGAGATAGTCGTACCTATGTGGAAATGAAAAGCCATTAATATGGATTTTGTTACATGGTTACCTCGCACCAGGCATAAATTCATCTCCATTTAGGTCATTGTCGATAGATTGACGAAATCAGCCCATTTCTTGCCAGTCAGGACTACGTTTTCAGCCGAAGATTATGCTAAGTTATATATTAAGGAAATAGTCCGACTGGCTGGAGTCCCAGCATCTATTATTTTTTATAGAGGGGCACATTTCACAACTAGATTTTGGAAGTCATTTCAAAAAGGTTTGAGGACACAGGTTAACTTGAGCATAAATTTTCATCCCCAAACAGATGGTCAGGTAGAGCGCACCATTCAGACACTCGAGGACATGCTACGGGTGTGTGTGCTAGACTTTAGAAGGAGTTGGGACCAACATCTACCTCTTATTGAGTTTTTGTACAATAATAGTTATCATTCTGCTATTCAAATGGTACCTTGTGAGGCTTTATATGGTAAGAAATATAGGTCCTGCATAGGATGGTTTGAAGTAGGGGAATTGGGGTTGATCGGACCTAAAATGATGTAAGGTGAAACTTATCAGAGAGAGTTTGTTAACAGCCCAGAGTCATCAAAAGTCCTATTCTGATGTACGGCATAGAGACTTAGAGTTTAATGTTGATGATTGGGTATTTCTTAAAGTTTCGCCTATGAAGGGCGGGATGAGGTTTGGCAGGAACGGCAAGCTTAGCCCTAGGCTCATTAGCCCATATCGGATCCTTCGAAGGATAGGCTGAGTAGCTTATGAATTATAACTTCCTTCAAGGCTAGAATATTTTCATCCAGTCTTTCATGTGTCAATGCTACAAAAGTGCATAGGAGACCCATCTCAGATTATCCCGGTTGAGGATGTTCAAATTACTGACGAATTTTCCTACAAAGAGACTCCACTTGCTATACTAGATCGGCAGGTTCATAGATTGAGGACTAAAGATGTAGACTCTATTAAGGTCCTATGGAGGAATATAAATGTAGAGGAGATGACTTAGGAAGCTAAGGACGACATGAGGTCTAAATATGCTCACTTATTTCAAGCTTGACTCAGATTGTGCAGTTGAGGTGGGATTGTTATTCAGGTATTGTTTTGTTGCTTATATTATTAAATTGACTAGTTTCTCACTTTTATGTTATGGAGTAGTTGTTTGTAGCATCATGTGAGATGCCCATGTTAGACTTTTTTGTGTTTTAGGTTTTCGGGTAGTCCATGTTACATAGGAGACTCTGTCGAAATTTTTCAGGCAATGGTTAAGGGAGTTGAGTCTCTTAAGCTTAAGATTACATTCGAGGATGAATGTTCCTAAGGGGGGGGGGGTTATGTTACACCCTGTAAGTTTCTATCATTTAACCGACATGTGCATACGTATGTTCAAAGTTTTGGAGTACGAGCATACAAGGAAGGTCTCAGGGAATAAGCATACGAGTGCATTGTAGAGCGAGCAGGAGGCTGGGGCCGAAGGATGGGTGCACCATGCGCCGCGCCGTGCGACCAAGCCAGTGCACTGTCTGGCACATCGCGCCCGTGTGCTGGAATTGTGGCTGACGCGCTGCGCCTCGCCCCACCACCACCTCAAAATTATATAAACCTCCTTCATGCTTAAATTAAAACATTAGGAGCAAGCTTGAGCAACATTTTTTTGGGATTTTTGCTGAATTACACCGTTAAACTCTGTTCAAATGCAAATTCGTCTTGGATAACGAGTTCCGGGCCTATGAAGAATGTTCCTACAAAGTTATTTCTTGAAATCTCACTCGAATTGTCAGAGCCTCGTCGAGTAAAAATTGTAGAAATCACTTTTAATTGAGTCCTAACTAGCTATAAGTGATAGGTAAGCATTTCTACCTTCTAAACGCTCGAGAATTTGTAAGTTTTTGATTGAATTGGATAGAGTTTGAATTGTAGTTAATATGCTTAAAGGTTATTGTTATTTTCCAATTCCTAGTACGGAAAATAGCTTTAATCTCTCAGCGTAAGGCTACAAACTATAGGAATCACCGTCTTTAGGTTGGAACTAGTTGGGTGAACAGAAATTGACAATTGAGGTATGTTAAGGCTATCCTCTTCGGCAAGTTTTCCTCATCCTATAATTGATACAACCTATGCCTTATAAGTTAGTCTCAAGCATTCATATTGTGGTTAGCTGCTACATGTAGATTTGAGACTAAAGTGTAGTGCTTTTGTCTGGATTGACCCCACCTAATGTAGCCTGCCGTTGACCAACCTCAGGGTTGCTAACATGTCATTGCCTACGGGCTATAGATCGCTCAAAGGAACTATGTGACATTTGAAAGGACTATATTCAGGCCTATAAGGCCGTATCAAATTCCATCCACGTATGGACTTCCTTTATGCCATAACGGCATTACTAACCCTCTGTCAAGCCTTGTGGGCCTAGGGTGCAGTTATAGGAGTCTAGAGGGCTAAGTTGTAGACCCAGAGGCCAGGTAGGTTGGCTATAGTTACCTGTTGAATCATATTAACATTTTTAGGGGTATATAGATTGAACTATACTTGCCAGGGCTTATGGGGGTCTGGTAGGTTATTCTGTGCTGAGTACCTTCAAGGCTTATGGGGGCCAGGTGAGGTTTTTGTTTGTATACTTGTTAGCTATACTTCAGATTGTGAGGCTATTCAGCTGAAAACTCTTATCCCTCTTATTGATTACTTTCATTTCTTTTATCAGCTTCTATTCTATTTTTATTTCTGCCTTACATATTCAGTACATATTGTACTAACGCCCACCTTTGGGGTGCTACATACTTGCCTGTAGGTTTGGACAGACGTGTTTCAGGACCTCCTTAGAAGTCATCCAGAGTTAACAGATCAGTCAACTCCTTCTCATCGGAGTTGTCAATTAGAAAGGTTTTCTCATTTGGTTGTACAGCTTTTGGGTAGGTTGGGGCCCTTTCTCGACCACTATTCTACTCTTAGATGGATGTGGACTACAGTTCATAGTTTTTGGTTATTGTTGGCCGTGTGAGGCCTATGTATGTTATGCTTTGTGTGTTGGCCAGGTGGGGCCTAGCTTAGCTATCGGTTAGCAGTCTTGTCTGCTATAGTTTATATATAACTGCTTGTCTTTCTTCTATTATGACTTAGATAGTATGGTGGTCTTGTCGACCCGCATAGGATCCCTTGATTATTGTGATTGTTGGGTTAGCTGTTTTAATATAGGTTTGTTGTGTGGCCTAGTCGGCCCGAGGCTGTGTTTATAACTGAGATATAGCTATTTGTTTTCTTGACTTTGAGTTGCTGGCAGGTACTTGAGGTGCATATACCCAGCCAGGTCAACCAAGGTTCCAGTGTGGCACTAGGTGCTAGTTACGCCTCCCAAGGCGGGGCGTGAACAAAAGTCCCTAAGATTAGATCCTAGAATTTGCGTTGAAACCAATAGAAAATCTGCGATTTTGCCTCAAGACGATTGTACCACGAGGTGTGGCATGTGGTTACGGTCCATGGTAAGGGTTATTATAGGGGATCAGAGATTTGAAAAATAATTCAGGTACCAGGAAAGTAACCTATGGACCGTACCATGATAGTACAAGCCATTTTATGCCTTTGATGAGTTGGTAATTTACCAACTTAGGATTTTAAGCACGAGTTTTTACTTATTTTTCACACCATTTAGGAAGGTTTTATGCATTTTCTCTTTGTTTTTGTAGGTATTTAGCTTAGACAAAGAAAATAGAACTATTTGACAAAAAGCACTCTGATGGAAGAAAGGAAAAATGGGTGTCATATGTGGGCATCTGCGAAATGCAAGTGCCACACAGTCAGCAATGGGTAATGAGCAGAAAGGGACCTGTGAACCGCGTGTTGGAACCTGTGAAATGTAGGTGTAATAGCAAAAGGGATTCAAGCAACACTGCTAACACAAGTGAAGAACCTGCAACTCACGGATGAGCACCTGTGAAACGCATGTGCCACGTAAGTGATCTAAATCCTGACAAGGGAAAAATCATTCATTTTTTGCACAAGTGCACCGATAAGCTTCCAAGGAAAAATTTGGAAAGTTGTGCACAAGGGAATGTGTAGATTTTACCCCAATCGTACACACCCAAGTCATAACACATCTTAGCATAAAATTGAATTGTATAGAGAGGGAGATTAGAGTACTTTTTTCCTTCTTCTTCTTCAAATTCATTGAGCTAGAACATAGTTGTTGCAGATTTTGAAAGCTTAATCTATTGTTCATTATGATGATTGTCGATGATTTACCCAAGGTATAATTTCTCTATCTCCATTTATGAGTAGCTAAATTGCTAGCTAGGGTTGTGTGCTTGATGAGTGTTTAATCTTTATTGGGTATTGATAAATTGTTCTTAACTTCAATCTATAACCATGGATCTATTGTTTCCTCTAAATTTTAATTGAAAAATTAGTGGTTTCAAACACTAATTTAGTTTACTTATCTTGCTTGAGCTTGGGAAATAAGAGTGAGACTTGGCTGAGGAGATAATATGGAGGATTTGGAGTGTAGATGTGTGGGGTGGAGTTAGAGATAGTCAAAACCCACATCCTCACGCCATTAAAAGGTTAAGGCTAGAGATATCTTAACCCTTGCTTAGGCTTTGTGGCTGTTTATTTGATTGAGACCTTAGGGTTTGAGAAAACCAAGGGCAAAAGCATCCTTGTTTATTTGATTGAGACCTTAGGGTTTGAGAAAACCCAAGGAAAAAGCATCCTTGTGGTTGAGAAATAAGAGGATATATTTTGATCCATGCTAGAAATTGAGTTTTAGGCCATTGAATCAATCTCAATCTTGTTTTAAAAATTTGAATTGGATATTGCTTCCCCTTTTTCCTCCATTTTTAACTTTTCAAATGTCAAACAATAATGTATACTAAGTTGAGTTGGTTTACAACTTTTAGCTTATCCAACTTGATTCCTTATGTGATTCTACCCCAACATCCGTTGGGTATTTTGTTTTTTGACAATGATCGCTGCCACCTCCTTTAATTGGGAGAGATGTATTCGAGCATTAGCAAAAAAATTGGCGCAATTACCAGGGAATTGAGTTGTGATTGCCATTAGTTGTTTAGTGATTCAAATTTCTTTAGGCATCTTTTGTTGCTTTTACATTGGCTTTGTGATTTTTTAGTTTGCTTAGGTGTGTGAAAATGAGCCATAGTAGCAACGAGGATAGCATGGATGGTTTAATGGAAAGAGAGGATATCCTGTGAAAATGAGCCATAGTAGCAACTAGGATAGCATGGATGATTCATAAAGTGTGGCTCTGGCTTAAGAAGAAAGTTACTATTTTCTCTAATCATGGTCTGCCCGATGGGGTGTTGCTCCAAAGTTTCTATCGGTCTCTTTATTCTATCAGCAAATCGTGGCTAACAATCTTATAGGTTGTTCAATCATGGACCAAACATCTAGCATGATTAAGGCACTTCTTGATAGGACGACAAAGACTAATAGAGTTTGGCACACTAGAGACACCGAGGTTTCTGCAAGTGGTGTATCTTCTAATTAACTAGCAGCCGAGTTGAGAAGGCTACATAAAGAGCGGGATGAGACATTAGCTAAGATGATGACTCAAGTTGAGTTGAATGCCAAGCACATGTTGGGATCCAACACCAAAGGGGTCAATGCAATTGCGACCGAAGACGATTGCCCATATGTGGAGGATGTTCCGCAGACAAGATATGATGAGGATTGTCAGTTATGGAAGGCTAAATGATGGGTTCTCGTCAAGGATATCAAGGTTCCAACCAAGGCCTTTGGCGTCATTGTGACAGAAATCAAGGTTGGTGAGATAGAGATAATCAAAGATGGGGAGATAGAGATAACCAGTGCAGAAACTGTGAGCCTGAACAAGATGGGCATAGGTACTATCAAAGACCAAGACTGTATATTCCCCCTCCTAAAGTTGATGTGGCCTTGATGCAATCTAGTGTAAGTGATATGGGTAGTTTCGATATTGAGAAGATGCTTTTGAGGGTATTGAAGAAATAAGAGTCCATCGATAGTTGTGTTAAAGAAATAAATTGGGAGGTGTATAACCTTACCCAAATGGTAAGCTCCCATTCAGCTTGAATAAAATATTTGGAAGCCCAAATGATAATCTATCCAACCGAATGAACCCAAAAAATAAAAGGAATCCTTCCTAGTGACACGATGCCTAATCCAAATAAAGATTCCCATTGCATGGCGATTGTTACACGAGCGTGAAGATTGTTACTAAAGCGGGATATACGCCCAAAGTGGTTACTGGTTCTAAACCAATTGAAGAAGATTTAAGTGATGAGGTGCCAAATGTACCTATTTGTGTTCAGGATGAATAGGTTGAGACTCCTAATAATGTTAATGTTAATGAGTAGAGTGAGGAGGCCCCCAATGACCGAGGGCCTCCTCGCCCGCTTCATCAACATTCACATCTTTTGGAGGAGTGTCAACCTCTTCCTCCTCGAGCACTTTTTCATCTTCAACACAAATATGTGCACTTGGAACCTCATCACTTATGTCTTTTTCAATTGTTTTAGAACCAATAACCACTTTGGGCTTATCGCGCACTTTAGTAACAATCTTCTTACTCTGTGTAACAATCACCATGCAATGTGAATCTTTCTTTGGATTCAACATCGTGTCACTAGGAAGGGTTCTTTCATTCTTGGGTTCATTTGGTGGGTAGATAATTCATTTTGGCTTCCAAATGTTTGATTGAAGCTTAATGGGAGCTCACCATTTGGGCAAGGTTAGACACCTCCCATTTTAATTCTTAACACTGCTATCGATGGACTCCACTTTCCTCAATACTCTTGAAAGCATCTCCTCAATATTGGAACAACCCACATCACTTACACTAGGTTGCATCAAGGCCACATGGGAATGTAAGGGCTTGCACTTCGATGGTACTTATCCCCATCCTGTCCAAGCTCACGGTTCCTCCACCGGTTATCTCTATCTCCCCGTCCATGATTATCTCTATCTCTCCAACCTTGATTCCTGTCACAAGGAAGCCAATGGCCTTGGTTGGCACCTTGATATCCTTGATGAGAACTCATCATTTGGCCCTCCATAAACTGACACTCCTCATCATATCTTGGCATAGGACATCCTCCTAATATGGGTTATGACCTTGGGTCCCAAGAACATTGATGCCTTTGGTTCCAGATCCCAATATGTGCTTGGCTATCAACTCAACTTATGTCACTATCTTAGCTAATGTCTCATCCCTCTCTTCATCACGCCTTCTCTACTTTACTGCTAGTTGATTGGAAGATGCACCACTTTCAGACACCTCAGTGTCTCGAGTGTGCCAAGGTCTATTAGTATTTATCATTCTATCAAGAAGTGCCTTAGCCATGCCAAATGTTTAGTCCATGGTTGGATCACCTATAAGATTTTTAGCCACTAATTTATTAATAAAATTAAAAGATTGATAGAAACTTTGGAGAAACACCCCATCGGGAAGACCATGATTAGGGCAAATAGTAACTTTCTTCTTAAACCAAAGCCACACTTTATGAATCATCTCTCCTAAGAGTTGGCAAAAATTTGTAATCTTTTCTTTTATTGTCGAACCGGGTGGAATTTCCTAATGATGGATTGAGAGATGACTTTCTTAAGAAAAAATGCCAAGTTTAAGTTATTTTGAGTCAAGGATTGCAATGGTTTCCAAGTGGTACCACCAGAAAAAGTTTCTTAAATGGCATGACTGTTGAAAAAAATGAACTTTGAGAAGAAAGGGACATTTGAATTTGAGAGTTGAGTACTCTTTTGTTATAAATTACACATTCTTTGTTTGGATTCTTGATTCTCCTGTGATCTTGTTTTAGGACTCTTGATGAGGTAATAAAAATGGTATGAAACCCTTGGACTGTGGTGATACTTTGTAGGAAAGGTTGTAATTTAATTCTCTTGCATGAACTATTGTCTAGAACTTTTCCCAAGTGTGACTCAAGGCGAAATCCTAGATGTGGTTGAACTTGGAAGATGATTTTAGGCTTCCTTTTGGATAGCTACTTTACCCATATGACCTCCTTGAACAGGAATCCTTGTCAGCCAATGTTGAGCCTTTAAGCCTTTTCCTTGGAAACCACATTACAAGCCCAATACCCTTTTTGTAATTCCTCTTTAACACCCATTCTCCCTAGTGCTAGTTGTGAGAATAAATGCAAAAATGATTCTCAAAGTCCCAAAAGTGTGGGAATAAAAAAGGGAAAGATGAGGCAAAAGCCTAAGTTTGGGGATTGCAAGAAGGAAAATGGAGAAAAAATGTGAACTTCAATGTGAGGTAGCACCACATTATGTAAAGAATGAATGAATTACTTGAGAGAAAAGAGTTGAATTGTAGAAAGGCATTTCCTCTTGCTCAAATATGATGAGAAGTCATTACTAAGGAGAGATAGGGAGGACTCTTGTTTCAAAAGTGGAAATGATGCTAAGGAGAGATAAGATGAGGGTAATCTAAGAAGAAAAAAGAGCATGCATTAAGAGTCACCAAAGGGCATTAGGGAGGTTCTAGTCACTAGAACTTAAAAGTCATCCTACCTTTACCCGTAACCTACATCATGATCTCCAAGTCAAAATTGAATTTAACTGTAGCAACTCTACATTACTGGGGAGTTACACGAAGGGAAAGCCTATCGGTCAATTTATGTGCATGAGAATTTCTTTGTGAGAGTGTCTGTACTTGTTTCATTCTATAATCCCTTGAGTAAATTGCTTGATAACTAAATGGGATTCTCTCTTGTTGTGAGTAGCATAACCTCCTTGGGGACATGCTTTCACGTGTCAAAAGATATGATTGAGACAAGATTATAGTGAGCTTGAAGGCAAACTTTGAATGTGAACTTTTAATGATTTAAGATTCTCTATAAGCTTGCTGTAACCAACAATGCCTCTTGTTTTGAGTGAAGGAATTAAATGTGAATCATGTCAAATTTATTGTGGTTATCTCTTGAAGCATTTTCATAAAGTGTTGAGTCTCCCCTTTTTCTTTGTATTGGTAAGTGATCTTTGGGTTGTCTAAGTCATAGTGATCCCTTGTGCATAATCTTATATGACATGCTTATTCCTAGGGGTGTGTGCATTCTTAGTTTGAACCCCCAAATTTTTATTTGTTTGTTTTCAATACAATGTGCTTCTTAGTTTGACTTGATAGAAAACTTTTGTGCCATCTAAGTATTATTCTCTGTGGGATTCGACCCCGTCAAATTATTATTCTCTGTGGGATTCGACCCCGACACTCGTAGGGTATATTTGTTTGTCAATGACCATTTATACTCTCTTTATGAGAAGTAAATTTGGAAATTATCATTAGTCTCCATTCATGACAAATGTTCCCACATGGGAGATAATGTAACACCCCCAAAAATTTCTGAGATCAGATTCTAGACATGAAGTAGAATCGGCAGGAGAATTGGAAATTTTCCTCAGGACGGACTATACCATGAGTCATGGTAGGGAGGTACGATCCGTAGTAAGTTCTCTTGATGTGGGGTCCAAAGAAAGGTTCAGGATTTGTCTTAGTAATCATGAGTCTCAATACAATTGGTTGCGAGGTGGTACGACCACTCGTGAGATGAAGTTTGGAGGAGCAACTAAATCTAGTCTCGGTAACCACGAGAGGCACCTACAGATCGTACTATGTTGGTACGAATGGTATTGACGGGTCATGAGAAGAGGTGTAGAGTTGACCAACATGGCTCTAGTGACCACGAAGTGTCACCACGGGCTGTGACACTAGACGAGGAGATCTTTAATGCGAGTCCCTAAGGGTATTTTCATAACTTTTTATGCTTTTAACTCTTAACCAAGTCATTTTTGGTTTCTTAAGAGGAGTATTTAAGGGTTAATCTTAGCCTAAACTTTCATTCCTCTCCAAAAACTGTAGATTAAAGATCAAATTCTCTCAAGGTTCTAAAGAAAGCTAGGGTTCATCTTCTTAATTTCTTTTAGGTCTCAAGCTAGTGTCAAGAACTCTCCAAGCTAGTTATGTAGGGTCATGAATAGGGGATTTCTTCCACCCTCATGCCCAATATCATGTCTAATTTGATGAATTCGATTTTTCAAGTCTTCAATTATGATTTTCATGAATTTCTAGGGTTCGAGCCTTTTCACTCAAAAATTCTATGATCTCTTGTGGATTTGATTCTCTCATGATTCTACTTATGCTTTATGATTATGATTACATGATTTCTATTAAAAACTATCATTATTCTGTATTTTCAAGTTAGTATGATTTACTCAAGTACGTATGAATCTCATGAATATTAAGCTTATGTATCATGGCTGAATCTTCAACATTATTTTCATTACTAGTTCATGTATGTCAAACAGTTTATGAATCTATCATTTTTAAACTAACCCATGCAAAAACTATCTTGTTTCAACTATGATTATGAGCATTACATATGTATTGGGAGATGTATTAGGTTGGGTTCAGTGCACCCAAGTCTTGGAACTACATGCCACCATCGAATAAGAGGTCTTCTCCAGTAGAGAGTGTCTCCCTTACACCAAGCTAAGGGTCCTTGCTTGTTAAGAGGTCTCCTATGCTATTAGACTCTAGAGTGATATCACATATTTATGGTTCTTACCCTTGCAAGGTATGGGCTGATGAGTTGGCAATTTACCAACTCATTTGGCTCTTAAGCATGAGTTATGGATTTGTTTTAAAGCAATTTAGAAGGGTTTTATGCATTTTATCCTTTTTTATAGGCATTTGTTTGAAACAAAAAGATGAAGGAATTGAACTGAAAGCAATCTACCAAAGAGAAAATAAGGACTTGTGTGCCAAAAGTCTGCACCTGTGTTTAGCAGGTGCCACGCATAAGGGTTTGGGATATTGCTGGAAGCAGACCTGTGTGCCGCAAGTTGGCATCTGCGAACTGCAAGTGCCTATGCAGGAGGCCTTGAGGGAGCATTGCTTGAGCCTGTAAATGCATCTATGAGCTGCTCATTTGCACCTACGAAATGCATGTGCTTGTGCAAGTGAGCCACGTCTTCTCTGAAGGGAAAAATTGTCCAAGAATGTAAGCATGTACTTGAGAAGCCTCCAAGGCAATTAATGGCTAGCTGCGCAAGGAATTTATACTGATTTTTATCCCATTTGTATGTACAACAAATTGAAGAAGAGATAGAGATTACATCATACAGAGTATTATAGAATAGTGATAGAGATAGTGCAAATTCATACTTTCTTCTTTATCTTCTTTTGGGGAAAACACCATTGTTGTAGATTCTAAGTTGAAATCTATCTTAATTGCTCAATATGATGAGTTTTGAGAAATTTCCTATTGGTGTAATTTCACTTTCTTTAATTATGAGTAGCTAATTTCCCTTATTAGGAGTATGTGTGGATGATGGGTGTTTAGATCTAAGTGGGTATTGACTACTTGACCTTTGATTTGAGTAGAAAGCATGGATATATTGATTTCTTCAAGTTTTAATTCGATAATTAATGGTTGCAAACATTAATTGAGCTTTCTAACTTTGCATTTGCTTGAGAAAGGAAAGTGAAGGGTAAGACTTTAATAATGAGGATTTGGAATTTTGATCTATGGGTTGGAGCTAGGGATATTCTATACCCAATTAAAACTCCATTAAAGGGTTAGAGCTATAAATAGTCTAAACCTTTCCTCAAGCATTGTTTGGCTGCTTAGTAGATTTTGGCTTTGGGGTTTGAGAAAACTCAAAATATACAGACTCTTTCAGTTGATAGACTTAGAGTGTATCCCAAAGACAAGGTTCTCCATGTTCTAATCAAACATAAGTCTTCTAGTTAATATCTATTAAATCAATGCCCCATTAAATGCACACCTCTAGTCTCTCTTCTTGCTAGCAATAATCGTTTTCCACTACTTTAATTTTACATTTTCAATTGATACTTGTTTGCACCTTTCCCCCCAAATTTTACTTTATGGTTAGACATGATACATGCTCGTGTGAACTAATTTATAATATTTAGTGAATATAGCCCCAATCCTTGTGGGAATCGACCCTGAATCTTGTTGGGTATTTGTTTTGCAACGATATTGGCCACCTCCCTAATGGGAGAGTTGTTTTTGATGTTATAATGGCCCTCTCAATCAGGGGTACAGGTTGGGCTCCATGATTCTCACTTAGAGTATGTCGGATATGATAATCTCCCACTCTTCCATATGCTTTATATTTCTTCATGCTCATGTTTTATTATACCCTAACTTATAGTATTTTGGTCCATTGATCAGTTTATAAGTTTTACTTATCATTTCAAACATGTTAAACCTTATGATTTGATTTTTCAAAACATTGGGTCATTATATTTCAACTTATGATGAAAAGCTTATGTTTTATGACTATCTCGTGATCATTATTTACATCATATTGTCCTTACTCTTATTTGTTACTTATCCTCCATACTTAATCCATTCAAAGTACTGATCACATACTCTTTGTGCTATATCATCTCATGATATTGGTTCAGGCGTTCAGTCTCAGCCCACTTCTAGATCCGCTTTCATCCCACATGCAGTTGTTGTATTAGTGAGTCCTTATCATCTGAGGATGTCAGTTTTGGCTCACATTTAATTTCTTCAATTACAGACTTAGTAGCACTAGTAAGGGGCTTGTCCCATCAGCTCATCTTATGTTTAGAGGCTTTTCAGATTATGATGTATAGATGCTCAGTAGTTTTGACTTGTTGTCCCATTTTATATGTGATAACATCCAAATCCACTCCTCAAAGTGAGAGAGTGTAAATGGTCGTATGCAATATAATTTACCCAACTATGAGTTGAGGTCGAATCCACAAGGAATTGAGTCGATAATCCAAATATTATAAACTAAATCAAACTAGAATGCATTGTTGTTCAACATAAATAAAATAAAGATTTAGGGAATAAAGGGAAACACAATACTGAATGTAAATTTATAACTACACGAGGGGAATTTCGATTGTTTTAATCACGAGTGAGATGACTAGGGTGTGCTATTGCTAGGATAACAACTAGAATGGGATTTACTTCATTGCCATAGATTCAAATTTAGCATAGATAGTAGTGGATAAAATACATTCTCTCATTTCTCAACCACAAGAATGTTTATGCCTTGGGTTTTCTCAAACCCCAAGGCCAAATTTAAATTTTCAACCGCAAGAGCATCAGGAAGAATCAAGCTATATCCGCCTGGAACCTTTAATGGAGTGGGAATGTGGGTTTTGACCAGCTCAACCCCACACATCAATACTCCAAATCCTCCCTATTGTTTTTTCACTCAATTCTCACCCTTCTTTCTCAAGCAAAAGCAAGAAAAGTAAACAAAACTAATGTTTTCAACCATCAGTTTTTACAATTAAAACTTAGAGAAAACAATAGATCTATGCTTACAATTAGAATCCAAGAGAACTTAATCAATACACATTCAAGTTTACAAACCATCCATGCGCACACCCAAGCTTGCAAGTTAGCTCTCATATTTTAAGAGAGAGAGAGAGAGAATACCAAGAGGAATCCCTGAACATTCATCATATTGATTCACAAATTTGCTTCACAAGCTCTACAACTATGGTGGAATTCCCCCAATTAGGTTGAAAAAGAAGAAGAAAAGGAAAAGTACTTTCTCTTTTTTACAATTCTATGATGTGTAAAACTCTCTAAAATCTAACTATGAATGAATAAATGTGTGGTGTACAATTTAGGGTGATAAATATTTGTACTTTCTTGTGTATAAAATTCCACAATTTTCCTTGGAGGTTTCTAGGTGCTTTGGAAACCTTTCTGGATATTTTTGCCCTTCTATCAGCATAATGGGTCACTTGCCCTTCATTTTGTGTTTAGCAGGTGCCAATCCACTAGAGCGGGTGCAAAAGCTTGTGCATACATCCCCACCTACATTTGACTTGCGATTAATAGGTGGGGATCCACTAGAGTAGGTCAAAATGCAGATGCAAGACAGTCTCTCCGGCGTTACACCTACGTTTCACAGGTTTGGATCCGCGAAAAGCCTGTCTTTAGCAGCTCACTTCAAGTTTAAATCCTCCATTATTTTTGTATCCCTCAAATGCATGCATAGAGAAGAAAAAGGGCATAAACCTTTCTAAATTGTATGAAAACCAAGCAATAATGCATGCTTAAAAGACTAATATGTTGGTAAATTACCAACTCATCAAGCCCCAAACATGAACCATTGTTTGTCCTCAAGAAAGGCATTCCCTCACAACAAAAATTTACTTAAGCTTAGAGCATCATAGGAGTTGCACAAAACCATCAAGACTCAAGACAACCCAAGAATTATACACCGATTCAAGAAAAAAAAGGCTCAAACATGTGGCACAAGCTTCAATAGGTGATCACCATCGGTTTGTATATCTTGCATGCATTCATTTCATTCAAACAAGGGGCATAGTTCATCAAAACAAGCTCAAGTAGCATCTTAAGTCATTAACAATTCACATTTAAAGTTGCCTTAAAGTTCACTGCACACTTGTCCCAATCACACCTTTCAATTTAAAACTCATTTACGCATGTACCTCAGGGAGCGATGCCACTCACACGAAGAGAGAATCCCATTCATTTTTCATGCATTTCACACATAGGGATTATAGAATAAAGAAAATACGCTCACTGTGACAAAATAATTCAAGTGCATAAAAATTGACCCATAGGCTTGCCCTTCGTGTAACTCGCCACTAATGTAGAGTTGCTACACTTAAAATCACTAAGGACTTGAGGGTTATCATGAAGTTAGGGGTAAGGGTAGGATAAATGTTTAGCTCTAGTGACTAAAACCTCCCTAATGCCTTTTTGGTAACACATTCAAACATTCCACTTCTATATTGGGATCACTCTACTGTATCTCTCTTGTTCATCATCTTCATTTCTCATCAAAAAACATCCTTATAACCCCTTGGGTTCCACATTTAGCCTTATTTAAGTAAGAGGTAGCACCTTTCAAGAATTCCTTTTCTTATAATGCTAGAGGTTTTTCAACCAACCATTTCATTCATTTCATCAAAAATTGGTACTACCCCTCATTGAAACTCATGTATTCTTCCCCTTTTTACAAGCCCCAAAACTTAAGCTTTTGCCTCATTTCGTCCTTATCTCTCCCCAAATTTTGGGCTTCAAGGTTATTTTTCATTCTTTCAACATTAGCAATTAGGGAGGATGGGTGCCAAGAGAGGGATTACAAAAATGTAATAGGTTTGTAATGTGATTTTCAAAGAAAATGGTCAAAGGCTCAAAAATTGGCTAGCAAAAGTAGATGTTCAAGGAGGTCATTTTGGTGAAGTGACTATTTAAAAAAGCCTAAGATCATGTTCTAAGTTCATGTTACCCCACACTTAAAATCCTTGTTCGTCCTCGAACAACAAACATACAATTCATGCAATTTACATCCCAACCTCGCTACTATGGTTCAACAATTTAGCTACGGTCATACCGATCATTCAATACTACAAATCATCAAGAAAACCTGCATGGTCTTAACAATGCAATGACCTTCAATACATTAAGACCTCCTAGACTTTAAGAATCGACTCTCGATATCGGCAAACTCATGCAAATCAGCTAATCAAGGTATCCGACACAAAAATTAATCTTTCATCAAGCATGTGCCCTCACAACACAAGAGAATCTTCCCCTTTTTGCTCATATGACTCAAAAACATTCAAACAGGGGCATGTACACACAATTTCACTCTCTCTCCCAAAAGAATTCACATGCATCATGTCATGACCCATAAGCTTGCCCTTAGTGTACTACTCCACTAATATAAAGAAATGCAATGTAAGATCACGTAGGACTTTAATGGGTTGTAATGGAAGCTATGGAACTAGTAAATATTGGATTAGCCACTAATTGCCACTAGCATCCTTAAGCGCCTTTTAAACACATCCCATCAACTCATGGACATTGTTTCTTTTTTTTTTCATCATCCCATTCTTGATGGTTTACTTTAGTATGGCCCATTTCATTAAGCACACTTGACCCAACAACAAAGATTATTCATGCACCTTCATTATCGTTTATTTATAACAAGTGCACCTTCAACCTTTTCTTTTCCTTTCCTCACTCTGCTTTTCTTTTTCTTTTCACCATTCTCACTCTTTGACACTTTGGGAAAATGATTTTCTCTTCTTAAGCGCTTAAGAGTTTTGTATAGACTTTACGGCTAGTGGAAAGAAGGAATTAAGCTCGGTTTACACTTTTTGGACAAAAGAGAGAAAATAATCGGCTAAAGGCTCAAAGGGCTGACTAGGGTATACAATCACAGAAAGGGGGGTATGACAAGAAAAAAATAGAAACTCTCGGTTAAAACAAAGAAATGCCTACATCCTTTCCTACAATACACCTCCTTCATTTCATTTTGTACACACACCAGGCAAAGTTCTAGACACTTCACAATAGCATGGAATATCAACACCTCACTGCACACTTTTTTGCACATGCTCGATTCAAGATGTATTCATAGACTCTTCAATTAGTTAATTACATGAATTCAAACATTAAGCTTCAATCACACTGAATCGAACTCTACAGCCTAGGTATCTCAACATATTTACAAATTTGCATGCTTTCATACGAATCACCTTTGCATTTTGATTATCATGTACAACACGCAACCAAAATTTCGCAACCATAGAGTAACTACAGGTTTCAGGATGCAATCCACCAAAGAAAAAACTGAAAAATAATTGAAAAAAACTACTCCTAACGACTACATTTCCCTTAAGACGGTCGTCATCCATCCATCATAGGGAACAGTCACTAGCTATGACTTCGGTTCAATGGGACTAATCTCGGTAAAAGAACCGAAAACAAACGCCGAGAAACCCAAAATTAAAATTTTGAAAAATTTGCAAAATATCAATCATTTTGATAGAAAAAGAAAAAAATTATGTACAAGATATTTTAAAGAAATTTTTAAAAATATCGATCATATCGATAAACAAAAACATTTACAGAATCAGCTAGCAACATTCAACAACACACATTAATTTCACATCAATTTACAAATACAGAACAACACTTAACAATTCAGAAATCACAGGGACAGACAACATACACAATAACAAAGGAGAACATACAAACAAAACAGCCCAGCCCAGCACCTAACTACTCCCACCCCACACTTAGCTCGAACACTGTCCCCAGTGTTCACAAAAATTAGATAGCACAAAATCGGGGGGTGGAACTCCCTGATCAGTCAAAGTATTCCACTTCTTCGTCGGGTGCTGCTGCTTCATCTCCCATGTCCGAGTAGCCTCCGTCGTCATCATCAGACTCCACATCGGAGTCCTCCCGATGTGTCTCCTCATCTGTGGGGACGTCATCGTCTGTGGGCTCTACAAATGCTGGCCCCACTCGGCATAGAGCCCTGGCATTTTTGCCGAAGGGGTAATCTAGCTCGAGCTGCCATAGCTCCTCCTCCGTCGCTGGCCTCCCACCTATCCTCAGTGGGAGCATCTGCATCCCATACATCCGAGCCATATACTGGTCATCACGAGCGTGTCACTCGCCAAGTGTAAGCACTGGCCCGTGGGTGGTGTCGGGAGCCTTAGTTTTAGTAACATCCAAGGCCCACCGCTCCAACTGCGGGATATAATTGAGGGCCTCCTCCTCAACATCGAGGCCCCTGAGAAAGGTGGTGAGTAGTCCACCGAAACCATACCTGTGCCCCTGGTGCAACCGATCTCTCTTCATGGCGGATATAATAACCGCCCCGACATTGATCTCCAGCCCTTTCATCAGGGCGTACACCAGGCAAACACGATCCCGGGTTACATCAGTCATATGGACCCCCGGGATGAGGCATGAGCAGACTATCTTCAGCCAGATTCGGGCTTCTTTGTTCATCTGTGAATAGGGCAGAGTCTGGTGGTAGCCCCTCTCTTTGTGTCTGCTCCATCTAGCTGTTGATTGAGTCCCACACAGTGTGCGTCTGATGTCCGCATACGGTGGGGTAATGTTCAGCTGTCGGAGGACGTGGGCATCTGTGTCCCGCGCTCCTATGATGGTATTGAGATGGTGGGGCTCCAGAGTGACTATTTGCCCTCCGATCTTGATAGTGTGGCTTCTGATTGACGGGTTCCAATTGGCATAGAACTCCCGAACCAAGTGCAGATTGCATTCCTTGGGCTCTTCAAAGATGAACTTGAGCCCTGCTGCCTCGATCCGGTGAACCATCCTGGGGAACTCCTGTGCCAATGGCTCCCGTGCTATATGCTCCTCGGGGAAATATTTATTTTCTTTGTGCTTGGCGTACCACTTTTTCCCCTCGTCGGTCACCCATCTTGTTCCGTATTGGCGGCGCTGGCCGCGTGGAACTGCTGGTGCTGCTGGGACTGTTGTGCCCAGTCTGAGTCGCTTCCTTCCGGTGCCTGAAGTTGATGCACCTTTCCCTTTCTCTTGCCGGCTTGCCATTTTACCTGTCAACCCAAGTAAACAAGCTCAATGTTAAGCTAAATAAATATTAACTTCGGCTAAGGTCGGGTTACACTAAGTTACCCCACACTTAGTCCTTAGCTACAGTTACAACACTATGGCAAGAATAACTCTATTTACACAAAACAACCAACTATACAATCATGCTTAGTGCGTTCGAAAAATTCGACGGTATAACTTCTGCGTACTACTCAGATTCGTACAGCTAATCACAATCACTACCATCGCTAGCATTTTAACTATCGCACTTAGCCAAGAAAAACAAAGAAACAAAAATAACAACAAAAATTTATATACATGAACCTATCCAACCAACCAAATTCGAACAAATTTCAACATTTCCCCCAACCCGAGAATCCGTCGTCTATTAACATCCTAACAATGTGTACATCGACTCATCTCATTCAACACATACACCCCGACATAAAATTCACGAGTTCAATACATTTCCAACTTCAAATTCAACAACAAGCCCTAGAATTGATTTTATCAATCAAATTCGAATAATTTATGCAATCGACAAGTTCAAACAATCATAACGACATTCCAAACATTTATCAATCAACAAATAACTCGAATTCATGCTTAATTACTATATAGGGCAATTTAGCTTACCTCCCATGCTTAATTTCGAAGAAAATCGACAAGAACTTGAGAGGGAATCGGAAAACATACCTTGAAGTTGAAGAATCGAAGAAAACTCGGTAATTTGTTGCCTTACGCCGTGGCACGTTGATGGGGGATGATTTTTGGGGGGTTTGGTCGTGGAGGAATTAGAAAATGAGGGGAAAAGGGGAGGTTTCGGGGTTAAAAAGGTAGAAAAATACGCGGGTCACCCGGCGACCCGGTGTGACCCGTCGCGATATACACGGCAACGTGTCACGGAGTGCATCGCGGTGCACTGCCTCCGTGACACAGAGCCATCGCGATAGCATTCTGGAAATTTTAAAATTTCCGGGTTATACCTCAACATGTCACGGAGGGTAACGCGGAGGTCCTCCTCCGTGACACGGAGCTACCGCCCCAGATCACTGTTTTCTACTTTTTATTAATTTTTCATACCTCGACTTTTCCTTCGCGATTCCGTGCACATTTTCCTCCGTTTGACCTGAAAATCATCTCATTAAACAAAATTGGTTAGAATTATAGGTTTCACCTAACTAAAAATAAAAATAATAACTAAAACGAAAAATTTTGTAGTAAATCAAGAAAAAGAAAAAAAATCTATTTACACTTTATAGAAATATTTTTTTTTCACGGGTTGCCTCCCGTGCAGTGCCTGGTTTACCGTTGCAGCTCGACGTCATTTAAGCTCAATTGTCCGCTAGGGTGATGGACGATTTCTCTCGATCACCGTCCTCCCCCCAGTAGTGCTTACACCTATCCGGTGGTCTTCCCATTAACTCTCAGGAATCCTTCATCTGCTTGTCATTACCATGATCGATCACATTGATCACCGAGAGTTCTTCATGCACCGTCGGGAGCTTGGGTGCCTTGCACACATCGAACAACTCTACCTTGTCATGTGCTCGCATTGTAAGTTGCCCCGCAGCTAAGTCTATTAATGCTTTCCCGGTTGCCAAGAAGGGACGTCCCAAAATAAATGGGACTTCCGCGTCTGGTTCAAAATCCAGCACGACAAAATCTACCGGGAAAATTAAGGAGCCAACTTGCACCAGAAAATCCTCAACAATGCCATCCGGCCTAGCTAAGGATCGATCCGCCAACTGCAAGATTACCGTTGTGGGTCTAGGGAGTCTTTCTGAATACCGATGAAGGCATCAAATTTATGCTCTCCCCCAAGTCACACAATCCAAGAGCTCGGATGCTCTGCCCAATAGTAAGCTAGATAGTAAAACTTCCAGGGTCTTTTAACTTTGTGGGCAGTCTATTTTGGATCCGGGAAGTGCACTCCTCCGTTAGAGCCACCGTAGCATACTCAGTCAACCAACTTTTGTTTGCCACGATGTCCTTTATGTACTTGGCATATTTAGGCACTCCCTGCAAGACATCAACAAGAGGTAAATTAACAAGTACCTGTTTAAGCACCTCCATGAATTTCTTGAAACACGCCTCCTCTTTGTGTTTCTGGAGTCGTTGAGGGAACGGGGGTGGAGGTCTTTCTGATTCAGCTTCCTTGGTTTTCCCCCTTTCAGAACTTTGCTCCCCTTTAACTTCTGCTGCTCCCGAATGTTGAGGTGGTCTTTCTGGTTCCACCTCCTTCAGCTGCAAACCACTCCTTGTGGTCACTGCATTTACCTGCTTGGGATTCGGATCCGTGTCGCTTGGCAGTCCTCCTCTAGGCCTTGTATTTTGGGCACTAGCAAATTGCCCAAATTGATACTCAAGAGCCTTGGTAGCTAACTGATTGTTTTTCACTTCGGCTGCCAATTTCACATAGTCAGCCTGCAATTGAGCTTGGTTAGCTATCATGGTCTTGAACATCTCCTCAATGCTGGGTGATGGTGGTGGAGGAGGTGCATTGTTGTTTCTGAATTGAGCTTGGTAATTTTGTTGCCCTCCTTGATTCCTTTACACACCCTGACCCAAACTTTGGCCTTGATGGTTGTTGCTACCCCATGAGAAATTAGGGTGATTCCTCCAATTGGAGTTGTAGCTACTACCATACTGCTGGTGATTTCTTTATGCATTACCCACAAAGTTTAACGAGTCAGGATTGGCTCCACAACACTCAGCTAAGTGCTCACTGCTTCCACACACTTCACACCACAATTGCTGGACTGCATTAACTGGAGCTTGAGGCTGGTTCAAAGTCATGTTGCTAAAGTGGTTGTTTAATTGATTTTGCAATGCAGCTATCTGTGCAGCGATAGCTGTAAACCCATCCACTTCAAGCACTCCTGCTGCTTTCCTTGTCCCACCTCGTGATGAATCAGCATTCCATTCTGGATTGCCCTGTGAAATCCGGTTCAACAAGGTATACAGCTCCTCATAAGTCTTTTCCAACGCTTGCCCTCCAGCTGCTGAATCTAGCAATATTTTGGTATGGGGTTCCAAACCCTCAATAAATGTGTGCACCAACACCTCATTGGACTGATGATGATGAGGACAGTCCCGCAACATGGATTTAAATCTCTCCCAGGCTTGATATAAATTTTCGCCCTCTCTCTGTTTGAAACTTAGAATTTGACTTCTAAGTCTTGCTGTCTTACCAGAGGGAAAAAACCTTATCAAGAACTTCCATGCAAGATCATCCCACGTAGAAATAGAATTTGGTGGCTCAGCTTTCAACCACCTCTTGGCTTCTCCTAGTAATGAGAATGGAAATAATGTAAGCCGAACATAGTCTGGTGACACTCCAGCGGGTATGTAAGTATCACTTATCTCCAAAAAGTTTTGGAGATGCTGCTGTGGATTTTCATGAGGGAGACCAGTAAATTGCCCGGTTGTGTGCAACAATTGCACCATATTTTGTTTAAGTTCAAATCTCCCTCCAGGCTCTGGTTTGCGGATACTTGATGTAACATTATTGGCATGTGGGATTGCCACCTCACGAACCGGCCGTGCTGCTGCTTCTTCGGGCACTAACACTGCCCTTACAACCGGTGGATTCTGTTGTTGCTCCATGATCGTCTATCTAAGAAACTGCAGCTTTCTTTGTAGAGCTTCTCTCCGTTTACTGTGAAATATACGTTCTGGCTCTATATAAGATTCCACCAGCTCCTTGTCTCTTGCTAGTGTTCACAGCAATTAAGTCTGCAAAATACAGGCTAAGACCAAGTTCTCAACACTAAGAAAATAAAAATACAGTAAATTAACACTTAAAACAAATTCACCAATTGCCAAGTCCCCGGCAACGGCGCCAAAAACTTGTTCGGGCTTGTGTTATATGGGTTATATAAAACAACACGCAAGTGCACGTGGTCGAACAAGTAGTAAGTGGCTTTAGTAAGCCAAGTATCGATCCCACAGAGACTTGGGTTAAGTTCAATTTGCTCAAGTATACTATATTTTACTTCTAAATATGCTGACAACAACGTAACCAAAAAGTTGATAGTTTGTTAGATAAATTTTATACTGAAACTAAGAACAATTATCTACTTTGAATCTGAACTATGGATAAGAGCATGCTGAGGTTAAACGAACATGTAATGAAATTGATTATCATCATAAATTGGTTAATCTTTTCTTCCTGTTGCTAGCCAAGAACATTTTCCAAGAGATTAAAACTCTCGTATTTAATCTCACTTAAGAATCATGAACCATCCGTCTACATTTCTGTGATCAAATGCAATTCATGTTCTAGCCATACAATTCCGGTTCCTAAATTGACTAATACGACTTTCAAGTATATTTCTATCCTGAAAGCTAATCAAAACCCAATTTTCCCAAATCAAGTAAAGAACAATATCCTATTAATTCACAACTTTCCAATTTCGTGCTCGCTCGAGTGAAATCGGACTTTTTAGATGTACATTAATGTAGGCCACACACCAATGCGGTAGAAACAAGAATTAATAGAACAACATGGAAGAAAAGATGAAAAACCAGATAATCAATAATCAAATTTCATCACAATTGTTCATAACCTCAGCAAGGAGAGGAATTAGCCACTCATTTGTGGATTAATCATCATAAAATGAGTGTTAATCATACAAGCAATTGAATTAAAGAAGACAGAAAGAGAGAAAAAACCCTGAACTTTTCGTTCCTCAACTGCCTGTAACCCACGTCCTTGCTCCACCAAGTCTGAATTATGAAAAATGAACTTAAGTGTTCTATTTATACTGCTGGGAATTTTTCCCGGAATAATGAGCAACGTGTCACGGAGTGCAACGCGGAGCACTGCCTCTGTGACACGCCATGAACGCGGACCCTCACTGGAACTGGGGGTCCGGGAATTCAAGCTCAACGTGGCACGGCGTGCATCGCGGAGCACTGGCTCCGTGCTACGGAGCAAACGCGGACCTCCACTAGAAATTGGGTGAATTTTCCAATCCAGGCAGAATGCCTCTGCGATGGCAGCGTGACACAGCTCCATCGCGGAGCCCCTTTAATTCATGTTTTCCAATGCCTTTTCCCTTGCTCACATCCAAGTCCAACTCCGATATCATCCAACATGCATTTTAGCTTCTCGAAATCACATTTTACCTGCAAAACAATGCTAATCATGTTGGTTAGTATAAATTCACATTTTATTTCCAATTACATGAAAATGTATACACATTGATAGATAAACAAGGCGAAAATGATACTTTTGAGTATCACTTGGGCATATAAATCTGCCCAAGATCAATGCACATCTACAATTTCGCCTTAAGTCACACTTAAGGCAAGTTCTAGATAATTATACACACACGAGAATAAGCCAAATGCCTCACCACACAAGGAATCACAATCCAAGGAGTTCATATACTTTCAAAATCACATCAAGAGTATGACTTTAGACAAGCTAGCTCGTTAGTCAAAAAGCCAAACAAGGATGTGCAACCCATGACATGAGAGTGCTAAGTTAGCAATTTCTAGTGTGCCTTTTACTCAAACTCATTTGCAATGCAAATTAAAAATTTTGG
Source organism: Datura wrightii (assembly GCA_035772735.1). Classification (NCBI taxonomy): domain Eukaryota; kingdom Viridiplantae; phylum Streptophyta; class Magnoliopsida; order Solanales; family Solanaceae; genus Datura; species Datura wrightii. The sequence continues at coordinate 116,341,306 of JASDFA010000027.1, read as the reverse complement.
TGGTACCTCTTTAAAAAATGCAACAAAAGACTCAAAAAGACACTAGACTTGGCATTTTCCCTTAAGAAAGTAGCCTTTTAATCCATTATCAGTAAATATCACCTAGTTCAATACAAAAATAAGAAAGAAAATTTTTCTCCTTGGGAAATAACCATGGTAAAGAAAATCCTTGGAGTTTATTTATAAACTACCATCTACAAAGGCGATGCTACACAAAAAGTAATGATAAATTGCCCTTAAGAATATAATGACATCACCCAATCTATTATAGGTCCATATCGTGCATCACTAACGAGGGGTTTACATAGACTTCACCCCTTAATGAAAATAAAGAATTGTCTTCAACGCAAAAAGTTGAACAAAATAAGGGATGAATGGGTGAAAGAACTCCCTGGTCTGATAGAGGCATCTACATTCGAACTGCCATGTATTCTGGACATAACCTGCACTAGACCTGCATTTCGCGCCTTTGCACCAGTGTTTTGCAAGTCTAGTGCAGATGTGTCAATGTTCAGAACTTTTTCTTCCAGGTATTCTGGTTGTCACATGCGTTGCCTGCATTTTGCACATTAGAACCTGCATTTTGCAAGTCTAACACAGGTTTCTCAATTTTGCTCCTTCCATTTTTTGTCGCATTCCACACCTGTTTCACCCCTGCACAATCAAAGACAACATAAATGTATAATAAAAAGAAATTCAAAAACACTTGGGTTACCTCCCAATAAGCGCCTTAGTTAATGTTGCGGCTCGATGACTTCAATCTTCATCACTTTTCTCTCCACTTTGAGCTTATAAATTGCACCCCTAATTTATTATACATTCTTATACTCCGCTTGAGGGGTAGAGGTTTAAAAGTAAAGGCGCCAAGTAATAGATTCCGCATCTTGCATTTCTTGGGCCTTAAAGGAGGAATGTGCTTTGGTCTTGTTGGCATGACATACTCTAAGATGAAGCTAGTTTTATCTTCCTATTAAAATTTCTCTATAGACTTGGTGTTACATGCCAAAGTTTCCTAAGACTAGGCTCAGGATTTGGAATTTGATCAGTAGAAATATCTGAGGAAATGCTTCAGTACGGGTCTCAGTACGACCCTTTGCTGGATGATACGAGTCATACCACTGACCATAGCATGTTGTCCAAGAGTGATGGACTGAAACCATGACAAGGACTTATATTTCATACCTAGATGGTACGAGTTGTATTAAGGTGTCACAGGAAGAGGTCCGGAGCAATGACATGAAATGATGAAGAGGAACCATGAGTCTAGGTACGACCCATGGTAAGGAGCTAAGAATCATAATGGGCACCTGTGGTGAGAAGCAGAGAACCAGAAAATAGGTTGGTAAGTTACGATTGGTCACCACGAGTCGTGGTAGGGAGGTACGACTCGTGGTACGAGTTATGGTGCCTGACAGTCAGTTTTCTTAATACGTTTTTTGGGGGATATTTTTGTAAATCCCCAAGCTACTAATCCCTAAGTGATGTCATTTTAAGACTCCTAAAGAGTATATTAAGGGTTTTCATTCACTCCTAACCCTCATTCTCAAAACATTTAGAATTTAAGATCCAAGTCCCTCAAGTCCTCAAGCATCATGGTCTCATTCTTTTCCAATTCTCTTGGGCATCAAACCCTAGCAAGAATTCCAACAAGCTCAAATATGTATATTAATGGGAGAAATTCTTCCATCCTCATCGCCAATTTCATCTCGATTCTATGAGTTCAAGTCTCCAAGTATATCAAATTGAATTCTAGGGTTTAATCCCAATTGAATTCTAGGGTTTAATCCCAATTTCATTCAATTAATCATGATATCTATATAGGTCCAATTCTCTAATGTTCCAATTGATGAAATATGATTATTAGGGCAAGTTTTACTCTCAAATTTCTCATGAATTTATGATTTCAAGCTAATGATGATTTCACACTATTATGCATGACTTATGAACTTCATGTATGATGAATTGTCAAAGTATACATGAATGACTACGAATTCTTAAACTTATGATTTCATGATTTGGGTAAGCCCATGTGAAGTCAAGTATGTTTTTCATGATTTTATCCAAGGCTTACAAGATCAGTTTAAAGAGATGTTTTGGAGTCAAGACTCCCAATATTCAGATTTAAGCAATGTTTTGAGAATATGATTATGAGCAATATGCATGTTTTGGGACTAGTGTCTAGCACCGAGTAGGCCAGGGATTCTGAAGACCTCAGTCTTTGAACTACATGCCACGTAGGATATATTCTTATTTAGGACCTTTCAAGGGAGTGTTTCCCCCACCCAAGGGTGATGAGTTGTAATTTACCAACTCATTAAGCTTTTAAGCATGAGCATTGACTCTGTTTTCAACTCATTTAGAAAAGTTTTGTGCCCTTTTTCTTCTCAATGCAGGCTTTTGATGGAAACAAATATAATACAGAATTTGGACTTAAACTGAGCTGCTTAGGACATGCTTTTCACTTGTGAAATGCAGATCTGAACCAGCTAAACGCAGGTTCGGCATAGATGGTACTGCCTCGCAATCACCCTTGCACCTGCTTTTAGCGGATTGGCACCTACTAAATGCAGGTGGGATTGCTAAAAAACTGCTACACAACTGCTATAGCGGATTGGCAGCCGCTAAACACAGAACGAAGGGCAAGTGACCCATTTCACTAATGAAAGGGTAAAAACGTCCACAAAGGGTCCTAAAGTACCTAGAAGCCTTCAAGGGAAATTGTGGAAAGTTATACATAAGAAAATATAGATATTTATTACCTAAAATTGTACACCACACATTATCCATTTATTCATAGATAGATTTTAGAGAGTTTTGTCCATCATAGAATTATAGAAAGAGAAAGTACTTTTCTTCTTTTTCTTCTTCTACAAAAATTAAATTGTTGGTGAATGCCACCATGTTGTAGATCTTCTGAAGCATGTTGGTGAACCCATATGATGAATTTTGAGGGAATTCCTCTTGCTATCTTTTCTCTCCCTCAAAATATGAGTAGTTAACTTGCTAGCTAGGGTTGTGTGCATGGTGGCTTTGTAAACTTGACTTGGTATTGATTTAATTGTTCTTGGATTCTAATTGTAAGAATAGATCTATTATTTTCTCTAATTTTTAATTGTAAAAATTGATGGTTATATGTCACGGCTCGACTTTACACCCTAGTCGTAAATACGTGACAATGAACCCCGAAAGGCTCTAAGTCGACCCATGGAATTATCATAGCATAACCCTTAACAATATAAACAGCTAATAGGAGACATCACTGAGCGAAAGCTAACTATAAGGAGTCAAATTTAAAACTTAGGACATAATCTAACAAAACATAATACATAGACTGAATTTGATTACACATGTCTGAAAGCCTCTACTAAACTAATGAGTTGTTGGGACAGGTCCCCGGCTAACTCCCAAAGTCTAAAAACTGAAATATAACAAAAATAGGAACCATAAATCTCATCCTCGAAAGATGAGGACTCACCACAATCTGCTGAGATGGAAGAAAGAGCGTGTCTATCTGTGCGGCTAAGTCCGGGTATCTGAATCTATATCATGAAATGATATAGCACATAAAGTATGTGGTCAATACTTGAATTGTACTGAGAATGCGGGGAAAGCGTAAACAAACTAAAGGTACAAGTATGCAAGGAGGAAATAAATTGAATACATCGACATGAAACTGATTTTAGAATGCAACAAGCCTCTTTCAAGTCACATACACATATCTACATGAAACTTTCATTTTGGAACTCATATTCTGAAGCATCATCAAGCTTATACATAAGGGTCAAGTACTGATCATTTAATGAGAGCCGAAACTAAAGTTAGTATCATACACCGTGCTGGACATCTTATGGTAAATGAGTATGTATTATGCTATATCTATTTTAAATTGAAGTTTGAACTATATGGAGCTGGACAAGATTGATAATATAACTGAGGGAGTCATTCTCTACTGTGGAGATTCCCAACTGAACTAAGGGATTCATTCTTTGCTATGGAGAGTTCTGTCAATAAAACTGAGGGAGTTATTCTCTGCTGTGGAGAGTCCCAACTAAACTAAGGGATTCATTCTCTGCTATGGAGAGTCCCAACAGAACTAAGGGAGTCATTCTCTATTATGGAGAGTCCCGACTGAACTAAGGGAGTCACTCTCTACTATGGAGAGTCCCAACTAAACTAGGGAGTCATTCTATGCTATGGAGAGTCTCGAGCTGAACTAGGGCGTCATTCTCTGCTATGGAGAGTCTCGAGCTGACCAAGGGAAACATTCTCGGTTATGGAGAGTCCCTAGATGACTAGAACATGAGGAATACTGATCCGACATTATACATCTGGTCTATGCTACTACAACTAATTAGAAACATGAGCATTTACTGATTCGTCATACAACATTCGGTTAGAAGTATTAGGGCTACTTTCTACTAACAACAAGCCCAAACGTCTAAAGGATCATTCTCATGATTTATCAACATAATTCATATCTTCAAGGCACCAAATCAACTTTTAATTCACACATCATACATTTACGAACATCTATAGATTCATATCATACATTACACTTTTGCAACATTCAAGTTTCGAGTTCATAACACAAGACGTATAGCATAGATTCATGTAGGATCTGTTATTCACACTTTAACTTAGATACATTGATTCATATATTTTACATTTACATAAAGCCCTTATACTTAACTCATACTTTAAACATGTACAACAAGATCATGGTAGGAGCATATATTTACTTCATGGAACCTATTTCAAAATTTACTCCGATTCATAAAGAAAACACGATATCTGCCGTTATCATAGGTTTACCTTCTATCCAAAACATTTTCATTGAAAACATAATGAAAATACATACATACTTTCAATTGATCAAGCCCATAAGTTCTAATCTCATTTCAACATATTTATAAATTCGAATATTCTAGTTTTTAAGGGAATTCTTATGATCTTCACATATCTTAGGCTTTGATAAAAGTTCTTGGTATAATCAAATGAACAATATCAAAACACCAATCAAAGTGTTACACTATCTCATGCAGGAAATCCTATAATCATGCATTTTCACCATTTAGCACATAATTCAAGATATTGAAATAATCCCATAAGCATCATTAACTTTTAATTCTAATGGGTTTTAAAATTTATAGAAGATATAGAAGATATCATCCATAAATCAAAACCCTAGGTCATGATTTTCTAGATAATGAAATTGGATATTTGATAAAACATTTTGGGGCACTAGGATGAAATGATATCCTTGTTGAAAAACCCACATACATGATTCAAGAAGAAATCCCACTTGAAGCCTTGAGGAGACCCTTGTTTAATCTGAGTCTTGAGAGAGAGGAGGAAGAAGCGTTTGAGGGTGATTTTTGATAGAATGTGGTTTTAGGCTAGTTATCCCCTCCAAAATGTCCCATAAGATGCTCAAAATAGCGTAGTTTAGGAGTTAGAAGCATAGAATTTTACAAAAATACCCCTAAAAAAATGCAGGAAAATTCCACCTGCTAGTCCCCATGGGGCACTACATGAGTCGTGGGGCCCTATCGTGGAGTACGCTGGACGATTTCTCAAAATTCACTTGAATCAGTCAATGACTCACCTCACAAGTCATTGTGTGACATGACGACTCGTGACCTCCTTCCATCATCCCCACTTCCTGGGACCCCATCTTGGAACTCTAGCCTCCATCCAACGGCTGACTTAACGAGTCGTTGCTTGTCTCACGATTAGTTTAGTCGTCTGTTGCCACTGATGCCCATGATTTCCTTCCTCTCCTTCCCACGATTTCCCTGACAAGTCGTTACCTGACACGACGACTTGTCAGGTCATCCGTGGTCACTAGACCTATTGCAGTTCCCCACTGCTCCTCACGGGCTAGACCACGATCTGTTAGGCAACCTAACGAGTCATTCCGCGACTCATTATGAGGCAATCCTGCTTGTTTTGCTACTGAACTCCATCTAACTCTGGGTTCTGGTCTTAGGAACATCGGGGGTGTTACATTATAAACATGAATTTTATTTACTTTTATTTCTCTTTATTGAGAAAGAAGGGTGAGAATTGGGTGAGAAAAACAATAGGGAGGATTTGGAGTATTGATGTGTGGGGTTGAGCTAGAGATATTCAAAACCCACATTCCCACTCCATTAAAGATTCAAGGCTAGATATAGCTTGATTCTTCCTAAAGCTATAGTGGTTGATAATTTGAATTGGGCCTTGGGGTTTGGGAAAACCCAAGGAATAAACATTCTTATGGTTGAGAAATGAGAGAATATATTTTATCCACTGCTATCTATGCTAAATTAGATTTGAATGAAATGAAGTAAATCCCATTCTAGTTGTTAGCCCATTAATAGCACACCCCTACCCATCTCACTTGTGATTGCAACAATCGGAATTCCATTCACTTAGTTCTAAATCTGAATTTGTTATTGTTTTCCCTTTTCCCCCATTTTTACTTTTCAAATGTTAAACAATGATGCATTCTAGTTTAAGTTAGTTTATAACATTTGAATTATCAATGAATTCCCTGTGGATTCGACACCAACTCATAAAGTTGGATAAATTATATTGTGAATGATCGTGTACATTCTCTCCTAGCGAGGAGTGGATTTGGACCTTTTCAATTTTGGCATCATTGATGGGGAATTGAGTTCTGATAGCCAACAGATGTTTATTGATTCAAACTTGTTTTGCATCTTGTTTTGCATTTTGTTTTGCTTTTACTTTTGTTACTTTTTATTTGTATTATGGCATCGTGGAATGATAGAAGGTTTGGTGGCTTCAACCCTTCCCGTGATGTCCCATGTCTGTATTGTGGAGGACCACACCTTTGGCAAGCTTGCAAATATGCCCCTAGAAAAGAGATATGTGCACCTTCTTTCTCCTATGATGGGTATAGATGAACTTTGTGTGGTGGTCATGGTAGACATTGGGGTGGCTATCCCAATGAATTCACTTCTTGATGTAGTTTGTATGATAGGAATGATTGTCGTGCTCTTAAGCTTGATAGAACTGATGCCATAGCATGTGAGTGAAGAAGCAACTACATGTGACCGCATGAAATCTGTGCTCCAAGCTTTTTTAGAGTAGGAGTCTAATTCAGAGAAGGAAGCCAACTCCTCAATTTTGATGGAATTATCGACTCCTCAAGAAGAAAACTATAGTTCTATAGAAGAAGAAACCGAGGAGATATTGAGAATCATAACAAGGAGGAGTGAATAATGGGACCTAGTCCAACTTGACTCATGGAAGGAAACTCATCATGATGATGAAGAAGGGGTCAAGGTGGAATTTGAAGAAGTCAAGGCAAATTGCCAATCAACCAACCTAACTAAGTGCAAGATGCCATAAGTGAGAAAGTGACACTAGAGCTCCAAAGAAAAGTCCAAAAAAAATAATTCTTGAGGAATCTAGTGCACTTGAGATGGAGGGTGTCAAGCAAGAAGCATACTTGAGAATGGAGGGACTTAAACCGCTTGTGGGATTGATGTGATGGGGTAGGGATGGCTATATAATCATTTTTAAACATTGGACTTGGTTGACAATATAGAAATGGAGGCAACCAAGTCTATGGAGGATGTTAAAAAGTAAAATAAAAGTAGCTTAATCATAGAGTATGTCATGCCAACAAGACCAATTCACATTACTTCTTTAAGGCCCAAGAAATGCAAGATGAGACATTTATTGCTTGGAGCCTTATTTTTGCACCACCACCCCTCAAGCAGAGTAGAAGAATGGATAAGAAAGTAGGGGTGCAATTCACAAGATCGATGTGGAGAAATGTGGTGAAGATTAAAGCCATCGAATCATGATGTTATCTAATGCGCTTCTTGGGAGGCAACCCAAGTATTTTAAAATTTCTTTCTGTTTACATTTTTGTGGTCTTTGATTGTGCGGGGGTGAAACAGGTGTGGAATGTGACAAAAAATGGAAGGAGAAAAATTGAGAAACCTGCATTAGACCTGCAAAATGTAGGTCCTAATGCATAAAATGAAGGTCCAGCGCATGTACTAACTAGAATACCTTGAAGAAAAAGTGCTCAACATTGCCACAACTGCTCTAGACCTGCGAAATGGAGGTGCGATGGATTAAAAATGCAGGTCTAGTGTAGGTTATGTCTAAAATGCCTGGCAGCTCCAACGCACATGTCTTTAGCAGACCAGGGAGTTTTTTCACTCATTCCTTCCTTATTTTTTTCAACCTTGTGCATCGAGGACAAGCTTTATTTTTGTTTAGGGGTGAAGTCTATGTAATCCACTCTTTAGTGATGCTCAATATGGTTATATGATAGATTGGGTGTCGTCATTCTTAAGGGAAAATCGTTATTACTTGCTATGTTGCATCGCTTTTGTAGATAGTAGCATATGAATAAACTCCGAGGGTTTTCTTTATACTACGATTTTTTTTGAAGGAGCCTTTTTTCCTTATCTTATTTGTGGTGTCGAATTGGGTGACATTTCCCGATAATGGATTGAAAGGCGACTTTCTTAAGAGAACATGTCATGTCTTTGAGTCCTTGTTGCACTCATTTTGAGATACTTGGCACAACAATAGGATATTTGAGAAAAAGGGGCTAATGAATTTGAAGAAAAACACTCTCTTGTCATGATTTCTACATTTCTTGTTTGATTTTTTGACTCATAAAATGAGTTTAAAAAACTCGAAATAGCTTGTCAAAAGTCATGCCTTTGAATCGACCTTGAGAATAACTAGACTACTTGGTGTGTGGTGCCTTGTGTGGTAAGATTTTATTTGATCCTTATGTATGCTTATCGTCTAGAACTAGCCTCAAATGTGATTCAAGGAGAACTCCTAGAGGTAGTCGAACGTGGGAGATGACCTTAGGCCCTTCTTAGATAGTCGCTTCACCAGAAAATAACCTTCCTTTACCAATTGATCCTACTGATCAATTTTTGAGTCTTAACCCTTTTCTCTGGAAATTTGACGACAAGCCTTAAATCCTTTGTGAATCTTCTCTTTTGGAACCTATTCCTCCCGAGTTTCTAGTGATAAAAGAAAATGGGGCCTTGAAACACAAGATTTGGGGAGGGGGGAAGATGAAATATGATGTAGGCAAAAGCCTAAGTTTGAGGGCATGCACAAAAGGGGAAAAAGAAAAAGGAGATTCAATGTTAGGTAGCACCAATTTCTTGATGAAAAGAACAAAATGGCTCATTGAAGAAAAAACTTGAATCAAAAGAAGAAAGAAATGAATTGGATGGTGCTATCTCTTGTATGAAAGGATTGACGCAGAAATCAATGGGTTAAAATGGTGACTTGATGGAAAATCTAGATTATGAACAAAGGATAGATAAGGTGGAGTTGACTCACTATGTATGAGCGGGAGGTTATATCTGCATCTTAAAGGCATTAGGGAGATTCTAGTCACTAGAATAAAAATTTGTCTTACCCTTACCTCTAGCATTCATTATAATCCGCAAGTCCTTAGTGATTCCATGTTTGGCACCTCTACATTAATGGCAAGTTACATGAAGGGCAAGCCTATAGTTTTATGTGTGTAAACTTGAATTTCTTTGAGAGAGCGAGCGTATTTACATCATCTTATAATCCCTATTCTTCTGTGAAGTACATGATTGATGAATGAGATTCTCTCTTAAGGTGAGTGGAATTACATCCTTCGAGTAAGAATGTGAAAGTCTTGATTTCAATTGAGAGGTATGAATGAGACAAGTTGAGCGATGAACTTCTAGGCAAACCTTGAATGTTGAATGTCAATGACTTGAGATGTTTACTGATTTTGATTTGAATTAAAATGACCCCTGCTTTGAATTGAAAGAATGATAAGGATATTTGCCAAGTCTTTGTGGAGATGCCAATTGAGTTTGTGCAACATATTTGAGTCTTTTTGTTTTTTCTTGAGTTGGTGTATGATTTGTGGGTTGTCTTGAGTCTTAAGGGTCTTTTTTGCAACTCCCTTGATGCTTTAAGCTTAAGTAAATTTTTCTTGTGAGAGAATGTCTTGCTTGTGGATAAGCAAAGGTTCAAGTTTGGGGGTTTAATGAGTTGGTAATTTACAAACTCATTATGCTTTTAAGTATGACCTTCTGCTTTGTTTCAACTCATTTAGAAAGATTTTATTCCCTTTTTATTCTCTATCTAGGCATTTTATGGAAACAAAGATAATGGGGGATTTGACCTTAAAATGAGCTGCTTAGGACATGCTTTTAACTTGTGAAACGTGGATCTGAACCTGCTAAACGCAGGTCTGGTGTTCGGTGAATTTCACAACTACACGCAAGTGCACGTGGTCAAACAAGTAGTAAAATGGCTAGAGTAGCCAAGTATCGATCCCACAGGGACTGGACCAAGGTAATAATCGAATCAAGTGTTAATAAACTCTAACTCTAGTAATGCAGACAACAGTTTCAAGAAGATTTTGGGAGTTTGTTTCCTAATTTATACTAATCTAAAACAAATGTACAAATTGAGTCTGAACTATAGTAATGAGCATGCTGAGGCTAGAATGAACATGCAGGGAAGCAATTTATTGATACAAATTGATTAATCTTTCCTTCGGTTGCTAGTCAAGAATTATTGCCTATGGATTTAAAACTCTCGTATTTAACCCAACTTAAGAATCATGAACCTTCCACCTACATTTCTGTGATAAGAAGAAATTCATGTTCTAGACATACGAAACCGATTCCTTAATTGACTAATACGACTTTCAGAAATATTTCTATTCTGAAGGTAAATCAATTCTCAATTTTCCCAAACCAAGAAGAGATCATATCCTACCAATTCACAACTTTCCAATTTCTTTCTCTTTCGAGCGCAAATCGAAATTTTTAGATATATATTAATATTGGCCACACATTAATGCAGTAAGAACAAGAATTAATAGAACAACCATTGAAGAAAAGATGAAAACCCAAGATGATCAATAATTACATTCCACTACAAATGTTCTTAACCTCAGCAAGAAGTGAATTTAGCCACTCATTTGTGGATTAAACATCGTTAAATGAGTGTAAATCATACAAACAATTGAAATAAAGAAGAAAGAGATAGACAAGAACCCTAAGAATTTCGTCCCCTCAACTGCCTGTAACTCACGTTCTTGCTCAACCAAGTCGGAATTGCTAAAATAAAACCTAAGTGTGCTATTTATACTAGTGGGAATTTTTCCCAGAATAACAAGCAACGTGTCACCGAGTGTATCGCGGAGCACTGCCTCTGCGACACGGTGTGTATCGCGGAGCGTTGCCTCCGTGACACGGTGTGTATCGCGGAGCACTGCCTCCGTGACACGTTGTTGTTCCACCACAGGCCAAATTTTTCATTTTTTCTTGTTGACTTTCATGTTTTGCTCTTGATTCCATTCCTCCACTTCACCAAATCATGAATTAGTTCCTTAAATGCATTATTAACCTTCAAAAACAAGGACTAATCATGTTGGTTAGTATATATTCACATTTACATAAAATCACATGAGAATGTATATAAATAATTAGATAAACAAGACTAAATTGAGTTATAAAGTAGCACCTGGGCATGCAATTATGCCCAAGATCACAACCCCACACTTAAAGTCTTGTTCGTCCTCGGACAAACCTTTTACATCTCATGCACATGAAGACTTACACATAGCTAATTTTAGCAAGACAATTCAAGCTACGGCTACAATGACTGTTTAAGATAGCAAGTTAAAAATAGAGTATGCACGATTTAATCATTGAAATGAAATACAATTATGTTAAGACTTCCTAACCTCAAGAATTGACTCTCTATCTTAGCAAACTCATGCAAATCAACTGATCAAGAAATCCAACATGAATTATATCCTTCATTAAACATGTGCCCTCACAACAAGAGAGTTACCCATTTTCACATGCAAATTTTTAAATCACAACATGTATGGGTAAATGAATAGAATTACGCTCACTCTCACAAAGAATTCACCTCCATCATGTAATGACCCATAATCTTGCCCTTAGTGTTTTACTCCACTAATTTAAGGATGTTTGAACGTAAGATCAAGTAGGACTTAATGGGTTGTAATGAAAGCTAAGGGACGGGTAGGTACTATTCTGGCCTGTAATAGTGACTATCTCCCCCAAGTGCTTTTAATACATCCAACATTCATTAAGGACATCTCTTTTCTTACTTCCTCCTCATTCTTTTCAATCCTGAATTTTCTCTTCTTGTTCCCATTTCTTTAAGCACACTCAGCTTAGTAGTAAGGAGTACTTAAGCAAAAAACAATTTTTCATTCATTTATTTTCTTACTCCCTACTAATAATCAACCATTTTTACATAAGTGCACCTTTGTCCCTTTTCTCAACTTTCACAACTTCTACTTTTTCTTCTTTTTCACGCTTCTCACTCCTTCACTCTTTGGAATTTTTTCACTTAAGCGCTTAGGAGTTTTGGATCAAATTCAAGGCTAATGAAAGAAAAAGGATTAAGCTTCTGTTGTAGCTATCAAAGAATAGGCTTAAGGCACAATGGGGCTTACTAGGATTCAACATTCAAGGTAGGTAAAGTGAGGGTTAAAAATTAGGTTCATTCAAACAAAATGCCTAAATCATCTCCTACAGTCCACATCCTTCATTTCATTTTATATACACACCAGGCAAGTTCTAGACACTCCACAATAGCATGGAGTAATCAAAAACCTTACACTCATGGCACATGCTCAATTCAAGACATACTCAGCAGATTTTTTTTAACCCAGCTAATCACAAGAATTCAAACATTAAGCTTCAATCATATCAAGTCAAATTCAAGAGCCTAGGTGTCTCAAACATAGGTATACCACTTGCATGCTTCAACACTAAATATACTTGCATCTTACAATCATTTATAGCACATAACAAGAATATCAAGCCATTAATTAGCTACGGGTTCAAAAACCAAAACCTATTGACTAATATTTCCTCAAGACGGTCGTCATCCATCCATCATCGGAAACAGTCCCTAACTATGAATAAAAACATTATATACAGACAAAGAAAAAAAATTTATTCTTCGATTCAAAGACCCCCCGTCGGAAAAGAACCGAAAAGAAAAACCAACGGGTGATAAAGTCATGCTTAACTCACAAAAATTTTTCAATTTTCTCACAAGCATTACATTCACCAAAAATCATTAAGCACAAAAAATTGAAATTTCCCTTGAAATTTACTTCACCCCACACTTGAATCATGCTATGTCCTCATAGCATCAAATTAACATTTAAAGAGGGTGAGAAATACTCCCTGAGGCCTTTAGGCCTAGCTACAGCATGCTTTTTTTCAACTTGCACAAGTGGGTGTTTGACCCCACACTTTTTCTCTTCCATGCTTGCTAGCTTCCTCCTCCAAGGGTACTCAGACTTCCCCTCCATCTGTGCTTAACTTTCCTCCAAAACAACACAAGATGAAAATAAACAAAAATCATCTCAAATGCCAGAAATTAAAATGGTACCTGTGGTACCCTTGGGTTGCCTCCCAAGCAGCGCCTGATTTTATGTTGTGGCACGACGAAACAAGTTTCACCACTTTTTCCTCCACCTTGAGGATATGAATCTCACCCCTAATTTCTTTTCTAATTTCCTCTTATGTTCTAGGGGTGGTGGTGAAAAATTGTAAGGACCAAGTAGTAGATGTTGCCTTTTGCACTTATTCGCCCTTAAGTAAGCGAAGTCATTTTGTCTATTGGGATCAGCAAATTTCAGAATATATGGGGCTTGTTCCTCCTCAAGATCTTTCTCCACAAGCTTGGAAGACTCTATTTCTATGTTGTCATCCAAACTCAATGTCAAAAAATGATTCGAGTGGGGTACAATACACCTCAACTCTGAAACTACATTGTGCTTGACCTCCTTACTTGTATACACCTTCTCAGCATCAACATCTATCTCTCCATTAATGTCAACTGGGGGATACTCTATCTCTTCTTCCATGAATGGATTTTCCATAAGTGTGAGCCCATCACGGGGACTCTCAAGAGATTCTAATTGTTGGGCTTCATCCAAAAATTCACCCGTCTTTTTCTTGTAGTTCCTCTTGAGTATCGCCTAAAACCGTTACCTACAGTTTACCACAAGCTTCAGCCTCAGCTATCATCTCCGTGACTTTTACGCTCATCCTTTCTAGAGCTTCTCCATTCTATGCTAGTTGAATTCTCATTGCTTCCATCACCTCCTTCGTTGCTTCTGTTTGCTCAAGCATCAGCGTTAGCATGTCTTCTATTCGAGCTTGGCATCCCAAGTCCTCATTTTCATCATGCCTATATTCAGCAAAAGCAACAGAAGGATCATAGTAGGGGCTTAGGGGATGGGAGTATGCATTCGGACAGCCATCCCAATGGCCATCTTGACCACCACATATATTGCACGTGTTACCGTGTTGCCACAAGTGGGGTCCTCCACAATTCAGACAAGATTCGCCAAAATATGAGTATCCACCATTTAAACCATTTGTATTCCATGATGTCATGTCAAGAAGGGTATCCGAAAAAAATCAAAAAGAATTAAAACAAATATCTACAATTTTTATTTTTATTTTTATTTTTCTTTCAAAAATAAGACTAACAAAAGAATTCTATACCTGCAAGAGAAAGGCTAAGACCAAGTTGTCAGCACAATATAGAAATCTTAGACTAAACTTAAGAAAACAATTTTACCAATTGCCAGTCCCCGGCAACGGCGCCAAAAACTTATTCGGTGTATTTCACAACTACACGCAAGTGCACGTGGTCAAACAAGTAGTAAAATGGCTAGAGTAGCCAAGTATCGATCCAACAGGGACTGGACCAAGGTAATAATCGAATCAAGTGTTAATAAACTCTAACTCTAATAATGCAGACAATAGTTTCTAGAAGATTTTGGGAGTTTGGTTCCTAATTTATACTAATCTAAAACAAATGTACAAATTGAGTCTGAACTATAGTAATGAGCATGCTGAGGCTAGAACGAACATGCAGGGAAGCAATTTATTGATACAAATTGATTAATCTTTCCTTCGGTTGCTAGTCAAGAATTATTGCCTATGAATTAAAACTCTCGTATTTAACCCAACTTAAGAATCATGAACCTTCCACCTACATTTCTGTGATAAGAAGAAATTCATATTCTAGTCATACGAAACCGATTCCTTAATTGACTAATATGACTTTCAGATATATTTCTATTCTGAAGGTAAATCAATTCTCAATTTTCCCAAACCAAGAAGAGATCATATCCTACCAATTCACAACTTTCCAATTTCTTTCTCTTTCGAGCGCAAACCGGAATTTTTAGATATACATTAATATTGGCCACACATTAATGCAGTAAGAACAAGAATTAATAGAACAACCATAGAAGAAAAGATGAAAACCAAAATGATTAATAATTACATTCCACTACAAATGTTCTTAACCTCAGCAAGAAGTGAATTTAGCCACTCATTTGTTGATTAAACATCGTTAAATGAGTGTAAATCATACAAACAATTGAAATAAAGAAGAAAGAGATAGAGAAGAACCCTAAGAATTTCGTCCCCTCAACTGCCTGTAACCTACGTTCTTGCTCAACCAAGTCAGAATTGCTAAAATAAAACCTAAGTGTGCTATTTATACTAGTGGGAATTTTTTCTGGAATAACAAGCAACGTGTCACGGAGTGTATCGCGGAGCACTGCCTCTATGACACGGTGTGTATCGCGGAGCGTTGCCTCTGTGACACGGTGTGTATCACGGAGCACTGCCTCCGTGACACGGTGTGTATCGCGGAGCACTGCCTCCGTGACACAGAGGCAACGCTCCGCGATACACACCGTGTCATAGAGGCAGTGCTCCGCGATACACTCCGTGACACGTTGCTTGTTATTCCAGGAAAAATTCCCACTAGTATAAATAGCACATTTTTTCTTGTTGACTTTCATGTTTTGCTCTTGATTCCATTCCTTCACTTCACCAAATCATGAATTAGTTCCTCAAATGCATTATTAACCTTCAAAAACAAGGACTAATCATGTTGGTTAGTATATATTCACATTTACATAAAATCACATGAGAATGTATATAAATAATTAGATAAACAAGACTAAATTGAGTTATAAAGTAGCACCTGGGCATGCAATTATGCCCAAGATCATCTGGCGCAGATGGTACTGCCTTGCAACCGCCCTTGCACCTGAGTTTAGAGTATTGGCACTTGCTAAATGTAGGTGAAATGTAGTTGGGACTGCTAAATATCTGCTATAGTGGATTGGCAACCGCTAAACACAAAACAAAGGGCAAGTGACCCATTTCACTTATGAAAGGGTAAAAACACCCAGAAAGGGTCCCAAAGCAACTAGAAGCCTCAAAAGACAATTGTGGAAAGTTATACCCAAGAAAGTAAAGATATTTATCACCCAAAATTGTACACCACACATTATCCATTCATTCATAGATAGATTTTAGAGAGTTTTGCACATCATAAAATTGTAGAAAGTGAAAGTACTTTTCTTCTTCTTATTCTTCAAAAACCCAATTATGGGAGAATTCCTCCATTTTTGTAGATCTTGTGAAGCAAATTGATGATACCATATGATGAACTTTTATGGAATTCCTCTTGGTATCTTCTTTATCTCTCTCTCTCTCTAAATATAAGTAGCTAACTTACTAGCTAGGGATGTGTGCATGGTGGGTTTGTAAACTTGAATGGGTATTGATTAATTGTTCTTGGATTCTAATTGTAAACATAGATCTATTTTTTATCTAAGTTTTAATTGTAAAAATTGATGAGTGCAAATATGAATTTTGTTTCTTGCTTTTGCTTGAGAAAGAAGGGTGAGAATTGGGTGAGAAAATTAATAGGGAGGATTTGGAGTGTTGATGTGTAGGGTTGAGCTAGAGATAGTCAAAATTCACATTCCCACTCCATTAAAGGTTCAAGGCTAGATATAGATTGATTCTTCCTCAAGCTCTTGTGGTTGAATATTTGAATTGGGCCTTGGGGTTTGAGAAAACCCAAGACATAAACATTCTTGTGATTGAGAAATAAGAGAATATATTTTATGCACTGCTATCTATGCTAAATTTGTATCTAATGCAACAAAGTAATTCCCATTCTAGTTGTTAGCCCATCAATATCACACCCCTAGCTATCTCACTTGTGATTGCAACAATTAGAATTCCCCTCACTTAGTTCTACATCTGAATTTTTTATTGTTTTCCCTTTTTCCCCAATTTTACTTTTCAAATGTTGAACAATGATGCATTCTAGTTTGATTTAGTTTATAACTTTTGTATTATCGACTCAATTCCCAGTGGATTCGACCCCAAGTCATAAAGTTGGGTAAATTATATTACAAACGATTGTGTACACTCTCGTAGTGAGGACTGGATTTGGACGTTATCAGAGGGCACACCCGTGATATCAAACCTCCATCATTCTTTGCCGTGGAAAGGCATAAGATGATTCTGCCCACTTGAGCGAGATAGTTGGGACATCATGTAAGATAGATATATCACGACGGTGTCGGTTATGATGAAGTTTCCCATTGTTCCTCTTATTTTCAGTACTCATGTTCATGACTTATGATATCATGATTTAGAGAATTTTTGACCCGGTGATCAGTTTATGAATTCTCATTTATGATTTCAAGCATGACAAGCTATATGATTTCTAATTCTAGACCTTGGTCCATTATGTCATATCACTATGAGTAGCTTATGATTATGTATACTTCAGATATATGGTTTTTTGCATGCTTCTGTCCTTACTCTCAAGATCAATCTTGATTTATATTTCATGATTTCAAATTATTGTTTTACTAGCATGCTTCACTTACCTTACATACTCAACATTCAAAGTACTGACCGCATACTCTATTCTATATTGTCTCATGATATAGGTTCGAGTCATCCATCTCAGTCCTGATGATAGTTCGCTCCTGATTAGTCCAGCTCTATTCCCACTTGGGTGAGTCTTCATTCTCCGAGGATGTTATTAGCTTTATGTTTTTATCATGTCCTTC
The DNA here is from genome assembly GCA_035772735.1 of Datura wrightii. Lineage (NCBI taxonomy): Eukaryota > Viridiplantae > Streptophyta > Magnoliopsida > Solanales > Solanaceae > Datura > Datura wrightii. The sequence goes on along the minus strand of JASDFA010000027.1, from coordinate 116,323,347 downwards.
AGTTATTGACTTAGTGAGATAGTTGGGGGTCTTATCCCATTAGCTCATCGCGATAGTAGAGGCTTTTCATACAATCATGTATAGACAATTCAGCATTGTTATTTTGTGCTTGCACTTTTGTTCTTATGATATGCAGAATTCTGCTTATATCATATTTGTTTGGTTGTTCGTTGGGTATCTAAACCGACACGCAAGTGCACGTGGTCGAACAAGTGGTAAGTGGCTTTAGTAAGCCAGGTATCGATCCCTCAGAGACTCGGATAAAGTGAAGTTTGCTTAAGTATACTATACTATATTTAACTTCTAAATATGCTGACAACAACGTAACCAAAAAGTGAATAATTTGTTTTATAAATTTTATACTAAAACTACTAACAATTATCTTCTTTGAATTTGGACTATGAATAAGAGCATGCTGAGGTTAAAGAACATGTAATGAAACTGATTATCATCTTAAATTGGTTATTCTTTTCTTCCAGTTGCTAGCCAAGAACATTAGCCAAGAGATTAAAACTCTCGTATTTAATCTCACTTAAGAATCATAAACCATCCGTCTACATTTCTGTGATCAAATGCAATTCATGACCTAGCAATACAATTCCGGTTCCTAAATTGACTAATACGGCTTTCAAGTATATTTCTATCAGGAAAGCACATCAAAACTCAATTTTCCCAAATCAAGTAAAGAACAATATCCTATTAATTCACAACTTTCCAATTTCGTGCTCTCTCGAGTGAAATCGGACTTTTTAGATGTACATTAATGTAGGCCACACACCAATGCAGTAGAAACAAGAATTAATAGAACAACATGGAAGAAAAAGATGAAAAACCATATAATTCAATAATCAAAATTCATCACAAGTGTTCATAACCTCAGCAAGGAAGAGAATTAGCCACTCATTTGTGGATTAATCATCCTAAAACAAGTGTTAATCGTACAAACAATTGAGTTAAAGAAGAAAGAAAGAGAGAAAAAACCCTGAACTTTTCGTCCCTCAACTGCCTGTAACCCACGTCCTTGCTCCACCAAGTCTGCTCCGATATCATCCAACATGCATTTTAGCTCCTCGAAATCACATGTTACCTACAAAATAATGCTAATCATGTTGGTTAGTATAAATTCACATTTTATTACCAATTACATAAAAATGTATACGTATTGCTAGATAAACAAGGCGAAAATGATACTTTTGAGTATCACTTGGGCATATAAATCTGCCCAAGATCACTTACCCCACACTTAAATCCTTGTTCGTCCTCGAACAACAAACACACAATTCATGCAATTTACATCCCAACCTTAGCTACTATGGTGCGACAATTTAAGCTACGGTCATACCGATCATTCAATATTGCAAATCATCAAGAAAACATGCATGGTCTTAACAATGCAATGACCTTCAATACATTAAGACTTCCTAGACTTTAAGAATCGACTCTCGATATCGGCAAACTCATGCAAATCAGCTAATCAAGATATCCAACACGAAAATCAATCTTTCATCAAGCATGTGCCCTCACAACTCAAGAGAATCTACCCCCTTTTTGCTCATGTGACACACAAACATTCAAGTAGGGGCATGTAAAAACAATTTCACTCTCTCTCCCAAAAGAATTCACATGCATCATGTCATGACCCATAAGCTTGCCCTTAGTGTATTACTCCACTAATATAAAGAAATGCAATGTAAGATCACGTAGGACTTTAATGGGTTGTAATGGAAGCTATGGAACTAGTATATATTGAATTAGCCAATAATAACCACTAGCATCCTTAAGCGCCTTTGCAACACATTCCCATCGACTCATGGACATTGTTTCTCTCTTTTCTTTTTTTATCATCATCCCATTCTTGACGATTTACTTTAGTATGGCCCATTTCATTCAGCACACTTGACACAATAACAAAGGTTATTCATGCACCTTCATTAGCATTTATTTATAGCAAGTGCACCTTCAACCTTTTCTTTTCTTCCCTCACTCTGCTTTTCTTTTTCTTTTCACCATCATCACTCTTTGACACTTTGGGAAAATTATTTTCTCTTCTTAAGCGCTTAAGAGTTTTTTTCTAGACTTTACGGCTAATGAAAAGAAAGAATTAAGCTTGGTTTGTACTTTTTGGACAAAATAAAGAAATAATAGGCTAAAGGCTCAAAGGGCTGACTAGGGTATACAATCACATAAAGGGGGAGTATGACAAGAAAAAAATTAGAAACTCTTGGTTAAAACAAAGAAATGCCTACATCCTTTCCAACAATACACCTCCTTCATTTCGTTTTGTACACACACCAGGAAAGTTCTAGACACTTCACAGTAGCATGGAATAACAATACCTCACTTCACACTTTATGCACATGCTCGATTCAAGATGTATTCACAGATTCTTCAATCAGCTAATTACATGAATTCAAACATTAAGCCTCAATCACACCGAATCAACTCTACGGCCTAGGTATCTCAACATATTTACAAGATTGCATGCTTTCATACGAATCACTTTTGCATTTCGAATATCATGTACAACACGCAACCAACAATTCACAACCATATAGTAACTACAGGTTCTGGGATGCAATCCACCAAAGAAAAAAACTGAAAAATAATTGAAAAAACTACTCCTAACGACTACATTTCCCTTAAGACGGTCGTCATCCATCCATCATAGGGAACAGTCACTAACTATGACGTCGGTTCAATGGGACCATTCTCGGTAAAAGAACCGAAAACAAACGCCGAGAAACCCAAAATTTGAAAAAAGAAATTTGAAAAATTTTGCAAAACCTCGATCATTTCGATAGAAAAATTATTTACAACATATTTTAATTATGAACAAAATATTTTCACAAAATTTTAAAAATATCGATCATTTCGATAAGCAAAAATATTTACAAAAATTTTTACAGACTCAGCTGACAACATTCCACAACACACATCAATTTCACAAATATGTACAGATACGGAATAATTTAAAAATTCACAAACACAAGGAAACATAACATACAAATATACAGAGGAAAAACATGCAAGCAAACCAGCCCAGCCCAGCACCTAACTACTCCCACCCCACACTTAAACCGAACACTGTCCCCAGTGTTCACAAAAATTAAATAGCACAAAATCGGGTGGTGGAACTCCCTGATCAGTCAAAGTATTCCACTTCGTCATCAGGTGTTGCTGCCTCATCTCCCATGTCCGAGTCGCCTCCGTCGTCGTCATCGGACTCCACATCGGAGTCCTCCCGACGTGTCTCCTCGTCCGTGGGGACGTCATCGTCTGTGGGCTCTACAAAGGCTGGCCCCACTCGGCATAGAGCCCTGGCATTTTCGCCAAACGAGTAATCTAGCTCGAGCTGCCATAGCTCCTCCTCCGTGGCTGGTCTCCCACCGATCCTTAGCTGGAGCATTTGCATCCCATACATCTGCGCCATGTACTGGTCATCACGAGCATGTCGCTCGCCAACTGTCAGCACTGGCCCGTGGGTGGTGTCGGGAGCCTTAGTTTTGGTCACATCCAAGGCCCGCCGCTCTAACTGCGGGATATAATCCAAAGCCTCCTCCTCGACGTCGAGGCCCCGAGAAAGGTGGTGAGTAGTCCATGAACCTATACCTGTGGCCCTGGTGCAATCGGGCTCTCTTCATGGCGAATATGATGACCGCCCCGACATTAATCTCCAACCCTTTCATTAGGGCGTACACCAGGCAAACACGATCCCGGGTCACATCAGTCATGTGTACCCCCGGGATTAGGCACGAGCAGACTATCTTCAGCCAGATTCGGGCTTCCCTGTTCATTAGAGAATAAGGCAGAGTCTGGTGGTAGCCCCTTTCTTTGTGTCTGCTCCATCTAGCTGTAGATCGGGCCCCACACAGTGTGCGTCTGATGTCGACATACGGTGGGGTAATGTTCAGCTGGCGGAGAACGTGGGCGTCTGTGTCCCGCGCTCCTATGATGGCGTTGAGTTGGTGGGGTTCCAGAGTGACTATCTGCCCTCTGATCTTGATGGTGTGGCTTTTGATTGACGGGTTCCAATTTGCATAGAACTCCCGGACCAGGTGCAAGTTGCATTCTTTGGGCTCCTGAAATATGAAATCGAGCCCAGCTGCCTCGATCCGGTGAACCATTTTGGGAAACTCCTGTGCTAATGGCTCCCGTGCTATATGCTCCTCGGGGAAATATTTATTCTCCTTGTGCTTGGCATACCACTTTTTCCCCTCGTCAGTCACCCATCTCATTCCGTGTTGGCGGCGCTGGCCGCGTGGAACTGCTGGTGCAGCTGGGACTGCTGTGCCCAGTCTGAGTCTTTTCCTTCCGGTGCCTGAAGTTGATGCACCCTTACCTTTATCTTGCCTGCTTGCCATTTTACCTGTCAACACAAGTAAACAAGCTCAATGTCAAGCTAAATGAATATTAACTTCGGCTAAGGTCGGGTTATGCTAAATTTACCCCACACTTAGTCCTTAGCTACAGTTACGATACTACGGCAAGAATAACTTTATTTACACCAAACAACCAACTATACAATCATGCTTAGTGCGTTCAAATGAAAATTCGATGGTATAACTTCTGCGTACTACTCAGACTTCGTACAGCTAATCCCAATCACTACCGTCGCTAGCATTTTAACCATCGCACTTAGCAAAGAAAAACAACAAAACAAAAACAACAACAAAAATGCTATACACATGAACCTACACAACCAACCCAATTTGAACAAATTTCAACATTTTCCCCAAAACCTGAGAATTCGTCGTCTATTAACATTCAAACAATTTTTACAACGATTCAACCCATTCAACACGTACACCCCGGCATAGAATTCACGAATTCAACACATTACCAACTTCAAATTCAACAACAAAGCCCTAGAATTGATTTCTTCCATCAAATTCGAATAATTCAGGCAATCGACAAGTTCAACCAATCATTACAACATTCCGAACGTTTATCAATCAACAAATAACTCGAAGTCATGCTTAATTTCGACTTAGGGCGATTTATCTCACCTCCCATGCTTAATTTCGAATAAAATCGACAAAAACTTGAGAGAGAATCGGAAAACATACCTTGTAGTTGAGTAAGCGAAGAAGACTTGGTAATTTGTTGCCTTAAGTCGTGGCACGTTGATGGGAGAGGGGTTTTGGGACGTTTGGTCGCGGAGGAAAATGAAAATGAGGGAAAAAAAGGGAGAAATCGGGGTTTAAAAGGTAGAAAACACGCGGGTCACCCGGCAACCCGGTGTGACCCGTCGCGATATACACGGCAACATGTCACGGAGTGCATCGCGGTGCACTGCCTCCATGACACGGAGTCATCGCGACAGCATACTGGAAATTTTAAAATTTTCGGATTACACCTCAACGTGTCACGGAGGGTAACGCGGAGGTCCTCCTCCGTGACACGGAGCTATCGCCCCAGCTCACTGTCTTCTACATTTTATTAATTTTTCATACCTCGCCTTTCCCTTCACGATTCCGTGCACATTTTTCTCTTTTTGACCTGAAAATCATCTCACTAAACAAAATTGGTTAGAATAATAGGTTTCACCCAACTAAAAATAAAAAATACTAACTAAAACGAAAAATTTTGTAATAAATCAAGAAAAAGAAAAAGCAAAATCTATTTACACTTTACAAAATGAAAGAAAAATTTTTCACGGGTTGCCTCCCGTGCAGCGCCTGGTTTACCGTCTCGGCTCGACGTCATTTATGCTCAATTGTCTGCTAGGGTGATGGACGATTTCTCACGATCACTGTCCTCCCCCCAGTAGTGCTTACACCTATCCGGTGGTCTTCCCATTAACTCTCGGGAATGCTTCATCTGCTTAGCATTACCATGATCAATTACATTGATCACCGAGAGTTCTTCATGCACCATCGGGAGCTTGGGTGCTTTATACACATCGAACACCTCTACCTTGTCGTGTGCTCGCATTGTCAGTTGCCCCGCAGCTACATCGATTAATGCTTTCCTGGTTGCCAAGAAGGGTCGTCCCAAAATAAATGGGACTTCCGCGTCTGGTTCAAAATCCAGAACAATAAAATCTACCGGAAAAATTAGGGAGCCAACTTGCACTAGAACATCCTCAACAATGCCATCGGGCCTAGCTAAGGATCGTTCCGCCAATTGCAAGATTACGGTTGTGGGTCTAGGACTCCCTAGACCCAACTTTCTGAATACCGAAGATGGCATCAGATTTATACTTGCCCCCAAGTCATACAATCCACGAGCTCGGATGCTTTGCCCAATAGTAAGCTGGATAGTAAAACTTCTAGGGTCTTTTAGCTTTGTGGGCAATCTAGTTTGGATCCGGGAAGTGCACTCCTCCGTCAAAGCCACCGTGGCATACTCAGTCAAACGACTTTTGTTGGCCACGATGTCCTTTATGTATTTAGAATATTTAGGCACTCCCTGCAAGACATCAACAAGAGGTAAGTTAACATGTACCTGTTTAAGCACCTCCATGAATTTCTTGAAACACGCCTCCTCTTTGTGTTTCTGGAGTCGTTGAGGGAACGGGGGTGGAGGATTGGCTCCACAACACTCAGCTAAGTGCTCACTGCTTCCACACACTTCACACCATAATTGTTGGACTGCATTAACTGGAGCTTGAGGCTGGTTCAAAGTCATGTTGCTGAAGTGGTTGTTCAATTGATTTTGCAAGGCAGCTATCTGTGCAACGATAGCTGTAAATCCATCCACTTCAAGCACTCCTGCTACTTTCCTTGTTCCACCTCGTGATGAATCAGCATTCCATTCTGGATTGCCCTGTGAAATCCGGTTTAGCAAGGTATACAGCTCCTCATAAGTCTTTTCCAGCGCTTTCCCTCCAGCTGCTGAATCTAGCAAAATTTTGCTATGGGGTTCCAAACCCTCAATAAATGTGTGCACCAACACCTCATTGGACTGATGATGATGAGGATAGTCCCACAACATGGATTTAAATCTCTCCCAGGCTTGATATGAGTTTTCTCCCTCCCTCTGTTTGAAACTCAGAATTTGACTTCTAAGTCTTGCTGTTTTACCAGAGGGAAAAAACCTTATCAAGAACTTTCGTACAAGATCATCCCACGTTGAAATAGAATTTGGTGGCTCAGCTTTCAACCACCTCTTGGCTTCTCCGAGTAATGAGAACGGAAATAATGTAAGCCGAACATAATCAGGTGACACTCCAGCGGGTACGTATGTGTCACTTATCTCCAAAAAGTTTTGGAGATGCTGTTGTGGGTCTTTATGAGGGAGACCGGTAAATTGCCCGCTTGTGTGCAACAATTGCACCATATTTTGCTTGAGTTCAAATCTCCCTCCAGGCTCTGGTTTGCGGATACTGGATGTAACATTGTTGGCATGTGGGATTGCCACCTCGCGAACCGGCCTTGCTGCTGCTTCTTCGGGCACTAACACTGCCCTTACTACCAGTAGATTTTGTTGCTCCATAATAGTCTGTCTGAGCAACTGCAGCTTCCTTTGTAGAGCTTCTCTCCGTTTACTGTGAAATATACGTTCAGGCTCTATATAAGATTCCACCAGCTCTTTGTCTCTTGCTAGTGTTCACAGCAATTAAGTTTGCAAAATACAGGCTAAGACCAAGTTGTCAACACTTAAGAAAATAAAATAAAAATACAGTAAATTGACACTTAAAACAATTTCTCCAATTGCCAAGTCCCCGGCAACGACGCCAAAAACTTGTTCGGTGGTTTGTTGGGTATCTAAACCGACACGCAAGTGCACGTGGTCGAACAAGTAGTAAGTGGCTTTAGTAAGCCAAGTATCGATCCCTCAGAGACTCGGATTAAGTGAAGTCTGCTTAAGTATACTATACTATATTTAACTTCTAAATATGCTGACAACAACGTAACCAAAAAGTGAATAATTTGTTTTATAAATTTTATACTAAAACTACTAACAATTATCTACTTTGAATTTGGACTATGAATAAGAGCATGTTGAGGTTAAAGAACATGTAATGAAACTGATTATCATCTTAAATTGGTTATTCTTTTCTTCCAGTTGCTAGCCAAGAACATTAGCCAAGAGATTAAAACTCTCGTATTTAATCTCACTTAAGAATCATAAACCATCCGTCTACATTTCTGTGATCAAATGCAATTCATGACCTAGCAATACAATTCCGGTTCCTAAATTGACTAATACGGCTTTCAAGTATATTTCTATCAGGAAAGCACATCAAAACTCAATTTTCCCAAATCAAGTAAAGAACAATATCCTATTAATTCACAACTTTCCAATTTCGTTCTCTCTCGAGTGAAATCGGACTTTTTAGATGTACATTAATGTAGGCCACACACCAATGCAGTAGAAACAAGAATTAATAGAACAACATGGAAGAAAAAGATGAAAAACCATATAATTCAATAATCAAAATTCATCACAAGTGTTCATAACCTCAGCAAGGAAGAGAATTAGCCACTCATTTGTGGATTAATCATCCTAAAACAAGTGTTAATCGTACAAACAATTGAGTTAAAGAAGAAAGAAAGAGAGAAAAAACCCTGAACTTTTCGTCCCTCAACTGCCTGTAACCCACGTCCTTGCTCCACCAAGTCTGCTCCGATATCATCCAACATGCATTTTAGCTCCTCGAAATCACATGTTACCTACAAAACAATGCTAATCATGTTGGTTAGTATAAATTCACATTTTATTACCAATTACATGAAAATGTATACGCATTGCTAGATAAACAAGGCGAAAATGATACTTTTGAGTATCAATTGGGCATATAAATCTGCCCAAGATCAATATTCATGTTTTATTTCTATTTAGTAAGGCTCTTACCATGCTATGTATGTGTCATGGGTTAACTTGGAGCCCATCTTGGTTTTAGGTCTCGTGTCTCGGTCCGAGGTCTCAGCTTGGATCGTGACACATGGTTGCCTCCATTTTTATATTTAAACAAGTTCAATATTGAAAAATAATTGGAGTGCGGTTTATGTCGCTCCATTCTCAAGAATACTTCTTTCTTGACATCCTCCTTCTCAAGCGCACTAGAATCCTCAAGAACAATTTGTTAGACTTATTTTTGGAGCTTTAGTGTTAGTTCTTCATTTATAGCATCTTGCATTGTAGTTAGATTGGTTGGTTGGCAATTCTACGTGCTCTCTTGAAAATCCACCTTAACCCCTTCTTCATCATCATGTTGAATTTCCTCCCAATAGTCAAGTTGGACTAGATCCCATTGGTCACTTCTTCTTGTTATGCTTCTCAATATCTCATCATTTCTTCTTTTAGAAGAACTTTAATTTTTTTCTTGAGGAGTCGATAATTTAATGGGCATTGAGGAGTTGGCTTCCTTCTCCGAATTAGACTCCCATTCCTAAAAAACATGGAGCATGGATTTGATGTGGTCACATGTAGTGAATTGTCCCTCACATTCCATGGCATCATTCCTATCAAGCTCAAGAGCACAACAATCATTTCTATTATAGCAACTATATCGAGAGGTGAACTCGTTAGGAAAACCACCCTAATATCTACCATGACAACCACATAAAGTGTAGCTATAACCACCGTAGGAGAAAGAAGGTGCACAAATCACTTATCTAGGGGCGTATTTACAATCTTACCAAAGGTGCAGCCCTCCGAAATAGGGACACAGGTCATCAAGATAGGGGTTGAAACCAGCAAACCTCCATTTATACCATGATGCCACAATAAAAATAAAACTATCAAAAATAAAAACAAAAGAAGATGCAAAATATGTTTGAATCAATAAACAACTATTGGCTATCACAACTCAATTCCACAGCAACGACGGCATCAAAATTAATAATGTCCAAATCCACTCCTCAAAGTGAGGGTGTAAATGATCGTATGCAATATAATTTACAAAATTATGAGTCGGGATCAAATTATAGGGAATTGAGTTGATAATTAAAAAGTGATAAACTAACTCAAACTAGAATGCATCATTGTTCAACATAAATAAAATAAAGACTTGGGGGGGAAAAGGAAAAACAATATTGAATCTAAATCTATAACTAAACGAGGGGAATTCTGTTGTTGATTTCACGAGTGAGATGACTAGGGGTGTGCTATTGATGGGATAACAATTAGAATGAGATTTACTTCATTGCCTTAGATTCAAATTTAGCATAAATAGTAGTGGATAAAATACATTCTCTCGTTTCTCAACCACAAGAATGTTTACGCATTGGGTTTTCTCAAACCCCAAGACCAAATTCAAATTATCAACCACAAGAGCTTTAGGAAGAATCAAGCTATCTCTATCATTGAACCTTTAATGGAGTGGGAATGTGGGATTTGACTATCCCTAGATCAACCCCACACATCAACACTCCAAACCCTCCCTATTATTTTCTAACTCAATTCTCGCTCTTCTTTCTCAAGCAAAAGCAAGAAAAGTAAACAAAAGTAATATTTGCAACCATCAATTTTTACAATTAAAACTTAGAGAAAATAATAGATCTATTCTTACAATTAAAATCAAAGAGAAATTAATCAATACTCATTCAATTTTACAAACCCACCATGCACACAACCCTAGATAGCAAGTTAGATACTCATATTTTGACGGAGAAAAAAGATACCAAGAGGAATTGCCTATACATTCATCATATTGATTCTGAAATTTGCTTCACAAGCTCAGCAACAATGGTGGAATTCACCCAATTGAGTTGAAGAAGAAGAAGAAGAAGAAGAAAAAGAAAAGCACTTTCTCTTTTTTACAATTCTATGATGTGTGAACTCTCTAAAATCTATCTATGAATGAATGAATGTGTGGTGTACAATTTAGGGTCATAAATATCTATACATTCTTCTGTATAACTTTTCATAATTTCCGTTGGAGGCTTCTAAATTCTTTGGGAACCTTTATGAACATTTTTGCCCTTCCATCAGTGAAATAGGTCACTTGCCCTTCATCCTGTGTTTAGCAGGTGCTAATCCACTAAAGTAAGTGCAAAAGCAGGTGCAGAAAGCCCCACTTGCACTTGACCTTCATTTACAGGTAGGGATCTACTAGAGCAGGTCAAAACGCAAGTGCAAGGCAGCCTCTCCTGTGTTACACATATGTTTCACAGGTTTGGATCCACGAAAAGCATGTCTTTCACAGCTCACTTCAAATTTAAATCCTCCATTATTTTTGTCTCCTTCAAATGCCTACATATAGAAGGAAAAGGGAGTATAAAACCTTTCTACATTGTATGAAAACCAAGGAATAACTCATGCTTAAAATCCTAATGAGTTGATAAATTACTAACTCATCAATACGTTTTATGATATCTTAGATTTCTGGTTATGCTATATCTTATTATTGTTTCCACATACTGTATGCTTATGCTTATATTATGCATGTACCATTAGTTAGCTTGAAGTCATCCATGGTTCTAGGTCCCATGTTACGTATGGGGTCTATGCTCGGGTTGTGATACTATTTAAGGCTACGTAGGCAACCTACAAATTATTGAAAAATTTATCCCTACTAAGGCATGACCTATTCAAATGAATCATTGATGAGTTGGTAATTTACCAACTCATTAGGCTCTTGAGCATGAGCTTTAGCTTAGTTTTCAAGTCATTTAGATGAATTTTATGCCTTTTTGCCTTTTTATGTGCAGGTATCTGAGTTAAAGAGAAAAAAGCAAGAAGTGGAGTAAAAAGGATGAAATCAGATGAAAAATGGCACTACACCGGAGGACACCAGTGAAATACCGGTCAAATGCAGATGAACAATGACTTGAGGACAATGTGCAACTGGCGGGCCCAAAAATTAATCGGTGACTCACCGGTCAAAATTCCCTATCGGTGCTTGCACTTTCTAGACCAAGGAGTAAATGAATCGGCAGATCACAGATGAAGGCTAGTGAACCACCGAATGTGTCACAGAATGGTCTCGAAGAATCATTGGATGCGCAGCAGATGATGGATTGCGATATGCGGAATGTAATTGGCGAATCGCTGGCTCCCCCGCAAGTGATAAAATGCCTGAAAAGGGGTAATAACGTCCAGCACTGGAAAAAGAGGAGATTGGTAGCCCTATTTTTGTATATAGTCTATAAGAAAGTACTCTGTAAAATGTTTTTATACATTTTAGCTTTCTGAACATTCCTTTTTCCATGGAAAAGAGAAGAACTCCATCGGAGGAGATTGTTGAATATTGTTTTTCTTATTTTCTTCTTCTTCCATTAGCAAAGTATAACCATTGTCGCAGACATAGTTTGAGTTTGATTTTGCTTGTTCTTACTAATGAAATCATTGAGTTTATCAATGAATATACTCTTTAGTTTCTTAATCAAGAGTAGCTAAATCATCAATTAGAGGTGTTTGATGATGGGTGCTTAATTAGATTGGGTATTGCTAGATTCATCTCAATGTTGCTTAATAAGTGTAAATCTGTTGAGTTCTCTTCAATTTATAATTGATGATCCATAGTTTCAAATGTGGGTTTACTTTTCTTACTTGATTTTAGCTTGAAAAAGAAGGATTCAAGTATTGGAAGAGAATTTGATGGTGGAAACGGATGTGATTGTGTGGAGTTGGCTAGAAATAGCCAAAATCCATGTTCATAATCTTAATTAGTAGTTGATGGCTAGAAATAACTCAGCTATTAATCCAAACTCTATTGGGCTAATTGAATCGTGTCTTAAGGTTCGAAAGGACTCTAGAGAAAGGCATCCATGAGGTTGAAAAACATAGGGTTCCATCTAGTCCAAAGTTATTTACAGTTATTCGCAATGATTTGATGAGCTAGCATATCCTTATTTGGTTAGTAACCCATCTACACCACACCTCTAGCCTTCTCTCATTATTGCCTATCAATTTTAGTTATTTTGCTATTTTGGAAAGCTGGTTTGAAATCCACAATATTGTTCACTTTATTTTTCCCCCGAAAATTTACTGTTTTATTTATATTAATTGGTGCGAGTTAATTAAAATTTCCTAAAACAATGCTTGGGCAAATCATTCACTAGTCTCTATGGGATTCGACCCCTACATCCATCAAGAATATTTTTTTTGATACAATGATCTCTTACACTTTCTATAAACGAGGAGTGTACTTGAGCGTTATCAAAAATGGCGTCATTGCTGGGGACTAGCGCTTGATATCTTTGTATTGTTTGTTAACTTGAGTTAACCTTGCATCTTAGTTGTTGACATTGATGTTGCTATAGTTGGCTTTTACTGTCGGAGTTGGAACTTCATCTTGTCATTTATTGAGCAACCATTATTATGTTAATGAGCCCCTTTGAAAGGCTATTATTAGACCCCGAGAGGGCACCTTATGTGAAGACCCTCAAGTTGGTAGATAAGATGTGGCGTAGTGAAAGGAGGAAAGATACAGTGTTGTTGGTCATGATGAAATAGATAGAGCTATTAATGAATTATATGAAGGGTTTTCATATAAGGTACCATCAAGCCAATCAAGGCTATGGATATTTTTATAATGAAAATCAAGGTCGGAATGATGTCGGTTTAGATGAAACAAGTAGTCAAGGAAGTGATGATTCACTCTTATCTCAAATGGAAAACACTCTTGAGGTGGTGCTCGAAAAAGTTATTTCAACTTATTCAGGAGTTCAAGAATTACGGAGTGAATTGTTAGACCTCACTACAACAGTGAAAAATCATGATGTAGCAATAAAATAGTTAGAGGACAGAATCAATGTGTTAGCACTCCAAGTGCCGGCTCAACAAGTAACAAAGGAAACAAAAGTTTCACCACCCCAACCCAACATGGATGAAGAAACATTTGGATAGGAGATGGAAGAAGATATTCTAGAAGAAACGTTTGCTAGCCTTTTCTTAAGTAGTGATGAATGGGAGGAGGTATGTCTAGTGAACAAAGTGATAAGAAATTACGCCCTCCAACTGAGGAAACTCGACCTCGACCTTAAGAATCGGACAGCCCCACCTTCACAATCATCCATTGTTGTACCTACGAGTTTGGAACTCAAACCCTTACCTACCCATTTGAGATATGCATATTTGGGGGGAAATGAGATATGCATATTTGGGGGAAAATGAGACACTCCCGATCATTATTTTAGCAAATCTCACTCCTAACCAGGTAGAAAAACTCATAGTGGTATTGAAAAGGCATATCAGAGCCTTAGGGTGGTCGATAGCTGATATTATCGGTATTCTTCTAGGGATGTGCACTCATAAGATTAATCTTCAAGAGAATTATAGCACAACAATCAAGAATTAGAGGCTTCTAAATCCACCTATGCAAGAGATGGTCAAGAAGGAAATTATTAAATGGCTAGATGCAGGAGTTGTATATCCTATCGCCGACAGCAGTTGGGTAAACCCCGTACAATGTATGCCAAAGAAAAGGGCATTACGGTTGTCCCAAATGAAAAGAATGAATTAATTGCAACCCGCCTAGTTACTGGATGGAGAGTTTGCATGGATTACCATAAGTTAAACTCCTAAGAAAGAAAGTTCACTTCCCTGTGCCCTTCATTGACCAAATGCTAGATCGCTTGGCCGGAAAAAAAATATTATTGTTTCATGGATGGAAACTCAGGGTATAATCAGATCTCTATTGCACCTGAGAATCAAGAGAAAATCACTTTTACATGTCCTTATGGGACTTTTTCATTCAAGAGGATGCCTTTTGGTCTTTTCAATTCTCCCGCCACTTTCCAAAGATGTATGATGTCCATCTTTTAAGATATGGTGGAGGACACTATGGAAGTCTTTATGGATAACTTCTCAGTTGTGGGGGATTCATTTGAAGATTGTTTGGTACATCTAGAAGAGGTATTGAAGAGATGTAAAGAGACAAACATGGTCCTCAATTGGAAAAAATGTCATTTCATGGTAAAAGAAGGGATTGTCTTGGGGCACAAAATCTCTAAGAAAGGAATTGAAGTAGACCAAGCTAAGATCAATGCTATTGCTCGGTTACCACCACCAAGCACAGTGAAGTGTGTTAGGATTTTCCTCGGGAATGAGGGATTTTACCACCGTTTTTTTAAGGATTACTTCAAGATAGCTCATCCTCTATTTCAGCTGTTAGAAAAAGAGGTAAAGTTCAATTTCGATGAGGGGTGTATGAAGGCCTTTGAAGAGTTGAAGGAAAGGTCGGTTTCCTATCCGATCATTACGGCACCTGAATGGTCAAAGCCCTTCGAGCTCAGGTGCGATGCCAGTAGGATAGCTTTACGGGAAGTCCTTGGTCAATACAAAGACAAGATATTCACCAATTTACTATGCTAGCGAGGCCCTAAACGATGCACAAACAAACAATACAGTGACTGAACAATAATTTCTCGTTGTTGTGTTTGTGCTTGAGAAGTTTTAGGCATATTTGTTAGGGACCAAAGTGGTGGTGCACACAGACCATGCGACACTCAGGTATTTGATGGCCAAGAATGATGCTAAACCCAGTCTTACTAGGTGGGTTATGTTGTTGCAGGAATTCGACTTTGAAGTAAAGGATCATAAGGGGTGAGAGAGTCAAGTGGCGAACCATCTATCACGCCTAGACACAAGTTGCCAACCGGAAGTCCAAGAGGAAATTAATGATAACTTCCCAGTTGAACATATTCTAGCTGCAACCCATGACTTAACACCGTGGTTTACCGAATTTGCTAATTATTTTGCAAGCAACTTCATACCCGAGAGTTTAAACTTTCATTAAAAGAAGAAATTCATGCATGATGTATGAAAACTTTATTGGATGAACCTTAACTTTTTCATAGTTGAGCGGATGGTTTAATTCGACGGTGTGTCCCAGAAGTGGAAATGGTACCAATTCTAGAGGCTTATCATTCTTCACCTGTTGGGGGCCATTATGGAAGTGTTCAGAGAGCCGTAAAGGTACAAACAGTGTGGATTTTATTGGCCTACCCTGCATTAGGATGCTCATGACTTTGTGAAGCAATGCGATTGGTGTCAACAAACAGGGAGTATTTCAAGAAGGCATGAACTTCCAGTGACTCCAATCCTAGAGGTTGAGTTGTTCGATGTATGGGGGGTCCATTTCATGGCCCCCTTTGTGAGCTCGTATGCAAATAAGTATATTTTGGTGGCGGTTGATTATGTCTCTAAGTGGGTAGAAGTTGTAGCATTACCTAACAATGAGGGGAGGAGTGTAACAGCTTTTTTGAATAAGCACATTTTCTCTCGGTTTGGCACTCCTAGAGCTATCATTAGTGATGGAGGATCACATTTTTGCAATCGATTGTTCAGCACCTTGTTAGCTAAATATGGTGTGAAGAACAAAGTGGACACCCCTTATCATCCACAGATCAGTGGTCAAGTAGAAATTTCAAATCAGGAGATCAAATCTATCTTGACTAAAACAGTCAATGTGAACAGAACAGATTAGGCTTAGAAGTTATATGATGTCTTTTGGGTATATCGGAATGCATTTAAGACACCGATTGGAATGTTTCCATATCATCTTGTCTTTGGTAAGGAAGAATCTCACCTCCCTATTGAGTTAGAACATAAGGCCTTGTGGCATTAAAGAGCTTGAACCTTAAAAGGGAGAGAGCCATCCAAGGGCGAGTAGAAAATCTGCATGAGTTGGATGAATTCAGAATGAGGGCATATGAGAATGCAGCTATTTACAAAGCTCGCATGAAGCATTATCATGACCAAAAAATTTTGCAGTGGAATTTTTCTCCAGGGGACTGGGTGTTTTTGTTCAATTCACGACTGAGATTATTCCCAAGGAAGCTAAAATCTAAATGGTCAGGGCTATTCAAAGTATCACAAGTTTATGAAAGCGGTGTCATGGAACTTCAAGGAAAAATGGGTCAAAATTCAAAGTTAATGGGCAAAGGGTAAAGGACATTTGAGAGCGTTGGAGGATATTGGGCAAACAGAGGTCCTGTACCTAGATGAACCGTAAAACTTATGGAACCACGTCTTGCCACGACGTTAACTAAGGCACTTCTTGGGAGGAAACACAAGCATTCTTATTTTCTATTCTCTTTGAACATTTTAACGCTTTGTTATTTTTCATTTTCATAGGTAAATACAATTCAAGGTAAATTGGGGACAGGGTGTGACCAGCGCTTCAGCGGTGGAATGCCGATGCAAAAGAGTAGGGGCATCGCCCTCCCACAAAAGATAAGGTAGTACATGGGATAATCTGGAACCTGGAAGTAAAAGCACATTCGATGACTCATCCAACGATTCGCCATTGCAAAGGCGTGAATCACTGATATGCCACCGGTCTCAACCAGTGTACCTAGAAGTAATCGTCACATCGGTGTCTCACCCAATGAAATGCCGGTGTCAATCTGCAAGACACCGGTCATTCACTGGCTCTGAATCAGGAGACCTGCATAGGTAATGCCCATCGACGTCCACATCGGCAGCTCGCCGGTTCTCATCAGCGATCTCCAGTATGCCTAACCTAGGTTTATGTTCTTCTTAGAAGGTTGACCGGCCTTTGACCTTATAATTCCCACTTTTCCTTTTTCCCACCATCTCTCATATTCCCAACAAACCACCCTTCCATGTAACCTCCATCAATATCCACCTCCCTCTTTCTCAATCACGTTCCCTTTCTTCACATTTAAATAGTTCTTCCCATTTTCCGTTCTCACCCACCTACATTCCTACAAATTTAGAGATACCATTAGTAATAAAGTGCAAGGCCCTCTCCACTAGTTATCACATCTCATTTTGGTATTTCTTTTCTAGCTTATGTTTAAATTAAGAATGAAAATCTACCATGATGCATAATTAGAGTAGATATTGCTGATGCTTTATTTTTATTTGATTACCTCATGTTTTTTTCTGATGTGTGGTTGGTTTTTTTTTTATTTTTCATTTTGGGGTGAAGTCTGAGTAACCCCGGATGTGTCACCTTCACAACTTGCCCACTCATAGATAGAATGACATTCTTAAGGGAAAATTATCATTATTAATTTGGATGAAATCTGTCAGTGTAAAGGATTATGGAGAGGAACTTTGATTCAATCGAGTGGGAGATAACCCGTCTAGCGAACCGACGGTCATGTTCGGTGAATCGCCAGTGAAACCGTGGGTTTGATAAAAAAATTCTAATTTCTTTCATGAACCCGCATTGTAACGGTGATTCACCGGTGGGGGTCACCGATGATTGAGGCTTCTACCCCAGTTTCCTTATTCTTACTGGAGAACTGATTGGCGTTCCGCGGAGCCGTCTCCGCCTTTCGCCGATGTTTCACCGGTATCACCTGGGTGACCATACAACCCTTTGGTTATTGTTTTTTTCACCAGTGTTCTGAGTGTTTACTCATTTTTGTGCATAATATTAACCTTAGTCTACAGCATCATGTTCACATACAGACGAATGAGAAAAGGAAAAGCACCAATGAGCAACATCAAAGCACAAACCTCACCTTCTGATGAAACCCAGCACATAACCTCACCTTCTGATGAAACCCAGCATATAACACATATTCGCTTTGGGCTGGCTAGAATGGAAGAGTATTGTATGTCCTTCAAGGAAAAGCGGTCTATCCATGCAAAAACACAATTTGAGGTAGAGTCCTTCAGAACTGATTTCCCTAATATCTACTATCAGATTGGCATGTGAGATAGGGGTCCATTCACCATACCTATCGACCCCTACTTTCTTGAGTTGGTGTGGGAGTTCTATGCATTATACAAGGTGCGGCAAAGCCTCCTAAAACAAAAAGGCCGAACGGATACAATGTCATGCCTACTATCTATATAGGTGTGTGGCTAAGAGGTGCCCATAACTCCAGAAGCAATCAATTCTCTCTATTGGGCTGAGCCAATCCAACCAAATTCAGCATCCTACAGGAATGGAAGATAAGGAGAACCATTTCCAATGGGTAGATAGCATAATTGTGGTAGGTCAACCATAGTGGGTCATCTCCAAGGGTCTGATTCATCATCTCGATCTAAAATTTGAAGCCTGTATGTGGCTATATTTGGTTTGTGCTTGGTTAATTCCTTCCCAGAATACAACAGAAGTCCTAATTGAAGTTGCAATCCTTAGCGCCTACATTATGGATTATATACACATCAATGTTAAATAAATCATTACAGATCAATTCAAAAGAAAGGCCAAGTAGTAGGCCACATCATTACCATATCCTAACCTTGTGAGTATGTTGTGTGTGCAGGCTTCATGCCTTTTGTTCTGGCCATTGGATAAAACTATGTGGGCTGACGGTGTGATTACATTGGACACCAAAACTAATAAAGATTCCCCAGCCTTGAAGCGAGCCAAAGGTACAGAGAGCGGGACTCAACCACCACATTCTATGCCCTCTAACACAACAAGAGGATAGTTCCAAGCAGCTGAGGTTCCCGCCTCCACACCAACTGAATTGCTGAAAATAGCACAAATGGCCCAAGTTCATGAGAGTCAGATTGTAAAGTTTGCCAAGGTCATCCCTTCTATGATCCAACAAGCCATTAAGAAAGCCATGCATCCTGCTAGAGATAAGTTGAGAGGCCTCTGTGTTACAATTGAGGTCTTAGAAAATGACGTGATTACTTTGAGTAAGGATGTGGCTACACTCACTAGACCTTTACTTGCCAGCAGCCCAACCCCTCCTGATCCAGCTTCAGTGACATCATAGCTCGAGGCACCTAAAATCCTGCCGGATGATTGGGGTAGGGTATGACAGTTTGTCATAAATGGTGTCTAATGAGGAGATATATCATACCCGACCACCACCACCTCCAATGCTCACTGTGCAAGAAGTAGATCCATCTTGGACACCCAGCAGGGTAGATACCACTTCATATCATGAGCTTTGAACCCTACCAGATAAATATGTGGTCCCTAAACCTGGGAAACCATTGGAACTCCTACCTGATCCATTAATGCACTGCATTGGAAACAACTTCTTGGCATTTTGATGCAGCCACATACTCCTGGGGCCCTCGTCCCAATCACTAATTCTATTAGAAAGTCCCCTTTAACTTATTGTCTTTTCTTTTTGTTCCATTGGGGGAAATATCTTGTTTAAAGTGGGGGAGGGGAGTGTATATCTTATTTCGGTGAAGGTTAGACCATTATGCAACACAATGAAATGATGATTTTTTAATGTTAGTTCTTAAAAATAGGTCCTTGCTTTGAATTGTCAAATGATGTTTTGTGACCCAAACTCTTTTGTTTGCCTATGTAAATACTATAATAGTAATCAAAATCTAAGGGTTTTCTTTATACCATAGTTCTTTCCCAAGGAGCATTTTGTTTTTCTTTTCTCTTATTGTCGAATCAGGTTGGCACTTCCCAATGATAGATTGTGAGGCGACTCTTTTAAGAGAAAATTCCATGTTTTTCATGAGTCTTCTGTGGAGCTGTTTTGAGAGTTACCACCAAAAATTTTGAAATGTGACATGAAAATGATAAATGAAAAAGAAATGGGCATTTGAAATGAGAAATGTAGCACTCTTTGGTCATACATTGTAGATTCCCTATTTGGCTTATGAATTCGTATGCTCTAGTGTCTTGAATCAATATCTTGTGATGATAATAACTTTTGTAGAATCTTTGGGTGTGATACCTCGGGTGGTAAGGACCTTTGTGAATCTCATATATAGCTTCTTGTCTAGAACTTTCCCTAAGTGTGACTCAAGGCAAAATCCTAGATGTAGCTTCACTTAGAATATGATTTTAGGCTTTGATTTGACAAGTCATTCTACCCAAAATGGCCTCAGAAAATGTCTTTCGTTGCTAGCTAATGTTGAGCCTTGTGAACTATTTATTTTTGGAAACCACATTACAAGCTGATGTCCTTTCTTGATTCTCTCTTCTTGGCACCCATCCTCCCTAATTTCTAGTGGTGAGCAAATGAAAATAAAAAAATGTAGGCTCAAAGGCCTAGGGAGAAATAAGGAAATCTGTGAGTAAGAGGCAAAAAGCCTAAGTTTGGGGGTCTTCAAAAAATGGGGGGGGTGTAAATAAGAAACATAAATCTGAGGTAGCATCGAATGGTGGGAAAAAGAATGAAATGATGAGCAAAGGAACCTTAAGATACCAAAAGAGAAAAGAAAGTGGAATGGTGTAACCTCTTGATTAGACAAGGTTTAATGTGATAGCCAAAGGAGCTACAAGGAAGATCTTTGAACAATAAAAGAGAAAAATAGTTGTGAATGGAGGAATAAGGTAAGGCGATTAAAAGGTCAAATGGAAAGGGTTGAAGTGTCCACATACAGACATTAGGAAGGATCTAGTCACTAGATCCAAATAATTATCTTACCCCCACAAGTACTAATTGATTTTGAGTGTAGTTGCTCTATATTAGTGGCGAATTACACGAAGGGCAAGCCTATGGGTCGAGTTGTGTACATGAAGATTTCTTTTGGGAGAGTAACTGTGACCATTTTTTTCTAAAATCCCTCGTGTTTGCATTAATTCTTGATAGGAAAAACGGATTCTCTCCTTAGTGAGTGGCATCATTCCTTTTGAGGACACACTTGCATTAAGGAAAAGATGTGATTGAGGCATGAGTAGTGCGAGCTCTAAGGCAAGCTTTGAATGTATAGTGATTATGAATTGAGATGCTATGTATATTTCTTTGGATAAGCCATGCCCTTGTTTTGCAAACTAAAAGCATTTGTGAATCATGCCCCTGAATTTTGGTTGCCTCTTGAAATGTTTCCATATATTTTTCTTTAATTTCCTTGGGGAATTTGCTTCTCTTTTTCGGTGAGTTAGTGAGCATTTTTTGGGTTGTCATGGATAAATTGGTCATTGGTGTCTAATCTCTTGTAGAGTGGCATGTTTCTTAACTAATGAGAATTGCATTACTTGAGGACAAGTAATGGTTCAAGTTTGGGGGTTTGATGAGTTGGTAATTTACCAACTCGTTTAGGTTAGTTTTCAAGTCATTTAGATGAATTTTATGTACTTTTTGCCTTTTTATGTGCAGGTATCTGAGTGGAAGAGAAAAGAGCAAGAAGTGGAGTAAAAAGAAGGAAATCAGATGAAAAACAGCGCTACACCAGAGGACACCGATGAAATGTCAGTCAAACGTAGATGACCAATAACCTGAGGATAATGTGCAACCGGCGGCTGCAGAAATTAACCGGCGACTCGCTGGTCAAATCGCCTACCAGTGCCTGCACTTTGTGGATCAATGAGTAAATGAATCAGCAGATCGCAGATGAAGGTTGGCAAACCGCCAAAGGTGTCGCTGAATGGTCCTAGAGAATCACTAGATATGCAGCAGATGATGGACGTCGATTTGCGAAATGCAACCGGCGAACCACCGGCTCCCCCGTAAGTGACAAAATGCCTGAACAGGGGTAATTACATCCATCACTAGAAAAAGAGGAGATTCGTTGTCCTATTTTTGTATATAGTCTAGAAGAAAGTACTCTTTACAGAATTTTTATACTTTTTAGCTTTTTGAATATTCTTTTTTCCTTGGAAAAGAGAAGAACTTCATTGGAGGAGATTGTTGTATATTGTTTTTCTTATTTTCTTCTTCTTCCATTAGCAAGATAGGACCATTGTTGTAGACATATTTTGAGTTTTGTTTTGCTTGTTCTTACTAATGAAATCATTTAGTTTATTGATGAATATACTCTTTAGCTTCTTAATCATGAGTAGTTAAATCATCAACTAGAGGTGTGTAAAGATGGGTGCTTAATTAGATTGGGTATTGCTTGATTAGTGTAAATCTGTTGAGTTCTCTTCAATTTATAATTGATGATCCATAGTTGCAAATGTGGGTTTAATTTTCTTACTTGAGTTTAGCTTGAAAAAAAAAAGGATTCAAGTATTGGAAGAGAATTTGATGGTGGGAATGGATATGATTGTACGGAGTTGGGCTAGAAATAGCCAAAACCCATGTTCATAATCCTAATTAGTAGTTGATGTCTAGAAATATCTTAGCTATTAATTCAAACTCTATTGGCTAATTGAATCATGTCTTATGGTTCGAAAGGACTCAAGAAAAGGCATCCATGAGGTTGAAACACATAGGGTGTCATCTCATCCAAATTTATTTACACTTATTCACAATGATTTCATGAGCTAGCATATTCTTATTTGATTAGCACCACATCTACACCACCCCTCGATTAGCATTCCATCTACACCACCCCTCTAATCTTCTCTCATTATTGTCTATTAATTTTGGTTATTTTGCTATTTTGGCAAGCTGGTTTGAAATCCATAATATTGTTCACTTCATTTTCCCCCAAAAAATTTAATATTTTATTTTTATTAATTGGTGCGAGTTAATTTAAATTTTCTAAAATAACGCTTGCGCAAATCATTCACTAGTCTCTGTGAGATTTGACCCCGAAATTCGTCAGGAATATTTGTTTTGATATAACGATTGCTTGCACTTTCTCTAAACGAGGAGTGTACTTGAGCGTTATCAATCATGAATTAGTGGAATATTGTAAAAAGAAAATCAATAATTTACTTGATAAAAAAATTATTAAACCTTCCAAGTCACCTTGGAGTTTTTCGACATTCTATGTCAACAATAGTGTGAATCTCTGTAAACTTCCATGCATATGAGGAAGAACCTTCATCAAATTCCAAGGACACATCAGGTCTAATGCTCTGATACCATTTAGCGGATCGCAGAAACTGCTTGAAAAACAACTTGCAAATAATTTACAAAGGCAGGAGTAGAATGAAAGGAAATACTTCAAGTAATAATAAAGTAGATGTGAAAAAAACTTACAAAGAGCTTTTAATTGATAAGAAGGAAAGACAGAGAACATAGAGGGAAAGATAGAGGGATGACTCAATTAATTTCCAAGTAAGTAGAATGTTTTCTGAATGCCCCTATTAATACAAGGTGAAGGTCTTAAATAGACCTCAATATGATGACTCAATTAATCTTTAATTGCTATACATGTGTCCACACGTGGCAGATTTAATTTTTACGGGTCTATTTAAAAACTGTTTTCATCTTCTTGAAAAAATTGGTTTTCTTGAAATTGAATATTTGTCCTGATGTGGCCTAGGAATTTGATGAAGATTTGTCCTCATTTGCATGGGAGCTCTCACTGATTTTCTGCTGTCCTTATGTGGCTTTTCCATTTGCGGTTTGTCTTGTTGTTGCATTATTTATTTAGTGGATTCTTGTGGAGCCCATTTATTTTGTTTGTAGTAACTTTTCATCTTTCCTGAAAGGATAGCCTGGCTATATTCTTTAGTTGAGAAGATAGTCTTGAGTTATCCCTTGCTAATCCAACATGTCTCCATTACTGGGTTCACTTGTGTTCAAGGACGCAGTATCAAATAACCCCATTATTTGTTTTCATTCGCATCTCTTTCCAAGTTTGATAAGATTTTTTAATCCTTTTTTTTAATTCCTCCTTAGAGAGTTAAGATTCCTATCATAACGAAGAACTTGATGTTTCCTTGTTTTCATTGGGTGTTGGCGCCTGTCTTACTCAGATATTTGATCTTCTCAATTTCATGAATATCAAAGGACCAACTGATAATGTAGGAAATTCTTTGTGCAATAAAAAATTTACACAATTTAATTTTCTCTGGTAGGTTAGAAATATTTTGCTCCACTTGAAAATTTTCAAACTGTGTTTGAAAATATTTTCACAATACCTGTTTATTTTCTCCGAGTTGGTTCCACCATTCGTAAAACTATCTAAGGATGACTGCACTTTTAATTTCATCAAAATACTTTACAAACCAATAGTGAGTGTTGCGCCTTAGGTATATAAAATTATACCAGGTTGCCTTGTAATCATACTAGCTATATGTCTGTGATATATGAGCTCTTGACAGGGAAATGGGTATATGTAGATGATCTACAACCCATTAAAAATGTCTTAAAATTCTTTTAATCATAAATTTTGAGTGTTGAATACAGTCAAAATTATCCAGACATTTGAATTTATGCTCAATCTTTATTAAGTTGGTATTTATTAAAATGAACTCATAATACCTTTAGATTTTGAGGGGATCATCTGTCTCCACATAATTCCAATTTGTATAGCAATGTTTAAGCAACTCTGGTACTCCAAAACCTTCATATTTTTTATCAAGTGCCATGATCGGTAGTATCTATAAAACTATTAATTCAAACTGCTATTTATTTGAAATATTTTATTCTCCATTTTCTTTTTCGGAGTCACTGGTAGAACTGCCTGAGAGTACATTTTCGGCGGGTTCTTTTCATAACTATCCTTTTTTTGGATAGAAATACTTTTGTCCCTGTTCACTCCCAATTACACGCAAGTGCACGTAGTCGTACAAGTAATAAAGTGGCTTTATTTCAAGCCAGGTATCAAACCCACAGGGACTGTAATGTGACAGTAATTTTTCTTTAAGTGTTTAGTATACGCAATTCTTTATACAAGCAGACAAACAGAATAAATGGTGAATTTTCAATAATACTAGTTAATCTAACTTTAAGTAAGAAGATTGTAAATTATAATCTGAACAATAACACAAACAAGCTAAGGTTAAGGCAAAACATGCAGATATGTAATTTACTGATTAAATTTCAGTCAACACTTCTCTTCTGTTGTTGGTCAGGAATTATTAACCAATGGATTGGGTCTTTCGAACTCCTCTCCAATTAAAGAATCATGAGACTTACATTACATATTTTTGTGATACAAACACTTCATATTCTATCAATACACAACAAATTCCATAGATGAACAAATATGACATTACAGATATATTTCTATTCTGAATGTTAATCTTCTCTTAGTTCCTCAACCAAGACAAGAACATATCCTACCAATTCACATCTATCCAATTAATCTTTCTTTCGGAAATAAAACTGGAATTCTAGGATTTACATTAACAATGGCCAAGCATTAATGTAGTGAAAACAAGAATTAGCAGAACAACCATTGTAGAGAAGATAAAAACTGAAATAACATCAATTACATACTACTGCAATCATCCTCAACCTCAGCCAAAGGTGAATTAGCCACTCATTTGATGATTAAACATCTTCAAACAAGTAGAAATCATACAAGCAATTGAAATCTAAAAGAAAAAGGAAGAAAATTAACCAAAGAACTTCTTTAGCTCAACTGCTTGATACCCACGTTCTAGCTTGAAATGTCAGATATCTTAAAATAAAACCCAAGTGTGTTATTTATACAAGTGGGAAATTTCCCGGAATAAACTGGCAATGTGGCACGGAGGGTATCGCAGAGCATCAGCTCCGTGCCACGGCCCTGTCATGGAGCCTCACTGGAACTGGGATGCCGGATTATTATTCCTTAGCGTGGCACGAAGGCTATCGCGGAGCCTCAGCTCCGTTCCACGGATGTAATGCACACCTTCACTAGAATCCAGGTGTGCATCTAAGCCTTCCCACCGTGTCACTGAAGTGAACGCAGAGCATAGGCTCCATGACACGATGCCATCGCACACCTTCACTGGAATGCAGCAAAAATCCCACTCTAGGAAGACTACCTCCGCGATGGTGGCATGACACGGCCCTGTCGCGAAGCATCAAGTTTTAGCATTTTCTTGCTGACTTCCGAGTCCATTCCTCCACTTCACCAACTTATAGATTAGTTCCCAAAATTCATTCTAACTGCAAAAACAATAACTAATCATGTTGGTTAGTATAAATCCACATTTACATATAAACCACATGAGAATGTACACATAAAAGTAGATAAACAAGTCAAAATTAAGTAATAAAGTATCACTTGGGCATGCAATTATGCCCAAGATCACCTACCCCACACTTAAAGCCTTGTTCGTCCTCGAACAAACCTTTCACATCTCATGTAATTGAAGACTCACGCCTAGCTAATTTAACACGACAATTCAAGCTATGGCTATAAGGATTATTTAAGATAGCAAGTTAAAAATAGAGCATGCACGATTTAATCATTGAAAGGAATTACAACTATGTTAAGACTTCCTAACCTCAAGAATCGACTCTCAATCTTAGCAAACTCATGAAAATAAACCGATCAAGAAATCCACATGAATGTTATCTCTCATTAAACATGTGCCCTCACAACACAAGAGAGTTACCCCATTTTTACTTCAAAAGAATTTCAAATCACAAAGGGTATGGGCATATGAATAAAATTACGCTCACTCTCTCAAAGAATTCACATGCATCATGTGGTGAACCATAAGCTTGCCCTTAGTGTTTACTCCACTAATTTAAGGATGTATGAACGTAAGATCAAGTAGGACTTAATGGATTGTAATGTAAGCTAAGGGACAGGTAGGTACTATTCTGGCCAGTAATAGTGACTATCTTCCCCCAAGCGCTTTTAATACATCCACATTCATTAAAGACATCTCCTATATACTTCCACCTCACTCTTCTCACTCTTGAATATTCTCTTCTTGTTCCCATTTCTTTAAGCACACTCAGCTTACTAGTAAAGCGTATTTAAGAAAAATTTTCATTTACTTTCTTACTCTCTACTAATAATCGATCATTTTCAAACAAGTGCACCTTTTTCCTTTTCTCAACTTTCACAACTTCTACCTCTCCTTCTGTTTCACGCTTCTCACTCCTTCACTCTTTGAAATTTTTCACTTAAGCGCTTAGGAGTTTTGGATCAAATTCACGGCTAATGAAAGAAAAGGATTAAGCTTATGTTGTAACTATCAAAGAATAGGCTTAAGGCTCAATGGGGCTAACTAGGATTTAACATTCAAGGTAGGTAAGATACGGGATAAAATTTAGGTTCATTCAAAGAAATGCCTACATCCTCTCCTACAATCCACATCCTTCATTTCATTTTATGTACACACTAGGAAAGTTCTAGACACTTCACAGTAGCATAGAATATTAGAAAAACTCATACTCACTGCACATGCTCAATTTAAGACATATTCACAGACTCTTAACTCAGTTAATTACAAGAATTCAAAATTAAGCTTTAATCACATCGAGTCGAATTCTAGAGCCTAGGTGTCTCAACATGTTTAACACACTTGCATGCTTCCATCCGAATCACACTTGCATCTTACAATATAGCACATAACAAGAATGTCGAACCATTAATTAGCTATGTGTTCACAAAAAATCTAAACCTACTGACTAAATTTCCCTTAAGACGTCGTCATCCATCCATCATAGGGAACAGTCTCTATGTAAGACTTCGGTTCAAAGGGACTATTCTCAGAAAAAGCACCGAAAACAAAAACCGAGAAACCCAAATAAAAAAAATAGAAAAAAATAAAGTAAAAAAAATAAAAATAGTAAATAACTTACACAAATAATTACACAAATAACTACTTAATAATTTGTTACAATTACATCACCAGCACCAACACGCAAAAGCATCAACAACATAACACAAAACACAATGTTACACATTAAACAGCCATAGAAGCATAAACATAGCACAGCCTTACTACACCAGCACCTAACTACTCCCACCCCACAGTTAGTTGGAACACTGTCCCCAGTGTTCGCATATCTTCAATTAAAAACAAAGTTTGGGTGGTGTAACTCCCTGATCAATCAAAATGTTCAATCTCTTCATCAGGTGCTAGTGCCTCATCTCCAAGATAAGAATCCTCTTCACCATCCTCCTCTGACTCAATGTCTGAGTCATCTCGGCTCGTTTCCTCATCAGTAGGGACGTCGTCATCAACTGGTTCTACAAATGCGGGCCCAACTCTGCATAATGCTCGGGCATGCTCATTAAATGTATAATCCATGTCGAGCTGCCACAATTCATCTTCCGTAGCAGGCCTTCCACCAATCCGCAGTTGCAGCATCTGCATCCCATACATTCGGGCCATGTATTGGTCATCCCGAGCATGTCGCTCGGCGAGTGTAAGCACAGGCCCAAATGTGGTATCAGGTGCTTTGGTCTTAGTGACATCCAAAGCACACCAGTCAAGTTGAGGAATGTAGTCCAGGGCCTCCTCTTCAATACCATGGCCCCTGAGGAAAGCTGTTAGAAGACCACTGAAACCATACCGATGCCCTTGATGAAGTCTGGCTTTCTTCATGGCGGAAATAATCACCGCTCCAACATTTATCTCCAGTCCTTTCATCAATGCATACACCAAACAAACTCTGTCCCCAGTGACATCAGTCATGTGCACCCTCGGGATCAAGCAAGTACATACTATCTTCAACCAGATCCTCATTTCTCTATTCATTTGGGAGTATGGCAATGTCTGGTGATATCCTCTTTCCTTGTGACGACTCCACCTAGCTATTGATCGTGCTCCACATAAAGTGCGCCTGATATCTGTATATGGTGGAGTGATATTCAGCTGGCGGAGGACATGCGCGTCTGTGTCCCGCGTCCCCAAGATGGCATTTAGATGTTGTGGTTCAAAAGTAACCACCTGTCCTCTGATCTTAACTGTGTGGCTACGCATGGTGGGATTCCAATTAGCATAGAATTCCCTTATGATATGGAGATTGTACTCTTTGGGTTCTTCAAAGATGAAGTTTAACACAATAGTGTTTATCCTATGTAGGATTCTCGGGAATTCTTGAGCTAGTGGTTCCCGTGCTATTTGTTCCTCTGGGAAATACTTGGTTTCCTTGTGTTTGGCATACCATTTCTTTCCCTCATCTGTAACCCATCGTGTTCCATATTGTATACGTTGCCCCCTTGGAACAGGTGGTGCCGCTGGCACTTCTACCCCAATTCTCAGTCTTTTTCGGCTGGCGCCAGATGTGGATGTGCCTTTCCCTTTGTCTTGTCTTCCAAACATTTTCCCTATCTATCAAAAGCATGTATTTCAAATGTCATGCATGGTATATTTGGCTACGACTAAGGCTGGGCTTAAATTGATCACCCCACACTTAGTCGTTAGCCGTAGTCAATACAATTCGACAAGAACAACCACATAATTTCAGCTCTTATTTCCCAAAAGGTTTGTGCATTAATAAAAGTCGATGGAACAATTTCATTGTACTACTTAGACTTCATACAATGCATTATGAAAGTTCATCCATCGATTCATTTTACAAACTCATGAGCAATTCTCAAGTTGTGCACAGCAACCTATGGGATTTTCCTACTTTCATCCCCAAAAATCAATCTTCAACCATAACATAATCCAAGTTTAAGCACAAAAGTTTTTTTTTTCAACTCCAACACACGCACATCCCAAAATATTTGTATTTCTACCCTTTTCTCCTTCTTCCCAACTAAATTTCTCACCCCTAGTTATCAACAATGTAAGATTTTCAATACAAATCATGTAATTATTGAGTTCATAACACAACATTAGCACAAAATCAACATTCATCCATGACCAAATCAATTACACATCTTATTAATAACTTAGGGCAGAATTTCATCAAAGACAACATGTTCAAGAATTGAAATATGAAGCAATAATGAGAAAACATTTGAGAACATACCTTTACTTGAAGAATTTTAAGAAGAATTGAAGAAATTTTCCTAGCTAGGGGCGTGGAACGTTGAGGGAGAAGGGGGATTGGGGGTTTGGTCGCGGAGGATTTCAGAAAAATGGGGAAAAATAAGAATTTTGGGGGTTAAGAAGAGTTATTTCGCGCGGGTCAACCCGCTGCCCCGAACTGACCCGATGGGAAAATACACTCAACGTGTCACGGAGGGTAACGCGGAGGCCACGCTCCATGACACGGAGCCGACGCGGAGGATCACTGGAAATCTTCACAAACCTGGGTTGGCCTCAACGTGTCACAGAGGGTAACGCGGAGGTCAGCCTACGTGACACGGAGCCAACGCATGGGCTCACAATTTTCACTTTTTACCTTTATTTTTCCACTTGTGATTTTTGTATTTTTGCCCTCCATATTTCTTGAAAATCATCAAACAACAACAACTTGTTAGAAAATCGTGGGTTTCCTCCCACCTAGTGCCAGCTTTTTTTTTTCTTTGTTTTCTTTTCTCTTTTTTCTTTTTTTTTCTGATTTTGTTCCTAACTAGTCTAGTACATTACATCCACGGGTTACCTCCCGTGCAGCGCCTGGTTTACCGTCGTGGCTCGACGCTTGTCATCTTCATTCATCTACTAAGGTGATAGACGCCTTCTCTCGATTAACGTCTTCACCCCAGTAGTGCTTACACCTTTGTCCATTCACCAAAAATGTGGCACTTTTATCCTCTTGCCACAATTCAACTGCCCCGTGTGGAGTCATCCTTGCTACTTCAAACGGCCCTGACCACTTAGAGCACAATTTCCCTAGAAAGAGTTTCAACCTAGAGTTGAATAGCAATACCTTTTGGCCCGGCTCAAAGATTCGATACACCATGTGCCTGTTGTGCCACTTTTTCGTTTTTTCTTTGTAGCATTTTGCACTTTCATATGCGTGCCATTGAAACTCTTCCAACTCACTCAGCTGCATCAATCTTTTCTTTCCTGCAAGCTCAGGATCCATGTTTAGCTTCCGCACAACAAAAAGCTCGATGTTCCAGCTCCATGGGTAGATGACATGCCTTCCCATAAACCAATCTGTACGGTGAAGTCCCAATGGGTGTCTTATATGCCGTTCGATAAGCCCACAATGCATCATCCAGTTTGCTTGCCCAATCCAAGCGTTGTGTGTTCACCATTTTCTGCAAAATCTGTTTAATTTCCCTGTTTGACACCTCTACTTGCCCGCTAGTTTGGGGATGATATATTGTAACCACTCTATGTCGAACCCCATATTTCGCTAGCAAATTCCTGAACCCTCCATTCACAAAATGTGCCCCTCCATCACTGATAATTGCTCGTGGCATACCAAACCTGGTGAAAATCTGCTCCTTCACAAATCTAGTCACCACCTTATTGTCATTCCTGGGACAAGATACTGCCTCAACCCACTTAGACACGTAGTCCACCGCCACCAAGATGTATCGATTGCCAAACGATGGTGGAAACGGGCCCATAAAATCTATCCCCCACATATCAAACACCTCAACTTCCAATATGTGATGCAATGGCATTTTCTGTCTTCTGCCGATTGTTCCTGTTCTTTGACATCGATCACATACTTTGACATAAGCTGCAGCATCATTGAACAGTGTGGTCCAAAAGAACCCGGATTGCAGCACTTTGTGAGCAGTACGCTCTCCTCCATGATGACCTCCATACAATAATGAATGACAACTCCTCAGTACCTCTGTCGTCTGAGTTTCTGGAATGCATCACCTCATCACTTGATCTGGTCCTTACTTAAATAGATACGGCTCATCCCACATGTAGTACCGGGAATCATGCCTCAGCTTCTTCCTTTGTTGAGTCGTTGCCTCAGGTGGGTATACTCCACTTACCAACAAATTCACAATATCTGCATACCAAGGGAGTTTAGCTTCCTTTATTGCCAAGAGTTGTTCATCGGGGAACTCTTCTCTGATGCTATCACCTTCCTTCACATGTGAACGGTTCTCTAGCCGCGATAGGTGATCTGCAACCTGATTTTTACTTCCCTTTCTGTCTCGGATCTCCAGATCAAACTCTTGCAGCAATAATATCCACCTGATTAGCCTGGGCTTCGCATCTTTCTTGCCAAATAAGTATCGAATTACCGCATGATCAGTGTGTACCACCACTTTCAACCCCACCAGATAGGATCTAAACTTGTCAAATGCAAACACTAGAGCCATCATCTCCTTCTCAGTGACTGTATAATTTACTTGTGCAGCATCAAGTGTTTTTCTTGCATAATAGATGGAATGAAAAATCTTATTCCTTCGCTGCCCCAATACCGCTCCTATAGCCACATCACTTGCATCACACATTAACTCAAAAGGATATTCCCAATCGGGAACAACGAGAATAGGAGCTTCCACCAGCTTCTTTTCTAGCTCCTCAAATGCTTCTACACATTCCTTGTCAAATTCAAACTTCACCTCTTTTTCTAGCAACCGGCATAATGGTCTCGAAATTTTAGAGAAGTCTTGAATAAACCGTCTATAAAACCCAGCATGTCCTAGAAAGCTGCGGACACCCTTAACTGATACTGGCAGTGGTAGCTTTTCAATCACCTCTATTTTTGCACGATCGACCTCCAAACCTCTGCATGACACCTTATGGCCAAGGACAATACCCTCCTTGACTAAAAAGTGACACTTTTCCCAGTTGAGCACCAGGTTTGAGTCTTCATATCTAGCTAACACCCACACATAGCAAACGAGTTACCAAAAACAGAAAAGTCATCCATAAATAGCTCGACATAGTCTTCCACCATATCATGGAATATCACCATCATGCATCGCTGGAATGTGGCTGGTGCATTGCATAGACCAAAGGGCATCTGCCTGAAAGCATATGTCCCATAAGGACAAGTAAACGTGGTCTTTCCCTGATCTTCTGGTGCTATGGCTATTTGATTATAGCCAGAGTATCCATCCAAAAAGTAATAATATTCCTGCCCTGCCGGCCTGTCCAACATCTCAATGAATGGAATAGGATAATGATCATTCCGAGTGGCCTCATTGAGCTTCCTATAATCCATGAAAATTCGCCAGCCCGTGACTGTGCGTGTGGGAATCAGCTCATTCTTTCATTTGTAACCACTGTCATTCCCCCTTTCTTTGGAACGCATTGAACTGGGCTAACCCATTCACTGTCTGAAATGGGATATACCACTCCTGCATCCAGCCACTTGATCATTTCCTTTCTGACTACATCCTTTATCACCGGATTCAATCTCCACTGATGTTGCACGGTTGGCTTGGATCCCTCTTCCATAAATATCTTGTGCATGCAGAAAGCTGGGTTGATCCCCTTAATGTCCGACATCTACCATCCCATTGCTCTCTTCCTCCTCTTAAGGACCACCAATGCATCTTTCACTTGTACATCTGTCAATTCTGCTGAAATGATGACTGGTAAGGTGTCATCTTCACCCAAGAATACATACTGCAAATGTGGAGGCAATGTCTTTAACTCCAATTTAGGTGCCTCCTCTATTGATAGCTTTGGGGATGGTTCCAAAGACCTATTCAACGGTTCAAAATCTTGCTTTCTGAAAAACCATTTTGGCTCATTCAAAGTCTGCACCATCTCATATGTCGCACTGTCCCCAAAATGATCACGTCCCACCTAGGCTCTCTCCAAGGGATCCTGTGAGTCAATAATCTGAAGGGTCGACTCCTGATTCAAAACACTAATTGCTGATAACTCTTCATAAATGGTCGGTAGCTTCATGGCCTTGTAGACATCAAAGACCTCTACCTTATCATGAGCTCTCATGGTTAGCTGCCCAGTAGCTACATCAATTAAGGCTCGCCCGGTTGCTAAAAAGGGACGTTCCAAAATAAATGGGACTTCCGCATCTGGCTCAAAATTAAGAATTATAAAATCCACCAAGAAAATGAGGGAGCCTACTTGCACTAGCACATCCTCCACAATTCCATCAGGTCTGGCTAATGAACGGTCAGCTAGCTGCAAGATCACAGTAGTGGGTCTAGGACTGCCCTGCCCCAGCTTCTTGAATACTGATGTTGGCATCAAATTTATACTTGCTCCCAAATCACACAAACCACAAGCTCGAATAGACTACCCAATTGTAATCTGAATAGTGAAGCTCCCAGGATCCTTGAGCTTTGTCGGTAATCGATTCTGAATACGGGAGGTGCACTCCTCAGTAAGTGCAACTGTAGCATACTTTGTCAGTCTGCTCTTGTTTGCTACAATGTCTTTGATGTACTTGGCATATTTTGGCACTCCCTGCAACACATCAACTAAAGGAAGATTAATATGTACCTGCTTCAGCACTTCCATGAACTTCTTGAAGCATGCTTCCTCCTTGTGCTTTTTCAATCTTTGAGGAAACGGAGGCGGTGGTCTTTCCATCTCTGCTACCTTTTCATTCCCACTCACATCATCGTTTCCTTCATCCTTTTCTGTTGCTCCAGATTTCTGAGGTGGCCTTTCGGGTTCCACCTCCCCGAGTTGCTTTCCACTCGGGTAGTAATTGCATTAACCTGCTTAGGATTTGGGTCTGTATCACTTGGTAATCCTCCCCTCGGTCTAGTATATTGGGCTCCAGCTAACTGTCCCAACTGATACTCCAATGCCTTTGTAGCTAACTTCTAATTTTTCATATCAGCTGTCAATATTACCTGATCAGCCTGCATCTGCGCCTGGTTAGCTATTATGGTTTTGAGCATATCCTCGATGTTATTGGACTGAGGAGGTGCATTATTTCCTATGAAATGCGGTTGAAAATTGTGATAACCCCCTTGATTACTGTGCACGCCCTAATTTGAACTCTATCCCTGATGACTATTACTCCCCCATGAAAAATTCGGATGATTCCTCCAATTTGGGTGGTAACTGTTGCCATACTGCTGATTACTGCTCCTCTAGGCGTTTCCAACAAAATTTACCGAATCTGTATTTGCACCACAACACTCAGCTGAATGTTCACTACTTCCACAGACTTTATCCCATACCTGATGAACTGCATTGATTGGGGCTTGTTCCTGGCTCAAGCTCATACTGCTGAAATGAGTGTTAAGTTGATTTTGCAAAGCAGCTATCTGTGCAGCGATAGCAGTGAATCCATCCACCTCAAAGACCCCTGCGGATTTCTTTGCTCCCCCTCGAGTTGTATCCGCATTCCATTCTAGATTACCTTGTGAAATACGGGTCAACAAGGTGTAAAGCTCTTCGTAGGTCTTCTCCAATGCCTGCCCCCCGGCTGCTGAATCTAACAAAATCTTCGTATGTGGTTCCAAGCCCTCAATGAATGTATGCACCAACACATCATTAGACTGGTGATGGTGAGGACAATCTCTTAGCATTGACTTGAACCTCTCCCAAGCCTGATACAAATTCTCACCCTCTCTCTGTTTGAAGCTTAGAATCTAACTTCTAAGCCTGGCTGTCTTCCCTGATTGAAAGAACCATATCAAAAACTTCCTTGCTAGGTCATCCCAAGTAGTAATAGAATTTGGCGGTTCAGCCTTCAACCATCTCTTGGCTTCCCCCAGCAGTGAAAATGGGAATAGTGTAAGCCTCACATAATTAGATGATACTCCAGCAGGTATATATGTGTCACTTATCTCCAAGAAGTTTTGGAGATGCTGTTGTGGATCTTCATGAGAGAGACCTGTAAATTACCCGCTGGTGTGCAATAATTGCATCATATTCTGCTTAAGTTCAAATCTCCCTCCTGGTTCCAGCCTGCGAATGCTGGATGTTACATTGTTTGCATGTGGGATTGCCACCTCGCGGACCGGTCTTGCTGCCATCTCTTCGGTCACTAAAACTGCCCTTATAATTGGTGGATGCTGTTGTTGCTCCAGAATTGCTCTCCTTAATAACTGCAACTTCTTTTCTAGAGCTTCCCTTTTTTGTAGATGAAATTGTCTCTCCGGCTCTAACAATGGATCCACCAACTCCTTATCCCTTGCCAGAGTTCAGAAACAATTTAGTACCTGCAAGAGAAAGGCTAAGATCAAGTCGTCAACACTTGTATAGAACTTGTAAGCTAACACTAAGAAATTAAATAACCAATTGCCAGTCTCCGGCAACGGCGCCAAAAACTTGTTCACTCCCAATTACACGCAAGTGCACGTGGTCGTACAAGTAATAAAGTGGCTTTATTTCAAGCCAGGTATCGAACCCACAGGGACTGTAATGTGACAGTAATTTTTCTTTAAGTGTTTAGTATACGCAATTCTTTATACAAGAAGACAAACAGAATAAATGGTGAATTTTCAATAATACTAGTTAATCTAACTTTAAGTAAGAAGATTGTAAATTATAATCTGAACAATAACACAAACAAGCTAACGCTAAGGCAAAACATGCAGATATGTAATTTACTGATTAAATTCCAGTCAACACTTCTCTTCGGTTGTTGGTCAGGAATTATTAACCAATGGATTGGGTCTTTCGAACTCCTCTCCAATTAAAGAATCATGAGACTTACATTACACATTTCTGTGACGCAAACACTTCATATTCTATCAATACACAACAAATTCCATAGATGACCAAATATGACATTACAGATATATTTCTATTCCGAATGTTAATCTTCTCATAGTTCCTCAACCAAGACAAGAACATATCCTACCAATTCACATCTATCCAATTAATCTTCCTTTCGGAAATAAAACTGGAATTCTAGGATTTACATTAACAATGGCCAAGCATTAATGTGGTGAAAACAAGAATTAGCAGAACAACCGTTGTAGAGAAGATAAAAACTAAAATAACATCAATTACATACTACTGCAATCATCCTCAACCTCAGCCAAAGGTGAATTAGCCACTCATTTGATGATTAAACATCTTCAAACAAGTAGAAATCATACAAGCAATTGAAATCTAAAAGAAAAAGGAAGAAAATTAACCAAAGAACTTCTTTAGCTCAACTGCTTGATACCCACATTCTAGCTTGAAATGTCAGATATCTTAAAATAAAACCTAAGTGTGCTATTTATACAAGTGGGAAATTTCCCGGAATAAACTGGCAACGTGGCACGGAGGGTATAGCGGAGCATCAGCTCCGTGCCACGGCCCTGTCGCGGAGCCTCACTGGAACTGGGATGCCGGATTATTATTCCTTAGCGTGGCACGGAGGCTATCGCGGAGCCTCAGCTCCATGCCACGGATGTAACTCGCACCTTCACTGGAATCCAGGTGTGCAGCTAAGCCTTCCCACCGTGTCACTGAAGTGAACTCGAAGCATAGTCTCCGTAACACGGTGCCATCGCGTACCTTCACTAGAATGCAGCACAAATCCCACTCTAGGCAGAATGCCTCTGCGATGGTGGTGTAACACGGCCCTGTCGCGAAGCATCAAGTTTTAGCATTTTCTTGCCGACTTTCGAGTTTTGCTTCCGAGTCCATTCCTCCACTTCACCAACTCTTAGATTAGTTCCCAAAATTCATTCTAACTGCAAAAACAACAACTAATCATGTTGGTTAGTTTAAATCCACATTTACATATAAACCACATGAGAATGTACACATAAAAGTAGATAAACAAGTCAAAATTAAGTAATAAAGTATCACTTGGGCATGCAATTATGCCCAAGATCAGTCCCCTGATGAAGAGTGTTTTTTAAAAATGGATAATTATCTCATTGACGATAATAGACATAGCGTAACAAACGCTACAACCATCACTCAAGTTATTAAGACTGAATCTATAGGACAAACTTTTGAAAACCTATGCGTACAAGATGCCACCGCTACCTTAATTTATAGTATAGCCAAATATTTTATAGGAGAACCTAAACTTTTCTAAGATAGGAGTTTAGAAATATTATCTAATCTATCATGTCCCAATTAGATGAGTATGAGTATGAATGGAGGTAAATTAAAAGCTTTCTATTTCTTTTTTAGATATTTTATTGTCCTTTTTAAGTTTATCTTTAAACTTCATATCTTTACGTAATTCACGCCATTTGAAATTTATAAAACTTATAAAGTCACCATAGGTTAACTGGCTATAAGGAATTTTCCCATCAAATCTATCTTTTAATTTTATCCTTACTTTTTTGGCAAATAATGTAGGTAAACTATTTATGAATTTTTCTTTCCAATAATCATGACTATAGTCTTCTCTGATCATAACCTTTTTGAATTTCCTACATTATCCGTTGGTCCTTTGATATTCATGAAATTAAGAGGATCAAATATCTGAGTAAGACTATAAAAATCAAAGACTAGGTGCCAACACCCCACGAAGACAAGGAAACTTCAAGTTATTTGTTACAACAAGAAGGCATTAAAAAGAATTTGGGCCTTATCAAACTTGGAAAGAGATACCAAATGAAAACAGATAATGGAGTTATTAAATATTGTATCCTCACATACAAGTGAACCCAGTAATGGAGACATGTCGGATCCGCAAGGGATAGCTCAAGCCTATCTTTTTAACTAAAGAAAACAGCCAAGCTACCCTTTCAAGAAGGTGAAAAGTTACTATACCTAAAAGAAGTAGACCCCATAGGAATTCTCCCAAAAATAGTGCAACAACAAGACAAACGAAAAAAGGACAAGCCACATAAAGACAATAGGAAATATCTGCAAACTCCCATACAGATGAGGATGAATCTTCATCAAATTCCATGGCCACATCAGGACAAATATCCAAATTATCTAACTGAAGATAATAGACTTAGCATAACAAATGCTACAACCATTACTCAAGTTATTAAGATTGAATCTACAGGACAAACTTTTGAAAACCTATGCTTAAAAGATGTCGCCGCTACCTTAATTTATAGTGTAGCCAACTATTTTATAGGAGAACCCCAACTTTTCCAAGATAGGAGTACGGTGATGTGATAATCCAATTTCAAGTGTATATGAAATGATCCAAGTGTTCCTTTTATAGTTGTAGGACTTTTGCCTCCTCGTTCTTCTCAAGAATATGATGTGAGAAAATTAAATGAAGGCAGCGTGTCACGTCCTTATCGCGCATAGCTACTGGAATGTGGGCGCTGGCATGGCATGGCACGGTGCTAATCGCTTGGCGTGTCATGGTGCTATCGCACCTATCTACTGGGCTGGACTTTGGTGCACAATGCCTAGCGTGGAACGACCCTTATTGCGGACACAGCTTATCGTGGAACGTTTCCATTGTGCAGGCACACTGGGCGACACACCTTGCGCGCATAGCATAGGCTTGGCACGTGATGTGTTGTGAGTTTAAAGCACTTTTGATGCTTAAAACTGATAAAATAGCATGGACTTAGGTATATTTATATGGATATGAGGTGTTTTTACTTTGTTTTCATTTAAAATAGGTATTGGAGCAAAAATGTGCAAAAGATACAGAAATGTGCAGAAAATTAGCCAAGTATTGATCTTAGTACGAGTCGTACCTAGATTGTACTAGCCGTACTAAGACTCGTAGAAAAGCTCAGAAGGCTGGAACAATGCAAAGGCAAAGTACGACTCTCAGTACGAGTCATACCAAGATGGTACGAGTCGTAACTGGAGTCATGGAAAACTTCAGAGAAAATTTGCACAATTGAAGTTTCCTGGTATGGGAAGCACCTACGAGTCGTAGCATCTACCTATGACCCATACTAGGAGCCATGGGAAGCTTCAGTGATTCTTAAAGACTTGGCAGAACTCAAGATTTAACAAGCAGTCATGAGTCATAGGAGAAAGGTACGAGGTGTACCACAACACTCGTTTAAAACTTCAGAAGATGTCAAAGTTCTCAGAGCCAAGCCATGGGTGGATTGTACGACTCATAGGATCATGGTACGAGTCGTACCAGAGACCAACACTTATCCAATTCTACAGCAGCCAAGTAACGTACGAGTGCAAGGTACGACCTGTACAATCCTTTTACGGGTCATATGACTAGTCATAGGATGAGTCAGTGTTAGATATGGAAATTTCTGTGTTAGCATAGGAAAAGGTTTCTAATGTCCGTATAAATACTTTCTATGTTTCTTATAGTAGGAGGACATCAGAATACGTTGAGAGAAGGTTCATAGTTAATTGTTTTGTGAATTTTCATCAAGTTTGTAAACAATATTGGAGAGCAATTCTTGAGATCAACACTTGGTTTTCTCAATTGTTCTTGATTTTGTTCATCAATATTCAAAGTAGTTTTTCTTTCAGTTATTGTTGTAAGTATTCAATTATGTGTTTGTCTATGAATACTAATCATAATCTTACAATCATGAGAGGCTAAAACCTCCACAACTAGGGTTGCGGGAACTATGGTGGATTAACGAACTAGGGTTACACAAAGTGATTCGAAACCAATTCTAAACTCTTGTATTGTATTCTCTTCATCTTAATCATTTCTTAATGGTGTGCAACGTTAAGACTTGCCTGAATTTTTTACTTGCTTGAACACATAGAAGTGGAGATTAGGAAAAGAGAATTACAACAAAGCCTTGATTTTTATGATCATTGTATGACTTGAGTTGCGGTCGCAGGAAAGTTAATTTGCAACATAATGATAATGGTTAGTTTTAAATCATTCATGAGACCCGACCCGGTGATTGAGTAGAGTCATCCAAATAGGGACGATCCAGTCATTTAGATGAACCCTAATTATCAGTTCTACAAGTAATCATTGGGATTGATCACGCGTGCATGCCCGAAGTAGTTATGAACCCATAGGGAATACTTACCCTAGTTATTTGCAAATATTAATAATAACCACAATTGTAATCTTGTTTTACTAGTGTTTTTTATTTAAACCCCTCAATTTTGAGATAAATCACTAACAAGTTTAAATACCGGCATTAGTCTAGTTCTTGCCTTATTCCCTGTGGGTTCGAACCCAATCTCTTAGTTGGGGTTCTTTATTGACAGCATCTACTTCATACTTTGTCAGTAAGTGTGAGTTTGAGTGTTATCAAAAAATGGCATCGTTGCTGGGGAATACAGCTAAGATTAGATTAATTTCTTGTATTTAACTTTTGGTTGTTATTTCATTAATTATATTATCTTTTTTTCAGACACCTACAACTTGTCGCTTGGTGAATGTTCCCACCTCACAAGAGCAGAACGAGACACTAGCTACAGAAGTTGGTCATTCAGTAGCTACTCTTAGCACTTTCTCCATACCACCTATCGGCTTTCGAAGCCAGACTCCAGCCAGATACATGCTAGTGCCTTAGGAATTTCTCCAAAAGATAGCCAAGAGACTGAATGTGGCTGAGAAAAAGGTACGGTCTATGATGGAGAATGTGAATCCTTGGGTAAAGGATGAGATTGAGGCAGCTGCATGGGTCCTACATGGAAGACTAGGTAGCTTTGAGAGCCGCTTCAATGAGCGCATGGATGAGCAAACTAACACTGGCAGCCTCCATGAGGAGTTGGGGTGCTCTTCAGAGCCAAGTGGCTGAGCTTTCATCTCGATAGCCGGCAATTCTAACAGCCCCCACTCTTCCTGACCTCAACATGGGCATAGATGAGAAGCTTGATTTAGTGGCGTATTGGGAGCTAACAGGAGCTGAGGGAGGAAAAGGGAAAAAGAGGGTATCTGAGGATGTTGGAGATGAGACCTAAAGAAGAAGAGAAACAAGGAAAAGAAGGAGCGCAAGCTGGCAACACTGGAGAGCCATCGGACTCAGACAAGCATAGGTCAGAGCTGCTTGAGAGAGCGAGAGGAGCGGGTAGATCTACCACTATTGATGATGAGCTTGCAGGTGGAAAGGACCCTTCGAGCGAGCCACATTCAGCCCTAGTGATTCCAGAGGTCGTAGAGGCAACATCTACTGCTGAGGGGGTGACCATTCCCCCCATTGATACACCATTGAGTGCGTCGGCCACCGCCAGCGCCATGACTGCAGTGTAGGTACCACCTCCGTATGATGATAGGAGTGCTTAGTGCACCATAGGTATGTTCCCTTCCTTATGTTTTATATTCTATGCTTTGAGGATGAAGCACGCTTTTCAAAAAGGGAGGGGGTGTGCTTGTATTTTTTTGGAATTTTTAGATTCAACCGAGGGTTTTTTCTTGTTGTGTTTCTTTTCCCTCGGGTATGCTATCTAGTTGAACCATCATGTTTAGGATGTTTTTGTTTACTTATAAAGTATCTTAGGATTACTCAGCCAATAAAATGCACTAGTTTTGAAGTTTTGAAAAAATTGACCTTATTTTAAAATATTTTTTTGGTTAGTTGTGTACTTGTTGATTGCAAAATATAATTTTTGTGGATCTTTTTGTGTCATTTAGTGTATTATCATGAGTAGTTATAGTTAGAAAAGAGTAGAAAATCAGCCAAGTACTGATCTCAATACAAGCCGTATTGAGACTCGTATAAAAGCTTAGAAGGTTGGAACAATGCAAAGGCAAAGTGTGACTCTCAATACGAACTGTAACTGGAGTCGTGGAAAACTTCAGATAAAATTAGCATAATTGAAGTTTCCTGGTACGGGTAGCACCTATGGATCATAGGATCTACCTACGACCCGTACTAGGAGCCGTGGGAAGCTTCGGTGATTCTTAAAGACTTGGTAGAACTCAAGATGCAACAAGTAGTCACGGGTTGTAGGAGCAAGGTACCAGGCACTTCAGAAGATGTAAAAGTTCTCAGAGCCAAGCCATGGATGGATTGTATGACTCGTAGGATCATGGTACGAGTATTCAATTATGTGTTTGTCTATGAATACTAATCATAATATTACAATCATGAGAGGCTAAAACCTCCACAATTAGGGTTGTGGGAACCATGGGGAATTAATAAACTAGGGTTACACAAACTGATTCTAAACCAACGCTAAATTCTTATATTGTATTCTATTCATCTTAAATGTTTTTTAATGGTGTGCAACATTAGGACTTGCCTGAATTCTTTACTTTCTTGAACCTAGTAGAGATTAGGAAAGAAGAATTACAACAAAGCCTTGATTTTTATGATCATTGTATGACTTGAGCTGCAGTCGCAGGAAAGTTAATTTGCAACATATTGATAATGGTTAGTTTGAATATCTCATGAGAATTGACTCAGTGATTGAG
Source organism: Datura wrightii (assembly GCA_035772735.1). Taxonomy (NCBI): domain Eukaryota; kingdom Viridiplantae; phylum Streptophyta; class Magnoliopsida; order Solanales; family Solanaceae; genus Datura; species Datura wrightii. The sequence goes on along the minus strand of JASDFA010000027.1, from coordinate 116,280,088 downwards.
TATAGTCATCCAATAGGGACGAACCAGTCATTTGGATGAACCCTAGTTATCAATTCAACAACTAAGCATTGAGATTGATCACGCATGTATACGCGAAGTAGTTATGAACCCATGAGGAACACTTACCCTAGTTATTTGCAAATCTTGATAACAACCACAATTGTAATCTTGTTTTACTAGTGTTTTTATTTAAACCCCTCAATTTGGAGATAAATCACTAACAAGTTTAAGTACCGGCATTAGTCTAGTTCTTGCCTTATTCCCTATGGGTTCGAACCCAACCTCTTTGTTGGGGTTATTTATTGACAACATCCACTTCATACTTTGTCAGTAAATGTGAGTTTGAACATTATCAGAATGACGCTTGGCGTGCTAATCTACTAGTGTGGCATGTTGACATTGCCCAAGCTGCCTTCCTACGCTATTTGTATGCCATCAAATGGGGTTTGATCCTTGTTGCCTCTTCGTTCATGCATCTTCAATTTTTAGCCCTTTCCTTAGCATCTTTCACCTATAAAAATAGGCTAATCACATTTATTCGTCCATGCAACCACTTATAAGCAAAATACATCAGATTATACTTACAGTAAGTACAAACAAGGCTAAAACATGGGTATAAAATTGCATTTGGGCATGTCAATATGCCCAAGATCAATTAATTTCATTAATTTTAAGCTATGTATCATGGATGTAATTTTCAGAAATTGTTTTAATGGCTAGTTCACGTATACCAAGGAATCCATGCATTACTATGTTTCTTAAACTAGTCCATGTAAAACCCATATTTCATGATTATGATATGAGCACTATCTATGGTTTTTGGAGTAGTATTTAACACTGATTAGGCTGGCATTCAGCACACCTAGGTCTTAGAACTATGTACCATCATAGGATAAGGGGTCCTTGCCAGTTGAGAGTTTCTCACTTGCCCCTTGCCTAAGGAGTCCTCGCCAGTTGAGAGTGTCTTCCTTACGCTACTGGGCTCATGAGTGATATCATTCCTTCATGGTTCTTACCCTTAGCAAGGCATGGACACCCTCCCAACCAGGGTGACATGTCAGGCTCCATGATGCTCACTTGGAGTATATCAGTTATGAGAATCTCCTGTCATTCCTCATGTTTAAAGTTATTCATGTTTAGAACTTTTATACTATGATTTATCGTATATTTGACCCATTAATCAATTTTATGAGCTTTACTTATGATTTCAAACATGTTATGCTTTATGATTTCCTTTCAAAAGCTTGGGTCATTATGCTTTAGTTTGTGATGAACAACTCATGTTTTATGGTTATATCACGATCATAATTTTTAGTATTTTGTCCCTAATCTCATGCTTTTACTTACCCTAAATACTCAGTACATTCAAAGTACTAATCGAATATTTTGTGTTATATCATCTCATGACACAAATTTAGGTGATCAGTCTTAGTTTCGCCAAATTCAGCAATGATTTAGTGAGACCTCATTATTCGAGGATGCCAGTTTTGATTCATGTTATTTTTATGTTACATTAGTTTTCATAATTAGTAGAGCTAGATGGGGTTTTGTCCCATCAGCGCATCTTTGAGTACAGGTTTTCAGACTTGATGTATAGATTTCAGAAGTTGACTTGTCGTCTTAGTTTGACGTTTGTTATCTTAGATTTCCACTTATGACATGTTTCATGATTTATTTTTGCTTAGTGTATGCTTATTCTCATGTTTTCATGTACCATGAGTTAGCTTGAATCCATTCATGGTTTTGGATCCCGTATTACGTCTGAGGTCTATGCTTAGGCTGTGACAATTTTGGGTGAAATTATTTGCATTTCTTGGGCATGTGGTATTCATTAAGGATGTGCAGATAGAAACTTAGAAGATTGAGGTAGTGAACAACTGGCCTAGACATGTCATTCTACTGATATTACAAGCTTTTTGAGATTAGCTGGGTACTACAAGATGATCTCTATTCCAAGAGTAGTTGTGCGGATACCATCTAAATTAGCGACATATGGTTTTATTTATGTTATAAATGGGGTACCTAATATTATTTCTTCATTTATATCTTTAGTCATTACAAAATCATTAATAAAGCAGATTTCATTATTGCATATGTGTGCCTTATGGATTATTTAGAGCCTTTCTCCTGTTGCAGAGAATAACCACATTGTACTTTTCTCAAGGTACTTAGTAGGGATTACTCCTTCAATAATGCAGTTTTGATCTGAACCTGTATACAATGATGCAATTTTGTGAATAGTCTAATTTTTATTTATAACTAGTATGAAAGGTAAATGCCAACTTCGGGCTTTAACTATTGCAATAGTTTTTACTCTTGATTTAGTCTCTAAAGGGATTTCTAGAGACTCAATTTCTTCTTCATATTTTCTAATTTTGATGTTTCTATGGGTTCAGGTTGATATAATTTAGATCCTTGCATAGGCTTTAGTTAATTTAATAGTTTATTAGCAAGTGCTTCTGTCTCTAGCTTGTTAAGTCTTTGATTAACTTCTTTTACCTCATTTTTAATATGTAATAATTCAGTTTGAATTTCTATTTCAAGTATCTAAGAACACTAAGCTCTACATAGAGAAGACCAAGAGGTGGAACGATAAATATACCCTTCCTTGATCGTTTGAATCGGATCAACAAGTTCTCTTATTCAACTCTAGACTGATGCTTTTTCCTAGGAAGCTTAAGTCGAAGTGGTCTATCCCATTCGAAATTGTTCATATGACTCCATATGGACCAATTCAGATACGGAAGAAAGACAAGAGGGCCACGTTCCTAGTGAATGGGTAGCTAGTGAACCATTATTGGACTGAAGATGTGAACAGGCCAAAGACGTCAATCGCTCTATCTAATGATTTGTGTGTTATGCCCAATATTAGATCAGCTACTGCTCAAGAGGCATGCCGAGTTTGTATTATAATAGCATAGGATATAAAAATAAAAAAATAAAAAATATAAAAAAAGAGGTATTGTACCACGACAAAAAATAAGGTGCTTGATGGGAGACAACCCATCTTTTATCTAACTGGTTTGTTTCTTGTGTGCCAAAAAAGGGAAGGCAGCAATTAGGCAGACCTTCATGGCGTGAAGCAATACTTGTATGATGGATATGAGGGAGAGGAGCCATGCGGAGCTCAGCATCATGAATTTAGGCAAACTTCAGACGAATAAAATGGATAAAAAGTTTGTGTTAGGGTCTATCATTTGGACCAAAAACTCCGCGATGGGCTCCGCATCATGCTCGACTTCATTTTAAACAAAATTATGTCTAAACCTATGGGTCAAACTTGACTAATGAGGGTTCTTTATGCATAAAATATTGGTGGGATAATTATCTCACTGAAGATAATAGACATAGCATAACAAATGCTACAACCATCACTCAAGTTATTAGACTAAATCTACAAGACAAACTTTTGAAAACCTCTGCGTAAAAGATGCTACCACTACCTTCATTTATAGTATAGCCAAACATTTTATAGGAGCTGTTCTATTCATGTTTTTTGTTTTAACATTTAATGTTAGGTATCATATAACATGTTGATCATTTATATCTATAGAAAAATTGGGATAACAGTTAAAAGATACCAGGCCATTAGCTAGATTACTTTGTAATACTACTAACAATGAATCATCAAAGTTCAGTAGCCTATGTCTCTTAATACAATACATATAGGTACGTCTAAGCATAATTGATACTATGGTTTAATAACAACTTAGACAAGCCCTATGTAAAGAAACTTGTCGTTTTTTCTATATTTGTTAATATCTTCAGCTGCTAATAATTTAATGGTCTCAATACTTATTAATAGTCTCAAAATTTCCCTAAGTTCATAACCCTAGAGGCATAGACTCCCCTCTTCTCTCCCTCAAAGTTTCAAGATCCCCTTCTTCCCTCATAAATTCTCCTTCTAACCTCAAGAATATCATTCAACAAAGGCACTGGAAGCCTAATAAGTATAAGGAGGTAGCCTCTTCAAGCCGTGCATAGAAGCATTCTCGCACAGGCCAACCCTCACAACAATATATTGCAACACCCAACCATCTTGAGCCTGCAAAAACGCATGGTTTATGTTGGGTTGTAATAGAGGGGAAAAAGTATTTTAAGGACCACAAGGAATCAAAATATATTCTTGATGTGAAACTGGATAGGGATAGTATGGCGAAAGAGTTTCCCCATATTCTTCAAAGGGTGCATACCATTGGGTTAGATTTCATTTTCAATGATCTCAGAGAGTGTGACCTGGACCTGGTAAGGGAGTTCTACGCTAATTAGGACCCTGCAGAGTAGAAGTAACCAAGTGCAAATTAGGGGGAAGGTAATGACCTTCACTGCCACATGCCCTTGATCAATTACTAGACACCCTAAATGTGGATACTAACCCACTGTGGAGGATTAACATATGGACACCTTACAAAACCATATGCCACACTCTATGTGGCCGAGGTCAATGACTAGGTGTACCTACCACTAGCAAAAGGGGTATCACTTGATCTTCCCATATACACATTTACGCAAAGAGGCCAGAATATGGCTCAAGAGCTCAGTTGCTGCTTCATACCAAGGAAACATATTACTAACATACCCGTGATAGGGTGTATCTAGTATGGGCATTGATGTCTAGGCTGCCTGTAAATATGGGTGTTGTATTGAAATCTATAATGAAGAAGGCGGGGTGTAGAAAGGCCTATAGTATAGTTTTGGTGGTCTTGTGACCCATTTTATGAGAGACCAATAGGTAAATAAGGAGGATGTTTACTCGTGCCCTGGCGAGATAGTAGGGGGTTAGACGGGACCAAAATGAAAGAGCCAGAGACACAACATGATCCTATTTTGATTGTAGCTGAGATTAATGATTGGAATAATATCTATGAGAGCCATATATATGGCATTTCTATGCTATAGTTGAGCCAGGATATGAGGAGCTAGTGGACGATGACATTCCCATTGATGTAGAGCGGGCGCGAGAGGACTCAGACTTGGAGTCTGAAGATTTTGATGAAGAGGACTTTGAGATAGGGGATACTACATATGGTCCTACATATCATGAGATGGACTAGCACCTAGGGAGTTTTTCTTCTACACCACTTTTGACTTTAATTGATTTGAGCATCGGAGATAGTGTTATTATATAAGTGTGGGGTGGGGGGAATTATTTCCATGTATTATTTTTTTTTTGATTGTATGGGTTCCTATGGATTGTGGTTGTTGTTGTTGTATTTGCTTATATTGACTATTAAAATTTAGTATTTAAATTTTTGGCATATATTAGTTGTTTTTTTGTTTAGGTGCCTCGATTTGGTTTTTGATGCTTTTTCAGAGGATAGTCCCTTTGAATCGACTAGATTAGATTTGATTAGACTAGATTTTTTTAAAAGTTTTAGGATTGGTTTTAATTGTAGTAATGACTTTTTCCTATGATGGATGAATGCTAACCTTCCTAATGGAAAATTAGTCATAGGATGTAGCAGGAGTAGAACCTGAAGCTTTTCGAATTCTAGGTACGTCGCTTAGGTATACACTAGACGTCATGGATAATTCACTAAAGAGGCATAAAAGGTAGATATCTTTGTTTAGAGACGCATAAGATTTTGAACTTGACTACAAGGAATAAAAATGGGCTTAATAATGTAAAATATTATATTTGGTTATGTTGTGATTATATAGTCTTGGGAAGCCATTTTCAAACCATTGTGCCGTGTGTAGTGGGTGTTTGTTATGTTTCATGCATACGTGACATCTAAAACTTTCCTTGTGTGTGTATGTAATGAAACTTTGTGCCTAGTTGTGGGAGATGATTAAGGCATTTCTTTGTTAGCATCTGATTTTTGCCTTGTGTTTTTCCACCCTTAATGTTACCCTAATGAAGCCCTTTGAGCCTTGTAACCTATTTATTTGACTAGCCACATGATTAGCCTAGTCCTCTTTATTTTATTTACCCAATTTTAATTTGATTCAAAGAAGTCTCTAATGCACTTTATAGTTGAAAGACTTAAAGAAAAAGGGACAAAAGAGGAAGGGTAAGAAAGAGAGAAAGGTTTATCTGGTAAAAATGAGTAGATATGGTACCAGGGTGAATTGTAGCTTGTACATCAGTAGTAAGGAGGTAGAAGAGTGTCATGACCCGAGTCTACACCCTAGATGAGACACGTTACTTGGTGCCACAAGTGACCCCAAGCTAACCCATGGTCTAACATTACACTGGTAAACTAAGTAAACATAAGAGGAAGCTTTATAAAATATAATCATTGAAGAAATATTGGTTTGAAAAGAGTAGATATATCTGAAAATAATGCTGAACAATTGTGTCCGAAAGCCAACTACTAACTGATGAGTTGCAGGGACGGGCCCCCAGCTAACTCTAAAATTTGTCTAAATAAGAACTAACTGAAAACAAGTATCGTCCTCGGAAGATGAGGACTCACCCAAAAGGACTGCTGCTGGAATCGTCGGAGGGGACTACTGATGATGTTGTGACTGAGAACCTGCAACTGTATCATAATATGATACATCATAGAAAGTATGCGTTAGTACTTTGAATGTACTAAGTAAGTGAGATATAAAATAATCATGGAAAATAAACAACTGAATTGAAATAATATATAATGACCAACTAATACTGAATACTAATAAAATTGAGCTATAACTTGTGTGGTCAATAATGACCCTGACTGATGGTGATAAACATGGCCTAGAACTGAGTGACTCAACTGAGCTAAACTGAACTAAACTGAAGTTGTATTGACAAGTGAGAGAGCCTATAACCGACATATAACCACGTGAGCTAACCATGGAGTCCGATGTACACACCCCATCAGATAAAGCCCACTGTACCTTGCCAAGGTATAGTGGTTGAGCTAGGTGATCACAAGTCTAGGGCTCGTTGCGCCAATAACCTACGGCGGCAACGTATTTCTGAGAACCTGGGTGCACTGGAACCCCGGTCCGCTCAGTGCTAATTACTACTACCACTAGATAGTCCTAACTTGACTAATAAGCTGATAGCTCGAAGCTGGGGTCCTGGACTAAGTCAGGAATACTTATCTGGAAGTAACCTAAGAGTCTGTAGGACCGAATAATCGAAAACTCGTGTTCTAAGACTGGTCAGAGCTGCTAATTTGGAAGCGTCATAACTGTCTAAAGAACTAGCTGATAACTGATACTGATGGTTCTAAGACTGGTCAAAGCTGCTTATCTGGAAGCATCGTAACCGTCTAAAGAATAAATTGATAACTGATTACTAAAAACTTGGACTAGGAGGTATTACTGACACCTCAAGTGACTGACTATAGTCAAAATGATCAGCTGACATTTCTATAAGATATTGAATTTATTAAGTACTGACTGAGACTAAACAATCAATAATTCTACTCTTGATCATACAACTGTACTATCTTGGTGATTTCAAGAACAATTAGAATCAACCAACACTTGTATTTAGAACATGCTGAAATACTCAATTCACTATATTCAAAGAAACTAGAGCTAAAATCATATAATTTCATAAAAAGAGATAATGACCAGAAGTATAGCTAACAAAAACCCTCACTACTCATGAAAATTATAACAGGAAGAAATCCAAAAGATACTGACAAATGAACCCTAACTGTGAACTTCAGGGCTAGAACTGATAAGAATTTCAGAAGAGTTTTGGGGCACAAGGGAAGAATAATTCCCTTGTTGAATACCCATATACCTGGTGTAGGAATCCCTAAGAAAACCCTTGAGAAATTCGAGAAGAAGAATTGAAACCCTTGACCCTGCTCTGTGCTTCCTGACTGAGTTTTCTACGTTCGGACTTTGAGAGAATGAGAGGAATGAAAAAGGAACGTATATTACCTCCCTCCTGAATATAACCCAAAAATGACATAGTTTATTAAAAAGGTGAGAAGTTACAAAAATGCCACAAAAAGAAAATCTGAAAAACTGTCCCACAGAGACCAACGGGTCACACAACGAGTCATTATTTGATACCACAACTCGCTGGGACCATATGTTGGTCCTGGGCCTGGAATCAGGGCTCACTGGAGTTTGGCAACATAAGGGTACCACGACTCATTGGACGAACCAATGGGTCATTGGTACCTCTCGTTGTCACTGGTAGAGATTTGAGCATAACACTGGACCCCCTCTAATGGATGACACCATATCTCGTTGGTTGATCCAATGAGTCATTGTGTCACTCCCCGCCCTGGAGGGGATGACTGGCACCTGGTGCCCTAGTAGGACCTAGACTGCTATCTGGTGAGCCCAAGCACATCTGGTGCCTGGCTGGCTCTAACTCAAATTCCTGGAAACAAAGGGCTATATAACGGCTATAAACACAGCCTCCGGCCAACAGGCCTATAGCCACCTGTACCTGAAAAACAGCTGACCAGAAACATACTACTGTCAAGGGAACCTATGCGGGCCGACAAGGCCACCATGCTGTCTAGTTCTCTGTAACTCAACAATAACATGCTAAGTAATTACGTGACCGGCAAGGTCACCACTACTGACTGACTATGGCCACACACGGCCAACAGGAACAGAAATAACAAATAACTATAACAAGCTGCACGGCCTCACACGACCGGCTCAGCTGACCACAGGGAAATATATACAGACTGCAAGCCTCTAGGAATAACAATAGAAATGATCGGGACAGGGCCCCGACCTACCCGTACTGTACAACAAAAGAAAACGAAATACACCTCTGGAATTCAGGCTCCGGATGACAGGAGCTGAATACTCAATAGCTGACTAGAATCACGAGGGATCGCCTCCTCGTCTATGAGTACCTGCAGGCAAGTAATGCAGCACCCCACTGGGCGTCAGTACCGCAGGTACTGAGCATGTAAAGCAACTGAAATACACAACTGAAATGGATAACAATAGTAACATGACATATAAGCAGAAAGTAGCTGAGTCTATCTAGCTGAGAATAACTGGGGAGAGTTTATTTATTCCATAACTAAACTGAGCGTACCTTATGCCGTGTCATCCCACTGTCTATCAGTATCTAATAGCACATAGAGGTATACATAATAATACACACAATACCTGACCGACCCCCATAAGCCGGAAGGTTCCAACCAACACACAATCTATTTACCCCTACCCGGGTCTAAACCAACCAAAAATAAGTCACTCCACTCATCTGATAATTGTGAGATCCTCCTACCGGTCCCCTTGGGTACGTAGCTCAGGCCTTGGCCTCTGACAATAAACTGTGTCTGAGTCTGAAGACTCCTGCCTCTGGGCGCAAGTGTACACGGGGTGTGTAATAAAAACTGCCCCTGGGTGCAAGCACGCAACAGGGTAATTTTATAAAAAAAATCTATATCTGAAACTGCCCCCAGCCACAAGCGCACACAGAGTGTTCTGCCCTTGTAAACAGGGTGGACTGGCTCTGTGCAGAGTAAACTGAACTACCCCTGCAAGCAGGGTGGTCTGGACCGTATTATCATGGTGGTCGGCCATCATCGTCCTCCCGGCGGACGGCATCGCCCAGCTGGTGGCGGTATCTGAATCTGGTATCGACACAGCTATAACCCAGGGGCGGTGGGGATGCTAAAAGGGACACCCACATGCCACAACAAGTCTCAACAAACAAATAGCACATAAAAATAGCAAGCATGTATATCTGAAAAGACTATCTGGAATCTAACTTCTTATTCTGATCTATTTCTATATTGAACTGATTCTTACTAATTATACTGATTCTGCGATCTTTGTTTAACTGTACGGCTAATCTGTAGCCATGATACTATCTGTCTAAATGGCTAATCTGTAGCCATAACTGTCTGTCTATCAGGTCTTTCTTTACTGACTATTATTATGAAAATTTGTTCCTTTTTATTCTACAACATGCTTGCTACTCACATAGTAGGCTGTACTGAATCTGAACTACTAACTTGCCCTTGGGCACATGCTTTTCTAACTTTCAGACTGAATATGATATCACAACGCAAACTAGGTTTACTGAACTTGCACAACACTTAACATTCAACTTCCGGGAATTCTACTACGGAGTTTATTGTACTATACAAGGCTAAAGCTACTAACTTTCCGAAGGAACTAGCTTTACATACCTTATCCTCGAACTATCCGTCTGTCGGACGAGGCTCGGCCAATACTTCAACTATTTCTCCCAACTGCATTCATAAATATGTCAATTAATACTAAATATAGCTTTATTCCAAAGAACAACGTCACTTTCGATATAATTATAGCCTAAACTTAGGCTTATCGAAAGACGGCCAAAAACTCGCTATCTCCCAGAGGTCCAGAAGGGAGAAATATTCACTTCACAGCTAGGAACACATAGAAACTAGTTTGGAGCAATTCTACTTACCTTAGCTCGGTAGCTCGACGATTCGTCGGCCGCATTTCACGAAACTAAATCCGTAGAAATGCTCTCTGCTGCTAAATACCTCGGTATCTGAGGTTAATTTGGGTTTGGACTGCGTTTGGCAGCGTAATCGGACGAAAATTATATTACCCTCTTCGTTCCTTTCCTTCCTATGATTTTTCCTCTCTGTTTTCGCTGGAAATTATGAGAATAATTAACTTAAAACCGACGTGGGGCTTTATATACTTGGGCCTGGACAAGGCCAACGTGTCACGGAGCCAACGCGGAGGCCTCACCTCCGTGACACGCTGCCATCGCGGAGGGGCTCTGCCTCGGCTCCTCCCGTGATGGTTCGACAGGTTACTCGTCCGGTCTTTTCCCGGGCCTTTCCCTAGTACGTATGGCTTCCAAATATGCTTGACCAATGCACGAATAGGCCATCTAGGTGCCAAGAATCCTACGGGGTATAACACATTGTCACCTCTCGTCCTTACTATTGGAATTCTAAAGGATTTTTAGGCTTGTAACCATGGGTGGACACAACAACTCATCGTATGATACAACGGGTCATTATTGCCACTCGTTGTCACTGGAAGAGATTATCAACAACACTTTAGAGCGCCAACTAACGAGTCACCCCATGAGTCATTACATCAAACGACGACTCGTCATTTGACTAGTGGGTTCCTTGAAAGGGTTCAACTGATTTCTGAGCTGGGAATGCAAAGAGTGATAGGAGGACTTGTTACTCCTCACAACGAATCATTTCATATCTCGTTGATTCTCGAAGGGCAACTGGCAGGGCTGACCAGAACCCAGATAACGGGTCGTTACTACTGACAACGACTTGTAGTCTAAGTTGTTTTGAGACAAAATCTAGTTCTTTCTGATTTTTCATGCAAAATCTGAGTTTGGTCTAGGAATGTTTTGGGGTGTTACAAGATCTCCCCCTTGAATCATTCATCCTCATGATTGGAAAGGCAGACATAAGACCCTCTAGCATATATTTACAGTGTTTACAACACCGACAATGTTGTTATAGTGATGCGATTGATGTGTTCAGATAGGTGTATGTAGATAGGTCTATGGTATGATACATACGGCTGGGCATACAAGTGTGTGGCAGTCGAAAAATATAAACATTGACAGGAATGGTAATGAATCAGGATACAAGGGGGTAATTGCGGTTACTATGATATGAGGTGTGGTGATGGTTGAGAGAGGCCAGTATGAGGTTGATAGGTATGAATGTTGTTAACTTTTGGGGATATGGCTATTGATTGATGCGTGTGCTAAGTGTGGATGATTATGTTGTATATAAGCATGTTGTGGTTTTGTGTGCTATTTATGGTATATTCATGTGGATGATAGCTTAAGAGATGAAAAAACTATGATGGTAACCTGTTGCATATGTTGTAGGAAATTTGACTAAGCATAGCAGAGTCAAGCTACTAACTAGGTGGTACCACTGCAACAGAAGTATTTTCGCTACAACGAGACCGCAGCGGCAGTCCAGTTATTGCTGCAGCAGGACCTTAAATAGTGTCAGGTTCGTCAAATCTGTTCAAAGTAGTATGTTCTTTGTTATGTATCGAGGAGTCTTAAATTGTTTGGAATATTATATTGTTGTTAAATCGTCGTACATGTTAATTATTACTTAAGGTCGGCCTATGATGCCTACCAGTACCTAGTGTTTATAATGATATTACTCCTGCACTTTTTTTAGTGCAGTTTGTGATCCAGAAAATTCATCCCGACTGAATCTCTAGTATATAGGGATATCTGATCTGAGGATGAGCTGACTACCTTCACGGCTATTGCAGATCATCATTATTGATACAGTTGTCTTTTATTTTCAGACACTAGATTTTATTTTCTTGTTACTCTGTTCTTAGACTATTTGGTAGATGTTCCCGTACAATGACTGTCATTTTCTGGGAGTCTGATAGGTAGTTGTTACTGTTAGTTTCTTTCCTTTATTTCATGTTTTCGTAATTTTATATCAAACTACTCTTCTATTGTTGAATGCTAAAGTTAGGTAAGTTAGTTGGGACTCATTGGTTCGTCCACTAGGAGATTAATGTGGGTGTCAATCACGGCCACTTGGATCATGAAAAAGGTTATATCAGAGCCCCAGGTTCTTTGATCTCATTGTACAAGGATGAGTCTAGTAGTGTCTCACGAATCAGTGCGGAGATGTCCGTTACTTATCTTCGGGAGGCTACCGGACTTTAGAAAAACTCCCTTATTTCTCTCTCTTTCGTGTTATTACTTGATTCCAATTGGTATCTGGTGATCCAAATTTCTACATAATAACTTTTTTCTTCTCTCACAGATGGTGAGGACACACGCAGGAGGAGTCAAAGACAAGGCACCAAAGCCAGTGCTGGCAGCTACAGCTCGCGGTAGGGGATGGGCTTGAGGTTGTGGGCAGAGGCCTACGGTTGCCAGAGGTAAGGCCTGGGCCCCTAGTCCTGTTCGGGAGAGGTCAGAATCCCTAGTACCTCCAGCAGTTCAGGATAGAGTGGTAGTAGAGGTAGAGGTACAGACGCAGGGAGATGCAGCAGTCGCTCCGGCTTCCTCTGAGGTCCTATCTCAGGTACTAAATCTTCTAAGCGGGCTTGTGGGTAATGGAATGGAACCAGCAACTCCAGCAGGACAGCATTCGGGGGTACAGCATGCAGTAGCTATAGCTCCCCGCATGGACGACCTTTTTGAGGCAGTTATGATCCCAAGACCGGTGGCTAGACTAGTGATGACTGGGGATGAGCATGATTTATTTTGGAGGTTCACGAAGATAAAGCCTCCCGCTTTCTGTGGCACTGAAAGAGTACTAACAGAATATAGAGATAACCATACCATGGACGGATCCTCGAGGATCTGTCCCAAATCAAAAAATCATGTCCACATATAGTGTTAGGGTCTCGCATCGTGTGGTATTTCATTGGCTGGTGTTGCCGTTAAGCAGCCAGAACAGTGAGAGGCGAGGTGGTGTTCTTCTGGTTTCACCGGAGAAGAAAGGATGGCGGTAGAGGGCTGAGCTTTGTCATGCGACAGTGATGCGCCGCCGGTTTCTTTCTAGATATTCGCTAATTAGAGCAATGGCGTGGTGTAATGGAAAGGAGGAAGACAAAATGGAGAAGGGAAGGTCTATGGTGATCGAGGCGGCTGAAGAGGAGGAAGACAAAGTGGGAGAGATAAGGGATAGGCGAGATGAAGAAAGGGGTTGTGCAGCTGTTGTGGTGCGGTGGTCTGACGGGATTTTTGTCGCACCCCAAACCCAGAGGGGCATGACGGGTGTCCTGTGCAATACCTGATCGAGCACACCCTGCAACCAATCTAACTACAATAAGTCAGAACTAGCAAGGTTTGACATCACAACACAATCTACATCAAAGTAAACGCCAAACTAAAACGGAAATCGGCTCACAGACCAACCAATCGATACATACTAGGCCATCAAGGTCATAGAATGAAAAACAACTATACAGTCAGGCCCACTGGCTTTCAACAACATACTAATACCACATCGATGTCTATGAGCCTCTATGAATGTAATAGTAATGAAACGATCAGGACAGGGTCCCAAACTACCTTTAACTCAAAATAACTCAACAACGAAACAAGACAAACGGAGCTTAACCGACAAGATTGATATGAATTCGACAGTAGAAACTCCAAGAAAACAACCTAACAACGTGAATACACCTCTAACCGACCTCAATAACTAAGGAAAATAGAAGGAATAAGGCTTACCAATAAGTTCCCCACGAAACAGCTACCAAAAACCCAGAAAACACAAAATGCAAGCTACGCGATCTAGACTTTCCGACATCAAAATCATATTGAACCATGGCTACTAGCCCCAAAACCCTTAGAAAACGATGGAAGGACCTTGAGAGAGCTTTCCTTCTTGATAGGTTCTATAAAATAAGAAAATAAAGAAAACAACCAGTCACGCCCCGCCTTGGGGGGTATGACTAGGACCTGAACTGCTAGACTGCTGAGCCTAAGCACTTCTGGTGCCTGGCTGGCTCTAACTCTGGATTCAAGGAAACAACGGGCTATATAACGGCTATAAATACAGCCTCCGGCCGACTAGGCCTATAGCCACCTGTACTATAAAGTCAGTTAACCAGAATCATATACACATAGGGGAACCTAAGCGGGCCGACAAGGCCACCATGCTGACTAGTTACTTCTAAATCAATATAACAGATGCTAAACAGCTACGTGACCGACAAGGTCACCACTACTAACTGAATAAGACCTCACACGGCCAATATAAACAACTAAATAATCGCACGGCCCCACACGACCGGCACAACTAACCACAGGGAAATATATACAGACTGCAAGAATCTAAGAATACTGAAAAGATGGTCGAGACAGTACCCCGGCCTACCCATACTATACAACAAAAGCAAAGGGATAAACCTCTAGCTATCTAGCTCCGGATAACTGGAGCTGATGACCCTGTGAGCTGGCTGGAATCACGAGGTATCGGCTCCTCATCTATGAGTACCTGCAGGCAAGTAATGCAGCGCCCCAAACGGGCATCAGTACCGCTGGTACTGAGTATGTAAAGCAACCACTGAAAAATATATGAAAACAACAATACAACCGATGGAACTGAAACAAAGAGAAATAGACTGGAATTGACTGAAAATGTAAAGCTAAGCCTGTTCTCAACTATGCTGGAAGGAGTAGGAGTCATACCTGGAAATGCAACGCTTTACTGTCGGTCTACTCGTATCTAGCATAACGTGGCATAACATAACATAGCATAACATAGCATAGCACACACACAAACCTTACCCGGCCCCCATAAGCCGGGAGGTACAATCAACACGCAATCAATACCCCTACCCTGGTCATCCCACCTCCTATAATAACTATAAGTATCCTGCCAATTCCCTGGGTATGCACTTGGGCTCGCTGAGCCCCTGACTATAACTGTACCTGAGTCTGGAGGACTCCTGAATCACACCCCGGGCGTACCCGCTCGACGGGGGTGTATAAAGGCCGACCAAGGCACAATATGGGGAAAACCGACATCCCATCTTCGTCCCCTGTGGGACAGCATGCCACTCCATAGAGCGACGTATCCTCGCCCTCTGGCGGACGAGTCGATACAGCTATTAACCCTGGGGCGGTCATGAATGCTACGTAATCCAACCCCAACTAGTAATACTAACTGCGTATACCACATGCTGAAGCTAGTGATAATAATGCATCTGTACATACTATATGCTGAACTAGTGATAGTGATATGTATGTATTTAATACATGCTGGGACATATAATGGTATATATATATAATCTTCTGTCATAATTTGTTGAGTCTAATGTTGAATAAGATATAGTTTTTCTGCTGGGAATCATGTTGTATAAGTGAGTTTCATAGTAACATGATTTACTATTTCTAACATGCTTTCTAAACTTCATTTCAATCTATCATTCTACTTATGAGATACCTTACAGATACTTATATTGCTTTACTAAGTTTCAACTGAACACGATAATATCCTAACATACTTTACTAAATCACATACTGGGCATGTTGTACAGTTCCTAACACTTTGTATTAGAATTTATATCGTGCTAGCAAGTTTCACGCTATACATAACATGATGTTTCCAATATCGTACTAATATTCATACTAAACATAACACACGACTTCTGAAATATTCTACTGGCCTTTGAACTATTTTACTATACCGAGACTACTAACTTGCCGAGGAAACTAGCTTTACATACCTCAGTTGTCGGCTTTTGGCTAACTGCCGTAGCTCGACCAGTATTCAGCTATTCCTTCCAACTGTATTCATATATATATCAATTAGGGCTAAATACATTAATATCCTGGAAAAAGATAACACTTTTGATATATATATATATAGCCCAAACTTTGGCTTATCGAAAGACGGTCGAAACTTCGCTATTTCTCGGAAGTCAAGAAGGGAGAAATACTCACTTTAAGTCTAGGAGTGTATTGACACTAATTTGGAGCAATTCCACTTACCTTAGTTTGGTAGCACGACGATTCGTCGGCCGAATTTCACGAAACTAAATCCGTAGGAATGCTCTTTACTGCTTAATACCTCGGTATCTGGAGTTAATTTGAGTTTGGACCACATTTGACGGCATAATCGGATGAATGTATATCGTAAACCTTCATTCCTCTCTGTTCTCTGTCGTGTTCTCTGGAAATTATAAGTTAAATGAAATAAAAACCGAAGTTTGGAGGCTTTTATACCTGGGCCTGGATAGGGCCTCCGTGACACGGAGCCAATGCGGAGGCCCTCCCTCCGTGGCACATTGCCATCGCGGAGGGGTTCTGCCCCGGCTCCTTCTGCGATGGTTCGACGTATTTCTTATCCGGTCTTTCCCCTGGGCCTTTTCCTAGCATGTATGGCGTTCAAAAACTCTTAACCAACATGCGAATAGGCCATCTACATGTCGAGAATTTACGGGGTGTAACATTCTCCCCCCCTTAAGAACATTCGTCCTCGAATGTAAGCTTCTATTTATAGGAATTCTCAACTTACTCAACTTATTTCTAGGAAAATTTTGGCAGAGTTTCCCCTGTAATATGGACTATCTCAAAAACCTGAAATGCAGAAAAGTCCAATACAGGTACTCCACGCAATATTATAGCATTCATCAGACAAAAGATTGGAGTCGATTATCTCATTTATACATATACTATAAGGCACTGCATAAAATAACAATACCAACATACCTCTTGACTAACTAGGCTTGAAACAAGTGAGGATATATGATTTTCATATCTTCCTCTACCTCCCAAGTCATCTCCTCTCGATTCCTATTACGCCACAGTACCTTGACAGACGCAATATCTTTAGTTCTCAATCTACGAATCTGTCTGTCTAAGATAGCTACTGGAACCTCTTCATAGGCCAGCTCCTCCGTAACCTGGACATCCTGGACTGGGACTGCTCTGGATGGGTCTCCTACGTACTTTCTTAGCATAGATACATGGAAAACTGGATGAACGAATTCGAATTATGGAGGCAAGTTCAACTCATATGCCACTTGGCCTATTCTTCGACGAATCTGATAAGGCCCAATGAATCTCGGACTTAGCTTACCTCTCTTACCGAATCTCATCACCCCTTTCATCGGAGATACTTTCAGAAATACCCAGTCATTCACATTAAATTCCAGGTCTCTGTGCTGCACATCAGCATACGATTTCTGGCGACTCTGTGCAGTCAGTAGGTGTTCTCTAATAAGCTTTACCTTCTCCTCTGACTATCTAATAATATCTGGCCCAATCAGCGCTGACTCTCCCACTTCAAACCAGCCGACTGGCGACCTACATTTTCGCCCGTATAATGCCTCAAAGGGTGTCATCTGGATAGCTGAGTGATAACTATTATTATAAGCAAATTCAATTAGCGGCAAATGCTCGTCCCAGCTACCTCCAAAGTCTAGCACACACGCCCGTAGCATATCCTCGAGCGTATGAATAGTGCGTTCAGCCTGCCCATCTGTTTGAGGGTGGAATGCTATGCTCAAATTAATTTGCGTTCCCAGACCTCTCTGAAATGACTGCCAAAATCTAGCTATAAATTGTGCTCCTCTGTCAGAGATAATAGATACTGGAACACCATGTAATCTAACTATTTCTCTGATATACAATTCGGCATAATCTTCGGCAGAGAAAGTGGCTTTTACTGGCAGGAAATGGGTTGATTTCGTCAGTCTGTCAACAATTACCCAAATTGAATCATGTCTATGCCTGGTACGGGGTAGTCCTGCTACAAAGTCCATGTTTACTGCTTCCCACTTCCAAAGAGGCATAGCTATGTCCTGAGTCAACCTACCTGGTTTCTGGTGTTCCGCTTTTACTTGCTGACAGTTAGGACACTAGGCTACAAATTTTGCTATTTCCCTCTTCATACCTGGCCACTAGTAAATTTCTTTGATATCATGGTACATTTTCGTCGCACCTGGGTGGAGAGAATAACGGGCGTAATGTACCTCACTCATAATCTGCTGGCGGAGCCCTGAAACATCTGGAACACAGAGACGACCCTTGCATCTCAGCACTTCACCCTTAGTTACCTGAAAATCTGGCACTTTCCCTTGCTGAATTCTGTCCTTAAGCTGAACCAGGTCAGGATCTTCATACTGCCGTTCCTTTACCACCACAACTAATGACGACACTGCGGTGTTCTGAATTACCGCTCTGTTGTCCTCTATTTCTGCTACACGAATGGCTAAACTGGCTAATTGGTGTATTTCTCTAACCAACTCCCGCTGCTCGGGCTACAAATATGCCAAACTTCCCATCGATTTACGGTTGATAGCATCTGCTACTACATTTGCTTTCCCCGGATGATACAGAATGTCCACGTCATAATCTTTCAATAACTCCAACCAGCGATGTTGTCGCAAATTCAACTCGCTCTGAGTGAAGATATACTGTAGGCTCTTATGATCTGTGAAAATATCCACATGGACGCCATATAAGTAATGTCTCCACATCTTTAAGGCGTGGATCACTGCGGCTAACTCCAGGTCATGGGTAGGATAATTCTTTTCGTGTTTCCTCAGTTGTTTGGAAGCATAGGCAATCACTTTACCGTGCTGCATCAACACACATCCCAACCCAATACCTGATGCATCACAATACACTGAATAACCCTCTGTACCTTCTGGCAACGCTAATACTGGGGCGGAGGTCAACCTGTCTTTCAATTCTTGGAAACTCTGCTCACATGTCTCTGTCCAATAGAACTTTACTGCTTTCTATGTTAGCTTAGTCAGAGGTGCCGCTATGGTGGAGAATCCCTCAACAAACCTTCTATAGTATCTTGCTAATCCCAGAAAACTGCGGACTTCAGTCGGAGTGGTAGGTCTGGGCCACGTTTTGACTGCTTCTATTTTCTGCGTATCTACCTGTATACCAGCATCCGACACAATATGCCCCAAGAAAGCTACTAAGTTCAGCCAGAATTCACATTTGGAGAACTTGGCGTACAACTGACGGTCCCGGAGAATCTAGAGCACTGTCCGTAAATGATTCTGGTGGTCTGTCTCTGAGCAAGAATACACCAGAATGTCGTCGATAAACACTATCATGAACAGGTCCAGGTATGGTCGGAAGATACTGTTCATCAGGTCCATAAATACTGCTGGGGCATTCGTCAACCCAAAGGACATAACTAGAAATTTAAAGTGGTCGTATCTAGTCCTGAAGGTTGTCTGGGAATGTCTCTTTCACGGACTCGAACCTGATGGTATCCGGACCGTAAATCAATCTTGGAGAAATATCTGGCCCCCTATAACTGGTCAAACAAATCATCTATTCTGGGAAGCGGATACTTATTCTTAACTGCAACCTTATTCAACTGCCGGTAATCTATACACATGCGGAGCGAGCCATCCTTCTTTCTCACAAATAGAACTGGCGCACCCCACGGTGAAGTACTCGGCCTGATAAAGCCCTTGTCTAACAGATCTTTCAGCTGCTCCTTTAACTCTCTGAGTTCAGCAGGAGCCATACGATACGGAGGAATTGATATGGGCTGAGTTCCTAGTAATAAATCAATTGCAAAATCTATTTCCCTTTTTGGAGGAATATCAGGTAGTTCATATGGAAATACATTAGGGAATTCGTTCACCACTGGGACAAACTGGAGAGTCGGAGGCTCTACCCGAACATTC
The DNA here is from genome assembly GCA_035772735.1 of Datura wrightii. Lineage (NCBI taxonomy): Eukaryota > Viridiplantae > Streptophyta > Magnoliopsida > Solanales > Solanaceae > Datura > Datura wrightii. The sequence goes on along the minus strand of JASDFA010000027.1, from coordinate 116,260,063 downwards.
AGAACTCTAACTAGATGGTAATTACATCCCTTGACTATCAACTTCCTCGCCTGAAGGTAGGAAATAAACCTACCTTTTGGCGTAGTTGTGCTGCCCTTCCACTCTCGTACTGCCTCTCCTGGAAAGTGGAATCGGACTGTCTTGGTCCAGCATTCTACATTTGCATAGCACGGAACCAACCAATCCATACCCATAATAGCATCGAAATCGACCATTTCTAATTCTACCAGATCTACTGTGGTCTGATGATCCGCAACCTCTACTATACACCCGCGATAAACCCTTCTAGCTATAATGAAGTCACCAACGGGGGTGGATACTGAAAAGGGTTGCTGAAGCAACTCTGGTGCAGCACTAAACTTTCAAGCCACAAATGGAGTAATGTAGGACAAAGTGGATCCTGGATCAATCAATACATAAGGAGGGTGTTAGCAGATAGTCATCATACCTATCACAACATCAGGTGACGCTTCTGAATCCTGCCTCCCTGGTAAAGCATATGTGCGGCTTGAACCCTCACCTACACTGGAGGCCCCTGATCTACCCCGACCCCCACCTGCTGAAACCGAGGGCCAGCGCCCTGCCGAGGATGCTGAAGCTCGTGACCTTGCAGATGCCCTGTCCTGTATATCTCGATCCTCCTGTCCTCTGGCTAGGCAATCTCTCATCAGATGTCCCTCTTGGCCACAAATATAACATCCGGTTGAGCCATACCTGCATGCTCCAAAATGGCATCGACTGCATATAGGGCAAAGTGGTAGGGTATACCTACTCTGCTCCTCCCTCCTCTGTAATGGTGAATCTGCAGTCTGCGAGCCTCTACCGGTCTCTGACTGCCCCTTGCGGCTAAATCTACCCCTCTGCGGTTGTGGTGGAGGCGGGGGTCTGGGCGGCCTATCTAACAATCGTGGCCTAGGTCCTCCCCGAGCCTCCCTCTGTAACTCAATTGGCCTATCCCTACGGCGCTGTTCCCGATTGGTCCTCCTGATCTCTCGATGTCGCTGCCTGATGCCCTCAATATTCTGGGCAAATGCCTGAACTCAGGCAATATCCATGTCCTCTCGCAGTGTGGCTGTAATACAAGTCTCAACATATTATGGATTCAAACCCATGATAAAGCGGTGTACTCTGGATGTCATGGTATCAACAAAGGCCGGTGCGTACCGAGCCAAAGAATCAAACCGCAAGGCATATTCCTGAACACTTATGGCCCCCTGCTCTAAATGTAAAAAGTGGTCCACCCAGGCCTGTCGAATCTCCCGTGGCAAATAGTGATCCAGAAAAGCTCCTGAAAAGCTGGACCAGGTCGGAGGGGAAACATCTTTCCCTCGGGACCTTTCCCAGCTTTCATACCACAACACGGTGATGTCCCGTAACCAGAATGCTGCCAACTCAACCGATTCTGTAGGCGTGGCATGCATAACCCTAAAAATTCTCTGCATCTGATCTAGAAAATCCTGAGGGTCCTCTGTTCGTTCTGTACCTATAAACTGCGGGGGATTCAGAGCCAAGAACTCTCGGACCCTTGAACTATCGGGCCCTCCTAACGACTCACTATAGACGGCATCGGCTGACGCTGAGTAGCCATCATCTGTGCCAACATGACTACCGCACTCCTGACCTCCTGGTCGGAAGGTATCGGTATAGGGACTGCTGGAGGTGGTGTCGCCCCAAATGGCTCCTAATGTGGTGGAGACTGCTGAGAAGGTTGGGATGATGCCTCTGTATTGCCCTCTGGTAGGGCTGTTTCTAAACGAGGGTGAGGCATCCTGCTGGTGCCTTCCCCTACTGCAATATCCAAGCTCCGGCCTGTGATAGGATGTCGCTGGTCTGACATTATCTGTAACAAAAGAATATAGTGAGCTCTAGGGACCCTACCCTATACTGTACCGCTCTACAGCACGACTGAATAAGAATAAAAAGCAACCATCCTATCATGCTTTGCAGCCTCCTGCCTATGGTATGTGGGGCACAACACATCCATAGACAAGATTCTACTTAGCACGGCTTGTAGACTCCCTGGGACACGACCCGCTCTAATACCAAGTTTGTCACGCCCCACCTTGGGGGGTATGACTGGCACCTGATGCCCTACTGGGACCTGAACTGCTAGACTGCTGAGCCTAAGCACTTCTGGTGCCTGGCTGGCTCTAACTCTGGATTCAAGGAAACAACGGGCTATATAACGGCTATAAATACAGCCTCCGGCCGACTAGGCCTATAGCCACCTGTACTATAAAGTCAGCTAACCAGAATCATATACACATAGGGGAACCTAAGCGGGCCGACAAGGCCACCATGCTGACTAGTTACTTCTAAATCAATATAACAGATGCTAAACAGCTACGTGACCGACAAGGTCACCACTACTAACTGAATAAGACCTCACACGGCCAATATAAACAACTAAATAATCACACGGCCCCACACGACCGGCACAACTAACCATAGGGAAATATATACAGACTGCAAGCCTCTAAGAATACTGAAAAGATGGTCGAGACAGGACCCCGGCCTACCCATACTATACAACAAAAGAAAAGGGATAAACCTCTAGCTATCTAGCTCCGGATGACTGGAGCTGATGACCCTGTGAGCTGGCTGGAATCACGAGGTATCGGCTCCTTGTCTATGAGTACCTGCAGGCAAGTAATGCAGCGCCCCAAACGGGCATCAGTACCGCTGGTACTGAGTATGTAAAGCAACCACTGAAAAATATATGAAAACAACAATACAACCGATGGAACTGAAACAAAGAGAAATAGACTGGAACTGACTGAAAATGTAAAGCTAAGCCTGTTCTCAACTATGCTGGAAGGAGTAAGAGTCATACCTGGAAATGCAACGCTTTACTGTCGATCTACTCATATCTAGCGTAACGTGGCATAACATAACATAGCATAACATAGCATAGCACACACACAAACCTTACCTGGCCCCCATAAGCCGAGAGGTACAATCAACACGCAATCATACACCTACCCCAGTCATCCCATCTCCTATAATAACAATAAGCATCCTGCCGATCCCCTGGGTATGCACTTGGGCTCGCTGATCCCCTAACTATAACTGTACCTGAGTCTGGAGGACTCTTGAATCACACCCCGGGCGTACCCGCTCGACGGGGGTGTAAAAAGGCCGACCAAGGCACAATATGGGGAAAATCGGCATCCCATCTTCGTCCCCTGTGGGACGGCATGCCACTCCATAGAGCGACGTATCCTCGCCCTCTGACGGACGAGTCGATACATCTATTAACCCTGGGGCGGTCATGAATGCTAGGTAATCCAACCCCAAGACAATACAGTGGTCTCAACTAGTAATACTAACTGCGTATACCACATGCTGAAGCTAGTGATAATAATGTATTTGTACATACTATATGTTGAACTAGTGATAGTGATATATATGTATTTAATACATGCTGGGACTGATAATGGTATATATATATAATCTTCTGTCATACTGTGCTGAGTCTAATGTTGAACAAGATATAGTTTTTCTACTGGGAATCATGTTGTATAACTGAGTTTCATAGTAACATGATTTACTATTTCTAACATGCTTTCTAAACTTCATTTCTATCTATCATTCTACTTCTGAGATACCTTACAGATACTTATATTGCTTTACTAAGTTTCAACTGAACACGATAATATCCTAACATACTTTACTAAATCACATACTGGGCATGTTGTACAGTTCCTACCACTTTGTATTAGAATTTATATCGTGCTAGCAAGTTTCACGCTATACATAACATGATGCTTCCAATATCGTACTAATATTCATACTAAACATAACACACGACTTCTGAAACATTCTACTGGCCTTTGAACTATTTTACTATACCGAGACTACTAACTTGCCGAGGAAACTAGCTTTACATACCTCAGTTGTCGGCTTTTGGCTAACTGGCGTAGCTCGACCGATATTCAGCTATTCCTTCCAACTGTATTCATATATATATATATCAATTAGGGCTAAATACATTAATATCCTGGAAAAAGATAACACTTTTGATATATATATATATATATATATAGCCCAAACTTTGGCTTATCGAAAGACGGTCGAAAACTCGCTATTTCTCGGAAGTCCAGAAGGGAGAAATACTCACTTTAGGTCTAGGAGTGTATTGACACTAATTTGGAGCAATTTCACTTACCTTAGTTCGGTAGCACGACGATTCGCCGGCCGAATTTCACGAAACTAAATCCGTAGGAATGCTCCTTACTGCTTAATACCTCGGTATTTGGAGTTAATTTGAGTTTGGACCGCGTTTGACGGCATAATCGGATGCATATATATATCATAAACCTTCATTCCTCTCTGTTCTCTATCGTGTTCTCTGGAAATTATAAGTTAAATGAAATAAAAACCAAAGTTTGGAGGCTTTTATAGGCCTGGACAGGCCCTCCGTGACACGGAGCCAACGCGGAGGCCCTCCCTCCGTGACACGGAGCCAACACGGAGGCCCTCCCTCCGTGGCACGTTGCCATCGTGGAGGGGTTCTGTCGCGGCTCATTCCGCGATGGTTCGACGAATTTCTTATCCGGTGTTTCCCCTGGGCCTTTTCCTAGCATGTATGGCATTCAAAAACTCTTAAGCAACATGCGAATAGGCCATCTACATGTTGAGAATTTACGGGGTGTAACACAACCGACCAATGGGCTTTTTTTAGTCCTCCACCGCCTTAGACCCTTTGTGACGTGCCTGCTAGCGCAGTCTCGCGAAAATATGAATATATCTTTACTCCGAAGTTAGATTGAAAAACAGTTTAATGAGTTTAAAAGTAGGCTCATAGATCTTTAATTTGATAGGTTGTGAGCCTCCTAGCTCCCTGTAGATTGAGAGAAAATCTTTAAGACATTTGACATAAATTTCAAAGAATTTCAAGAAAGAAATTTTGCGATAACTTTTGCCGAATTTCGTTCTACAACTTGATCAGTGTCCAGTATTAAATACGATCATAGAGTGACTCAAACACCTCATAACACTTCCTTCTTAGTCGATTAAGTAATGATCGTTACTCAAGCACCTCATAACACTTCCTTCTTAGTCGATTAAGTACTCTTAGTCCTATCTCAAAAGTACGTATTTATCACTCAAATTATCCGGGGTGTTACATCCTCCCCCCCCCCCAGAAATATTCATCCTCAAATGTTGGACGACACGCATAATTTCAACCCAAACACAATCACAGCATGATATAGCCTTACATGATATGTCTAACACAACGAACCCCAACCAACGAAACTTTCCACCGTGCCAAGGCGCGACACATCTATAACCATAATAAAAATAAGAATCTTACCTGCCGTAATGACTAGCCACTGGCCGGCTATAATTCATCAAGTTACAAGAATTCCTGCATAAGTCAGCAAACATGAGTCTAGACCTGACTCCTACAACACTGGACTTCTTGCACAATTTCAATCCAAAAAGAAGGGTAACATCCAAAATATCATGTAGCCTCCTATTTATAAGTACACTGTGCAATGCATACATAAATAAGACACTACTAGACACGGCTCATAAACTCCTTATGACAAACTGCTCTGACACCAAGTCTGACATGCCCAAAATCCAGAGGGGCATGACGGGCACCCTATGCCACACCTAATCGAGCATACCCTGCCACCAATCTAACTACAATAAGCCAGAATCGACAAGGTTTGGAATCCAACACAATCTAAAAGTAAATGATAAACTAAAGCAGAAGCTGGCTCACAGACCAACCAATCGATCCACAATAGGTCGTCAAGGCCATAGAATGGAAAACAACTATACAGTCAGGCCCACTGTCTTTCAACAACATACTAACACCACAGCGATGTCTACGAGCCTCTATGAATATAATAGTAATCAAAAAATCAGGATAGGGCCCCGAACTACCCTTAACTCAAACATTTGGCAACTCTGAAAGACCTGGAGCGCACCAACTCAGTTGGAACTACACTTAGCACCCAAGAACTCGATCTACCAGCCCACCATCACCTGCAGGCATGAATCCAGCACCCCAACTAGGGTATCACTATAATAATGTACCGAGCATGAAAGGCAGAAACAACTATGAGACTTAGATTAGAAACCAACAGATATGAGTCTAGACTCGACAAACATGAGTCTAGATCTGACTCCTACGACATCGCACTTCTTGCACGATTTTGATCCAGAAAGTAGAGTAACAATCCAAAATTTCATGTAGCCTCCTGTTTATAAGTACACTACGCAATGCACTCATAAACAAGACTCTACTAGACATGGCTCATAAACTCCCTACGACGAACTTCTCTGATGCCAAGTCTGTCACACCCAAAACCTAGAGGGGCATGACTGGCACCCTGTGCCACACCTGATCGAGCACACCTTGCCACCAATCTAACTACAATAAGCCAGGACTAATAAGGTTTGGCATCACAACACAATATAAATCAAAGTAAATGACAAACTAAAGTGGAAGCTGGCACACAAACCAACCAATCGATGCATAATAGGTCGTTAAGGCCATAGAATGGAAAACAACTATATAGTCAGGCCCACTGGCTTTCAACAACATACTAACACCGCAACAATGTCTACGAGCCTCTATGAATATAATAGTAATCAAACGATCGGAACAAGGCCCTGAACTACCCTTAACTCAAATAGCTAGCAACTCTAAAAGACTTGGAGCGCACCAACTCAGCTGGAACTACACTCAACACCCAAGAACTCGATCTACCAGCCTACCATCACCAGCAGGCATGAATGCAGTGCTCTGACTAGGGCGTTAGTACAATAATGTACGGAGCATGGAAGGCAGAAACAACTATGAGACTTAGATTAGAACCTAACAGATATACCAGATATCACAGGAGGAGAAAATCAACTTAAGTAAACACATAGAACCTACCTGGCCTCTATAAGCCTGGAAAATACAAGCACACACACAAACAGAACCTACTTGGCCCCCATAAGTTCGGAAAGTCTAACATGTAACAACATCACATAGCGCCTAGACAACACAGCTCACCTGTCATTACCTCTAGAGCTCTCAACAGCCTCAGCTAACACCAGCTAATATCTAGCATCCACTACTATCAGATAACATATAACACAAGAAACAATCATAATATAGTGAAAGCAAATTAAATGTAAACACCAGTCAATCAATATCATCAAACAAGCATTCTCGAACCCTCTCTCAGCTGCGCATAGTTAGCAAAGCTCCAGAGAGCCAATCGCGATCCCAAGAAGGCTCAGAACAGATATATACAGTGCTATGGAGGCATGTACCTCTCCATACATATTGCATGTCTCAGAAAGGCCCTCAGGATACAAACTCAACTCAACCATAGTCCAATTTTTCTACCCTTGGACTCAACCCCGAAGCTAGACCTACTCTCAACGTTGGGTATCCATGAATTCCAAGGGCCTCAATACACACACAAAAAAAATCATAGAATCACAATATTCACAATCAACAACAATAAGAATATATGTTCAAATAGCTCATAACCAGCTCTCGAACCCCATCAACCGACTATCACAATATAATACTATTCTTTCACGTCTGGCCACTAGCCGAGCTAAGTATTACCATCCTAACCAGTCTATCCCCAAGCTTCACAAGCAACCCTCAAGCACTCTACTCACCACTAACAACAAGGGACACGGCTAAACCAGCCCAAGCATCACCACGGCTACCAACGTGGCATCGACCCAGCCGACCCGACCGCTGACTCCAATATAACAAAAGATCATCGCAACCATCAACCTTAACAACTCTAAACCTTCATTCACTTGTCAATATTATCACCTAATATTATTTACACAAGCAGTCCATAGATTGCGACAAGAGACACATGACCTCTTAACAGTGAGGGTGACGGTCTTCAGACCATCGACGAACCGTCGTTTGGACCGTCACTGGGTATTTTCAGGTTTAAAGCTTGACAGTGGACCTGAAGGACCATCGAAGGAGTGACGGCCCATCACTTCTATCGTCATAAGGAAGTTTTAACTTGGTCTTGTTGTTTAAGGGTGACGATGGTTTTGACGTACCGTCGGGCGTGTGACGACCCATCACCCGTACAATCAGATCGCCCAGTTGTTCGTTATGTCCGATTCTTAGGGGTATTTTTGTAATCACCTATGCTTTGAACTCATATACTATGTCATTTTAAGCCATGAAAAAAGTGTTTTAAGGGGGTTTAACCTATTCTAATGCTTTAGACTCCCATGCATGCAAATTTTAGAAATCCCCTTTGAAGATCAATCTTGAATCCCTCAATTTCTTCCTCAATTCTCTTGGGCTTCCAAGGATAGTTAGAGAATCAATCTACTCAGGTATGTAGGGTTCCTTTCATTCTCATGCCCAAATGTCTCATCAGGTTCATGAATTCAAGTTCTAATTCACGTATATGATCTTATAGGGTTTTAACCTAATTTTATGAAATTCTCTATGATATGTCTGTGGGTCAATTTGCCTCATGTTCCAAATCATTCTTTAAGATTTATGGGCAGTTTTTACACACAAATTGATTATAAATTCATGATTTCAGGATATTAGAAATTATGCTCTATTATGAAAGTTTTATGAAAATTCAAGTTTATCATTCAATGGTACATAGTCAAATGTTCGAAAAGTTTTATTTAATTAATAAATTTCCTCTTTTTTTTGTTTGTTCACCACTTCGATATTATACGTAAAGGGGGTGGGTGTAGGGTAAAAGGTTTCTGAGAAAGAATTTTGAATTTACAAGATATGATCTATCTGGATCTAAAGTGTCAATTTCAAAAAATATTGAACTCAAAAAAAATTCTTGATTTCGAAATGATTTGCCATCTGAGATGAATCTATTATTTCGATTATTTATTTGTTATTGAATTGCATGGGTTTGCATACGTATAAAGACCATAAAAAGAGTTTCGTTTTATGTTTATATACATTTTATTTTATTGAATCAATAATGCAATTAAGAAGGCCCCAATATCGCCGTTTTGTCTAAGAGAAAAATAGTTGTTGCTTTGGCTTTACTTACATCAGTGGCATAAACCTATACAACAAGAATTTTTGACAAAATTCTTATATTCAAATTGTTTTAATAATTAAGAAGTATCATAAAAATATAATTCATGATTTCAAGTATGATGAGATATCTGGCATGAATGATCGTTTATAAATTACCCATGTATGAATCTATGATTTTGACTTATGAAGTCTATTTCAAGTATGCATGATTTTAAGAGTTGGGCAAACCCACTCAAGTTAAGTATGTTTTCATGATTTAGATCAGTTTTATAAGATCAGCTTACTATATGGTTTGGAGTCAATACTCCTAATTCAGCTTATGGTATGTTTAGAGTCAGGACTCCCTATGTTCAGATTTTAGACTATGTATATAATTATGATTTTAGCTTCATTGAAAATGATGGGAGCACTATGCATGTTTTTGAGAGTAGTGTCTAGCACCAAGTTGGTCAGGGGTTCAGGTAAACCCTGGTTCTCAAAACTATGCACCAATGTAGGTATACATATACATTGGGACCTCCCTTGAGAGTTTTCCCCTGCCCCCAAGGGGCCTCAGCTGGATATTGATATCATGGTATCGTCATTAGCCCTAGCAAGATTTTGGACGGCTCTGCCCACTTGAATATGATAGTTGGTGCATCACATAAGCTCTATTGTAGTGGTGTCGGTTATGAAGAGTCTCCCATTATTCCTCCTAGTTTCAATTATTCATGTTTATAACTTATGATATTATGTTTTACAGCATATTTGACCCAATGGTCGGTTTATGAGCTATTACTGATGAGTTCAGCTATGACAAGTCATATGATTTATGTTTTAAATCTTGGGTCATTATGTTCAGATATGATACTCAGCTTATGACTATGTAAGTCTCAGATACAGTTTTCAACATGCAGGTCCTTACTCTCATAATATTCTAATTTATATTTGTATATATGATTTCAGTTAACATTTACTCAGCATGTTTTACTTACCTTGCATACTCAGTACATTCCAAGTGCTGACCGCATACTCTATGTTGTATCATTTCATGATACAAGTACGAGCGATCAAACTTAGTTTCGACATTAGACCAGCTCCCCCGCAGTCCAGCTTAGTTCCTATTGTTGATGAGTCCTCATCTTCCGAGGATATTCAGTTTAGTATTTGATTATGCTATTTTAGGGTCAGACTTTAGCGAGTTAGTTAGAGATGTTGTCACATCAACTAATCAGACAGTTTAGAGGCTTATCAAACATTATGTAGACTTTTAGCTTTATCAAGTGTTGACTCATTTTATGATCGTTATGTTATTCAGACTTTCATTTATTCATGTTAAAGTTATCAGTTTTTGCTTTTATGTATGCTCTTTAGTTGTTAATGTTCATGCCATGGGTCGACTTGGAGCCATTCGTGGTTCTAGATCCCGTGTCTCGGTCCGGGGTCCCAATTCAGATCATGATAAACTTGGTATTAGAACAAAGGTTTAGAGTGCCCTAAGGTGTCTGAAAGTCATGTTAAGTAGAGTCTTTTTCATTGGTGTGAAGCATACCACACTTATGAGGAAGAGGCTACAAGACATTTTCGGAAAATTTCCCTTCTTTCATGATCTATGTTGTGTGATAAAGTATCTCTCTATCCTTCTAACTCGTGCTATACACGTTTGTAGAAATATACCTCAATGCTGAATAAATGGTAGAAGAAATGGCAACAGAAATGGCCATGACAATGGCAATGGAGATGGGCATCAGCAAGCCCCGCCAACACCAACAGATCCTTTGCTCGAGTAGTTCACTCATGCCAAGTTTAGAGCATCATTTCAGATGTTGGCACAGGCTATGACCACTCAAGTCAATCAATAGGCAGTGGCCCATATTCCTTAGAATGGGAAAGCAGCGGCGGCTAGAGTTCGAGACTTTCTCAGGATGAACCTACCTTAGTTCCTGGGGACGAAAGTGGATGAGGACCTGCATGAGTTTATCGAGGAGGTGCATAAGATCACCCATATTATGGGGGTGACTAGAGAGGAGAGTGCAGACATGGCCTCCTATCAGCTGAAGGGGGTTGCTTATATATGGTACCGCCAGCGGAAGGATGGTAGGGCAGTGGGAGCAATTCCCATGAGTAGGGATAAGTTCGTGACTGCTTTCTTAGATAGGTTCTTCCCTAGAGAGTTGAGAGAATCAAATACGGCGGAGTTCGTCAACTTGAAGCAGAACCACAGGACTGTCTAAGAGTATGCCTTCAAGTTTACCCGATTGTCCAAGTATCCGCAGAGATGGTGGTGAATCAGAGGGCCCGTATGAGCAGGTTTGTAAATGGAGTAGCAGATTCTCTATTTCAAGGAGTGTAGGACCGCTATGCTGAACAGTGACCTAGATTTTTCAAGGTTGATCATATACTCCCAACAGATAAAGGCGGATCATATGAAAGAGAAGGAGAGAGAGGTCAAGAGGGCTAGGACAGGGAGTCATGGGCAGTTCCAATAGAGGTTTGATGGAGAACATCGCCATCAATCTCACCAGAGGTCGTCAACTCCAGCACCATCATTAGCTAGTGATCCATATAGATCTAGGTGTGATAAGAAGGTAGAGCATCAGGCTCTAGAGTTCAGGGGAGCATGTCAGGAGAGCCCAGCATTCCAGTTTCCGACAGGTGTGGTAAGAGGCACATCGGATAGTGCTTAGTGGGTTTAGACGCGTGTTTCGGGTGTGGAAAGCCTGGACATCTACTCAGAGACTGCCCTTCAGCCAGACAGGGCCATAGTAAAGGTCGTGACCCATCCACCAGTTCAGCAGCTCCACCAGCACACTCAGCTCAGCAGGGTGTATCCACTAGTGTAGGTGGTGGTCAGCGGCAGAACAGATTTTATGCTCTCTCATCTCGTCAGGAGCAGGAGGTCTCTCCAGATGTGGTCACTGGTATGTTACAAGTATTCCATCTTGATGTGTATGTGTTAGATCTAGGGGTAACTTTATCTTTTGTAACTCCTTATATTGCTATTAGTTTCGGAGTCAGTCCCGAAATCTTATCAGAACCCTTTTTAGTCTCTACTTAACCTAGATTGTCTCTTTTAATTGAGTCTAATACTGATACTATGTTGTCTCCTTTAATTGAATCTTATATTAATATTTATGTGATTAAAATTTGTGTTATTTTTAACTGGCATTCTTCATCTACTCATACATTCACAAGTTTCATCCATCCAGGTAAAGTAATATCTTCATCTCATAAAATAATTTTTTTAATAAAATTATAAATTATTATAACTATAAATCTTATTCATAATTTGTTTTAGATAATCTTTCAATAGAATCTGAGAAGGATTTCGTGAACAAAATTGTGCCAATTAATAACTTTAGACGATATGATTCTCATTAAATACTAAAACTTTTAGTAATTGAAGCTGGATTTAGTAAAAGAGCATAAAAATGGAACAAAAAAGGCACTCAAATGACTAACACATTAGTTAAAAAAGAGGTAATAATTTTTTTCATATTATATTCTATTTATATTTTATATTTTTTCAAATATATTTTAGTTCTAGTCTATTTTTATTATATTATATTATATTAATTATATATATATATTGACAATTAAAATTTAATTTTTTGCCGGACACAAAAATTCATGCTTTACATTTCAGTAATTAATTGAAAAATAAAAATATATTTACAATAAGATAAGGTCTGATACATCATAAATGGACGCATTAATAGTGTTAATCCTAATTTTGTATCAGTAAATATGGAGATTGAGGCTGGATTCAATGGCAACTAATTGTTTGAACGAATAACTTATATTACATGCTCTATTCTACTATACAACTTTGTATTACAATGCATCTTCGTAATGCTAATATTTATATTAAATGTTAATATGTTAATAGCGTAGTAATATAATTTTTTGTAATAATTAACATGAAATATATATATATATATATATCATGTATTTAAGTGCTCATGAAAAAATAAACGATTTTTCGTCTTTCAGTTAAGCGCTATTTCTACGAATTTTTTTTCATTGAAGCAGTATTAGAACAAACAGAGGAAAGAACTACTAGATTGGATCAAACTCTTAAACATAATTATTTATTAACTTAAAATTTATAATTTTCTTTCTAAATTCTTATATGGTTATACAAACACATTTTTTAAATATTAGTTATGCTATTTTTAATATTTTTGTTCTTATTAATACGAGGGATACACGCGATACGCGTACACTTTTTTTTCCTTTTTGATATGAAAACCTTTTTTTTTACCTTTTTTATGGTAAGAAATTTTTACAAAACTTTTCTTTTTCTATTTTAAAATTTTAACCTTTTTAACCTTTTTAAGGATAGGAATGCAAAACTTCCTCTTGTTTCTTCTCTTTTTTTGACAGTGACTATTTTTTTCTTTCATAACTCTAAAAAAAATTTCAAATTTATTTATTTTTTAAATTTTACGTTATTTTACCTTCCCATCACCTTACTTTATCATATAAGATTTTCTATTTGTAGCATAACTCTATTTTGTGGTGTAATACGAAAGTTTTTTTCTTTGTGATATCACGTTTTTTCTTTTTTTTAATATTTTTGTCTTTGAAATTTCTTTTCTCCTTCTAATGGTCACATTTTTTTTCTTTTTGATAAACTTTTTTTCCTTTTTTATAGTCATGTTTTTTTTCTTTTTGATGATTTTATTTTTCTTTTTCAATAGTACCAAATTTTTACAAAAGTTTTTTTCTTTTTGATAGTAATATTTTCACTTCTACAAAAGAATTTATAACTGTATAATTTAATTCATCAATTTTTCTATATCAACATCTTTGATTCAATCTTTAACTTTGTATGTTTTCATATTTCCTTGTCTTAAAGTTTATCTTTCTTCTTCTTTTTTTTTCATATTTTGAATTTTTTTCTTTATGTATTTGAAGAAGACAATACTAATTGCTATGCTCACTCAAATTATTTATATTTAAAATAACTTAACTTAGATTGTCTCCTTTAGTTGAATCTAATATTGATACTATATTATCTCCTTTAATTGAATGTTGAATAAAAATTATACTTATAATACAAATCAATCTTATGTTTAGGACTTTTGAAAGTACAATTTGAAAAAAGGGGAGCCCGGTGCACAAAGCATCTCGCCTTAACAAGGTTTGGAGAAGAAACACACCCCAAGGAAGGAGTGTGATATAGACAGTCTACCCTAATGCAAGCATTAGTGGTTGTTTCCGCTAATTTATATGAGTTTTTCTTAGTTTGGACAATCAATTACAGATAAATAAATGCGTTTGTGATATGATATCAATTTATTAGAGCCAAAATAAGCCAATAATAACTTAATACGATTTCGTAAGTTGCTAATTATTTAAACTATAATTTATACTATATGTTATATTCCACTATAAAACTTTGTATTAAAATGCGTCTTCATAATGCTAATATTTATAATAAATATTAATCTATTAAAAGTGTAGTAATACAAATTTTGTAATATTAAAATGAAATATATATATATATATATATATATATATATATATATATAATGCATCATTTGAGTACTCATATAAAAGTGAACATCTTTTTACCTTTCAATCAAATACTATTTCAATGATTTTTTTATTCATTGAAATAAGTAGTAGAACAAAACAAAGAAAGAACTATTGGATTGATTTAAAATCTTATAAAACATAAACATCAATCAATTTAAAATTTATAAATTTTTTTCTAAATTCTTATATTGTTACACAAACACATCTTTTAAATATTATTTATGTTATTTTAAAATATTTATTCTTATTACTCTGTGGGACACGGGCGAGGCGTATACACATTTTATATATTAAATCAATATTTGAAATACACAATAGAAAATTTTAGTATTTAAAAAATTAAAAAGCGATTAAGATTGTCATGATCCAAGTGGCCGTGATTGGAACCCACAATAATCCCCCCCCCCCCCGCCCCGGTGGACGAATCAACGTATTCCCGACTTGACTATCCAATTTCATCATCTGTGTTATTTAACAAGCATTTATAAAATAAAATAGCAGATGTCTTATAAAAACTGAAAGAATGACTGGCAACATCTTTACTTACAACTCAAGAGTTAAAAGTCATCATATGGAGGACATCTATCTAATTATAGTCTAAGAAGAATAACATAAAAAGAAATAAGTCCATGTCCGATATAAAAGACATTTCTTCCGGAGGAATTGCACCATCTCTAAAAAATCATCTCACCCTCGAATGGCTCACATCTGCTTCTACAACTGGGGGTGAGAGGAACTTCCTGGATCATAGTCTTATAATACTGAGAAAACTTTAAAATTAGACCCGAGGGTTGAAACAGAGAAAATAGGAATATCTAAACCAAGTCACAGGACGACTCGTTAGGTGACTTGTGGAGTGAAGAGAGAGTTTGGTTGGATTTTTTGTCTAGGGGGTGACCACGGGTGAAGCCACGATTCGGGGTCAAGGCCACGAGTCGTTAGGTTGGCCATAGTAAGGAGTTTCACTTGGGTGTTGAAATGATTGGCAGTGTCTCCCAAGACCAGTCACCACGAGTCGTCAGATACACCACGAGTCATGGTGTCCCTCGTTGTGACCAGCAGAGGTAAGACAGTGCTAGCGATGAATGTAGACGACGAGTCGTCTCCTCAGCCAATGAGTCGTCTAGTCCCTCGTTGGTACTGGCAATATGATTTTTCTGCGAATTTAGTAAGGGCTTTTTCATAATTCCTAAATTCCTAATACCTAAACTACGTCGTTTTAAGCTCACATATGTGTGTTTTAAGAGGGTTTAACTCATTCTAAATCTATCCCTCTCCATGCATGCAATCCTAGAAGTTTCTAAGAGTGATCAAGCCTAGAAGTTCACCAATTCTTCCTCAATTTCCTTTGGCATTCAAGAAGGTTGAGAAATCAGAAGTACCCAGGTATGTAGGGTTATGAATAAGTGTATCCATCCACTCCTATGCCCAATCCCTTCGAAAAATTCATGGAAATTCTAAGTTGATGAATCCATGGGATTTTAACTCAACTTGTGAATTTTCTAAGTATCTATAATGGGTATAATATATTCATGTTTCTAATGTTAAATTGTCACGCCCCGCCTTGGGGGTATGACTGGCACCTGGTGCCCTAGTAGGACCTAGACTGCTAACTGGTGAGCCTAAGCACATCTGGTGCCTGGCTAGCTCTAACTCAGATTTCTGGAAACAACGGGCTATATAACGGCTGTAAACACAGCCTCCGGTCGACTGGGCCTATAGCCACCTGTATAAAACTTCAGCTAACCAGAAACATACTTACAAAGGGGGAAACCTATGCGGGCCGACAAGGCACCATGCTGTCTAGTTATCTGTAACTCAACAATAGAATACTGAATAACTACGTGACCGGCAAGGTCACCACTACTATCAGACTATGGCCCCACGCGGCCAACATAATCAACAATGCTAAAAAGCTAAACAAAACGCACGGCCTCACACGACCGGCACAACTAACCCCAGGGAGATGAATATATACAATCTGCAAGCCTCTATGAGTACTGATGAAATGGTCGGGATAGGGCCCCGGCCTACCCATGCTGTGCAATAAAAGAAAATGAACTACACCTCTGAATATCAAGCTCCGGATGACAGGAGATGATGACTCTATAAGCTGGCTGGAATCACGAGGGATCGCCTCCTCGTCTATGAGTACCTACAGGCAAGTAATACAGCGCCCCAAACGGGCGTCAGTACCACTGGTACCGAGTATGCAAGCAACTGGATACAACTGAATACAAATAGCATAACTAGAAATTCTGAATAGCAGGAGATAACTGAATCTGTAAGAACTGGTATGAACTGAATCAGACTTTCTGTGCTGTGATAGGGCAGGAGCGTACCTATAGACGCGGCGACCTGCTGTCTATTAACTAATATATAACACATAAATACATATATATATATATATATAGCAAACAAGAGCCAATACCAACCCCCATAAGTCGGATGGCACCAAGAAAGCAAGCAATCTATATACCCCTACCCGGGTCAAAACCAGCCAAAAATAAGTCACTCCACTCATCTGCTAACTACGAGCACCTCTGCCGACCCCCTGGGTCTCCGGCTCGGGCCATAGCCTCCGATATAAATAACCGTGTCTGAGTCTAGAGGACTCCTATACTGTATCTGTGTAACTGCAACTGTATCTGAATCTGTTCCCTGGGCGCTCGCGCACAACAGGGCTATCTGTATTGTAATGTTGATCAGCCTGATATGGGGAAAGCTTCATCCCATCTTCGTCCAAACTGGGGACGGCATGCCACTCCTTGGAGTGACGTAAACCCACTCGCTCAGTGGGCGACACAGTTACCAACCCAGGGGCGGCGAGGATGCTCAAAGGGGTGCCCTCGCGACACAACCAAGTCTCAACAAACAATAATCACATATATAGCAAGCATGTTTAAACTAAAAAATACTATCTGAATTCTGAATTCTGATTTCTTATTCTGATCTCTTTCTGTATTATACTGATTCTCATACTGCCTTATACTGAATCTGTGATCTTTATCTAACTGCATGGCTAATCTGTAGCCAAGATACTATCTAATTGTATGGCTATACTGTAGCCAAGATATCATCTGTCTGTATGGCTAATCTGTAGCCAAGATACTATCTGACTGTCTGATTTTACTTTACTAACTCTTATTCTGAATATCTGTTATATTATTCTAGAAACATGCTTGCTAGTCACATACTTGGCTATACTAAGTCTGGAATGCTAACTTGCCATTTTGGCGCATGCTTTACTAACTTTCGGACTGAGTACAATATAACAACGCAAACCAGATTTACTGAACTTGCACAATACTCAATATTCAACTTCAGGAATTCTATTACGGAGTTTACTGTGCTATACAAGGCTAAAACTACTAACTTGCCGAAGAAATTGGCTTTACATACCTTAACCTCGATTTATCCGACTAACGGACGAATCTCGGTCAGTACTCCAGCTATTTCTCCCAACTGCATTTACATATATGTCAATTAGAACTACATACACCAATATTCTGAAAGAAAATGTCACTTTCGATATATTTATAGCCTAAACTTTGGCTTATCGAAAGACGGCCAAAAACTCGTTATTTCTCGAAAGTCCAGAAGGGAGAAATATTCACTTTGAGGCTAGGAGTATATTGACACTAATTTGGAGCAATTCCACTTACCTTAGTTCGGTAGCACGACGATTCGCCTGCCGAATTTCGCGAAACTAAATCCGTAGGAATGCTCCTTGCTGCTTTAATACCTCGGTATCTGGAGTTAATTTGAGTTTGGACCGCGTTTGACGGCGTAATCGGAAAGAAATTATCAAGAAACCTTCGCACCCTCTGTTTCTCTTCGTGTTCTGGAAATTAAATGATGAAAATGAAGTTAAAAACTGAAGTTGGAGGCTTATATACTTGGGCCTGGACAGGGCCAACGTGTCACGGAGCCAACGCGGAGGCTCCACCTCCGTGACACGTTGCCATCGCGGAGGGGCTTTTGCCCCGGCTCCTTCCGCGATGGTTCGGCAAGTTTCTCGTCCGGTCTTTTCCCGAGCCTTTTTCTAGCATGTATGGCTTTCAAATACTCTTAACCAACATGTGAATAGGTCATCTATGTGTTGGAAATTTTATGGGGTATAACATTCTCCCCCCCTTAAGAACATTCGTCCTCGAATGCAAACTTCTATCTAGAGGACTTCTCAACTTACTCAACTTGTTTCTAGAAAAATTTCGGCAGAGTTTCCCCTGTAATATGGACTATCCCAAAAACCTGAAATGCAGAAAAGTCTCATACAGGTACTCCACAAAATACTATAGTATTTAAATGACAGATTAAAATAGACCTTCTCATTTATATGTATACTATAAGGCACTGCATAAGATAATAATACTAACATACCTGTCGCCTGACTAGGCTTGAAATAAATGAGGGTATCTGGTCTTCATATCTTCCTCCACCTCCCAAGTCATCTCCTCTCGGTTCCTGTTACGCCACAATACCTTGACAGACGCAATATCTTTAGTTCTCAATCTACGAATCTGTCTATCTAAGATGGCTACTGGGACCTCTTCATAGGCCAGCTCTTCCGTAACCCGGATATCCTGCACTGGGACTGCTCTGGATGGGTCTCCTATGCACTTCCTTAGCATAGATACGTGGAAAACTAGATGAACGGATTCTAATTCTGGAGGCAAGTTCAATTCGTATGCCACTCGGCCTACTCTCCGCCGGATCTGATAAGGCCCAACGAATCTCGGACTAAGCTTACCTTTCTTGCCGAATCTCATCACCCCTTTTATCGGAGATACCTTCAGAAATACCCAGTCATTCACATCAAATTCCAGGTCTCTGTGCCGCATATCAGCATGTGATTTCTAGCGGCTCTGTGCAGTCAGTAGGCGTTCCCTAATAAGCTTTACCTTATCCTCTGACTGTTGAATGATGTCTGGCCCAATCAACGCTAATTCTCCCACTTTAAACCAGCCAACCGGCGATCTACATTTTCGCCCATACAAGGCTTCAAAGGGCGCCATCTGGATGGCTGATTGATAGTTATTATTATAAGAAAATTCAATTTACGGCAAATGCTCATCCCAGCTACCTCCAAAATCTAGCACACACGCTCGTGGCATGTCCTCGAGCATCTGAATAGTGCGCTCAGCCTGTCCATCTGTTTGAGGGTGGAATGCTGTGCTCAAATTAATAAGCGCTCCCAGACCCCTCTGGAACGACTGCTAAAATCTAGCTGTAAATTGTGCTCCTCTGTCTGAAATAATAGATACTGGCACTCCATGTAATCTAACTATTTCTCTTATATATAATTCGGCATAGTCCTCGGCCAAGAAGGTAGCTTTCACTGGCAGGAAATGAGCTGATTTTGTCAGCCTGTCAACTATTACCCAAATAGAATCGTGTCTATGTCTGGTACGGGGTAATCCTGCTACAAAATCCATATTCACTGCTTCCCATTTCCAGAGAGGCACAGCTATGTCCTGAGTTAACCCGCCTGGTTTCTGGTGTTCCGCTTTTACCTGTTGGCAGTTAGGACACTAGGCTACAAATTCGGAAATTTCTCTTTTCATTCCTGGCCACCAATAATTCTCCTTGATATCATGGTACATTTTCGTCGCACCGGGGTGAAGAGAATAACGGAAGTAATGTACCTCGTTCATAATCTGCTGGCGAAGCCTTGAAACATCTGGAACACAGAGGCGGCCTTTACATAACAGCACTTCTTCCTCAGTTATCTGAAAATCTGATGCTTTCCCTTGCTGAATTCTGCCCTTAAGCTGGACCAGGTTAGGATCTTCATATTGCCGTTCTTTTACCTCCACAACTAATGACGACACAGCGGTGTTCTGAATTACCGCTCTGTTGTCCTCTGTGTCTGCTATACGAACGGCTAGGCTGGGTAATTGATGTATCTCCCTGACCAACTCCCACTGCTCGGGCTACAAATATGCCAAACTTCCCGCCTTTAGTACCAGAAAGGTGAGGATCGAAATTAGGAGAGTGAAGAGAGGAAGGAACCCTCTTTTTAAGTCCTACGTACTGCTCTTCTCTCAATCGCTCTTTGGTATTCGAAAAGTGGAAAGCGATGGATTTATGGCTGAGAGCATCTGCTACTACGTTGGGTTTTCCCGGATGATACAGAATGTCCACGTCATAATCTTTCAATAACTCCAACCAGCGACGCTGTCGCAAATTCAACTCCCTCTGAGTGTCGATATACTATAAGCTCTTATGATCTGTGAAAATATCTACATGGACGCCATACAAGTAATGTCTCCATATCTTTAAGGTGTGGATCACTGCGGCTAATTCCAGGTCATGGGTAGGGTAATTCTTTTCGTGTTTCCTCAGCTGTCTGGAAGCATACGCAATCACCTTACCATGCTGCATTAACACACAACCTAACCCAACGTCTGATGCGTCGCAATACACTGAATAACCTTATGTACCTTCCGGCAATGCTAACAATGGGGCGGAGGTTAATCTGTCTTTTAACTCCTGGAAGCTCTGCTCACATGCCTCTATCCACTGAAACTTCGCTGCTTTCTGCGTCAGTTTGGTCAGAGGTGCCGCTACAGTAGAGAATCCCTCAACAAATCTCCTGTAATATCCCGCTAACCCCAGAAAACTGCGGACTTCAGTTGAAGTGGTAGGCCTAGGCCAGGTTTTAATTGCTGCTATCTTCTGCATGTCAACCTGTATACCAGCATCCGACACAATATGCCCCAAGAAGGCTACTGAGTTCAGCCAGAATTCACACTTGGAGAACTTAGCATATAATTGACGGTCCCTAAGAATCTGGAGCACTGTCCGTAAATGAGCCTGGTGATCTACTTCAGAGCGAGAATACACCAGAATATCATCAATAAACACTATCACGAACAGGTCCAGGTATGGTCTGAAAATGCTATTCATCAGGTCCATGAATATTTCTGGAGCATTCGTTAACCCAAAGGACATAACTAGGAATTCAAAGTGTCCATATCGGGTCCTGAAAGCCGTTTTGGGAATGTCTCTTTCATGAACTTGAACCTGATGATATCCGGACCGCAAGTCAATCTTGGAGAAATATCTGGCCCCCTGTAACTAATCAAACAAATCATCTATTCTGAGAAGCGGATACTTATTCTTTACTGTAACTTTATTCAGCTGCCGGTAATCTATACACATGCGGAGCGAGCCATCCTTCTTTTTCACAAATAGGACTGGCGCACCCCACGGTGAAATACTCAGCCTAATAAAACCCTTATCTAAAAGGTCCTTCAGCTGCTCCTTTAATTCTCTAAGTTCAACAGGAGCCATGCGATGCGGAGGAATCGATATAGGCTGAGTACCTGGTAGCAAGTCAATTGCAAAATCTATCTCCCTTTCTGGGGAAATACCAGGTAACTCGTCTGGAAATACATCAGGGAATTCATTCACCACCGGAACAGACTGAAGTGTCGGAGATTCTACCCGAACATCCTGAACCCTAACTAGGTGGTAGATACATCCCTTAGTTATCAATTTCCTCGCCTGAAGGTAGGAAATAAACTTACCTTTTGGAGTAGCTGTGCTACCTTTCCACTCTCGCACTGCCTCTCCTGGAAAGTGGAATCGAACCGTCTTGGTCCAACATTCTACGTTAGCATAGCATGGCACCAACCAATCCATACCCATGATGGCATCGAAATCAATCATTTCTAACTCTACCAGATCTACTGTAGTCTGGCGATCAGCAACCTCTACTATACACCCTCGATAAATTCTACTAGCTATAATGGAGTCACCGACGGGTGTAGATACTGAAAAGGGCTGCTGTAATAACTCTGGTGCGACATTAAACTTTCGATCCACAAATGGGGTAATATATGACAGGGTGGACCCTGGATCAATCAGTACATAAGCAGGGCATGAACAGATAGTCATCATACCTGTCACTACATCTGGAGACGCCTCTGAGTCCTGTCTCCCTGGTAATGCATAGGTACGGCTTCAGCCCGTACCTGAACTAGAGGCTCCTAATCTACCTCGGCCTCTACCTGCTGTACCTGAGGGCCTACGCCCTGTTGAGGCTGCTGGAGCTCATGGCCCTGCGGATCCCCTGTCCTGACTATCTCTGCTCTCTTGTCCCCTGGCCGGACAATCTCTCATGCGGTGCCCCTCCTGCTCGCAAATATAACACCCCGAGGAGCCATATCTACAAGCTCCAATGTGAGGTCGGCCGTAATTAGGGCAGGGTGGGGGTGTAAATCTGCTCTGCTCTCCCCTTCTCTGCTGCGGGGAATCTACTGTTCGAAAACTACCACTAGACTCTGACTGCCCTTGACGAGCAAATATACCTTGCTGCTGCTGCTGTGGTGGAGGTGGGGGTCTAGGGGGTCTGTTTTACAATTGGGGCCTGTGTCCTCTCTGAACCTCCCTCTGCATTCCATCTGATCTGCCTCTGCGACGTTGTTCCTGATTTGTCTGTCTACTGCCCTGTTGCCGCTGTCTAAGGCCCTCAATGGTCTAGGCAAAGGCCTGTACTCGGGCAATATCCATATCTTCTCGTAACGTAGCCGTCATGCAGGCTTCAATATATTTTGGGTTCAAACCCATAATGAACCGGTGGACTCTGGATGGCATAGTGTCCACAAAAGCTGGAGCATAGCGGGCTAGGGAGTCAAACTGTAGGGCATATTCTCGTACACTCCTCGCCCCCTGCTCCAAATGCAAAACCTGATCCATCCGGGCCTGCCGGGTGGCAAATAACAGTCTAGGAAGGCCTCCGAGAAGCTGGACCAGGTCGGAGGGGCAACATCTCTCCCTCGAGACCTTTTCCAACTCTCGTACCATAATACAGCTATGTCCCGCAACCGAAACACTGCCAGCTCAACTGATTCTGTAGGGGTCACATGCATAACCCCGAAAATTCTCTGCATCTGATCTAGGAAATCCTGGGGGTCCTCTGCTTGATCTGACCCAGTGAACTGTGGGGGACCTAGTGCCAAAAACTCCCTGACCCTAGAACTACCTGACCCACCTGAAGGCTCTGCTGCTACAGGTGGCACGGACTGGTGCTGTGTGGCCATCATTTGTGCCAACATAACCACTTCGCTCCAAACTTTTTGGTCTGATGGCGAAGGTACAGGAGCTATCGGAGGCAGTGTCGTGCCCAACGTCTCCTGATGTGAGGGGGACTGCTGAGAGGGCTGTGATGAAGCCTCTATATCGCCCTCAAATCGGGCTGACTCTGAATGGAACTGAGGCATCCTGCTGGTGCCTTCTCCTGCTGTTGTGTCTAATCTTCTGCCGGTGGCAGGGTGACGCTGGTCTGCCATTCTTATCTGTAGACAAAGAATATGATAAGTTTTAGGGACCCAAGCCTATATTGTACCGCTTTATAGCACGATTGAATGAGAAAGAAGAGTAACCATCGTATCATGCCTCACAGCCTCCTGCCTATAGTATGTGGTGCACAACACATCCATAGACAAGACTCTACTTAGCACGGCTTGCAGACTCCCTGGGACACAACCTGCTCTGATACCAAGTTTGTCACGCCCCGCCTTGGGGGTATGACTGGCACCTGGTGCCTTAGTAGGACCTAGACTGCTAACTGGTGAGCCTAAGCACATCTGGTGCCTGGCTAGCTCTAACTCAGATTTATGGAAACAACGAGCTATATAACGGTTGTAAACACAACCTCCGGCCGACTGGGCCTATAGCCACCTGTATAAAACTTCAGCTTACCAGAAACATACTTACAAAGGTGGAAACCTATGCGGGCCGACAAGGCCACCATGTTGTCTAGTTATCTGTAACTCAATAATAGAATACTGAATAACTACGTGACCGGCAAGGTCACCACTACTATCAGACTATGGCCCCACGCGGCCAACATAATCAACAATGCTAAACAGCTAAACAAAACGCACGGCCTCACACGACCGGCACAACTAACCCAGGGAGATGAATATATACAATCTGCAAGCCTCTATGAGTACTGATGAAATGGTCGGGACAGGGCGCCGGCCTACCCATGCTGTACAATAAAAGAAAATGAACTACACCTCTAAATATCAAGCTCCGGATGACAGGAGCTGATGACTCTATAAGCTGGCTAGAATCATGAGGGGCCTCCTCATCTATGAGTACCTGCAGGCAAGTAATGCAGTGCCCCAAACGGGCGTCAGTACCACTGGTACCGAGTATGCAAGCAACTGGATACAACTGAATACAAATAGCATAACTAGCAATTCTGAATAGCAGGAGATAACTGAATCTGTAAGAACTGGTATGAACTGAATCAGACTTTCTGTGATGTGATAGGGTAGGAGCGTACCTGTAGACACGGCGGCCTGCTGTCTATTAACCAATATATAGCACATAAATACATATATATATAGCAAACAAGAGCCAATACCAACCCCCATAAGCCGGATGGCGCCAAGCAAGCAAACAATCCATATACCCCTACCCGGGTCAAAACCAGCCAAAAATAAGTCACTCCACTCATCTGCTAACTACGAGCACCTATGCCGACCCCCTGGGTCTCCGGCTCGGGCCATAGCCTACGATATAAATAACCGTGTCTGAGTCCGGAGGACTCCTATACTGTATCTGAATCTGTTCCCTGGGCGCTTGTGCACAACAGGGCTATCTGTATTGTAATGCTGATCAGCCTGATATGGGGAAAGCTTCATCCCATCTTCGTCCAAACTGGGGACGGCATGCCACTCCTAGGAGTGACGTAAACCCACCCGCTCAATGGGCGACACAGTTACCAACCCAGGGGGGCGAGGACGCTCAAAGGGGTGCCCTCGCGACACAACCAAGTCTCAACAAACAATTAGCACATATATAGCAAGCATGTTTAAACTGAAAAATACTATCTGAATTCTGATTTCTTATTCTGATCTCTTTCTGTATAATACTGATTCTCATACTGCCTTATACTGAATCTGTGATCTTTATCTAACTGCATGGCTAATCTGTAGCCAAGATACCATCTAACTGTATGGCTATACTGTAGCCAAGATATCATCTGTCTGTATGGCTAATCTGTAGCCAAGATACTATCTGACTGTCTGATTTTACTTTACTAACTTTTATTCTGAATATCTGTCATATTATTCTAGAAACATGCTTGTTAATCACATACTGGGCTATACTGAGTCTGGAATGCTAACTTGCCATTTTGGCGCATGCTTTACTAACTTTCGGACTGAGTACGATATAGCAATGCAAACCAGATTTACTAAACTTGCACAATACTTAATATTCAACTTCAGGAATTCTACTACGGAGTTTACTATGCTATACAAGGCTAAAACTACTAACTTGCCGAAGAAACTGGCTTTACATACCTTAACCTCGGTTTATCCGACTAACGGACGAAGCTCGGTCAGTACTCCAGCTATTTCTCCCAACTGCATTTACATATATGTCAATTAGAACTACATACACCAATATTCTGAAAGAAAACGCCATTTTCAATATATTTATAGCCTAAACTTTGGCTTATCGAAAGACGGCCAAAAACTCGCTATCTCTCGAAAGTCCAGAAGGGAGAAATATTCACTTCGAGGCTAGGAGTATATTGACACTAATTTGGAGCAATTCCACTTACCTTAGTTCGGTAGCACGATGATTCGCCGGCCGAATTTCGCGAAACTAAATCCGTAGGAATGCTCCTTACTGCTTAATACCTCGGTATCTGGAGTTAATTTGAGTTTGGACCGCATTTGATGGCGTAATCGGAAAGAAATTATCAAGAAACCTTCGCACCCTCTGTTTCTCTTCGTGTTCTGAAAATTAAATGATGAAAATGAAGTTAAAAACCGAAGTTGGAGGCTTATATACTTGGGTCTGGACAGGGCCAACATGTCACGGAGCCAACGCGGAGGCTCCACCTCCGTGACACGTTGCCATCGCGGAGGGGCTCTACCTCGGCTCCTTCCGCGATGGTTCGACAAGTTTATCATCCGGTCTTTTCCGGGCCTCTTTCTAGCATGTATGGCTTTCAAATACTCTTAACCAACACGCGAATAGGCCATCTATGTGTTGGAAATTTTACGGGGTATAACATAAATCATGATTCATGGGAAGGTTTTATAATGTTTTCAATAACAATTCATGTTTTAAAATTTTTACAAATTATGATGCCCAATTATGAAAGTTCATGAAAAGATGAGATTATGATCTATGTTTCTAAGTATGATGAGATGAGGAGACATGACGGGAGGACTCATATGTTGAGTCAGATGAGGACAGCGGGGGCGATTCTGATATGGGAGACGAGGCAACGACACCTGATGAAGAAGTTGAATACTTCGATTGATCAGGGAGTTTCACCACCTACCTTTATGATATGTTGAATTATGTGAACACTGGGGACAATGTTCTGTTTAAGTGTAGGGTGGGAGTAGTTAGGTTCCAGTTGCTTTGTTGTTGTTTATGTTTATGTTTTGTGTTGTTGTGCCTGTGCAAAAATGTGACTTTGTGTAGTATGTTCTATAATGTAAGTTGGTGTTGTAATGAATGTTAAGCTGTTGCGTGCTGTGTTGAGTTGTTGTTGTGTATTTGGCTGTTGTGTAAATATTTTTGTTTTCTATCGAAATTATCGATATTTTAAAAAACAAATTGTGTGTGAAATTTCTTTTTTATTTTGGGTTTCTCGGCCTTTGTTTTCGGTGCTTTTACCGAGAATAGTCCCATTGAACCGAAGTCGTAGATAGTGACCATTCCCTATGATGGATGGATGACGACCGTCTTAAGAGAAATGTAGTTGATAGGAGTAGTTTTTTCTTTCGTTCTTTCTTTTGTTTGTGTCCTAAACGTGTCGCTACTTCATGGTTCGGAATTCTCATTACGTGTTGTACATGATATTAAGTTGCAAAGGTGATTCGTATGAAAGCATGCAAATGCATAAATACGTTGAAATACCTAGGCCATAAAGTTCAATTCGGTGTGATCGAGGCTTAATATTGAATTCTTGTAATTAGCTGATTGAAGAGTTTGTGAATATGTCTTGAGTTGAGCATGTGCAATGAGTGTGAGGTGAGTTTTCGATTATTCCATGCTATTGTGAAGTGTCTAGAACTTTCCTGGTGTGTGTACGAAACGAAATGAAGGATGTGTATTTTAGGAAAGGATGTAGGCATTTCTTTGATTAAACCGAAAGTTTTTCCATTATCATACCTACCTTGAATGTACATCCTAGTTAGCCCCATTGAGCCTTTAACCTATTTTTTTCTTTCTTTGAAGAGGTACAAACTGAGCTTAATCCCTTCTTTTCATTTGCCTTGAATTTGATCCAAAACTCTTAAGCGCTCAAAAAAAACAATTTTCCCACAGTGTAAAGGAGTGAGAATTGTGAAAAGGAAGGAAAAGCGGAAGTGGTGAAAGCTAAAAAAAAGGTCAAAGGTGCACTTGCTGAAAATAAATAAAATAAAGATGTATAACTAATCTTGGTTATTAAGTCGAGTGTGCTTAAAGAAATGGGAACAAAAACAAAGAAAAATTTCAAGAATGAGAGGATGAAGGAAGAAACAATGCCCATAATGATGGTGGGATGTATTGAAAAGCGCTTAAGGAAGCTAGTTGCTATTATTGGTTAGCCCAGTATTTACTAGTTCCTTAGCTTACATTACAACCCGTTAAGTCCTACGTGATCTTACATCACGCGCCCTTATATTAGTGGAGCAGCACACTAGAGGCAAGCCTATGGTTCAGACTCACTTTATAATTTTGTCTTAGATTCGGATTGATTAGGAAACTAAACTCTCAAAATCTTATTTAAATTGTTGTCTGCATTCTTAAAGGTATAGTTCATTGACACTTAAGTTAATTATTACCTTGGTTCAGTCCATGTGGGATCGATACTTGGCTTACTTAAGCCATTTTACTACTTGTTCGACCACGTGCACTTGCGTGTAGTTACCAAACGCCCGAACAAGTTTTTGGCGCCGTTGCCGGGGACTAGAAATTGGTAAATATTTTTTTCTTAGTGTTAGTTTACAATTTCTATATAAGTGTTGACAACTTGATCTTAGCCTGTCTTTTGTAGATATTGAATTCTGTTGAACACTAGCAAGAGATAAGGAGCTGGTGGATTCCTACTTAGAGCTGGAAAGACAATTCCATTGTCAAAGAAGAGAAGCTCTAGAGAAAAAGCTATAGTTTCTCAGACAAGCAATTCTGGAGCAACAACAGAATCCACCACTTGTGAGGGCAGTGTTAGTGCCCGAGGAAATGGCAGCTAGGCCGGTTCGCGAAGTGGAAATCCCACATGCTAATAATGTTACATCAAGTATTCGCAGACCTGAGCCAGGAGAGAGGTTTGAGCTTAAACAGAACATGGTGCAATTGTTGCACACCGGCGGGCAATTCATAGGTCTCCCTCACGAAGATCCACAACAGCATCTCCAAAACTTTTTGGAGATAAGTGACACTTACACCCCCACTGGAGTATCATCCGATTACGTAAGGCTTACATTATTCCCATTTTCATTATTGGGAGAAGCAAAGAGGTGGTTGAAAGCTGAACCACCTAACTCTATCACCACTTTGGATGATCTTGCAAGAAAATTTTTGATACGGTTCTTTCCATCCGGAAAAACAGCAAGACTTAGAAGTCAGATTCTAAGTTTTAAACAAAGAGAGGGGGAGAATTTGTATCAAGCTTAGGAAAGGTTCAAATCATTGCTAAGGGATTGTCCTCACCATCACCAGTCCATGATGTGCTGGTGCATACTTTCATAGAGGGTTTGGAACCCCACACAAAAATTTTGCTAGACTCAGCAGCTGGGGGACAAGCATTAGAAAAGACTTATGAGGAGATGTATACTTTGTTAAATCGTATTTCGCAGGGAAATCCAGAGTGGAATGCGGACTCTTCTAGAGGAGGAACAAGGAAAGCAGCAGGAGTCTTTGAAGTGGATGGTTTTATAGTGATCGCTGCACAGATAGCTGCATTGCAAAATCAACTCGACACCCACTTCAGCAATATGAGCTTGAATCAACCTCAAGCCCCAGTTAATGTAGTGCAGCAGATTTTGTGTGAAGTATGCGGTAGTAATGAACACTCAACTGAGTGTTGTGGTGCAAATCTAGATTCAGTGAACTTTGTTGGAAACATCTAGAGAAATAATCACCATCAGCAGTATGGAAATAATTACAACTCGAATTGGAGGAATCATCCGAATTTCTCTTGGGGTAGTAACAGCCATCAAGGGCAGAGTTCGAATCAGGGTGCGCAGAGAAATCAAGGGGGGCAGCAAAACTATCAGTCTCAATACAGAGGCAACAACGCACCTCCTCCACCACCCACCAACATTGAGGAAATGTTTAAAACAATGTTAGCTAACCAAGCTCAAACGCAGGCTGATTATGTGAAATTGGCAGCAGACATAAAAAACAACCAGTTAGCTACAAAGGCGTTGGAGTACCAGTTTGGACAACTAGCTGGAGCTCAAAACACCAGGCCAAGAGGAGGACTACCGAGTGACACTGACCCGAATCCCAAGCAGGTTAATGTAGTGACCACAAGGAGTGGTTTATAACTCAAGGAGGTGGAACCAAAAAGACCACCTCAGCAGTCAGGAGCAGTGGAGAAAGATAGGGAACATGATGATGAGAGGGGGAAGGAGAAGGCAGCTGAAGCAGAAAGACCACCACCCCCGTTCCTTCAAAGATTAAAGAAACACAAGGAGGAAGCTTGTTTCAAAAAGTTCATGGAGGTGCTTAAATAGGTACACATTAATTTACCTTTGGTTGATGTTTTGCAGGGAGTGCCGAAATATGCAAAGTATATCAAGGACATCGTAGCTAACAAAAGCAGATTGCCGGAGTATGCTGCGGTGGCACTTACTGAGGAGTGCACTTCCCGAATTCAGAACAGGTTTCCAACAAAGCTCAAGGACCCTGGGAGCTTTACAATTCATATCACAATCGGGCAAAGTATCCGAGCTCGTGGACTATGTGATTTGGGAGCAAGCATAAACTTGATGCCGACCTCGGTGTTCAAGAAGTTGGGGCTAGGCAGTCCTAGACCAACTACAGTAATCTTGCAGTTAGCAGATCGTTCTTTAGCCAGACCAGATGGCATTGTGGAGGACGTGTTGGTGCAAGTGGGCTCCCTCATCTTCCCGGTAGATTTTATTGTCTTAGTTTTTGAGCCGGATGCGGAGGTCTCATTTATTTTGGGACGTCCTTTCTTGGCAACCGGGAGAGCTTTGATTGACGTAGTTGCAGGGCAGCTAACCATGCGAGCGCATGACAAAGTGGAGGTATTTGATGTATATAAGGCAATGAAGCTTCCGGCCATATATGAGGAGCTTTCAGCAATCAATGTGCTAAATCAAGAAGAAATTCTTCAGATTGTTGATTCTCGAGATCCATTGGAAAGAGCATTGATGAGCTCCGATCATTTCGGAGATAAAGATACTTATGAGATGGTGCAAATGTTAAATGAACCAAAGTGGTATCTCAGGAAGCATGACTTTCAGCCTTTAATGAGGTCCCTGGAACCATTGCCGAAACCATATATTGAGGAAGCACCAAAACTAGAGTTGAAAACATTGCCTCCCCATTTAAAATATATCTTTTGGGGGGAAGATGACACTTTGCCAGTCATCATCTCCGCAGAATTGACGGAGGCACAGGTAAAGGAAGCATTGGTGGTTCTCAAAAGAAGGAAGAAAGCGATGGGCTGGCAGATGTCAGATATTCAGGGTATCAATCCAGCTTTTTGCACACACAGAATTTTTATGGAGATAGGAGCAAAGCCAACTGTACAACATCAGCGGAGGTTGAATCCGATGATGAAGGATGTGTTAGGAAAGAAGTAATTAAGTGGCTTGATACAGGTATGGTCTATCCTATTTTGGACAGCGAATGGGTCAACACCGTTCAGTGTGTCCTAAAGAAGGGAGGGATGACCGTGGTCACCAATGAGAAAAATGAGCTGATCCCTACACGCACCGTCACAGGCTGGCGGATTTGCATGGACTACAGAAAGATCAATGAAGCCACAAGGAAAGATCACTATCCTATCCCGTTCATTGATCAGATATTGGACAGATTGGCTGGACAAGAATATTATTGTTTCCTTGATGGGTACTCTAGCTATAACCAAATAGCCATAGCACCGGAGGACCAGGAGAAGACTACTTTCACATGTCCTTATGGGACATATGCTTTTAGGTGGATGCCATTTGGTTTATGCAATGCACACGCCACATTCCAGAGATGCATGATAGCGATCATTCACGACATGGTGGAAGATTTCGTCGAGGTATGGATGATTTTTCTGTTTTCGGTAATTCGTTTGCTACTTATTTGTAGAATCTTGACAGGGTGCTAGCTCGCTGTGAAGAATCCAACCTTGTACTCAACTGGGAGAAATGTCATTTCTTAGTCAAGGAGGGTATCGTCCTTGGTCATAAAGTGTCTTGCAAGGGGTTGGAGGTCGATCGTGCGAAGATCGAAGTTATTGAAAAGCTACCACCACCTGTGTCAGTGAAGGGTGTTCGCAGTTTTCTCGGACATGCAGGGTTCTACAGACGGTTCATCAAGAACTTCTCTAAAATTTCTAGACCAATATGCAGGTTGCTAGAAAAAGAGGTGAAGTTCGAGTTTGATGAGGATTCCGTCAAAGCATTCGAGGAGTTGAAATAGAAGTTGATAGAAGCACCTATCCTCATTTCCCCGGATTGGGAGCAACCGTTTGAATTAATGTGTGAGGCAAGCGATGTGGCGGTAGGAGCTGTATTGGGGAAGCGGAGAAATAGAATTTTTCATTCTATTCATTATGCAAGTAAAACACTGGACGCTGCCCAAGTTAATTATACAGTCAAAGAAAAGGAGATGCTAGCGTTGGTGTTCGCGTTTGATAAATTCAGGTCCTATTTGGTGGGTTCTAAAGTAGTGGTGTATACCGATCATGCAGCGATTCAGTATCTGTTTAACAAGAAGGATGCATAGCCCAGGCTGATCAGATGGATCTTGTTGTTGCAAGAGTTTGACCTAGAGATTAAGGACAGAAAGGGGAGCGAGAATCAAGTGGCAGATCACCTATCGCGATTGGAAAGTCGGTCACATGTCAAGAAAGGTGACAGTATCAAAGAGGAGTTCCCGGATGAGCAGCTCTTGGCAATAATGGAAGTTGAGATCCCTTGGTATGCAGACATAGTGAATTTTCTAGTGAGTGGAGTCTATCCACCGGAGGCTACGGCTCAGCAGAGAAAAAAGTTGAGGCATGATTGTCGGTATTTTATTTAGGATGAGCCGTACTTGTTTAAATAGGGACCGGATCAGGTGATGAGGAGATGCATCCCGGAGAGCCAGATTGCAGAAGTTTTGAGGAGTTATCACTCTTCATTGTATGGAGGGCACCACGGAGGCGAGCGGACAGCGCACAAGGTGCTACAGTCAGGTTTCTTTTGGCCTACACTGTTCAGAGACTCTATGGCATATGTCAAAATGTGTGATAGATGTCAAAGGATAGGTACAATTGGTAGGAGGCAAGAGATGCCACTGCAGCATATACTAGAAGTGGAGATCTTTGATGTATGGGGCATAGATTTCATGCGCCCGTTCCCACCGTCATTTGGTAATAGTTACATCTTGGTGGCCGTTGATTATGTATCAAAGTGGGTTGAAGCAACCACTTTCCCTAGGAATGACAACAAGGTGGTAACGAAATTTGTGAAAAAGCACATTTTCACCAGGTTCGAGACACCCCGAGCCATTATCAGTGATGGAGGGGCTTATTTTGTCAATGCAAGTTTCAAGAACTTGCTAGCTAAGTATGGGGTGCGCCACAAGGTAGCAACAGCATATCATCCCCAAACTAGTGGGCAAGTGGAGGTGTCGAACAGAGAAGTGAAGCAGATTCTCCAGAAAACAGTGAATGCACAATGTAGTGATTGGTCAAGCAAACTCGACGATGCGTTGTGGGCTTATAGAACTGCTTACAAGACACCAATTGGGACTTCTCCGTACAAATTGGTCTATGGAAAGGCGTGTCATCTGCCTGTAGAGCTAGAACACCGAGCTTTCTGGGCCGTGAGAAAATTGAACATGGATTTAGAGCTAGCGGGTAAGAAGAGGCTGATGCAACTCAGCGAACTTGATGAGTTTCATTGGCATGCTTATGAAAGTGCCAAGTGCTACAAAGAGAAAACAAAGAGGTGGCACGATAAGCATATGGTGCATCGGATATTCGAGCCGGGGCAGAAAGTGTTGCTTTTCAATTCAAGATTGAGGCTGTTTCTAGGGAAATTGCGGTCCAAATGGTCAGGGCCATTTGAGGTAGTGAGAATGACCCCACATGGGGCAGTGGAGTTGTGGCAAGAAGATCGAAGTGCCACGTTCTTGGTTAATGGGCAGCGTTGTAAGCATTACTGGGGTGAGGACATTATTCGAGAGAAGACGTCCATCACTCTAGAGGATGATTGAGCGTAAATGACGTCGAGCCACGACAGTAAACCAGGCATTGCATGAGAGGCAACCTGTGAAATTGTTGTAATAGATGAGTAGAATTAGTTGAGAAAAAAAACAAAACAAAAAAAGAGAAAAAGAAAAATATATATATATATATTGTTTGCGTGGAAACCTATGAATTCTAACCAATTTCTTGTTGTGAAGTGATTTTCAGGTGGAACGGAGGGCAAAAATGCAAAGAAGGACAAAGGAAAAAAATCGGTGAGAAAAATAAAAAGTGGCATGATAGTGAGCCTACGTGATGGCTCCGTGTCACGGAGGAGGCGCTCCGCGTTACCCTCCGTGACACGTTGAAGCCTATTTCGGAATTTTTAAAAAATTCCAGAACACTGGCGCGATGGCTCCATGTCATGGAGGGGGTGCTCCGCGTTACCCTCCGTGATACGTTGAGTGTTATTTCGCGTCGGGTCACACCGGGTCACCGGGTAACCCGCGCGAAAAACACTTTTAAAACCCCAATTCCCTTCAATTTTTTTCCTATTTTCCATACCCTCCGCGACTAACACCCCAAATTCCCTCCTCCCCCAACGTGACACGGACCTAGGCATCGATTTTCTTCAAGTTTTCTTCAATTTCATCGGAGAAAAGGTATGTTCTTGAACTTAACCTCATTTTTGCTTGAATTTTCGATTCTTGAGCATGGGTAGTGATTGAAACTTGCCTTAAGTGAAAATTAAGCTTCAATTCATTTAAGTTATGATTGATTGATGTTCATAGTATCGTTGTGAGTATATGAACTCGATGAATGCATGTTTTAGTGAATCTTTGCGAAATTGGTAGCTAGGGTTGGAACTTGAATAGGAAGAAAACTAAATTTGTTTGAAATGTGAAAAAAAATGGGTTGTGCATGTTGGGTGATGTGAATTATGTTGTGACTAAAAGTTGAATATGCTAAGTAGACAAGGGAATTTCAGAAAAATGAAATTGGTGAATTGCATAGGTTGTTGAGAACAAAAAGTTGGCTAAGTGCTATGATGATAATGGAATCGATGGCGATATTGTTAATTGTTGTACAAAGTATGAGAAGTACATAGTAATTATTCCATCGAATTAGATGAAGGCACTAAGCATGTTGAATGTAAAACTTGATAATTCATGAATGTCTTGCCGAATTGTTTTAATTGCGGCTAAAGACTAAGTGTGGGGTAGCCTAACTCAACCCAACCTTAGTTGAAGCTAATTGTGACTTGAATAACATTGGGATTGTCTGTTCGATGGTACAGGAACAATGTCAGGCAGGCAAGATAAGGGAAAGGGCGCATCCACATCGGGCGCTGGCAGAAAAAGAATAAGATTGGGAACAGCAGTTCCAGCAGCACCAGGGGTTCCGAGAGGCCAACGCCAACAATACGGAACCCGATGGGTGACTGACGAAGGGAAGAAATGGTATGCAAAACACAAAGAAACTAAATACTTCCTAGAGGAGCAAATTGCAAGGGAGCCGCTGGTACAGGAATTCCCGAGGATCGTACACCGGATTGACACCGCCGGGATGAACTTCATCTTCGAAGAGCCCAAGGAGTGCAATCTCCATTTGATTCGGGAGTTCTATGCCAACTGGAACCCGACCCTCCGCAGTCACACCGTCAAGATAAGAGGGCAGGTTGTCACGTTTGAGCCCCATCACTTGAATGTTATATTGGGGGCACGGGACACAGACCCCCATGTACTCCGGCAGCTGAACATAACTCCACCTTATGCGGACATCAGATGCACTCTATGTGGAGCCCGTTCGACAGCACAGTGGAGCAGGCACAAGGAGAGAGGCTACCATTAGACGCTTCCCTACTCTCAAATGAACAGGGAAGCCAGGATCTGGCTAAAAATTGTGTGTTTCTGCCTGATCCCGGGGGTGCACATGACAAATTTCACCCGGGATCGAGTGTGCTTGGTGTATGCCCTGATGAAAGGGCTTGAGATAAATGTTGGGGCGGTAATCATTTTCGCCATGAAGAGAGCCCGCTTACATCAAGGGCACAGGTACGGGTTCGGTGGTTTGCTTACCACGTTCCTGAGAGGCCATGATATCGAGGAGGAGGCCCTGGATTACATCCCAGAAATTGATAGGCGTGCCTTGGATGTCACAAAAACCAAGGCACCCAACACTACTCACGGGCCTGTTCTCACACTAGCCGAGCGACATGCTTGGGATGATCAGTATATGGCCCGCATGTACGGGATGCAAATGCTGCAGTTGCGCATTGGCGGGAGGCCAGCAACAGAAGATGAGCTTTGGCAGCTTGACTTGGATTACCCCTTCGGCGAAAATGCTCGGGCTCTATGCAGAGTGGGGCCAGCATTTGTGGAGCCGGTCGATGATGATGTCCCCACCGATGAGGAGACACGACGGGAGGACTCATATGTTGAGTCAGATGAGGACAACGGGGGCGATTCTGATATGGGAGACGAGGCAACGACACCTGATGAAGAAGTTGAATACTTCGATTGATCAGGGAGTTTCACCACCTACCTTTGTGATATGTTGAATTATGTGAACACTAGGGACAGTGTTCGGTTTAAGTATGGGGTGGGAGTAGTTAGGTGCCAGTTGCTTTGTTGTTGTTTATGTTTATGTTTTGTGTTGTTGTGCCTGTGCAAAAATGTGACTTTGTGTAGTATGTTCTATAATGTAAGTTGGTGTTGTAATGAATGTTAAGCTGTTGTGTGCTGTGTTGAGTTGTTGTTGTGTATTTAGTTGTTGTGTAAATATTTTTGTTTTCTATCGAAATTATCGATATTTTTAAATTTTTTGTGTGTGTGAAATTTCTTTTTTATTTTGGGTTTCTCGGCCTTTGTTTTCGGTGCTTTTACCGAGAATAGTCCCATTGAACCGAAGTCGTAGATAGTGGCCATTCCCTATGATGGATGGATGACGACCGTCTTAATGGAAATGTAGTCGATAGGAGTAGTTTTTTCTTTCGTTCTTTCTTTTGTTTGTTTCCTAAACGTGTCGCTACTTCATGGTTCGGAATTCTCGTTACGTGTTGTACATGATATTAAGTTGCAAAGGTGATTCATATGAAAGCATGCAAATGCATAAACACGTTGAGATACCTAGGCCATAAAGTTCGATTCGGTGTGATCAAGGCTTAATATTGAATTCTTGTAATTAGCTGATTGAAGAGTCTGTGAATATGTCTTGAGTTGAGCATGTGCAATGAGTGTGAGGTGAGTTTTCGATTATTCCATGCTATTGTAAAGTGTCTAGAACTTGTCTGGTGTGTGTACGAAACGAAATAAAGGATGTGTATTGTAGGAAAGGATGTAGGCATTTCTTTGATTAAACCGAAAGTTTTTCCATTATCATACCTACCTTGAATGTACATCCTAGTTAGCCCCATTGAGCCTTTAGCCTATTTTTTTCTTTCTTTGAAGAGGTACAAACCGAGCTTAATCCCTTCTTTTCATTAGCCTTGAATTTGATCCAAAACTCTTAAGCGCTCAAGAAAAACAATTTTCCCACAGTGTAAAGGAATGAGAATTGTGAAAAGGAAGGAAAAGCGGAAGTGGTGAAAGTTAAAGACAAGGTCAAAGGTGCACTTGCTGAAAATAAATAAAATAAAGATGTATAACTAATCTTGGTTATTAAGTCGAGTGTGCTTAAAGAAATGGGAACAAAAACAAAGAAAAATTTCAAGAATGAGAGGATGAAGGAAGAAACAATGCCCATAATGATGGCGGGATGTATTGAAAAGCGCTTAAGGAAGCTAGTTGCTATTATTGGTTAGCCCAGTATTTACTAGTTCCTTAGCTTACATTACAACCCGTTAAGTCCTACGTGATCTTACATCACGCGCCCTTATATTAGTGGAGCAGCACACTAGAGGCAAGCCTATGGTTCATGACATGATGCATGTGAATTCTTTGGGAGAGAGAGAGAAATCGTGTTCATATACCCCTACATGTAATGCTTTGGAAATCGTATGATTGCAAATGGGGAGATTCTCTTGTGTTGTGAGGGCACATGCTTGACGAGAGATTAAATTTCGTGTCAGATGTCTTGATCAGTTGATTTGCATGAGTTTGCTGAGATCGAGAGTCGATTCTTGAGTCTACGAGGTCTTAATGTGGGGTATGTCATTGTATTGATGAGACCATGCATGTTTTCTTATGATTTGCTAGATTAAATAATCGGTATAGCCGTAGCTTGAATTGTCGAGCCAAAGTAGCTATGCATGGGTGTCAATTGCATGAGATGTGAGAGTATTGTTCGAGGACGAACAATATTTTAAGTGTGGGGTAAGTTATCTTGGGCAGAATTATATGCCCAAGTGATACTCAAATGCTTCATTTCGTCTTTGTTATCTATCGTTATTTGTGCATTCTCGTGTGATTTGTAGTTAAAATGTGAATTTATACTAACCAACATGATTAGTGTTGTTTTGCAGGTAAAATGGAATTTTGGAAAGCTAAGATACATGTTGGTAAAAATCGGGAATGGACGTGGAAGCAAGGAGCAACAAAAATAAGGGCTCCGCGATGGAGCCGTGTCACGCTGCCATCGCGGAGGCATTCTGCCTCAGGTGATTTAATTTTGGCCATTTTCAGTGAAGCCTCGCGTTACCTCCATGACACGGAGGCAATGCCACGCGATGCAAGCCGTGGCACGTTGAGTACAATTACCTGGGACATCAATTTCTAGTGTAGGTGCGCGATAGCACCGTGGCACGTTGGCCAGGCTCCGCGATGCAGGCGGTGGCACGCCAAGGTGAAAATTCTGAGGAGCCTAATTCCAGAGAGGGTCCGCGATACCCCCATGGCACGGAGGGAGTGCTCCGCGATACACTCCGTGCCACGTTGCTTGTTATTCTGGGAAAAATTCTCAATAGTATAAATAGCACACTTAGGTTTATTTTTAAATATTCTGACTTGGTTGAGCAAGAACGTGGGTTACAGGCAGTTGAGGGGACGAAAATTCTTGGGTTCTTCTCTATCTCTTTCTCTTTTATCTCAATTGTTTGTATGATTTATACTCATTTGATGATGTTTACTCCATAAATGAGTGGCTAAATTCACTTCTTGCTGAGGTTAAGAACAATTGTAGTGGAATGTAATTGTTGATCATTTTAGTTTTCATCTTTTCTTCAATGGTTGTTCTATCAATTCTTGTTCTTACTGTATTAATGTTTGGCCAATGTTGATGTATATCTAAAAAATCCAATTTTGATTTTGAGAAGGAAAGAAATTGGAAAATTGTGAATTAGTAGGATATGATCTCTTCTTAGTTTGGGAAAATTGAGAATTGATTTACATTCAGAATAGAAATATATCTGAAAGTCTTATTAGACAATTAAGGAATCAGTTTTGTATGGCTAGAACATGAAATTCTTTTATCACAGAAATGTAGATTGAAGGTTCATGATTCTTAAGTTGGATAGGAGACGAAAGTTCCAATCCATAGGCAATAATTCTTGACTAGTAACCGAAGGAAAGATTAACTAAATTGTATCGATAAATTAATTCCCTGCATGTTTGTTTTAACCTCAGCATGCTCATTACTATAGTTCAGACTCACTTTATAATTTTGTCTTAGATTCGGATTGATTAGGAAACTAAACTCTCAAAATCTTATTTAAATTGTTGTCTGCATTCTTAAAGGTATAGTTCATTGACACTTAAGTTAATTATTACCTTGGTTCGGTCCATGTGGGATCGATACTTGGCTTACTTAAGACATTTTACTACTTGTTCGACCACGTGCACTTGCGTGTAGTTATCAAACGCCCGAATAGTAGCGTCCTTAGCCCTGGCAAGGTTTTGGACGGCTCTGCCCACTTGACTATAATAGTCGGACCACGTAAGCTCTATCGTGGTAATGTCGGTTATATGATGAGTCTCTCATTGTTCCTCATGATTTCAGTTGTACATGTTCATCAGTCATGATATTATGTTTTCAACAAGTTTGAACCAATATTCAGTTTTACTTATGAATAATCAGTTTCAGCTTTGGGTCATTCGTTTCAGTTATGATACTCTGTTATGTTTAAATCATGTTTTCAGATAATAGCCTACAAACCCTACTCTCAGAAACTTATGATGACATGTTTTATGATATGCACGATTTCTAATTTTACTTACTTAGCAGTTTTACTTACCTTGCATACTCAGTACATTCCACGTACTAACCACCTACTCTATGCTGCATCGTTTCATGATACAGGCTTAGATATTCAGGTTCAGTCTCGCCGTTAGCCAGATCCTCAGAGTTGCATTCCTCAGCCAGAGTTGGTGAATCCTCATCCTTCGAGGACCCTTCTATCAATTTATGTTCCGTATTATCAATTTCAGACTTAGTGAGTTAGTTGGGGTCTTGTCCTATCAACTCGTCAGTTTGTAGAGGCTTATCAGACATAGTATATTTTCAGTTTCTTATCATTGTTATGTGTTTAGATATTCGATGTTATCAGAATTTCAGACTTCCGCTATTCTATATATGTTAGACTTGCACATTATTATGTTGAGTTTATATGTCATGTTCATGCCATGGGTCGACTTGGAGACTCTCGGGGTTCTTTGTCCCGTGTCTCAATCTGGGCCTATATTTGGGTTATGACAAGTCTGCACTCAGAAAAGAAGTGTGCGAGTAGCATTAATACGACACAATATACTGGTAGGTATCATCGGTCGACCTTAGATAATAATGTATATACAGTAAAATAGCAACATACATTTAAAAATACAATTACTCATTGCACAATTCTATTTCTAACATTGTTCAAAGCAAGGTCTAAGATGGCCTGCTCACTGGATTAGGCTTTGCTGCAGCAAGAGATGTGGCCGTGGCGGCTGTCTTGCCACAGCGATAAGAGTATCGTTGCAACGGTACTGTGTAGGTAGTAGCTTGACCAAGCTGTCAACCTTAGGTTCCACACTTAGCAGTTTTTCCCAGTTCGTTCATCAACTCAAATAAATTCATACATAACAACGCTCAACGATCTATATATCATTCTTTCACGTGGAATATACACATGAATCTTCAAAATCGATTTAGCAGCTTATAATAGGAACTATATACATATGAATCCTCAACAATCAATTCATCAACTCAACACATGGATTATAAGCACATGAACAATTAATTCATCAACTCAGCACATCAATTATAAGCATATGAATTCTCAATAATTAATTCATCTTTATTGACTTCACTTCAGTAATGTGCCAGGCACACGCCTCCGTCACATCACTATATATTCACTCACACTCATCGCTGTACACACATGCAAGAGGGTCTTATTTCTGCCCTTCCAGTCATGACCTACATGGGTCTCTAAAATTCCACGTACTGTACCGGTGTGGTGCGCGCTCCCACTCATTTGTTCATCTGGATGCTCCCCTCGGACACGAGCCACTCAATCATAATCGCTCGCCTGAATGCTTCGCTAGGGCATGAGCCACTAATCTCAGGATAAAGCATGTTATCCACTTTCATTCTCATATTATATATATTTTATCACTCGATCATTTAGTATGACTTTTTAGAGGCATCAATTTACTCTCATCCGCTTGGTTGTAAGGTTCAACCACTTAAATAACAATTTGAAAGAATAGATATACGTCTCAAGGTATTCAAACTTCACAGCAATCTTCATCGATAACTATCATCTCAAGTTAATTTTACAATCATATTTAACACGTCATGGCATCAACAACAAATTAGTATTCGCAGACCAACTAAGCATGTTATCACTTCACACATATACATATCATTATGTAAAGTCTAACTCCTTACAAACCATAACTTACCTCGATTGCAGGATAAGAGAATTCAGCTACTCCGCAGGAGCCTTCCTTTTCTCAAAGCCTCGGAGCGCTCGAAATATAAACATAGAAAATAAATAATAATTAATTATTTACCCTTCATTCGGGGCCTAGAAATTCGGTTCTACCATATTATAGCTGATATCATAATCACATTCAATATTCTCAGGTTAATTTATCCCATCTCTCCCCCACATAGGTCATTCCCTTTTTTTTCATGAAGTTTCTATTCCAAAAATCCTTCCTATTCAGTTCTAATGCAAAAGGCTTCACCTTTATCAATTTCTAGGTTTTAAACCATAGTGAGATAGGCGGTCTACGTTCACATTCTTCCTAGAAAATGTCAATTACCCACTTTTAGGCCTAGGAACCAACATCCTGTCCGTTTTTCTTCAATTCCCCCTATGTTCCATAACTTAGGTTTTTTTACCTTTGGGAACCTATCTAAGATCATTCATTGATCCTAGGGTGTTTGGGAATCGAAAGGGTAGAGAAACAATCAGGAATCTTACCTTGGAGCCGTGGCTTCAACCTCTGTAAAATAGCCTTAACCCCTCTTCAAGACCGTGCCTTAGAGTTATGGGTGAAAAGCCTTGAAATTCTAACTTAAACCGTCTTACTGTCCCCCGTTGTTCGCTGCAGCGGACCCACTATGGCGGCTAAGAACCTGCCACGGCGGATCCACGGGTAAATCCTCTTTCTCGTTACGACGGGCCTCAAACTATCATGATGGTCTCGTTGCAGCTG
Source organism: Datura wrightii (assembly GCA_035772735.1). Taxonomy (NCBI): domain Eukaryota; kingdom Viridiplantae; phylum Streptophyta; class Magnoliopsida; order Solanales; family Solanaceae; genus Datura; species Datura wrightii. The sequence goes on along the minus strand of JASDFA010000027.1, from coordinate 116,217,546 downwards.
CCCCCCATTAACTACTAGCTCACCTTTCACTGCACTTATTCCATTCCTCACTCCCAAGTTCAACTATTACTCACCCAATACTTTACACCGTGCACCTAGGTGAAAATAGGGTGTTCTGGATTTATTTTCCCGTAACGACGGACGGGTCGTTACAAAGATTTTACCTTTTAATAAATAATTATATGTTGAATAAAATTGTACTTCTACTGCAAATCAATCTTATGTTTAAGACTTTTTAAAATACAATTAAAAAAGGACAGCCCGCTACATGAAGCATACTGTGTTAACATAGTTCGAAAAAGAGTCGCACCCTAAAGAGTGTTGTACAGACAACCTACCCTAATTGCAAGCATTAGTGGTTGTCACTAATTTTTATGAGTCTTTCTTAATTTGGCGGCATAACAATTACTTAATGATCAATTACAAATAAATAATGTGTTTGTGATATAATATCAATTTATTAGTATCAAAACAAGTCAGTAATAATTACATATATGATTTCGTAAGTCTTAATTGTGTAACGAATAACTTATACTATATGTTCTAATATATTATACAACTTTATATTCAATGCGTCTTCATAATGATAATATTTATATTGAATGCTAATCCGATAATAGTGTATGATAATACAAATTTTATAATAATATAATGTGAAATACATATAATATATGCATTTAAGTGCTCATATGAAAATGAATGGCTTTAGCAAGTATTAGAATAAAATAAAGGAAAAATAACTAGATTGAATCGAACTATTAAATATGATTATTTATTTTGTTAATTTAAAATTTTTTATATTATTATATAAATATATTTTTAAATATTATTTATGTTATTTTTAAAAATGTATTTTAATTAATATGAGCTACAAGGGTAACACACATACACTAAGCTACTAAATGAAAAAGAGAATAAGAGAAAACTACAGAATGATTATCTGCAGGTCCTTCAGCCCAAAACATAGCCGGTTAGTGAATGTAGTTTGTTTAGATTTAGGGTTCCAAATTAAGTCCCATGCACTGACACTTCAAGGGTGAGAGCCGCTGCCCTCTGCCCAAACTGGCCCTCTGAGTCGCGTCGTGTCTGCTGCTGCCGGCTGACACCTGCATCTGCTCGTCTGTCTTCCTCGTCGTCAGGTAAGTTCCATCATTGTTTTTTTTTTTTGAAAAGAAACAATTGAATTAAAGAAAAAATCTGGTGAATTTTTTTGTTTTTGAGAGAACTCAACTTTATACACCATAGTTGTATTGAGACTAGTTAGAAGTGTGATTTCTTCTTGTTGACGTAGTGATTTCAATTATTATTCTCTGTATTTTAAGTTTTGAACTTCATGTTCTCAGGTTAAATAAATTCAATCACTGATTTTTGCTTGTTAAAGCCATGAATTCAATTTCTTCTTGTCGAATTCGTGGGTTCTATGATTCATTTCAGTTATCAATTTTTCCTCAAGAACGTTGTTAGAATAGATTACTTAGAATCTAAATGTATTTGAGTTGAGATTTTGTTCAGTTGTCAACTTTGATTCTGCATTCTTTCCTCAAGAACCTTGTTTCTGAGTTGGATTATGCCTTCTTTCATCGTGAACTTTGTTTGGTTCTGCCTTGGTTCTTGCTTAAGGAGTATGTCTATAGGAATTTTTACTGATTTATTAATCAAATGAAAGAACAATTAAACTTTGAAACACTTTGATTCTGCCTTCTTTCAGCTTACTCCCGGTATATTTGTTTGGATTTTTTAGTTCTCTCTTTCATTCAATTTTTCATATATGGAAGAACTTGAAAGGAGAATTAGTGAGGTGGATTCCACGTAATTGAACCTATTTCTTCACCTACAAATTCAATTGAAAAACCTAAAACTAGTCAAGGTACAAAGAGAAAAAAAGTCGTACAATCTAGATTAGGTGCTTTGGGAATATTTTAAAAAGTTTAAAGATGCTAATGGAGGTGGTAGAGCGAAGTGTAAGTATGTGATCCCGATTAAAAGGCTGATACACGAAAGAATGGAACAACATCATTGAATACCCATTTAAGAAGTAGTCCAAAAATGACAGAAAACATTTATAATGATACCACAAAAACAAAGTTGGGCTTTCAAACAAAATGGACAACCGGGGAGAGTGGGGAGCTTTGGAAGTTTGATAATGAAGTAGTTAGGAGGGCTTTAGTTGAGACTATAATTATGGAAGAACTACCTTTTAGCTTCATAGAAGGAAGGCTTTCAGAAGTTTATATGTAAAGTACAACCTCTACTTTGACTTCCTTCCCGTAGGACAATAACAAAAGATTGTTATCAGTTTGCAATGAAGAGAGACAAAGACTACATAAATGTTTTAGATACAACAAAAAAGTTGCCTTACCATGGACTTCGTTGCAGAGAATTAATTATGTGTTTGATTTCTCATTTTTTTTTGAAACTGGGAACGGTATGTATATAAATCATGATTAAAACAATACATGGGTTATTCGCAAATCATATATGAATCATATATACAACAATACTCCCGAATTCTGCTGCCCCATGACTAAATTGAATCTATAACATCAATGATAGAAACATTATCTTTGAGTATGTCTGATTACACCAAAACACAGGATCAAGATACAATTCATCTTCATCTTCTGTATACTATTCTCTACCTTCTCAAAACATCTAGAGTTCCTCTCCTTCGAGGTTGTCCTCCAGATTCAAGATTGATTGTTGTATAAAAGAATATTAAAGTTTTGCCCTGTCTCTAGTCATAAGGGTAACAAGATGGTGGATGCTATTGGTAAGTGTTAACTTGAATGAAATTTGCACAAGGTGTTCACTGTTAGGGCACATAATATTTTTTCAAATGATGTCATGGTTAAAAATTGTTTAAAGAATTGGATATATGGGAAACTAATATGATGAGTGGTATGCATCTTCATTTGAGATGTATGACTAGCATACTTAATCTTATTATCCAAGAAGGTTTGAGAGAAATTAATTTCACCTTCTTGATGTTGGACACACACAAACCATTGGGAAGACCTTTGACAAATATGATCCTTTTAATAATGGACTTTTGATAATGGATTTGCTGTTCAACGCATATTTGTGAAGATGGAACTGTTGCAGGTCTAATGAAATGTGATGATTGGGTGAATGTGTTGGTGGGATTTCAGTGAAATTTTCTTAAAAAAGGAAAAACTTATGAGTCACCTTACTTAGGAAGTTATTGCTCTTAAACTCCTCCTATTTATACTACAAAACAAAAAAGCTTTGTGGAAAGAGGCAACAAGCTGAACAACAATGTGGCTAGTACTTTGCCGAATCCTCAACTGAATATTAAGGCCGTCTTTATGTGTGTATGTTTGTTAGCTGGGTGTGAACACTTGTGGTGTCCATTCAAATTCTTTGTTAATTTTCATATTTGTTTATTAGAGAATTAATAAGATGGGGAAGCTAGGGAAGAAAGCGAGGAAGTTTGCCAAGAAGAATCTTCCGTCAGTGCTTCGAGATCGCCGGAAGAAGAAAGCTTTATTCAAAAAGAGATATTCATCAAGTAAATATTTCTCTCTGTCTTCTTGAATGACTTATTCATTAATTTATCTCTAGTTTTATTGCTTTTATTAGAATATTGACGTTTTTATTTGAAAAAATTGTCACAAGACATGTGTAAGCTATTTGTTTTATAGGCTTAAATGGGGAACACTTCGTATCTCATGTATTTACATCAAAACATTTGTATTTGGTAGATAGATTAGAACTTTAGAATAATTGAGAAGGAAGAAAAGTGATGTAGTTGTTCCTATTCTTTAGTTACTATATTAGAATTGTGTTGCTAGTGGATGTTGTGGAGGAAGTGAGCGCCTAATCAGATGCAGAAAATAGAGCTTGAATGAAGACAATCTAGTGTAATGTAATAGTAAGTTATTACTTTTTCTATTTAAGGCCGAAGTTGTTAGATGAGTATGAGTTTTTGGAAGATGGCTAACCATTGTCAAAATGCTTTAAGTATTTCATTAGGGCAAATAAGTTACAATATTTTGATTTAGCAATTTACTTGGAATAGTTTGGAGCTTGTTTTGATACTACAATTTTGAGAGCCTTTGATTATTTTCTTTTTCTAATTCTTGATTCAGAATGAGTTTCACTTGAACAAAACCAAGGATGGAGGATTAGGCACTATGTCCATAATTGTGTATTTGAAAAAGATTTCTTTGAATATATTGAATTAAATGAAGTGTCTTACAGTAATTACCAAGAAATAGTTTGCTGCTAGGAAATAAAAAGATAAAGCTGCTGACTTCATCAGGACATCTAAAGAGAATTTTCCCCACGGAGAATTGATCCTTCAGTAGCTGGGGAGTGGAATATAGCCATGTTGAGTAGAGTAGTAGCTTGTTGAGATATGACAACCCTCGGAAGACTCTGAAGAAGGACATTTTCTATTTTGTTTTTTAATGTGATTTTTAGATACATGTGGTAAAGTGCATGGGCACATTTGAAGGGATTCTACTGTAAATTTTGACAATATAAAAGGTGTAAAGAATGAGAAAAGCAAGATGTTGGGAATGTATTGTTTGATTATTTCCTCAAGTATGTTGAGGTTAAATAATATCCTGAAAAGGAAGAAAAGTAATCCTTATGTCTTGTTTTTGAAACTTTTTTTGTGGGAATTAAAAGAAGAAAAAGGAAAGACCTGGCAAACTTCTCTTCCTAGATTCTCCCTCTAACTAATCCTCTGAAAAAGCAAAAATGAAAATTGACAAATCATTTGAATGAATGCCATAATTGTTCACACCCAGCTAACAAATACACATACACAGAGGCAACCATAATATACAGTTGATGATTTAGAGAAGTATTGGCTGAGTTACTGTTCAGCTTGTCGCATCTTCCCGTTTGCCTTTTTTATGGGTAGTATAAATGGGAGGAGTTTGAAGGGTTTAAGGGCAAGAAAGAGGAGCGTTTATCAGAATTCAGAGCCTTTGCATAACTCGAACCTTTACGAACTTCAAGTATTTTGGTAATTTTTGGAAAAAAGAAAAAATTTATTAGTTACCTGACTCAGGAAGTTCGTAATGGTTCAGGTTATGCAAAGACTCTGAATTCTGATAAAAACCCTCCTCACTCTTGTCCTTAATGATCCAGATGAGGTAGACCCTCGCGTCCCATTTGTACTACAAAACAAAAGAACAAGTGGAAAGAGGCACAGGCTGAATAACAACACGACCAGTAATTCTTCGCATTTTCAACTGTATATTAATGCCGTCTCTGTTTGTTAACTGGGTGTGAACAATCATGACGTTCATTTCAAATGTTTTGTTAATTTTTGTTTTTCAGAGGATTAATTTGATTGGGGAAGCTAGGGAAGAAAGCGAGGAAGTTTTCCTAGAAGAATATTCAGTCAGTGTGTCGAGATCGTCGGACGAAGAAAGCTTTATTCAAAAAGAGATATTCGTCTAGTAAATATTTCTCTCATCTGGAAAGACTTATTCATTAATATATCTTTAGTTTCTATTGCTGGATTTTAATAGAATTATAGATGTTTCTATTTGAAAGAAATGTTACAGGGCTAAAATATGTGTAAGCCATTTGTTTTATAGTCTTAAATTGGGCATGCTTCATATGGAATGTATTTACATCACAACTTTTGAATTTGATAGATAGATGAGAATAATTGGAAAAGAAGAAGAAAAGTGATGGGGTTGTTCAGCCAGCTGCAATACAACTTATTTTCCTGGATTACTCTTATTTAATTTAAAGAGTTCTTAAATAATAAAATTCTGATATTCCAAGTAAAGAATTTTTCAAGTTTGCACAAGTACTCCGGAAACTTATATTCCCTTAAACTGAGTAGTGAGTGTAGATGTGCATCCCAACTTGAAAGCTCTAGTTCTCTTAGGGAATTCATGGGTGCGCAAGAAGTAACAGGGAAGATTAGACAAATGGCAAGAGTCACAGTATTGTTTTATCATTGGCTGTAACTTATTTGTTTTTTATGTACTTGTGTCAAAAGCTTGACCAGATGGATCAAGTTTATTTCTCTGTCTTGACTTCCCTGGACATCTTGCCACTATTTTTTTGTGCAAGTACTTCTATTGAGATGGGACATTCGTATAAATATCTTTATGACCTTGAGTTCCTTAATTATTATTGTAGAAAATGAACAGAGTAATGTTGAAGATCAAGCAAATTTAATTCACCACTCTAATGAAAGGTGAGTTTAGTTCATATTTTAAAGTTGGATACAAGCTGCTTTCTTTTAAGGCTGGATATTTTTGTCCTCTTATGCTGTTTCATCTTCTACTTGTGCTTCATTCACTCTAAAATTGAAAATTGATGCTAGCCAGTTACCACTTTTAGATTTGTCGTAAATGTTGAACTTGATTTTCCAATCTAGGTGAAAAAGGGAGGGGATTGTTTTCCTGCAATGGCTTACAGTAAAAGAGCTGAGATGTGAGAAGAATCTGAAGCTTGGGGAAGGTCCTAGGACACAAATAAAGTAGAAGCAAATGCTGTAAATCTAGTCAAACAAAGTAGAACCGAATGCTGTAAATCTATCTATACAGCTAGATGGGTCACATCGATTATAGAGATTAAGATCTTTTAATGATGTAGTCTAATGTCATAAAAATGAAAACTCTTTACAGCAATTGATATCATTGGATCTCTCTTTGCAATTGAATACGTTATGTTTATATAGACCGTCATTTAACTAGAAGCTACGCAACTAGTAAATCCAGTTAGATATCAACAATTTTCTCAACCTAAAGATTGTAATTCTCTTGGACGTTGTGCTCAATCAACATTACAAAATTTTTGATTATGCTGCGGTTGCCTCAGAGTTAGTTTACTCAATCCCAGTGCTTATCATTTCCTCAATAAGCTAAAACGAAGCCTGAAACAATGCTCATGTTTCTTTCCGGAAGAACTCTTCATTTTCCCTTTGTTACCTTATCAGTATTTTGATTCAAATAATGTTCTGGCAGTTCTTTGTTATCGGTGCTCGCTGCTTTTTGCCGGTTCCTCTCTCTCCGAGGAGAACCTTTTATCCAAGACTTGCTAGGAATATTTATTTTTTGTAGGATAAGGCAAAAATTTTGTTCTGGGGAACACATAAGTGATGTTTCTTACATCAAACTGACTATTTCTCATGATATGGAGTTGTAAAGGCTACATTTCTCGGATTGTGTTTCAACTTGTGGCTTTGCCTTTCTTCAGTATCAATTTTTCCGCATTTAACCCCTTGATATCATAAAAAAAGGTCTGTTCAACCCAGTATTGTCAAAGACAAAAAGCCTTAGAAGTGCTCCAGGTCTTTTGGGCCTTTAAGCACAAGCACAGTTAAAGTGTAGGTGTTAGTAAAAAAGGGCACAATGAAGAAAAAGAAATAAAAATATATCTATCGTGCAAGAAATAAGTAATAAATTCTTCATAATGTTTTAAATAACAATTAATATATCTCTTTGCCGAGGTTATTAAAAAAGACATCTCTTTGCCGAGGTTATAAAAAAAAATACATCTCTTTGCCGATTAAATTTGTTGTTTAGTAATGCTCGATTCAAGATAGGACTCTTGGGCAATTAGGGGCACGTGTCAGTGCCTTGCCTACACCGAAGCACAACTTAAACAAGGCAAAGCACCTTTCTTAAGCTTTTCTGAGCTTCAGTGCTTAAGTGCGCTTTAAATGAGCGTTTGACAACACTGGTTCATCCCTCATAAATAAAAAGGTCTGTTCATGCCTTGGGTGCTGAAATTTTTGTTCCTGGTATCTCTATCTTGTCACATAAATCACATTAGTTATTGACTAGTCATAAGTTTTCTCAGAAACACTGAAGTTGAAGCTTTTGAAGACTTGTCTCTTGTTGCACCATTCATGGAAAATGACAGTGATGCTTTTGCTGATTCTTCAGACAGTGATGGATACCTTTCAGAGGTCTCAATCTTCAATTTAGCAATTATCTTTACTTCAATGTCATCTTTTTCTTTATCTATACTTTTTATGATCATGTTTCAGGACATAAACTATGAAAATGAGACAGATAGTGAGCCTGGGAGACTTTTAGAAGGTCCATCATCTGACTTAAATGGGACTATCTTGGTGTTCTGTTCCTTAGTTTAACATTCCTTCCATTTTGTACTTATTTCTAACTTTTATCCTTTCATCAGCACAAATCCTCTGATTCATTAATGGATATGCAGGTGACAAATGTACTAGTGAATTGATGATGCAGAATATAAAAATTCAGGAAAATCTTGCTGTACAAAAGAGAAAGCTGGAAAGACTGAAGAGGAAGGTAGATTGCTTTTGCTAATTAAATCTAATGTCTTTCAAGAGTTCAAAAGATGAACCTTGTGGATTTACCGAAAAAGTATATGATATTGTACTAAAGTGCTTACAAGAATTTTCTGGGATGTGAGTGAGTAACGTATTTAGTTTAAAATATGTTACATGAATAATCAAATGATTGATACTAAGTTACGTTAGTTTGACCTGTTGAAGAAGGTCGATTATCAATTTTTTGGATGATGAAAAAGAATAGTAGATCAATGCCTTCTGGATGGAGGAATAGGAAATGTTTTTCTCTACTCCTTATGCTTGGAATTTTACTGTGATGGAAACTATTCAAAGTGACTAACCACAGAAGGAAACTACAGGGGCTTTTGCCAATCTGAGATCTAGTTAACTCATCTTTTCTTTGGACAGCTCATGTTTGGGATTTTGTTGTGAGGGCACTATCCAAAGTAGCTAAAGAAGAAAATTACAAGGGCTTTTGTTAATCTGACACTTGGTTTATTCATCTTTTCTTTGATAGGCAGCTCATCTAGCTAACGTATCTAAAATAAATATGCCTCAAGTATAGCAAGTTTAGATTTCTTTTGGGATTATGTATTAATTTGCAGTTGATATAGCATCATCTGTTCTAAAGTGGTTTATTCTTTTGAATCTGCATGCCTTGATGTTATGTCAACCCCAAGATATTGTTATAAGTTCATATCTAGTCTTGATTGACATTTTATGTTGGAATGCTCTCTCAAATTATTTTTATGTAATTTTATGTTGGAATAGTATACCGGAGGATTTTAAATAGTACACTGAGCTTCAATTGACTGAAAAATTCAGTCCTGTGGGGTTCAATAGTTCCCTATGTTCATGGACTGGGCTACAAGATTGTTCTTATACTAATGTGTGTAAGTATTTAGTATGGGTACATGCAGTGTTTTGCTAATATTTGTGTATTTGAAGAATCAACATGGAGTACCGGACCTATATCATACCCATTCAACTCGGTACGTTAAGACAAATGAGGGATATGTATTACATAGATGATTCCTGAAGGAAGATGGTTGTAAAAAGAAAGATGTAATGCTGATTGGAAAAAGTCAGGCAGTATGACTTAGGTTAACCTAAACATTTAAAATCATAGGAAAGGTAAGAGGGGTGAATGAGATACCAATTAGATATGCGTTTACAAGTATTTGTGGACTTACTTTTTTGTCCTGGCATTTTGGAAAAAATAAAAAAACAAGTCATTCTATTCAGAACCCCAATAGCGAAATTAGGAATTCTTAAACTTATCCAGATTTAACAATTTAGAGCTTTAACAAGTGGATACAGTTTTTCCATACCTGAGTAATTGAGAGAGAAGGTCGGACTTCTCTCTAGGTTTTCCGGTGAAGTTATTACAGTTGCCTCTAGTCCTCCTATTTTTGTTTTTCCGGCAGCCTGTTCTTCTTAAACTTAGTGGACTTTCTTACATAGTGTTTCTTATTCGATCATTTACTTGATGTGATTGGTTTTAAACCTTGTCCATTCCACAATGTCAAGGAAGATGTTCTTTTTGTTGCGGTAAACAATCTCAAATAGGATATTTGGTATGATTTGGTGGAGAGAAGAAGAAATGACATCAGAAGAATGATCATCAGCTATATGTTGCTGAGGCTTGTCGCATGATGTTAGTAGCTTTAGATAGCAAAGTAAAAAATTACAGTAAGTGGAATCAATCCGTGCAGCTGTATGAGTACGCAGTGATACAAAATTTCAACATCCACATCAGATTTGCTGCCATCTGTTCGAAACAAGATGAAAGGAAAAACAGTATAATCTTCCCAGAATTTAAGTTTGGTACTGATTGGGAGGATAATGCGAGAAAGAAATCAAAGATTCGACGATAAAGATAGACTACCAAATGTTCTTAGCTTTATAGCTATGCTAAGGCAATGAAGTTAATGAAAAAAGGACAAGGCTTGTCCCATGAACAGTAAATCCAACAGAAAGAAAGGGGCTGTGATTGATGGTGAGTTTGCAAAAGAAAGAGCAGGGCTTATGCAAATTGATGGGTACTTGACAAAATTCCAACCTGCTTTGGTATTAGGAGATAGGTACACTACAAAGTATCAGGTGGATCCAAGTATACAAAATGCACGGGTTTCACTTTTCATTTGAGCTTCCTTTGGAAGTGGAGGCTCAAATTATAAATTTTGGGCTTTGAAGATGGAAGAATGCAACTTTGAATTTGAATATGTGGAAATAGAGAAATGGGTGTCGTAAAAAGGGTTTTGAGTAAGATTATTATGGGTTCCTTCACAACTATGGCCTGACAAGATCTTTCAAGATAGTGGTTATAAGTATGGGGGTCTGCTTAAAACAGAGGAAGAAACGTTGAGGAATTACCTCGTATGGGCAAGAATTCGAGTTAAATGCCCTTCGAACTTAATCCTGGCATCCACAGTTCTTGATTATGGGATTGGGATTTTGAAATCACTATGTCGATTGAGAAAGCCACTGTTTGCACGAATAAATATAGGATTAGAAGTTGCAACTGAGAGATCGTCGGTCATTTTAAAATAATGAAGATACAGGGCAATATCTTGTACACTCGATATAAGAAGATGGCACTTGAGAGGTTTCAATAATTCAAATCTTAGGAGGGCAATTGAGGGGAGACAAATGGACTAGAGGAGACGAAGATGGCCTTGTTTAATAATTCAGCAGATCTCTCTTTGTTTGGGCCTTCTGTTGAGAAACTTGATGTTCGTATAAAGAAAAAAGCCCTGAGTTGTCCCCAAACCTTTTAACGAAACATCAACTTCTTTAACATAATGGAAAAGGCAAAGGTACATGTCAGGCTCAAAACACTTTAGGCATACAGTCAAAGAGGCAAATGGAACTAGACCTAGTGACCACATGCTTAAGACCTAGTATTTGATGGTAGTGAAGCCCATTCCTTACATAGGGCTTGTTTGGTTTGGCTTATGGTTTATAAGTCAAAAGCTATAAGTTAGGATTTTTAACTTATGACTTTTGGCTTATTTTTGTTATTTTGACTTAAAAACAAGTGCTTAAAAGCACATTTTAAACTTATGCAAACGCTACAAAAGTGCTTAAAGGCTATTTTGGCTTAAAAACACTTGAAATAAACCTACCCAAACAGGCTCATAGACTTTCTTCTCTGCGAAGTTGAATCTTCAAGCAAAAATACACCAACAACGGTTCATCAAGAAGCAGGAAAGCAGGGGAGATCATTTGATGACAAGGATGATATGGTTGAATCAGTAGGTGACAGGCAAGGTGTTCTTGAGCTTGATCGGTGCTTTGGGATACAACTCACCCATCAATCCACCAGTGGGTACTTGGCAAACAATTCTAATGCAGATAGCATTATTTGGGTTTGGAGATGCATTTGAAAGCTTAGTGAACAAATGAGGGTCGATTTTGAGCCTTTGAAGGGGGGCCGTATAACTGTAAACCAAGATGGACAACACAGAGCAATTGAAGGCCAAGAAAGTTTATGGGGTTTGGTGAGGAGGGATTTTTCTAGTTTGGAGGTACAATGCAGTAATATGTTTTGTTAATTTTACGGGATAAAAGGGTTTGGAAAGGAACTATGGCGATTGGAGCTTTTAATCCCACCATAAAATTATAGAGCATCAGAATCTTAACTGGCGTCTCTCAAATATTTATGGTCCTACCCATGATAGAGACGATTTGTACTTTGAGATGACGACTTGTACTTTGAAGGGTTTATGTGTAGGTCACATATACCATAGGTATTTGGGGAAACTTCAACATTATTGGACGCATAAAGGAAAGAAGAAGGTGTACTAAAAGATCTATCTAACATGATTATTAGCTCTCTTAACCTTGCTTGACAACCTAATTTTTTGGTGCTCTGGCTTGATAGCCTAATTTTTGGTGCTCCACATTTTTGTTAGTTCCTTGATCCTAGTTTTGAACATGAAGTGTTGTCAAAAGCACGCTTAAGCTCTGAAGCAAGGCACAAAACATATTGAGCGCTTCGCCTGTGTTAACAGATGCTTCAGTGTCATTATCAAAGCTCTAAGACATACTTTTCCTTGCCAATGAGCATAATCCTAAAGAGCCGATACTAAACAATTGGTATTTCATTTTATTATAATTTTTGTTTCAATTTCTTCGTCCATATATTTGTTATTCACACTTATAATTATTGGTCTTGAGCTTCGTATTTGTATTTTTTCTCTGTTTGTGCATTTCTTCATTAAGCACACGTGTGCTTTGCGTTTAAAGCTCCTATAGACCTTGGTGTTTCTCTTTTGTGCTTTTTGCCTTTGATAACATTGAGAACATGTTATATTGGAGCTAACATTTCACTTTTTTACTTATTGCATCTCCTTAACACCAAAAATATAACAACATACGAGTGTAATCTCACAAGTGGATCTAAGGAGGGGTAGAGTTTACGCAGATGTTACCTTTACTTTTTATTTCGCGAGATTGAGAGGTGGTTTCTGATAGACCCTCGGCACAAGAAAAACGTTTTCTAAAAACAGGTTTCAAAAATACAAGAGTAAAAGCTATGATGAAAATATTCAAGAAGAAAAAGTATTGACAACAAAACTAATAGAGATAGTAAAGTAAAAGGGGCAATCGTAGTAATAGAATTATATAGTAAGATAATGTTAGATAAATAATAATGATGTAGGAAATGTGCTCTAAACTAGGACCATGCTCTCCCACAGCAAAGAAGGAAATCATTCGACTACATAATAATCTTCTATCATAATCCTCGACCTAGCTGCTCTCCTATTTAGGGTCATGTCCTCGATAAGTTGAATATAAGTCATGTTCTATCTAATCACCTCTCCTTAATATAACCCTACCTTTCCTTAAAGCTATCATTTCCAATTTTTTGCACCTCCTCACATGGTTTGCTATACTTCTTCCGTTCACATGCTCGAACCATCTTAGTCTTGCTTTCCACTTCTTGTCCACTGTGGAGGCCACTTCCAGTGTTCCACCTTGCCCATATATCTTCGTTCCTAATGTTGTCTCTACTAGTATGCATGCACATCTACTTAAGCATCCTTATTTCCTCAACATTCATAGAAAAATGGATAACCAAAGGCAACTTTAAGAATTGATGGATTTATGTTCTCCTCAAAACTTTAAGATTTATGAAGCAGTCTTACTTTACAAAAATTGGCATTAGATCATTTTCCTTTATTATTGCAATGTGGTGCTTGAAAGAAAAAGAACAATTACTTCAAATTTGAAATCTTCTGGTTGGAAAAGGATGATTTCGCGGAGAGGATTAAAGATTGGTGGAACTCTTTTGTTGTGGTAGGAACTCTAGATCTCATTCTAGCCAGCTGCTGAAACTGATACTAAAGAATGGAATTGAGATGATGGAGGAAATTTAGGAAAAAAAAGAAGTTAGACTTGCCAGAGAATATGACAATACTTAATAGAACCATGAAAGGAAGGAATCTAGAGGAATCTAAATTAATTCAGAAGACATCCAAATGGAATTGGAAGAAACAACTAGATGTGAGGAAATTCATGGAGAAATGTCAAGGTGTCTTTGGTTGAAACAATGGGATAGAAATACTAAATTTTTCGAAAATGGCAAAGGCTCATCGAAGATACAACCTCGTTAGTAAAGGGGTTTAGGAGGTCACCGATGAAGATCCCCAAGAGATTCTAAAGTTTTATGGACAACTCTATATTGAAATAGAGAATTGGAGTCCTAATTTCTCAATGGAAAATATAGGAAAGGAGATTGTGAAGAAAACTCATGGTTGACAAGACCTTTTGAGGAAGGAAAGGTCATTGAAGTGATCAAACACAGTGTGGGAGACAGAGGCCCTAGCCCATGATTTCTCAATAGTTTTTACCACATGTGTTGGCTTGTAGTAAAAGAAGACACTGTGAACTCATTCTCAAAAAAGAAAAAGAAGACGACGTGAAGCTATGCCATTATTTTATCAACAAGGGTTCAAAAGAAGCTTTGATGCTACCTCCCTTGCTCTGATTCCCAAGGAAAAATATTGAATTGAAAGATCTCCGACCCATTAGATTGATTGATTGTGTGTATAAATTATAGCAAAAGTTCTACAGAAATGAAAAGGGTAGTTGCTAAGTTAATTTCCAAGTCACATTTGGCTTTTCTGACAGGGAGATAAATCACTGATGCTCTAATGATGGTTAATGAAGTGTTGGATTCAAGTATAAAGGATAAAAGACCTGGGTTACTATGTAAACTTGGTATTGAGAAAGCCTATAACTATGTATATTGAGGGTGTTTGCTTAACATGTTACGAAAATGAGCATTAATAATAAATGGTTAATTGAATCAGGTCTTGTTACAATACAATGATATGGAAGAGAAATGGGGATGGACTTTTCATTGTGAAATCTTGCTACTAAGTTCAAGCTAGGAGTTCCCTGTTTTCTTGTTTGAATCCCTGGAAACAAATATCGAATTCAAAGGCTTCAGTCTATGTTATATATTTTGTATGCCTGGTAGCTAGAGAAGCATGTCTTACCCCAAGATAATCTGCAAAGGAGGGGCTACTTGTTGTGTAACAAACTTTATATGTGTAATAACAACACAAAGTCAATCAACCCTCTATTTTTACATTGTTTTTTACAACACAGATATGGCAGATGTTTTACAGTATTTTGGGCATGAACTGAGTGATGCCAAAATCAACCACAAACTTACTAGATTGTTGGAGCATGAAAGGTGTGGAAGGGTCTTTTGAAGACTAGATGGAATACAATTCCAGCATGTGTTTGGTGGTGCCTGTGAAAGGAAAAGAATAGAACATGTTTTGTAGGCCAAGCCCAACAATATTCTGAAGATCAGATCTGACTGTCCTTTTTTTGCTATCTAGTTGGATCAAGATGGATTTTGTAAATGACATGGAAACCTTGTCGCTGTATAGATAGGTTACAATAGATGGTACAAGGCTCTTCTTGTATTTTGGTAATATAACCACACACAAACATTATGCTATATCAATAATATCTACTTTTTTTCAAGAAAAAATACGAGTAGCTTCAGTTTTTTGAGAAATATGCTTTCGAGGGCTTTGTACTTGTAGTATGAGTTCCTTCTACTTGATTGCTGGTTGTGTTCTGTTTCTTATATTTGAAGGCTAGAGGTTGTACAACAGTTATTTGTTGAATAAAGGGTGAAAAGCTCTTACACATATAAGTTGTTCATTGTTCTTCAAAATTTTTCAGGATCCAAGTTTCTCTAAGTTCTTAGAAAGGCACAAGGACATTGAAGCAATGCAAAATGGAGAAGTGGTAAGTAATTTCAATTTTCAAGATGTTTTTGTTAACCGTTATCTGCAAGTTTTATTGAATGGTGGTGATTGTTGTCTTCCAATAGTGAAGTGCTTGTGAGGTCTAGCAAGCGGTGGACGTTCGGTCCATTCGGATTGGATATGAACATTTCGGTTTGGATAGTCGATTTTTGGATTGAAGAAATTACAATCCAAATCCAATCCAAATAAAGCTCAAATTGGATTGGATTTTACAAGTTCGGTTTTGGATTAATTAATGTGGATATTTTAGATTTTTGATTTTGGCTTTTGAGCCTTTAAGGAAGGCCATAAGAATTAACAACCTCAATCCACAGGATAGTTTATTCCGGTCCAATGTGTAACTTTCTTCAGTTAATAGGGCTTGAGGGCTCCCTCCTGTCCATGCTGTGTAGCTCCATATTGGACTTAACACTGTAATGGTTAGGCTGTAAGATACTAATATATTGGACTTTTTGAAAATTGAATTTATTATTGTTGGACACATATAATATAGGAATGATGAATATAAGACAAAATTTTGAATTTTCTAATATTCGAAAATCCCTAGTTCTAAATCCCGATATTCAATCCGAAATTCATAAATGTTAAAATAAAATCCAAAGTCCAATCCACAATTCAATGAAATAGCTAAAAAGTTAGGGGAGTTTAGGTTTGCCCAAACTGTGCCCACCCATACGTTTAGCTCATTGATGAATGAATTTGTTCATGTCGTCCTCAAGGAGAAGTTGATGATCTAGTCAATGATTTTATTAAAAACGAATTCAAACATGTTAAAGTATTTATTATCTATAGCTTAATTGCAGCCATTTTGTTTGTTGTTGAACCATAACTGCTACATGAGTACATCAAACACTTAATATTTGCGCTGAGAGAACATTTAACTGTCTTTCTACTTGTTAAGATTAGAAGATCTTATTTGGCATTAATCTTGTTGTTTGGGAAGCTAAACTATAGAATACAATTGTCTTATAGGGTTGAAGCTTGATTTGTACTTTAGTTACATGGATGATAATATTTATGCTCCTCACGAGGACCTAAGCCTGTGAATGTTACATGTAGTTTAGAGAACTATTAAGAAAGTATCTGTGGTGAATGTTATATGTAGTTTAGAGAACTATTAAGAAAGTATCTGTTGTCTTTGGAGAGATGCTTTTTTTGGTGAGAGGGCTTCCCTAGGAGGTAGTAGATTAAAAGACAACCTTAACTAGGACTAAACCCTTTGTGCTTAAGCTATATTTAGAAAAGAAATCCTATAATTAGAATTGTACGTGTATTTTGTTCCACAACAATGAGCGGAACTTAAGATTCATGGAGTTTAGATGCTTTAGACTGGAGATCCTTTACCTTTTTCTTTTCCGTTAGTCTTATAGTTAAAGGGGCAAGGAAGCTTAGCGTAATGGTAAAAGTTTGTATGACCAGGAGGTCACAAGTTCAAGCCTCGGCAATAGCTTCTTGCAGAAATGCAAGATAATGCTGCATGCATAAGACTTAATGTGATCTCGCCTTCCCAGGATCATGCGGATCATGCGCATTGTAGGAGCTTAGTGCCTTTTTAATCTTACGGTTGATGTTTTCATTTGAGAGTGCTTTTATTTGTTTGAGGAATGTGGTGTATGTTTCCAACTTCATTAATATAAATAAATAATTTTAAAATTTTACTACTTTCGTCTTATGTTATATGATGATGTTTCACTAGACGTCGGTGATGGACGTAGGTGGTTGCAAGTGGCGTCATTCGATGCCGCTTGTTGAAAAAAGTACTAATTATTTATATATGTAAAAATAAAAAATGTATGTAATGAATAAAATAATTATAGGATGACACCACTTGACAAATAAAGGTTGCTAGCCGAGCGATAATGTTGCTGTTGTTTCGCTGAAAGGTGGCAAGTTTGATTCCATGTAGTACAAACTGTTTTCTTATTTTCTTTTTGTAACACATCACTCATCTCTAAAGCCTGATGGACTTGTAGATGAGTTTTTGGACAATTCGATATGAGCGAACTCCAGAAGCATCAGGCCGTCTATAATGGCTCGTCCCTAGTGCCTTTGAACAAACTGAAAAGCCTTGGGATGACTCTCCAGTGAGACGCTTTTTTCGCTGTATACCCCAAGACACAATTCAGCCAATTTCCAAGGAAAAGAATACAACAACAAATACAATCATGAAAACATATTAGTAGGAGTAATCCAGCCTAAATAATCATGGATGTTAGGGGGGGGGGGGACAAAACTTTCTAGTGATATTTCAAAAATTTCTATTGTTCTCCGCACTCTCCTAACTTCCAATGAGCTAATAGAGGTTAGTAATTTATTTAGTGGAAAAAAGAATATTTTTTAGATATTCTTTTAGATTAGTGCTAATAAGTAATGGTTTTAGGAGCCGTCTGGTTACTAGATAAGACCCAAGTTAAGACATGAATAATTTGGCTATTCATGTATTAATTTTATACGTTGTTTGGTTTTCAAATAGGATAAAGGTTATTCTTGTATTAATTTTATACAATGTTTGGTTGGTAGATTTCAAATGTTGTATAGAAGTTATCTATGTATTAATTTTATATGGTGTTTGGTTGTGTTTTAGTAATTTTACATAATTAATACTCACATAACTTATGAGGAAATCATTGTATAATTTTATGCGATGTAGAAGATGAAATAAGTTATATGGGTATCAGTTATACATGAATTAAAATAATAAAATTACACATTTACCCCTATTAATTTACTTTTAGAATCTTTTTTGATTTGGTACTCTTTTTTTTTATTTTAAAATTATCACTTTCTTCTGTGTATATTTACCCAGAATTAGTTATCACTTTTTTTTACTACTCCACAGTAGAAATATAGTCTTGTTATTTGGTGTGCATTTACACCTCCACTTTCTTATGTTTTTTTTAAAAAAGAGAATTCAATTATACAGTATAATTTTATACTATTTGTTTTCTTATTTAGTTGTTTATTTGTAAATAATAATATATATATTAATTTACATTAAATTAAATATTCAATAATCAATAATTCATGCATTGTAATCTCTACATAACTAAACCCTACATAAATAATATTTATATAACTAATACTTGCATAACTAATTCCTACATAATTAGCACATGAATAACTAAAACCTGCACAATTAATCTCTGCATAAAATAGTACGTAGATTTTCTCATAACTAATTCATGTGTTATTAATATCTGCATAACTCTAATCCGTAACCAAACAACCCCTTTTAGCAATGTAAAGATTTGTTCTATCATTTTGCTTTGGAATGGAATGTGAGCATAAATTCAGTAATAAAATGTTAGAAGGTTGAACTTATCATATCTAAAGCAAGGATCAACCTTGATTACTGTGTTTGTTAGGATGATTTTGTTAGAGTTACTCGATTGTTGATTTTCGTAAATGTCGAAACCACTGGAGGTGCAGTTTAAGTTGTTAATTTGACTTTATATTATATTAATGGCGGAAGCATATATTAAAATAATACTTGAAAGGTTTGTTTGGTATTTACACATTGTCATTACATAGTTCTGATTGACAAGACGCAAGGCGGAGTTAAAGTGAGGTTGGAGGTTTGGAGATAGACCTTAGAGTCAAAATATTTCAAGTTGAGCAGGACCAAAACTGAATATTTAGAGTGCAAGTTCATTGACGTGACTCATGAAGCAGATATGGACGTGAAGCTTCACATGCAGGTCATCCCAAGAGAGGAAGTTTCAAGTACTTGGGTTAGTAAACCAAAAGGAGATTGACGAGGATGTCACATATCGTATCGAGGTGGGTGGATGAAATGGAGGCTCACATTCGGTTTTCTGTGTAACAATAAGAATGTGGCACCCAGACTTAAAAATAAGTTCTACAGGGTGGTGGTGAGGCCGACTATGTTAAATGGCGCGGAGTGCTGGCCAATAAAAAACTCTCATGTCCGTAAGATGAGAGTGATAGAAATGAGGATGTTAAGGTGGATGTGTGGGCATACCAGGAGGGATAGATCTAGGTATTAAGATATTGGTGACAAGGTGGGGTGGTACCCTTGGAGGACAAGATGTGAGAAATGAGGCTGAGGTGGTTCAGACATGTGAAGAGGAGATGTGTAGATGCCCCATGAGGAGGTGTGAGAGGTTGACCGTTGTGAGCTTGAGGAGGGGTAGAGGTAGGCTATGAAGTATTGAGGTGAGGTGATTAGGTAGGATATGACACAACTTCAGCTCACTGAGGACATGTGGAGGTTGACAATTAGGATGGAAGGTTAGTAGATAGTCGGGTGTATTTCTTTTCCCTTCTCCATGTATTATTTTTCTTGTTGTTCATTATTTTTAGATATCTATTACTACAAGTTGTTCATGTAGTCTCGGTTTTCTTATTATTTTGATATTGTTTCTGTTTGTTGCTATTGCCTCTTCTTATCGTTCTTTGAGCCGAGGATCTATCGAAAACAACTTCTTTATCTTCTCAAAGCAGAGGTAAGGTCTGTGTATGCTCTACACTCTCCATACCCTACCTATGGGATTACACTGGGTTTGTTGTTGTTATGACTAGCAAGTATTATGATTTTCCAATAGCGAAGGTAACTTCTGATTGCATTATGAAGAATATCTTGAAAATTACTAGGTGACTGGAGGCAAGTTTTAATGGTTTTGACAGCAATGGAAAATCATTATGTGAAATGATAAAGAAGAGATAATATCCGCTGTTTCTGAATGTCCTAGCAGCTCAAGATATAAGGGCTCTCGAAAATGTAAGAAATTAGAATCTAATGTAGATTATGGTGATAGAGATGATAAGATGAAAGTAGGCTTTTTGTCTATACTATATTGAAGACCGTCTTAGAATTTCTTCACACCAGTGCTCCATTTGTGGACAAAATGAGAGGAAACCCTTGTACTTTAATTTGAAATTGATGCTGATATGGTCAAACATGGTGAATTTTGTTGGGAGGGTAGTTACAGGAAAACCAAATTACATCCTAGCCCAGAAGTTTAAGGTTATTTAATGTGCAACCTAAATGAATGAAATTTGAACAAATTTGGTTGGCTGTACTTGAAGTCTTAGAAAAAATTGTGTTTGAAGAAGAATTAGAGATGAAGCAAAAGTTAAGCGACTATAAGACATTGCAATGGTAGGAAAAAATTTCGATAAGCAGAAATCTAGGTGGCTGTGACTATTTAAGAGTTATGGTGATACATTGTTTTTTCATAAGATAGTTAATGCACATATGAGGTAAAATATATATAATACCTGAGTTAAGGATGCAATAGTCTAGATCATGGTGACATCAACTAGCATCTTTATTACATTTGTTTTGATGTGGTAGTAATTTTATTGAAGGGGTAGTTTGGTGCATTAAGATCCTGCTTTATTTACATGGGAAAATCTCTTGTATACAAGAAATGTAGCAAGAGTAAAGAGATTATAACAAAATATACTTCTGTACAATGTAAACCCAATTTTCTAAACTGACTGTACTTTATGGTTGCAACATACAAAATCTAGCAATAATAGGCAATTCCTTTATTTGTATAATGTCGGCCTCTACACCCTCAAGCCTCTACTTTTCCTCTTTGCAAAGGACCAACGTGAGTGCAAGAAAGGCAACATTTCATGCTTTGCATATTTTCTTCCTTCTCCATAGGCCATCTTGTAGTGCTTCCTTCATTGTGTCGACATCATTTATGCACTCCTAGCGCACTTAGAGCTAATGTTCTGATGCCAAGCCCCAAGTAAGGAGGGCTGCATGATCGACGATCATCGTCCTAACTCATGCGTCTAGCTATAACTGACTCACCTACCAGAGTAGATACAAAAAAGTGTGCACGTAATTGTTCAAGCTCTATCCTGAACTTCTTAGAAATAAAAGGGGTCACATGAGAGAGAGTGGATCCAGGATTCATAAGTGCATAAACATCTAAGGTAAGAATGTCAATATACTTGTGACGACCTCATGTGACACCTCTGAATCTTGTCAACCAGCTAGAGCTTATAGCCGATTCTGCCCTCCCCTCTAATTATACCTCGCTGGATTGGGGCTTGAGAATCACGTGGAGGAGTTATAGAAGTAGTGGCTGTAGTTTTATGGGATTGAGCTGCGTTACCACCTGTACCTTGTTTCAATGGTGGATCTCTCTAAATATGGCCCCGAAGACCACAATCATAACATACATCCATCCCCATACAACACTCTCTCGGGTGTCGCTTACCACCTACTGTAGTGAGGATATTGCGAAGTTCTTCGAGGAACACTAGCCTGTGACTAGGAGCCTGGTGCTTGGAAATTCTGACTAGCCCGACCCCTTTGATCATGCCGGGCCTTTGACATGGTGCACTAACTGTGGAGAGTGCAGGTCTTAATGACCTCTTATAGAAGAAAGACCTGTTACCATTTCCCTGATAACCCTCAATGTTTTTAGATGACCTGGCTCTTTTGTTCAGGTTCTTATCCCTGTCGGACTTGATCTTCTGTTTTCGCTCCTTAGTCAGTTGGGATACGCCATCAATCTAGCTATATACATGTCCTTGTTCATCAAGGCTGCAATACACTCACCTGACACGTGGGTTCCCAGTCTATGCACAAAACAGCACATCCTTGACCGCATGGTGGAGACAAACTTTAGAGCATATTGGGCTAGCTGTGTGAACTTAAGGTTGTACTCCCTCACACTCATGACAACTTGCCTAGGGGCTGTGAATTTGTCCGCCTTGGATTCTTTCAGCTCTAGGGATAGGGGCAGAGTGTGATCAATGAAGACATCCATGAAAGCATCCCATAGTGCGGGAGTTGCATCTTCCTCTTGGGATAGTTTCCACTGCCCTTACTATGTAATAGTCACCTCTTTCAGCTTATAGGAGGCAAATTCAACTGCCTTGTTCTCAGTAGCATGTATAACTTGAAGAATCCTCTGCACCTCATCTACAAAGTTCTGGGATCCTCTTTGCGTCTGAATCTTGTGAAGATTGGTGGGTTCACAAGGAGAAGCTCTCTGATTCTTGAAGCAGCTGAACCCTCGTGAGAACCCTTGTCCTGTGGTATTGTTCCCTGATGTCAAGGCTGTGCAGCAACAATTTGGGTGAGTTTTTGATAGCTCCCGTTGTATCTGCATTACAAGAACTTGGTGGAGGCCATCAGAAGAACTTGGTGGAGGCAGTGTTATTAAAAGCGCTGAAGCGCAAGCTTCTATTACTGAAGCAAGAAGCGAGTCATTGGATAAAAGCGACAATTGCGCGCTTAAGCGAGGTTAGGGTTAATTTTAATAAATAAGTTACGGCATCGGCTAGGGTTAACTTATTTAAAATATTACGGCATCTCCTCTTCTATCAGACTGCTGGATTCTCTCTTCCTCGCTCATACTGCCGCGAGCCTCTTCGCTCATACTGCTGCTGCGAGGTGCTGCTTCAAGGTAAGTTCTCCTCCTCTTCTTCTTTTCCTCCTTTCCTCTTTTTCTATTTTTTCTCTCTTCTTCTTCTTCTCCTCTACTCTTTTTCTATTTTTTTTTCTTCTTTCTCTGTTTTTCTCTGCTGTGTGGGCTTTCAAACTGTTGCTTCTTTCTTCTTTCTCTGTTTTTTTCTCTTCTTTCTCTGTTTTTCTATGCTGCTGAGGGACCTAGAAAAAGAATGGAAACAAAAGGCACATGAAAAGAGAAAAACAGAGAAAAGAGGAGAAAAGCAGTAGCAGTTTTTCTTTGTTACCTCTGTTTTGAATTTCTGCTAGAAAAGAGGAGAAAAGCAGTAGCAGTTTAAGAATTGAAAGATTTGCTTAATATGTTATTTCTATTTGAGTTCTTTGTTATTTATCTATGCAGATTTAATATTTTTTATTTTTATATTAAATTGCACTTTAGTTGAAAAAAGCGCGCACTTTGCTTCTCGCTTTGGTGAAGTGATCCCTCATCACTTTTTTTCGCTTCTCGCTCTCCAAAACACTGGGTGGAGGGTGCGTATGGTATAGGGTTTATAGGACTCTCTGATAGTGGCGAAGTAGATGTACAGGTGGCCTTGACAATTGGGCGACCCTAAGACCTAAGACCTAGTTTGAACTCCTTGAGTTTGAGGCAACTCAACAGTGTTCGCCTCTATAGTAGCGTTAGGCCTTTGGCTCGTAGTTGCTTTCCTTTAGTAGGCATTGTCGTAAAATATGTAGTAATGTACGAGTTAGAATCATTTCTTAAAGCTCAACTCTATAGCACGATTTAGAATATGAAAGAAGTGTAACATTCTTAAATGTCCTATAGCCTTCTTATTATAAATGTGGTTGCTCACCGTCACAATTAAGACTTTGCTAGACACAACCTCATAAACTTCCTAGGACACTTGAAGCAGTGTTCTAATATCAAGTTTATCATGCTCCGACTGCCTAGGCGAGACTGGCGCTCGATGCCTTAACTTACCTGATCAAATGCTAACATTTAAAGAGATTTCCATTCATAACAATAAATCCTTAAAGAATAAGCTTCTCCATTAATAAACACTTGAGTTTCAAAACATGGTGACTCCATGGTCAAAAATGGAAATATAACATAATCGGAATATGAACTCTAAACTGTCTACCTATGAAGCCTCTCACGTGGATTGAATAGCTATGTTTACTGGAGTAGGGCTCCAACATACCCTTAACTAGAAAAGTTAAGAATAAGTGACCATTGCCCCAAGAGAAATGTGAGGCTCACCAATATTTGATAAAGATGAGATCCTAATGAGTAGCTTGATTGTGATGCGTGTATGGACCTGCATTGTGAAATACAATACCACGGCAAAAGGGACATAAGAACATATGGAATTGTGTAGTAATATGGAAGAATGAAACATAATAGATGCGTACAAACTGAAAGGACAACCAAGGAATCATATTATAGACGTACATAAACTGAAAGGACAACTAAGGAATCATATTATAGCATGGAAAGAAATCAATGAGTTTAAATGAGTAGGTTGACTTTTATGTTTTCATTTTTCATCATCATTACGTTCATTATGGGAGTTACATAGTTTAGCTGATATAAACCACAATAGGAGCACATAGTGTCTGATCTCTACCCAATCAGTTAAGCCATCCTATACCTTGCCAAGTTATGAGACATTCACAACATGTTGCTAGGAAAGATTCATAATCAACCCTTACCATGGGCACGTAGAGGGTTCGCCCAAACCAACGGAATGATCCTTGTCCTACGTCGGCATACGTAGTTTCAAACCCTTATTATTTGGACTTATGCCTTCTCGGTTAACATTATTACTCCCATCTCATTACATGACAACTTTTAGCTTATGGGTTAATAAGTCATGTTTCATAGTTTATCATGGATATGTTTATCATATCATACAAATCAGTCTTTCCCTTGCGGAGAAAAATCATGTATCATGTCTGTCATGTCATAATCATATCATGTTCATTCACAAAAATATATTCTTTTCTTGTTCTGAAGAGAAAATCATAATTCATGTGTGTTTGATTCTTTTCATATAAAAATCATAAAAACTCATTGCTAAGATCATATTAAGCATATAAGAAATTTCACAGGAGTACATGATGTTCACAAGATCATAGCATGGGGAAGAACAGTAGCGTTCCCACACATAGAGGATAGCCTTACATACCTTTAATCGCTCCTAATCATAGATAAAGATCCAATATTTGACGTAGAATGCTCAAAACGCTATGCTTGACCCTTTTGAGAAGAATTGGTTCGAAGATCCTATGATCATGAATTAGAATTGCGTGATGGATTTGTATACGGTGTTAGAAACACTTAGATTTGTGTAGAAGACTTACCATGGTGTGGGAAGTTATTGAGGGGAGAGGGTGTCGTCCTAGACCTCTCAAAATTGAAGGAAAAGTGAAACAATTGGAGAAACTCAGAATAGGTTGTATTTATAGACTTGAATTGGGCTTGAACTTTCATCGCATCGCAGGACCTTTAGCGTGTTGGGCAGCGCTGCAGTGCCCCTCTCACGATCTACACTTTGTTGATTTTGTCTTAACCGTCACCCCCCTATGATCTTTCACTGCAGTGCGAGCTCCATCGCGGTGAAACCTTACCGCATTGAGTATCGCATAGCGGTGCCTTGTGCATTCGATACTTAGAATTAAACTCGTGGTCCTCATTATGTTGGGCGTCGCGTCGCACTCCATGATGTTGTGCTAACACTTAGAAAATTATTTCGTTCTACGGGTAAAATGTGCATAACTTCTTCTGTTGAACCCGGATTGGCAAGCAGTTAGATGCATTAGAATCCCAATACAAATACGATGTCGAGTATGACGGCACATCATTATCATCTTCATGCCACTTATCTTAATTCATCATTTTCTATTGGTTCAACACGTAGTATGGAAATGCTAAGTGTTACAAAAGTTGCACATATAAAAAATTACTCCAACAGGTTACATTGGACATCCTTTTATATTTTACCATCTCAAGCATAGGCAATTGAGACAAAAAGAGAGTTACCAAACACAAAAGCTTTTGAAGAGTGAAGAACTAAGAGAGAAGCTAGAAGCTATTCACAAAAGCTCGAGTAGAAGCCCAACATGGTTTGTACTAAAACCGGTGACTTCAGAAAGGGAGAAAGAAGAGTGTAAACAAGCACGCCCAAGAGAGGAGATAAATACTTAAACCAAGTAAAGTGTATTAAAGTAGGTTCTCTACAAGTGCTGACAGAGGATTATGATATCAGTGAGATGAAATGGATATTTTATCAATTTTTCAATTCAAATAACGAGATAGCTTTATAGATCTTCATATATTTGTGGTTGATAGAAATTTTAGCTACAGTTGTAGAATTAATCCTGTATATGTAAAGGATGCCATTAAGAATATGAGGACCTGAGCATGTGGTCTAGATGGTATCCATATAGGTTTGAAGTGTCTTTAAGAGGTTGGAGTAGTATGACTTGCCATGTTATTAAATGCTATGCTTGGGAGTGGAGTGATGCCTAAAAGTAGAGACTTTGGGACAATACAAGCATGATAGGGAACCGTTGAATTATGCCTAGTAGTTGTATGTTGAAGGCTATATTCTCATTAAGAAATGGATGAAATTTGCAGGCTAGTTAGCATATGATGTTCATGACACAGTCAACATGGCATAATGTGTGTGTTAAACCTCTTCTACGCGCTTGGAAGACATTTTTTTATAACCGTGGTGTCTGGGTTAGCTTACTGCACCTCGACTAGTTCCACGGGATATCTATTATCTCCCATCATCAACAGGTACCAGATAACTTTGTCCAATAAGGCCAGAAGAATGGGAACAAATCACCTAGTGTTTTTTTGTCTTTGCTAGGGTTGCTGGGGTTTGAACTTGAGACCTCATGATTCTCAACCCATTTCATTTACCACTAGGCTACACCCTTGGGTGCTTGGAAGGCATATTTTTTTTAAAAATTCTTTCTCTTACTCATTCTCTCTACTGCCACTTCCTGCTTCACCATCCACCATCATACTACCAATACTACCGCCATCACTACCACAACCACCGCTACAATACGCTCTTTACCCTTCATCTTCCCCTTCTTTCTATAGGACCACCTTCCACCTTCTCTACTGTCAATCATCATCCCTCCCCTACTGCCATTATGTACCATCATAACCCTTCATGTCTCAAAATAAATTACAGGCCTGGATAACAATGAGGAAGACATGTGTCTTGAACACCGGTGAAGACATACCCTCGAGAATTAAAGGGTTCCATTAAAACCAACAACGATAAATCAACATGCATCAGATCAGAAATAGTTAAATGAACATCCGAGGATTTTTCCTGCAATGAACAAAGAAGTCATTGATGCAACATCAAATGGGGGCATAGTAATGGTGGTTTGGAGATCAGTGAAGAAATAAGGTGCTCGCCTTACAATCTGCTGCTGGAACTTTTTACTTGGAGATTGAATAGAGATGGGCAAAGATGAAAGGTGAAGGAGAAGAAGGTGGTTGTGCGGTAATGGAGTTCACAACAATGGTAGTGGTTTTAGGGGGTGGGTTGGTCGCTCAAGGGAGAGAAAGAGGAGATTAGAGGAGCCTGTAGGTATCCGATGGAAGATGGTGGTTGCCGTTAGGTAGTGGAGTGAGGGTAGGTAGGTCTAGGTAGTGCAGTGTAGGATAGGTGGATCTTGGTAAGGCTTTGAGTGAGTGTCAAAGTAGGTTTTTGATTTTGAGTTTGAACTACACACATTCCTATATTTTGACTTGTTATAAAATTTGTGGTCAATTCATATTAGTTTTTCAATAGGTCAAGCCTTTGTAGTTTTCCTTAAATATATCAATGTTATGAACCATATGTATGTACGAGCCGCTATTGATGTGAGAATTATAGGGGAGATACGAAGGAGTTTATCAAAATCATGGGTTTACATTAGATCATCATCGAGGCTGTATTTGTTTA
Source organism: Datura wrightii (assembly GCA_035772735.1). NCBI lineage: Eukaryota > Viridiplantae > Streptophyta > Magnoliopsida > Solanales > Solanaceae > Datura > Datura wrightii. The sequence goes on along the minus strand of JASDFA010000027.1, from coordinate 116,189,598 downwards.
GTCCAATTATGGATGAGCTATCTAACGAGGCTTATGCTATTAGCAGACAATGTTGTGTTGAATGATGAAACTAGTGAGGTCTCTACCAAAGAGTTTGAACTATGGAGAAGCACTCTTAAGAGAGTAAGTATGCACTTCAAATTAAGACAACATAAGAAGAGTGAAGTTAGTGGGAGATTAGACGCGTTTGCGATGTCTAAATGCAAACAATTTAGGTACCTAGGCTTGATGTTCCAGTAGAACAGTTTAACACATGGATTCAAATGGAAATCACAGTGTTGCTCAATAGAAGGATACCTACCAAAGTGAAAAGCAAGTTCTGTAGAATGTGGAAAAAAGGACAATAATGTTACATGGGTGAATGTTTGGCCTCTAAGGCCCAAGTATCCACAAGATTAGTGTCGCAGTAATATGGATATTAAGAGATGGATGTGCCATCATACAAGATTGAACAAGATTTACTCTCGCCATTTCAGTTTATGTTTTATACTTTCTTTTTAAGTTTGTTTCAAAAAGATTGATGTCTTTCTATATTTTATATTTCATTTTACCCTTTGACACTCCATTGTAGCAATGACATGGCATGTGTTAGCTACAAGACTCAAAGGTGCTTTTGGTATTTTATACACACTTTTAGTTTTAAGACCACAAAAAATCTTCTTTGCATTCTTAAACTTTGTGCCTAGTTAAATTGTGTTATATATTTGGGAAATGGTGAAAGTAACACATACAGAGGATAAAATGAGATGGTCGCTTGATGTCCTATGTCGATCTGTAGATACAGTGGACCTTAGGTGTAAAAGCACGGTAATTAGAGATGTTAAGACATGAGATAATAAAATCATATGAATGAAGTTTTCTTGAAAGACCTGCAATCTATTGAAATCCATGGAGATTTAACACAGGAGAACACACAATGGAAGAAAAAAAATCCAAACATATCATGCCAGATAGTTGGGATTAAGATTTAGTCATGTTGGTATGTTTACATTAGGTCCAATATTCATGGAGTCTTTTTATCTTCTAGATTTTTAGAAATGGAGAAAACATCTAGTGCTAGAAAACCAAAACTTTTTAAATATTGGATTAATACAAGTCTAAATTGATTGATGTGGTTTGTGAGGATTCATAAAACTCACGCCAACTAACTTGGGTTTGAGGAATAATTATTGTTGTTATTGCTTTTGTGATATACCATCTGGCAGTACAACCTACCTTTGGGTCCATTCGCTTTAAAATGTTATGCAGTTCCAAATTTTAACTTAATATGTGCTTAGATAAGCTTAGACCAATCAAAATAAAGAGAGTATTCCAAGATATCTTCTTCTTCTTTCCCTAAGCTCATGGATCCTCTTTGCCTAAAGAAATTAATTGGATAACTTTGTAACATGCAATATTTTGGTCATGTATGTCACATATAGTCACCCATATTTATTGGTGAAAAGAGTTAGGTGGAATATATGGCAAACCCCTTAAACTTGCCAGTGAATTTCATTTAGATACTTGAATTACGATCTGTTTCTATTGAGCACCTGAATATATAATAGAGTGTTCCTTGGATAACTTTGAACATGCAATATTTTGGTCATGTATGTCACATATAGTCACCCATATTTATTGGTGAAAAGAGTTAGGTGGAATACATGGGCAACCCCTTAAACTTGCCAGTGAATTTCATTTAGATACTTGAATTACGATCTGTTTCTATTGAGCACCTGAATATATAATAGAATGTTCCTATTAGACACTTTTTGCTCAAATTTGAAAAACTTTTTGAACGTGTTTTCAAATGCCCATTCCACTTAAAATGTCGCCTCCTTTAATGGTACGTATTAGTCTCATAAACCCTAAAACCTCATGCTTGTTACAATTGAGGCTGATCAGTATAATTAAAGGAAGCAACATATTTTATGTGTTAATTTATCTACGTAATAGGCACTTGAGAACACGCACAACAACTTTTTCAAATTTGAGTCGAAAGCATCTAATAGGAACATTTTATCATATGTTTGGGTGCTCAATAGGAACATGCCATATTTCGTGTGTCTATATGTAATTTACTGGAAAATTTGAGGGCCTTCAGTGTATTCCATCAAAACTTTAAATAGTAGGAAGGCCAAAATGTGTGTTGGGCATGCGCTGGATCGCGGACACATGTCGGACATGCACAGCCTGGCATTATATCTCTTTCTGTTTATGTATTTTGGCTTTCTGCTAATGGGACGTCATCTGAGTTTGACATCAACATTTATGAAACAACATAGGATTGCAAAATTTAAGCCTCTGATTTCCTTTTAGAGCTAGTTTATATAACTATTGTATCTTGATTACTCTGAGATATCAAGTATTTTGCTTCTGATTAGTTTCGTGGCAGTTCTCAGATGAGGATGAGACGAGTAATCATGGAAGACACTCAGTGACTGAACACAACCAAGGTAAAAACAAGGGAAGAGTTTTGACAGTATCTGCCATTAGTTCTTGGTGGCGACTGATCAAGGAAGAGCACAAGGAGGCAGCATTTGTTTGTTTATTAAATGCTTATCGAGCAGCATGTCATTATGATGCTGAATCCATTGGCCTAAGGTTTCAGAATGCTGAGACATTCTGCAACTTAGTAATGTCTGTTCTTTCCGAGGCTGATAATATATTTCGGGGGCTTTTGGGGCTATCATCCTCCAGTTACAAGAAAGAAGCAATATTAGAGTTGAAGGATATCCCACAATGGGTTAATGTGAAACCTCTTATCAAATCTTACTTAAGGAGTACATTATCTCTGTTGGATCAGGTTACTGATACAGAAATTCTGGCTTTCGCTTTGACTCGGCTCGGAGCTTCTTTACCATTCTTTGCTGCTTTTCCACATCTTTTACAGAGGCTCATTAAGGTACATTTTCTTTAGCGCATGATTTGTATGAAGAATCTTCTACATATGATTTGATGATATCTTATGCATATGCTATCCAGGTTGACTAAAAAAATTGTAGAAGCACTTCTTTTAATTAAAAATTGATCTCATATATGTTTGCCCTACTCAAGTCCATACACCTGCTGATAAGCTGTAACGTACTACTAGTAGAACTGGTAGTGTTGCTGTATTATTTTATTTTTAAATTTTTTTGCTTCTGTTTATTTCACATATGATGTATGCTTTTGTGAATCAGATAAACAATATGTTTAGCTATAATTTTCATGCATATGCTGTTAATGAATTCCTAGCAAATATATTCTTTTTTTGTTTTGAGAAAAGGTAAAGTTGTATTCTTTAGCATTAACAACATGCTAGCAACCTCCAAAAAACTTATAAGATCAAAGTGGCAGGACAAAAACAGTAATTACGAGGAGTATTGATACAGTTCTCTTTAATTTTCTGGGTAGGATTAGTGATATCCTTAAAACATCTGTTGTTTCTCTCTCTCCATATTGACCACCATATGCATGATGGTATTATGTTACATCACTTTTTCTGGCTCTTGCTTCCTCCTCTCCTTATCCAGCAACTGAATAGATCTGCAGTGTGTTCTGGCATTACCAGTTTTCTTGAGTTAAACGTAGAAATAGAGAGACCAAATCTGTGTAGTGACCTTACAGTGCAGAAACAAGTGACTATTAGTTTCCTCCTCCTCCTTGCAAAAGAACATTCAGAAACAATCTGGAATCCTCTTCTTTTTAGTTTTTCATGAATGAGAAATGCTCTTCTGGTCACCAACTAGGTGAAGCACTTTACCTTGATTGGAAAATTGCAACTCCAAACTTGTTTCCATGGACCGTTATGCCTCTTGGCTGCTCCACCACTTCTTTTTTTTTTTTTTTAAATTTTTTTAATATAGTCTTCTTACTGAAAACTTCCTACCCTATCATGCTTCCACCTCATTATGTCTAGTTTTACAGATAACCCTTTGAAATCATTCAGCCCTTGTAGTAGCTCAGAATGTGAGGTTCCATCCTTGGGGAACCAAGTATCAGCTACTGTTGCTTCTGAGTTTCTATAGAATGAGAACAAATCTGGAAATGAGTTCTTCAGAGGCTCTTGGCCTATACTTTTGTTTTTTCAGAAGAAAATCTTGGCACCATCTCCTACTCTGTAGTTTATATGTCAATTATGTTAGACCAAAGGTTTCTAATTGTCTTCCATACTGACACACCATATGGGCTAGGCACTCTGTTGGAGCACCAATGACAACTCTGCCCATATTTATATGATTATGACTTCTTTCCAGAGTGCATGCTCTTCATCAACAAACCTCCAGAGTCATTTTGTCAATAAACCTTTGTTCTGAAGAACAAATTCTTAATGCCAAGCCCCTACTCTTGTCTACTTAGTTGGGTTGTTTGCCATTTGACCAAGTGAATACCTTTTAAAGTTTCTCCTCAGTTTATCCAGTCTCTCCTCCACCTTGAAAGGCAAAGAGAAGAGAAACATGACATATGTTAGCAATGAGTCCATTATGGAGTTGATGAGAGTGATTCTTTCTCCAAGAGATAAATACTGTGCTTTTCATTTAGCTAATCTTTTCTTAGTTTTCTCAACAATCCCATTTGTTTATGAATGTTTTCAACTGGCATTACCAGTTTATGTGTGGCCAATATTTGGAGTTGTAAAGTTGACAAATTCCCATCCACCACATTGTTTCCTCCTTGGTCTCGATCCTCAGGTGGTTTTTCAGTTGTGTTTCCTCCTCTGTCTCGAACCATCCACCACATTGTTCACCTATTTCTTTCATCACCTTGTCTGATCATAACTGCAGAGGAAGCCTTAAGATTCGAACCCAGACCACGTGAATTTTACATGCTCTTGAACAAACCCCCTCATAGGCCAGATCAGCTTTAGCTGATGCTTATTTTTCACCCACTTCCCCGGTAAAATCTGTTCCGCATCTTTTCTTAATTGGAACTCAAAGAGGAATTGAATCCCATTCGTGTCGAAGACTTGGATGTTGTGGATTCCTTCCCATGCATGTTGCCAACCAAACTTCTTCTCAAAGGATCTTTGTCTTCCACAGCTTTGTCAGTTTTTGGATTCTGAGCTGCTGATGTGGGGATATCATTTGAGACCCACCTACTGGAATAAATGCCATCCTTGTAGCTCCCCTCCCCCCCTTTTCTTTTTGTAACATCCTCCTCTGTGTCTGTAATCAATTTTTGCTTTTGTACCTGGACATCTTTATTAATAAAGGCATCGATTTTTGAGATGAGCCAGTTCCACCCTTCATTGAATGTGTTTTCAGGAAGTATAATCACTGATCTCGAATCCCTATTTACTGTAATAACAGACACGAATCTACCCTATTTATTGAAATTTAAAGAACAATAAATGTAGGTTGTCAGATCTCTACACCACCAGGATTTGAATAATTTACCTCTATTGTCTGATGCTTCCTTGAGCCTTTGCATAACCACATAAGGTGCTCCTCTACTCAGCTTCATTCTTCTCATGTAGAGCCTAGCACTCTCCACCCATTCATACTAGGTTTTCTGATGAAGTTTTGGTCTCAGTCAGATTGTATGAGTTTCCCCCTTATCTGAAGTATATTCTGTTCTCCATATAAGAAAGAAAAAAGAAGGGAGGGTGGCTCCTGTGAAGAAAGTTCACCAGAGTGAGGATCCCAAAGACCAGAAGAGTCTCTAGGAGGATTTCTTGGGAGATGTGCCTTGGAGCTTTTTGCAGGGTAAAAATTCCTAGCAAATATATTCTTAATTGGTACTCTTTCATGAACCTCTAATGTGGATGTGCGCCAATTCGTTACCATTGTGGTTTTTCAAGAGAGTTGCATATGTAATTATTTTACTATTAAAGATGTACCTCGTAGAACTCATCCCCACATTCTAAAATCCTATGATTTGCAATTTGTTTTTTTTTCTAAATTTAATTTTATTTTTATACCGTGGTGTCTTGCAATTTGAATTTATGTCGACATTGTGAATCTCCTAATACTACTTTTAAGTTGAATATGTGGTGATTCCTCTATTCTTGACCTTTATGTTGAAACAGACGACAATACATTTGTGGGCTACAGGTGGGGGGATTCTATCATCAGTGTCTTATTCGATCTTACGGGATGTGGCCTCTCTATTTACAACTGATTGTTTTGACAATTGCTTGGCAAAAGCTTTTGTGGCTTATCTTGCTCAGTCGAGAGCTACAGAAATTGTCAATAACAAACATTTGCAGTACCTAAGAAATTCCTTAGTTGACTTGTGCTCTCTAGATGTTCAAAAATCATTGTCTAAAGCTACCATTTCTGTCCGTCAGCTTGCAAAAATATTGCAGTGGGGTTTGCGTACAAAGAAAAAGGTAATTGAAATTGCCCCATGGATTTTAATGACTAAGTAGGGAAAATGTTGCCAGAAGTAGCTTGACGAATTTTAATCATCCTATGGTGCAGGAAGCTCTTCAAAGAATCTGCTGTTGGGAGTACGTCAATTGTATTGATCTCTGGGTTGGTTTTATAGAGGGAAATATACAGGATTATGATCTTCAGGCCTTTTTCTTCACTATGGTTCAACTTATAAATGGAGTGGTGTGCTTGTTTCCTGGACTGAGATACTTCCCTTTAAGACTCAATTGCATTCAATGGCTTAATGATCTGTCTAATTCTACTGGAGTTTTCATTCCTATTGCTTCGTTTGTGTTGGATGCTTTGGAATACAACATAGTCGGAGAGGGTGGGAAACCTCGACCTGCTCTCTTCTTTCAGTCCATTCTAAAGGTTGGTTGATGTTAGGATCAACTTGAAAATTTTGCAACTGAGTTTTCTCTGTGTTTGTGTCACCATTTTAAATTGCTGATGAAAATACTGCAGGTTCCAAAGAATTGCTTAAAGTCTCAAACGTTCCAAGATGAATGCATCACATCTGCAATCAAACAACTGTCATCACACTTTTTGCAATGGAGCTACCACATTTCTTTCCCTGAGTTAGCAACTGTTCCACTCATCCATCTGAAAAAGTTTTTTGAGTCAAAGAAAAAGGAAAGTCTACGCCATGTGGTAAAACATTTGATTGAGCAGGTACGCAACCCACCTTTGATGTTTTTGATGGTTAGTTACCTAGTATACCCGTTTCCGTTCAAAAACATGCATGGTGGATGCCATTCTTGTTAAACTAAGAAAATATGATGGAGATTTAGCTTTAAACAGGATTTGTACCAAGTATGGAGATGTGTTAGGAATTAATTAAAGCTCAAAGGCATCTCAGGCAGCCATCTCACTCTCATTTGACTTGAGCAATTGCTTCAGATGGCACGTATTCAACACTTGTCTGATAGGTTCCTTGGGTTCAATAGTAGATTAAAATAATCAGTGTTGGAACTGTTGATTAATCGGTACAACTATAGAGGAGGATACCATCATTGTCCTTTACATAATAATGAAAATAGAATATGTTTGCTATAAACCTACAGGGAACAAGAGCCACATCGAAGGCATTCCTTTCAGTCTTTTATATCCCTTTCTTCTTAGTAGCTCCTCTTTCTAGGGATCTAATGGTCGTAGACCACCTTTTTGTGACTATGTTGAAGAATTCTTTCCCCCTTTTGAGTTCTTTAGTGAAATGGTCCAAGCCATAACCCTAAACATAAAAGAACTTTATTTTCTTAAATTTACTCGATTTTTACATGTTTAGACAAAGTAGTTAATGCGGATGGTCATTCTCATGCATTAGATTGCAAGGACTTGAAGTACACGTGAGATGATAATATGGAAATTATAGAGTTCCTTATCTTATTCTGATAAGTTAGGTTGGGAATTACATAGTTAAATATTTCTTTTCATATTCTGGGATCATTTGATATTCCTTGTAAAATTATGGGCAGTAAAGCAAAAGCTTGCTGGATAACAATAAGTGGCTTTGGGGGTATTAAACTAGCCAGCTAAAAGGACAAAGTTGTGCTCGTGCCTTGTGGCTAGGAAGGAAAAGATAGCTTAGAAAGATTTGCCAAGCCACTTTACTTTGTGGATCCTTTTTGCTCCTGTTTAATCTCATTTATTTCAGAAGCAGTTTCTATCTTAACAACTCTTTCGTCCTCACATTCCACCATTCTGTCTTTGAGGCTTCCTTCAGTTTCCTAGTAAGAACGGGTGTGGTGTACTGCCTAAATTCGAATTTCGTAATAACAATTTCTCTTCGTACCATCAGTTGCTTTTCTGGTGTCGATCTGAATGCTTTTCTGTTTCCCCTCTGCAGGTGGAGAAAAATGTCGATTCTGTGCAAAAGAAAAGAGATGAGGTTGCCTTTTCACCAAATGATCATCAATCTGTTGAAGCATTTCTTCAGGTGTGCCCATTTCTTATCAACTTGTAACAGGCTAACAGCTATCTTTCAAACTGGAGAAATATAAGTTATTTAATTTAAATAATTTTTCAACCCGCAGTTTGAGAAGTCCAGTCTCAGTTCTCCATTTTCTCAGTACTACAGAAGTGTACTTGAAAAGGCTGCTCCTAGGGGCCTGCATAAGAATGAAAAGATTAGGTACTGTTACGCTGCAGTTTGGTTTAATTTCTTTTAGTAGTCTAATGTCTTGGTGTTTTTTGTCGTTTGTCTATTGTGAGGGCTGATAAAATAATGTTATGGAACAACGGATGGCTACAGGGCATGGTCCATATTATTGCTATATTTTCCTTGGTTTTCCGGTTCTAATTAAATGATTTCGTTAGCATCCCCCCTCCCCGCGTGCCGTATATGTGGTTCAGATACTCTGCAGGGGCCAGGGGGTTCCTCTGGGCCTTTTCTGTGGAGTCCCTTAAACATGGCTTTGTTTTATTAACTATCTTGGATAAAACAGTTTGCAATTTGAGCAACATTATCCATTTGGGAAGGTAGTTTTTGGGGCCTGGGGATTGGGTTCTGTTGATAACTCTATTAGCCAGCCGGGGTATAATTACATGGGGTGATGAGTCACCCACCATGTCTTGGTGTGGGTCATCCTGAGAATATTTTGTTGAAGCAGGCAGCAGTTGTGCATTATGTGGAATGAAGTTGCGATTATTTAAGGGTGGTGATAATGATAGATTAACATGAGTGTTTTGTTTTAGTTTAAGATGAAGCCAAGAATGTTTTGCACTAATTTCTGTAAATTCTACTGCAGTTTTCCAAGACAGGATAAATGGAAGCGTAAAAGAGAGCAAGTTTGATCAACTGTTCAGGCCACAAGGAACTGGATACTGTTAATGGAACAAAATAGCCACCTCTGATGGCATGATTAATTTTTTCTCCCCTGACAAACTTGTTAAGATATTCTTCAATTTTCTTGTTGCTTATTTTTCAGTAAGATAGAAAGAGCTCCTGTTGAAGTGCTTCAATCGCTCATTATTTATTTCTCTTTTTTGTCATTCCATTCTATCAAATTTACATGTTTTCGGTACATTTTCCTTGTCTGGTTGTATTAATTAAACTAGTTATTATAAATTAATTTATAGAAAAATAAGAAATATCAAAAATACTTCAAACTCATTTTCATCAATAAACTAATCAAATTTTTTTTAAGTAAAACTTGTAAGGAAGCTTTCAAAATTACAGTAAATCAACACAAAATAGATGCTTCCTCAACAAAATGGACTTAATAAATAAATAAAAAGATACAACAATCTTGAATTGCAAATTCAGAAGTATAAATATAATCGTCTTTTCTCTCTTAGGGTGAAAAGTATCTATGATATACGAATAGCAATCTTCTCTGTAATATTTATAATATTTTTTTTGAATATTATTATTTTTGCATTGCCATCGATGCATCAAATTTGAAAAATATTACTAATATATCAATAAGAGAAAGCCAACTAAACAAACAAATGCATGAAAAATAAATACTAATCATAGAGTTGTTAGAACTTTTGAATTCTCTATCCACTTCAAGCAAAATGGGATGTTCTATGAAAGATGGCTCCATGAAAAAAAATTTCACAACAACACAAAAAAAATACTTCACTCATCACGAAATAAAATACCTTGCTACATATCACTTTCTTCTTCAGAGATACGCAACCTTAATGATTTAGATCACATAACTTGAATGGATCGCATAACTTTACATATACATGTTTGGATTCATTTTAGAGAGTGAATGTTTCTACGAGTATCTTTTAACCATTTAGGTATGAAAAGTGATATTATCAAATACAATTAAATAAGCGTGTGGACTTACCAATTAAAATAAATTTTAAACATCTTAATTAAATAAATATAGGATAAATATCTTAGAAGTTTAAATGTAAAATAGACATGTGAAGCAGCTCAATATCGACTTAGAATGTCAAGATAATTTCAATAACCCATAACAAATTATAGATGCAACTTCAGACTAATCAGTTAATGAAAAAATTATACTTGACTATTAAATTTTATGCTGGCAAAAAAATAGTGTTACTTTACCAAGTAAGGAAAAAATTATACTAAAGTCACTTTCTACAAAGTTATGACATATACTAAAGTCATAATTAATTTGCAAAGGGACCTGTTATCTACTAATGGCAAAGAAAAAGAGCATGCTTGGCAGGACGAAATTAACTATTATACAAAAGAAACTGCTGGATAAACTTTTTACCAGGACTTGCATAGATTTGTAAGATATAATTACTGAACCAACAATTCTAAATTTATTCTTTTATCTTGATAATATTCTCCTCCAAAAGCTATATATTTTTGAAAGATCCAAAACGATTGTGATAGCAGTTATGGAGGATCTGAGGAACATATGTTATAATCATAAATGATAAGTAATAGGCACGGTGATGATTCGTATAACTAACCTAAGTATGTTTGGGATATAGACTTATAGTTGTTGTAATGAGACATTATTTATTGAGGTACAATAATTTATCCTAATATTATCAAGTTAAACTGCGAAGATACAACTCATATATTTCATATTTTACACAAAACAGAAAAATAAAAAGTTATGATGGACTTTCTTAGTATCCCAGTTCTTCCAACTTGGATTTTGTAAATAACACTTGATTCAATTATGTCTATTCAAGTTGATAAAAGAAATCAATGTTTTCTTTGGAAATCAATTTTTAGAAATGATATAAGTAGAAATATTTCATCAATATCTAATTTAAGGCACATAGCACTTGAAAGGCCCACAACTCCTATAGAAAAGCCATCTTTGTTCCTCTTTTTTGTACTCCTTTGTTTCTATTAGTAGAAGTTCAAATCTTATTGATCACCTTAATTATCATAGTTAATGAGTATATCATATGACCCTTAAATTTTCTGGAAAAAAAAAATATCCAAGTAAGGTAGTGAGTAGATGACCCCTAAGTTAGTTACAAAATAGTACTATTAAGTATTTACATCAAATATTTTCAAGCATTTAAGTTCTAAGAATGTTTAAAAGAGATGCGGAAGAAAAGCAATGGATAAGATTAATGGTCATAATTAAAATTATTTATGATCTACAAGAATTGAAAAACCACAAGAATAACATACAAAAAGCAAAAGAAGAATATATATATATATTATCATGCTAAAAAGTGAATACAAAAAGGTCATTGCCTTGTCCAGATTTTAAGATAATTTACTAATTTTTGTGGGACTAATTCTCTCAATTGTCTTTTCATGTTCCTAATCGAACATTCAAAATCCCCATCAAAATCAAATATCACAACATAAATAATAAGAACACACACACTTCTTCAAATAAGGAGTAATATTACCATAAATAAGTAATCAAGAAAATTATAGTCCATCAAGCATGCACACATCATAAAACAGAAGACATAACGACCTATTATAAAATAAAAAGACAACAACAATCCAACAACTACATCCGATTCTTTAAATAAAATTGTCAAAAATTTACATTTTCAATTTTACTCTTAAGAATATATAGTCGATAAGCTACCAAATTAAATACATTCTCTTGTGGAAACATTATTTTATCGTGATTAAGCAAATCTTTAAATCAACTCAGGCATGCCATGAAACAATGTTGCAGTAATTTTATTTTCCTACTTCAAAGCAAAGTAAAAAACTCACAAAATATAAGAGCAAAAGGAGAATCATATTCATGATTGGCATGGTTCTCCCTTTCTATGATCGAAAGAAAAAATATTGACATGTATTTCATCTTTCACTCAACATAATCATCCAAAAAATATATATGTACCTTGAGTAAAGATGAATATTGCTCACAACAAAATCACAGATCTTCGACTTGTTTAAAATTTTTTAGGCCATTCATACATTTAACTTGAAGCTTCTGATAGAGACACAAAGTTGGATGAAAAGATTACGCAGATATCTTTTTTTTTTCCATCCTCAAGTCATTCCTCAATCCCAAAATTCAGTTTGAGATCCTTACGATATTGTCAATCTGTAAATTACTTATATGATCTAAACTTAAAGTTAATTCCATAAAAAAAATAGTAAAATGATAAGCCCATCATAATGCCACAAACTACATAACAAATAAATTATAATGACTGACAAATTAGTTCACAAAATTTAAAACCTAACAAATCAAAAAGTAGTTTTGATCCTTTAAGAGTTGAAGTGTCATCTAAAAAATAGACAGAAATTTGCAAATACCCAAACATACCTTTTTCATTTGCTCCATAACACACTCTAGTCATGTATGAAAAATTTCTCGACTTTTATTATAAACTGACATATACATTGAAAGATTTTTTTGTTTGTTTGTTTATTGGGGATGTAAAAGCATAAAATCTAGATCATGAGTAATAAATGAAAAGGGAATGAAGTTAATGGTAATCATTTAAAAATACCCATTGAAAATAGAGAATACATGTGTTCTTATAGAGAGAGAAAAGAATAAAAAAATGTTACACCCAGTAAGTTGTCATTGATTAGTGGATGTGTGCATGCACTTGTGATAGTGTCGGGAGCACGGTACATGCGGAAAAAGGATCGAAGAGGGGAGTGCACAAGTACATCATCGAGCGAGCAGGAGGATGAAGCTAGAGGCAGGACGCAAGGAGCGTCGCATCGCGCTCACTCCCCCGACGCCTTGAGTGACACATCGCGCCCGTCTGCCGGCACGATGGGAGGGGCGCCGCGCCCCCTGGGCACCGCCTCCCTATATATATATGTGTGTGTGTATATATATTAAGTGTGTGGACTTGTTTTATTTAAAACATTACCCTACTGAGAGCTACGGACTTGGGCGACCCTCTTACGAAGATGTCATTGAATTGAAGCTGGATTATGCTACTAAACATCGTTTGTTTGCAAATTCACCTTGGGTAATGATTCCTAGGCCTACGAAGAATGTATCTATGGAGTTATTTCTTCGAAATTGGCCTAGTTCGACGGATTCCCACTGAGTAGAAGTTGTAGAAATCACTTCTAATCAAGTCCTAATCGTCTACAAGTACTAAGTAAGTATTTCTACCTTTTGAATTCTCAGAAATTTGTGAGTTTTCGACTGAATTTGGGGCATATTATGAATTGTCATCATTGTGGGTATTGCTTGATGTTGTTAGATGTTTTCATGGATTAAGAACAGAATTACTACATCAATATAAAGGCTATAAGCTGGAGGAACTATTGTTTCTAAGCTGGAACAGGATTGGGCGAGCAGAAATCGGTAATTGAGGTATGTTAAGGCTAATCTCTTCGGCAAGTTATTCTCATCGTATAGTTGATACGACCTACACTTTTGGTAAGTAAGTTGCAAGTACGTATGTTGTGAATAGCTGCTACAAGTAGATAATGATTATATATGTTGTGGTTAGCTGCTACAAGATGAATTGAGGTTAGATCATAGTATTCCCCATCAGGATAGAGTATATACAATGTGACAAATGCTTGGAGAGTCATAGAGATTTCCCTGTTTATTTGTTCGCAGTTTAGAGGGATTCTGATGTCTCGTTGTCCTACTAAGGCCTTAGAAGCTTATAGTTAGCTGTTGCGCCTAACTTGGTAGGGTTGGATAACATAGGGCACAATTGGGCGATATAACTTTATGTTTGATGCCTATATAGACAATAAAGCTCGCCCACAGGCCATTGGCGCACCTTGATGCCTCCAGGGCCAGAATCTTGATAGGGTGGCCTTACCTTCAAGTCGATAGCACCGTGTTGCCTAATGAATTGAGCAACCGCTTGCCATATGATTGGCTACTGTCAGTGACCCCTAGCTTCAGCCGACTTATTTCTTATTATATAGGTCGCTCAAGAAACCACCCAAGTTGTTAGAAATCTGATAGACTAAAAATACCCTAAGGGGGAACCTTGTTAGTGATTAAATGTGGGGCCAACACCTTGAGTTACTCTTGCAACACCCACGTACATGTTGCCGCGAATGGCTAAATCCAGATATACCTGCCTATAGGGCTATGAATTAGTCAGAGGAGCTATATGTTATCTGGACTGGCCAGGTTGACACTTAGAGGACTAAAACCATAGTATTACAGTAATACCTTCAGGCTAAGAATTATAGTAAACTGCTTGTGGGAAGTTAAGGCTGACTGCTTAGGAACATGTCCAATTAGTAGCAGCCCTACAGTCGTTTTAAGCGAAGGAACTAAATAGATGGTCGCCTACGAACTTGTTGTTCTCTTATGAGCTATCACCGTCCTAGTAGGACCTTTAGAGTATTTCTTAGGTCACCCCGGACCTCGCCCTAGTCTGTCTAAACTGACAGAGGTTGAATCGCTGCCAAGACCCATTGGTCAGGTGTAGGCACATGGGGTGTGCCTGTTGGCAGCTATATAGACTGTTTTAGGGGCAAGTAACAGTTGTGCTAGGCATAAGGAGCTAGGTGCGCCTATTGAGTGACTATATTGAGGCTATAACATTATACCTCTCTAGGATTGACCTATCTCAGTTGGTCTTTCATCAAATGAAATCAGGATTGCAAACTGTATCATTGCCTACGGGGCTACAAATTGCTCAGAGGAGCTATGTGACGTCTGAAAGGACTATATTCAGGCCAACAAGGACGTATCGAAGTCCATTCACGTATGGATTTTTTTAATGCCATAACGGCATTACTGACCCTCAGTGGAGCCTTGTGAGCCGGGGGTGCAGTTACAGAAGCCTAGAGGGCTCAAATGTAGTGAAAGGAGCCCAAGGGCTCAGTTGCAATCTTAGAGGCTGGATAGGTTTGGTTATAGTTACTTGTGAAACCATAAGTGACCTGGTTAGGGGTATACATATTGAATTGTACTTGTCAAGGCTTATGGAGGCCCAGGCAGGTTATCTCTGTGTTGCTTGCACCTTTTCGTCTTATGAGGGCCAGGTTAGGTTCTTGTTTGTATACTTTCTCACTAGTTATAGTCTATGAATGTATAATCGTGCAGTTTAAGTTCCCATTTGTATAATTGTCTACTAGATGCAGGCTACGGTTATGAATGCGTACAGGTTAACTTCTGCCACTTTTCGCTGATTACTTTCAGTTCTTTATCAGCTTCTATTCAGTTATTATTTCCTTACATACTCGATACATATTATACTAACGCTCGTATATGGGGCGCTGCATACTTGCATACAGGTTTAAACAGACAGGGTTCGAGACCTCCTTAGAAGCCATTTAGAGTCAGCAGATTGGTCAGCTTCTTTCATTCGGAGTTGTTAGATAGTAGAGGTTTGCCTGTCTTTTGTTATAAAGTTTTTGGGTTGGTGGGGGCCCTGTCCCAACCAATATTTTACTCTTAGAGGCTTGTAGACTACAATCTTTAGTTCTTAGCTAGTTGTTCATTGTTGGCCATGTGGGGCCTATATATGTTATATTTTGTATGTTGGCCGCGTGGGGCCTAGTTTAGCTATCAGTTAGCAGCCTTGTCGGCTGTAGTTTATATGGAATTGCCTGCATTCCTTTTGTTATGACTTAGACATCATGGTGCTCTTGTCGGCCCGCATAGGATCCTTATATTATTGTGATTGCTGGGTTAGCTGTCTTATACAAGTTATATGTTGTGGAGGAGTCGGCCCGAGACTGTGTTTACAACCGAGATATAGCTGTTTGTTTTCTTGATTATGTGTTGCTGACAGGCACTAGAGGTGCATATGCTCAGCTAAGTCAGCTCAGAGTTTAGTGTGGTACTAGGTGCCAGTCATGCCTCCCTAGGTGGGGCATGACAAACTTGGTATCAGAGCAACGTCGTATCCTAGGGAGTGTGCAAGACGTGTCTAGTAGAGTCTTATTTATAAATGTGTTGTGCACAACATTTTATAAGCATGGAGCTACGAGGCATAATAGTATAGTTACCCCTCCTTCTTTTCAATATCATGCTATAGAGCCGAGTTGTATAGGGTTGAGTCCCTAAGCTTATATTGTTATGTCTGGCTAGAATAATGTTTGATATAAGACAGACTACAGTCAACCGTGAGCGGGATACAACAGTAGGAGAGGGCACCAACGAGGTGCTACAGTTGGGGGACAGCACAGCCTGAGGGCGAAAGGGGACATCTTTTTGATCTCCCCAGCATCCTCCCGGGGCACCAGGAATTTCATAAGGTAACAGATATGCCAACACCATTCCTAGTTGTTCCTACACCCTCAAAAAAAGAGGTCAATAGTGTAGTATATATGTTGGCTTACCTAGTAGCTACTCAGTATTAGACAAGACAACAGTTAATATTAGATTACCTTAAAGGCATGGAAGATTGTGAAATTGTGGGATTTTTACTTCTAGACTTTAGAGTTTGTTGAGTCTCATACCTTAGCCCCATTGTAATATGATATGGTTATTTCCCACCTCCCAGCCTTTTCTTTGTACAACAAAGAGCGTAAATATTGATGCTATGTTGCCAAGAGTAAATAGTAAAGGAGGGTTAGATCTATTGATTTCCTGGAGGGGGGGGGGTGTTAGAAAAGTGGTCAAGACCCCTAGTACTTAAATAAGCCACCTAGGTCTTCACTACTGTAAAAATCAAGATAGCAGGTAAGATTGCTAGGAGTAGCCAAGTACGTGTGAGAGTCCATAAGTAATAGACTCCCAGCAATAGTAAAGCTTAGGTCAGAAATAGATTAATCCTACCGCAGTATGTTGATGGCGGTAGTGAATACCTGGAGAATAATAGTTATGGCCCCCAGTTTGTTATGTTAAAGGATAGAAGGTTATAGTATGAGAACCGGCTCGAGGGTGGGTAAGGACAATATAGGTTAGCAGACTTGACCAGTAGTATCCTTGCTAGTACGGTACATGGGACACGGATCCCGGATTTCAGCCTATAGAAGTAAGGGCAAGACGTGAACATATAGCTCTGAAGGAGAACGGAGGAGAACAAAACCACCTCTAGGCTGTCGTGGGCTGATAGAGCTTGGAATTGCCGCTGAATGTCGAGAAGTAAGCATTAGGCTGGCATTTAAAGGATAATTAGATTGTGACCTATAATACTGCAAAATCACCTCTAGTTGTGAAGGCAAAGGAGTGAAGATACAAAGACTCTATCCTAGTATAGCCCAAAGACAAAGCCCAGCAGAAGGAGTCATCGGCCTTCGAGAAATAGGGGGCAAAGTCTTGAGACCTAGAGGTTGACTCCACGTTCCAAATGTGGCAAGGCTTTGTTGGTAGGCTGTAGTAAAGTTACACCATGTCCGTTATTCTCTCCACCCAGGTTTGATGAAAACGCATCGGGTTATAAAAAAGATCTACTGATGGCACGGGAAGAAGAAAGATATGGTTGAGTTGTAGCACAGAACTCCAATGGCCAGTAGGGAAAGACTGAATGTCAGAAATCAGGCGGGCTAATTTAGGAGATAATCGCGCCTACGCAAAAGTGAGAAGCAGACAATATGAATTTAGTCACAAGTTTACCTCGTATCAGGTGTGAACTTGACCCTACCTGGGTCATTTTCGAAAGGCTAGCAAGATCAACTCATTTCTTGCCAGTTAGGGTTGCGCTTTCAGCTGAAGATTATGTTGAGTTGTCTATTAAATAGATAATATGGTTACATCGTGTCCCAGTGTCTTATCATTTCTAACAGAGGGGCACAATTCACAACTAGGTTTTGGAAGTCGTTTAAAAAAGGTTTTGGGACGCAGTTTAACTTGAATATAGTTTCCCCCCGAACAGATGCTTAAGTAGAGCGCACCATTCAAACGCTCGAGGAAATGTTACGGGCGTGTGTGCTAGACTTCAAGGAAGTAGAGATGACCATCTACCTCTTACGGAGTTTGTATATAATAACAATCACTATTTTACCATCAAGATGGTGCCTTATGAGGCTTTATACGGACAACAATGCAAGTCCCCTATAGGATGGTTCGAAGTGAGTGAATCAGAGTTAATGGACCTGACATGATGCATCAATCAAAAGGGAAGGTTAAACTCATCAGAGAACATTTACTGACAGCCAAGAGTCGTCAGAAATCCTATTTCAATATACGACGTAGGAACTTTGAGGTTGATGTGATGACTAAGTATTGTTAAAAAAGAAATTTCGCCAAAGAAGGGCGTTATGCGATTCGACAAGAAGGGCAAGCCCAGCCATAGATTCATCGGGCCTTACTGAATCATCCGAAAGATTGCTCAAGTGGCCTATGAGTTGGAGTTGCCTTCAGGATTAGAATTAGTTCGTCTAGTTTTTCATGAATCAATATCACACAAGCGCGTAGGAGACCTTTTCTCAGGCTGTCCCAGTCGAGGATGCTCAGGTTACAGAAGAGCAGTCCCACGCAGAGACTCCAATAGTTATACTAGATCGTCAGGTCCGTAGGGGCTAACTTGAGAACCAAAGATGTAGCCTATTAAAGTCGTATGGAATAACAGAAATATAGAAGAGATGAATTGAGAAGCTGAGGATGACGCGAGGTCTAGATATCCTCAGTTGTTCCAGGCTCTACGATGATAGTATACAGACTTAGACAATTTCAGTTAAGGCAAGATAGTTTCAGGTGTTGAATAGTTGCCTCGGTTGATATTGCTATCAGTTGCTTACATATATGTGGTGGAACTATGTTATTTAGTTGCAAGTAGCGTCTCGTGAAATGCCTATGTTGGACTTTTCTGTGTTTCATATTTTCATATAGTCCATATTACAGAGGAGACTTTGCCCAAATTTCAGGCAAAAGCGTAAGGACAGAACCTCTTAAGATTGAATTATATTTGAGGAAGAATTTTCCTTATGGGGATACAAAAATGTTACACCCTGTAACTTGTCATTGATTAGCGGACGTGTGCGTGCACTTGTGATAGTGCCGGGAGAACGACACATACAGGAAAAGGCCCGAAGAGGAAGGTGCACGAGTACATCATCGAGCGAGCAGGAGGCCGAAGCCAGAGGCAGGGCGCAAGGAGCGTAGCGCTATGCCCCCTCCCCCAGCGCCTTGAGCGGCGTATCTCGCTCGTCTGCCAGCGTAATGGGAGGCACGCCGCGCCCCCGGGCCACCGCCTCCCTATTTATATATATTAAGTGTGTGGACTTGTTTCATTTAATACATTTCCCTATTGAGAGCTATGAACTTGGGAGACCCTCTTACGAAGATGTCATCAAACTAAAGTTGGATTACGCTGCTAAACATTGTTTGTTTGCAAATTCACCTTGGGTAATGATTCCTAAACCTATGAAGAACGTATCTACGGAGTTATTTCTTCGAAATTGGCCTGGTTCAACGGAGTCATGCCTAGTAGAAGTTGTAAAAATCACTTCTAATCAAGTCCTAATCATCTATAAGTGATAAGTAAGTATTTCTACCTTCTGAATTATCAGAAATTCATGAATTTTTTACTGAATTTGGCGCAGACTATGAATTGTGGTCATTGTTTGATGTTGTTAGCTTTTTTCATGGATTAAGAACAAATTTACTTCATCAACATAAAGGCTATGAGATGGAGTAACTACTGGTTCTAAGCTTGACTAGGATTGGGCAAGCAGAAATCGGCAATTGAGGTAGGTTGAGGCAAATCTCCTCGGCAAGTTATTCTCGTCGTATAGTCGATATGACCTACACTTTTGGTAAGTAAGTTGCAAGTATGTATGTTGTGAGTAGCTTCTAAAAGTATATAATGATTATATATGTTGTGGTTAGCTGCTACGAAATGAATTGAGGTTAGATCATAGTATTCCCCATCGGGACAGAGTATATACAATGTGACAAACGCTAGGAGAGTCATAGAGATTTCCTTGTTCATTTTTTCACAGTTTAGAGGGATTCTGATGTCTCCCTGTCCTACTAAGGACTTAGAAGCTTGTAGTTAGCTATTGTGCCTAACCTGGTAGGGTTGGACAATATAGGGTGCAACTGGGCGATATAACTTTCTGTTTGACGCCTATATAGACCGTAAAGCTCGCCCACAAGCCATTGGCGCACTTTGATGCCTCCAGGGCTAGAATATTGATAGGGTGGCCTTACCTTTGAGTCGATGGCACCAAGGTTGCCTAATGAATTGAGCAATCGCTTTCCATATGATTGGCTACTGTCAATGACCTCTAGCTTCAGCGACTTATTGTTTATCGTATAGGTCGCTCAAGAAACCACCAAAGTTGTTAGAAATCTGATAGACTAAATAATACCCTAAGGGGGAACCTTGTTGGTGATTAAATGTGGGGCCAATTCCCCAGGATACTCTTGTAGACGCCCACATACATGTTGTCGTGAAGGGCTAAATCCAGATGTACCTGCCTACGGGGCTATGAATTGCTCAGAGAAGCTATATGTTATTTGGACAGATCAGGTTGACGTCTAGGGGACTAGAACCATAGTATTACAGTATTACCTTCAGGATAAGAATTACAGTAAACTGCTTGTGGGAAGTTAGGGCTGACTGCTTAGGAACATGTCTGATTAGTAGGAGCCCTACAGTCGTTCTAAGTGAAGGAACTAAATAGATGGTCACCTACGACCTTGCTGTTTTTTTATGAGCTATCATTGTCCTAGTGGACCTTCAGAGTATCGCTTAGGTCACCTCGGACCTTTCCCTATTCTGTCTAAATTGAAAGAGGTTGTAATCGCTGCCAGGACCTACTGGTCAGGTGTAGGCACATGGGGTGTGCCCGTTGGCAGCTATATAAACTATTTTAGGGGCAAGTAGCGGTTGTGCGAGGCCTAATGAGCTAGGTGTGCTTATTGAGTGACTATATTGAGGCTATAACATCGTACCCCTGTAGTGATTGATCCATATTAGTTGGTCTCCCATCAAACGACTGATAACGCTCAAACTCACACCTCATCTAAAGTATGGGACGTTTCCAATAAAGAACCCAACAAAGAGGTTGGGGTCGAACCCACAGGGAATATGGAAGATCTAGACTAATGCCGGTAAGTGAACTTATTGGTTAGTTACTCCAATTTGGGGGGTTTCAAGAAAATAGTAACTAAAACGATGATTGAAATTATGATGTAAATCAAGATTGAAGATTAACTAGGGTTTGTGTTCCCCATGGTTTCATAACTTCTTTGTGTATACACACGTGATCAATACCAATACTGTCACGCCCCAAAACTGGGGTAGGGAGCAACTGACACTCGATTCAGGATCGATCGAGAAGCTGGCTATATAACATCTATAAAGGTAATACTAAGGCTGACCAAGCCACCTATCACAATCAACCATGATAAAATACTGGACCCATGATGCCTTGAAAATTATAAATATGCAATCTGGAAAGCCGACAAGGCTTCAATAAAGCTAATAAGAGCAATCAAAAAACCAACACGACTACACAACCAACACTACTATACAAACGAGTCCACATCAGCCTCTACAGAGTAAGCAAACTGAAATTCACGGGACAGGGCCCCGGCCTACCCATGTTGTACACAAAACTCAAAATAGTCAAAACTAGGACATGGCTCTTAGAAGAGTGGAGCATACCACTATTCTGCTGAAATCTGGTTCCTACTGTGTCCGACAATCTGAGCCTCGGCCTGTACCTGCAGCATGATTGCAGGAAGGGTCCCAAGATAAAGGGACGTCGGTACGAATAAAATGTACTGGTATGTAAGGCTAAAAACTGTAAACATGTAAGATAAAAATGATAACTAGTCCAGAAATAAGGAATAGTAACAACCCGGAATCCTGAAAACAGAGACCTGATAATAACTCATTATTGAAGTGTAAATGTAATCATCTAATGCACAACAAAGACTGTAACTGAAATGTCGGCAGCCAGCCAATCATAAAATCTATATTCAATTCGTCCAACCAGCGTACCACACCGGGGTAAAAATAAAAATGCCTCCAGTCGGTGTACCACACTGGGGTAAAATTCCTCCAGCCAGTGTACCACACCGGGGTAAAATAACAATACCTCCAGCTGGTGTACCACACCGGGGTAAAACCAATAAATCATAAACAAAATCATAAATGGAGCCGACATGACTTATACTGGACCAACTTAATACATACGACATAGAAATGACGAATACTAAACATGTGGCCTGCATAGGCCTCCTTCGTAATGCATAACTGGAACTGAGTACATATAACCTGTAAAGCTAGAAAATAGAACTTAAATGCATGTATTAGAAACTTGTATAAATCATAAGGAACTGCGGACGACCTAAGAGTTTCAACAAGATTTATAGATCGTGTTCAACGGACATAAGAGCTTAGAGACTCGCTAGCTTGACATTTGGCTTAAGGGAAAGGGATTATGAAATCTCCCCTTGGCCTGGACTGTTTCATAACATACACATAAGATAAAGGACAACCATAACTAGGCAATCCAAATTCAATAAGCTCGTTTACCCTTAATAGCTTGCGATGTCTTTACTTGGCTCAAAATCGTTTACTTGTCATCATCTTGGCTCTTTCACCAATTTCAGTTAACAACCAGACCTTTAAACACATTTAACATCACATATATATACTTAACATACAGTAAGGACCAGATAACAATGCCCATGCTGAGGGGTCTCCAACTCGATGTACAACTACGACAACAATCAACACAATATCACACTTTATATGGCTCACTTCAGCTAGGCATAATCTTAACCTTTAATCTCAATAAAACATGAAAATTTAAAGATTAAATGAAGCTTAACATACTGACTCAATAATTTTAAAGAGGTTGTTGGCTCATTCGATTCACAAAACACGAATCGTGCTTAAAAGAACGATAGATGGGGCGCCTTACATACCTTTCTCCGATGAACTTTTCTCTAGCCGATTTCCTATTTCAATGATCATCCTTCAACCTATTTAATCTGGTGGTTTTATAGGACAACTAAAAGCTCAATCTATAGCACAAAATGCAGCCAAAATAACTAACCTAAGGTATTCACAATAGAGACAACAACACACGGCAACATCAACAACATTTTGCCATTTTCTCAACTAGTTTTCACTAACTTTTGAGGGATAAACAAGAGGACATTTTACCTTGGTTTTGCTGTGATTATTACCCTCAATATAAAGTATACTTCCAGAAAACGAAATAGCCAAAAATCCTAAATAAAATGAGCAAAACTCAGTTCACAAACAGTCCATCGACAACTCACTTAGCTGCCAATTTTCATATTTTCGCTTTGCAATTTTGAGAGGCTTAAAAGGGGTGAAATCCTTACATTTTGCTGGGAGTTTGTTCTTGGTCAAAACTAGGAGCAATTTACCTCAACTTCTTGTCCAAAAATGCAGCAACCTTGCTGTCCAAAACGCAGCAAAAACAGTTCACCAACACACCAAACACACCTCCAACTTCTAGTCTTTTAATCAAGAATTCGAGCATGGTTAGGAGTAGAATTCTTACCTTTATTACTTATTTTTAATCCCTACCAAGAGGGAACATATTTGTAGCTTAGAACAGCTTCAAATGCAGGAAATTCACTACAGCAACACTGCCCAAGTGCAGCTAAAACAGCCACCAACACACCACTTTCACCTTATGATAGCTCCCTTGCACTTAGCTTTACTTTTAATGGAGTTTAGCTTGGTGTGCTCCTTAGTCTTTTGCTGTAAATTTGAGAGAATTTCAGAGGATAAGCAAGCACATCAATTTTGGAAACGTTGAAAATGGTTTCATAACACACAACTTAAAATATAAAGGGTGTTGAGCGGTGGCCACCTCACTGCCCGACAGTGTCACGGTAAAATATTTATAACTTTTTAGTACGAACTCCAATTGATGAGAGATTTGATGTTCTGAAAAGTAGACTCAAAGACCTTTAGTTTTATTGATCATGGGGCTTCTAATTCATTATATATTGGGAGATATGATCGTTTAAAATTGACCCTTACTTATGAACTTCACATACTCTTTGGTTTTCCGAATGTATACATTTCCCTTGTCATCTATGACCAATATACAACCCGTACTTTCCTTAACCTAGCAAAAAAATATCAAATAATCACCAAAAATTTTCCGGGGTGTTATATTCCCCCTCTTTAGGAACATTCGTCCCCGAATGAAAATTAATTTCACTTAATATGCTTCAAAATAAATACTCAGTAACTTAGGTGTCAAACACATACCTTAACATCACATCGACATCTTAAATAGGTGAGGATATTTATTTTTCATTTCCTCCCAAGTCACTTCCTCAATGTTATTACTTTCCACAATACTTTTACTGAGGCGACTTCTTTGGTCCGAAGTTTCCTACCTTGGCGGTCAAGTATAGCAACTGGGACCTCGGTGTACGTAACCTTCTCTGAAATCCAGACATCATCGATAGGCATAACATGGGTTGGGTCTCTTATACACTTGCGCAACATCGATACATAAAATACGGTGTGGACTGTCGCTAGCTCTGGTGGCAACACCAACTCATAGGCTACTTTCCCTACCCTGCAGATAACTCTGTAAGGCCCAACATATCTAGGGCTCAACTTTCCCTTTCATCCAAATCGCATGAAACCTTTCATAGGCGACACTTTCAGGAAGACCCAATCATTTATATAAAACTCTAGTGCTCATCGACGTACATCCGCATAAGACTTCTGCCTACTCTAGGCCGTCTGAAGCCGATCTCTAATAAGTTTCACCTTGTCAATAGCCTACTGCACTAAGTCTGGCCCCAATAACTCTACCTCACTGAGTTCAAACCAGCCCACAGGCGACCTGCACTTTCGCCCATATAAAGCTTCATATGGGGCCATCTGAAAACTTGCCTGGTAGCTGTTATTACAGGAGAACTCAATCAAGGAAACATGATCCCAGCTTCTACCAAAATCTAAGACACAGGCATGCTATATGTCTTCAAGCATCTGAATGGTGCGTTCAGCCTGTCCGTCTATTTGAGGATGAAATGCAGTACTGAGGCTTACCTGAGTGCCCAAACCATTCTGGAAAGACTTCCAGAAGTTTGCTGTGAACTGAACACCTCTGTCAGAAATAATGGACAAGGGGATGCCATGTAAGCGAACTATCTCCTGTATATAAATTCCTAGCATAATCCTCTGCAGCATATGTGGTCTTAACTGGCAAGAAGTGAGCTGATTTAGTTAATCTATCAACTATTACCCAGATAGAATCATGCTTCCTACTCGTTTGAGGCAATCCTGTAATAAAATCCATATTAATTACCTCCCATTTCTAGGCTGGAATTTCTATATCCTGCACTAGACCTCCAGGCCTCTGGTGCTCAACCTTCTCCTGCTGGCAATTGGGACATTGAGTCACAAGACCTGTGATGTTCTTTTTCATGCCATTCCACTAATATAGCTGCCTCAGGTCATGATACATCTTTATGGAACCTGGGAGTACTGAATATTGAGAATAATGATCTTCATTCATAATCTGTTCCCGTAGCTCACCCACATTAGGTATACATAGACGACCCTGGTATCTTAGAACTCCATTGAGTCCACAATCAAATAGGCTCTACTTCTGTTGTGGTATACCATCTCTCAGTAAGACTAACTCTGCATCATCATATTACTGTTGCTTAACTTCCGCTACCAAGGACAATTCTGCGGTGTTTTTGACAATAACACCCCTATCTTTGGCATCTAGTAACCGAATCTGTAAGTCTGCCAACTACCATAGAGTCGTCACCTTCAATCCTATCAACCTGAATATGACTCAAGCTATCCATAGACTTGCGACTTAGCGCATCAGCTACAACATTTGCCTTGCATGGATGATACAAAATGCTAACATCATAATCTTTCAGCAATTCTAACCACCTTCTCTAGCGTAAATTCAACTCGTTCTGCTGAAACAAATATTGGAGGCTCTTATGATCTGTCAAGATATCAACATGTACCCCGTATAAGTAGTGGTGCCAAGCCTTCAATGCAAATACCACTGCGGCCAACTCAAGATCATGGGTAGGATAATTTTGCTCGTGCTTCCTCAACTGTCTAGAGGCATAAGCAATGACCTTTCCGTGTTGCATCAGAACACAACCTAGCCCAACTCTCGAAGCATCACAATAGACCACATAACCCTCGACACCCTTTAGAAGAGTCAGGACAGGTGCTGAAGTCAGCCTATCTTTCAATTCCTGAAAACTTCACTCACATGCATCTGTCCACTGAAACTTAACTGCTTTATGAGTCAACTTTGTCAATGGTGCAGCGATAGTAGAGAAACCTTCCAAAAATCGGTGATAAATAGCCTGCTAAGTCCAGAAAAATGCGAACCTCTGTAGGATTCAAGGGTCTGGGCCAAGTCTTTACTGCCTCTATCTTCTGACTATCCACTATTATACCTTCAACTGTAATTACATGACCAAGAAAAGCCACAGATGTTAGCAATAACTCACATTTAGAAAATTTAGCATATAACCTGTGTTCCTAAAAAGTCTGTAAGACTGCTCTCAAATGATCTGCATGCCGGCCTTGGATCGCGAGCAAATCAGAATATCATCAATGAAGATGATCACAAATACATCAAGAAAAGGCCTAAACACCCGATTCACCAAGTCCATAAAGCTGTTGGGGCATTAGTAAGCACAAATGACATCACTAAGAACTCATAATGGCTATATCTAGTTCTGAAGGCAATCTTGGGGATATCAACTTCCCTAACCTGTAACTAATGGTACCCGGACCTCAAATCAATCTTTGAGAAGCATCTGGCACCCTGTAACTGATCAAACGGGTCATCAATCCTGGGAAGTGGGTACGTATTCTTAATCATAACCTTATTCAGCTGCCTATAGTCAATAAACATTCTTAACTACCCATCTTTCTTTCGCACAAAGAGCACTGGTGCACCCCAAACAATACACTAGGTCGAATGAATCCCTTCTCGAGCATATCTCTCAACTGTTCCTTTAATTCCCTTAACTCTGCTAGAGGCATTCTGTAAGGAGGGATCGATATAGGCTGAGTACCTGGAAGTAAATAAATAGCAAAATCTATCTTCCTTTCAGGAGGAATTCGAGGCAAATCCTCTGGAAAGACCTCAGGGAACTCATTTACAATAGGAATTGTCTGGAGAGTCGTAGGCTCACATTCCAAGTTTCTTACCTGAACCAAGTGTGAAATACAACCTTTGGATATCAACTTCTGAGCCTTAAGGTATGAAATAAACTTATCTTTAGGCGTAGCGGCATTACCTTGCCATTCCCTGACTGGCTCGCCGGGAAAATGGAACCTGACAACCTTAGCTCTACAATCAACATTAGCATAACATGCCGCCAACCAATCCATGCCCATAATGACATTAAAACCAACCATTTCAAGCTCAACTAGATCAGCTAAGGTTGATCTATCACATACCAATACTACACAGTTCCGGTAAACTCGTCTAGCTAACACAAATTCACCAATTGGTGTAGAAATAGCAAATGGTATAGATAATAACTCAGGGACTATCTCAAACTGAATCAGAACCAATGGTGTGACATAAGAGAGTGTAGAACAAGGATCAAGTAAGATATATACTGCACAAGAATAAATAATCAAAGTACCTGTAACAACATCAGGTGAGACCTCTTGATCCTGTCGACCGCCCAAAGCATAAAATCGATTCTGGGTTGTCCCAAAACTAGAAACCTCTCTCCCTCTTCCTCTGCCACGGCCTGATGCTAGTGGAGGACCAGGTTTGGGAGGTTGAACAGAGGATGAAGAAGCAACCGCTGATTGTGCTTGATCCGCCTCGAGCCTATCTGAACAATCCCTCATAAAGGGCCCTGGCTGCCCACAACGATAGCATACATTCTGCCCCTGACTACACTGACCTGAATGAGATTTCCCATACTAAGGATAAGGCGGCAATGGTGGTCGCCTCCACCCTGCCCTCTCCTGTCGTCAAGAGCTAGATGGAGTTGGGCCTTGGTCTCTTCTCTGTCCTTGAAACTGAGGTGGAGCACTCCCTACAGGCCTAGATGACTGTCTGGATGACTGAGCCCCTGGGTCACCCTGCGGCCCTCTGTAAGGACCCACAATTCTAGCTCTCTTTCGTTGCTCCTACTGTCTCCGAGTATCCCGTAATTGATGAACCAAATCCTCCACCCTCCGGTCGAAAGCTTGAATTCATGAAATATCTATGTTCTCCTGAGTAGATACCCCTAAACAATCTCGAGCTATATAAAGCCCCAAGCCTAACACGAATTGATGAACCCTATCCTCCATTATCTGAACCATATGCGGAGCATACCTGACAAGAGAATTAAACTGAAGACAATACTCACGCACGCTCATACTTCCCTGCTCTAGGTGCAAGAATTGCTCAACTTGAGCCTGTCGAAGCTCCCAGGGTAAATAGTGGTGCATAAAGGCCTCGGAGAACTCTTCCCACTCAGATGGCAGTGCATCGGCTCCTCTGGAACGAGCCCAAGCCTCATAACACAATATAATCACATCACGTAATTTGAAGGCCGCCAACTCTATTTCCTCAGTCGTTGTAGCTTGCATCACCTTTAACACCCTATAAGTCTGATCAATAAAGTCCTGAGAATCCTCGCTTGAGTCTGATCTGGTGAATATAGGAGGGCTCAAACTCAAGAACTCACGTGCCCTAGAACTCTTAGTTGCCTGGACTCTATGTCGCTCCATCGCCTCCAATCGTCGCTCTTGACCTGTGGCTATACGATCCATCAGCTGAACAGCTCCCTCAAGACCCTGTCCTTCCGAAACAATTGGAGGTACCACAGGCGTGGGAGGGTCTTCCACTCTACTACCTTCAGGTACTGCTGGTGCGGGAGGAGCTGGAGGTCTATCTACCATTGCTCTGGCCGGTGCGGGAGGAATTGTAATACCTGGGATAGGAGACTCACTCTGAGCCTCTGACCTGTCTCCCTGATCCACTGGAGTGCGACTAGTACCCTCCCCAACGGCTATACCAATCAACCTCGTAGTCATCTTCCTTGTCACAGGCATACTTTGAAACAATAACACGATGTAGATATCACAGTACTTATGAGCTTGACCTATAACACAAACTATTAGTAAAAGAAGTGAAATAATTCCAAAATGTCTTGTAGCCTCTTGATTATAAGTATGGTGCACAACATACCCATAAGCAATACTCTACTAGACAAGGCTTTGTGGAATCCCTAGGACATGACTTCCCTCTGATACCAAGTCTGTCACGCCACAAAATTGGGGTAGGGCGCAACTGGCACTCGATTCATGATCGATCGAGAAGCCGGCTATATAGCATCTATAAATGTAACACTAAGGCTGACCAAGCCACCTATCACAACCAACCATGATAAAATATTGGAGCCATAATTCCTTGACAATTATAAATATTCAACCTAAAAAGTCGACAAGGCTACAATAAAGCTAAGCAGAGCAATGAAAAACCAACACGACTACACAATCACACTACTATACAAACTAGTCCACATCAGCCTCTACAGAATAAACAAACTGAAATTCATGGGATAGGGCCCCGGCCTACCCATGCTGTACACAAAACTCAAAATAGTCAAAACTAGGACATGGCTCCTGGAAGAGAGGAGCATACCACTATTCTGCTGAAATCTGGTTCCTACTGTGTCCGACAATCTGAGCCTCGGCCTGTACCTGCAGCACGATTGCAAGAAGGGTCCCAAGATAAAGGGACGTCAGTACGAATAAAATGTACTGATATGTAAGGATGAAAACTATAAACATGTAAGATAAAAATGATAAATGTGCCATAAATAAGGAATAGTAACAACTCGGAATCCTGAAAACAAAGACCTGACATAACTCATTATTGAAGAGTAAATGTAATCATCTAATGCACAACAAAGACTATAACTGAAATACTGGTAGCCACCAATCATAAAATCTATATACAATTCGTCCAGTCAGTGTACCACACCGGGGTAAAAATAAAAATGCCTCCAGCCGGTGTACCACACCGGGGTAAAATTCGTCCAGCCGGTGTACCACACCGGGGTAAAATAACAGTATCTGCAGCCGGTGTACCATACCGGGGTAAAATAAATAAATTTTAAATAAAATCATAAATGGAGCCGACATGGCTTATACTGGACCAACTCAATACATACAACATAGAAATGACGAATACTAAACATGTGGCCTGCATAGGCCTCCTTCGTAATGCATAACTGGAACTGAGTACATATAACCTGTAAAGCTAGAAAATAGAACTTAAATGCGTGTATTCAAAACTTGTATAAATCATAAGGAACTGCGGACGACCTAAGAGTTTCAACAAGATTTATAGATCGTGTTAAACAGACACTAGAGCTCAGAGACTCGCTAGCTTGACATTCGGCTTAAGGGAAAGGGATTATGAAATCTACCCTTGTCCTGGCCTGTTTCATAACATACACATAAGATAAAGGACAACCATAACTTGGCAATCAAAATTCAATAAGCTCGTTTACCCTTAATAGCTTGCGACATCTTTACTTGGCTCAAAATCATTTACTTGTCATTATCTTGGCTCTTTCACCAATTTCAGCTAGCAACCACACCTTTAAACACATTTAACATCACATATGTACCTAACATATAGTAAGGACTAGCTAAAAATGCCCACGCTGAGGGGTCTCCAACTCGATGTACAACTATGACAACAATCAACACAATATCACACTTTAGATGGCTAACTTCGTCTAGGCATAATCTTAACCTTTAACCTCAATAAAACATGAAACTTTAAAGCTTAAATGAATCTTAACATACTGCCTCAATACTTTTAAAGAGGTTGTTGTCTCATTCAATTCACAACACACGAATCGTGCTTAAAAGAACGATAAACCCCCTTACATACCTTTCTCCTATGAACTTTTCTCTAGTCGATTTTTTATTTCAATGATCAGCCTTCAACCTCCTTAATCCGGTAGTTTTAAAGGTCAACTAAAAGCTCAATCTATAGAACAAAATGCAGCCAAAATAACTAACCAAAGGCAGTCACAATAGCAACAACAACAGACGGCAACATCAACAACATTTTGTCATTTTCTCAACTAGTTTTCACTAACTTTTGAGGGAGAAACAAGAGGACATTTTACCTTAGTTTTGCTGTAATTCTTCCCCTCAATATAAAGTATACTTCCATCTAAAGAAAAAGCAAAAAATCCTAAATAAAATGAGCAAAACTTAGCTCACAAACAGTCCATCGGCAGCTCACTTAGCTGCCAATTTTCATATTTTCGCTTTGCAAATTTGAGAGGATTAAAAGGGGTGAAATCCTTATATTTTGCTGGGGGTTTTTTCTTGGTTAAAAAGAGGATTAATAACCTCAACTTCTTGTCCAAAAATGCAACAACCTTGCTGTCCAAAACGCAGCAAAAACAGTTCACCAACACACCAAACACACAGCCAACTTCTAGTCTTTTAATCAAGAATTCAAGAATGGTTAGGAGTAGAATTCTTACCTTTATTACTTGTGTGTAATACCTACCAAGAGGGAACATATTTGTATCTTATAACAGCTTCAAAAACGCAGAAAATTAACCACAGCAACACTACCCAAGTGCAGCCAAAACAGCCACCAACACACCACTTTCACCTTATGATAGCTCCCCTTCACTTAGCTTTACTTTTAATGGAGTTTAGCTTGGTTTTCTCCTTAGTCTTTTGCTGTAAATTTGAGAGAATTTCAGAGGATAAGCAAGCACCTCAATTTTGAAAACGTTGAAAATGGTTTCATAACACAACTTAAAATATAAAGGGTGTTGAGCCGTGACCATTTTTAGGGCGGTGGCCACCTCACTGTCCGACAGTGTCAAGGTAAAACATCTATAACTTCTTAGTTCGAACTCTGATTGACGAGCGGTTTGATGTTCTGAAAATTAGATTCAAATACCTTTAGTTTGATAGATCGTAGAGATTCTAATTCATTATACGTTGGGAGATATGGTTCTTTAAAATTGACCCTTACTTATGAATTTCACATACTCTTTGGTTTTCCGATCGTACACATTTCCCTTGTCATCTACGACAAATATACATCCTGTAATTTCCTCAACCTAGCATAAAAATATCAAATAATCACCAAAATTTTTCTGGGGTGTTATAAATACTTACTTATAGAATTGATAACTAGGGTTCATCCATACGATTGCTTCATCCCTATTGGATGACTATACTCAATCACCGGGTCAAGTCTCATGAGCGATTTCAAACTATACATTATAAATATTTAAAAATTTAACTATCCTACGATCACAGCTCAAGTTAATACAATGATCATCATGATTAAGGCTTTGTTGTAATTCTCTTTTCCTAATCTCTATCTCTCTAGGCTCAAGCAAGTAAAGAATTCGAGAAAGTCCTAATGTTGTACACCGTTAAGAAATGTTTAAGCATGAAGAGAATTCAATACAAGCATTTTGCATTGATTTTAAATCACTTTTGTATATCCCTAGCTCGTTAATCCATCATGGTTCCCATAACCCTAGCCATATAGGTTTTAGCCTCTCATAGTTACAAGGTTGTGATATGCATTTATCATTAAATACATAATTCAATACTTACAATCGTGGATGAGAGAAAAGCTTCTTTGATTATATCAGAAAAACCTCAAGAACAATTGATAAAGATAAAGAAAGAATCCAAGAAAAGGTTGATCACAAGTCAATCAACTCAATTGTATGTTTTCCCTCGAATCTCTATTATTTTCACACCTATATCACTTCTCTCTAATGTTCCCTATCGTTCTCTATTGAAAATAAAACATAAAATTTATTTATATAGATATAAGAATCCTTTTCCTAAGCTAACAGGGTGATTTTCCATAACTGGCACCGCCCGAGCCACGACTGTTCCTACGACTTGTAGTAGAATTGTACGGGTCGTACCTGCTGTCTTTAAGTCCTTGGCTTGCTTAAATTTGGCTAAGTGTTAGGCCTTTGTACAACTCGTACATGCATCCTACGAGTCATGACTTGCTTCGGTGGTCTGACTCTGAGAACTCTGACTTTTTCTAAATTTATTCACGAGTGTTGTGGTACGACTTGTACCTTCTACCCACAACTCGTACTGTCTGAAGTTCGGCTTAGAATTGAAAATCCTCTAAAGCTCACCACTGCTCCTGATATGATTCTTACCTTCTTTCCACGGTTCATAGCTCCATCCGTATCAGGAGTCTGCCTTTGTGCAATTGTTCTAAATATTTCCATGACTCCAAGTTATGTCTCGTACCAATGTTGCACGGCTCGTACTGAGAGTCGTAGGTTGCATTCTTCACAATCCAGCCATCTGAAAGTTTTCATAGTTCTCAGTACGGCTTGTACCATCAACATACAACTCGTACTGAGACTTTGACTTTTGCTCATTTTCTGCACTTTCAGGCTTCTTTTGTACGTTCTTTCTCCAACACTTATTTGTACTATAATAAAAAAAAGTATCCTATGTCCATATAAACACACCTAACTTCATGCTATTTTGTTAGTTTTGGGCGTTGAAAGTGTTGTAAACTCACAACACATCAACACCCTCAACTTAAGACTTTTGCATGTCCTCGGGAAAAGAAGAGAAAATATTAAACATGACGCTCAACTAGAAAATAAACCTAGGATACTAGAGCCAATACCAAACAAAATTTGCACTATAAATTCAACACCTTTTGACCCTTCTTTCATGAACCCATATCAGCTAATGTACTATAAGCAACCGCAAAATATGATAAGCAGGGATCAAGACATGTCATCTAGCTGTTAACAGGCAATCAATTCATCATCAATGCTTCTCACACAGACCACTGGTAAAATTAAACATATACCATGTACCCTTACAGAAAATGAAGTCCCGTCTCACAAATATAGTAACAAATATGGCATGGTACTGAACAAGTGAGACTCTCACTCTCACAAAGAAGTTTCAAGTACTGTGTATCAGATACCATAGGATTGCCCTTATTTTCTCTGCTTCGGTCTGTCAGATGGTCAGATTAGGATCACTATAGGACTTGATATGGCTTGTAATGCAGACTTTAGGGCTGGACATGATAAATATGGAATCTTTTTTAAGTGACTAACCCTTCCTTGGCACTACATAAATATGGGGACACAT
Source organism: Datura wrightii (assembly GCA_035772735.1). Taxonomy (NCBI): domain Eukaryota; kingdom Viridiplantae; phylum Streptophyta; class Magnoliopsida; order Solanales; family Solanaceae; genus Datura; species Datura wrightii. Next base: position 116,155,378 of record JASDFA010000027.1, on the reverse strand, counting down.
GTACCACTCTGTAGGGTCCCATCCATCTAGATTTCAACTTTCCAGGGTGCAACCGAAGCCTTGAGTTGAACAGTAGGACCAAATCGCTTGTGCTAAACTCCCTTTTTGCAATCTTATTGTCATGGTAAATCTTCATCCTTTATTTATAAATGGGTGCACTCTCATAATCTCTAAGTCGTAACTCCTCCAACTAATTGGGTTGGTTAAGTCTTAGCTTAGCTACTTCATTCCAGTTCATATTCAGCTTTTTCAGGGCCCATAGCGCTTTATGCTCTAAATCCACCGGTAAATGACATGATTTGACATAAATCAATTGGTACATAGATGAACCAATGGGGGTCGTATAATCTGTTCAGTAAGCCCAGAGCACATCATCGAGCTTCCTGGACCAATCTGTCCGGCTAGTATTCACTGTTTTGGCCAGGATGGTCTTGATCTCCCTGTTTGAAACTTCCACTTGTCCACTTGATTGAGGATGGTAAGGTGTGGCCACCTTATGCTTGACACCATATTTTTCCAGTAGGGTTCTAAAGAGGCGGTTACAAAAGTGGGATGCACCATCACTGATAATAGCTTTGGGAGGGTCAAACATGGCAAAGATGTGCTTCCACAGAAATGTTGTAACACATTTTCCTTCATTGTTTGGTAGTGCAATAGCCTCCACCCATTTGGAGACATAGTCCACTGCCACCAAGATGTATTTCATCCCATATGAGCTAACAAATGGGCCCATGAAGTCTATACCCCATACATCAAACAATTCAATTTCTAGGATAGGGGTCAATGGCAACTCATGTTTACGGGTAATACCGCCCTGCCTTTGGCATTGATCACAGGAATTGGCGTAATCATATGCATCTTGGTGAAAAGAGGGCTAGTAATATCCGCATCATAAGATTTTATGTGCAGTTCTGATACCACTGTGATGACCTCCAACTGAGGATGAATGATAGGCCTCTAGAATGCTCAACATCTCTATTTCAGGCACACACCTATGAATGATTCCATCTGCACAAATGCGAAATAAGTATGGCTAATCCTAGTAATATCTTCGGGCATCGAATAAGAACTTTTTCTTCAGTTGAGGAGTCAGGTCTGCCGGTATCATATCACTAACCAAGTAATTTGCAAAGTTGGCAAACCAGGGAATCAAATCCCGAGATGCAACTAGCACCTGTTCGTTTGGGAAAGCATCATCAATATCAATCTTCTCTCTTTCCCTAGCTTCAGACTCTAGCCTGGATAGATGATCAGCTACCTAATTTTCCATTCCCTTTCGATCTTTAACCTCAACTCAAATTCTTGCAGAAAGAGAACCCACCGAATCAATCAAGGTTTAGCATCCTTTTTGGACATCAAGTACCTCAAAGCATCATGGTCTATATGAATGATCACCTTGATTCCAAGCAAGTATGCCCGAAATTTTTCAAATGCAAAAACCACCGCTAATAGCTCCTGTTCTGTGACCGTATAATTCCTATAGGCTGTGTTGAGCGTTTTACTAGCATAGTAGATAGGATGAAAAATCTTTGCTCTTCGTTGGCCCAAAACAGCACCAAGATAAACCCCGCTATCATCGCACGTTACCTCAAATAGAAGAGACCAATCTGGAGCTATGATGATAGGAGCAGTGGTGAGTTTCTCTTTCAAGCACTCAAAGCCCTCAGACATGCCTCATCAAACATGAACTTTACCTCCTTCTCAAGCATTTTGCATAATGGTTGTGCAATTTTTGAAAAGTCCTTGATGAATCGTCTATAGAATCATGCATGCCCCAGAAATCTTCTGACCTCTTTTATGGAAATAGGGGATGGTAACCCAGATATAACCTTAATTTTTACCTTGTCCACTCAATCACCTTTCCCGAGATTTTGTGACCCAACACTATTCCTTCCTCGACCATAAAATGATATTTTTTCCAATTTAGGACCAGATTAGTTTCTTCAAATCTTTTCAATACTTTGCCCAAGTGGTTGAGGCAAGATTCAAATAAGTCACCTATAATAGAGAAGTCGTCCATAAATACTTCAATGGTGTCCTCCACCATATCTAAGAATATAGACATCATGCAACGCTGGAATGTGGTCGGTGCATTGCACAACCCAAATGGCATTCTTCTGAAAGCGAACATTCCATACGGACAAGTGAAGGTAGTCTTTTCTTGGTCTTCTAGAGTGATGGTAATTTGATTATATCCCGACTAACCATCAAGAAAATAGTACGAACCTCTACCTGCCAATCTGTCAAGCATCTGATCTAAGAATGGCATTAGAAAGTGGTTTTTTTGGGTCCGGTGGTTGAGTTTTCTGTAATCCATGCATACACGCCACCCTGCTACTGGTCGTGTTGGTATCAACTCATTTTTATCATTGGGTACCACTCTGATCCCACCTTAACTCACCCACTTGCTATCTGTGATGGGGTAGATTACACCAGTATCCAACCACTTGATGATCTCCTTCTTTACTACTTCTTGCATTGGGGGGTTCAGGCGCCGCTGATGTTCTATACCTGATTTGAAATTTGGCTCGAGTTGGATCTTGTGAGTACATATTCCTGGTGGGATTCCGATGATATCAGCTAAGGTCCAGCCAATTGCCTTTTTGTACCTTTTTAGTATGTTGACCAAAGCTCCCACTTGCTCGTCCAATAGATCGTCTATGATTATTACTGGTAGAGTATGTCTTCATCGAGGAATGTATACTTGAGATGGAGAGGTAGTGCTTTCAGTTCAAGGACTGGTGGTACCTCTACAAATGGCTTAGCCGGCAATGTTGAATGATTCTTTAGATCCAGGTCTAACTTCTTTGGGCTGAAGTTATGTGACCCCATTCCATTTAAGGCGTTCACTGTCTCAATGTATTTCGGTATCTCGTCTCCCTCATAATTCATCAAGACAGTTACTAATATGTCAATAGTCATCATCTCCTCCACAGGCATTGGTAGCTTCTCATATTCCATCTGGGTGTTTTAAAAAAGGATTGTTCCCTTGATGTGTCCTGACAGAATCACAAAAGAAAAACAAAGAAAATGTAAACAGGGAAATAACAACAAAAAGTCAAATACAAACAATTAATCTAGTCTAGCCGTATTCTCCGGCAACGATGCCACTTTTTGATAACGCTCAAACTCACACCTCCTGCCAAAGTATGAAGCGGATATTGTCAATAAAGAACCCAATAAAGAGGTTAGGGTCGAACCCACAGGGAATATGAAAGATCTACACTAATGCCGGTAAGTAAACTTGTTGGTTAGTTACTCCAATTTGGGGGGTTTCAAGAAAATAGTAACTAAAACAACGACTAAAATTATGATGTAAATGAAGATTGAAGATTAACTAGGGTTTGTGTTCCCAATGAGTTTATAACTGCTTCGGGTATACACACGTTATCAATACCAATGCTTACTTATAGAACTGATAACTAGGGTTCATCCAAACGACTGGTTCGTCCCTATTGGATGACTACACTCAATCACCGAGTCAAGTCTCATGAGTGGTTTCAAATATCCGTTATCAATATGTTTTAAATTTAACTATCCTGCGACCACAACTCAAGTTAATACAATGATCATCAAGATTAAGGCTTTGTTGTTATTCTCTTTCCTAATCTCTATCTCTCTTGGCTCAATAAAGTAAAGAATTCGGGCAAATCCTAACGTTGTACTCCGTTAGAAACGTTTAAGCATGACGAGAATACAATACAAGCATTTTTCATTGATTTTGAATCACTTTTGCGTATCCCTAGCTCTTTAATCCATCATGGTTCCTACAACCCTAGCCATGGAAGTTTTAGCCTCTTATAGTTGCAAGGTTGTGATATGCATTCATCATTAAACACATAATTCAATACTTACAATTGGGGATGAGAGAAAGGCTTCTTTGATTATATCAGAAAAAACTCAAGAACAATTGATAAAGATCAAGAAAGAATCTAAGAAAAGGTTAATCACAAGCCAATAAACTCAATTCTATGTTTTTCCCTCGAATCTCTACTGTTTTCACACCTATCTCACTTCTCTCTAATGTTCCCAATCGTTCTCTACTAAAAATAAAACATAAAAGATACTTATACAGACATAAGAATCCTTTTCCTAAGCTAACAGGGTGATTTTCCATAACTGGCGCCGCTTGAGCCACGACTGTTCCTACGACTCATAGCAGGATTGTACGGGTCGTACCTGCTGTCTGTAAGTCCTTGGCTTGCTGAAATTTGGCTAAGTGTTGGGCCTTTGTACTACTTTTACATGCATCCTACGAGTCGTGAGTTGCTTCCATGGTCTGGCTCTGAAAACTCTGACTTTTTCTGAATTTATTCACGAGTGTTGTGGTACGACTCATACCTTCCAGCCACGACTCGTACTGTCTGAAGTTCAACTTAGCATTGAAAATCCTTTGAATCTCACCACTGCTCCTGATAGGATTCGTACCTTCTTGCCACGGTTCGTAGTTCCATCCGTATTAGGAGGAGTCTGCCTTTGTGCAATTCTTCTGAATATTTCCATGACTACAAGTTACTGCTCGTACCAGTGTTGTACGGCTCGTACTGAGAGTCATAGGTTGTATTATTCACAATCCAGCCATCTGAAACTTTTCACGGTTCTCAGTGCAGCTCGTACCTTTAACATACAGCTCATACTGAGACAGTGACTTTAGCTCATTTTCTGCACTTTCAGGCTTCTTTTGCACATTCTTGCTCCAACACTTATTTGTCCTGTAATAAAATAAGAAATTCCTTATATCCATATAAACACACCTAAGTTCATGCTATTTTCTTAGTTTTGAGTGTCGAAAGTGTTGTAAACTCACAGCACATCAACGACCTCGGGATTGCTAACTATATCATTGCCTACGGGGCTACAGATTGCTTAGAGGAGCTGTGTGACGTCTAAAAGGACTATATTCAGTCCTACAAGGCCGTATCGAAGTCCATTTACGTATGGATTTCCTTTAAGCCATAATGGCATTACTGATCCTCAATGGAGCCTTGCGAGCCCAGGGCGTAATTATAGAAGCTTAGAGGGCTCAAATGCAGTTACATGAGCCCAAGGTCTCAGTCGCAGTCCTAGAGGCCGGATAGGTTTGGTTATAGTTATTTGTGAAACCATAAGTGACTTGGTTAGGGGTATATCGATTGAACTGTACTTGCCAAGGCTTATGGAGGCCCAGGCAAGTTATCTCTATGTTGCTTGCACCTTCCCGTCCTATGTGGGCCAGGTTAGGTTCTTGTTTGTATATTTTATTACTAGTTATAGTCTACAAATGTATAATCGTGCAGTTTAAGTTTCCATTTGTATAATTGTCTACTAGATGCAGGCTATGGTTATGAACACGTATAAGTTAAATTCTGCCACTTTTCGCTGATTACTTTCAGTTCTTTATCAGCTTCTATCCAGTTATTATTATTGTCTTACATACTCAGTACATATTATACTAACGTCCATACATGGGGCACTGCATACTTGCCTGCAGGTTTAGACAGACAGGGGTGGGGACCTCCTTAGCAGCCATTTAGAGTCAGCAGATTGGTCAGCTCCTTTCATTCGGAGTTTCCAGATAGTAGAGGTTTGCCCGTCCTTTGTTATATAGTTTTTGGATAGGCCGGGGCCCTATCCCAACCAATATTTCACTCTTAGAGGCTTGCAAACTACAGTTTTCAGTTCCTATCTAGTTGTGTGTTGTTGGCCATGTGGGGCCTATATATGTTTTGTATGTTGGCCGCGTGGGGCCTAGTTTAGCTCTCAGTTAACAGCCTTGTTGGCTGTAGTTTATATAGAACTGCCTGCCTTCCTTTTGTTATGACTTAGACAACATGGTGGTCTTGTCAGCCTGCATAGGATCCTTATATTTCGTGATTATTGGGTTAGCTGTCTTATGCAGGTTATATGTTGCGGCTTAGTCGGCCCGAGGCTGTGTTTACAGTCGAGATATAGTTGTTTGTTTTCTTGATTATGTGTTGGTGGAAGGCACCAGAGGTGTATATGCCCAGCTAGGTCTGCTCGGAGTCCAGTGTGGCACTAGGTGCCAGTCATGCCTCCCTAGGTGGGGCGTGACAAAAATATTATATTGTTGGAGAAGTGTAGAAGATAAAAAAGTAATTGGGCGTAATGAATATGAGTTAGTGAAAGTGACTTTTGGGTTTTTAAGAAAGCACCTTATAAGAAAAAATAGGATTAAAACTCCAAAAATCTTAGAAAAAATGCAAAACAAAAAAATAGGGGAAAAGATAAATAGTTTTTCTGATCAATGAAACATTCCACGTCACCGAGTTGAAATCTCTCTTTTATATAAATCACTACAAAAAACTATGTAAATACCGAGGGACAGATACCGACAGACAGGGGTCGGTCGATATAAACCGAGGGGAAACCGGACCTGTCCGTCTTTTCCTCCATTCTTTATTTAATTTTTATATAATTATTTAACACACCTACGATTTTCGTCGAATCCGCCGTCGATAAGTTTAGCGCATTTTTGTGTGAATAATTTTTATCGGGATATAATTTTATAATCCGATGGATAGAGTCGTGTATAATTAAAAAAATAGAAAATTAATTTATTTACCCGACGAATAGAGTCTGTATATGAATTAATTATTATTTTTTAAATAATAATAATAATAATAATATACAAATAGATTTTTATTTAAAATAATTTCTATGAACCGACGGACATGGTCGATTCCTCCGTTGGCTTGTAGTCAAATCTGGGTCAACTCATTAAATAGACAAACCGACAGACTGACTGACCCTGTCCATCGGTTTGTCGTTTAATATCAATCAAACAGACCCTTTCTTCTCCCATTTCTCCCTTCTATCTTCTCTCTCATTTCACTCTGGCGATTCCCACCCCCAAACCCTATTTTCGAACCTTCCTTGTCACCGGCGTCTCTCCCAGATCACCTGCGAACCTCCCACCGCCTAGCTTCCATCCACAACCACCGCCCCTCCTCTCCAATTTCAAAGTTAGGGTTTTTAAAATTTTTAATAACATTATTATTATTTAATTTTAGGTTAAATATTAATATATTAGTTTACTTAGGTTAGTTTTTATCCATTAATTAAGTGATTCATCAAGTAATTGATGTGTATTAACTTTAATTCATAAGAAACGTAGAGATTTGTTAACCTAAGTATGTGTATCAATGTCTTTTTTTAATTAAAATAATTGTATTTTTTTTCATTGTTAATAGAATGTGTTAGTTAATTTAGAATTTATAAATTTAGTTTAATTTCAGTTCTTGATATTTTTTTTGTTTGTTGATATTTTAGTTTAATTTAATTTCTTGATATTTTAGTTCTTGATATTGTTATGTAGATTAATAATTATTAAAATGTAGATAATAATTCAAATGTAATAATTATTAATATTTCATATTCATAATTCAATAATTATAAAAATTTAGTTTAACTTAGGTTCTTGATATTGTTAAATATATCAATAATTTAAATTTAATATTTATTAAAATGTAAATTCTAATATAATAATTCAAAGTTAATAATTATTAAAATTTCATATTCATAATTTAATAATTACAAAGATTTAATTTAATTTAGGTTCTTGATATTGTTATGTAGATTAATAATTTAAATTTAATAATTATTAAAATCTATTTTAATAATATAATAATTTAAAGTTAATAATTATTAAAATTTCATATTCATAATGCAAAATCACCAAAATTTATCACTAAATCCTCAAATTTCGTAACCACATATAATTTTAGTAATTAATTATTAAATATTAATTCAATAATTTCATTAAAATTTGGTTTACTTTTGGAGAATGTTTGTCGGATAATTAGTGACCCTTAAATAATAAATTTTAATTATCAATACAAATTAATTAACTTAAATTTATATTGTAATTTAAAATATTTTTATTTTTTTAGATGAATCATCGTCTGTGTATGTATGATAGAACTAATGCAAATTGTGGGGGCATGAAAGATGAATTTGTTGAAGGTGATAGAGGATTTATCAACCATGCAATGTCGCTATACCCTTTTCAAATTGATGGGTTGATTAAGTGTCCTTGTAAGAGATGCAATTCCATGAAATTTTTAAAACCTGATAAAGTTGTAGTTCATATTTACTGTTAATGGGTTTAAGCCTAGATATTTTGAGTGGATTGATCATGGTGAGATTGATGGAGAAAATAGTATATTTTATAATTTCATCGGTGAAAGTAGTAGGTCTGCACATGATCAAAGTAGTGTTCAACATGAGAGAGTGCATGAAATGGTCAATGATGCATTCAGGATACAATATGGGATGGAACCCAAATAATATTCCGAAGAAACTCCCAATGAAGAAGCAATGCGTTTCTACGAACAACTAGAAGAGGCTAGTCATCCACTATGTGTAGGGAGTCCGCATTCTGAGTTTTCTGTTGCAGTTAGACTAATTAATATCAAATTAGATTGGGGTGTTCCTCAAGCTGCTATAGACTCTATGGATGGTCTTTAGGGGGAACTCGTTAACCCTGAGTTGAACATACCTAAGAATTTCTATCAGGCAAAGAAATTAATTTCCAAGTTAGGATTGTCGTATGATAGAATTCATTGTTGTGAAAATGGTTGCATGTTATTCTATAAGAATGATGGAGATCTAGAAAATTGTAAGTTTTGTGGACATTCTCGTTTTAAGTGGACTCCTGGTGGGAAGATGGTTCCAGTTAAGACGATGCATTATTTACCTCTTATACCTCAGTTAAAGAGGTTGTATGCATTGATGAGTTCTGCTCCTCATATGAGATGGCACTGTCAGAATAGAAGGGATCCTCGTGTTATGTCTCATCCATCAGATGGAGAAGCTTGGAAACATTTTGATAGAACTTAACCTGATTTTACTAGTGAACCAATAAATGTAAGATTAGGCTTGTGTGCGGATGGTTTTACACCATTCTCTGTTTCTGCTGCACCCTACTCTTGCTGGCCTGTATTCCTTACTCCGTATAATCTTTCACCTGAAATGTGTATGACAAGTCCCTATATATTTCTAAGTTGTATTATCCCGGATCACTCTGATCCAAAAAGTTTGATCGATGTTTATCTACAACCTTTGATAGATGAGTTAAATAAATTATGGTCTGAAGGTGTAGTGACTTAGACATATCAACCAAGCAGAATTTTCTTTTGTGTGTTTGTTTAATGTATACTATAAATGATTTTCTGATATATGGGATGTTGTCTGGTTGGATGAAAGCTAGAAAATTAGCTTGCCCGTATTGCATGAAAAATAGTAAAGCATTCACATTAAAATATGATCGTAAAAATTCATGGTTTGATTGTCACCGTCGGTTCTTGCCAGTGGATCACGAGTTTAGAAGAATGAAACATATTTTTCGAAAGAATAAGGTTGAAAATGATTTGCCACCTCCATTATTGTCAGCAAGTGAAATTTGAGAGAGATTTTGTTACTTGACAAAGGTTACAGAAGCTACACCTTCTAGACTTTCTGGATATGGTGTTGGACATAATTGGATAAAACAGAGCATATTTTGGGAGTTGCCATATTGAAAAGACAACCTTCTACGATACAATCTTGATGTGATGCACATTGAAAAAAATTATTTTGATAATTTGTTCAACACCGTGATGGATGTTAAGGGTAAGACAAAAGATAAAAGGCTAGAATGGACTTAAAAGAATAATGCAGAAGAAAGAAACTAGAGTTGCAAGAAACACACAATAATAAATTGTTAAAGCCCAAGGCGAGCTTTTCATTCACACTTGATGAAAAACGTGACATTTGTGAGTGGGTTAAGAATTTGAGGATACCTGAGGGCTATGCTTCAAATTTGGGGAAGCGTGCAGATATTGTCACACCCCGCCTTGGGGGGTATGACTGGCACCTGGTGCCTTACTAGGACCTAACCTGCTAAACTGTTAAGCCTGGGCACCTCTGGTGCCTAGCTGGCTCTGACTCACATTTCTGGAAACAAGGGCTATATAACGGCTGTAAATACAGCCCCCGGCCTAATGGCCTATCGCCTTCTGTACCTGTATTATCAGCTGACCAGAAACATGGTAATTTAGGAGAACCTATGCAGGCCGACAAGGCCACCATGCTGTCTAGTTATCTGCAATTCAATCATAACGTATTAAAAAGCTACGTGACCGGCAAGGTCACCACTACTGATAACTATGGCCCCACACGACCATCACAATAGAAAGAAGGAATGCTAACAACTATGCAACTGCACGGCCTCTCACGACCGGCTCATCTGACCACAGGGAATATAAACAGACTGCAAGCCTCTAGGAAAGATAATAGAAATGATCGGGACAGGGCCCCGACCTACCCGTACTGTACAACAAAAAGAACTGGACTACACCTCTAGAAATTCAGTCTCCGGATGACAGGAGCTGAATACTCAACCGCTGATGGGGATCACGTGGTATCGCCTGCTCGTCTATGGTTACCTGCAGGCAAGTAATGCAGCGCCCCACTGGGCGTCAGTACTGCTGGTACTGAGTATGTAAAGCAACAACTGAAAGAGATATCTGAAATCAATAACATAACTGACGAAACTGGAATAAGAAGAACTAGATTAACTATCTGATGATGTAGATCGTACCTGTTCTTAATCATGCTGAAGGGAATAGGAATCATACCTGGAGACGTATCATTCTACTACTAATCTGCTCGTATCTACTATAATATAGCATAACATACATAACATAACATGGCATACACAACCTTACCCGGCCCCCATAAGCCGGGAGGTACAATCAACACAGAATCTATACCCCTACCCCGGTCAACCCATCTCCTATACTGGCTGTAAGCATCCTGCCAGTCCCCTGGGTATGCACTTGGGCTCGCTGAGCCCCTGACTATAACTGCATCTGAGTCCGGAGGACTCCTGAATGTGCACTTGGGCGTATCTGCTCGACTGGGGTGTGTAAGGCCGATCAAGGCACAAATATGGGGAAAAACTGGCATCCCATCTTCGTCCCCTGGCGGGACGGCATGCCACTCCGTAGAGTGACGTATCCTCGTCCTCTGGCGGATGAGTCGATACAGCTATTAACCCTGGGCGGTCATGGATGCTAGGTAACCCAACCCCAAATAATACAACGGTCTCAGCTGGTAATACTATCTGTGTATCTCACATGCTGAGGCTACTAGGGGTAAAGTATCATATATATTACATGCTGGGCTAATGATAGTAATCTGTACGTATTTAATACGTGCTGAGGCAGGTAAAGATATATAAATATGAATATAGTCTCCTGCCAGGCTGTACTGGGCAAATGCTATATAAGATAATGTTTCTGCTGAAAACTCTGCTGTTTGCTAAGTTTTTGTATACACTATATGCTGGACTAGAGATAGAAATATGTACATGCTTAATACATGCTGAGGCTGGAAGTACTATATATGTATGTGCGAATATAATCTTTCTGCTGAACTATGCTGTATACTGACTTTCTATAGTAACATGATCTACTATTCCTGACATGCTTTCTGAACTTCATTTTAGTCTGCTATTCTATTTCTGAAGTGCTTTACGGGTATTGCATTACTATACGGGGTTTCAACTGAATACAACCATATCCTGACATGGCATGTCACATTACATACTGAGTATACTGGCAATTTCTAATACTTGCGTTAGAATCTGTATCATACTGATAGGTTTCATATACATTACAACCCAATGTTTCTCACATCGTACCAATATTCATAATAACGCAATACTCGACTTCTGAACATTCTACTGGTCCGTAATTTATTACACTATACTGATATTACTTAACTTGCCGAAGGAAACTAACTTTACATACCTTATCTTCGACTATTCATCCGTCGGACGAGGCTCGGCCGGTACTTCAACTATTTTCTCCCAACTGCATTCATAAATACGTCAATCAATACTAAATACAGCTTTATTGTAAAGAGCAACGTTACTTTCGATATAGTTTATAGCCTAAACTTAGGCTTATCGAAAGACGGTCGAAAACTCGCTATTTTTCAGCGGCCCAGAAGAGAGAAGTATTCACTTCTCAGCTAGGAACACATAGACATTAATTTAGAGCAATTCTACTTACTTTAGTTCGGTGGCTCGCCGATTCGTCGGCCGTATTTCGCGAAACTAATTCCGTAGAAATGCTCTCTACTGCTAAATACTCGGGTATCTGGGATTAATTTGAGTTTGGGCAGCGTTTGGCAGCGTAATCGGATGAAAATATATAATTTTCTTCGTCTTCCTCGGCTTCACTGCGTTTCTCTGGAAATTTATAAGTGTTAAATGAATTTAAACCGAAGTGGGGGCTTTATATACTTGGGCCTGAACCTGGGCAATGTGTCACGGAGCCATCACGGAGGCCTCTCCTCCGTGACACGCTGCCATCGCGGAGGGGCTCTGTCTCGGCTCCTCCCGCGATGGTTCGACGGGTTTCTCGTCCGATCTTTTCCCGGGCCTTTCCCTAGCACGTATGGCTTTCAAATATGCTTAACCAACGTGCGAATAGGTCATCTAAGTGCCGGAAACTCTACGGGGTATAACATTCTCCCCCCCTTAAGAACATTCGTCCTCGAATGTACACTGTTATCTAGAGGACTGCTTACTTTACTTTCTAGAAAAATTTCGGCAGAGTTTCCCCTGTAATATAGACTATCGCAAAAACCTGAAATGCAGAAAAGTCCAACACTGGCGCTGCATACAATATTCTAAGATCCACTGGGCAACTAAATATCGCTTCTTCTTTCTCATTTACAACATACAACCATAAGGTACTGTATAAGTAATAATACGGACATACCTGTCGTCTGACTATGCCTGAAATAGGTGAGGGTATCTGATTTTCATGTCTTCTTCAGCCTCCCACGTCATTTCCTCCCGATTTCTGTTACGCCATAATATTTTGACAGATACAACATCTTTAGTTCTTAGCCTGCGAATCTGTCTATCTAAGATAACTACGAGAACCTCTTCATAGGCTAACTCCTCTGTGACCTGAACATCCTGAACTGGAACTACTGTAGAAGGGTCCCCTACGAACTTCCTTAACATAGAAACATGGAATACTGGGTGAACCGATGCTAACTCTGGAGGCAAGTTCAACTCGTATGCCACGCGGCCTATTCTTCGCCGAATCTGATATGGCCCAACGAATCTTGGGCTAAGCTTTCCTTTCTTGCCAAACCTCATTACTCCTTTCATCGGAGACACTTTCAGATATACCCAGTCATTTATCGAAAATTCTAGATTTCTGCGCCGCCTATCTGCGTATGACTTCTGGCGGCTCTGAGCGGTCAGTAAACGTTCTCGGATAAGCTTTATCTTTTCCTCGGACTGCCGAACAATGTCTGGGCCAACTAATGCTGATTCCCCTATCTCAAACCAGCCCACCGGCGATCTACATTTTCGCCCGTACAATGCTTCGAAAGGCGCCATCTGGATAGATGAATGGTAGCTGTTATTATAAGCAAATTCAATTAACGAAAGATGTTCATCCCAGCTACCCCCAAAATCTAACACACACGCTCGTAGCATATCTTCGAGCGTCTGAATTGTACGTTCAGCCTGCCCGTCTGTCTGAGGATGGAATGCTGTGCTCAAATTAATCTGCGTCCCCAGACCTTTCTGAAATGACTGCCAGAATCTAGCTGTAAACTGTGCTCCCCTATCTGAAATAATAGATACCGGCACTCCATGCAATCTAACTATTTCTCTGATATATAATTCGGCATAATCCTCAGCTGAGAAGGTAGCCCTTACTGGCAGGAAATGAGCTGATTTTGTCAGCCTGTCAACTATTACCCAAATGGAATCATTTCTGCGTCTAGTACGGGGTAACCCTGTTACAAAATCCATGTTTATTACTTCCCATTTCCACATAGGTATCATTATCTCCTGAGTCAAACCACCCGGTTTCTGGTGCTCTGCTTTCACCTGCTGACAATTAGCACATCTAGATACAAATTCAGCTATCTCAGTTTTCATACCTGGCCACCAGTAGATGTCTTTGATGTCGTGGTACATTTTCGTCGCCCCTGGGTGAAGGGAATAGCGAGCGTAGTGTACCTCATGCATGATCTGCCCACGAAGTCCTGCGACATTCAGGACACAAAGGCGGCCCTTACAATGTAGCACACCATCCTCGGTTATCTGAAAATCTGGCTCCTTACCCTTCTGAACTCTATCTCTGAGCTGGACTAAATCGGGATCCTCATACTGCCGTTCTTTTACCTCTGTAACTAACGATGACACTGCAGAATTCTGAATTACTGCTCCATTATTTTCTGTTTCTATTACTCGGACGGCTAGGCCAGCTAACTGATGAATTTCTTTAGCTAATTTCTGTTTCTCAGGTCGCAAATACGCCAAACTCCCCATTGACTTACGGCTCAGGGCATCTGCTACAACATTAGCTTTTCCGGGGTGGTATAGAATATTCACATCATAGTCTGTTAACAGCTCTAACCAGCGGCGTTGCCGTAAATTCAACTCCCTCTGAGTGAAAATGTACTGCAGGCTCTTATGATCTGTGTAAATATCAACATGGACGCCGTATAGGTAATGCCTCCATATTTTTAAGGCATGAATTACTGCAGCCAATTCCAGGTCATGGGTAGGATAATTCTTTTCGTGTTTCTGATCACGGGCAAAAATATATGCCCGAGATACTCGTTATTACTTAAATTAGTCTTGTTTATCTAAGTTATTATATACATTTTCATGTAATTTTATATAATGTGGAGATATGTGCTAACCAACATGATTAGCCTTTGTTTTGTAGGTTTTGATGATGTTTGAGTAACTAATCCATGAGTTGGTGAAGTAGAAGCTTGGAAACGGAATTAACACGCGAACGTCGGCAAGGAAGAGGCACAAAACAGCCCACCGGCGCGTCGACAAGGTTCCACGGCAGGCAGGCCGCTCAAAACAGCCCACCTGCGCGTTGGCAACGTGCCACGACAGGTGGACTCCGCGACCATGGGGCTTCAATGCGCTGCCCAGGCAGCGTGACACGTTGCCAACGCGGCAAGGTACTGCCTGGGCCGATTTCGGGTGATTTTCCAGAGAGCCTCCGCGTCCGTAGCGTGTCACGGAGGCCGTGCTCCGCGATGCACTCCGTGACACGTTGCTTGTTAATCCGGGAAAGATTCCTACTAATATAAATAGCACACTTAGGTTTATTTTTCATAATTAAGACTTGGTGGAGCTAGGACGTGGGTTAGCAGCAGTTGAGGGATGAAAAAGCTAAGGGTTTTTCTCTCTTTCTTTCTTCTTTCAATCAATTGTACGTATGATCTACACTCATTTGAGGATGATCAATCCACAAATGAGTGGCTAATTCTCTTCCTTGCTAAGGTTTTGAACATGTGTATTGAATTTTGATTGTGAATTATATGGTTTTTCATCTTCTTCTTTTATGTTGTTCTATTAATTCTTGTTCTTACTGCATTAGTGTGTGGCCAACATTAATGTACATCTAAAAAGTTCAATTTCACTCGAGAGAGCAAGAAATTGGAAAGTTGTGAATTAATAGGGTATTGTTCTTAACTTGATTTGGGAAAATTGGGTTTTGATGTGCTTTCCTGATAGAAATATACTTGAAAGCCATATTAGTCAATTTAGGAACCGGAATTGTATTGCTAGGTCATAAATTGCATTTGATCACAGAAATGTAGACGAATGGTTTATGATTCTAAAGTGAGATTAAATACGAGAGTTTTAATCTCTAGGCTAATGTTCTTGGCTAGCAACATGAAGAGAAGAATAACCGAATTATGATTGCTATCGAATTCATTACTTGTTCTTAACCTTGGCATGCTCATATCCATAGTTTCAATTCAAAGTAAATATTTGTTAATAGTTTTAGTATATAGTTTATAAACAAAATTATTTAACTTTTGGTTACATTGTTGTCAACATAATTAGAAGTAAACTAGAATATAGTATACTTAAGCAATTTTACTTATCCAGAGTCTCCTTGGATCGATACTTGGCTTACTTAGCCACTTTATTACTTGTTTGACCACGTGCACTTGCGTGTCGGTTTTTAACCCCTACCGAACCAGCCGAGCAAGTTTTTGGCGCCGTTGCCGGGGAGGCTAAGCGATTTGTGAAATTGTTTTAAGTATAAATTTACTGTATTTTTGTTTTATTTTCTTAAGTGTTGACAACTTGGTCTAGTGTTTGTTTTAATTCTTCTTTATTTTATTTTATTTTTCTGCTTGTTCGTATACCCTTATTGACATGACATCGTGGAATATAAATAGTTTCAATGGTGGATACTTATATTTTGGTGAATCTTGTCTGAACTATGGAGGACCCCACTTGTGGCAAAACTGTAACACGTGCAATATATGTGGGTGTCAATATGGCCATTGGGGTGATTGTCCAAAGGCATATTCCCCTCCCCCAAGCCCCTACTATGATACTTCTGTTGATTTTTCTGAGTATAGGCATGTTGAAAATGAGGACTTGGGACGCCAAGTTCAAATAGAGGACATGATGAAACAACTCCTAGAGCAATCAGAAGCAATGAAGGAGTCAGTGGCAGAATTGATAATTCAGCAAAAGGAGAATGCCGAGGCTGTAAGCAGGATGAGCGTCAAATTCACGGAGATGATCGCTGAAGCTGAAGCTTGTGATGACTTGCAGGTAACAGTTTTAGCCGATATTCAAGAGGAACTACAAGCAGAGGACAAGGGTGGATTTTTGGATGAAGCCCAACAGTTAGAATCTCTTGAATGTCCTCGTGATGGGCTCACACTTATGGAAAAGCCATTCTTGGAAGAAGAGATAGAGTATCCCCCAGTTGACTTTAATGGTGAGATAGATGTCGATGCCGAGAAGGAGTATACAAGTAAGGAGGTCAAGCAAAATGCAGTTTCAGAGTTGAGGTGTATTGGACCACACTCTACGCATTTTTCAACATTAAATTTGGTTGACAACATAGAAATAGAGTCTTCCAAGTTTGTAGAGAAATGTCTAGAGGAGGACCAAGCACCATATATTTTGAAATTTGCTAACTCAGAAAGACAAAATGACTTCGCTTACTTAAGGACCAATAAATGCAAAAGGCAACATCTACTGTTTGGTCCTTACAATTTTTCACCACCACCCCTGGAGCATAAGAGGAAATTAGAGAAGAAATTAGGGGTGAGATTCATATCCTCAAGGTGGAGGAAAAAGTGGTGAAACTTGGTACGTCGTGCCGCGACATAAAATTAGGCGCTGCTTGGGAGGCAACCCAAGGGTACCACAGGTACCATTTTAATTTCTTGCAATTGAGTTAATTTTTGTTTATTTTCACCTTGTGTTGTTTTGGTGGAAAGTTAAGCACAGATGGAGGGGAAGTCTGAGTACCCGTGGAGGAGGAAGCTAACAAGCATGGAAAAGAAAAAGTGTGGGGTCGAACACCCACTTGTGCAAAGTTGAAGAAAGGCATGTTGTTGGCTAGGCCTAAAGGCCTCAGGGAGTATTTCTCACCCTTTTTAGATTTTAATTTGATGCTATGAGGACATAGCATGATTTAAGTGTGGGGTGAGGGAAATTTCAAGGGAAATTTCAAAAATTTTTGTTGTGCTTAACGATTTTTGGTGAATGTAATGCTTGTGAAAATTTTGAAAATTTTGAAAAAATTTTGTGAATTAAGCATGACTTCATCACCCGTTGGTTTTTCTTTTCGGTTCTTTTCCGACGGGGGGTCTTTGAACCGAAGAATAAAAATTTTCTTTTTCTTTCTTTCCGTTGTCTGTATATAGTGTTTTTAGTCATAGTTAGGGACTGTTTCCGACGATGGATGGATGACGACCGTCTTGAGGAAAAATTAGTCGATAGGTTTTGGGTTTTTGAAACCATAACTAATTGGTGCTTGATGTTCTTTTTATGTGCTATACATGGTTGTAAGAGGCAAGTATGTTCAGTGGGAAGCATGCAAGTGTATAACTTTGTTCGAGACACTTAGGCTCTTGAATTTGACTCAATATGTTTGAAGCTTAATTCCGAATTCTTGTGATTAGTTTAGTAAGAGTCTACTGATTGTGTCTTGATTTGAGCATGTGCCATGAGTGTAAGGTTTTTGAGTATTCCGTGCTATTGTGGATTGTCTAGAACTTGCCTGGTGTGTTTATAAAATGAAATGAAGGATGTGAATTGGAGGAAATGATATAGGCATTTCTTTGAATGAACCGACTTTTTATCCCTCATTATACCTACCTTGAAAAATTAATCCTAGTTAACCCCATTGAGCCTTGAGCCTATTCTTTGACAGCTGCAACATAAGCTTAATCCTTTTTCTTTCATTAGCCTTGAAATTGAACCAAAACTCCGAAGCGCTTAAAGGAAAAATCCGAAAGGGTAAAGGAGTGAGAAGAATGGAAAAGAAGGGAAAGTAGCAATTGTAATAGTGGAGAAAAGGAAAAAGGTGCATTTGTGTGAAAATGGTTGGTTATTAGTAGGGAGTAAGGAAAGGAATGAATGAAACATATTGCTTAAGTACTCCTTACTAATAAGCTAAAAGTGTCGAAAGAAATGGGGGAACAAAAGAGGAAAAAGAAAACTAAAAGGAGAAAAAAGGTGAAGTGAGGGAAGGGAAGTTTGTAATGAAGGCGTGATGTATTAAAAGCGCTTAGGAAAGATAGTCACTATTACTGATCATAATAGTACCTACCCGCACCTGAGTTACATTACAACCTAAAAAGTCCTACTTGATCTTACATTCACACATCCTTATATTAGTGGAATAAAACACTAAGGGCAAGCTTATGGGTCATTACATAATGCATGTGAATTCTTTGTGAGAGTGAGCGTAATTCTATTCATGTACCCACACATGTTGTGATGTAAAAAATTATTTTTGTGTGTGATTGGGTAACTCTCTTTCCGTGAGGGGCACATGTTGAAAGAAGGATATATTTCATGTGGGATTTCTTAATCAGATGATTTGCATGAGTTTGCTAAAATTGAGAGTCGATTCTTGAGGTTAAGAAGTCTTAACATGGTTGTACTTCATTTCAATGATCAAATCAGGCATGCTCTATTTTTAGCTTGTATCTTACGTAATCATTATAGCCGTAACCTGAATTATCTTGCTAAATAAGTTATGTAGGAGTCTCCATTTGCATGATATGTAAAAGGTTGTTCGAGGACGAACAAGGCTTTAAGTGTGGGGTTGTGATCACGGGCAAAAATATATGCCCGAGATACTCGTTATTACTTAAATTAGTCTTGTTTATCTAAGTTATTATATACATTTTCATGTAATTTTATATAATGTGGAGATATATGCTAACCAACATGATTAGCCTTTGTTTTGTAGGTTTTGATGATGTTTGAGTAACTAATCCATGAGTTGGTGAAGTAGAAGCTTGGAAACGGAATTAACACGCGAACGTCGGCAAGGAAGAGGCACAAAACAGCCCACCGGCGCGTCGACAAGGTGCCACGGCAGGCAGGCCGCTCAAAACAGCCCACCTGCGCGTTGGCAACGTGCCACGGCAGGTGGACTCCGCGACCATGGGGCTGCAACGCGCTGCCCAGGCAGCGTGACACGTTGCCAACGCGGCAAGGTACTACCTGGGCCGATTTCGGGTGATTTTCCAGAGAGCCTCCGCGTCCGTAGCGTGTCACGGAGGCCGTGCTCCGCGATGCACTCCGTGACACGTTGCTTGTTAATCCGGGAACGATTCCTACTAATATAAATAGCACACTTAGGTTTATTTTTCATAATTAAGACTTGGTGGAGCTAGGACGTGGGTTAGCAGCAGTTGAGGGACGAAAAAGCTAAGGGTTTTTCTCTCTTTCTTTCTTCTTTCAATCAATTGTACGTATGATCTACACTCATTTGAGGATGATCAATCCACAAATGAGTGGCTAATTCTCTTCCTTGATAAGGTTTTGAACATGTGTATTGAATTTTGATTGTGAATTATATGGTTTTTCATCTTCTTCTTTTATGTTGTTCTATTAATTCTTGTTCTTACTGCATTAGTGTGTGGCCAACATTAATGTACATCTAAAAAGTCCAATTTCACTCGAGAGAGCAAGAAATTGGAAAGTTGTGAATTAATAGGGTATTGTTCTTAACTTGATTTGGGAAAATTGGGTTTTGATATGCTTTCCTGATAGAAATATACTTGAAAGCCGTATTAGTCAATTTAGGAACCGGAATTGTATTGCTAGGTCATAAATTGCATTTGATCACAGAAATGTAGACGAATGGTTTATGATTCTAAAGTGAGATTAAATACGAGAGTTTTAATCTCTAGGCTAATGTTCTTGGCTAGCAACATGAAGAGAAGAATAACCGAATTATGATTGCTATCGAATTCATTACTTGTTCTTAACCTTGGCATGCTCATATCCATAGTTTCAATTCAAAGTAAATATTGTTAATAGTTTTAGTATATAGTTTATAAACAAAATTATTTAACTTTTGGTTACATTGTTGTCAACATAATTAGAAGTAAACTAGAATATAGTATACTTAAGCAATTTTACTTATCCAGAGTCTCCTTGGATCGATACTTGGCTTACTTAGCCACTTTATTACTTGTTTGACCACGTGCACTTGCGTGTCGGTTTTTAACCCCTACCGAACCAGCCGAGCAGTTTCCTCAGCTGTCTGGAAGCATATGCAATCACTCTACCATGCTGCATTAACACACAACCCAATCCGACACCTGACGCGTCGCAATAGACTGAATAACCCTCTGTGCCTTCCGGCAATGCTAATACTGGGGCGGAGGTTAATCTGTCTTTCAGTTCCTGGAAACTCTGCTCGCATGCCTCCGTCCACTGAAACTTTGCTGCTTTCTGTGTCAATTTAGTTAAAGGTGCTGCAATGGTTGAGAATCCCTCAACGAACCTCCGATAATATCCTGCCAACCCCAGGAAGCTACGAACTTCAGTCGGGGTGGTAGGCCTAGGCCATGACTTAACTGCTTCTATCTTCTGCTTGTCTACCTGTATACCAGTGTCTGAGACAATATTCCCTAAAAAGGCTACTGAGTTAAGCCAGAATTCACATTTCGAAAACTTAGCATACAACTGGCGGTCCCTGAGAATCTGGAGCACTGTCCGCAAATGAGTCCGGTGATCTGCTTTAGAGCGAGAATACACCAGAATGTCATCAATGAATACTATCACGAACAAGTCCAGGAAAGGTCTGAAAATACTGTTCATCAGGTCCATGAAGACTGCTGGGGCATTCGTTAGCCCGAAGGACATAACTAGAAATTCAAAATGTCCATATCGGGTCCTGAATGCTGTCTTAGGAATATCTCTCTCACGTACTCGGACCTGGTGATATCCGGACCACAAGTCAATTTTGGAAAAGTATCTGGCTCCCTGTAGCTGATCAAATAAGTCATCAATTCTGGGAAGCGGATACTTGTTCTTTACTGTAACTTTGTTTAGCTGCCGATAATCTATGCACATTCGGAGCGAGCCATCTTTCTTTCTTACAAACAAGACTGGCGCACCCCACGGGGAAGTGCTCGGCCTGATAAAACCTTTATCTAACAAGTCTTTCAACTGCTCCTTTAATTCTCTGAGTTCTGCAGGATCCATACGATAGGGAGGTATTGATATTGGCTGAGTGCCTGGTAGCAAGTCGATAGCAAAGTCTATTTCCCTTTCTGGGGGAATACCAGGTAACTCATCAGGAAATACATCTGGGAATTCATTTACTACTGGGACAGACTGGAGTGTCGGAGATTCTGCTTGGACATCCTAAACTCTGACAAGATGGTAGATGCACCCCTTAGATATCAACTTTCTCGCCTGAAGGTAGGAAATAAACCTACCTTTTGGCGTAGCGGTGCTACCCTTCCACTCTCGTACTGCTTCTCCTGGGAAGTGGAATCAGACCGTCTTGGCCCAACATTCAACATTGGCAAAGCATGGTACTAACCAGTCCATACCCATTATGGCATCGAAGTCTATCATTTTTAACTCGACCAGATCTACTGTGGTCTGACGGTCAACAATCTCTACTGTACACCCGCGGTAGATTCGGCTAGCAATGATAGAGTCACTGACGGGTGTAGATACTAAGAAGGGCTGCTGTAATGATTCTGGTGCAATACTAAACTTCCGTGCCACAAATGGAGTAATATAGGACAAGGTAGACTCTGGATCAATTAACACATAAGCAGGGTGTGAGCATATAGTTAGCATACCTGTCACGACATCAGGCGATGCTTCTGAATCTTGCCTCCCTGGTAAGGCATATGTGCGGCTTGGACCCACACCTGTACTGGAGGCCCCTGATCTGCCCCGACCCCTGCTGCTGAAACTGAGGGCCTGCGCCCAGTTGAAGATGCTGTAGCTCGTGATCCTATTGATGCCCTATCCTGTCTATCCCGGTCCTCTCGACCTCTGGCTGGGCAATCTTTCATCAAATGGCCTTCTTGGCCACAATTATAACATGTGGTGGAGCCATATCTGCATGCTCCAGGATGGCGTCGACTGCATATAGGGAAAAGTGGTAGGGTATACCTGCTCTGCTCTGCCCTCCTCTGTGATGGTGAATCTGCCATCTGCGAGCCTCTACCAGTCCCTGACTGCCCCCTGCGGCTGAATCTACCCCCATGTGGCTGTGGTGGAGGTGGGGGCCTGGGTGGCCTGTCTGACAATCGGGGCCTGGGTCCTCCCCGGGCCTCTCTCTGTAACTCAACTGGCCTGTCCCGGTGACGTTGTTCCTGACTAACCCTTCTGACCTCTCATTGTCGCTGTCTGATGCCCTCAATATTCTGGGCAAATGCCTGAATGCGAGCAATATCCATGTCCTCTCGCAGTGTGGCTGTAGTGCAAATCTCAACATATTCTGGATTCAACCCCGTAATAAAGCGATGCACTCTGGATGCCATAGTATCAACAAAGGCCGGTGCATATCGGGCTAAGGAATCAAACTGCAAAGAATATTCCCGATCATAGCCCCCTATTCTAGATGTAGGAACTGGTCTACCCGGGCCTGTCGAATCTCCCGCGGCAAATAATGATCCAGAAAGGCTCCTGAAAAGCTGGCCCAGGTGGGAGGGGAAACATCTCTCCCTCGGGACCTCTCCCAGCTTTCATACCATAACACCGCAATATCCCGTAACCGGAATGCTGCCAACTCAACTGACTCGGTAGACGTGGCATGCATAACCCTGAAGATCCTCTGCATTTGGTCCAGAAAATCCTGAGGGTCCTCTGTCCGATCCGTGCCTGTAAATTCTGGAGGATTCAAAGCTAAGAACTCTCGGACCCTCGAACTACCGGGCCCTCCTGATGATTCTGCAACTGTAGATGGCATTGGCTGACGCTGAGCAGCCATCATCTGTGCTAACATAACTACAGCACTCCTAACCTTCTGGTCAGAAGGAGTCAATATAGGGGTTGCTGAAGGTAGTGTCGCAGTGGCTCCTGACGTGGTGGAGACTGCTGAGGAGGCTGGGATGATGCCTCTGTAGTGCCCTCTGGTCGGGCTGTCTCAAAAGGAGGGTGAGGCATCCTGCTGGTGCCTTCCCCTGCTGCAACATCTAAGTTCCGACCTGTGATAGGATGGCGCTGGTCTGACATTATCTGTAACCAAAGAATATGGTAAGATTTTTAGGGACTCAACCCTAAACTATACCGCTCTACAGCACGACTGAATAAGAATAAAAGACAACCATCCTATCATGCCTTGCAGCCTCCTATCCATAGTATGTGGTGCACAACACATCCATGGACAAGACTCTGCTTAGCACGGCTTGCAGACTCCCTGGGATACGACCTGCTCTGATACCAAGTTTGTCACACCCCGCCTTAGGGGGTATGACTGGCACCTGGTCCCCTACTAGGACCTAACCTGCTAAACTGTTAAGCCTGGGCACCTCTGGTGCCTAGCTGGCTCTGACTCACATTTCTAGAAACAAGGGCTATATAACGGCTATAAATACAGCCCCCGGCCTAATGGCCTATCGCCTTCTGTACCTGTATTATCAGCTGACCAGAAACATGGTAATTTAGGGGAACCTATGCGGGCCGACAAGGCCACCATGCTGTCTAGTTATCTACAATTCAATCATAACGTATTAAAAAAGCTACGTGACCGGCAAGGTCACCACTACTGATAACTATGGCCCCACACGACCATCACAATAGAAAGAATGAATGCTAACAACTATGCAACTGCACAGCCTCTCACGACCGGCTCATCTGACCACAGGGAATATAAACAGACTGCAAGCCTCTAGGAAAGATAATAGAAATGATCGGGACAGGGCCCCGACCTACCCGTACTATACAACAAAAAGAACTGGACTACACCTCTAGAAATTCAGTCTCCGGATGACAGGAGCTGAATACTCAACCGCTGATGGGGATCACGTGGTATCGCCTGCTCGTCTATGGTTACCTGCAGGCAAGTAATGCAGCGCCCCACTGGGCGTCAGTACCGCTGGTACTGAGTATGTAAAGCAACAACTGAAAGAGATATCTAAAATCAATAACATAACTGACAAAACTGGAATAAGAAGAACTAGATTAACTATCTGATGATGTAGATCGTACCGTTCTTAATCATGCTGAAGGGAATAGGAATCATACCTGGAGACGTATCATTCTACTACTAATCTGCTCGTATCTACTATAATATAGCATAACATACATAACATAACATGGCATACACAACCTTACCCGGCCCCCATAAGCCGGGAGGTACAATCAACACAGAATCTATACCCCTACCCCGGTCAACCCATCTCCTATACTGGCTGTAAGCATCCTGCCGGTCCCCTGGGTATGCACTTGGGCTCGCTGAGCCCCTGACTATAACTGCATCTGAGTCCGGAGGACTCCTGAATCTGCACCCGGGCGTATCCGCTCGACTGGGGTGTGTAAGGCCGATCAAGGCACAAATATGGGGAAAAATTGGCATCCCATCTTCGTCCCCTGGCGGGACGGCATGCCACTCCGTAGAGTGACGTATCCTCGTCCTCTGGCGGATGAGTCGATACAGCTATTAACCCTGGGCGGTCATGGATGCTAGGTAATCCAACCCCAAATAATACAACGGTCTCAACTGGTAATACTATCTGTGTATCTCACATGCTGAGGCTACTAGGGGTAAAGTATCATATATATTACATGCTGGGCTAATGATAGTAATCTGTACGTATTTAATACGTGATGAGGCAGGTAAAGATATATAAATATGAATATAGTCTCCTGCCAGGCTGTACTGGGCAAATGCTATATAAGATAATGTTTCTGCTGAAAACTCTGTTGTTTGCTAAGTTTCTGTATACACTATATGCTGGACTAGAGATAGAAATATGTACATGCTTAATACATGCTGAGGCTGGAAGTACTATATATGTATGTGCGAATATAATCTTTCTGCTGAACTATGTTGTATACTGACTTTCTATAGTAACATGATCTACTATTCCTGACATGCTTTCTGAACTTCATTTTAGTCTGCTATTCTATTTCTGAAGTGCTTTACGGGTATTGCATTACTATACGGGGTTTCAACTGAATACAACCATATCCTGACATGGCATGTCACATTACATACTGAGTATACTGGGCAATTTCTAATACTTGCGTTAGAATCTGTATCATACTGATAGGTTTCATATACATTACAACCCAATGTTTCTCACATCATACCAATATTTATAATAACGCAATACTCGACTTCTGAACATTCTACTGGTCCGTAATTTATTACACTATACTGATATTACTTAACTTGCCGAAGGAAACTAACTTTACATACCTTATCTTCGACTATTCGTCCGTCGGACGAGGCTCGGCTGGTACTTCAACTATTTTCTCCCAACTGCATTCATAAATACGTCAATCAATACTAAATACAGCTTTATTGTAAAGAGCAACGTTACTTTCGATATAGTTTATAGCCTAAACTTAGGCTTATCGAAAGACGGTCGAAAACTCGCTATTTTTCAGCGGCCCAGAAGAGAGAAGTATTCACTTCTCAGCTAGGAACACATAGACATTAATTTAGAGCAATTCTACTTACTTTAGTTCGGTGGCTCGCCGATTCATCGGCCGTATTTCGCGAAACTAATTCCGTAGAAATGCTCTCTGCTGCTAAATACTCGGGTATCTGGGATTAATTTGAGTTTGGGCAGCATTTGGCAGCATAATCGGACGAAAATATATAATTTTCTTCGTCTTCCTCGGCTTCACTGCGTTTCTCTGGAAATTTATAAGTGTTAAATGAATTTAAACCGAAGTGGGGGCTTTATATACTTGGGCCTGAACTTGGGCAACGTGTCACGGAGCCATCGCGGAGGCCTCTCCTCCGTGACACGCTGCCATCGCGGAGGGGCTCTGTCTCGGCTCCTCCCCCGATGGTTCGACGGGTTTCTCGTCCGATCTTTTCCCAGGCCTTTCCCTAGCACGTATGGCTTTCAAATATGCTTAACCAACGTGCGAATAGGTCATCTAAGTGCTGGAAACTCTACGGGGTATAACAGATATGAACAAAGGAAAGTTGTGTGGCATGAAAAGCCATGATTGTCATATTTTTATTGAAACTTTAATTCCTATTGCATTTAACCGGCTACCTGATAGGATATGGAAGACAATCACAGAGGTAAGTTTGTTCTTCAAAGATTTGTGTAGTAACACTTTGTGGGAGGATAACTTAGAAAGGATGGATGAGAATATTTCTGTGATTACTATTAAGTTGAAAAAGATCTTCCCGTATGGATTCTTTAATGTGATGGAACATTTACAGATTCACCTCGTATATGAGGCACATTTTGGAGGCCCAGTTCAATACAGATGGATATATCCATTCGAAAGGTACTAAAACCATGTCTTAGCAGACAATGAATTTACTTTTTTAAGTTGGTTTAACCAAATTACTAACATCAAGATTTTATACAGAATTATTGGCAAATGCAAAAGTGTCACCCCCCGCCTTGGGGGGTATGACTGGCACCTGGTGCCCTATTAGGACCTAGACTGCTAGACTACTGAGCCCAAGCACATCTGGTGCCTGGCTGGCTCTAATTCTGATTCACGGAATCAACGGGCAATATAACGGCTATAAATACAGCCTCCGGCCGACTGGGCCTATAGCCACCTGTACTATAACATCAGCTAACCAGAATCACACTCATATAGGGAACCCTATGCGGGCCGACAAGGCCACCATGCTGTCTAGTTATCTCCAAATCAGTATAACAAATGCTGAGACGTGACTGGCAAGGTCACCACTACAAACTGGATACGGCCCCACACGGCCAACATAAACAACAATACTAAATAGCTAAACATACGCACGGCCCCACACGACCGGCACAACTAATCACAGGGAGATATATACACAATCTGCAATCCTCTAAGAATACTGATAAGATGGTCGGGACAGGGCCCCGACCTACCCGTACTATACAACAAAAGAAAATGATGTAAACCTCTGAATATCAAGCTCTAGATGACAGGAGCTGATGACTCTGCGCTGGCTAGAATCACGAGGGATCGGCTCCTCGTCTATCGGTACCTGCAGGAAAGTAATGCAGCGCCCCAAACGGGCGTCAGTACCACCGGTACTGAGTATGCAAAGCAAACTGAACATAACTGAATATAAGCAACATAACTAGAAACTCTGAATAGTAGGAAATATCTGAAACTGTCTGGACTGATGGAATCCGAAACAAGCTTATATGTACTAAGAGTAAGGTAGGAGCATACCTATCGATGTGGTGATCTGCTATCTATCAGCTAATAAATAACATATATATACATATATAAAACAAACAAGGACCAATACCAGCCCCCATAAGCCGGAAGGTGCCAACCAACACACAATCTATATACCCCTACC
Organism: Datura wrightii; assembly: GCA_035772735.1. Lineage (NCBI taxonomy): Eukaryota > Viridiplantae > Streptophyta > Magnoliopsida > Solanales > Solanaceae > Datura > Datura wrightii. The sequence goes on along the minus strand of JASDFA010000027.1, from coordinate 116,127,578 downwards.
CGAGTCAAAACCATCCAAAAATAAATCACTCCACTCGTCTACTAACTATGAGCACCTCTACCGGCCCCCTTGGGTCCGCAGCTTGGGCTATGGCCTCTGACTATAACTATGTTTGAGTCCGGAGGACTCCTGTACTATAAACTGTAATATGTATTTGTATTTGTAATCTGCCCCCTGGGCGCAAGCGCTTGAAAGGTTAAGTTATACTGCTATGCTGATCAGCCTGATATGCGGAATGTTGCATCCCATCTTCGTCCTACTATAGACGGCATGCCACTCCTTGGAGTGATGTATCCTCACCCTCTGGCTGGCGAGTCGACACAGCTATTAACCCAGGGGTGGCGAGGACGCTCTAAGGGTGCCCTCATAGCACAAACAGGTCTCAACAAACAAGAATCACGTATAACAAGCATGTTTGATCTGAAAATACTATCTGTATTCTGATTTCTTATTCTGAACTCTTTTCTGTGTTATACTGATTCTCATACTGAACTATACTATATTTGAGATATCATCTGACTGTTTGATATTGCTTTACTAACTTTCATTCTGAATATATCATAATATTATAAAACATGCTTGCTAGATTCATACTGGACTCAATTCTCGACTTCTGAATTATTTCTTCTATAGTTCACGTTATTTGCGATACTGGATTACTAACTTGCCGAAGGAACTAGCTTTACATACCTTCGCTTCGGATTTTCCGACTAACTGGCGTAGCTCGGTCAGTACTTCTGCTATTTCCCCCAGCTGCATTCATATATATGTCAATTAGAATTAAATACGCTAATATTCTGGAAGAAAATATCACTTTCAATACATATATAGCCCAAGCTTTGACTTATCGAAAAACGGTCGAAAACTCGCTATTTCTCGAAAGTCCAGAAGGGAGAAATACTCACTTTAGGGCTAGGAGTATATTGACACTAATTTGGAGCAATTTCACTTACCTTAGCTCAGTAGCACGATGATTCACCTGCCGAATTTCACGAAACTAAATCCGTAGGAATGCTCCTTACTGCTTAATACCTCGGTATCTAGGATTAATTCGAGTTTGGATCGTGTTTGGCGGCGTAATCGGATGAGAAATGGATAGGATTGTTCGTTCCTCCTTCTCTCTGGTTTACTCTCTGCTCTTACTGGAAATTATAAGTTAATTAAAGCAAAAACCGAAGTTTGGAGGCTTTTATACTTGGGGCTGCACCTCACCTCCGTGACACGCTGTGTATCACGGAGCCTAGCCTTTGTGACACGCTGTGTATCGCGGAGGTGAGCCTCCATGACACTCTGTCCATCGCGGAGGAGATCTGCCAGCCTTCTCTTGCGATGGTTCGACGTGTCACTTATCCGGTCTTTCCCCGAGCCTTTTCCTAGCATGTATGGCATTCAAAGACTCTTAACCAACATGCAAATAGGCCATATACATGTCGTGCATTTACGGGGTGTAACACCCTCCCCCCTTAAGAACATTCATCCTCGAATGTAAACTTCTATTTATGGGAATTCTCGACTTACTCAACTTATTCTTAGAAAAATTTTGGTAGAGTTTCCCCTGTAATATGGACTATCTTGAAAACCTGGAATGTAGAAAAGTCCAATACATGTACTCCCCACAAATTCAGAAGACAAAAGATTGGAGTCGATTATCTCATTTATACATATACTATAATGCACTATATAAAATAACAACACTAACATACCCCTTGACTGACTAGGCTTGAAACAAGCGAGGATATCTGATTTTCATATCTTCCTCTGCTTCCCAGGTCATCTCTTCTCAGTTCCTATTACACCACAGCACCTTGACAGAAGCAATATCTTTGGTTCTCAATCTACGAATCTGTCTATCTAAGATGGCTACTGGAACCTCTTCATAGGCCAGCTCTTCCGTAACCTGTACATTCTGGACTGGGACTGCTCTGGATGGGTCTACGATGCACTTCCTTAGCATAGATACGTGAAAAACTGGATGAACGGATTCTAATTCTGGAGGCAAGTTCAATTCATATGCCACTTGGCCTATTCTTCGACGAATCTGATAAGGCCCAATGAACCTCGGACTGAGCTTACCTCTCTTACCGAATCTCATCACCCCTTTCATCGGAGATACTTTCAAAAATACCCAGTCATTCACATCAAATTCCAGGTCTCTGCGCCGCACATCAGCATACAATTTCTGGCAGCTTTGTGCAGTCAGTAGGTGTTCTCTGATAAGCTTTACCTTCTCCTCTGACTGTTGAATAATATCTGGCCCAATCAGTGCTGACTCTCCCACTTCAAACCAGCCAACTGGCGATCTGCATTTTCGCCCACACAATGCCTCAAAGGGCGCCATCTGGATAGCTGAGTGATAGCTATTATTATAAGCAAACTCAATTAGCGGCAAATGCTCGTCCTAGCTACCTCCAAAATCTAGCACACACGCCCGTAGCATATCCTCGAGCGTCTGAATAGTGCGTTCAGCCTGTCCATCTGTTTAAGGGGGAATGTTGTGCTCAAATTAATCTGCGTTCCCAGACCTCTCTGAAATGACTGCCAAAATCTAGTTGTAAATTGTGCTCCTCTATTAGAGATAATAGATATTGGAACACCATGTAATCTAACTATTACTCTGATATACAATTCGGCGTAATCTTCGGCAGAGAAAGTAGCTTTCACTGGCAGGAAATGGGTTGATTTCGTCAGTCTGTCAACTATTACCCAAATGGAATCATGTCTATGCCTGGTACAGGGTAATCCTGCCACAAAATCCATGTTTACTGCTTCCCATTTCCAGAGAGGCACAGCTATGTCTTGAGTTAACCCGCCTGGTTTCTGGTGTTCCGCTTTTACCTGTTGGCAGTTAGGACATTGGGCTACAAATTCTACTATTTCCCTTTTCATACCTGGACACCAGTAGATATCCTTGATATTGTGGTACATTTTTGTCGAGCCTGGGTGGAGAGAATAGCGAGCGTAATGTACCTCATTCATAATCTTCTAGCGAAGCCCTGAAATATCTAGAACACAGAGACGGCCCTTACATCGCAGCACTTCATCCTCAGTTACCTGAAAATCTGGCGCTTTCCCTTGCTGAATTCTGTCCTTAAGCTCGACCAGGTCAGGATCTTCATATTGTCGTTCTTTTACCTCCACAACTAATGACGACACATCGATGTTTTGAATTACTGCTATGTTGTCCTCTGTTTCTGCTACACGAACGGCTAGGCTGGCTAATTGATGTATTTCTCTGACCAACTCCCACTGCTCGGGCTGCAGATACACCAAACTCCCCATTGATTTACGGCTGAGAGCATCTGCTACTACATTAGCTTTTCCCAGATGATACAGAATGTCCACGTCATAATCTTTCAATAACTCCAACCAGCGACGCTGTCGCAAATTCAACTCCCTCTGAGTGAAGATATACTGTAGGCTCTTATGATCTGTGAAAATATCCACATGGACGCCATACAAGTAATGTCTCCATATCTTTAAGGCGTGGATCACTGTGGCTAACTCCAGGTCGTGGGTAGGATAATTCCTTTCGTGTTTCCTCAGCTTTCTGGAAGCATACGCAATCACTTTACCGTGCTGCATCAACACACAACCCAACCCAATACCTGATGCGTCACAATACACTGAATAACCTTTTGTACCTTCCGGTAATGCTAACACTAGAGCAGAGGTTAATCTGTCTTTTAATTCTTGGAAACTCTGCTCACATGCCTCTGTCCACTGAAACTTTACTGCTTTCTGTGTTAGCTTAGTTAGAGGTGTCGCTATAGTGGAGAATCCCTCAACAAATCTTCTGTAATATCCCGCTAATCCCAGAAAGTTGCGGACTTCGATCGGAGTGGTAGGTCTAGTCCATGTTTTGACTGCTTCTATTTTCTGCGTGTCAACCTGTATACCAGCATCCGACACAATATGCCCCAAGAAGGCTACTGAGTTCAGCCAAAATTCACATTTGGAGAACTTAGCATATAACTGGCGGTCCCTAAGAATCTGGAGCACTGTCCGTAAATGAGCCTGGTGGTCTGCCTCAGAGCGAGAATACACCAGAATATCATCAATAAATACTATCACGAACAGGTCCAAGTATGGTCTGAAGGTGCTCTTCATCAGGTCCATAAATACTGCTGGGGCATTCGTCAACCCAAAGGACATAACTAGAAATTCAAAGTGGCCATATCGGGTCCTGAAGGCTATTTTAGGAATGTCTCTTTCACAAACTCGAACCTGATGATATCCGGACCGTAAGTCAATCTTGGAGAAATATCTGGCCCCCTATAACTGATCAAACAAATCATCTATTCTGGGAAGCAGATACTTATTCTTGACTGTAACCTAATTCAACTGCCGGTAATCTATACACATGCGGAGCGAGCCATCCTTCTTTCTCACAAATAGAACTGGTGCACCCCAAGGTGAAGTACTCGGCCTGATAAAGCCCTTATCTAACAGATCCTTCAGCGGCTCCTTTAATTCTCTGATTTCAGCAGGAGCCATATGATACGGAGGGATTGATATTGGCTGAGTGCCTGGTAGCAAGTCGATTGCAAAATCTATTTCCCTTTCTGGGGAATACTAGGTAGCTCGTCTGGAAATACATTAGGGAATTCATTCACCACTGAAACAAACTGGAGTGTCGGAGACTCTACCCGAACATCCTGAACCCTGACTAGGTGGTAAATACATCCCTTAGCTATCAATTTCCTCGCCTGAAGGTAGGAAATAAACCTACCTTTTGGCGTAGCTGTGCTGCCCTTCCACTCTCGCACTGCCTCCCCTGGAAAGTGGAATCGGACCGTCTTGGTCCAACATTCTACGTTGGCATAGCACGGCACCAACCAATCCATATAATGGCATCGAAATCAATCATCTCTAGTTCTACCAGATCTACTGTAGTCTGACGATCAGCAACCTCTACTGTACACCCTCGATAAATTCTGCTAGCTATAATGGAGTCATCGACAGGTGTAGATACTGAGAAGGGTTGCTGTAACAATTCTGGTGCAACACTAAACTTTCGAGCCACAAATAGGGTAACATAGGACAAAGTGGACCCTGGATCAATCAGTACATAAGTAGGGCATGAGAAAATAGTCATCATACCTGCTACCACATCTGGAGACGCCTCTGAGTCCTGTATCCCTGGTAATGCATAGGTACGGCTTGAGCCCGTACCTGAACTAGAGGCTCCTGATCTACCTCGGCCTCTACCTGCTGAACCTGAGGGCCTACGCCCTGCTGAGGCTACTGGAGCTCGTGGCCCTACGGATCCCCTGTTCTGGCTATCTCGGCTACCTTGCCCTCTGGCCGAACAATCTCTCATCATGTTCCCCTCCTGCCCGCATATATAATATCCTGAGGAGCCATATCTACAAGCTCTGATGTGAGGTCAGCTGCAAATAGGGCAGGGTGGGGGTGTGTATCTACTCTGCTCTGCCCTCCTCTGCTGAGGCGAATCCACCGTTAGAGAACTGCCATCAGACTCTGACTTCCCTTGGCGAATAAATCTACCCCTCTACTGTTGTGGTGGAGGTGGGGGTCTAGGGGGCCTGTCTGACAACCGGGGCCTGGGTCCTCTCTGAATCTCCCTCTGTATTTCATCTGATCTATCCCTGCGGTGCTGCTCCTGATTTGTCTGTCTACTGTCCTGTTGCCGCTGTCTAAGGCCCTCAATAGTCTTGGAAAGGCCTGCACCTGAGCAATGACCATATCTTCCCGTAATGTAGCTGTCATGCATGCCTCAATGTATTCTGGGTTCAGACCCATAATAAACCGGTGGACTCTGGATGGCATGGTGTCCACAAAAGCTGGAGCATAGCGAGCTAAGGAGTCAAACTGTAAGGCATATTCTCGTACGCTCCTTGCCCCCTGCACCAGGTGCAAAAACTAATCCATCCAGGCCTGCCGAATCTCCCGTGGCAAATAACGATCCGGGAAGGCCTCCGAGAAGCTGGACCAGGTCGGAGGGGCAACATGTCTCCCTCGAGACCTTTCCCAGCTCTCGTACTATAACACAACTATGTCTCGCAACTAGAATACTTCCATCTCAACCGATTCGGTAGGTGTCACATGCATGACCCGAAAGATTCTCTACATCTGATCTAGGAAATCCTGGGGGTCCTCTACCTGATCTGACCTTGTGAACTGTGGGGGACCTAATGCCAAAAATTTCCTGACCCTCAAACTGCCAAATCCACCTGATGGCTCTGCTGTTACAGGTGGCACTGATGGCGCTGAGTAACCATCATTTGTGCCAGCATAACTACAACACTGCGAACTTCCTGGTCGGATGGTGTCGGTACAGGAGCTATCGGAGGCGGTGTCGTTCCGAATGGCTCCTGATGAGATGGGGACTGCTGAGAAGGCTGTGATGATGGGTCTATGTCGCCCTCAAATCGGGCTGATTCTAAATGAAGCTGAGGCATCCTGCTGGTGTCTTCTCCTGCTGCGGTATCCAGCCTTCTACCTATGGCAGGGTGTTGCTTGTCTGCCATTTATCTGTAAACAGAGAGTATGATAAGTTTTTGGAACTCAACCTTATACTGTACTGCTCCATGGCACGACTGAATATGAAGGAAGAGTAACCATCCTATTTGCCTTGCAGCCTCCTGCCTATAGTATGTGGTGCACAACACATCCATAGACAAGACTCTACTTAGCACGGCTTGCAGACTCCCTAGGACACGACCTGCTCTGATACCAAGTTTGTCACGCTCCGCCTTGGGGGGTATGACTGGCACCTGGTGCCCTATTAGGACCTGGACTACTAGACTACTGAGCCCAAGCACATCTGGTGCCTGGCTGGCTCAAATTCTAATTCACAGAATCAACGGGCTATATAACGGCTGTAAATACAGCCTCCAACCGACTGGGCCTATAGTCACCTGTACTATAACATCAGCTAACTAGAATCACACTCATATAGGAAACCCTATGCGGGCCGACAAGGCCACCATGCTGTCTAGTTATCTCCAAATCAGTATAACAAATGCTGAACAACTACGTGTGCTGAACAACTACGTGACCGGCAAGGTCACCACTACTAACTGGATACAGCCCCACACGGCCAACATAAACAACAATACTAAACAGCTAAACATACGCACGGCCCTACACGACCGACACAATTAACCACAGGGAGATATATACACAATCTGCAAGCCTCTAAGAATACTAATAAGATGGTCGGGATAGGGCCCCGACCTACCCATACTATACAACAAAAGAAAATGATGTAAACCTCTGAATATCAAGCTCCGGATGACAGGAGCTGATGACTCTGCGCTGGCTAGAATCACAAGGGATCAGCTCTTCGTCTATCGGTACCTGCAGGCAAGTAATGTAGCGCCCCAAATGGGCGTCAGTACCACCGGTACTGAGTATGCAAAGCAAACTGAACATAACTGAATATAAGCAACATAACTAGAAACTCTGAATAGTAGGAAATATCTGAAACTGTCTGGACTGATGGAATCTGAAACAAGCTTATCTGTACTGAGAGTAAGGTAGGAGCATACCTATCGACGTGGTGATCTGCTATCTATCACCTAATAAATAACATATATATACATATATATAATAAACAAGGACCAATACCAGCCCCCATAAGCCGGAAGGTGCCAACCAACACACAATCTATATACCCCTACCCGGGTCAAAACCATCCAAAAATAAATCACTCCACTTGTCTACTAACTACGAGCACCTCTACCGGCCCCCTTGGGTCCACAGCTCGGGCTGTGGCCTCTAACTATAAATGTGTCTGAGTCCAGAGGACTCCTGTACTGTAAACTGTAATCTGTATCTGTATCTGTAATCTGCCCCCTAGGCGCAAGCGCTCGACAGGATAAGCTATACTGCTATGCTGATCAACCTGATATGGGGAATGCTGCATCCCATCTTCGTCCTACTACGGACGGCATGCCACTCCTTTGAGTGACGTATCCTCACCCTCTAGAGGGCGAGTCGACACAGCTATTAACCCAGGGGCAGTGAGGATGCTCTAAGGGTGCCCTCATAGCACAAACAGGTCTCAACAAACAATAATCACGTATAGCAAGCATGTTTGATCTGAAAATACTATCTGTATTCTGATTTCTTATTCTGAACTCTTTTCTGTGTTATACTGATTCTCATACTGAACTATACTATATTTGAGATATCATCTGACTGTTTGATATTGCTTTACTAACTTTCATTCTGAATATATCATAATATTATAAAACATGCTTGCTAGATTCATACTGGACTCAATTCTCGACTTCTGAATTATTTCTTCTATAGTTCACGCTATTTGCGATACTGGATTACTAACTTGCCGAAGGAACTAGCTTTACATACCTTCGCTTCGGATTTTCCGACTAACTGGCGTAGCTCGGTCAGTACTTCTGCTATTTCCCCCAGCTGCATTCATATATATGTCAATTAGAATTAAATACGCTAATATTCTGGAAGAAAATATCACTTTCAATACATATATAGCCCAAGCTTTGACTTATCAAAAAACGGTCGAAAACTCGCTATTTCTCGAAAGTCCAGAAGGGAGAAATACTCACTTTAGGGCTAGGAGTATATTGACACTAATTTGGACCACTTACCTTAGCTCGGTAGCACGACGATTCGCCCGCCGAATTTCACGAAACTAAATCCGTAGAAATGCTCCTTACTGCTTAATACCTCGGTATCTAGGATTAATTCGAGTTTGGATCGCGTTTGGCGGCGTAATCGGATGAGAAATGGATAGGATTGTTCGTTCCTCCTTCTATCTGGTTTACTCTCTGTTCTTACTGGAATTATAAGTTATTTAAAGCAAAAACCGAAGTTTGGAGGCTTTTATACTTGGGGATGCACCTCACCTCCGTGACACGCTGTGTATCACAGAGCCTAGCCTTCGTGACACGCTGTGTATCGCGGAGGTGAGCCTCCGTGACACTCTGTCCATCGCGGAGGAGGTTTGCCAGCCTTCTTTTGCGATGGTTTGACGTGTCACTTATCCGGTCTTTCCCCGGGCCTTTTCCTAGCACGTATGGCATTCAAAGACTCTTAACCAACATGCGAATAGGCCATATACATGTCGTGAATTTACGGGGTGTAACAAAAAGAACTGTTAAGCAGAGGTCTAAGATTGAAGGATTTATTTGTGAAGCTTATCTTGCAAGGGAAACTGCTCATTTTTGTTCTTATTATTTCGAGCAGCAAGTGCCAATTTGAAGAAATAGGCCTACCCGCAATAACGACGGTGATATTGATCCCAGCCACCCGTCGATTTCAATTTTTAATCAATCAGGTCGAGGTTCTAGAAAACGAACCAGATGAGGTTTAAGTAGTATGGAAATGCAATCTATTATGACACACGTTTTGCTTAATTGCCCCGAGATACAATCATATCTTGAGTAAGTTCTAAATGATGTTATTAAATAATATTATTTAAATACTATGGCTTAAACTAATTTAAAAACTAATGTTATTGAATATTTACTTTGTAGGACAGTAGGGTAATGATGCCATATATACGAGGTTCTCTGATTGGCTGAAATACTATGTAAGTGTTCAATATCATGTTAATGATATAAGTACAACATAATCAGTTGTTTAAATATTTTCTTTTAAACACTATGTAGGTTCATGATGAAAATAGCAATATTGAACATTTGCAAACTGTGAGTGATGTTGCACACGTGCCTGATAGTCAAATTCAGTCCATACATAAATATTGTGTCAATGGTTTCAAGTTTCAAATAGAGGAAACTTCTAAGTATAGGAAAACAAATAACAGCGGAGTGTGCGTTAAAGGCGATATAGATGGTAATGGCCAAACTGTTGATTATTATGGTGTAATACAAGAGATAATGGAAGTTAGGTATGGTGGATGGCCGAGGAAAAAGATAGTACTATTTCGGTGTAAGTGGTTTGATCCATCGCACATAGGTACTAGGGTTAATCAACATCATAATATAACTGAAGTTAAGTACACCAGGCAGTATGATCGTTATAATCCTTTCATCATTGCACAAAATGCTAAGCAGGTGTATTATGCTCCATATCCTCTGCATAGAGACAAGACTGATTGGTGGGTGGTTATAAAGACTAAGCCCGTGGGTCGGATAGAGATTAATAATGTGTTGGATGTGGCATACCAAAATAATTTGGCAGTTGTACATCAAACTGTGGATGTTGAGTTAGAACAAAGATTAAAACATCCTGAATACATATTAGAAGAAGTTTTTGATGATGATGTAATAATTGAAATTGCAAATGTTGAGGACGAGTTAGATAATGAAAATAAACCAAGTGAGGGAGAAGAATCAAATGATGATTATGAAACAAGTGAGGAGGAAGAATGGGAGAATGATGAAAATGAAACAAGCGGGGAGGAAGAATGGGAGAATGATGATTAGCAAGTAAATTAATTTTTTTAAAGTAATTATTATATCTTATACTTATATTATTTCTTTAATTATATATTATAATATAAATTTGTATGCAGATGTCTTCAGGTAATGCTAATCGAGGATAAACTAGTAGGGGTAATAAATCGAGTAAAAGTAGTAGGAAAACATAGGAGACCACTAGATTCTACTGCTGCTTCGGGTGGCATTTCATCTACTCCACATACACATTCTTCTCCACCTCTATCGTATGTCCCTTATGGAACTGGGCATCTAGCACATTCATCTGTGCCTCCATTTTCTACTACTTCTCACACTTTCATGCCTACTTCTGGCATTCGTCCACCACAGAGAAACTCGACGTATTCATAATCCAGTACTCTTTCCCCGATTGGATCATCTCCGAATATTTTCGTCGTGCGACTCAGAGATAACAGCTCTGAGTCAGACTCACAGGGTACTTTTAGTACTCCACCCTTGATCCAGTCATATAGAGCACCGGCACCACCACCAGCACCGACACCATCACAGGCACCAGCACCAACAGCTGGAGAGCTACAGCCAGGAGATACAAACAGTCTCGGTAGACTGGTGATCGTGCCTGATGGATCTGGGTAAGTTTGATTTTATTTTTTATTTAGATTTATAATATTTAATCTTAATATTATATTTATGACTTGACATGTTTATTGTCATTTTTACAGGTTCCATCCGGAAAAAGAGGCCGGAAATGCTCTAAGGGAGAGCATTCAGAGGATATATGATCGACCTTATCGGAGTTGGACTGAAATACCATATTGGGTTCAACATGACATGTTTATGAGTTTAAGGTATATAAATGAATTATTATTTCATAAAATTCTTCTTTGACCCGTGATTATTATATATCATCTAACACTGTTGATCATTGATTACAGACATTGTGTACTTGACTTCCTCAGCACGATAAGAAGATAGCAATGAACTTTGAGAGGAAGGGTAGTTCAAGAATGTCGGATTGATTTAGGGATGCAAGATTAAAGAACAAGAGGCCTAAATGGATGCTACCTCATCTTTTCGAGGGGCTTCAGAAATATTGGAGCTTGCCTGAATTTAAGACAAGGTGTGAATAGGCTAAGAAGGCAAGGAGTGAAGGGAAAGGTGGCTCATTGGGTGCAAAGAGTCAATGGACAATAGCTAGAGAATTGGTAAGTAATTATTAAATTCAATACTTATATAAATTTGATTATTTTATATATTGTTTAACTTTGATTACATTTTGTTTGCAGGCCAAAAAAAATTGGATCGCCATCCGACTTAGGAGGAGCTATTTTGGGCTACCCATGTAAAAAAGAAGAAGAATGAGTATGATGCGGACACATGGGTCGAACAAAGAGATGAACAAGCCTATGTAAGTTTATACATCTTATATATAAATAGTAATATGTTAAGTTTAATTTGAACAACCATATTATACTAACTTTTTTTAATTATGTAGATGGATTATTAGCGACTCTTGTTTGAGTACAGCCAGACTCAAGAAGCTCTAGGTGGGCTGACCCAGCCTCCGCCAAATGTCGCTACCCATATTTGGACTAAAAAAGTGGTACCGGGGAGGAAAAAGAGGAGAGTCTACGATCTACGATCTAGAAACCCAGTTTGACGGATTTAGTTCGGACTGAAAGGCATTGGTTTTTTTAGCCAGGCTGAGGTGGTTGATGGTGTTCAGATCACTGCTATGTCTCAGAAGATCGAACAACTTACACGTGTCTTGCCAGATGTCGAGGCAAGACGCATTGCGGAAAGTAAGACAATGTGTCATACCGTTGAGGCTCTCAAGGCACAAGTAAACAGCCTAGCTAGTGGAGTGCGGAGACGACGTGCCCGTTCTCCTCCTTCGGATGACGAAGAGTTTTCGGCAGGTGATGAAAATGTCGAAGAGACACCTTGTTGTTAGGATTATTGTACATTGAAAACAAACTTTGCATATATATTTTGATATTTTAAAATTTTGTTGATAATTTTGATGGATATTGAGTGTTGTTTTTGATGTTTTAATTCGATAATTACTATGTTATTGATATTCTTGTTGATTTGAAATTATTTTGGCAGCAATTGGTGTTGAATATTAGCTGAAAATAAATTGAACTTTAATTTGGCAGGTGAAAATGTAGAAATTGCAGCTTTCTGTTGTTGGTGTATTTGTAGAAAATCGATGGATAGCGTACGTAAGTTCATCAGTTTTCTGCAAATACACCACCAGCAGAAATTCAGAAAACCGATAGTGTCCGTCGGTATGTTCTTAGTTTTGAAGAACATACCGACAGACACCGTCGGTAAATCTTAAAAATTTTAATTTAAAAAATTAATTAATAATTGAACATTACCAACGGTGCCCGTCGATAATATTTTTTCTCCCGTCGGGTAATATTTAAAGAACCCACGGAATTAAAATTTACTGAATCGATGGACGTCCGTCGGTTTTTTGTTTTCGATGCGACATATTCCGACGACCTTTTGTCCTCCAGTTTTTCATAATTTTTGGCTAAAAAACCGACTCTGTCCATTAAAAATGGCCCTCATTTTTTGATCAATTTTTAATAGTGAATATATAAATATAAATTTTTCAAAAGAAAATGGTGTAAATATACTCTTTATTCAAAAGTGGTCTATTTATACTCTTGATGTTACACAAATTGCTTAGTTATACCTTTTTCGACTAATTGAAGTCAAAATAATTTATACCCTTGTGGTTATCAAACTTTGGATTCAAACTGTTAAAATCTCATATGGTATTCATTTCGGTAAGGTGAACCCATGTGGCATGTCTCTCTCTCTCTAATTGCATGATTTGAAATTTATTCATTAAATTTCCGAAATTTTCACTTGTTTTTTAATTTCTCATACTTTTATATTAAAAAAATCGAAGCAAAAAAGGAAATAAGAATAAAGAAATTCAAATAATCTATAGGGAGATTTACCGTTCGCTCCTCATCAAGAAGACCTTAAATTTCATTACATTCCTTAATGCGTTTTGTCCTCGTGTTGACTGGCACCAAAGCTTGCATCATTAAAGAAGAAAGATTTTTTTTTTTTTTTTTACATTGATAGTATTGATCTTGAGCATAAACTTGATTCAACAATTCGTGTAACTAAAGTATGTCACTTTTTTTAGTGAAGGGTATATTTACTTGAAATGGTATAATATAAGGGTATATTAAGATCTATTTCCTTTAATTAAATTTACATGTCTTTTATCTGAATTTAAAAAAAAGATTAATTTTTTTCATATTGGTCAATCGAAAATGATTTAAGTGAGCCATTTATACGATGAGAACGGGACAAATAGGGCATAATTATTTATAATACTACCAAAATCCTTAAAATCATTAATGGGTTTTGTAAAAGCAAGCTATCTTTTGGTCTGAGGGAATGGTCATAAAAAAAAATTTTAAAAAAACGCACTATTGGCTTGGAAAAAAATTTGTATACCAATCTAACTTAACAAACTTGCAATTTTGGAATAAGGCTGCAGTTGTTAAAACATGTAGGAGCATAAATAAGACAATTATCCTAGTAGTAGATTCACAATAAGAAATTTGTGAGTTGTACAGAAGTTGGGTTAGATATGATTCTACCATTTCTGAGAGCTTTGATTAGATACATCTTGTTTGCTGATTATTCTATAATGGACTACAAGGTCAAAGGCGAAGCTCACTATGTACTGTACTTGGAAGAATGTTGATTGCATACACCTAACTACTTGGGGACTAAATATAGATGTTTTGAGGATGGTTAGACGAATATTATTTACCCGAAAATTTGCACAAACTCTGATATTTATTGTATACCCTACTTAAAATTGAATATCCTAAACACAAAGTGTCTGATTCCTATGATAAAAGAGCTTAGAGACTTGACATCTCAGCCAATATTTTAATTTTTGTTTCATTTTGACAGTTTTGAAGCCCACATATGAATTGTACGATATTCCGGTCTCATCATCACTTTATTATCTATCAAAGTTAAATTAAATAAAAATTAATATTTAAGTATATTGTGATTTTCTTCCCAATTTTTTTTTCCTAAGTTTATCTCCTCGATTAGCTTGAAAGAAAATTCTACCATTACTTCAAACGCCAACTATTATTTCCGAAGGATAAAAATCTTGTTAAAATAAATAGTTAGTATAGTTTACCTAGAATACTTAAAATATTTGTCAAAGTTCCTTAATATATAAGTATCCAATATAAAATTATTATTATGAATAAATTATTTATCTTTTGAAGTGTGCGTTATATATATAACATAGATATAAAATTATATTTATAATTTTACCCAATAAAAGATGTACTTAGATAGTGTAAAACGACCCGTCAAATATATATATTTCTAAAAGTTTTATGTTTTTATAATATGTAGATAATCAAGATATGCAATTTGAGATAGTTGCTGAAAATATTAACAAAAATTAAATACAAAAAGTAATCTTAAATCAATAAATTTATGTTATTTTTTCTTTGAATGTGTGATCTATGTACAAATCAAATCTAGATCCACTCGATCGTTCATCTAATAGTTTATTTTATATGGTAGTCCATGTATTTTTACTACTAAAGCGAAGCAACAGAAAGACATGAAATTTATTGATTGTTTTAATTTTAGTAGAATTATACGTTGTAATTATTCATGTGGTTAGGTTGATCAAGATGGCAGTGTATCCACGCATAAAGTATTTTGTTATTTACTTTTTCAAATCTCAAATACTCTTAATAAAATCTTTGGCTACACCACTATAAATGTTGGTTAGATATTTATAGTTATTCGTTCGATTCAATTTATTTTAAATAAGTTGGATATTCAATCATTTAAAAGTGGATCAAATATGAATTAATCCATATTATCCATCATAAAATATGGATGACTCATGGGTATCCATCAATTACACTCACCTTTAAGTATATAAAGGTGTAAGAACCTCTAAAATGTACACTTATAAGGGTGTGTTTGATATGAAGAAAAGTTTTCTGAAAAATATCTTTAAATTTTCTCATGTTTGGTTATTGTAAATATTTTAAATAAAGTTTCAAATTGACTTATTTTTCTCTAATTTAAGGACAATGACTTCCCTACATAAAGTAAGAAAAATATTTTTCAAAACTTTTCTTAAACCTCACCATTCCGAAACGGGTCCTGACCCGGACCCAAGTCCCCGCTCCGACATGGAATGCAGGATCTGACTCCTGACTCTTGATATCGATCCCAACCCCGACACTCAACTCGGAACCCGACTCTTGACTCTCAACATCGACCCCAACTTCGATATCCAACCCCAATACCCGATAACGACTCCTAGCCCCTGATGTTGACCTCGACATCCTTTTCTGACCCCGATCGTGACCTTGACTTCTGACATGAGACCAGACTCCCGACCCCGATCCAGAGACCGACCCCGACTCTAGACCCGAGACCCAATATCCTGACCCTTGAACCCGATCTTTGACCCCGACACTTGACCCGAGATCCGATCCAAAATTCTGACACCTGACACCTGGCCTTAGATCCGATTCGAGATCGGAGACCCAACTCCTGATCGCAATTCGAGATCCGACTCAAGACCACTTATTTGCAAGAAAAATATTTTTTTATGAAAAACGAAAATATTTTCCTTCATACCAAACACACCCTAAAAGTAGAAAAAGAGAAATAAAAAAGTATTTGTAACGTGGGAGTACTTATTTCTTTAAATAATAAAAAGCAATGGATAATATGAATATTCATATTATCTGTTAATTTACCTATTTTTTATCCACATCAAATATGGATGTATTGGATATTTTATCATTGGCTTATTTTTTATTTATCCATATTCAACTTGACCCACCCGTTTGCCATACCTAGCTGAAATAATCCACTCAAAATGAGTTAAAAGAAACTTAAAGAATATTTGAAAAGGAAATTAGACACCGGAGACTTTGATAAAGAAGATAGCGTATGTATCTTGTGTTAGAGCTTCACCAGGAATTAGAGCTAGAATGCAATTTCTTAGATTCTAAGTGAAGTGTGAGGAAAAAAATAGCCAACCGTCTTGGCCTTGCTATTATTTTGTAATGTTTTTATTTTGGTGATTAATATAACAAGTTTGATAACGAAAAGAAATTCTTATAATACATGAATATATTTGAACCTTCAAACACTAATTCTTGAACGAATTGAGAAAAATGACTTATGTTATCAAATGATTTCAATTCATTGTAGTATACAAAGACATAAATCATTAGAATAAAAATATGGATATAGATTTGTATCTTCCTTTAATCAGGTTATACTAGCACAAAAATATCCTCTTCCCGGGAACGTAACATGTTGATGTTGTGCAGAGACAAGTATTACGAATACAAGAGCCGGCGACATATTATATGAACCAGCAGCGGACCATGTGAATCAAATATTATTTTGGGGCACTCTCTTATCTTCTCAGTGCTAAATTCCATGTTTAATCGATATTACCCAGTTGAATTTATGGCTAGCATTATATAATTTAATCGATATTACCAGCAGATGCTTGTTGCAGTAATTAAGTCGTGATCCGTCTTTTGCTAATAAAGTGAACTTCTCATATATATATATATATATATATATATATATATATATATATATATATATATATATATATATATATATATATATATTTATGTGTGTGTTGACTTCTTCATATTCTCTTACATCTCAACTTGCATTGTGTAAGGATATACTATTAACCATGTGGTTTAAGTGTTATGTTTCAGTTTTATATAAGACTTTCATTTTATTTGTTAGATTAATAAAATCTTGTTTTGAATAGATTGATTTTACATGTGTGTCCTTTACTTATATAGTAGATGGTTTAGTATATCGAGTTTAGCTTATACACAGAAGATTAAATCATCGGTTCTTATAAGTATAAAGTTTGTATATGTTCACAATCTAAGATGAAAATTGGACAAATTAATCGGTATGATTGTAGCACAGGATTAAATATAATTTATCTTGATTATGGGAATGGTATTATTCCAACTTCTTGTGCTAATATATTTTGTATGTATTGAACGGACCAAATAGAGAATAGATTTTGTGTGACTTAGTAAAATAAATTCTCTAGATCATTAAATGTACTTATACTCTTAATCTTGAAATAACTATTATGATCAATGTCATTTGCTTGTTGTTTTGATCTATCAAAGGATGAAACTTTTTCGCGAGTTAAAATGTTCCCGGTAGGTTGGATGATGACAAATGATATTTGTGAAATAATAGTTAGTTGATGAAATTCATGTCTCAACCTTGAGATTGATATACCCCTTTATGATTGCTTATAAGTTTTCGTGTGAAAACCCTGCAGGTGGATTCTGCACCCGTCACATGAAATAAGTTAAGCGTTTGAATAAAGGATTAAATTGATCATGAATTAAATAG
This sequence comes from Datura wrightii, assembly GCA_035772735.1. NCBI lineage: Eukaryota > Viridiplantae > Streptophyta > Magnoliopsida > Solanales > Solanaceae > Datura > Datura wrightii. The sequence continues at coordinate 116,109,759 of JASDFA010000027.1, read as the reverse complement.
TCAAAAATTTAATTCGATTGGTGGTATCTGTAATCTTAACATGGGGAATTAAACAAGAATTTAATGATTGATTTTGAAATTATACCTAGGAGTGCAATTACGGATTTTTAGTGAAATAATTTGTGATTTATTATGGTAGGTTAATTCATTCATTATTTCGAATTAATATCATAATTGGAAGTCTCACTAATTGAATTTGTGGTCTCTGCTATACCTCATTAATTAAAACACTTAGAAAAGGAAGAAACCTGCTTCTTTGAAGTAGTAAAATCCTATAAGATTTTGGACAACTTCATAAAAGGTAAGTAGTACACGTTTGGGTTTTACACCCTTAAAAACGTGTGGATGTACAAGGAAAGAAGGAATCCTATACGTTTTGGGATTAGGGTTTTATACCCTAAAAACGTGATTATAAATAGGGTTTTTTCCTTCTTAAAAGAGACACCTTTTCTAAAAAGCAGTACTTGCCCACACAAGTATTCTCCACTCGGAGATTATTGAGGATATAGTAGAAGACTGCAGACCTGGAGAGCGAGTTGGACGCGTTGTGTGAAAGCTTCAAGAGGTTAGTATTTCGTAATCTAACTCGTCATTGTTATTTAGTGATTCATGTAAGATTGTTGAACCTATTCATGCTTATTTCCGCTACGCATGTTCTAACACATTTTACATTTATTTATAAGGAAACGCTCCCAGTTTTTTGAACCATTTATACTAGATTAACAAAATTGCCTCAGTGGAGCAGGTTTAATTTGTTTCTATACTTCTTACACCGATCACGCTTTGCATTATTTTTTAAATATTATTAATGAATCTATCAAAAAATTATCTAATTAAACTTGACAAGTAACTCAAACTTCTTTAGAACTATAATATTTGAAGCATTCCTTAATTAAGCTATCAAGCATGTAATTTGTCTTGTGTTTGTGCATATTGTAATTAAATATGTGAACATATTTCACACAAAAAAAAAAACGTACAATCAAACCTACAGTGACAAAGTTTATATGTTAACCATTGTATTCTTAATTTTGACACTTATTTGGACGTAGGGAGTAATGGAAAGAGAACGGTCAAAAGTTATGATTACAATTGATGGGTTTAATTTTAGATTTAAAAATGTGTAAAAAGGTAATTTTATTTTGAAGAATCAGAAGAATTTACATAAGAAAGTCATGATACTGTAACACATTTGTCATAAGATAAATGTTTACGCTATACTATAAATACATATGAAAAAACAAAATGGAGAAAATAGACTATCAAAGAATTATTATAGGAGATAAACTTAATTTTATCTGTATTTGGATAAAAAGAATAAATAATTATCACTATCATAATTATATTTTTATATATACGATTATTCGTAATTAATAACATACAATGAATAGTGACAACCCAATAGGGAGAAAAACACATTTTTAAAAAGAAACAAAAAACATAGTCTATCATTAAACATAAGGAGGATCAACCTTACCTAATTTGGCAATTACAATTGTTGCATTCACGTAGAAAAGAATATGTATAAGGCAATCTCTAATTTACTTGCAACATCAACTTAGTGTTGCTTATGAGTTATGCAGGATCTAAATCACACTCAAATCTTAATTTCCTTATTTTTTTAATTAATGTGAATTCATAAAGACACCATAAAAAAATTAACAATTTTTTTTTTACGTTCAATGTTTGACAATTTAATTAGCTACTCCATTAGGTAAGGTAAATGATTGATATGATCATTGAGTTTTTCTGCATAATTAAGAGTTAATGACTTTTCAGTTTCTTTTTTTTTAACATAGCACATTTGACATAATTAAGAAAGTTAAAAAAGTGATTTTTGAGTTTTTTAATTAAACACATAAATGAAAAAATATAGAAAAAAATCAGAAAAGGAAGGAAAAAGATAATTACCTTTATTTGTCTATATAGTATACCACATCACGAATTTAATGCCACGTCATCATGTTATAGATCATAATTATAATATATATAAATATAGATTGATTCTTTGCCATGATATGATATTCTTATTGTATATAATACCACTATCGTACCAACGCTTCCTATAAAAATCCATGGCAAACTCCTTTGATTTTGCCATTTTTGCACATGCAGCAACACCATTAATCAATCATTATTACGTATATCTATGTAAAATATTTCATTCCATTGAAATTTCGTGCAAGATTTACAAAATTTCATAATGAATTTTTAAAGACAGAATTCATACGATTTACATTAATTGAGAACTTTGAACGTATGAATGCTACCAAGGTGTTCTGTAGCGTCAAACCAGATTGCTGCATTAAAATGTGTAGCTAATATATGCAAGTAATTGTTTTTGAGTAATAGCATTCTATCTCTAATCTATTGAAATAGATAATAGTTTTTTCAACAAATACTAATTTAGATTTTCTGTTGTAACTAACGAATTTATATATATATATATATATATATATATATATATATATATATATATATAAAATATTTGAAAGTTATGAACATAAATTTGGGAGTACAAAGATAATTAACAGAGAATTTATAAAGGAGAGGGGAAAGTTTGAAAGAGCATAAATAGATGCTAAGAAGTAATAAACAAAAATTATATATAAGATCTTTTGGGCTATTTTCAAAATAAAACAAATAAATGAATAAATGAGGAGAAAGGATCAAAAGAAAAAAATAACAGTGTTTTTTGATCAAAGAGAGATGCCACAACACTCTTCTTTAGAGTCCAGCACCTAAACAGCAACTTATTGGACACAATATATCAAAAGGGTATATAAAAAAAATTATACACCTTAAGGGCTATTTTGCCCAAATTAGAATGAACTACATCTGCAGTTGTGACGCTCGTTAACTCCGTCTGTTGCCTCGCTTAATCAATAAAAAAAGTTTTAAACAATAAAAAAAGTAATAATATCATGATTCGCCCAAAATTGGGCGAAATCTTTCTTTTGCAAGTTAAAAAAAAAAACTGATAAACAACCAAAAAAGATATACGTGCACTTTTTCTCAAATCCCATTTCATTTTTTCCCCTTCCTAGTCTCCTCAATCCAGAAATTATTGACACCAAGTTTGATTCTTTATTTTAATTTGAAAATTCAAAACCCAGATCCATAAACCCTTTTAGCTCCTCAAACTCCAGTTCTGACAAACTTTTGCTACTATTACTCTTCCTCTTTCTTCTTCTTGTAAAGAATTTCTGTTTTTAACACCTCCCTCACAGGAAAATTTGAACTCATTGTACTCTTTTCCAGAAAGAATTGGCTCAAGTTTAAGCTCAACAAGAACAGATTTTGGAGATGGAGATTTCTCTGAATGAAAGATGCGATCTTTAGAGCTCAAACATTGGTCATTCAGATTTGACCATAAAAGTTAGAGTTTTTGAAATCTTTGGGGCCTGTTCAAGAATCTGTTCATTTGATTCAAGAATTGAGTCATCATTGGATTCAAGGATTGGGGTGATTTGGGGGGTTGTTGTAGAAAATGGGTCAGATTGAAACCAGTAAGAATCAAAGAGGTTAAGCAATTCTTCAACTTTCATTATGCGTTATTTATGAGGAAAAGCGCATATATATATTTTTTTGTTGTTTATCAGCTTCTTCTTCTTCTTTTTTTTAACTTGCACAAGCAAAAATAAAGGAAAAAAAAATCATGGTTTGCCCAAAGTTGGGCCAACAGCGTAAATGAAATTGTGCAATTCGCTCAATTTTGGGCGAATCATGATATTATTATTTTTTATTATTATTGGTTAAACATTTTTTTAATTGGTTAAGCAAGTTAACAGACAGAGTTAACGGGCGTCAGAATTGTAGATGCAGTTTACCTTAATTTGGGCGAAATAGCCCTCTAGGTGTGTAATTTTTTTTATATACCCTTTTGATATATTGTGTTCAATAAGTTGTTGTTTAGGTATTTGACTCTTCTTCTTTATCTAGCTTTATAATATATATATGTATATACACATATATACATACTAAGTTTTGGATACGTGCTTCACACGTTTATATCCACATTAAAAATAATTAAATATATAATTGCGATAAGTGTAAATTCAAAATGATTGAACTGGCCTTTTGGTTACCTTAGTTTACAAATCATGTTTTGATGACGATTAAGTATAAAGCGTTACAAGATCACCTAAATAAAATGAAAAACTAAATTTTTTTCAATATTTATGTAGAAAAGTGCAAGAATTACATAAAATGCAAGTTACCATGACGGGTATAAATATAAACCACGTGCCAAAAAAATTTAATCTGCAAGTTTGAGGCTGCTTCTATCAAGTTTATAAAAATTTCATACAAACTCAAAATGCCAACAACAACAAAACAAGAAGGTAAATCAGAAAATATTTGAATAACTATCAAAAAGAAGAAGAAGAAAGAATGCAACAACTTCAGATTACCTATTAAAAAGTGTAAAGTATGGTCATGACAGAAAGACACATATTTTTCATATTGAGTCTGCTTATGGTACAGATCTTCATTAGAGAATTGTGTATAAATACTATTGTAACCGGAAGAAGCTTAGAAGATGAAAAGGTAGTATATGAAATAATAATTAAAAAAGTATAAAAGTGTAACCTACAATAATTACTAGCAGGTAAAACAATTATTCTCATTTACTCGATTCAATGAATGACTTTATTCATTTTTCTTATTATATATATATATATATATATATATATATATATATATATATTAGATATTTGATGGTAAAATATATCTATTTAATTAGATAATTTATTATATTTTAATTTACTACAGGAGCAAAATGGTAATCCAACTTTTCACTTTTTGGCTTCCCACTTATATATATATATATATATATATATATATATATATATATATATATATATATATATTAATATTTTATCATATCATATCATATTTATCTATTTATTACTATATAAGTGGGAAGCCAAAAAGTGAAAAGTTAAAATAAACAAATAAATAAATAATAAATAATAATAATAATAATTTTTATTATATAAGTTGGAAGCCAAAAAATGAAAAGTTAGATTATCATTCCATTAAATTAAAATTTAATTAAATATTATTTTATCATATCTATATATACATACATACAATTATCATACTATATTATAAGTGGAAACACTCCAAATGAAAAGTTAAAATACCAATATGCCCCTTAAAAGTTGAGTGACCATTTTGCTCCTCATAAAAAAAAAAACTGATTTTCAATTATAAATTTTCATAATTATGTATTAGAAGTACAAATCAGTTTTTTTCTTTTCATCTTCTAAAGTAATGGGATATTGTTACAATCTTTTCACATTTTCAATTTAATTTTATTTTATTATCTAACCACTATATAAGATTAGTATCAGATTTTTCTTGCTTCTAACTCGACTCTAAGAGTTTCAGTTGACACATGAAAGGAATATATCGAATGTAAAAAAGAACAAACAGAGCATATCATGTTGTTGTCTTTTGTCCCCTCTGGAAGATATTTTTCTATAAGGGTGCATTGAAACCATCAGCACACATTGAGATCCACTTTCATTTGGATGAGTCAAATTATAAGCCAAAGCTTTGCCTTTAAGAACTTGGTTGTGATTTTGCTAGAGAAACATTACTTTTTTCTTTGTTTTGGTACTCCAAATTCAAGTACTCAATAAATTTCAATATAAGACTTTGTTCTAATCTTTCTACAAGGTATGGTCATTAATTAGTAATATTATATGCTGAAAGTTACAAGCAGAGAATATATCAGAATCAAAGAGAGAGAAAATAAAGTCTGTCATTTTCATATCAGGTAAATCCGATAGTGGTTGGGTCATAATTTTCATTAAGAGAGAGGTTTAAAAATAAAAAAAATCAACATCTATATATTATATATAATATTGAACGATTTTTTCATAAAGAAAGTTAAAATTTAATGATCAAAACATCCATTAAAGATTGACTTTTTTACCTTTAAAAGTCTCAAGTTAAATAGTTGATAGACTAAAATATCCTTACAATGTTGATGGACATTTATTCTCTTAAAATGTTATATTAGTTCTTTCATAACTCTGTTATTTTCAAAGAATATGAAGAAGCCAAGGAGTTGCAAAAGTAATTTAATATAGATCAAATTCATCAAATTATATATGAATGGTCATTTCTTCATTTATGATGAATTAACAATCCTAAGAATGTGTAGCATTAATTAGATAAATTGTATCAATTTCAAGTAATTAATTTCATGTTGAACTTAATCTATTGGTTTGGAGAAAATTGATAAACAAGAAGCTCTTAGCGTTTTTTTCAAACCTTTAATATAAGCCCTTATTATCTTTATTTTAAATTTTGATCGAATTGCATACAAACTGTATACACAATTCCAATTTCGATGAGTTAGTTGTTGTAGTTGTGGCTATTGATTCACTATTTTTTTCTTCATTTTTTTTATTTGTGAATGTGAATTGTGATTTTAATTTTTGTATCTGGTGTTCGTAAATATGAAAATTTAGCAATATGCAATGGGGTCGCATTGCAATAGCTAATCCTAGCAGGTGCTGATTGTGGTGCTTATGAGGCCAATTCTCAATCTTCAAGGTTCGAATTGAAAAATTAAACACGTACTTATATCATACTCGATGTATTTAATTTTAATGAAATAGTAATTCGAGCATTATTCATTCTAGAGTTACAATCTCTATATTATAACTCCAACATAACTTTTTGACAAGTTCAATGTTCCATAAGAATTATATATTTAAGAGAGATTTTACTAATACAATATAAATCGGATTAGGTACCAAAACAGACAAAATTATTTTAAAAAATTTCGAAACGGGAAGTTAGTTTTATAGATGACAAAAACGGACACCTCATTAGGCATCCAACGAGGTTCTACTTATATTTTTTTTAAAAAAAAATTTATTAAATCTCGTTGGCTGTCCAACGAAGTTCTATCAAAATTACAATTTCTTTTTTTACTTTTGCATGAAATGAAAATTAAAAAAAAAACTGAGGACCTCGTTGGCTATCCAACGAGATCCCTTTCATTTTAGAATAGTGGTAGGTAATTAGGAGTACATTATGCATGCTAATTTTAGGATAATTTTTAATCCTTAGCTAATATATACATATATAATGTTGAAAATGACAAACATTTAATTATATAATTATAAGTCCCCATCATTATTTTAGAATAGTGGTAGGTAATTAGGATTATATAACGCACGGTCAAAGAGTAAAATTATCGTCTTGTCAAAGCGCATAATCTTAAGATTGATTTGAGGAATGTGGGCTACCTCGTCCAAAACGTCGTGAAATTGAAATGTCGTAAAAGTTCAAAACACCGTGCGTTATTTTTGTCTAATCGTTGCTTAAGAAAATTACTAATTTTTTTTATAATTGAATCCATAATATATGGTACAAGTTGAATAGTTGGTTGTTGAACGAGGCTCTTTAGAATTTTTTAGATTTTATTTGGGATTAAAAAAAATTAAATGGTATTTCACAATTTTTTTTTATTCTGAAGAATTTTTAAAAAATAAATTACAAAATACAATTTTTTTAACAAGTAAAAATAGATAAATTACAAAGCAACCATTTTTTCTCTTCATTTATTAAACATGTAAAAGTATTAAAAAAAAATGAAAGGGACCTCAATTTTTTTTTTAATCTTCGCTTCATGCAAAAGCTAAAAAAGAAAAGTTTAAAGGAACCTCGTTGGACAACCAACGAAGTTCTTCAATTTTTTTTATAATGTTTAATAGAATCTCGTTGGACAGCCGACAAGGTTCAATAATTTTCTTTTAAAAACATAAGTAGAACCTCGTTGGATGTCCAACGAGGTGTCCGTTTTGGTTACCCACAAGACCAACTGTCCGTTTTGAAACTTTTTAAAATAATTTTATCCGTTTTGGTGCCGGACTCTTATAAATCACACCTCAATTCCAAACAAGTTGAGATTGATAGTATGAACTCTCATTGTTCATGATAATGAAGGGTAATTTGACGCGTGATTTGAGATTTTTCGCTTTCATATTAGGGTACACGTGCAACGCACATGGCGCAGAACTAGTATATATATAGAGAGAGAGATGGAAAAGAAACTTTAATATTTTAATTAGTTCCAAAGAAGATAAAAAACTTTGTTCAGTACAAATAAATCATAAGATTAATGAATCAAGAATAATTTAGTTGTGAAAATCTAGTTATTGATAAGCAAACTTTAAGAAAAATCAAGCGAATTGAAATAAAAGAAATTTTTTGACTTTATTGGATATTTCACATCGTCCAAATTAGAATAAAATAGAGCGAATAAATAACACTCTTTTTTTTTTTAATTAGTGTGAATTCATAAAGACATCATAGAAAATATTAACAAAAAACAATTAAAAGTTTTATATTCAATGTCTGATTATTTAATTTGCTACTCCATTAGGTAAAGTAAATGATCATTGAGTTTTTTCTGCCTAATTAAGGGTTAGTGACTTTTCAGTTTTTTTAATGACGCACTTTTCAGTTTTTTTTTTTTTACACATTTTATATAATTAGAAAACTTAAAAGAGTGACTTTTGAATAGAAAGTTAAAAGAGTGATTTTTGAATTTATTTAATAAAACACATAAATGAAAAAATATAGAAAAAAAGAAAAAAAGAAAAAAAAAGATAAATACCTTTTTTGGCCTATGAAATATGTCATGTCACTATTTTAGTGCCCACCTTTAATATATATACTTCCTTCGTTTCAAAATAAGTGGTGTTTTAGTTTTTTGATTTTATTTCAAAATAAGTGGTATTTTACATAATCAAGAACACATTGATGATATTCTTTCAATTGTACCTTTATTTAAATGGAGAGAGTTTTTTTGTATAATCAAGAAAAATATTAAAGAGTTACATCTTTATTAATATATTTATTAGGGATAAGTGAGTAAAAATATATATTTTTTTTATGAATAAATAATTTATTAAGAAATGTGTTCGAGTTAAAAACACCACTTATTTTAAATCGGAGGAAGTATTAATTTGCAAACTTTTAGTGTGGTTATGTTTATATGATTGGAATAAACATCCATAAAAATGGTGATTCCGAGACCATACATCCATTTATTACCTTGCTATTGCCATACCGACCAGCGCACTACTACCCTAAATGGTGCAACTCAACCAGCACTTCATTGCCTTCTTTTTTAAAAAAAAAATAATTAATGAAAAAACAATCTGTTGATTGGAAAATTTGGCTCCTTGACGTTTCTTGTGATTAAATGAGTACAGAGAACTCTGTCTCCCCTCAGCTTCTACCATACCACAATTTTTAGTTAGTTTGGGAATCAGTCCGCCACGAGGATGAGCTTCTTCTAAATGGCAATCACTGAAAATTCAGAGTCGACCTGCTTCGTTTAAAATGGACTTGTGGAAAATTTGATCATGTGTTTGTAATTAGTGGTTGCAAAATTTATCCATACAAACATAATTCACCTAAAGTTTGAACAACTCATTTCAACCCATCAAAAATTAAACTGATAAGCAATCCAAATTGACACTTGTGAAAACATTTTCAATCCAGTAACTTCTTTTTGTTTCATGTTAATACATAGCCATAATTGAAAAAAAAATAATAAATTATGAGCTATTAAAAAACAAATAAAATATTTAAAACTAGTGAAGATTGAGCGGATTAAATTATAACCCGCATTTTACCCTATTTCAGCAACTCATTTCAGCCTAAATAAATTTTGAGCGGGTCAATACCCCATTCATTTAACTAAACTCATTTTGACCTGCTCAGATTAACCATTTAACAGGAAGATTCTTAATTGCCGTGTGTGCTGGCACTCTACCCTTCAATGGCGGAGAGGATTAACAATAGACTGTTCCTGCGCACGAAGACTTAACCGACTAATCCTCAAGTAACCCAATCCACATCACAAACTATTTTAGAATGAAATATAACCAAAATGTAAACAGCACAGGCAACATTCTTGCAACTTGGAATGAATGGCACAACATATCAATTCTTTCTTCACAAGAAATTTCTTTTTTAATAATATTTACTTCTTGGGATGCTGCCAAGAAGACCAAAAAAAGAAAAAAAAAATTTAAAAAAATTAGTGAATGTCAGGAGAGAGAGAGAGATACAATAGAACCCCCTGTTGTGCCGCAAATGTTTTATCATACATGGAACTCATATATTTGTGTTTATGATGAATTAGTAGCCTCCCAAACTTCCAAAATTTTGAAGCTCCACTGAGATGCCTCAGTATACTATCCCGTAGGCAAACCGGTAATGCACAACTTTCATGACTATTTTAGGACTCCGTCCCAAAATTCAGAAAAATAGAAGTCTTTTCTTCTTTTTCTGCCTTCCCACTCTAATGTACATTAATAAAAATTGGGTGGATTCTTTTCCAATCTCAAAATCCTATTAGTAGGTTAGTACCAACAAAATTGCAGCAGCTTTGCTCAATTTGATTCCTTGACAGAACCTGAAGATGACTCTTCAATTATCAAATCTTTGCCGATTGACGAACTTATCTGGTTTTCTTGGTAGCTTTCTTCACTGGTGCCAGCCCGATTTTTGCTGGTTCTTGGCCTGATGTTTACACCCATGGGAAAGGGCACCTGCAAAACCAGGAAATTGAGAGACCTCCTGTGCCTTCTAATCTTCCTCAGACAGAGATCACACTATTTCAAATTGAGACCAAGCACTCGGGCAATATCAAGCTGATGCTCCAACCAGAAATTTGCAAAAGCTCAATCATGAGCCAAGTCCCCAGATACAATGAAACTATAAAATCAAAGACCCTGCTATCAATAGAGTTGTGTTCATACCTGATCACCAGCATTAGGACCATCAGTGTGGAAGAGGATTGGCCGGCATCGCTTATCTTCATTCATTAGGCTAGAATTCTGGAAGTGAGCAATGAGTGCAGCTTTTCCCTGAATGCGAGCATATGCAAGTGATGCCACCTTCTCACTATTGAATTTTTCCCATTTCTTTCCATTGAATGCCTGCCAAATATTTTCTCACATTTTATCGTGAAAGAACCAACAATGATAGGAAGTAACCATTAAACTGAATAGGAACTAATTTGCTTAGGGTGCAAGAACCACATACATGATAAAATGGAACAATAAGGGACGGATCAGTCATGTTGATAAACGCGTAACCTACATTGCATTTGTTCTGCAGCAAAACGAACCAAAGTTATACAGAGAGTCGAAACAAGATCCAGAACTCAAGAAAGCTTTCGCCATGGGAAAAGCACTGACCTTGAAATCAATTGGTAGATAGATGAAATCATACGTTCCTCTGTGATGTTCATCAATTGCAGCCAAAAGCATTTTGGAAGTATACCTAAAAATCCACCAGGAGAAGTTAAAACATGGCACACCATTGCAAATTTTCTAAACACAAAGAATGCAAACATATTTATCCAATAGCTGATTTAGTTTGTTGCTGTGAGAACAGGTAGATGATCCTTACACTCAAAAGATGAACACTGATCAGGAATTGAAGCCTTAATATTATTTTATTCATCCCGTGCTGGTATAAAAGCATTGAAATTTTGCAGAAATACGGTATGTTGAGCAGATGCATTGGTGTTAGTATCAATGATCTAAAAATGCAACTAGAAAATCTACTTGATAAGTTACAACTCGGAGACATTTGAGAAAATTTCAGAAATATTTCAAGGCATTAAGCAAGATAGAGGAGAGGAAAAGCTTTAACATGAGAAGGCCTAATATGTAATAGCACTCATCATGCTACTACATGATAACAGTTTAAGGTGGGAGACTGCTGTTACGCTCTACTTGTATAGACTTGTGGTGATTTTATCTACACATACGCCAGATCAGCCAACAAGTCAGGTTAGTTTTCGAGAGAAACCCAATAAACAGCATCCCAAATAACAAAGAAACTAATGGATTAGTAATCCCTCAACATCAAACAGCTTCTTTATTTTTTTGGGAGTAAATTCCCTCCGCATCAACATCTTAAGCATTGTGTTTCCATATCAGCAAATAGAAGGGTTTCAGGTATAAAATTAAATATCAATTAAAAATAAGACAGTGACGTACTTGTTAGGAATGTTCTTTATCATTAGGGTTGTCCTTTTATCGTCCCCTCGTGCAATCCGTTCAATATCCAGTTCAAACTGCTTCTTGTTGTCAGTCTGACTCGAATTGCCTTCATTCCTACGGCTACGCATCCTTTCATTTGGAGAGTCAAATGAATTGATCATAGGAATGATTTGACCTCTACCAGGGAACATTAAACTTCTCTGCTGATGAGAATGCAATCCGACATTACTGGAAGACATTGGCAAGTCTATACAGCTGCCACCAGTGCGCGATAAAACGTTATGAGGAATATACTCCAAAGGATGTGGTGAATTTCCAGAAATCCTCATACTTCCCAGAGAACCTGGGTGAAAACTAGATGCATCAGGAGATTCTGCTGCATAGGCATGTCTTCTGTCCCAGAGAGAGAGGGATGGATTAACAGAAGGTGCTGAACCCACATGATGGTTGTTTATTGGTACAAGTGCATTCAGCATATGGGACGGAGCCCTTGGAACTGCATGCAGTTGTTGAGGGCGAGTAGCACAGACCCCACCTACAAATGTTGGTGAGTTTGGCCACATCATGCCTTGAGGCTGCGGTTGATGTGAATTACTCCACATGTACTGATGCCCAGGAGAAGGACAATTCACATTTCCATTTGGAGTAAAAACTGAAATAGCAAACATGGAAGATCAGTAAATTAGGAAATCTGGCACACTTGTTTTTATTCTCTTGGCTCCTGTACCTGTACCCTTACAAGTACAGTTGCACTCTCAGTTCCGTTAGAAACTGCGCACCCTCATTAAAATGAAAAAGAAACATATCAGAGAACTGGCTAGGATAGAAGAAAATTTCAACAATCTCACTCTTCGTTTCGCTTCTATCTCTTTCAGGATTACAACCCTCACTGTTCCGGTATAATATTTATCCTTGCGCAGAATGAAGACCTGTGAAATGGAACTTCTTACCTTCATTTAGTTCAACCGGTTGCCCATTAGGCCCAACTCTGGAGAACTTTCGGTTTTCAATTGCTTCTAGTGGTCTGATATTCATAGTTGCAGAAATGCCACCGGGAGAAATGGAGGAAGCTCCATTAGATAAACCATCATGATACTCTGGCAGTGAATGAGGATGGAGACCTGATGTGCCCCTAAAGTCAAAATTGATTTGGCTCTGCAGGTGGCCAGTTTCACCAACATTGGCTTGGTTGCCCCCCTTAGATTCCAACCTCAACAAGCTGTTAGGAACACTGAATGATATTCCACAGTCAAATGCATTATCCAAATAGGAACTAATGGCAGAACCATTGGCTGATTGTCTGCCCAGAATAGATCCATTTTCCATACTTGACGCATGTCCTCCATGTGGAAGTGCTCCTGGAACTTAAGATCACATAAAGTGAACATAATACTTCCTCTGGAAGGAAGTATAGTGTAAAGAATGAAGAGTAATAATACCAGAAAATCCAGTGGCTAAACTGCTAGGACTATTCTGCTGCATATAAAGACCAGGTTCATCTTGTTCCAGCTCAGAAGGAAATTGTTGCGACAACCTGCTGTATTCAAACAAAGGCTCAAATACAGTGTGAATCAGTTAAAAGAAAATAACGATTCCAAAACAAAGAGTTCAAATTTCTGAAGCCTATAGAAAATAGATAATTGGTATACTCGGCTATAAAATATAACATAGCTAACAGCTTTCTACAACAGCAATGTCCTGCTCTCTCTTCTTTTCTGGAGAAGGGGAAAGGAGGGTGTCCCCAAGAAGAGCTATGGAAAGCAAAATGTTAAAAATTCGCACCATCTAGTACCACCAGGATGGATTGCTTCAACCTTTATCTGCTTCCCTGCAACATCACTCCTGTTCAAAGCACGAAGAGCAGCTTCTGCAGCTCTAATATCATAAAACTCTATAAATTTGTGATGGCTTCTATGCGGAGTCTCACGGATCTTTTATAAGAAAGGGGCAAAAACAAAGACAAAAGATCAGCAATATCCCTCACAAAACAACTGCATGCAAAAGCTAGTAGACTAGCTGACCTCCTTAATCTCGCCATATACACCAAATATTTGATGGAGTTCATCATTTGAAACAGAGGAATCAAGGTTGAAAACCAGGAGAGTTCCTTGGTTGACATCTTTTTCTGATGGATTGTCCTATCAAAATTGATCAGACAAGTAAGGCTGCGAATCGTTGCTTGTTGACCAAGAAACATGCAATGCAAAAAACAAATCTAGCTCAGAAAATACTGCCTATGGATGATCTTTTTGGTATACTGCTTGCATATGAGAGATATACAAATGTTAAAAACAATTGTAGGGCCATTAATGTCAAAAACAGGCACGGGAAGAGCCATGAAAGAGGAAGCATACATACCTTGGGTATAGAGAAATGTATGTCTAGCTTCCTGCGTCTCAGTGGTTTGTTTTGAAGAGCTTTCATGGCATTCTGCGATGCTCGAATATCATAATACGAGATCATAACAAAACCGCGATGCTTGCATGCTGTATATAGCATGCGAATATCTCCATATTGCTGTCCATAAGAATCAAACGTAACAATTATCACCAATCAAAACATACAACTTCAGTTTTTGTTATAATTTTCTCTTTGAAGAGGGTAGACAGAAGTTCCTGGAAAGTGTACACCCACTGATGAACCGCTCTCACCTCAAAAAGTGTTTGTAGTTCAGAATCTTCAACACTGCTGTTTATATTTCTTATAAAGAGTGTTCTAGATGGATTTTCCCCGAAAGGGTGCTGGCCACCAATTGCAGCATTAGAGTCTCCCAACTGCAGAGTATAATTCCCAGCATATTCAGAATTTTGTTTTCCTGTAGAGGAGCCATCTTCTCCTAGGTCCATCCCTCCAACACTACTGAAAAGATCAAGATCTTCAATGTCATCACCAGCATAGGGTTGGCCAACACAGTCTAGCCCATCAGTCACCCCAGCAAGCAAGTCATCATCATCAGGGAGAAGATTTCCAATAGCGTGGGCCTCAAGTTCTTTAAGGGACTCAAAAGGTTCTTCTTCATAGTGTGAGTCATCTGCTCCAACAGAATGACCATGGGGGGAATTGTTGGTTGGTAATCGCACTGCAGACAAAATTCAAACATCAACTCCTCTTCTGTTGACAGAAAAGCCGAAGAAAATAAAACTAAAACATAGATAAGAGAGAGACTGAAGTAATAAATCATCCACCTACAAGATAATCACAAGAGAAGCAGTGAACTGAAAGTACCATTTTTGACAGCCACTCAAAACAGCAATGGGACAAAAATTTGCCAAAACAGTGACAACACCAGGAAAGCGAAGTAATAGGCCTAGGAATTAATAGACAGAAAGAAAGCGAGACATACATTTTCTACTGAATAACTCTGATAATGAGCTCGAGAAGAGACCGTTCTCATATTGACCGCCCATTACGCTAATTTTGTCATCTTCTGCTGGATAAGATGCCAAGTCAGCGCTGAGAATAGATCTTACACCTACATTATGGTCAAGAGCTCTAGGTAAAGAATGAGATGCTCTTTCCACTCCAAAAGCTCGTTTTTCTATGATACTGTTAACTTTTTTGTCTTGTTTTAGATAAGAATCATGATGTTCATAATGCTTCGCCATCGGAGAGCCCAACAAAATATGATTCTCAAGGGGTGATGAACGAACAGCTGCTCTTTGTAAAGCATCATCACTTTTAAGACCTGCACGAAAAGGCGTCAGATAAGTGAATAGAGAGATTATCAAAACCCTCCATGGATGAAAACCCTTTTCACTTGGGAATCGAAGTAGATTACTCACCGTTGTTATGGCATCCTTTATAAAGAATATACATGGATGGAGCAATGAAAAAATATGTCAGAAATAACAGGATTTTCTTGTCATTGAACGTTTATCTAACAGGATATTCTTTCTTTTTTTTTCTCCTCACTATAGAAGGGGTGCATTTATTTGTATTCTGAAAGGGTACACATATTTTGGAAATCAGAAGGTTAAAGCACCTAATTTAGACAAGATTCAAACAACCATCTGAAGATTCATATGGCCTAATTACCATTTCTGTCACCACCTTTCAAGAGAATAAGTTTCCAAAAATCAATAGAGATACCAATCTTTTGTTACTTGCAGATGATTTAAACATCACTATTTTCTCCGATCATTTTAAAAAGAAAAGTTTTGCAGGATGAGATCAGACATTCTGAATAGCTTAAAGCACTGTAATAATGGTAATTTGGAAAAGGGGTGAAAAAGGGATAATGGAGATAGTTACACTAAGTCAGCTGTAACAATCAGTATCCACTACCAATTTCAAATCAGGGCACTTTAACTATTCTGCTAGTCGCATTGAGCGTGAGGCAGACAGGTTAAACAATGCGATTTTGAAACAACGGCTAACGCTAGCAAACTCCTGAAATAAACAGGAATGTACATGGTCTATTTAAATTACTACTCACCATGATAGTTCTGCACGCTGTTTGTCTTCCAAAATCCGACTTGCCTCTGCCAAGTTCAGAAGAGGAAGGTATCAGTTACGAGGAAAAAACGAGCAAAATAGTGTTCCCTCCCTCCTTTATCAGTCTGATGCCTTATTCAAGAGAAGGGTGAGGTCGACCATAAAGACTGTTGTAACATTACAAGTAGATTAACAGAATACGAAAGAAATAGAGTGATGTATGAACAATTTATACCTCATCACGAAAATGTAACTCCTCAGAGAAGTAAGATGATGGCGATAAACCCTGTAGCTCCCTCATTTAAGATGACGTGAAGCAATTTGGACTCAGAAGAAATTATCTAATTGAAAAAAGAATCCCTGCCTTCAATCAGAGCACAGAATACATCAACCTTGTATCAACCTTGAAGAAGATCCTCTTTCAAAGTATTTCTGCAATAAGAGATCATAAAGAATCAATTTTTACACTGATTGGACACAAAATGGCAACATCAAAGTACATTACAGAAAAGTCAATTAAGCAACTTCTCATACTTCAGATATGACACATGTACACATACTTCAATTATGCTGTAATCCAAGTTTCAGTTGAAGAGTAAAAACAAATCTAAATATGGAACGGCAAGTAGCTTCAGCTTCATTATTAGGTTGCCAAATTCAGGGTTGGATTATTCGTGTTAAATGAACTTTCAGCGAGACGCATTTAACAACTCAGACAGAATTAGAATTTTAGAGAAAAAGACTAGGTTTTTAATCGTTCACGGAGAATAAGGCTTTTATCTTGGGAGCTTAGAGCGATCATATTTGAAATTATTCCATGCTAACACAGGAGATGCAACATAAGCATGAGGAAAAAGGTTTTAAAACAAAAAAAATTAAAACAAAGAAAAGAATTAATCAACTTAAGCAGATCAAGAAGAAGGATAGTTAATGTTACGCCCAAAGTCTAGCAAAGAGAAAGTCGAAGGCCGATCGAACAGTACAGCAAGTCTACAGCGCATAAAAAGAAGCCAAATTGGAAGGTGAGGGAGTAGATCAAAGGACAAAAAGAGAATTGATGCCATAATTGAGCTAAAATAGAGGTATAATGTCCAAAAACGAGAAAGCACGCACCTGTGGACACAGAATCAGAGATCAAATCATGAGAGAGACAGAAGAGGAAAGAAGATTTTATAGAAAAGGGAAGGTGAGGGCTATAAGGATTTGGAAGAGAAGAGAGAGAGAGAGAGAGAAATGAAAATAGGAATAAATTATGGCACAAGGCAAGGGAAGGGAGAAATTGAAGAAGAGATCTAGGAATCCGTGCCGTGCAGAAACCTCCAAAGCTTCGATGCCTTTCTCTCTCTGTCTGCCCCGCTGTTTCTCTCTCCTGCTTTTTCCTACATTGCACGTTAACCACCTGTAATACTCTCTCCTCTGCAATTGTGCTTCTCCCTTTATCCACAGCTAAACATTCATATCCCGCTACCCGGATCGGAATTGTGAAGTTTCCGGCGAGCGATGGCCGAGATTCGAAGTCCTCGCTCCCCAGCTTCTGTTGGAGAAATGGAGAGAAGAGAGAGAGAAAGATCAGAGGAGAGAGAAAAGTGTAGTAGGAAAAAATAAAAGAAGTGGATTAATGTCCGGACGGAGAAATCAAATTGAAAAAGCGGAGATGGACTTTGAATTGAAGATAGACGGACCAGAGGAATAAACCACAAACCCCACCCCCACCCTAACCCCCCTCACCCCATAAAATAAGATGGACCAGAAGAATAACCAACCCCAACTCCACACCCCACAAACGAAATTACTAATAACAATCATAATAATAATAGGGTAATAACTAATATAGTAACATAACAACAATAATAAAAGTGGAGGGTATTAAAAGCAGTGACCGCTCACCAGAGACGCTCCTACAAACACGAGGACATTTCATGGCGATGAGTTCCACAATTAATTACGCATAATTAAGCGTACAAGAACTTCTTTTACGTAGCAGACATTAAGGGTGCATTCGGTATTAAAAAAATATATTTTTTCATCTGGACTTAGTTAAATATTTATTTTTTAAAAACAAATAAGATCCTTCAAAATAAAAGATAAAATACTTTTTATAGTAGTACGAAAAACAAATTAGCATTAGTGATATTCTATATTAATTATGTTATCCCCATTTTTCAACGCACCTCATATTCATCTCCACCATTCATAGCCCCTCATCCTCATAATTTCACACCTTGGCCTACCTCTCCATCTCCATCTCTCGTAGTATTTATCTAAATTATATATAAGCATGATAATATTTTTTTTACCTAAGGAACACTAAAAAAAAGTTAGAAGACCACTTATTTCCTAGAAGCTATTTTTCAAGAAATTTTTTTTTTTGTACTCCAAAAAGTTATCGTGATTTGAATTTTTGTCACTGAATTATGAATTGTAATTCCAAATTAAAATTAGAAGACCTACACGAATGATTTCGTTTTCAAAATATTTCAAGGAATTTCTATACAAGGGAAAATAACGAGTGTGATCGGAAAAAAAAAATAATATCATATTCATTTTGTTTCAATTTATTTATCTAAAAAGAACTTTAATTTTATTTATTTTTTTAGTTTCTTTTTCTATTTCTAAGATAAGAGTAAAATCTATAAATTGGAGCTGTTAATATGGTCAGGTCAGTCTATCCAAGCTAGCCCCACCCGTCATTTTGATGGGTTATAAGACAACAAGATCAACTCATCACTACGTGCGCTGCGGGTCGTGGCAGGCCAACCCACATTTTAAAAAAGTATATTTTGAATTCTAATTTAAAGATACTAAACATAAATATTTACAAGATAATATTACATGGTAGTACTATTTGTTAATCAAGTCTCAAATGTACCAACAAAATAATTCTAATAATAGTTATTAAGTTTAGCTTCAAGTAAATATTTAGTTATATGAATTCAATCTAAAATCATTGTCAGTCTATGCAAATATCTTGGGTACGACTATACAAGAAAATGATTTTGTTGGACATAAAATTTGGCTAACTGAATAATTTTTGATATGATAATACTCAAACCAAATAGAGATATTAATAAGCAAATTAAACAGTTAATGAGTAATAATACAACTAGTTAAATAGAAATATAAATCTTTTTTTATTCCAGTAGATCAGAATAAAACACAAACTCAGATGACAATATATAATGTGGTTTAAGTAGACTTTAAGTATGAACTTCTCTGATTATTTTTTAGTAATATCTTATTTTTAATTAATTTTTTATTTGGCCCACGGGTCGGCCCAATCCACTTCACTCAAGCCCCACAGGCTAGTGGGCTTATTCTGGCCAGGCTAAAAGCCTCGTTTTATAGGGGCATCAAAAAATTACAGTCCAACCCTATCAAATTACGAGTTGGGTGACAACTTTATTGTGTACACTCCATCCTTCCCAAATCTCACTTTATGAGACTACACCGAATATATTCTTATTGTTATATTGCTTTTTTAATTTATTTCAAAAAGAATTTTCATTTCCTAATTTGACAATTTTTAAACCTCGACATCATTAATATTATTTATAACTCTAATTTTAGTTTTAATGTTAGTATATCTGATAAGCCTATATGAAATCATTATAGCAAGATATATTTTCTTTGTTTATTTAACATGGCTCTTTTAAAGGACTAGAAGTCCTAATAGGTGGGTGGATAATCTCACCAAGCAAAAGAATCTCATCAATGTGTGGAGGCCCCCGAAAGATAAGAATTCTACAAATGACAAATTATCCAAAATGAAGTTGGCCATACCATCACGACGTTATTGTTGTAAGATTCATGATATAGAATCCATTGATCATCTCTGCTACTCAGGTGATCTAGCTCAACAGATTTTCTCTAGGGTAGGTGGTCCTTTTGGAATTCATGTGAAATAGGGTTATTTAGACAACTTTTTATCAGATAGGGAAAAGAAAACTTCTGTCATGCCCTGATCTTAGGCCTAAGCGAGACTGACACACGATGTCTTAATTTTTCCAAACAAACTAAATAACATGACATTTACGTAAGACATATGCAAAATAAGGTGGAATAGATTCATATGATAAAGTTTTTTAAGAAACTTCCATTCATAAAATATCATCTTTAAGTTCAAAAAGCTAAATTGCATATAAATTCAATAATACGAAAACTTACAACATTTTGCATAACTGAACATCTAGAATCGTCTATCGATTAAACCTGTAAAAATAACATGAATAGCAATATTTACCGGGATAAGGCCCTTGGCATATCCATAAACTCATAAGGCTGGACGAATGAAAACTACACCCCAAAAAAATAAGTGAGACTCACTAATAAGCTGAACATGTATGAAATCCTAGTGAATTGCCTTGTCGTGCTGTGTGTTTGAACTTACATCATGAAATGTAGTGCCCCTAATAAAAAGACGTGAGTACATGTGAAATATTACTCGTATTTAAAATGTTACGGAATGAAACATAAAAAGATACATAAACTGAAAGGACAACCAAAGAACATAAGTGAGACACAGAAAAAAAATCAAAAGGATTCAATCATTAGTGTAATTTTACATTTTCATCTTTCATCATAAATTAGTTCATTATGAAAGATTCTTAGTTTAACTGACATATCCACTATGTGAGAAAATGGAGTCTAATCTCTACCCCACCAACTAAGCCATCTCATATCTTGCCAAGGCATGAGACATACATAACATAAGCTAGCATTAGATCTATATCATATCCACAAGGGGATAACATATATCATAAAGAAATCACTGAAAAGTTCAGAACGAATCTTATCCTACGTTGGTATATGTGGTTTCGAAAAATTATCATAAGGCTCACGTCTTTTTTATTAACAATAATACTCCCGTTCATTACATGATAAAATTTAGCTCAAGGGATCATAATCATAGTTCATTTCATCATCATCTTTATCATTTCATAAGATCATAATCATAAATCATATTTTCTTTTACAAGGGTCATATCATAAACTATAAAGCTCAAATTTTGAGAAAAATCATAATGTTCATACTTTTGAAGAAATTTCATAAAATCATATTTTGTTGTAAATTCATGGTAAGATCAATAAAACTCTCAGAATAGGAATAATCATGAGAGTTTAAGAAAATCATATGAAATTCATGAATTTCATAGTGATATAACATTAACAAGATACAACCTTAGCATATAAACCTAACTCATTTAGTAGGAAAGAGAAGTTTATAACGTGTGAAGAAACATAGCATCAGGAAGAACAATGATGTTCCCATATGAATAGATAGCCTTACATACCTTAATCACTTCCAAATAACGAATAAAAATCTAAACTTTGATAAAGTACTTCCAAAGCTTCGTCCTTGAACCGTAGAGTAGTGTTTTCTTGCAAATCCCTATGATCATAGAGTAGAATCGTATTAAGAATCCATATTCGAATATTAGAAAACACTTGAAAATACTTAGAATTTTGTAAAGAGACGTTACCTTGATGTGAAGAAGAGAAAGAACTCATGCTAGAGCTTGGAAAATTGAAGAACAAAGTTAAAATCCAGGAAAACTCGTATTGGTTCCTATTTATAGCCTTTGGATCAGATTTGGATTTGGGAACGTCGCGGGTGCATTGCACCACAAGCTCCAACATGGTAAACCTCATTGTGATAGGAATCACATCGCGTCACTTGTTGTGTCCATGTCTTGGCTGAAATTTATTCCCCTTTCTTTGGTCATGGCACGACCTCCCCTATGTCCAACTTGGGCGAGATGGATGTTGTGTGGTTCCCCTCAATGCGTCGTAGACTTAAAAACTTATTTTTCTCTACGCATTATTGGTCTCAATGACACTTTCTAAGT
Source organism: Datura wrightii (assembly GCA_035772735.1). Taxonomy (NCBI): domain Eukaryota; kingdom Viridiplantae; phylum Streptophyta; class Magnoliopsida; order Solanales; family Solanaceae; genus Datura; species Datura wrightii. The sequence goes on along the minus strand of JASDFA010000027.1, from coordinate 116,087,424 downwards.
GTCCAGCTTGGGTGCGATGGTGGTCGTGCCGCACCGCCAATCGCAACCACCACTTAGACTTTAAAATTCACGACTTCAGTAAATCGTATGTAACTCCCTGTATCAAACTCGAATCAACAAATATTTGGATATATTGCAATCTAAACACAAGCACAGTATCAACAATCATATATTCTTATCCATACCACACAACCCTTCCAAATTAATTTATAATTCCTGAGCACAACCATTATCTTTGGGCTCAGATCGAATTATTCATTTTTGATAGGCCGACCCTTAGTTCAGAGGTATGAGGTGTTACATTATCTCCACTTTGAAATTATTTATCCTCGAATGGAGTCATGGCTCTTCTTGACCTTACAATTGGTGAAATAGGAAACTCTCCCACAAACACACCTTTCTTTTTGTCATTAACATCAACATTATTATTGTAAATGGGCATACATAGGCTTAGAGAAAAGAAAATCTTAGGCACGAATCATATGAGACATTTATACTTATCATAGACATGATTGTGGGTACATGGATCATGAGTGACATAACGTAAGATGTAAATTCATGGAATATAGCATAACGTAGAACATGAGTTTATGGATTCATAGAGTAAGGATAAGACCGTTACCTTAAGCATTTTTTTCTCGTACAAGTAATATATATGGATATTTCATTTTCATAGCTTCTTTGGCTTCCCACGTAGCTTCTTTAATATTTTAATTCCTCCATAGTATCTTTACGGATGCTACTTTCTTCATCCTCAATTTGTGAACTTGGAAATTAAGGATAACACAGGGACTTCTTCATAAGTTAAACTCCCTTTAACACCTATATTCTCGATAAGGACAACAAAGGACGAATCTCTTGTACACTTCCTTAATATGGATATATGAAAAACTAGATGTACTTACATCAAATCTGTGGGCAGTTCCAACTCTTACGCTGCTTCCCAATTCTTTGCAAGATTCTATATGCACCAATATATCTGGGACAAAGTTTTCCCTTCCTTTCAAATTTCTTAACACCTTTCATAGGTGAGACTCTTAAGAACACCCAGTCATTAATATTAAATTTTAAATCTCTGCATTTAATGTCCGAATAGGACTTTTGGTGAATATGAGTCATTTTTAATCACTCTTGAATTAACTTAACATTCTCCATAGCCTGATAGACCAAGTCTGGTCCTAATAATTCTCCATCTCCCACTTCAAACCATTCAATAGATGATCTACACCTTTGCTTTTACAAGGCTTTTAATGGTGCCATCTTGATACTAGCATGATAACTATTGTTATAAGCAAATTCAATAAAAAATAAATTGTAACACCCCGGATAATTTGAGCGATAAATCCATACTTTCGAGGTAGGACTAAGAGTACTTAATATGATAAGAAGGAAGTGTTTTGAAGTATTTGAGTCACTCTATGTCATATTTAAGATTGGACGTCGATCAAGTTATAGAACAAACTTTGGCAAAAGTTATCGCAAAATTTTCTTGTTGAGATTTCCTGAAATTTAGGTCAAATGACTCAAAACTTTTCTCCCAATATATAAGGAGTTTAGGGGCCTACAACCTATCAAATTAAAGGTCTATGAGTTTATTTTCCATAGCATTAAACCGTTCATCAATCCGACTTGGTAATAGAGAGATATTCAGTTTTTGCGAGACTGCTCAAGAAGGTACGTCACAAACAGTTTAAGGTGGTGGAGGACTATTTAAGTCCCTTGGTAGGTGTCTTGGGTCATTTTACAAATTTCCAGAAGTCATCTCGTCCTAAACTCTCTCCCAAGCTTTCCTTACATGTTCTTGATGGTTTTAGGCCTAGGAAGCCATGGTTCAACATGGTTCTTGATGTCAGGAAGTCGGAAGCTTTGTGAAGCTTGTGCTTTGATGCCTTTCTTGGGTGTTGTGGTGGCTGTTTCATGTGTACCAGCTGGGAACTCTTTCCTATTGATTTCTATCTTTTTATTCTGGTTATTAACTTGGGAGTATCGTTGGAGCTTCAGGTTTGAAGTTTCTATAATTATATCCATAGAAATCTCATCGTTCAAGCCGTGTTTACGTTGTCTTCTTGTAGCTCCATTTTTTGTGGTTGTTCATGGTGAGTAATTGGTAAGCTTCCTTTCTTTGTTTATTCTTAGTATGTTTAGGTTAACAGGTTATTGATGTTAGTAGGTTGTTATTTTATATTTTTTACCAACGATTTCATTGAAAGTTAGCCGAATAAGTGTCCTCTTGGTTGAGTTTGGTGGCTGTGTTCTTGGCAGCATCTTGGACTTTCTTTAGGAAGTAGGTTCATGTTTTTTAAGGCTCAAGTTCGGATAGGCTTGAAGCTAAGGTATGCTAGGCTCGACCCGCCCTTTGTTGGCATGAATTCCATAGCCATTGTCATCGGTGTTGACATGTGTGTTGGCTATTTTGTGAAGTCTTGTATTATGTTATTATTGAACCTTTATGCTACTATTTATATTATGTTATATCTGTATATGAGATGATGGTTTGGTTGGAATCTTGGGATTGAGTGCAGAAAATCGTAGTCATGGTAAACTATTAGGCTCGTGTCGAGAGGCCGTCTGTGAGGTATGTGGTTCTAGTAGAAAGTTATGGGCTGCTTATGTGAATAAGATTAGGTGATGATATTGACAAGTGAATGAGGGTTTGTAATGGTTAAGGTTGATAGTTGTAAAAATCTTTTGTTATATTAGAGTTGCCGATCATGTCAGCCATGTCGATGACACGTTAACGGCCGTGGTGATGCTTGGGCTAGCTTGACCGTGTCCCTTGTTGTTAGTGGTGAGTAGAGAGGCTTGTGGCTGCTTGTAAAGCTTGGGGATCGACTAGTTAGGGTGGTGATCTTTATCTATAATGGTACATCGGTGGACGGTTGGACGTGCGAGAATAGTACTATATTGTGATAGTCGGTTGGTGGGGTTTGAGAGCCGGTTGTGGGCTTTTTGAACATGTATTGTCATTGTTGTTGATTGTGAATGATGTGATTGTGTGATAGTATTTGTGTGTGTGTGTGTGTTGAGGCCCTTGGGATTCGTGGATACCCAACACTGAGAGTAAGTCCGACTGCGGGATTGAGCCCAAGGGGTAGAACGATTGGCCTATGGTCGAGTTGAGTTTGCCTCCCATAAGGTCATTCTGAGACATACAAAACCTATAGGAAGGTACATGCCTCTATAGCGTCGTATATGTCTGTTCTGAGCCTTCCTAGGACCGCGATTGGCTCTCCTGAATGAATGGAGCTATGCTAGCTATGCGCAATCGAGAAAGGGTCCGACAGTGCTTGTTTGATGATATTAACTGTCGCGCCCCATTTTTCTCGCGAAAAGCGGGAGTCGACACATGAGAACTCTTGAAGGATTAAATAAAGGAGAGTCGCCACCTAACGAATTAAGGTGCGTCAGGGCAACAATTCTGCACTAAATATCTGTTTAAACTAGCCTAGGTTTCCAGATTCGGGTAAGGGTTCAAGTTACCTCGAAAAGAAGGTGTTAGGAACCTTTCGAGGTCCACAAATGTGGATCCCTACCTGATTCATTGGTTATGTGGGGGTTGACTAAGTGGTTAAAATGGTCAATTATTTTTATTAAACTTAATCTAACTATGTGATTAGGCAAAGAAACTATTATTTTAAAATAAATAAATATAATATAAATTAAGTTATTTACTAATTAGTGCAAAAACTAGACGACAAGATATAGCTAAAATTTTATTAAGCAAATATATAAAACTTATTTCGACACAAATAAGTACTCAAGCATGAATTAAATTAATTTAGATATGCAAACTGGTCAAATGGAAAGGTAATATTTTAAAATATTTTCCTAATTAATGTAAAACTATGTGACAAAATAATAATTAAGCTATTTCCTAATGAGATTATTTTTTAAGACAAAAAAAGCATCTCAATACAAGTTAATTTAATACACTAACTAATATAAAACTTAAATGATAAATAGCTTCAATTTGCGAACTTATTTACTAAATATATAAATAAACATTTTGTTCAAAACTAGGGAGTAAATTAGAGCATGTCATGGCGTTATTAGGATCTCATATATAATTTAAGCTATTTTTAAAGTAAAACTAAGTGCTAAGGCAATACCAAACTTATTTATTAAATATGCGAATAATTAAAAGACAAGGATATTATTATTTAAAAGAGCAAATGTCACGACTCAAACGTGCACCCGGATCGTAGATACGGGACAAGGGACCCCGAGAGACCCCAAGTCGACCCATGACACATGCATACAACTAATCTCATTCAAATAAGTGGAATGATAATCATAAAAATATAGCAGAAACGTAATTATAGCATAACATCAGGAAATATTGGACATATACATAGTTAAGCACTACATACTTGTCTGGAAGCCTCTAATACATAAGATGGGTTGATGAGACAACATCCCCAACTAACCCGACCAATACTGAAACATAAATAACATGAAAGTCTTTCAAACGACCCTCGAAAATGAGGACTCACCAATAAGCTGGAAGCGTAAGCTGAGATGGACTAAGGGTGAGGATGAGCCTGAGACCCGGACCCTGTATCATGAAATGATACAACATAGAAAGTATGCGATCAGTACGTGGAATGTACCGAGTATGCAGGGTAAGTAAAATAGACATTTTAGACTAAATAAAACTCATAATAAATATAAGAGAAGGACATCATTCTTACATCAAATCATTCATAATCATAAAAAATTAATAAAATATAAGGCTCAAGACTTTCAAATCATTCATAATCATTCATTTTCATAATCGTAAGTAAAATTTATCAAAACATAACTTGAGCCAACAACATAAACATAACAATGCATAAAACATGCGGAACAATGGGATGACTCGTCATAACCGACACCGTCATGATAGAGCTTTTCATGATGCCCCACTATCTCGCTCAAGTGGGCAGAGCCGACCCTGGCTTGCCAGGCGAGGGTCATGCATTAGGTGTGATTTCACATTTGAGGGGATCATTATCAATGCATCATATCATTTAGAAACCCATGGTGGCACGTGGTTATGAGACACCGACGTAATCCTTTGAACGCCGGGCTGCTCGGTGCTAGACACGGCTCCCAAAAATATGCATATAGGCTCATACATAAATCAATAACATCATGCATTAAGATTCATTGGCTAGAATATAACATTTATCATCATGGATCCCCTTTAAAACATGCTTATCCAAGAATCATAGGCCCTTTTCATCGGCCGACATCATAAATCGATAAATCATGTAATTCACTTCATAAATCATAAATCATCTTCAACATGTGGGCATTGCCCAATACTTCATCATATTTAATTCTTTCAAAATATGCTTATAAACATGGGAGTTTGGAATCATTCTTTTCCATCATCAATAAACTCAAAATATAAAGTATTCATCATAAATCATAACTTCCATGAACTTTCATCAAATGGGCATTTTTGATTTAAAAGATTGAAACATAATTTTAAAGAAAATAATGTAAAACCTACCCATCATTCATAATTCAATTATTAAAACTCAATTATATCAAACCCATAAAGAGAAATCACATTTTCATGCTTTTGGGTAAAACCCCATGGAATTGAATAGGAGGATTCATGATTAAAGTCGAAATTTGGGCATGAGTGTGGAAGAATTTCACCCATTCTAAAACCCTACATAGCTGGAAATGGATTGCTTTCGAGGTTCCTTGAATACCCATAAAGAAATTGATGGAAATTTGGGGAAGAAGACCTCGAATCTCCCAAAAATCTCTCTAAGCTTTTGCATGAGAATGGGCATGCATAAAGGATATAACTCATCTTATCTCACTCAGAAAAATATCCAAAACGACGTAGTTTAGGCCTTAGAAACTTAGGAATTACGAAAACACCCTTATTAAAACGCAGGAAATTTTTGGTCGCCAGTCCCTACGAGGGACCTCACAAGTCGTTGCCACAGGGCACGACTCATGGCTATGGTCCGTTGAGTCAACTATCCAAAACATCCAAGGGGACCCCACGGGTGACTTCACGAGTCGTGATGTCAAACCACGACTCGTGGTCACCTTCCGTGGCCTACACTGCCCATCCCAACTTGCCAAACCTCCAAGGTAGACCACGGGTGACCTCATGAGTCGTGAGGTCTGACCACGACTCGTGGTTAGGCCCGTGGCCTCCTCACTCAGGCCTTGCCAAACCATGCTGACCACGAGTCACCTCACAACTCGTGGTCACTCCTCACGACCAAACTCATGGGTCATTCTGTGACCTTGTGTGAATTTTCAGTTTTTCTCTGTTTTTACTTCCGGGTCTGATCCTTGGATTCCCGGGGTATAAAAATATATCCCCCTTGGGAATATTCTGTTATACCCCGTAAGATTCCCGGCACCTAGATGGCCTATTCGCGCGTCGGTTAAGCATATTTGAAAGCCATACGTGCTAGAAAAAGGCTCGGTACCGGTCGAACCATCGCGAAAGGAGCTGGGGCAGAGCCCCTCTGCGATGGCAACGTGTCACCGAGGTGGAGCCTTCGCGTTGGCTCCGTGACACGTTGGGCCTGTCCAGGCCCAAGTATATAAAGCCCCCACTTTGGTTTTAATCTCATTTTCCACCAAATAATTTCCAGAACTCGTGAGGAAACAGAGAGAGATGGAGAGGGTTAATATTATAATCGTTGATTACGCTGCCAAACGTAATCTAAACTCAAATTAACCTCAGGTACTGAGGTATTTAGCAGCAGGGAGCATTCCTACGGATTTAGTTTCGCGAAATACGACCGACGAATTGTCGAGCTACCGGGCTAAGGTAAGTAGAATTGCTCCAAACTAGTGTCTATGTGCTCCTAGCTGTGAAGTGAATACTTCTCCCTTCTGGACCTCTGAAAAATAGCAAGTTTTCGACCGTCTTTCGATAAGCCTATGTTTAGGCTATAATTATATCGAAAGTGATGTTTTCTTTCAAAATAGTGTTGTACTTAGTACTAATTGACGTATATATGAATCCAGTTGGGAGAAATAGCTGAAGTACTGACCAAGCCTCGTCCGACAGTCGCATAACTTGAGGTTAAGGTATGTGAAGTTGTTCTTCGGCAAGTTAGTAAGTCTTAGCTTTGTGAATCATAGTAAACTCCGTATTTGAAATTCTCGGAGTTGAATGTTGGGAATTGAATAAGTTTAGTAAATTCTGGTTTGCGTTGCCGTATCGTATTTCAGTCTGAAAGTTAGTAAAGCATGCGCCAAAGGGTGAGTTAGCATTTTAGATTCAGTATAGCTTATTGTATGATTAGCAAGCATGTGGTAGAATAAAAAGATACAGATTTTCAAAATAAAGGCTAATAAAGTAAAATCAGATAGACAGACAGTTTTATGGCTACAGATTAGCCGTTCAGACAGATAGTACCCTGGCTACAGATTAGCCAACAATTAAAGAAAGATCTTAGAATCAGTATAATCAGTAAAGAATCAGTTTAGTACAGAAACAGATCAGAATAAGAAATCAGATTTCAGATAGTCTTTTTCAGTTATACATGCTTGCTATTTCTATGTGCTATTTGTTTGTTGAGACTTGATGTGGCGTGAGGGCACCTTATTGAGTGTCCTCGCCGCCCCTGGGTTGGTAATCGTGTCGCCCACTGAACGGGTGGGTTTTACGTCACTCCGAGGGGTGGCATGCCGTCCTCAGCTTGGACGAAGATGGGATGAAGCTTTCCCCATAGCAGTCTGATCAGCATTACAGGTGCAGCTCTGGTTTCAGATAGCCCTGTTGAGTTTTGTGTCCAGGGAACCAGACCCTATCTGTTACTGTTTGTACATTCAGTTATTATAGGTGTAGCTCCGGTTTCAGATAGCCCCATTGAGTTTGTGTCCGGGGATCCAGACCCTATCTGTTACTGTCTACACAGGAGTCCTCCGGACCCAGATACGTTGCTTATATCGGAGGCTATGGCCCGAGCCGGAGACCCATGGGGCCGGTAGAGGAGCTCCGAAGTGAGCAGATGAGTGGAGTGACTTATTTTTGGTTGGTTTTGACCCGGGTAGGGGTATATAGATTGTTTGCTTGCTTGGTGCCATCCGGCTTATGGGGGTTGGTATTGGCTCTTGCTTGCTAAATGTATATGTATTTATGTGCTTTATATATATTAGTTAATAGACAGCAGACCGCCGTGACTACAGACATACTCCTGCTTATCAGTGCAGAAAGGTTTGATCTAGTTCCTATCAGCTCTTCAGATTCAGTTATCTTCTTCTCACAGACTTGTTAGTTATGTTATCTGTATTCAGTTGTATTATTTCAGTTGCTTTGCATACTCGGTATCAGTGGTACTGACGCCCAGTGGGGCGCTGCATTACTTGCCTGCAGGTACTCATAGACGAGGAGGCGATCCCTCGTGATTCTAGCCAGCGCAGAGTCATCAGCTCTTGTCATCTGGAGCTTGATATTTCAGAGGTTTATATCATTTCTCTTTGTTGTACAGTACGGGTAGGTCGGGGCCCTGTCCCGACCATCTTATCAGTATTCCTAGAGGCTCGCAGTCTGTATATATTTCCCTGTGGTCAGTTGAGCCGGTTGTGTAAGGCCGTGCAGTTTGTTATGGCTGTTTAGCATTTCAGTTTATGTTGGCCGTGTGAGGCCTCAATTGATAGTAGTGGTGACCTTGCCGGTCACGTAGTTGTTCAGCATTTTATTGTTGAGTCCCAGATGACTAGACAACATGGTGGCCTTGTCGGCCCGCATAGATTCCTTGTTACGAGTATGTTTCTGGTTAGCTGTTATTACAGGTTCAGGTGGCTATAGGCCAGTTGGCCGGAGGCTGTATTTACAGCCGTCATATAGCCCGTTGATTTCATGAATCTGAGTTAGAGCCAGCCAGGCACCAGATGCGCTTAGGCTCACAAGATAGCAGTCTAGGTCCTACTAGGGCACCAAGTGCCAGTCATACCCCCCAAGGCTGGGCGTGACATATTCATCCTCGAATGTTTGAAACATGCAAAAAACTCAAAAGCAAGTATCACCATTACCAGTCATTTAAGCCGAAAACTGACGGAATGACTACCTCCAAAAAGGACTACATAGATAAACTGAATTCAGACATCACATACATAAATAATATCATAAAACAAACTTGTACACTTGAACTAAACATGAAAAGATGATTAAAGGTTTAGGGAAAAACTGATACCTCAAATTGAAACTGAGTTGGTAGGGAACAAATGAGGGTATTTAGCTATCATATCTGCTTCGGCTTCCCACGTAGCTCCCTCAACATGCTGATTTCTCCATAATACTTTAACTGAAGCTACTTATTTGTTCCTTAGCCTCCGAACCTGACGATCCAAGATCTCCACTGAAATTTCCTCATAGCTGAGGCTATCCTTTACACCAACGTCGTCTACCGGGACTACTAAAGCTGGATCACCCAAGCACTTTTCAAGAGCGATACATGAAAGACGGGATGAACTGAAGTTAATTCTAAAGGCAAGTCCAACTCATACGCCACCTTACCAACTCTCCTCATAACCCGTAAGAACCAACATAGCAAGGAATGAGTTTCCCTTTCTTCCCGAACCGCATGACTCCCTTCATGGGAGATACCTTTAGGAATACCCAGTCGTCCACATTAAACTCCATATCCCTTCTCCTCACATCAGCATATGATTTCTGATGACTCTAAGCGAGTTTTAATCGGTCCCTTATCAACTGAACCTTCACCATTGCCTCGTGAACCGAATCTAGCCCTATCATAGCTGCCTCGCCAACCTCAAACCATCTGATGGGAGATCTACACCTTCACCCGTAAAGAGCCTCGAACGGTGCCATCTAGATACTGGAGTGATAACTGTTATTATAGGAGAACTCGATTAAGGGCAAATGATCATCCCAACTACCTTTAAAATCCATAACACATGCCTTCAACATATCCTCGAGGGTCTGAATGGTTTATTCTTCCTGGCCGTCTGTTTACGGATGGAAGGCTGTACTGAGCTTGACTTGCGTCCCAAGCCCTTTTTAAAAAGAACGCCAGAATTGAGAGGTAAACCGAGTACCTCAGTCCGAAATAATAGACAAGGGCACTCCATGAAGTCAAACCAACTCCCGAATATACAACTTGGCATAATCATCTACTGAATCCATGGTCTTGACCGGTAGGAAGTGTGCCGCCTTAGTTAACCTATCTACCACCACCCAAATGGAGTCATAGTATCGGCGAGTACGAGGTAGGCCTGTAACAAAATCCATATTTACTTCCTCCCACTTCCAAGTGGGAATGCTAATATCCTAAAGTACACCTCCCGACCTTTGATGCTCGACTTTCACTTGCTGAAAGTTTGGACATTTAGCTACGAACTCTGCAATATCCTTCTCCATACTATCCCACCAATTAATTTCTCACAAGTCCCGATACATCTTCGTGGAGCCCGGGTGGATAGAATATCTAGTACCATGTGCCTCATGCAATATCCAAACTCTCAAATAATCAACGTTCGGAACACATAGTCAACCCTGGTATCGTAGAACCCCATCTTCCCCTTGGGAGAAAACCTCCACTTTTGACTCCGCACTGCTTCCTTCAGCTTCCTCAAAGTCAGATTCTCCTCTTGCTTAGATTTGACATCGACCACTAAGGATGATTCTGACCCATTCTGCACAATAACACCGCCATTAGTCGAGTTGATCAATCTAACTCCCAGTCTTGCAAGTCAGTGGATATCCTTCACCAACTCCTTCTTTCCCTCATCCACGTGTGACACACTCTCCATAGAGAGCCTACTAAGTGCTTCCGCAACCACATTGGCCTTGCCTGGGTGGTAAAGGACACTCATGTCATAGTCCTTAAGTAACTCCAACCACCTCATTTGCTACCGATTTAGATCTTTCTGTCTGAACACATATTGCAAGCTCTTGTGATCTGTAAATACATCCACGTGGAGCCCATACAAGTAATGCCGCCATATCTTCAATGCAAACACCACTGCGGCCAACTCAAGATCATGGGTCAGGTAATTTTTTTCATGAACTTTCAGCTATCTCGAGGCATATGAGATTACCTTCCCACACTTCATCAACACACATCCCAGTCCGACTCTCGAAGCATCACAATACATTACAAAGCCATCAGTGCCCTCGGGTAAAGTCAACACTGGTGCTGAAGTGAGTCGGGTCTTCAACTCTTGGAAGTTTTCTCACAAGCATCCGACCATTGGAACTTCACCTTTTTCTGCGTCAACCTGGTCAATGGGGTTACAATTGATGAAAATCCCTCAAAAAATCTTTGGTAGTAGCCAGCTAGACCCAAGAAACTCCGAATTTCTGAAGGATTTACCGGTCTGGGCCAATTCTTCACCGCCTCAATCTTCTGGGAATCTAACTTATGCCTTTGCTTGATACCACATGACCCAGAAATGCCAGCGACTTTAGCCAAAATTCACACTTGCTAAACTTTGCATACAACTGACGATCCTTGAGGGTTTGCAGCACTATTCTCAAATGAGTGGCATGCCCCTCCTCACTCAGGGAGTATATAAGAATGTCATCGATGAACACGATCATGAACATATCTAGATATATCTTGAACACCCTGCTCATTAAGTCTATAAAAGCTGCAGGTGCATTGGTTAGTCCGAAAGACATAACAACAAATTCGTAGTGACCATATCGAGTCCTGAAAGCGGTCTTCGGGATGTCACTCTCCCGAACTCTGAACTGGTGATACCCAGACCTTAGATCAATCTTGGAGAAGCACTTGGCACCCTGAAGCTGGTCAAACAAACCATCGATCCTGGGTAAAGGGTACCTGTTCTTGACGGTAACCTTGTTCAACTGCCAATAGTCAATACACATGCGAAGGGATCCGTCCTTCTTTCGAACAAATAGAACTGGTGCACCCCATGGAGACTGACTCGGTCTAATGAAGCCCTTATCCAAAAGATCCTTAATTGATCCTTCAATTCCTTTAGTTAGGCTGGGCCATCCTGTTGGGAGGAATAGAGATAGGCTGCGTGTCCGGTGGTTCGTTGGATATCTAAACCGACACGCAAGTGCACGTGGTCAAACAAGTAATAAAGTGGCTAAGTAAGCCAAGTATCGATCCAAGGAGACTCTGGATAAGTAAAATTGATTAACTATACTATATTCTAGCTTTACTTCTAATTATGCTGACAACAACGTAACCAAAAGTTAAATAATTTTGTTTATAACTTATATACTAAAACTATTAACAAATATTTACTTTGAATTGAAACTATGGATATGAGCATGCCAAGGTTGAGAACAAGTAATGAATTTGATTATAATCATACTTTGGTTATTCTTCTCTTCATGTTGCTAGCCAAGAACATTAGCCTAGAGATTAAAACTCTTGTATTTAATCTCACTTTAGAATCATAAACCATTCGTCTACATTTCTGTGATCAAATGCAATTTATGACCTAGCAATACAATTCCGGTTCCTAAATTGACTAATACGGCTTTCAAGTATATTTCTATCAGGAAAGCACATCAAAACCCAATTTTCCCAAATCAAGTTAAGAACAATACCCTATTAATTCACAACTTTCCAATTTCTTGCTCTCTCGAGTGAAATTGGACTTTTTAGATGTACATTAATGTCGGCCACACACTAATGCAGTAGAAACAAGAATTAATAGAACAACATGGAAGAAGAAGATGAAAAACCATACAATTAACAATCAAAATTCATCACCATTGTTCACAACCTCAGCAAGGAAGAGAATTAGCCACTCATTTGTGGATTAATCATCCTAAAACAAGTGTTAATCATACAAACAATTGATTGAAAGAAGAAAGAAAGAGAGAAAAACCCTTAGCTTTTTCGTTCCTCAACTGCCTCTAACCCACGTCCTTGCTCCACCAAGTCTGAATTCCTTAAAAATAAGCTAAGTGTTCAATTTATACTAGTGGGAATTTTTCCCGGAATAACAAGCAACGTGTCACGAAGGCCAACGCGGAGCACTGCCTCCGTGACACGGCGTGGACGCGGACCCTCACTGGAAATCCAGGGTCCGGGAATATAGCCTCAACGTGGCACGGAGGCCAATGCGGAGGCCTATCTCCGTGCCACGGAGCTGTCGCGAGGCTTCACTGGAATTTGCCAATAAAATCATCCTCCAGGCAGTGTGCCTCCGCGATGGTAGCATGGCACGGCTCCATCGCGGAGCCCCTTTACATTGCGCCTTCCAATGCCTTTTCCATGCTCGCTTCCAAGTCCAATTCCGATATTACTCCAACATGCATTTTAGCTCCTAAAAATCATGTTTTACCTGCAAACAAATGCTAATCATGTTGGTTAGTATAAATTCACATTTTATTACCAATTACATGAAAATGTATACACATTGCATAACAAACAAGGCGAAAATGATACGTTTGAGTATCACTTGGGCATATAAATCTGCCCAAGATCACTTACCCCACACTTAAATCCTTGTTCGTCCTCGAACAACACATACACAACTCATGCAAATTACATCCCAACCTTCGCCACTATGGTGCGACAATTTATGCTATGGTCATACCGATTATTCAATTTTTGCAAATCATCAAGAAAACATGCATGGTCTTAACAATACAATGACCTTTAATACATCAAGACTTCCTAGACTTTAAGAATCGACTCTCGATATCGACAAACTCATGCAAATCAGCTAATCAAGATATCCGACACGAAAATCAATCTTTCATCAAGCATGTGCCCTCACAACTCAAGAGAATCTTCCCCTTTATGTTCATGCAACACACCAACATTCAAGTAGGGGCATGTAGAAATTAATTTCACTCTCTCTCCAAAAAGAATTCACATGCATCATGTCATGACCCATAGGCTTGCCCTTAGTGTATTACTCCACTAATATAAGGAAATGCGATGTAAGATCAAGTAGGACTTTAATGGGTTGTAATGGAGGCTATGGAACTAGTATATATTGGATTAGCCAATAATAGTCACTAGCATCCTTAAGCGCCTTTTCAACACGTTCCCATCAACTCATGACATTGTTTCTCTCTTTTCTTTTTTTTTTCATCTCACACCATTCATGCTGGTTTACTTTCGTACTGCCCATTTCATCAAACACATTTGACACAACAACAAAGGGTTTTTATGTACCCTCAATATCATTTAATTATGATGAGTGCACCCTCCACCTTTTTCTTTTCTTTCCTCACTCTGCTTTTCTTTTTCTTTTCACCCTTCTCACTCTTTGACACTTTGGGAAAAATTTTCTTTTCTTCTTAAGCGCTTAAGAGTTTTGTATAGACTTTACGGCTAATGAAAAGAAAGAATAAAGCTTAGTTTATACATTTTTGGACAAAAGAAAGAAATAATCGGCTAAAGGCTCAACGGGCTGACTAGGGTATACAGTCACATAAAAATGAGAGTATGACAAGAAAAAAATATAGAAACTCTCGGTTAAAAATAAAGAAATGCCTACATCCTTTCCAGCACTACACCTCCTTCATTTCGTTTTGTACACACACCAGGCAAGTTCTAGACACTTCACAACAACATGGAATAACAATACCTCACTTCACACTTTATGCACATGCTCGATTCAAGATGCATTCACAGACTCTTTAATTAGCCAATTACATGAATTCAAAATTAAGCCTCAATCACACCGAATTGAATTCTACAGCCTAGGTAGCTCAACATATTTACAAAATTGCATGCTTTCATACGAATCATTTTTACATTTTGAACATCAGTTACAACACGCAACCAAAATTTCACAACCAGATAGTAACTACAGGTTCAGTGATGCAATCCACCAAAGAAAAAAACTTAAAATAAATTAAAATCACTACTCCTACCGACTACATTTCCCTTAAGACGGTCGTCATCCATCCATCATAGAGAACGGTCACTAACTATGACATCGGTTTAATAGGACTATTCTCGGTAAAAGAACCGAAAACAAACTCCGAGAAACCCAAAATAAAAATCGAAAAATTTTGCAACACATCGATCATTTCGATGGAAAAGTATTTACAAAATATTTTAATATGTACAAAATATTTTCGCAAAATTTTAAAAATTGTCGATCATTTCGATAAAGAAAAGGAAAAAATATTTACAAAATTTACAAAATTTTTACTGGCAACCACAACCTTTCAAAACACACATCATTTACCACAAAAATATATACAGATACAACACAAATCAGTTCACAACCACAGGGAAACATAAAAACATACATGCAAAACAAAGGAAGAACATACAACAGATTAGCCCAGGTTCCAGCACCTAACTACTCCCCACCCCACACTTAAATCGAACACTGTCCCCAGTGTTCACAAAAATTAAAAATCACACAAATTTCGGGTGGTGGAACTCCCTGATCGGTCGAAATATTCGACTTCTTCATCTGGTGCTGCTGCCTTGTCGCCCATGTCCGAGTCACCTCCATCGTCGTCATCGGACTCCACATCGGAGTCCTCCCGATGTGTCTCCTCGTCCGTGGGGACATCATCGTCAGTGGGCTCAACGAAGGCTGGTCCCACTCGGCACAATGCTCTGGCGTTCTCGCCAAATGGGTAATCCAGCTCCAACTGCCATAACTCATCCTCCGTGGCTGGTCTCCCACCAATCCGGAGCTGAAGCATCTGCATACCAAACATCCGAGCCATGTACTGATCGTCACGAGCATGTCGCTCGCCCAGTGTCAGCACTGGCCCGTGTGTGGTGTCGGGGGCCTTAGTTTTTGTCACATCAAGGGCCCTCCGCTCCAACTGCGGGATGTAGTCCAAAGCCTCTTCCTCGACATCGAGGCCCCAGAGAAAGGTGGTGATGAGTCCGCCGAACCCATATCTGTGGCCCTGGTGTAGTCGGGCTCTTTTCATGGCGGATATGATAACCGCCCCAACATTAATCTCCAGCCCTTTCATAAGGGCATACACCAGGCAGACACGGTCCCGGGTCACATCCGTCATGTGAACCCCCGGGATCAAGCACGAACACACTATTTTTAGCCATATTCTGGCCTCCCTGTTCATCTGCGAATAAGGTAGAGTCTGGTGGTAACCCCTCTCCTTATGTCTACTCCATCGGGCTGTGGATCGAGCCCCACACAAGGTGCGTCTGATGTCGGCGTATGGTGGGGTGATGTTCAGCTGGCGGAGAACGTGGGCGTCTGTGTCCCGCGCTCTAATGATGGCATTTAATTGCTGGGGTTCCAGAGTGACTATCTGCCCTCTGATTTTTATTGTGTGGCTTCTGATGGCCGGGTTCCAATTTGCATAGAACTCCCGGACTAAATGTAGGTTGCACTCCTTGGGCTCCTGAAATATAAAGCTGAGCCCAGCTGCCTCAATCCTTTGCATAATACGGGGGAACTCCTGTGCTAGTGGTTCCCGTGCAATATGCTCCTCAGGGAAGTACTTATTTTCCTTATGTTTAGCGTACCACTTCTTCCCTTCATCGGTCACCCACCTCGTTCCGTATTGGTGGCGCTGGCCGCGCGAAACAGCTGGTGCAGCTGGGACTGCAGTGCCCAATCTCATTCGTTTTCTCCCGGTGCCTGAAGTAGAAGCACCTTTACCCTTATCCTGCCTACTCGCCATTGTACCTGTCAACAAAACCAGCACAAAGTCAAGCTAAATGCATATTAGCTTTGGCTAAGGTTGGGTTAAACTAAGTTTACCCCACACTTAGTCCTTAGCTACGTTTACGATACTACGACAAGGATTACTTTATTTACAATAAAACAAATAACTATACAATTTATTGCTTAGTGCGTTCACAAAAATTTTGACAGCATAACTTTTAGCGTACTACTCAGACTTCATACAGCTAATCCCAATCCTACTATCGCTAGCAATTCAACCATCGCACTTAGCAACGAAAACAACAAACAAAAATTCTATATACATACGAATCCAAATAATCAAACCAATTTGAACAATCTTTACATCTTCCAAAAAACAGAGAATTCGTCGTCTATTACACTCTAACAACATTTACAACGACTTATCTCAATTCACAAACACACCCCGGCATATAATTCACCAATTTAGCAAGTTACCCAATTCGATTTCAACAACCCAAGCCCTAGAATTCAATTTTACAATCACATTCGAATCATTCACGCAATCGACAAGTTCAAACGCTAATTACAACATTCCAAACATCTATCAATCAAAGAATAATTCAATATCATGCTAAATTGCTACTTAGGGTGATTTATCTCACCTCCCATGCTCAAATTCGACTAAAATCGATAAAAACTTGAGAGAAACGAGGAAAACATACCTTTACGTTGAATAACCTAAGAAACTTGACAAATTGGTTGCTTAGTAACGTGGCACGTTGGTTGGGAGAGGGAATCTAGGTGTTTGGTCGCGGAGAAGAGAGAAAATGAAGGAAAAGAGGGCAAAAATCGGGGTTAAAAAGAAGAAAAACACGCGGGTCACCCGGCAACCCCGTGTGACCCGGCACTAAATATAGGGCAACGTGTCACGGAGGGTAACGCAGAGCCCCTCCTCCGTGAAACGGAGCTAACGTGATGGCTCACTGGAATTTTTTTAAAATTCCAGATTAAACCGTCAACGTGTCACGGAGGGTAACGCGGAGCCCCTCCTCCGTGACACGGAGCCAACGCCCTAGTGCACTGTCTCTTCATTTTATTTATTTTTTTCATACCTTGCCTTTTCCTTTCCGATTCCATGCATATTTTTCTCCGTTTGACCTGAAAATCACCTCACTAAACAAAATTGGTTAGATTAATAGATTTCCCTAACTAAAATGAAAAATACTAACTAAAACGAAAAATTTTATACTAAATCAAGAAAAAGAAAATTAAAATAAAAACTATTTACACCTTACTAAACAAAAGAAAAAAAATATTTTTCACGGGTTGCCTCCCGTGCAGCGCCTGGTTTACCGTCGCGGCTTGACGTCCTTTATGCTCAATTATCTACTAGGGTGATGGACGATTTTTCACGATCATTGTCCTCCCCCCAGTAGTGCTCAACCTTATCAGGTGGTCTTCCTATCAACTCTCGGGATTCACTCATTTGATTAGCCTTCCCATGATCAATCACATTGATCACCGAGAGTTCCTCATTTACAATCGGGAGCTTTGGTGCTTTGTACACATCGAACACTTCTACCTTGTCATGTGCTCGCATTGTAAGTTGACCCGCAGCCACGTCGATTAATGCTTTTCCGGTTGCCAAAAAGGGTCGTCCCAAAATAAATGGGACTTCAGCGTCTGGTTCGAAATCCAGAACAATAAAATCAACCGGAAAAATGAGGGACCCCACTTGCACAAGCACATCCTCAACAATGCCATCCGGCCTAGCTAAGGATCTGTCTGCTAGCTGCAAGATTACGGTTGTAGGTCTAGGACTCCCCAGACCTAACTTTCTGAATACCGAAGATGGCATCATATTTATGCTCGCCCCCAAGTCACATAATCCACGAGCTCGGATACTCTACCCAATAGTCAGATGGATAGTAAAACTTCCAGGATCTTTCAGCTTCGTGGGCAGTCTATTTTGAATTCGGGAAGTGCATTCCTCCGTCAAAGCTACCGTGGCATACTCAGTCAGACGACTTTTGTTGGCCACGATGTCTTTAATATATTTGGCATATTTTGGCACTCCCTACAAGACATCAACAAGAGGTAAATTAACATGTACCTGTTTAAGCACCTCCATAAATTTCTTGAAACACGCCTCCTCTTTGTGTTTCTTGAGTCGTTGAGGGAACGGGGGTGGAGGTCTTTCTGCTTCTGCTTCTTTGGTCTTCCCCCTATCAGAACTTTGTTCCTCCTCAACATCTGCTGCTCCTGACTTTTGAGGCGGTCTTTCCGGTTCCACCTCCTTCAACTGCAAACCACTCCTCGTGGTCACTGCATTTACCTTCTTCGGATTAGGATCCGTGTCGCTAGGCAGTCCTCCTCTGGGTCTTGTGTTTTGGGCACTAGCAAATTGCCCAAATTGATACTCAAGAGCCTTGGTCGCTAATTGATTATTCTTCACTTCGGCTGCCAATTTAACATAGTCAGCCTGCAATTGCGCCTGATTAGCGATCATAGTCTTGAACATCTCTTCAATGGTAGGTGATGGTGGTTGAGGAGGGGCATTGTGATTTCTGAATTGAGATTGGTAGTTCTGTTGCCCTCCTTGATTTCTGTGCATACCCTGACCCGAACTTTGGCCTTGTTGGTTGTTGCTACCCCACGAATAATTTGGATGGTTCCTCCAATTTGAGTTGTAGCCACTACCAAACTGCTGCTGATTTCTTTGTGCATTGCCCACAAAGTTAACCGAATCTGGGTTTGCTCCACAGCACTCAGCTGAGTGCTCACTGCTACCACACACTTCACACCACATTTGCTGGACCGCATTGACTGAAGCTGCAGGCTGGTTCAAGTTCATATTGCTGAAGTGGTTGTTTAACTGATTCTGCAAGGCAGCTATCTGTGCAGCGATAGCTGTAAATCCATCCACTTCAAGCACTCCCGCTGCTTTCCTTGCTCCACCTCGAGATGAATCTGCATTCCATTCTGGATTGCCCTGTGAAATCCGGTTGAGCAAAGTGTACAGCTCCTCATAAGTCTTTTCCAGCGCTTGCCCTCCAGCTGCTGAGTTTAACAAAATTTTAGTATGGGGTTCCAAACCCTCAATAAATGTGTGTACCAACACCTCATTGGACTGATGATGATGAGGACAGTCCCGCAACATGGATTTAAATCTTTCCCAGGCTTGATACAAATTTTCTCCCTCCCTCTGTTTGAAACTTAGAATTTGACTTCTAAGTCTAGCTGTTTTACCAGAAGGAAAAAATCTGATCAAGAACTTCCGTGCTAGATCATCCCACGTTGATATAGAATTTGGTGGTTCAGCTTTTAACCACCTCTTGGCTTCACCAAGTAAGGAAAACGGAAATAAGGTGAGCCGAACATAATCAGGTGACACTCCAGCGGGTATATAAGTGTCACTTATCTCCAAAAAATTCTGGAGATGTTGTTGTGGGTCTTCATGAGGGAGACTGGTAAATTGCCCGCTTGTGTGCAAAAGTTGCACCATATTCTGCTTCAATTCAAACCTCCCTCCAGGCTCTGGTTTGCGGATACTAGAATGTACATTGTTGGCATGTGGGATTGCCACCTCGCGAACCGGCCTTGCTGCTGCTTCATCGGGCACTAACACTGCCCTAACAACCGGTGGATTTTGTTGCTCCATAATAGACTGTCTGAGCAACTGCAGCTTCTTTTGTAGAGCTTCTCTGCGTTTACTATGAAATTCACGTTCAGGCTCTGTATAAGATTCCACCAGCTCCTTGTCCTTTGCCAGTGTTCACAGAAATCAAGTCTGCAAAATACAGGCTAAGACCAAGTTGTCAACACTTAAGAAAATAAAACAAAAATACAGTAAATTTACACTTAACACAATTTCACCAATTGCCTAGTCTCCCCGGCAACGGCGCCAAAAACTTGTCCGGTGGTTCGTTGGGTATCTAAACCGACATGCAAGTGCACATGGTCAAACAAGTAATAAAGTGGCTAAGTAAGCCAAGTATCGATCCAAGGAGACTCTGGATAAGTAAAATTGATTAACTATACTATATTCTAGCTTTACTTCTAATTATGCTGACAACAACGTAACCAAAAGTTAAATAATTTTGTTTATAACTTATATACTAAAACTATTAACAAATATTTACTTTGAATTGAAACTATGGATATGAGCATGCCAAGGTTGAGAACAAGTAATGAATTTGATTATAATCATACTTTGGTTATTCTTCTCTTCATGTTGCTAGCCAAGAACATTAGCCTAGAGATTAAAACTCTCGTATTTAATCTCACTTTAGAATCATAAACCATTCGTCTACATTTCTGTGATCAAATGCAATTTATGACCTAGCAATACAATTCCGGTTCCTAAATTGACTAATATGGCTTTCAAGTATATTTCTATCAGGAAAGCACATCAAAACCCAATTTTCCCAAATCAAGTTAAGAACAATACCCTATTAATTCACAACTTTCCAATTTCTTGCTCTCTCGAGTGAAATTGGACTTTTTAGATGTACATTAATGTCGGCCACACACTAATGCAGTAGAAACAAGAATTAATAGAACAACATGGAAGAAGAAGATGAAAAACCATACAATTAACAATCAAAATTCATCACCATTGTTCACAACATCAGTAAGGAAGAGAATTAGCCACTCATTTGTGGATTAATCATCCTAAAACAAGTGTTAATCATACAAACAATTGATTGAAAGAAGAAAGAAAGAGAGAAAAACCCTTAGCTTTTTCGTTCCTCAACTGCCTCTAACCCACGTCCTTGCTCCACCAAGTCTGAATTCCTTAAAAATAAGCTAAGTGTTCTATTTATACTAGTGGGAATTTTTCCCGGAATAACAAGCAACGTGTCACGGAGGCCAACGCGGAGCACTGCCTCCGTGACACGGCGTGGACGCGGACCCTCACTGGAAATCCAGGGTCCGGGAATATAGCTTCAACGTGGCACGGAGGCCAACACGGAGGCCTATCTCCGTGCCACGGAGCTGTCGCGAGGCTTCACTGGAATTTGCCAATAAAATCATCCTCCAGGCAGTGTGCCTCCGCGATGGTAGCGTGGCACGGCTCCATCGCGGAGCCCCTCTACATTGCGCCTTCCAATGCCTTTTCCATGCTCGCTTCCAAGTCCAATTCCGATATTACTCCAACATGCATTTTAGCTCCTAAAAATCATGTTTTACCTGCAAACAAATGCTAATCATGTTGGTTTGTATAAATTCACATTTTATTACCAATTACATGAAAATGTATACACATTGCATAACAAACAAGGCGAAAATGATACGTTTGAGTATCACTTGGGCACTGCATATCGAGTAATAGATCAATACCGAAATCAATTTCCCTCTCCGGAGGAACACCGAGAAATCATCAGGAAACACCTTTGGATATTCGCACACCACCGGGACTGACGGAATAGTCGGGGTCTCAGACTCCACATCCTTAACCCTAACTAGGTGGTACATGCAACCTTTAGGGATAATCTTCCTAGCCTTAAGATAGGAAATAAACCGACCTGCTGGTACCACCGAACTACCCTTCCACTCCAACACTGACTCACCCAAAAAATGAAATTCCATCATACGGGTCCTATAATTAATCGAAGCGTAACATGCGAACAGCCAATCCATGCCAAGAATAATGTCAAAGTCAGTCATGGCTAACTCTACAAGGTCTGCGGAGGTAACCTTATGCAATACAGTGATCGGGCATTCTCTATATACTCGTCTAGCTATGACTGACTCACCAACAGTGGTCGAAATTGAAAACGGTTCTAACAAGGTCTCGGGACTAACTCCAAGGCTACTAGCAATGTAAGGAGTCACGAAAGAAAAGGTAGCTCCCAGATCTAGCAAGACATAAACATCAATATGAAAGACACGCAACATACCAATGACCACGTCTGGTGAAGTCTCCTGCTCCTGACGCGAGGCAAGGGCATAGAATCGGTTTTGGCGCTGTCCGCCACCTCCACTAGTCGATGCTCCCTGTGGAGCGGAATGGGCTGGAGCTGCTGCTGTCTTGGTGGCCTGTGCACGACCCCTATCATCACCCTGTCTAGCATATGGGCATGCTCGGCGCATGTGCCCAGATCTACCATACCTATAGCAAATATATTAACCTAGCAAGTACTCCCCGGCATGATTCTTGCCGCACTTCCCGCAGGCTAGAGAGGTATCCTCTAACTGGGTGCTCCTCTGATCCCTCGACCCTGAAGCCTTACTCCTCTGATCACTCCTGGGCCTGGATGGAACACTAGCTGATGATGGTTCTTGGGCTAGTGACCTCTGCTGAAACTGTGGACGGTAGCCACCGCTGGACCTTTGATGTGAAAACCCATGGCTGTCCGTCCGAGCTCTCTTTGCCTCCCTCTCCCTTGCATGAGCCTCCTCCATCTGCTGGGCGTACAACACTATGCGAGGAAAGTCCATATCTTGGTGGAGCATAGTAGTCCAACAATCCTTGTCTAAATAACTAGCCACACCATGAACAAATCGGCTCACCCGCGCCCTCTGATCCATCACTAACTCTGGGGCGTACTTTGACAAATGAGTGAACTCAAGTGAATACTCCAACACTATCATATTTCCTTGCTTGAGGTTCACAAACTCAGCTGCTTTCAACTCCCTCATCTCATGAGGGAAGAACCTGTCGAGAAAGGCCATGTGGAACTCATCCCAGCTGATAGAGCCTGCTTCCGCTGTCCTGCTGTCCTTCCATTGCTTGTACCAAATATGAGCGACCTCTATTAGATGATAAGAGGCCAATTCCACACACTCCCAATTTTACACCCCTATAACCTGAGTGACCTTCAAGATCCCTTCAATAAACTCGTGTGGATCCTCGTCCACCTTTGACCCCGTAAACTCAGGAGGGTTCATCCTTAAGAAGTCTCTAATCTAAGCCGCCGCTGTATTTCCATTCTGTGGGACCTGTGCAACAGCCTGCTGGTTGACCTGAGCAGCCAAGGCCTGCGCCAACATCTGAATAGCTGCCCAAAACTCAGTGCGGGCAGATGACTCTGGTGCCTGAGGCTCCTGAGTAGGTGGGGCTTGCTGATGCCCATGGTCATTGCCATCTCCGTGGCCTTCATCATTTCCATTCCTCCTTCCATTCGTTCTTCTAGGAGCCATAATTCTGCAATCGCGAATTGCACGAATTAGAAAGATGGAAAGGCTTTTCATCACACGACAGAGAACATGAAAGAAGGGAACATTTCCTAAACGTCTAGTAGCCTCTTCGTCATAAGTGTGGCATGCTTCACACCCATGAAAAAGACTCTACTTAAGCGGCTTTCAGACATCCTAGGACACTTCAAACCTATTTCTCTGATGCCAAGTTTGTCACGACCCGAATGTACACCCGGATTGTAGACACGGGACAAGGGACCCCGAGAGACCCCAAGTCGACCCATGGCATATGCATACAACTAATCTCATTCAAATAAGTGGAATGATCATCATAAAAACATATTGGAAACGTAATTATAACATAACATTAGGAAATACTGGACATATACATAGTTGAGCACTGCGTACTTGTCTGAAAGCCTCCAATACATAAGATGGGTTGATGGGACAAGACCAATACTGAAACATAAATAACATGAAAGTCTGTCAAACGGCCCTCGGAACATGAGGACTCACCAATAAGCTAAAAGCGTAAGCTAAGATGGACTAAGGGTGAGGATGAGCTTGAGACCCGGACCTTGTATCATGAAACGATACAACATAGGAAGTATCCGATCATTACGTGGAATGTACCGAGTATGCAGGGTAAGTAAAACGGACATTTTAGAGTAAATAAAACTCATAAATAAATATAAGAGAAGGACATCATGCTTACATCAAATCTTCATAATAAAATATAAGGCTCAAGACTTTCAAGTCATTCATAATCATTCATTTTCATAATCGTAAGTAAAATTTATCAAAACATAACTTGAGCCAACAACATAAGCATAACAATGCATAAAACATGCGGAACAATGGGAGGACTCGTCATAACCGATACCATCATGGTAGAGCTTTTCATGATGCCCCACTATCTCGCTCAAATGGGCAGAGCCGACCCTAGCTTTCCAGGCGAGGGTCTTGCATTAGGTGTGATTTCACATTTGAGGGGATCATTATCAATGCATCATATCATTTAGAAACCCATGGTGGCACGTGGTTATGAGACACCGATGTAGTTGTTTGAACGCCGAGCTGCTCAGTGCTAGAAACGGCTCCCGAAAACATGCATATAGGCTCATACATAAATCAATAACATCATGAATTAAGATTCATTGGCTAGAACATAACATTTATCATCATGGATCCCCTTTAAAACGTGCTTAGCCAAGAATCATAGGCCCTTTTCATCGGCCAACATCATAAATCGATAAATCATGTAATTCACTTCATAAATCATAAATCATCTTCAACATGTGGGCATTGCTCAATACTTCATCATATTCAGTTCTTTCAAAATATGCTCATAAACATGGGAGTTTGGAATCATGCTTTTCCATCATCAATAAACTCAAAATATAAAGTATTCATCATAAATCATAATTTCCATGAACTTTCATCAAATGGGAATTTTCAATTTAAAAGATTGAAACATAATTTTAAAGAAAATAACGTAAAACCTGCCCATCATTCATAATTCAATAATTAAAACTCAATTAAATCAAACCCATAAAGAGAAATCACATTTTCATGCTTTTGGGTAAAACTCCATGGAATTGAATAGGAGGATTCATGATTAAAGTCAAAATTTGGGCATGGGTGTGGAAGAATTTCACCCATTCTAAAACCCTACATACCTGAAAATGGATTACTTTTGAGGTTCCTCTAATACCCACAAAGAAATTGATGGAAATTTGGGGAAGAAGACCTTAAATCTCCTAAAAATCTCTATAAGCTTTTGCATGAGAATGAGCATGCATAAAGTACTTAACTCATCTTATCTCACTCAGAAAAATATCCAAAATGACGTAGTTTAGTCCTTAGGAACTTAGAAATTATGAAAATACCCTTATTAAAACGCAGGAAATTTATGATCGCCAGTCCCCATGAGAGACCTCACGGGTCGTTGCCACAGGGCATGACTCATGGCCATGGTCCGTTGAGTCTACTGTCCAAAACATCCAAGAGGACCCCATGAGTGACTTCACGAGTCGTGATGTTAGACCACGACTAGTGGTCACCTTCCGTAGCCTACACTGCCTATCCCAACTTGCCAAACCTCCAAGGTAGACCACGAGTGACCTCATGAGTCGTGAGGTCTGACCACGACTTGTGGTCAAGCCCGTGGACTCCTCACTCAGGCCTTGCCAAACCATGCTGACCAAGAGTCACCTCACGACTCGTGGTCACTCCTCACAACCGACCTCACGGGTCGTTCTGTGACCCGGTGCGAATTTTCAGTTTTTCTTCATTTTTACTTCCGGGTCTGATCCTTGGGTTTCCTGGGTATAACATCCAAATTATTCAAATAAGCAAGGAAAAGAAATTTAGAAAATACAATAAAAAAGGTCAATGATATTTTTATTTACTAACTTACGACATAAATCTTAATTACCCAAACCAAGTAAAAGAAGGACAAGAAAAGCTATAATTTATAAACATTTTTATAACAATTTGAACATTTTCAGATATTCGACAAACTTAGAATGGGTTAAAAATCTAAAAAGAGAAAAATGTTCGTTGCTTTATAGGGTTGACAACACGATATTATGGATCATGACCTTCAACCTTAGCAATAAGTTAATTGGAGGTCGATTTTAATTTGAAAATATAATAATATATTTTAAATAAAAATTTGAAAATTTAAAATATAACCAAATAAATAATTATGAATACACATAATTACCTTTGAAATCTTGAGTGGGTGTTACTTCCGAGGAACGGGTCAACTTAGTTTAAAATATTCGGAATTAGACCTTGTAATTTCTTTTATTTTCCCAATAGCTATATGTTAATGGATAGTATTAATATAATAAAAAGGTGCACAGTTCAAGTAGAGATGAAAAATATGGACAATGATTTGATAAAGAAATAAATTAAAAAAATGCAAGCTTATAGGAAACTATAACAATTTAAAGAATCAACACATAATTCCCATACCCCTTTTAACATTCTCCTTTTTCACTATTATTTGCGTTTATTACAATATTACAATTGACAAACGAAATAAAGAAAAATACATGATACTAATTTAACTAGTTCCAAAGCCTTGTCTTGTCCCGGTAACTCTCCGATGGATCCCGAAATAAATTAAATGATACTTACTTTAAAAGACTAAATACAAGCAGCACACGCATATAGATATAGAGAACAATGTGTATATATATGTATGTATATGAAAGGTGACATTATAGTGATGAATAATATTTAAAGATTAATACTGCCCATGTAGATACGAAAAAAGTCTAGTAGACAATAAATCAAAAAAAAATTACACACATCAAACATGAATCACAAAGAATAAATGAGAATTCCATAGTCAGATCGCTAATCAATTAAGAAGCTTTAATATTTATAATATATGTCGATTTTTGCAAAGCAAGAGAGACTTTTAAGTTTCAGCAAATATGAGAAAAGAGGAAGACAATTTTTTACTAGAGAGAAAGTAAAAATCTTCGGCCCCCTAGAATACGGAATTTTTGTACTGTATTTATAATAATAGGATACTACTAAATAGTAACTGAGAAATGATAGAGAATCATAAAAGACAATTAAATCAATCTCATATGAGACAGGTCAGAATTTCTATAAAAAATATCACATAATTACAGGAAGCTGATCAAAAGGAAAATAATCACCAGAGATCCTTAAAGCAGGTTGAGATTTTCCAAAAAAAAAAACAATGACAATTCAATGCTTTTATTCAATGCACAAGGTAAGAAATCAAGTTACCATATTTTATCAAGTAGCAAGGCTATCACTGGATTATAGAGGTCGTACTAAATAAACATATCTAAAAGTTAGGCGTACAAAAACTATTACGAATCAATTGTAATAAGTAAAGGGAGGAAGGAAATCAATCAATATTTTATAGGAAATATCCAATTATCAAAGTGAAGAAATGCCACCGTTGATGAGTATTAAGTTGTAAAAATAAAAATCCAACTTTACCTTAAATAACAAACACCAAAAGTGTCATATACTTAGGGCCAACTATACAAATACATGATCTTAGACTCATAACAAACAACACACAAGATTGTCAAGAATCAAATTATAGTGGAATAAAGATAATTTCGACCAAAACTTGTGTCTAGATGAGAAAATATATTGTCATTTAGCAAAAGAAATCCTAAATTACCATATTCGAGCATGTAAGGCGTGCATGACTGAATATTTAAGAGGGAAGGAGAATTTATTAAAGAAAGTTACATTACATCACATAGGAGTGAACACGAGTAATGAAATAATATAAAGTTCGAATAGGAAATTGATTAGGAGAATGTGTAAGTAAGCACACATAGTGTGAATACAACATTGATAATCAAATTACTCATAACAGGTATTAGGATTAACACTGCTCATGATATTTACACATTTCCACATATAACAATCTAAGTGGACTTTTTCACATGATAATCGAAGGAATAAACAAATAACAAATCAGACTCATAAATCAAGATCCAATAATTTCTAATTCGAATAGAATGGGGAGGAATTTATCTTAACATTTTGAAATTCCCGCTAGAGGTGCAACATCTGGT
Source organism: Datura wrightii (assembly GCA_035772735.1). NCBI lineage: Eukaryota > Viridiplantae > Streptophyta > Magnoliopsida > Solanales > Solanaceae > Datura > Datura wrightii. The sequence continues at coordinate 116,059,168 of JASDFA010000027.1, read as the reverse complement.
CTGGTGGCTAGATGGTAGTCGTTGGACGGAAATAGAGAGGGAAGAGAAAGAGGGAGGTGCGGCGACTAGCCTTTTGTGGTGGTTTGCCGGCGGCGAGAAGAGAGGTTGTTCGTGGTGGCCGGTGGAGAGGAGAAGGGGCTGAGGATGGAGACTGGTTTCGCCGGTGCAATGGCAGTCGGTGCAACTGTTCGTCGGGAAGTGAGGCGGATGCTGCTTCTGGTCTCGACGCAGCAGTAGAGGTGATGGTGGTCAGCAAGTTTTGGGGAAGGGAGAAGAGGAGTTCATTCGTATGGTGTTTTGGTGGTGGAGTTTACGGTGGTAATGGTTGGAGATAGGGTGAGCTAGAGGAGGATGGTGGTGCCGGAGAGAAGAGGACAAAGAGGAGGCGCTGTGGTTCTGGTGGTGGTTCTATTCGTCGGTGGTGGGTGAAGAGGGTTTGGCGGCTATAGGTGTTGGGTAGAGAGAAAATGGAAAATTAGGTTTAGGTTTTGGTGGTGGTGGTGGTGGTGGGGGGGGGGGGAGATAAATATGAAAATGGTAGGGTTTAATCATGACTGTTGGATTAAATATGATGAAGGCTGAGATTTAATTAATAATCTGGGTTGGATTCTAGGTTATCCAACGGGTTATGGGTATGTTAATTGGGTTGAGTTTAAATCAAAACTGAATTGGGTTTAAAGAGAGGCCAAAACTTATCAAAATTGGCTAGAATTGAAATAAATTGGATTAGAAATGGTTAGATTTAAAATAAATTGAAGAGAATTGAATTAACTGCTATATAATTAACAAAAGTGCTACACCTATATGATTTTAACAAATAGGCAACATGGTGGCTTAAATTACAATTAAATACATATAAATATTATTATTATGAAATTAATTATAAATAATTTATAACAATTAAGTAAAATTATATTTTAGAATAAAAGTTTGTTTTATTGAAATATGTATATATATTATTATGCAATATATTATATATGACGTAATTATACATAATATTAAAAAATTAACTTGAAACTAATGCAATAAAATACTTTGAAAGTGCAACTTTGAAAAATTATTATATATGATAATTAATATTATAATATCATGGATGCGAACTAAATAATTATGTAAAAAAAGGATAATTTCTTTTAAAAAAATATATATTAAGAAGCAGCTTAGACGGGGCATAGGGAGGTCAAAATTGGGTGTTAACAACTGCCCTTTCTTTACTTGGGAATGAAGGATGAATTGCTGAGCAAAGAACGTTGACCTAGTAGCCAATTGTGTCCAACCGAGGAACGGTCTCGATGGGATTGAATGAAAGAAAATAGGTTTTATGAAGATATTGCGGCCGAGACTTCAGTTTCAAGTTGGCTACATATCTCGGGTTTCATGAGAATCAGGTCGTGTGTAGTTTTAGATTTAGGAATGAAATGGATCCCTAAAAGAAATTGATAGAACAAGGCTTGAATAAAGATGGAAGTAGCACGAGGTGATAAGAATGGAGAGATGAGAGAGGCGTATGTATTGTTACTTTAGTATCACATTGCGATGATATCGGAATGAGAGTTAATAGAGGACAGAAGGTTAAAAATCGGAATGGATGCAAAAACTGCTTTCCCTTTGACAAAATATATAGTGTTGCATTTCCATGAAGGAAGTTATGAGGTTCGGTAAGAAAGGGAAGCTTAGTCCCTGATATGTTGGTCCTTATAGGATTCTAAGGCGAGTTGGCAAGGTGTCATATGAGTTGGAGCTACCAGCGAAATTAGCTTCAGTACATCCAGTGTTTCATGTGTCTTTGTTGAAAAAGTGCATTGGTGATCCAACTTCAGTTGTTCCAATATAAAGCATTGGGGTGAAGGATAGCCTTACCTATGAGAAAGTTTCAATTGAGATACTTAATTGTCAGGTTCGGAAGTTGAGGAACAAGGAGTAGCTTCAGTAAAGGTATTATGGAGAAATTAGCTTGTTAAGGAAGCTATATGGGAAGCCGAAGTAGATATGATGGCTAAATACCTGCATCTTTTCCCTTCTGACTTAGTTCCAGCATGAGGCACCAATTTCCTCCTTAGTACTTTATTCAGTTTCATGTCAAGTTCATGTCTTTAAGTTTCTTTCATGTCATAGCATACATGTATATTTCACGAATTCAATTCAGTCATACAAATTAGTCCAGAGTCAGTCACTCCATTAGTTTTCAACTATGGATTTTTAGTTTTGGGATTACAGTTCTTTCCTTAGCCTTCCAATAACCTTAATCTATATTCGAGGATGAATGTTTCCAAAGGGAAGATAATGTAACACCCCAAAAATCCCTATGATTAGACCCGAGGACTGAAATGGAGAAAAGAGGTAAAACTACACCAGAACACAGAACAAGTCATCAAGTGACTCGTTAGTCCACTTAATGACTCGTTATGTGAGTCGTTGGGTACTGGAAAGCCGAGAAGAGTTGAGTTTCAAAAGCTTATAATGAGTGCTGAAGTTATCCGTTAAGTGACACGATGAATCGTCAAGTGAGGCGTCAAGAAAAGATTATAAAATTGGAAAAAAATTGGCCAGTGGTAACGACTAGGGTGACGACCCGTCAACTGTACTAACGGGTTATCGGGTCACCCGTTGGGACTTCCAGTTTCATTTTTCTAGTCGAGTTTTTAAGGGTGTTTCCATAATTCCTAAGTTCCTATCTCCTAAACTAAGTCATTTTAAGCCTCATAAAGGGTATTTTTAAGGGTTTTAATTATACTTCTCCCTTATTCTACTCCTAACATTCCTAAGTGAAAATCAAATCCCCTCAAGAGGAGCTAGGGTTTCATTATTTTCTTCATCTCAATTCCCTTTGGGTCTCCAATCAATTTGAAGATTCTTCACGCCCAGGTATATAAGGTTGTGAATGGGGGAAATCCTTCTAGCCTCATTCCCTTTTCAAGATAAATTCCATGATCTCTACTTCTCAAGTTCTAAATTGTGAAATTCTAGGGTTTAACCCAATTCCATGCAATTATTCATGAAGCCTCTATGGGTTCAATTCTCTCATGTTCTATTTGATGAAATTTGTTTATCAGGGCAGATTTAACTCTTAAATTCCTCATGAATTGATGATTTCAATCTTATGATGATTTTGCCCTATTATGCATGATTTATGAATTTCAAGCTTATGAGCCCATGATCTAGTATGATGTATTATCAAAGTACGCATGAATGTTTTATGAATTCTTAAACTTAGGATTCCATGATTTTAAATTATGAAGCATTATTAAAATATGTATGATTTCATGATTTGGGCAAGCCCATGTAAACTCATGTATGTTTCACCATGATTTTTAGCCGAGACTTACAAGATTAGTTTTACAGAGTTGTTTTGGAGTCAAGAATCCCTAAGAAATAGATTTAAGCTATGTTTTGAGAATAGAATTATGATTAATATGCATGTTTTGAGAGTACTATCCAATATTGAGTAGGTCAAGGATTCTAAGGACCCAGGTCTCATAACTACCCGCCACCGTAGGTATATAAATTCATATTCGGGTCCTCTCAAGAGAGTGCTTTCCTCGGCTGAGGGCACATTAGTATATTACACCTTCATCGTTCTTTGCCCTAGAAATGCTTAGGACAACTCTGCCTACTTGAGTGAGATAGTTTGGGCATCACATAAGCTCTATCATGATGGTGCCGATGAAGCCTTCCATTGTTCCTCATGTTTTTATTTTATGCATGTTCATGTCATATGATATTATGTTTTATAGCATATTTGACACATTGATTAGTTTATGATTTTTCATATATGATTTCAAGTATGGTACACTATATGATTCTATTTCTAAACCTTGGGTCATTATTTTCAGCTTATGATGAATATTTCATGATTATGTATATTTCAGGAATATGACTTTTGGCATGTTGTCCTTACTCCCATGTTTCATTTTGTTTGCATTCATGATTTCAGATTTTCATTTTACTAGCATGTTTTACTTTCTCTACATACTCAGTACATTTAAAGTACTAACCATATACTCTATGCTATATCATCTCATTATATAGGTTCGAGTGATCAGTCTCAATCCTGACGCTAGTTCGATCCTGCTTCAGTACAGTTTCATCCTAGTTTTTGATGGGTCCTCATGATCCAAAGATGGCAGTTTTGATTCTTGAGTCTTTTGTTTATGTATATTAGTTTCAGACTTTGCGAGTTAGTTGGGGGGTGTTGTCCCATTAGCTCATCTTATGTTTAGAGGCTTTTAGACAGGTATGTAGTAGATGCTTCAGCGTTGTTATCTTATGTTTAGAGGCTTTCAGACAGTTATGTAGTAGATGCTTCAGGCTCTTATGTTATGCAGATTTCTGCTTATACTGAATTCTAGTTTATTTTTGCTTTAGTTATGCTCTCTTTTATTCTATGTATGTGCCATGGGTTAGCTTAGATCCATTCGTGGTTCTAAGTCCCGTATCTCAATCCGGGGGTCCATGCTGGGGTCATGACAAGGACTATTTAAGTCCCTTGGTCATTGCAAAATTTTCAGAAATACATCTCATCCTAAACTCTCTCCCAAGTTTCCCTTACATGTTTTTGATTGTTTTGGTCCTAGGAAGCCATGGCTCAACATGGTTCTTGATGTCGAAAAGTCAGAAGTTTTGTGAAGCTTGCGCTTTGGTACCTTTATTGGATGTTGTGGTGGCTGTTTCATGTGTACCATCTCGGCACTCTTTCCCATTGATTTCTATCTTTTTATTCTATTTTTTAACTTGGGAGTATCGTTAGAGCTCGGGTTAAAGTCTCTATGATTATATCCATAGAAATCTCGTTGTTCAAGTCGTGTTTGCGTTGTCTTCTTGTTGGGTTATTGTAGCTGCATTTTTGGCGGCTGTTCATGGTGATTAATTGCTAAGATTCCTTTCTTTCTTTATTCTTAGTATGTTTAGGTCGATCAACAGGTTGTTGATGTTAGTAGGTTGTTATCTTAGACTTTCTACAGCCGATTTCACTGAAAGTTAGATGAATAAGTATTGTCTTGTGTGATTCTTTGTTGAGTTTATTGGCTGTGTTCTTGGAAGCATCTTGTATTGCCTTTAGGAATTAGTTTCATGGTGTTAAAGGCTCGATTTCGGCTAGGCTTGAAGCTAAGGTATGTTAAATTTGTCCCTCCCTTTGTCGGCATGAATTTCGTAGCTGTTGTTGTCAGTGTTAACGTCTGTGTTGGCTATTTGGTGAAGTCTTGTATTATGTTATTATTGAATCTTTATGCTATTATTTATATAATTTTAGATTTTTATATTATATGATGGTTTGTTTGGAATCTTGGGCTTGAGTGCAGAGAATTGTTAGTCATGAAAAACTAATAGGCTCGTGTTGAGAGGCCATGTGTGAGGCGTGTGGTTCTTTTAGCAAGTTATGGGATACTTGTTTGAATAAGATTAGGTGATGATATTGACAAGTGAATGAGATTTTAGAATGGTTAGGGTTGATTGTTTTGAAGACCTTTTGTTGTAATAGAGTTGACGCTCGTGTCGGTCATGTCGATGGCACATTGATGACTGTGGTGACACTCTGGCTGGCCTGACCATGTCCCTTGTTGTTAGTGGTAAGTAGAGTGTCTTGTGGGCTTCTTGTAAGGCTTTGGGATAGAGTAGTTAGGGTGGTGATCCTTAGCTCAGTTAGTGGCTCGTCGGTGGACAGCTAGACGTGTGAGAATATTATTATGTTGTGATAGTCAGTTGGTGGGGTTTGAGAGCCTATTTTGGGCTTTTTGAACCTGATTGTTGTCGTTGTTGTTGATTGTGAATGTTATTATTTTGTGATTGTATGTGTGTGTATGTGTTGAGGCCCTTGGGAATCGTGGATACCCAAAACTGAGAGTAGATCCGACCATAGGGTTGAGTCCAAAAGGTAGAACAATTGACCATGGTCGAGTTTAGTTTTCCTCCCATAGGGCTGTTCTAAGACATGAAAGACCTATGGGGAGGTATATGCCTCTTTAGCACCATATATGTCTGTTTTGAGCTTTCCTGGGATCGCGATTGGCTCTCTCAAATGGATGGAGCTCTGCTAACTGTGTGTAGTCGAGAGGGTCTGGCAGTGCTTGTTTGATGATGTTGACTGACTGGTGTTTAATTTTGATTTGCTTGGCATTATATTGTGATTGTTGCTTGTGTTATTTGTTATTTGATAGCAGTATATGCTAGATGTTGGCTGGTGTTAGTTGAGGCCATTGAGAGGTCTAGAGGTGATGTTGGGTGAGCTGTGTCGACTAGGTGCTATGCGTTGTGGTTTACTTATTGGACTTGTTGGGCTTATGGGGGCTAGGTAACTTCTGTTTGTGTGCTTTCTTGTACTTACAAGGCTTATGGGGGCTAGGTAGGATCTATGTGTTTACGTAAGTTAAGTTTCTCATCCTGTGATATCAGGTATATCTGTTGATCTCTAATCTAAGTATTATAGTTATTTTTGCCTTTCATAGTCATAACATTATTGTACTAACGCCCTAGTCAAGGCGCTGCATTCATGCCTGCAGGTGATGGTGGGCTGGTAAATCGAGTTCTTGGGTGCTGAGTGGAGTTCCAACCAAGTTGGTGCGCTCTAGGTCTTTTTGTAACACCCCAAAACTTTTCTAAATCAAACTCCGACCTTACAAGAAAAATCCAGTAGAAAACCAGAAAAGTTGCCTCAGAACGACTGAGACAATGAGTCGTGGTCAGCTCCAATGACTCGTTATGTCAGTCGTGGTAAGCCCTGTTTGGTCCTTCAGGAACCAATGGAACATGGAACGACCCATTGTGATGAACAATGAGTTGTCCTATCACTCGTTGGTCCCCAACTCAAAAATCCTTCTTCCAGGACCCCACATGTCACGCCCCACCATGGGAGGCATGACTGACACCTAATGCCGCACTAGGATCTGAACTAACCTGACTGGGCCTGTACATTTCTGGTGCACGTTTGTAACTCATGTCAAGAAAACGACAAGCTATATCTCGGCTGTAAATACAGCCTTTGGCCAACAAGACCACATAGCCACCTGTAAAAAGAAACCAGCTAACCAACAATATGCAATAAAAGGGATCCTATGTGGGCCGACAAGACCACCATGCTTTCCAGTTATACAATAATGACAACTGGAAACTATACTAGGCCCCATACTACCAACACATAAAATAATACATACATGGGCCCCACACGGCCAACAACAACCAACTAACTGTAGTCTGCAAGCCTCTAAGACTGGAAAATATTGGTGGGGACAGGGCCCCGACATACCCAAAAGCTATATAATGAAAGACAGGTAGCTTCTACAACCTGGAAACTCCAGATGAAAGGAGTTGGCTAGTCTGCTGACTCCGAATAGCTGCTAATGGAGGTCCTAAATTCTTTCTTTCTAGACCTGCAGGCAAGTATGCAACACCCATTGTTGGGCGTCAGTATAATATGTACCGAATATGTAAGGCAGTAACAAAAGCTGATTAAAACTAATAAATTATTGAAAGTGAACAGTAGTAAGTGTCAGAAGTTAACCTGTAAGCTTTCTTATCCATAACTTGCATCTGGTAAAATACTACACGTATATGAGCTGAAACTGTACGATATTCATTCATAAGCTATAGTTGGTAGACAAGCATACAAATAAGAACCTAACCTGGCCCCCAAAAGCCGGGAAGGTACAAGCACTACAGAAATAACCTACCTGGGCCCCCATAAGCCTTGACAGGTGCCAATGAGTCTATATACCCCTATTGATATCCTGTAGACTCTGCAAGTAACTATAACTATATCAGAGCCATCTGGGCTCCTGTAACTGAAACTATATCTGAGCCATCTAGGCTCCTGTAATTGTATCTGAGACATCTGGGCTCCTGTAATTTTGTCTGGACCCCGAGCATTGGCTCGACTATGGGTCATAATGTAACTGGTGTAACTAAATTCCGAGCCTTGGCTCGAGTAAGGATCATAATGTATCTGCTGTAACTGGACCCCGAGCCTTGACTCGACTATGGTCATAATGCAAGCTCTAGAGGTAACTAGACCTCAATATGGCCCTCAAGACCTTAATATGATGGAACTCAATACGGCCCTCACGACCTCAAAATGGTCCTTTCGGATGTCATACTGCCTCTGCAAGCATATCCCTATAGGCAACAATATCCAACAACTCAAACGTCATATGCAGAGACCAAACTGTTACACCCCGTGAATTCTTGACATGTAGATGGCCTATTCGCATGTTGGTTAAGAGTTTTAGAGCCATACATGCTAGAAAAAGGCCCGGGGGAAGACCGGACGAGCGCCGCACCAAACCATCGCAGGAGGAGGCGGGGCAGACCCCCTCCGTGATGGCAGCGTGCCACGGAGGGAGCCCCTCCGCGATGGCGCCATGCCACGGAGGGGGGGGGGGTTGTCCAGGCCCACTATATAAAGCCCCTACTTCATTATTTTTAGGAAATTCTCATAAATTTCCAGAAAATAACAGAGAGGATGAAGGAAAACAGAGGGCACGAGGGTTTTGAAGGAATTTCCTTCCGATTACGCCATTATACGCGGTCCAAACTCGGCATAACCTTGGGTAGTGAGGTATTAAGCAGCGAGGAGCATTCCTACAAGTTTAGTTTCTTGAAATTCGGCCGGTGAACCGTCGGATAACGAGCTAAGGTAAGTGGAATTGCTCCAAATTAGTGTCAATATACTCCTAGCCCTAAAGTGAGTATTCTCCCTTTTGGACTTCCGAGAAATAGAGAGTTTTCGGCCGTTTTTCGATAAGTCAAAGTTTGATATATATATATATATATATATATATATATATATATATATATATATATATATATATATATGTATGTATATATTAAAAGTGATGTTTTCTTCCAGGATATTGTTGAATTTAGTCCTAATTGTTATAAATATGAATGTAGTTGGAAGAAATAGCGGAGTATCGGCCGAATTACGCCACTTAGCCGGGAAATCAGAAACTGAGGTATGTAAAGCCAGTTTCTTCGGCAAGTTAGTAATTCTAGCTTAGTAAAATAGAGTAAATTCCAGAAGAGAATTCCAGGAGTCGAGTATTGAGATTAGTATGAATTCAATAAGTCTGTTTTGTGTTGTTATGCCATGTTCAGAATAAAAGTAAGTAAATTAGTGCCAGATGGCGAGATATTATTCTAGACCTAGTATAGCCCATTATCAGATTTAGTACTTTTCAATACAAGATTCAGAGCATAGAACCAAAGTATAAATATTAGTATTATCAGGATCAGTATATTTTTAGTACAGAATGTTAAAGTATGTTGTTGTCATTCTCAACTTCAGTTTATATGCTATTTGTGATTATTGTTGTTTGTGGAGACTTGATTGTTGTATGTGGGCACCCTTAGAGCTTCCTTACCGCCCTAGGGTTAATAGCTGTGTCGAATCGCCCGCTAGAGGGTGAGGATATGTCACTCCAGGGAGTGGCATGCCGTCCGCAGTAGGACGAAGATGAGATGCAGCATTCCCCATAGCAGGCTGATCAGCATTACAGTATACCCTGTCGAGCGCTTGCGCCCAGGGCACAAATTATAGATATAGATACAAATATCAGATACAGTTACAGGAGTCCTCCGGACTCAGATATAGTTATAGTTAGGGGCCCAGAGAGCCCAAGCTGCATACCTAGGGGGTCGGTAAAGGTGCTCGTAGTTATTAGGCGAGTGGAGTGACTTTATTTTTGGATGGTTTGACCCGGGTAGGGGTATATAGATTGCGTGTTGGTTGGCACCTTCCGGCTTATGGGGGCTGGTATAGGTCCTTGTATGCTATATATATATATGTATGTTATTTATTAGATTAATAAATAGCAGGATGCCGCAACAACGAGTATGACTTTCACCTGCTTTTTAGTACAGATAAGCTCATTTCAGATTTCGCCATCCCCGACAGTCTTAGCTATTTTTTGCTATTCAGAACTATCAGTACTATTGCTTATCTGCAGTTATGTTTAGTTTTTGCTTTGCATACTCGGTACCAGTGGTACTGACGCCCATTTGGGGCGCTGCATTACTTGCCTGCAGGTACTCATAGACGAGGAGCCGACCCCTCGTGATTCCGGCCAGCACAAAGTCATCTGCTCTTGTCATCCGGAGCTTGATATCCAGAGGTTTACTCTATTTTCTTTTGTTGTACAGTACGGGTAGGCCGGGGCCCTGTCCCGACCATCTTATCAGTATTCTTAGAGGCTTGCAGACTGTATTCTCCCTGTGGTTAGCTGTACCGGTCGTGTGAGGTCGCGTGTATGTTTTAGTTGTTTATGTTGGCCTTGTGGGGCCTTATTCAGTTAATAGTTGGTGACCTTGCCGGTCACAGATTAGTTTAGCTTCTGATTCAGTTTCTCAGTGAAAATTAGTCTGCATGGTGGCCTCGTCGGCCCACATAGGTTCCCTTATGTTGATATGGTTCTGGTTAGCTGTTGTGGTTGTACAGGTGGCTATAGGCCTAGCCGATCGGGGGCTGTATTTACAGCCGTTATATAGCCCGTTGATTTCATGAATCAGAGTTAGTGCCAGCCAGGCGCCAGAAGTGCTTAGGCTCACCAGTCTAACAGTTCAGGTCCTAGTAGGGTACCAGGTGCCAGTCATACCCCCCAAGGCGGGGTGTGACACAAACTACCTAGGGTAACTCTGACGAGGGTCACTATGCCATCACAGTTGACTCAAATCTATTTGTAGCAGCTGACCATAATAGGCTTACTATGGAATACTTGTTCTCTACGTAGAACAACTGTGGGGTTGCTACTAATCGGATATGCTCCTGAGCAATCAACCCTAAACTTCCATAGGCATCTTATTATAACTCTTAGCTTGGAGGTAATATTGTAATACTGTGGTTCTAGTCCCTTAGATATTACTTGGTCTGATCATATTTCAAGTGCTTTCTCTGGGCGATTCCTAACCTTGTAGGTGTGTTTATCTGTACTTAGCTGTTCCAGACAACCTGTACTTGAGTATCTTACAAGAGAAGGATGGGGCGTTGAACCCGTATCTAGCTACTAACGAGGCTTCCTCCTTAGAGTATCTACTACTCTATCAGACTAGTAGCAACTAGGGTGGTTCCCTGAGTGACCTGTACGATAAGCACCACATCGACTGAAACTAACTGTCACTGGAGGAATCCACTATGTGAAAGACTGACCCCGAATCACTAGGAAACTCTGATGCCGCTGACTCCAGGGTATGACCATACTAACATAATTCTAGCCCTGGAGGTGTCAAGGTATGCCAACGGCCTCTGGGCGAGCTTTACTGACAACACAAGCACCAAACTGATAGTTATATCGCCCGACTGTGCCTATGCTGACCAACTTACTAACTCAGGCCCAACAAATATCCACAAACTTCTAAAGCCTAGGCATGACAGCAAAATAACAATTCTACTAACATAGTGAACAGAAGGGCAGAGGAGTTTCTATGACTCTGCTAGCGTAAGTCACACTTAACATCTTCTTTCCTGAGAAGGGATATTACAATATACTCTTAACATACTTTCTAGCAGCTAGCCACAACATATGTTATCACAATATATTGATAACAACTAATCATAATATGAAGGATCATTGTCTACGTTCAAAAACATATGTTGTATTATTATACGACGAGAATAAATTGCCAAAGAAATAAGACTTAACATATCTCAAATGCCGATTCTTGTTTAACTAAAGAGTTTCAACCTGTAACTGGCTGTCCCACTCAACTGCAGCCCTTACGCTGAGAGAATAGGGCTAATTTCAATACTAAATTTGACAAATAATGATAACTTTCGATAATTCAACTATAATTCAACTTTGAATAACTCGGCCAAAAACCTACAATTTCCCGAGAGTTTAGAAGGGAGAAATGCTTCCCTAATGCCTGTGGCTATTTAGGATTCAATTTGGAATAATTCTGACAACTTTTACTCTATGGAGTGCTGGTATGCCGAGTGAAATTTCGAGAAATTAACTCCGAAAAAATGCTTTCGGTAGGCCTAGAAGTCGTTACCCAAAGTTAATTAGTGTTTGGACGGCGTTTGGTAGCGTAATTTGACGAAAATATAATGAAAGTTGCATTTTCCCACTTCTATGACTGAAGGAGTATGTAAGGAATGAATTGAAAGTGAATAAAGGGGGGTTTATATAGGCATAGGGCAGTGGACAGGGGTGCACCTCGCGCTGGCTAACGCACCAAGAGGCCGGTGCCCCACTCTGGCTATCGCACCAAAGGCCCTACCGCGCCGCGCCTCTCAACGTGCTGTTGTGCCTGGCGGGCGCGCCTCCCAATGCACAGGTGGGTTGGCGCATCTCGCTCTGGCCCCTTGCTGCCTGGCCTCACCCAACCCTGTTTCCAAGGCTTTTCCCCGTACGCGTCAAACTCCCTCTCTACTCATCAGAAGCTCACGCGCACACACACTAGCCGCTAATATCTTACGGGTGTAACATCCCCCCCCTTAGGAACATTCATCCTCGAATGTAATCTTCAGGCTCAAAAGAGTTAACTCTTCTAACTACTACTTAGAAAAATTTCGGCAGAGTCTCCTCTATGTAATGGACTATCCGAAAACCTGAAACGCAGAAAAGTCCAACACAGGCAACTCACAGAATGCTATAAAAAACAGAATAATATAGTGCTATTACATATATAAATGACTGATAACAACAACAAATAGGGCACTACTGAATACTTGAAAACTATCTTGCCGTTTTTGAATTTGCATGTAATCACTATTGAGCCTGGAACAACTAAAGATATCTAGATCTTACTTTATCCTTAACTTTTCAATTCATCTTTGATATATTCCCGTTCCTTTCTAAGTCTCTTATGGTAGCCCCTTACGGACACAGAGACCTAATATAATTGTTGGAGCCTCCGCGAGGGGCGGTCCTCCGGTGGCACAAACAGATCCTAGCCCCGAAGGCAACTCCATCGAATAGGCCACTTGGACAATATCCCGAAGGACCCGGTATAGCTTAGTGAATCTAAGGTTGGACTTGCCCTGCTTGTTAGAGCTCATAACGCCTTTCAATGGCAAAGTTTTTTAGGGACATCCTGTCATTACTTCATTTTCTAATTTCTCCATATACTAAAGTAAGGCTCCTAGCGACCCTGGGTTGCCAGTATATATCTCAGGATTGGTTTAACTGTTTTCCTTCGACTAACGCAGTATGCTCTCCCTGACTTACCTGTTCCAGGCCGTCATATAAGAAACCTACATTTCCTCCTTAACACAACCCCAACTCTTGGGCCGTGCGCTCTACTTGGCCATTCATCCAGGACAAGAAATTGTGCTCAAATTGCCTTGTGTCTCAATCTTCTCTGACATCCTTCCCACACCCTAGTTGTGAGTTAGCCTATTTTATAGACTGTAATAGATACCAGGACATCACATAGTCGAGCTATCTCTTTATTATTTAAATTGGTGTAATCTTTAACTGAAACATGATTCTGACCGATAAGGATGAGTTGACCTCATTTAGCCTTTCGACAATGACTCAAGTGGGGTCAAATTTATGCTTGGTACATGGCTTTTCTCACCCTTCGGGGTGGCTACTTCCCACTTTCACTGAACGTGGGCACTACTACTTCCTGATTTGGCCTACCCGACCCTTGCTACCTAGCCTTCTCTTGCTGGCTATTGGGGCTCTGTGCCACAGCTCGATAATATCCTCTTTCTTCTTATACCACCAGTCAGTCTCTTTTATAACCTAACGCGTTTTCATCAAATCCGGGTGGGGGAATAACGGACATGGTATGCATTGCTACAAGCTACTGATGTAACTCTGCCATATTTAGAACATAGAATCAACCTCTAGGTCTTAAGACTCTGTTCTGTACTATCTCAAAGGTTGGTGACTCCTTCTGCCGGGCCTTATCTTTGGCTATACTAGGCTAGGGTCTCCGTACTGTCACTCCTTTACCTTCACAATTAGTGGGGACATTGCAGTATTCTAGGTTACAACCTTACTATCCTTTAAATGTCAACCTGCTGCTTAGTTCCCGACATTCAGTGGCGATTCCAAGCTCTATCAGCCCGCTACCATCTGGGGCTGGTTCTATTTTCCCCTCAAGTTCAACTCTCAAGCCTTGCTCTTAGTTCTATAAGCTGAAAATTGGGGTTCGTGCTCCACGCACCTTACTAGCAAGGATATTACCGGTTAAGTCTACCAACACGTATCGTTCTGACCCACGCTCGGGCCAACTCCCATCACCTAATCCCTCTATCCCTTAACATGCTAAGCTGGGGGTTGTAGGCTCTGTTCTCCAGGTATCTCCTACCGCCATCTACACATTGCGGTAGGATTAGTCTATTTCTGATCTGAACTTTACTGTTGCTGGGGGGGGGGAGTTTCTATTGCTTATGAACTTCTACACGTGCTGAGGTGCTACAGGCAATCTTATCTATCCCCCCTGATTTACTATCGTAAGGTCAAAATGACTTATTTAAACTCTAGGGGCCTCAACCACTTTCTAAAACTTTCCAGGAGTCAACGGATCTAGCCTTCCTTTACTATTTACTCTAGGCAACATCGCCTCAATACTTACACTCTTTGTTATATTGAGAACAAAACTGGGAGGTGGAAGATAACCATTTCTTATTATGATAGAACTGAGGTATGGAACTGTACAACATTTGAAGGATTGGGGGTAAGAATCCCGCACTTCCCCCTTCTTTTTTACCTTGCAGGTAATCTAACATTAACTATCGTCCCTGTTCAATTCTAAATATCTAGGAGGTAAGCCAACTCATATATATACTATACTCCTGACCTCCTACTCTTAGGCTATAGAAAGAGCTGGAGACGTTGCTGGCATATCTATTACCTTATGAGGTTCTTGGTCCCCCGGGAGGGAGATGAGGGGATTAGAAGATGTCTACTTCCGCCCTTAGGCTGACTGTCCCCCTAACTATGGCACCTCACTGGTACCCTCTCCTGCTACTGTAGTTGACTAAAGTCTATCCCATATAAAGCATTATTCTAGATAGACATATCAATGGAAGCTTAAGGACTCATCCCTATACAACTTGGCTCTATAGCACGATCTGAGAAGAACGAGGGGTAACCATACTATCATTCCTCATAGCCTCCTTCTTATATAATATGGTGCACAAGACATTTATAAACAAGACTCTACAAAACACGACTTGCAGACTCCCCGGGATACAACCTGCTCTGATACCAAGTTTGTCAAGCCCCAGCTTGGGAGGCTTGACTGGAACCTAGTGCCACACTGGGATCTGAACTAGCCTGACTGGGCCTGTGAACTTCTGGTGCACGTCTGTAACTCATGTCAAGAAAATGATAAGATATATCTCGACTATAAATACAGCCTCAAGCCAAAAAGGCCACATACCCACCTATAAAAAGAAACTAGGTAACAAACAACATGCAATAAAAGGGATCCTATATGGTCCGACAAGACCATCATGCTGTCTAGTTATAACAAGAATGACAACTGGCAGTTATACTAGGCCCCACATGACCAACACATAAAATAAGACATACATGGGCTCCACACAGCCACCAACAACCAACTGACTGAAGACTGTAGTCTGCAAGCCTCTAAGACTGAAAAATATTGGTCGGAATAGGGCCCCAGCCTACCCAAAAGCCATACAATAAAAGACAGGTAGCTTCTACAACCTGGCAACTTAGGATGAAAGGAGCTGGCCAGTATGCTGACTACGAATAGCTGCTAATGGAGGTCTTGAATCCTGTTTGTCTAGACCTGCAGACAAGTATGCAGTGCCCCATGGTTAGGCATCAGTATAATATGTACCGAATATGTAAGGCAGCAACATAAGTTGACTAAAATTGATAAATTACTGAAAGTGAAGAGTAGTAAGGCCCAGAGGTTAACTTGTAAGATTTCTTATCCATAACCTGCATATGGTAAAATACTACACGTATATGAGCTGAAACTGTACAACTATTCATTCATAAGCTATAGCTAGCAGACAAGCATACAAACAAGAACCTAAATTGGCCCCCATAATCCGGGAAGGTACAAGAAACACAAAAATAACCTACCTGGGCCCCCATAAGCCTCGACAGGCGCCAATCAATCTATATACCCCTATTGATATCCCGTAGACTCTGCAAGTAACTGTAACTATATCTGAGCCATCTGGGCTCCTGTAATTGTATCTGAGCCGTCTGGGCTCCTGTAGCTGTATCTGAGCAATCTGGGCTCCTATAATTATGTTTGGACCCCGAGCATTGGCTCGAGTATGGGTCATAATGTAACTATTATAATGGATCCCGAGCCTTGGCTCGACTAAGGATCATAATGTATCTACTGTAACTGAACACCGAGCCTTAGCTCGACTATGAATCATAATGCAAGCTCTAGAGTTAACTAGACCTCAATACGGCCCTCACGACCTCAATCTGATGAACTCAATATGGCCCTCACGGCCTCAATATGAACTCAATACAAATGTCATACTGCCTCTGTGAGCATAGCCATATAGGCTACAACATCCAACAACTCAAACGTCGTATGCAAAGACCAAACTACCTAGGGTAACTCTGACGAGGGTCACTATGCCATCGTTGTCAACTCAATTCTATTTGTAGCAGCTGACCATAATAGGCTTACTCTGGAATACTTGTCCTCTGCGTAGAACAACTGTGAGGCTGCTACTAATCGGATATGCTCCTGCGTAGTCAACCCTAAACTTCTATAGGCAACTTATTATAACATTTAGCCTAGAGGTAATACTGTAATACTGTGGTTCTAGTCCCTTATACACTAATTTGGTCTGATTAGATTTCAAATTCCTAACCTCGTAGGTGTGTTTATCTATACTTAGCCGTTCCCAGCAACCTATACCAGAGTATCTTACAAGAGTAGGCTGGGGAGTTGACCCCGTATCTAGCTACTAAAAAGGCTTCCTCCTTAGGGTATCTACTGCTCTATCAGACTGGTAACAACTAGGGTGGCTCCCTGAGTGACCTGTACGATAAGCACTGCATCGACTGAAACTAACTGTCACTGGCGGTAGCAACCATGTGGCAGACTGACCCCCAACTTACTTGGAAACTCTGATGTTGCTGACTCTAGGGTATGACCATACTAACATAATTTTTTCCCTGAGGAGTCAAGGTATGCTAACGACCTCTGGGCGAGCTTTACTGACAGCACATGCGCCAAACTGATAGTTATATCGCCCGACTGCGCCTATGCTGACTAACTTACTAACTTAAGCCCAACAAATATCCACAAACTTCTAAAGCCTAGGCATGACAGCAACACATCAATTCTACTAACATAGTGAATAGAAGGGTAGAGGAGTTTCTATGACGCTGCTAGCATAAGTCACACTTAACATCTTATTTCCAAACAAGGGATAATGTAATATACTCTTAACATGCTTTCTAGCAGCTAGCCACAATATATGTAATCACAATCTATTGATAGCAGCTAATTACAATATGAAGGATCATTATCTACGTTCAAAAACATAGGTCGTATCATTATACAACGAGAATAACTTGCCAAAGGAATAAGCCTTAACATACCTCGAATGTCGATTCTTGTTTAACTGAAGATTTTCAACCTGTAACCAGCGGTCCCACTCAACTGCAGTCCTTACGTTGAGAGAATAGGGCTAATTTCAATATTAAATTCGGCAAATAATGATAATTTTTGATAATAATATCAACTATAATTCAACTTTGAATAACTCGGCCGAAAACCTACAATTTCCCAAGAGTTTAGAAGGGAGAAATGCTTATCTAATGCCTATGGCTATTTAGGATTCAATTTGGAGTAATTCTAGCAAATTTTACTTGACGGAGTCTCGGTGTGCCGAGCGAATTTTTGAGAAATAACTCTGTATAAATGCTTTCCGTAGGCTTAGAACTCGTTACCCGAAGTTAATTTGTATTTGGACAGTGTTTGGTAGCGTAATTTGACGAAAATATAATGAAAGTTGCATTTTCCCACTTCTTTGACCGAAGGAGTATGTAAGGAATGAAGTAAAGGTGAAAAAAAGGGGGTTTACATAGGCATAGGGCGGTGGACAGAGGGGCGCCTCGCGCCAGCCAGCGCGCCAAGAGGCCGGCGCCCCGCGCTGGCAATGGCGCCAAGGGCCCTTCCACGCCACGCCTCTCAAGGTGCTGATGTGCCTGGAGTGTCACTCCTCCCAACACACAGGCGGGCTGTCATGTCGTGATGGCCCCTCGCGGCCTGGCCTCACCCAATCCTGCTTTCGAGGCTTTTCCCCATACACGTCAAACTACCTCTCTACTCGTCACAAGCCCACGCGCACGCACACTAGCCACTAACATCTTTCTGGGTGTAACACCACGAATCAACCAACAAGTCATCTTGTGATACAACGACTCGTGATGTGAGTCGTTGGTTGAGAGTCCCAGAAACTCCCTTCAGTGATGACGAGTGGAAACAGCGACCCATTGTATCCCATAACTAGTTGTTGTGACTGCCTATCGTGTCAAGTCAATGATGTTTTTAATAATTTTTCCAGTGAAGATAACGACTAGACATAATGACCCATTGGGTCCATCAACGAGTCGTTTTGTTGCCCATCATCAGACCTCCCAATTTTCTCATTCAGTGACCATGGGAGGAACCAACGACTTATTGGTTCTTCCAACGAGCCTTTGTACCTCTCTTTGTCAATTCCAGTGAGCCCAGAACCCAGGTAGTAGGACCAACGAATGGTCCCAATGAGTCGTGGTCTCAGTCAATGAATCGTTGAGTGACCCATTGGTCCCCTGTCGGCAGTTTTTCCAGGTTTTTCCTCAGGGATATTTTTGTAATTTTCACCTTTTTAATCCCTAAACTACATCATTTTCGGTTATTTTAAGGGAATTTAGAGGGGTAATCGATGATTAATTGACCCCTCTCATCCCCACATGAAATCATTTCGTAAAAACTTCTCTCAGAAACTCTCAGGGCAAGAACTAGGGCAGTCACCTTCTTCTTAGATTCTCAAGGGATCTTCTCCAGAATTTCTTCACTAGATATGTGGGAATTCAACAGGGGAATTGTTTTTCCCTTTTTGTCCCTAAAATACTTCTCTAATTCTTCTATTAGTTACAGCCTTGTGGATTCGAAATGTAGAAAGTTTTCAGACAAAATTCTTTAAATTTCAAATGGAATATTGTTCATGATATTAGCTGCTTTATTATTCCCAATTTCTAGGAATTTTGTTGAACTAGCATCTAGTAGAATGATTTAGACCTAGTTTCTCAGTTCGGTAGATTAGAATCTTGCATGTTGGACTAGTTTTCCCAGTGGCTTGATTCTATCAGTTTTGGGATTCCATATTGTTAGTATATGTAGAAATCTAAGTCAGATGCATGTTAGTACAGTATCAGTCAGATTATTAGCATACTCAATATTATTCAGAAATGTCAGCTGGTCAATTTGACTACAGTCTTTTCTTTAGGTGTCAGTGGTGCTTCCCAGTTATCAGTTATTAGACTTAGATATCTGATTTTAGTGGTTCTTTAGAAGGTTATGACACTTCTAGATAAGCAGATCTGACCAGTCGTAGAAACCCCAGCTTCAAATTTCAGTTTGTTCTTTAGATGGTTACGAGGATTCCAGATAAGCAGCTCTGGCCAGTCTTAAAACACCAGTTTCAGAATCTGATCCAATAAGACTCTCAAGGTACTTCCAGATAGGTATTCCCGGCTTAGTATTGGGCCCCAATTTCGAGCTATCATCTTAGTAGTCAGTCTAGGATTATCCAGTGGGAGTAGGACTTAGCACCGAGCGGACCGGGGTTCCAGCGCACCCAAGTCTCCAGAACTACGTTGCCGCCGTAGGTTATTTTTATTAGCCTTATGGCCCCATACTTGTGATTACCCATTTCATGCCTTTATACCCTGGCAAGGTATATTGGGTCCTACCGATGGGGTGTATATATCAGACTCCACGTCTAGCTCATGTGGTTATATGTCGGTTATAGTCTCTCCCACTAGTTAGTACAGTCTCAGTTTAGCTCAGTTCAAAATAGTTTCAGTTTACTCAGTTCAGTTTAGTTCATTACAGTTAGCTTGGATAAGTATCTTAGATTTAGGGCATGTCTTTGACCATCAGAAAGGGTCATTTTGACCATCTTAGTTGTATTTCAGTTTATTCAGTTTTAGTATTTCAGTTGGTCATTACATGTCATTACAGTTCAGTTATTCATTCTTTACGTTATGTTTTCTCCCACTTACTCAGTACATTCAAAGTACTGATGCATACCTTCCATGCTGTAGTATCATGATACAGGCGCAGGTTCTCAGCCTCAGCACCGCTAATAGATATTCTTCAGAAGTTATCAGCTGCACCAGTGGTGAGTCCTCATCTTTCGAGGATGATATTTATTTTCTTTAGTTATTTTCATTCAGTAGACTTTAGAGTTAGCTGGGGGCTTGTCCCAGCAACTCATCAGTTGTAATTGGCTTTTAGACATAGACTCAGACTTTCAGATTTGTTTTCAGATGTGTAAACTTTTAATATTTAGCTTTTCTTAAATGGTTTATTTATTTAAGCTTCCACTATGATTACTCAGATTACCAGTGTTATGATAGACCATGGGTTGGCTTGGGGTTACTTGTGACTTCAAGTACCGTGTCTCGGCCAGGGTATAGACTCGGGTTGTGACACTTTTGGAGTCACCAAATGTTTGAGTTAAGGGTAGTTTGGGGCCCTGTACCTATCATTTCATTACTATTATATTTATAGAGGCTCGTAGACATAACTGTGTTTTTAGTATGTTGTTGAAGGCCAAGTGGGCCTGATTGTATAGTTGTTTTCCATTCTGTGGCCTTGACAGCCTATTGTGTATCTATTAGTTGGTCTGTGAGTCAACTTCTATTTTAGTTTGTCATTTAATCTGATTTAGATTGTGTCGTGATGCCAAACCTTATCGGTTCTAGCTTGTTTTAGTTAGATTTAAGGCAGGGCGTGCTCATTCAGGTGCAACACAGGGTGCCAGTCATGCTCCTCCAAGTTTGGGGTGTGACATAAATGATCATCCCAATTACCTTAGAAATCTAAGGAATAAGCCCTCAATATTCCTCGAGCATCTAAGTCGTGCATTCAGCCAGTTTGTTCGTATGTGGATGGAAAACGGTACTAAGATTAACTCGAGTACCCAATCCTTTTTGGAAAGACCTCTAAAAATTTGTTGTGAACTGAGAAACCCCATCAGATATAATCAAAATAGGAGTCTTTTTGGTTTAAAAATCTTCTATATATGCATCATAACATAATCTTCTGTTAAATCGATTGTCTTAATAGGTAAAAAGTGTGCTGACTTAGTAAGTTGATCTATGATCACCAAAATCAAATCATGCTTCCGAAATGAGCAATAAACCAATCATGAAATTTATATTTATCTTTTCCCATTTCCATGTGGAAAGTTCTAACTGCTAGTCTAAACCATAGAGCCTTTTGATGCTTAGCCTTAATCGGTTGGCAATTCAGACACTTAGCCCACATAATCTGCTACATTTTTCTTTGTGTCATTCCACCAATAAATATCTTTAAGATTATGGTACATCATCATAGAATTTTCGTAGATGGAATATAGTGAAGTTTACTCTTCATTCATAACTCTTTCTCGAAGCTCATCAATTAGGAACACAAAACTTGCCTTACTACCATAAGTACCATCTCACTGTGTTTGAAAGATTTAGCCTTCTACTTTTGAATACTTACCTTTAACTGACGCAAGAAAGGATCATTAAACTACTTCTCCTTCACTTATGTTAATAAGGATGATTTAACCCAGTTTTGAATAATCACTCCACCATCTTCAGAATCCAAAAGTCGAAACCTATGCTTGCCAATCTGTGACTATCTTGCACCATTTCCCTTTTGTCTTCTTCGACATGAGTCAATCTTACCATGGATATTCGGCTAAGAGTATCGGCTATTACATTCACCTTCCTTAGATGATAACTAATATTGATGTCATTGTCTTTAAGTAACACAAGTCATCTATTGTAACATCCCAAAAGTCCCTAAGATTAGACTGACTTGGAGTTTAAACTAGTAGAAAAGTCTGTAATTTGCCTTAAAACGACTCATGTGATCAATCGTGGTATGCACTAACGACCCGCCATGTGAGTTGTGGTAAGCCTTAGTAGTTTCACTTCCTGGACCACAAGCCTACCACAAATAGTGGGTTGATGGTATGACTCATGGTCATGAGTCATTGTTTCTATCTGTAGACAAGGTCCGGACTTAACGAGTCACAAGATGACTCATTGGACCAAGTAACGAGCCGTGAGATAAAATTCAGAGAGTATGCAACATGGTTCTAGTGACCACGGAAGGATGTAATGACTCATAATGTCAAGTGACAACCCGTCATGAGGAACCATGAGATGGATTTCAAAGAATGTGCAAGATGGACCCATTGACCACGAGTCATAGGGCGATTCATAGTAAGAATGATGAACCGTGATGAGAAGTTCAAAGAGGTGAAAAATGACCCAACATGTAACAATTGGTCACCACGAGTCGTGGTTCGATAACTCGTGGTGTGGCCCATGACGACTGGTTGGTAGATTTTTAATGCGAATTTCCAGGGGTATTTTCGTAACTTTCTATGTTTTTAACTCCTAAATCAGGTCGTTTTAGGTTTCCTAAGGGGGTATTTAAGGGCTATACTTAGCCTAAACTTCTATCCTACTCTCCAAACACTATAGACTGGAAATCAAGCTGTCAAGGATTCTCAAGGAAGCTAGGGTTCCTCTTCTCAAATTCTATTGGGTCTCAAGTTAAGTCGGGGAATCAGTAAAGCTCAGATATATGGGGTCATCAATGGGGGCTTTCTTCCACCCGCATGCCCAATCTCAAGCTTAATTTCATGCATTCAATTCTCCCATGTCTCCAATTGTGATTTTCATGAATTCCTAGGGTTAGACTCTTTTTATGCAAAAAAACTCAATGATCTTTTAAACTCAAATCTAACATAATGAACCTTCAGCCTCAAATTACTATTTGAATAGGATTTGATTCTCTTATGATTCTACTTATGTTTTATGGTTACGATTACATTGATTTGTATATAAAACTCTCATGATTCTCTATTTTAAAGTTAGCATGATTTACTCATATATGTATGAATCTCATGAATATCAAGCTTATGTATCATGGCTATATTTTCAGCATTGTTTTTATGGCTAGTTTACGTATTTCAAGGAATTTATAAATTCATTATGTTTTTAAACTATACCATGCAAAATCCCATGTTTCAAGTATGATTATAAGCACTATGTATGTTTTGGGAGTAGTATTTAACATCGAGTAGGCTGGGGTTCAGCGAATCTAGGTCTTAAAACTACATGCCACCATATGATAAGGGGTCCTTGCTAGTAGAGAGTGTATCCCTTGCCCTTAGATAAGGGGTCCTTTCCAGTTGAGAGTGTCTCCGTTACTCCATTGGGCTCATAAGTGATATCACGCCTTCATGGTTCATACCCTTGGCAAGGTATGGACACTCTTCCAGCCAAGGGTGCAGGTTGGGCTCCTTGAGGCTCAGATGGAGTATGTTGGTTATAAGAATCTTCTACTGTTCCATACATGTTTCATTTTTATTCATGATCATGTTTTATGATACCACGACTTATAGTATTTTTGGCCCATTGATCAGTTTATAAGTTTTACTTATGATTTCAAAGATGTTAAGCTTTCTGATATTGTTTTGAGAACCTTGGGTCATTATACTTCAGCTTATGATGAAAATCTCATGTTTTATGACTATATCACGATCATGATTTTTAGCATGTTGTCCTTATTTTCATGTTTTTCTTATCTTCCATACTCAGTAAATTTAAAGTGCCGATCGCATGCTTTTGTGCTATATCATCTCATGATATCGGTTTGGGTGCTCAGTCTAAGCCCCGCTATTAGATTACCTCTTGTCCCAAATTCATCTCAGTTTGGTGAGTCCTCATCATTCGAGGATGGCAGTTCTGGCTTATGTTTTTCTCTAGTGCTTTCAGTTGCAGAGTTAGTAGAGCTAGTTGGGGGCTTTTCCCTTTAGATTTTCTTATATTTAGAGGCTTTCCAGACTATGATGTATAGATGTTTAGTAGTTTGCCTTATTGTCTCAGCTTTACGTTTTATGATATCTTAGACTTCCGCTTCTGTTTGTCTCCTAATGTAATTGCGCTTAGGTTGAATGCTTATACTTATGTTATGCATATACCATGGGTTAGTTTGGAGCCATTCGTGGTTCTAGGTCCATTGTCACATCTAGAATCAATGCTCGAGTCGGGAAAAACTTGGTATCAGAGACATTAGGTTTAGATGTGTCCTAGGAAACCTGAAAGCCACGTTAAATAGTGTCTTTTTCATGGGTGTGAAGCGCGCCACACTTCTGAGAAAGAGGCTATGAGACGTTTTAGAAAACTTTCCTTCTTTCATGTTTTGTATCGTGTGATGAAGCCTAACTCTCCTTATTCTTCTAACTTGTGCTGCGTGCTTTTACTGAAAATGCCTCCTCAAAGAGCCAATAGAAGAAGAAATGGAAATGACAACAGTAATGGGAACCAACCAGCCCCAACCTACTCCAGTAGTACCTTTGAATGAGTAAGTGATTCATGCGGAGTCTAGGGTTTCTTTTCAAATTTTGGCACAAGCCACGGTGGCTCAAGTCAACCAATAGGCATTTGCACCTATAAACCCAAATGGGAGTGCCACAACGGCTAGGGTGCGAGACTTCACCAGGATGGATTCTCTAGAGTTTCATGGTTTACCGGTAGATGAGGATCTACAGGAGTTAATTAATGAGATTCAGAAGATAATTCAAAGTATGGGGAGTACTGGAGAGGAGAGTGCATACTTGGATTTCTATCATCTAAAGGGGGTAGCTCACATATGGTACAGGTAGTGGAAGGAAGGTCGTAAGGAAGGCACAACTCCTGTTGATTAGGATGAGTTCATGAAAGCCTTCTAAGACAAATTCTTTCATCGGGAGATGAGGGAAGAAAAGGCTGCAGAGTTTATCAACCTAAAGCAGAACAATATGATGGTTTAGGAGTATGCCTTGAAGTTCACTCAGCTGTCCAAGTATGCTCTAGAGATGGTTGCCGAGTCGAGAGCTCGAATGAGCAAGTTTGTATTAGAAGTCTCTAATTTAGTGGTTATGAAGTGAAAGACTGCTATGCTTATCAGTGACGTGAATATCTCTCGACCCATGATTCATGCGTAGCAGATTGATGAGGAGAGGTTGAAGGAGAAGGAGAAGAAGACCAAGAGGGCTAGGATAGGAAACTTCGAGTTCTATCAGTAGAGGACATGCGGTGGACATCGCTCACAGTCTCATCAGAGGTCATCAGCCCTAGCTCCATCATCAGCTAGCGTCCTATCTAGGACTAGAGGTGATCAGTGGGGTAGAGCACCAGGCTTTAAAAATCAGGGGAGCATGTTTGGAGGACGCACATTCCCGTCATGCAAGAAGTATGGTTGGAACCACTATAGAGAGTGCTTGGTTGGTTCGGATGCATGTTTGGGGTATGAGAATACGGTCACAGACTCAGATATTGTCCTTCAGCCAGATAGGGTGATGGTAGGGGTGGTGCCCCAGCCACCTCGTCAGCAGCTCCAGTAGCTTGCCCATCCCAGTAGGGTGCCTCATCTAGTGCCGGTGAAGGATAATGTCAGAATCATTTTTATGCACTTTATTCATGCTAGGATTAAGAGAGTTCACTAGATATGGTCACGAGTATGTTACAAGTTTTTCACCTTGATGTTTATGTATTGCTAGATCCAGGGGAGACATTATCTTTTGTGACCCCCTAGGTTGCTATTAGTTTTGGTGTCAGTCCCGAAATCCTCTCAGAACCCTTCTTAGTCTCTACTCTTGTCAGTGAGTCAATTTTAGCATGAAAGGTATACAACAACTACCCTGCTACAGTTCTCAAGAAAGTTACCTCAGCTGATATAGTAGAGTTAGGAATGACCGAATTTGATGTTATCTTTTGCATGGATTGATTATATTCTTGTTATGCTTTAGTCAACTGTAGAACCTGAATAGTAGAATTTCTATTTCTAGGTGAACCAATCCTAGAGTTGAAGGGTAGTTCCATAGTTCATGTAGATTACTTTGTCTCCTACCTAATGGTCAAGAAGATGATTTTTAAAGGTTGTGTATATCGTTTAGTTAGGGTTAAGGATTCTAAGTTTGAATCCCTAGTTCTTTAGTTAGTCCTTGTTGTTTGTGAATATCCAGAGGTTTTCCTATATGAACTACTAGGAGTCCTTCCCGAGCGGTAAATTGACTTTAGGATAGACTTCCTCCCAGATACGCAACCCATATTCATTCCTCCTTACAAGATGGCTCTAGCTAAGCTTATGGAGTTGAAGGAACAGTTGAAGGATCTCTGAGATAAGGGTTTCATCAATCCTAGTAAGTCCCCATGGGGTGCTTTAGTCCTTTTCATGCGGAAAAAAGATGGTTCTCTCAAAATGTGCATCGACTGTCGCCAATTGAACAATGTCACAATCAAGAATAAGTATCCCATTCGTAGGATTGATGACTTGTTCGATCAGTTTCAGGGCATTAGTTGTTACTCCAAGATAGACCTAAGATTTAACTATCATCAGCTGAGAGTTAGAGAGTGTGACATTCCGAAGACAACCTTTAGGACTCGGTATAGTCACTATGAGTTTGTGGTTATGTCTTTTGGACTAACGAATGCTCCTACGACTTTTATGAATTTCTTGAACACGGTAATCAAGTTGTATTTGGATATGTTTTTCATTATGTTCATAGACGATATCCTTGTATACTCTCAGAGTGAGTAGGAGCATGTTGCTCAATTATGGATTGTGTTGCAAACTCTTAAGGACCGTCAGCTATTTGTTAAGTTCAGCAAGTGTGAGTTTTGGCTGAAATTAGTTGCATTTCTTGGGCATGTGATGTCTAGTAATGGTGTTTAGGTGGACTCTCAAAATTTTGAGGCGGTGAAGAACTAGGCTAGACCGGTCAATCCTACTAACATTAGAAGCTTTTTGGGATTAGCTGGTTACTATAGGAGGTTTGTAGAGGGATATTCATCCATTGCTTCACCTTTGACTATGTTGACTCAGAAGAAGGTCAAATTTCAGTGGTCCGATGCGTGTGAAAAGAGCTTTCAGGAGTTAAAGGCTCAACTCATTTCTACTCTCATCATGACCCTACCAGAGGGCATAGATGGCTTTGTAGTGTGTTGTGATGCCTCTAGAGTTGGCCTCGGGTGTATGTTGATACAGCATAGTAAGGTCTTCACTTATGCTTTGAGGCATCTTAAGACTAATGAGAAGAATTACCCGACACATGACCCTGAGTTAGCGGCAGTGGTATTTGCCTTGAAGATTTGGAGACACTACTTGTATAGAGTGCATGTTGATGTGTTCACGGACCACAAGAGCCTTCAGTATGTATTTAGTCAGAAGGACCTGAATTTGCGGGTTGGAGATGGCTTGAGCTTCTCAAGGACTATGACATGAGTACTTTTTATCATCTAGAAAAGGCCAATGTAATGGCTGATGCTCTTAGCAGGTTGTCCATGCGGAGTGTGGAACATGTAGAAGATGGAAAGAAGAAGTTGGTGAGAGATGTCCATAGGCTCTCTCGTTTAAGGGTTCACCTTACAAATTTAACAAATAGTGGTGTCATTGTTCAGAGCGGTTCAAAATCTTCATTGGTGACAAAATTTAAGGCGAAACAAGATAAGGATCCTATCTTGGTTAAGTTTAAAGAAGCATTCCAGAATCAGAAAGTGGAGGTTTTCTCCCAAGAGGGAGATAGTTTAATCCTATATTAGGGTCAATTATGTGTTCCAGATGTGGATGACTTGAGAGAGCGGATGTTGAGAGAGGCTCATAGCTCTCGATACTCTACCCATCCAGGTGCCACCAAGATGTACCGTGATTTATGGGAAGTCTATTGGTGGAATGACATGAAGAAGAATACTTCTGAATTTGTAGCTAAGTGTCCAAGTTGCCAACAAATTAAGGTTGAGCATAAGATATTGGGAGGTATGTTTCAGGATATCAACATTCCTACTTACAAGTGGCATTACTACAAAAGGGTCCTTTCGCGATAATAAAAAATGCCTTTAGTGGTAACAAGTATTGCTGCCAAAATATTTGTAGGAAATTAAACTTCGGCCATTGATATTGGCGTCGTTAAAGCCTTTAGTGGCCATTCAAAGAAATGCTGGTAAAGGTACTTTTTATTGCTGCTAAAAATCACCTGCTTTAATGACAATTGTATAGCGGAAATTATGATTTTGCTAAATCGAATCAAAAAATGACTAGTTATGTACTTGCAATGTCTATTTTTGTTGCCAATAAATTTAATTAAATTGCTGCTAAAAATCAAAATCTTTAACAATAGTTATTTGTGGCAATTATAATGGCTACTATAAATAATTAGCAACTATTTATATTGCAAGTAACTTTAATTAAATTGCTAGTAAAGCAAGATTTAAGGGAAATTAGTTATCCATTAATGATAATTGCTACTATATTCTTCTATAAAATAATCTAGTTTGCTAATATCTTAAAACTAAAATATTAGTATAAGGGAGTCAACTAGCAGTAACGAAGTTCGGTAAAAGTTAAAAAAACATATCACAATTAATTCATAAAAACATAATACATCTCTTTAGATCTAAAAAAAATACTTATCCAAAAAATTTGTACTAACTTAAAAAACTTATATATTTTTTAAACTAAATAACTATTGTCATTACATAATCAATTCTATCGAAAAGCACAAATAATAATTTTCAAATTGTTTTCGAAACTCTTTGTCACATTGAAATCTTTCAAATGCTAAATATTTGAACATCAAGTTATATGACCCGAAACAATAATAGAATTGTGTCAGCAGAGTGAAATATATATAGAAAAGCATTGCAAGTCTACACATGTAAATAATTTTTCATTTTTTAGATACTGACATATTTATTTTGGGTTATACAAATTCGAATTCTTCAAATATATCCATGGAAATGAATCAATAAATTAAAATTTTGAGCATCATGCTGCAGGCAATCACATCAAAGGTAGATAGACTCAGTCTGTGCTCAAACAATCCAGAGTGAATAAGAAGTCATGTATCAACTCTTTCATACAATATGAAAGTTCTTATCGACTTAATTTTAGAAATAAAGAATAAAACTACTAATATGACTAATATAAATAAAAGAAGAAAAGGTGTAGTCTTTTAACTCCAAAATAATCATAAACATATAATGCTAAAGATAATGCAACATATCCTAGTGAAAGTTAAAAGAAACTATCCAAGACATTCAATGCAAACTCTATGCGAAATTCAACTAGTACAAAGTAAATGCAGAAATAGAGATCAGAACAAATTGGAGACTCATACAATATCAAACAACAATTACTGCCATGCGTTGATTAGTTACTGAAAAATTATAGATATTAACGGGAAATGGTTAATCCCATCAAAGTCAAGCACATTTCATCGCAAATTATAGAACTTGTTTTTTCTTTGAAAAGTTAGAAGGAATTTTCTTTATCAATTTTGAAAGTAGAAGGTCACTGGTTGAAAATGCCTGAATATTGGTAGGGAGTAAGGAAATAAATGAATGAAAAAGTTGTTTAAGTGCTTCTTACTAATAAGCTGAGTGTGCTCAAAAAAATGGGAACAAGAAGAGAAAATTCAAGAATGAGGAGGAAGTAAGAAAAGAGATGTCCTAAGGGAAGTGTGATGTATTAAAAAGCGCTTGGGAAAGATAGCCACTATTACTGGCCAGAATAGTACCTACCCGTCCCTTAGCTTAGATTACCACCCATTAAGTCCTACTTGATCTTACGTTCATACATCCTTAAATTAGTGGAGTAAAACACTAAGGGGAAGCTTATAGTTCACTACATGACGCATGTGAATTCTTTGAGAGAGTGAATGTAATTCTATTCATATACCCATACCTGTTGTGTTGTAAAAACTTGCAAGTAAAAATGGATAACTCTCTTGTTGCGAGGGCACATGTTTAATGAAAGATAACATTCATGTCGGATTTCTTGATTGGCTGATTTGCATGAGTTTGCTAAGATTGAGAGTCGATTCTTGAGGTTAAGAAGTCTTAACATAGTTGTATTTCATTTCAATGATTAAATCATGCATGCTCTATTTTTAACTTGTTATCTTAAATAATCATTAGCCGTAGCTTGAATTACCTTGTTAAATTAGTCATGTGTGAGTCTTCATTTACTTGAGATGTAAAAGGGTTGTTCGAAGATGAATAAGGATTTTAGTGTGGTGAATGATTTTGGGCAAAATAGCATGCCCAAGTGATGCTTTATAACCTAGTTTTGTCTTGTTTATCGGCTTAATTATATACATTGTCATGTAAATTTATGTAAATGTGAATATATACACTAACCAACATGATTAGTTCTTGTTTTTGTAGGTTTAAAATGAATTTGAGGAACTAATCCATGAGTTGGTGAAGTGGAGGCATGGAATCGGAAGTAAAACGCAAACGTCGGAAAGGAGGATGCGCAAAAAAGCCCACCTGCGCATTGGCAACGTGCCACGGCTGGCAGGCTGCGCGACCATGGCGTGCCACGGCCCCTAACGCGCTGCAAAAGCAGTGTGACATGCTGCCAACGTGGCAGGGGCTGCTTAGGCGACTGTTTTGTATTTCCAGTGTGCTATCGCGATGCCTACGTGTCACGGAGGCAAATTGGCGTGATAACCTCCATGACACGGAGCTATTTCATGCTGGGAATATTTTCGTAAAATTCTCATTTACTATAAATAGGTCCCTTAGCTCCTCAAATCGTTTAGTCACGAAATTATTCTGAAAAACTGCCAAGGAGTGAGGGAGAAGTGGGAGAACTCACCTAGGGTTCATCAATTTCATCTTCTCTTCTACCAATTCTTGTAAGTATGTTACTTTAATTATGTTTTCTTGTAATTATACGAACATGAGTGGCTAGAACCTTCCCTCTAAGGTTGAAACCACATGGTATAATTGTGAATACACTATTATGTTTTGGTTTTAAGTTATTAATTTTTGTTTTGTCTTACATTCTTAATTATGATTGTTTTTATGATTGATCACCATGAAAACACACATATTACACCTAGGCAAAAGCTTGAGAAAGAATACCTAGGCAAGAACAAAGAATGTAGGGAGCAAGTTTGTATCTTACGATATAATTCGCGGTTAGGATAAGAAATTATACCTAATTTGCCTTGCTTGGTTATTAAAATGGGATGAGCTAGACACCAACTTAGAATTATCACAGTACACCTCGAAGAAGTAGTTGTGAAGCTAAGTTTAGTTAAATGATTAGAGGTACGCAAGCCTAATCAACAACATAAACCCCGTAAACCACATCCACGTAACTGAATTGCCCACGAACTAGAATGTCATAGCCCCGCTCAACGATGTAGTTGTGAGGCTAGTTGGTCGTGTTTAGAGGCTCGAAAGACCATGAACATGCAATTGTAATTATGTGAGACGACAATTGATTGTTACATGCTTAAACCATTGCAAAGCGTAGTATCGTATGATTATCCGGTTTTAGCCCTAGTTGCTCCTTGAATGTTTTCAGAGTATTTCGATGACCACCCCTAGACTTAATTAAACTTTATCGAAAAAGTCTATAATAAACACTTGTGAAAGTTAATAGCACACTTGAACTTGATAATTAGCTGAATTGGTCCAGTCCCTGTGGGTTCGACATCCGGCTCTTAAAAAGGGCCACTGTATTATTTGTACGACCCGTACACTTGCGGGCCCATCAAGTTTTTGGCGCCGTTGCCGGGGACTCGGCGAAATTTAGTGAATTTATCTGTTTTTGTGTGACTTTAAATTTCCTTAAGTGTTGAAAAAAAAGATTTATTAGTTTTAAATTTATTTTATTTTTAGTTTTTAGTCTGATACCCTTCTTGACATGACATCATGGAACACAAATGGGTTGAATGGTGGATACTCATATTTTGGTGAGTCCTGTCTGAATTGTGGAGGACCCCACTTATGGCAAAATAGTAACACTTGCAATATATGTGGTGGTTAAGATGGCCATTGGGATGGATGTCCGAATGCATACTCCCCTCCCCCAAGCCCCTACTATGATCCTTCTGTTGTTTTTGATGAGTACAAGAATGATGAAAATGAGGACTTGGAACACCAAGCTCAAATAGAAAACATGTTGAAACAGGCGCTTGAGCAGACAGAAGCAATGAGGAGCAAATGGAAGTATTAGGAATTCAGACTAAGGAAAATGGAGAGGCCTTAGAAATGATAAGTGCCAAGATCACGGAGATGATGGTTGAGGCTGAAGCTTGCGCTGATTTGCAAGTAACTGCTTTATGCAATACTCAAGAGTGATTACAAGGAGAAGAAAAGGGTGAGTTCTTGGAAGAAGCTCAACAATTAGAAGCTCTTGAGAGTCCCCGTGATGGTCTCACACATATGGATAATCCATTCGTTGAAGAGAGATAGAGTATCCCCATTTGACATTAATGGAGAGATAGATGTTGATGCGGAGAAGGTGTATACAAGTAAGGAGGTCAAACACAATGCAGTTTCAGAGTTGAGGTGTATTGGACCCCACTCAAAGCATTTTTCGACACTAAGTTTGGTTGACAACCTAGAAATAGAGTCTTCCAAGATTATAGAGAAATGTCTAGAGGAGGACCAAGCCCCGTATATTCTGAAATTTGTTGACTCGGAGAGACAAAATGACTTCGCTTATTTAAGGGACAAAAAGTGCAAAAGGCGACATCTACTGCTTGGTCCTTTCATTTTATAACCACCACCCCTGGAGCATAAGAGGAAACTAGAGAAGAAATTAGGGGTGAGATTCATATCCTCAAGGTGGAGGAAAAAGTGGTGAAACTTGATACGTCGTGCCGAGACGTAAAATTAGGCGCTGCTTGGGAGGAAACCCAAGGGTACCATAGGTACCATTTTAATTTCTTGCATTTGAGTTGATTTTATTTTTTTTTTCATCTTTTACTTTTTTGGTGGAAAGTTAAGCACAGATGGAGGAAAAGTCTGAGTACCGTGGAGGAGGAAGCTAACATGCAGGAAAGAGAAAAAGTGTGGGGTCAAACACCCACTTGTGCAAAATTGAAGAAAAGCATGCTATTAGCTAGGCCTAGAGGCCTTGGGGAGTAATTCTCATCCTATTTAATTTTAATTTGATGCTATGGGGACATAACATGATTCAAGTGTGGGGTGAGGAAAATTTTAAAATTTTTGCGCTTAACGATTTTTGGTGATTGTAATGCTTGTGAGAAATATTTGCAAAAATTTTTGTGAGTCAAGCATGACTTCATTACCCGTTGGTTTTTATTTTCGGTTCTTTTCCGAGGGGGGGACTTTGAACCGAAGAATAAAAATTTTCTTTGTCTGTATATAATGTTTTTAGTCATAGTTAGGGACTGTTTCCGACGATTGATAGATGATGACCGTCTTGAGAAAAAATTAGTCATTAGGTTGGTTTTTTAACCCGTAACCAATTGATAGCTTGATGTTCGTGTTATGTGCTATACATGATTGTAAGATACAAGTGTAGTTAGTGTTGAAGCATGTAAGATGTGTATAACTTTGTTTGAGACACTTAAGATCTTGAATTTGACTCAATGTGATTGAAGCTTAATTCTAAATTCTTGTGATTAGCTGAGTTAAGAGTCTGCTGAATGTGTCTTGAATTGAGCATGTGCTGTGAGTGTAATTTTTTTGAATATTCCGTGCTATTGTGGAATGTCTAGAACTTGCTTGGTGTGTATATAAAATGAAATGAAGGATGTGGACTGTAGGAGATGATTTAGGAATTTTTTTGAATGAACCTAATTTTTATCCTTCACTTTACCTACCTTGAATGTTGAATCCTAGTGAGCCCCATTGAGCCTTAAGCCTGTTCTTTGATAGTTACAACATAAACTTAATCCTTTCTGTTTCATTAGCCTTGAATTTGATCCAAAACTCCTAAGCGCTTAAGTGAAAAATTCCAAAGAGTGAAGGAGTGAGAAACATGAAAAAGAAGGAAAAGTAGCAGTTGTAAAAGTTGAGAAAGGTCAAGGGTGCACTTGTTTGAAAATGCCTGAGTATTGGTAGGGAGTAAGGAAATAAATGAATGAAAAAGTTTTTTAAGTGCTTCTTACTAATAAGCTGAGTGTACTCAAAGAAATGGGAACAAGAAGAGAAAATTCAAGAATGAAAAAGATGAGTAGGAAGTAAGAAAAGAGATGTCCTAAGGGAAGTGTGATGTATTAAAAAGCGCTTTGGAAAGATAGCCACTATTACTGGCCAGAATAGTACCTACCCATCCCTTAGCTTACATTACAACCCATTAAGTCCTACTTGATCTTACATTCATACATCCTTAAATTAGTGGAGTAAAACACTAAGGGCAAGCTTATAGTTCACTACATGATGCATGTGAATTCTTTGAGAGAGTGAGTGTAATTCTATTCATATACCTATACCTGTTGTGTTGTAAAAACTTGCGAGTAAAAATGGGTAACTCTCTTGTTGTGAGGGCACATGTTTAATGAAAGACAACGTTCATGTCGGATTTCTTGATCGGTTGATTTGCATGAGTTTGCTAAGATTGAGAGTAGATTCTTGAGGTTAAGAAGTCTTAACATAGTTGTATTTCATTTCAATGATTAAAACGTGCATGCTCTATTTTTAACTTGTTACCTTAAATAATCATTATAGCCGAAGCTTGGTTAAATTAGTTATGTGTGAGTCTTCATTTACATGAGATGTAAAAAGGTTGTTTGAGGACGAACAAGGCTTTAAGTGTGGAGTAGGTGATCTTGGGCAAAATAGCATGCCCAAGTGATGCTTTATAACCTAGTTTTTTCTTGTTTATCGGCTTAATTATATACATTGTCATATAATTTTATGTAAATGTGAATATATACACTAACCAACATGATTAGTTCTTATTTTTGTAGGTTTAAAATGAATTTGAGGAACTAATCCATGAGTTGGTGAAGTGGAGGCATGGAATCGGAAGTAAAACGCGAACGTCGGCAAGGAGGATGCGCAAAACAGCCCACCTGCACGTTCGCAACGTGCCACGGTAGGCAGGCCGTGCGACTATTGTATGCCACAACCCCTAACGCGCTGCACAAGCAGCGTGACACGCTGCCAACGCGGCATGGGCTGCTTAGGCGACTGTTTTGTATTTCCAGTGTGCTATCGCGATGCCTCCATGTCACGGAGGCAAATTGGCGCGATAACCTCCGTGACACGGAGCTATGTCATGCCGGGAATAATTTTGTACAATTCTCATTTACTATAAATAGGTCCCTTAGCTCCTAAAATCGTTTAGTCACGAAATTATTCTGAAAATCTTCCAAGGAGTGAGGGAGAAGTGGGAGAACTCACTTAGGGTTCATCAATTTCATCTTCTCTTCTACCAATTCTTGTAAGTATGTTACATTAATTATGTCTTCTTGTAATTATACGAACATGAGTGGCTAGAACCCTCCCTCTAGGGTTGAAACCACATGGTATGATTGTGAATACATGATTATGTTTTGGTTTTAAGTTATTAATTGTTGTTTTGTCTTACATTCTTAATTATGGTTGTTTTTATGATTGATCACCATGAAAACACACACGTTACACCTAGGCAAAAGCTTGAGAAAGAAAACCTAGGCAAGAACAAAGAATGTAGGGAGAAAGTTTGTACCTTACGATATAATTCGCGGTTAGGATAAGAAATTATACCTAATTTGCCTTTCCTGGTTATTAAAATGGGATGAGCTAGACACCAACTTAGAATTATCACATCACCACTCGAAGAAGTAGTTGTGAAGCTAAGTTGAGTTAAATGATTAGAGGTACGAAAGTCCCTAATCAATAGCATAAACCCCGTAAACCACATCCACGTAATTGAATTGCCCACGAACTAGAATGTCACATCCCTGCTCAACGATGTAGTTGTGAGGCTAGTTTGTCGTGTTTAGAGGCTCGAAAGACCATGAACATGCAATTGTAATTATGTGAGACGACAATTGATAGTTTCATGCTTAAACCATTACAACGCATAGTATCACATGATTATTCGGCTTTAGCCCTAGGTTCTCCTTGAATGTTTTCAGAGTATTTCGATGACCATCCCTAGACTTAATTAAAATTTACCGAAAAAGTCTATAATCAACACTTGTGAAAGTTAATAGCACACTTGAACTTGATAATTAGCTGAATTGGTCCAGTCCTTGTGGGTTTGACATTCGGCTCTTAAAAAAGGCCACTGTATTACTTGTACGACCGGTACACTTGCGGGCCCATCAATATAATTTTAGTGTCTTTTCTTAGATATTTTTGATCTTTAATAAATTTAATTCTCTCTTCAATCCTTGTTATAATAATGGTTTATTTAATTTTTTCTTTGTTAGTTCTGTAGGATTATATTTGTAAAGACTGCAACATTTTGATGTGAGGCATCTCAGAGTAGACACTTTAAATTAGTGATGCAACTAAGTATGCAAAATATATTTTGCAGTCGAGTGGTCTTTATATTTGAGAGAACAGTATGCTCGTTTATTTAGTTTATTTTATTCAAAATAAGTTGGCTCTGAGTCAAAATGATATACGCTTATGTAAATGCATGAACTATGATATTGTGCATCTTAACATCTTAGAGTTTGAGAAAGATGGAATGATTTGATTGCAGTAGAGACAATAACTACCCATTCAGTAGCTCTCACACTCGGTATCATATGCTAAGCTAAACTAGAGAGATTAGGAGGAAGATAGTTCACTAAGAACTCTGGCATGTTATGAACAACATGCAAATTAATGTAAAGTACATCAGAAGCACTATACTTAGAAATTGAGTTGCAAAGGAATTGACAGAAACAATCAAGTCGCAATACCAATTGAAGTATACTTATGCATAAATAAATCAGCTAGCTCCAACATCAAAAGAAAAAAGTAGTTAATAAATTATAAAATAATTAAAACATGTGTCTTAACATGACATGCAACAGCATGGATCTAAATTTGAAGATAAGCAATTAAAAGTGAAAAAGAAAAAAGAAAAAAGAAAAAAGAAAAAAGAAAAAAGAAATTTCTGATGGTTCTTTCTCTCAAAGTTAGAACAACCAACGAGTACAAATATCAGTGCAAATGGTGAAAAATTCATTTTTTAGTAAATTTATCTCTAAAACTTTAAAACACAAAAGGTACATCTACATGTCACTTTTAATTAAAAAAATTGAGACACTTATGTAACTGCAAGAAGAAAAATTACATAAAATTACTGTGATAAAACTATTAGATAATCTTGATAAAATATTGAAGAGGGAAAAGAGTTTATAACTAAATATAATGCTCATCAGATGCAAGGGCTTTGCACTTCACCAAAACCTTCCTAACTAAGGTTCTTTAAGGTTCTTTCATATAAAACTAAGTGTTTATGTTTAGGTAAGTGTAACAGATCTAGGGGTTGAACCAGAGAAAAGAGGAAAACTTCATTAGAGTCACATGACGACTCAAGGGATGAGTTGTTTTATGAAACGAGACCTGTTGTGTCCCTCATGGTAAGTCCCCAGTAAGGATTCTCAGCAAACAATGATCCTAGCAATGACTTGTTGGAAGATCCAATCGGTCATCCTGAGTGGTTGTTAAATGGAGTTTAGAAAAGGCCCAGATTTGTGTCCGTAACAACGAAGGGTGCAACGACCCGTGGTGGCGAGTAACAATCCGTGGTAAAGGTCCATTGTAAGGACTTTAGAAGCTATGATAGGGTGGCTGAGGTTACAATAAGAGGATATGATGAGTCGTTGTTTAAAGTAACGACTCGTCCTGTCTAGTTGTTGGTTGGAGAATTAGAAGAGTAACATAATTTTCCCTGGAAGCAACGAATGAAGTGATGAGTCGTTGCTTCGTACGATGACTTTTAATAATCAGTCACCACTTAGATCTTCAGTAGAGTATCAAAAGTGCTTTTGATACAACAGACGATTCAATGACTGTCGTATCCTACGACGACCCATTGGAGAGGTTGTTGTAGCCAGCATACAATTTTTTAATGCGAATTCTTGGGGGTAGTTTCATAAATTCTCAAGCTCCTAACTTCCTAATGACGTCACTTTAAGCCCTGAAAGGAGTGTTTTAAGAGGGTTTAGCTTATCCCAAGTCATTAGGCTCCCATGCATGCAAGGTATTGATATTCTCTTTCAAGATTAAGCTAGAATTCTCCCCAATTTCTTCCAAAATTCTCTTGGGCTTTCAAGACAAGTTTGGAAATTGGTTTACCCAGGTATGTAGGGATATGAATGGGGGATATTTTCCACCCTCATGCCCAAGCTTCCTCTCAAATTCACGAATTCAAATTCTTAAACAAGTGTATTGATTTCTAGGGTTTTAACCCAATTATATGAAACTACCTATTCCATGTTTATGGGTCTAATCCCCTCATATTCTAAAGTATTTTTTAATTCTAATGGGCAGATTTTTATCCTCAATTTGATTATAATATCATGATTTGAAGTTATTAGAAATTACGCCCTATCATGCAAGTTTTATAAAAAAGTCAAGCTTATGATTCATGATTTCAAGTATGATGAGATATCTAGCATGGATGAATGTTTGTGAACTCTCCACTTATGAATTCATGATTTTAACTCATAAAGTCTATTTCAAGTATGCATGATGTTATGATTCGGGCAAGCCCATGCAAGTAAGAATGTTTATTATGATTTTAGCCAAGGCTAACAAGATCAGTTATGGTATGTTTTGGAGTCAAGACTCCCAATGTTTAAATTTGAGTTATGTTTTGAGAATATAATTATATGAGAAATATGTATATTTTAGGAGTAGTATCTAGCACCGAGTAGGCCAAGGGTTCCGAGGTTCCCCAATCTCATAACTACGCACCAACATAGGTATCTTTCTGGCACCTACTAAAAGAGTGTTTTCCTCGCCCGAGGGCATACCATGATATCACACATTATTCATCCTTTTCCCTAGCAAGGCTTAGGATGGATCTCCTCCACGTGGGCAAGATGTGGGATCATCATGCGCTCATACATGGTGGTTGTCGATTATAACGAGTCTCTCATTCTTCCCCATGATTTTAGTTATTCATGTCATGACTTTTGAGATTACATTTTACAACAGATTTGATCCAATGATCAGTTTATGAGCTTTTACTTATGATTTCATCTATGAAATCTTGGGTCAGTAAGTTCAGTTATGATAACCTGCTTATGATTATGTATGTCACAAATACAGTTTTTAGCATACAATCCTTACTCTCATGATCTTCTGATTTATAAGCATGTTTTCAACTAATGATTTATTAAGCATTTTTTACTTTTCTTACATACTCAGTACATTTCAAGTACTGACTGCATACTCTTTGCTATATTATTTTATGATATAGGTTCAGGTGATCCAGCTTAGTCTTGTCGATAGCTGCTTTCTCTTCAGTCCAACCCAGCCCCTGTTTTGGGTGAGTCCTCATTTTTCGAGGACTATTAGTAGTTATGCTGTACGTGTAATTTTAGTTGTTAGATTCTAGTGAGCTAGTTGGAGAAGTTGTCTCATTAGCTCATTAGATTTTTTAGAGGCTTTTCAGACATTATGTAGATCATTCAGCTTTTCGAGTGTTGACTACCTTTTTAGCCTATGTTATATTTCAAACTTCCTCTTATTCATGTTGTATGAATTTCCACTTTAGTTATGCTCTTAAATTTCTATGATTATGCCATGGGTTAGCTTGAAGCTATTCGTGGTTCTAGGCTCCGTGTCTCGGTCCGAGGTCTCAGCTCGAGTCATGACAAACTTTGTATTAGAGCCAAGGTTTAGAGTGTCCTAGGTGTTTGAAAGCAACATTAAGTAGAGTCTTTTCTATAGGTGTGAAGCGTGCCACACTTATGGGGAAGAGGTTACAAGACATTTTAGGAAATTTTATTTCTTTCATGATCTATGTCATGCGATGTAGTAATCTCTATTCCTCTAACTCGTTCTATATGCATTTGCAAAAATATGCCTCTACGCCGAGTTAATGGTAGAATAATGGCAACAAAAATGGCCATGACAATGGCAATGGAGATAGGCATCAGCAAGCCCCACCAGCACCAGCGGATCCTTTGCCCGAGTAGGTCACTCATATCGATTTTAGAGCGGCATTTCAAATATTGGCACAGGCCATGACCGCTCAAGTCAACCAACAGGCAATGGCCCATGTTCCCTAGAATGGGAACTCAGCAGCGGTAAGAGCACGAGACTTTCTCTAGATGCACCCACCTGAGTTTCTGGGGTTGAAGGTGCATGAGGATCCACATGAGTTCATTGAAGAAGTGCAGAAGATCACCCATATTATGGGGGTGACTAGGGAGGAGAGTGCGGACTTAGCCTTCTATCAGCTGAAGGGGGTTCCTTACATATGGTTCCGTAAGTAGAAGAATAGTAGAGCAATAGGAGTAGTTCCTGTGAGTTGGGATGAGTTCGTGACTTCTTTCTTGGACAGGTTCTTCCTTAAAGAGCTAAGGGAGGCAAAGGTGGTTTAGTTCATCAAATTGGAGTGTGCCTTGGAGTTTACCTGACTATCTAAGTATGTGCCGGAGATGATTGCAGATCAGCAGGCTCGTATGAGCAAGCTTATGAATGGAGTAACAAATTCATTGGTCAAGGAGTGCAGGACTGTTATGCTAAACAGTGCCCTAGATTTCTCTCGGTTGGTCATATTTTCCCAGAAGATAGAGGCAGAACAGATGAAGGAGAAGGAGAGAGAGGCCTAGAGGGCCAGGACAAGGAGCTATGGTAGTTCCAGCAAAGGTTTGACATCTCCTTTAGTTCCACCAGAGATCATCAGCCCCAACTCCATCAGCAGTCAGTGTTCTATATAGACAGAGAGGAGATCAGAGAGGCGGAGCATCAGGCTCTAGGGGATAGAGGAGCATTTCAGGGGAGCACACTTTTTTTAACTTGTAGGAAGTGTGGTAGGAGGCACCCTGGAGAGTGCATGGTTGGTATTGATGTTTGTTTCAGGTGTGGGAAGCCCAGACATATTCTCAGAGACTGTCCTTCAGCCAGAAAGGGTGACTGAAGAGGTCATGCCCCAACTACTACTTCAGCAGCCCCAGCAGCTCGCTCACCTCAGCAGGGTGCCTCATCTAGTATAGGTGGCGGTTAGCGCCAGAACATAATTTATGCACTATCTTCTCGTTAGGAGCAGGAGGCCTCTCCCGATATGTTCACGGGTATGTTACGAGTATTTTATCTTGATGTGTATGCATTGTTAGATGAAGTGGCTATTTTATCTTTTGTGACTCCTTATATTGCTGTTAGTTTTGGAGTTAGTCCCAAAATCTTATCATAACCCTTCTCAGTCTCTACTCCTGTCCGTGAGTCAATTTTAGCTCGACGGGTATATAGAAATTTTCCTATCACGATCCTTCAGAATGTTACCTCAGCCGAACTAGTAGAGTTAAAAATGACTGATTTTGATGTTATTTTCGATATAGAATGGTTACATGCATGTTATGCCTCAGTCAATTGTAGAACCCATACAATAGAGTTTCAGTTTCCAGGTGAACCAGTTCTAGAGTGAAAAGGTAGTTCAACTATGCCTGTAAGTTGCTTTGTTTCCTATCTCAAGGCTAGGAAAATAATCTCTAAGGGATGTGTGTACCATCTAGTTGGGGTTAAGGATGCTACGTCCGAGACCCTGAATCTTCAGTCAGTTCATATTGTATGCAAGTATTTGGAGGTATTTCAAGATGATCTGCCATGGGTCCCTCCTGAGTGGTAGATTAACTTTGGTATTGACCTTCTCCTTGATACATAGCCAATATCCATTCCTCCTTACAAAATGGATCCAACCGAGCTAAAAAAGTTGAAAGAGTAGCTGATAGATCTCCTTGATAAGGGTTTCATCAGGCCTAGTAAATTCCCATGGGGTGCTCCAGTTCTCTTTATTCAAAAGAAGGATGGATCCCTTAGAATATGCATTGACTATCGATAGCTGAACAAGGGCATAATAAAGAATAAGTATCTCCTCCCCATGATTGATGACTTGTTTGACCAGCTTACGAGTGCTAAGTGCTTGTCAAAGATAGACCTCAAATCCGGCTATCATCAGCTCAGAGTTAGAGATAGTGACATCCCGAAGATAGCCTTCAGGACTCCGTATGGTCACTTGATAAAGCTCAAACTCACACTCCTGACAAAGTATAAAGTAGACGTTTTCAATAAAGAATCCAACAAAGAGGTTGGAGTAGAACCCACAGGGAATATGTTAAGAACTAGACTAATGCCGCTATTTAAGCTTTTTGGTATGTTATCTCCAAATGGGGTTTATAGAAAAATAATTGTAAATCAAGCATGAAAATCAATTGTTGTTTATCAAGATTTGCAATTAACTAGGGTAAGTGTTCCCCATGGGTTCATAACTATTTTGGGTTTACATTCATGATCTATCCCAATGCTTACTTGTAGAACTAATAACTAGGGTTCACCCAAATGACTGATTCGTCCCTATTGGATGAATATACTCAATCATCGGGTTAGGTCCCATGAGTGTTTTCAAGTTAACTGTTATCAATTTGTTCCAAATTAACTATCCTGCGATCGCAACTCAAGTTATACAATGATCACAGAAATCAAGCATTTGTTGTAATTCTATTTTCCTAATCACTACTTGTCTAGGTTCAAGAAAGTAAAGAATTCGGGAAATTCTTAATGTTTCACTTCGTTAAGAAACATTAAATATGAAGAGAATCCAAAACAAGCATTTAGCATTTGTTTCGAATCACTATGTGTAGCCCTAGTTCGTTAATCCAGCATAGTTCCCACAATCCTAGTTGTGGAGGTTTTATCCTTTCATGATTGTAAGATTATGATTAGTATTTATAGAAAAACACATAATTAAATACTTACAATGATGATTGAAAGAAAACCTGCTTTGAATATTTCAAGAAAATTTTATGAACAAATTTAAGAACAATTGGGAAATCCAAGTTATGATCTCAAGAATTGCTCTCCAATATTATTTCCAAAAACTAATTACAAACTTGATAATAATCTTCCTCTTTCTTATTCTGACCGAAAATGACCAATAAGAAATCTAAAAATTATTTATACAGATAATAAAATCCTTTTCTTAAGTTAATAGGGAAATAACCAAATTTGGCGCCGACACATCCTACAACTCCTCATACGACCCATAACAGGATGGTACAGGTCGTGCCTTCTATCGTACATCCCTCGGCTTCTACAGAATTTGCTAAGTG
The DNA here is from genome assembly GCA_035772735.1 of Datura wrightii. NCBI lineage: Eukaryota > Viridiplantae > Streptophyta > Magnoliopsida > Solanales > Solanaceae > Datura > Datura wrightii. Next base: position 116,015,973 of record JASDFA010000027.1, on the reverse strand, counting down.
TTGGCATTTGGTACGACTTGTAACATGATCCCACGAGTCATACAATCAAGTCGTGGTCTGGCTCTGAGAACTTTGGCATCTTCTGAAGATTTCTACGAGTGTCTTGGCATGCCTCGTACCTTGCTCCTACGACTCATAACAACTTGTAATATCATGAGATCTGCCAAGTACCAAAAATCATTGAAGCTTTCCATAGCTCTTGGTATGGGTTGTAAGTAGATGCTACGATCCGTAGGTGCTACCCATATCAACTTCAATTGTGCAAATTTCTATAAAGTATTCTATGACTCAAGTTACGACTCATACCAAGATGGTACAATTCGTATTGAGAGTCTTACTTTGCCTTTTCCTTGTACTAATCTTTTGAGATTTTTCACGAGTCTCAGTACAATTCGTACAATCTTGGTACGACTCGTATTGAGATCAGTACTTGGTCTCTTTTCCGCAACTTTTGCACATTTTCACTCTAACACCTATTTTTTCTGAAAACAAAGTAAAAACACCTTATATTCGTATAAACATATCTTTGTCTATGCTATTTTTCTAGTTTTAAGCATCAAAAATGCTGTAAACTCACAACACATCAACACCCTCAACTTAAGACTTTTGCATGTCCTTAGGCAAAGAAAACAAAAACTAAAAACGATATTTAACTAGAAAATAAACCTTGAATACTACAACCAATGCCAATCAAAACTTGCACTATGAACACAAACTTCTTTTGACCCTTCTCCATGTAAACCAAATCAGCTATGCACATCAAGTGACTGCACACCATGACAAAGAAGGATCAAGATATGTCATCTAGTTATTTGCAGAGAATCAAGTTATTACCAATGCTTTTCAGACAGACAACTAGCAGAATAAAACACAAACCATGTACCCTCATAGAAAATGAAGTCCCCAACTCACATATATATGAAAATATGAAACTTGGGACTAAAACAAGTATGACTCTCACTCTCACAAGGAAATTCAATTACTTCACATTGGATACTATAGGCTTGCCCTTATTTTTTCTACTTTGGCTCTTCGGACAGTCAGGCTAGAATCACTGTAGGACTTTGTTCGACTTGTAATGTAGGCTTGGACTGGGTATGGTAAATATGAGATTTTAATGACTAAACCCTCCTTGGCACTACATACTTGTGGCTCCACTTTTCACTTATTTCACCCTTTTTTCCTTTTCAACTTTTTCCTCCCTTTTCTCCATTTTTATGTAGTATGTGGGTGTGGTGTGTTTTCAACTTTTTCATTCATTTTTTTTTCTTTTTCAGCTCTTCTTTTTCTTTTCTTGTCACACCATACCCCATTTTAACCCTTTTTCCTTTCTTTTCCTTTTCCACCTCCCTACAGTCTATGCACCCCTACTCTAGCCACCCTTAACTTAGGCATTTGACCCGGATTTATGTTCATAATGTCCAAGGAGGGACCAGAGACAAAATAGATTCATTATAAAAAATAGATAAGTTTAATCGGTTAATCAAAGAAAAATGGTCCATTTAAGGCTCAAAATTGGGATTTTAAGGGAATCATATCATTTTGGTAGGGCAATTTAAGCTAAAATGGGCAAAACAAAAACGACCTATGATCCTTTCCTAACCAATCATCTTAAAACCTACGTAAAGACCAACCGGGCAAGTTCTAAATCCTCTACGCTGTATTGAACTAAGTATTGATCCTCACTTACTCATGGTACATGTTTTACATTCATACTACCTATATGGTTCATACATGGCTAACTATAACTATTCATGCTAATACACTAAATGACACAAAAGATCCACATAAATCATGCTTTAAAATCAACAAGTACACATATAACATCCAAAAAATTTTAAACAGGGTCATTTTTTTAAAACTTCAAAACTAATGCATTTTATTGGCTGAGTAATCCTAAGTTACTTTCCAATTAAACAAAAAGATCCTAAACATGCTGGTTCTACTAGATAGCATGCCCGAGGGAAATGAAACACAGAAGCAAAACCCTCGGACAAATAAAAAATCCCTAAAAATTACAAGTACACCCTCTCCCTTTTTGAAAAGGATGCTTTGTCCCTGAATCATAGAATATAAAAACACAAGGTAAAGAGACATACCTATGGCACACTAGGCGGTCATGTCATCCCACGGAGGTGGTATCTCCACTGCAATCGTCGCACTAGCGGTGGCTGGCGCACTCAATGGTACCTCTACTGGGGAAATGGTCACCCCTTCAGCAGTAGAGGTTGCCTCAGCAACCTCGGTAACAACTGGGGATGAATGTGGCTTGCCCGAAGGGTCCTTTCCACCTGCAAGATCAAACTAGACAGTGGTGGAGCTACCCACTCCTCTAGCTCTCTCAGGCAGCTCTGACCTATGCTCGTCATGAATCTGCTGACTCTCCAATCTTGCACACTTGCGTTCTTTCTTCTCCTTCTTTCTCTTCTTTTTTTAGGGTATCATCTCCAACATCCTTTGATACCTTCTTCTTCCCTTCTCCTCCCTCTACTCCATTAGACTCCCAATATGACACCAAGTCAAGCTTATCATCCATCTCAATATTGACGTCAGGAAGAGTGGGGGCTGCTAGAATTGCTGATTGTCGAGATGACAGCTCAGTCACTTGGAGAAGAGCCCCCAAATCCTCATGGAGACTACTTGTGTCAGTCTGCTCTGCCATGCACTCATTGAAGTGATGCTCAAAGATGTCAAGTCTGGCATGCATATCCCGTGCGACTGCCTCAATCTCATCCTTCATCCAAGGCTTCACATTCTCCATCATAGACTACACCTTTCTCTTAGTCACGGTCAGTCTGTTCACCATCTTTTGTAGAAAGTCCTGAGGCACTAGCATGTATCTTGCTGGGGTCTTGCTCCGTAACACCCCGGCAGTCCTAGAGATCAGACCCCAGAGTCAGAAGACAGTACAACGAAAAGTCAGTAGAAATTTACTGTAGAACGAGGCAGGGAACGACTCATTAGGTGACCCCACGAGTCATGGTCTGGCTCGTGGGGGAGAAGTCAAGGGAGGTGAGCCAGGCCAGTGGAAACGGCTGACCTGACAAGTCTTCTTGCCTGACAACGACTCATCAAGTCAGTCGTTAGAGGGGAGAAGTTTTGGTTTTCAAGAAATTTCCAGTGTACTTAACGAAAGGGCATAACGAATCGTGGGAGCTGGTGACGAGTCGTTACATTGGTCGTGACCTGAAGGATCAATAATTTCTAGTATACCTAACGAGTGGACCTAACGATTCGTTGGGTGGGACAACGACTCGTCAGGTGAGTCGTGGCATCAGTTCGGGCAATTTTTCAGATTTTCTCATGGGCAGTTTGGTAAAATCCAACGCTCCCAAATTTAAAGTGATGTCGTTTTGGGTATGTTTGGGGATGTTTTTAAGGGTTCTTCTAGACCTAAACCCTCATTCTCTCAATCTCTTTCTTCCTCCTTTCTTCTCAAAAATCCTAGGCGTTTCACCAAGGTGTTCTTCAAGCTTCAAGGAAGATAATCAAGCAGGATTTTCGTCTACCAGGTATGTGGGACTTCATCAAGGGTATTTTTCCATCCTTGTGCCCCAAAATATTTTCAATGAGAACCCAATTTAAATTTTCTAGAATATCATGATCTAGGGTTTGAATAATGGGTAGTTCCTTTCTCATTCTTTTCTTAAAAACTAATAATTACTACAATTATGGAATTCATTTCAAAAGTTGATATGATGGGTTATTTGGGATGGGGTTATATGTTGGGGATGTATGAGGGTGACATGTAGTTCCTAAGTTGGGTTGAGTAATGAATGGGTGGTTCTTATTGTTCGATTAATTTGCATATTCATGTATGAAAATGATGAAATTGTAGAAGTATGGGTTGAGTATGTATGACCGTAGTATGTTCATCCTAACTTGAATGAAGTGTTGAAAGGAAATTGTTCATTCCTCCTTAAACTACCATAAAAATTCTTAATCATGATGAAAGTGTGGGAATATCGCTAAACTAACCCTAGTGACTTGATTATGATGTTGATGACCATGTGGGATTGAGTAAAAGTTGTGGGTTAGAGTAATTGAAGTATATTATGTGCCATATCCATGTTCTAGATTAAATTGATTGGGCATGACAATATTTCATCTCCATTGTTGAACTACAAAGCTTGGGCGGATTATATATTGTTTTTCCTTACTAAAATTGTTTTTATAAAAATTCTTGGAATCTAAAATGCCCGTGGCTATGGAGTTCACAAAGGAGTGGTTATGAAAACTGTGTGAAATGTTATAGACCTAAATAAGCGAAGCCATGTATCTTGATAGAGCATGAGTTGTATTTTATAAACCATGTATGATCTCATATTGCATGTTGAATGAGATGAACTTGGGAACCTATAGAATGCTCGTTAGCGTAAGATGGTTGAGATAGTTATTGGTTTGACTCCATGATGAGGTGAATTATGGTGATAACGCATGAGAATGATATTGCAACTGTTGGGCTTGTTGTTATTAGAAAGTAGCCCCATCCTGTTGATGAGAATGTTGTATGATGAAAATTAGTTAATGTCCTTGTCTCTGATTAGGAGTTTTAGTTTATATTAGCGATAGTCAATCGGGATTCTCATTAGCAAGAATGTTTCTCTAGTCAGTCGAGATTCTCGTTAGCAAGAATGTTTCCCTAGACAGTCGGGATTCTTGCTAACAAGAATGTTTCCCTAGTCAGTCAGGATTCTCGTTAGCAAGAATGTTTCCCTTGTCAGTAGGGATTCTCGTTAGCAAGAATGTTTCCCTAGTCAGTCAAGATTCTTGTTAACAAGAATGTTTCCCTAGTCAGTCAGGATTCTCGTTAGTAGGAATGTCTCCCTAGTCAGTCGGGACTCACATCCATAGCTACTGGACGTGCATGTTTCTCCTTATTCGGTCGGGACTAACATCCCTAGACAATAAATGACTCTCTATATCAGAGCCTTCTTTCCCTTCGACAAACAGGGATTCTCGCTAGTAAGAATGTTTCCCTTAGACAGTCAGGGACCCTTACGATATCAGTCACGACGTCGTACCTCGGTATTATTTTCGATTATTACTTTTGCGCATCAGTTGATCTTATAATGATGTATGTCCTTATAATGTGGTTATGTTGATATGAATATGTGAATCTCATATAAGGTTGTCGTATCTCATTTTAGTTACATTACTATTAATGTGTTTTACATTACTTCCTTCTTGTATATATTTATGAGTTAGTTTAATTATGCTTACTGCATACTCAGTACATCCCAAATACTGACCGCACGCCTCTTGTGCTATATTGTTTTATGATATAGATTCAGGTCTCCAGGTTCAGCCGTGTGGCTAGATATGCTCCTTCCTCTCCCAGTTGCTAGTGGTGAGTCCTCACCTTCCGAGGACGTGATTTATATTCCTGTTTTATTATGTTCCAGTTTTCAAACTTTTGGAGTTAGCTGGGGGCTTGTCCTAACAACTTATCAGTTTAGTAAAAGGCTTTCAGACTTGTCTAGACAGTTTCAATTATGTATCTAGGTGTTATTAAATTGTCATTATGGATCATATTAGACTTTTTTTATTTTCTTCCATTTCTTCACGATGTTAGATGTTTTTTATGTTAAGTGTATGCGATGATTATTCCATGGGTTGACTTGGAGCTTTTTGGGGTTCCTTGTCCCATGTCTACGGTCCGGGTGTATTCTCAGGTCATGACATGCTCAGAAGGCCCATAGGTGGTGCAACAGAGGTGCTAGGAGCTGCCTCTCAATGACTGGAATCTATAGTCGGTGTCTCGTCTTGCTCCTGTGATGTGGGGGCATTAACCTGGTCGCCCCCAACTGCCCGTGGTACTGGGACTGCGGTAGGAAATCTCGCTCGGCTTACTAGGTTCATTTCATCTCGGATCAACCCTATGTCTGCTGTCTGCTGCACTCCAATTAACTGCACTTTATTAGGACGCACCTTGAGACCTGCCTCCATACACAATCTGAACATGAGAGTTGGGAATGGGATAGTAGTGCTTAATCCCATAGCCTGATCCCAAATCTCCTTTGCAATGACCCTCGAAATGTTGATGGCGTATCTTGACATGATATATGGTATCAACCTGTGGCAAACTAGCATCCAACAGGCCTTCGCTATGAAATTTAGAAAATTTTTGGTGACCTGCTTTCCACTAGTCACCCATTCCGCATCCTTCTTATGCTCAGTAATGACCCCAGATTACCACTTTATCTGATTCTTCCTCTCCTCAATACCTAACTTCTTGATCTTCTTCATGGCATCCACTCGGTAGTCAAACTCCGGTGTAGTATGTGATGGTATGAACTGAGGCCCATATAATAATATGTCAACAGTTCGGCCTCGCACCATTACACTCTCCAACTTGGGTTGATCTTTCAATTTCTTCCCATCCTTTGCTTTCTTCTCCATGTTAACCAAATAGTTGGCATAAAACTCCCGGACTATCTCTGAAGTGTATCGATCCGGGGTTTTAGCCGTTCACTCAGATCTATAGAAGCTGAATATTCACTTCATCTCCTTCACATCATTCAGTGCATTGGTGAGGATGCGCAGCTCTTCTCGAATACTCCGCCTAGGGTGGTTCTTGGAGGTGAGAGAGAGACCCTGCTTATAGATCTCTTGTGCACTGGTACTCTCCACCGAATAGTATGATTCTCCCTAGGCGGATTTTTCTCTCGCACATCATTGGCTTCCTCATCTTCAGACCTGAACTCACTATCTCCATCTACGAATTAGGCCTCCACAAACCCCTCATCATCAATAAAGCCACTCCAAGACTCTTGGACTTGTTCCTCAGCTCCATCCTCAAACTGGGGAGCATTAGTAGATGTTGGTAGTGGCTGCCTAGGCCTAGGCTTTAGTTTTTGACCTAGTGGTTCATGTGTAATACCCTGAAAGCCCTAAGATTAAATTCGGGATTTTAAACGGAGAAAATTGAAAATCTGGCACCAAATCACAGAATGAGTCGTTATGTGACCCGTGGGGTGGACCACGAGTCGTGAGGTGACTCATGGCGAGGTTTAGGGAGTGAGTTGGAAATTTTGGAATTTGAGGTCCCCACGGACCTGACCACGAGTCGTGGTCAGCTTCCACGATTCGTGGGATGGGTCGTGGTTAGCAGGTTGGAAATAATTTGAACCTTAGGCACTGAGGGTGACGGGTGGTGACCAAGAGTCGTGGTCACCAGTAACAACTCGTGGGGTCCCCTATGACGAGCCCAGATGATCGATTAGATAGTGCACTCAATGACTGATGCCACGGCTCATTCCCTTGGGCGACGACACGTCCAGTCCCTCGTTGGGACTGGCAGTCAGATATTTCATGCGAATTTAGTAAGGGCTTTTCCGTAATTCCTATGATCCTAAGGCCTAAACGATATCGTTTTAAGCTATGAATAGTGGGTTTTAAGAGGGGAAAATCTATTCCAAGTCATTCCTATTCATGCCTGTAAGAGTAAGGGTCTAGAGAGGTCATCAAGGTTAATCCTTCAAGGTTCTTCTTCAAATCCTTCCTTGGGCAATCAGAGAAGTGGTAGAATAAAACTCTTTAAGGTATGTAGGGTTATGAGTTGGTGAATCCATTCACACCCATGCCCAATCTCTCTCTAAATCATGAAATTCCTACGTTGATTCTATGGGGTTTTAACCCAATGCATGAGATTGCTAATTTTCTACATAGGTATCATTTAAAGATGTCTCTATTATTGAATTATGATTCACTGGCAAGTTTCATATTGTTTTCAATTAAAAATCATGTTTCATGCTTTATAAATCAAAATTCGCAATTATGAGAAGTTCATGAAAGTTGAGGTTTATGATGAATGTTCAAGTATGATGAGATATTTATGATGTAAAGCATGTTTTCAAGTTACCTATGTTTAAGATCATGTTTTCAAGTGAATTATGTATTTTCAAGCATGTTAAAATATCGGGCAATTCCCATATGTTCAAGTATGATTATGATTTTACAAACTTAAGCTTACCACGTGGTTTTGGAGCAAAGACTCCCATTTATGTTCAGCTTGTAGTATGGTTTGAGCCAAGGCTCCTCATGTATGATTCAGATTTATGTATTCATGATCATTTAGCTTCGTCAATAGATGATGATCAGTTTCGTTGAAAAACGATGGAGAGCATATGCATATTTTGAGAGTAGTGTCTAAGACTGAGTATGCTATGGGTCAGTCAACCCTATGCCTCAGAACTATACGCCAACATAGGTATGATCAGATTATATTGGGACCTCCTATGTGATCTATGCCCTGACCGATTGGGCCATGAGCTTGATATCGATATCATGGTATCGTCCTTAGCCCTGACAAGGTTTTGGATGGCTCTACCTACTTGAGTGTGATAGTTGGGACAACGTAAGCTCGAGTATGTCAGTTAAAAGACGAGTCTCCCATGGTTCCTCATGATTTCGGTTATGCATGTTATCATTCATGATATATATATATATATACATATGTTCTAAAGTAGGTTTGACCCAATGTTCAGCTTTACTTATGATTATTAAATTTCAAATTTGGGTTAATTGATTAAGTTATGATGTTATATTATGTTGAGATCATGTTTTCAGAATATAGCATGCAAGCCTTACTCTCAGATTCTTATTTTGTTTATGTTTTATACTATGCACGTTTTAAATGATTTTTACTTAATTTGGCGGTTTAACTTACCTTGCATACTCGTTACATTCCACGTACTAACCGCATACTCTATGCTATATCGTTTTATCATACAGGCCTCAGTACTCAGACTCAGCCCTGTTCTTAGCCAGTCTATCAGAGTTAGCATCCCAAATCTATTGGTGAGTCCTTATTTCTCGAGGACCATGCGCATTCAGTTTTCTTTATGTACTTTTTGTTTTTAGTTTTAGCGAGTTAGTTGGGGGACTATCCCATCAACTCATCAGACTTTGAGACTTTTCAGACAAAAAGGATGTAATCCGCTTCAGATTCATGTATATTTCTGATGTTGTGTTTATTTCAGACTTTCGCTAAGTTTATCATGTTAAATCGTTCATTTTTATCGATTGAGTTAGATATATGTTCATGCCATGGGTCAACTTGGAGTCCTTTGGAGTTCCTTGTCCCATATCTCTGTGTGGGCTTATGTTCGGGTTGTGACAAACTTGGTAATAGAGCAATAGGTTTGAAGTGTCCTAAGGTGTCTGAAAGCCTCATTAAGTGGAGTCTTTTTCATGGGTGTGAAGCGCACCACACTTATGATGAAGAGGCTACGAGATATTTAGGAAATGTACCCTTCTTTCATGATCTATGTCATGCGATGAAATGTCCCCTAACCTTTTAACTCGTGCTATTCGCGATTGTAGAATCATGGCTCCCCGTAGAGTTAACTGTAGGAGGAATGGGAATGGAAATGACCAAGGGGATGGCAACGGAGGCGGGCACTAGCAAGCTCCACTAGTCTAGGAGCACCATGCACCGGAGCCGATTGCCCATGCTGAATTTAGGAAAGCTATTTAGATGCTAGCGCAGGCCTTGACCACTTAGGTCAACCAGTAGGCAGTGGTACATGTCCGGCAAAACAGAAATGCGGCGTCAGCTCGAGTCAGAGATTTCTTGAGGATGAACCCACCAGAATTTCTTGGGTCAAAGTTGGATGAGGATCCACATGTGTTTGTCAACGAGATTGTGAAGATCACCCAGGTCATAGGGGTGAACGGAGTTGAGTGTGCTGATTTGGCCTCATATCAGTTGAAGGGGGTCGCACACATATGGTTCAAATGAGATAGTAGGGTAGCCGAAGCAGGCCCTATCAGTTGGGAGGAGTTCCATGTTGCATTTCTAGATCAGTTTTTCCCTCGTGAGATGAGGGAGTTGAAGGCAGCTGAGTTCGTAAAATCTCAAGCAGGCAAAGATGACAGTGCAAGAATATGCTCTAGAGTTCACTCATTTGTCAAAGTACGCCCCAGAGTTAGCGGTTAATCAGAGGGCGCGAGTGAGCAGGTTTGTTCATTGGGTGGCGGGCTATTTAGACAAAGATTGTAGGATCGCTATGCTTCACTAGGATATGGATTTCCCTCGGATAGTCTTATACACCCAGTAGTTGGAGGCGGCGTATATGAGGGAGAGAGAGGCTAAGAGGGCCATGACAGATAGCTATGGATTCTCTCAGTCGAGGCCAGGTGGTAGGCACCGACAGTAGACCCACCAAAAATCTTCAGCCCTGACATCTTCAGCGAGGAGTGTGCCATCCAAACCTAGGCATGATCAGAGAGGCGAACATCAGTCTCGAGGGGTTAGAGCAACAGACCAGCAGATTCTAGCATCCTAGTTTGTGGCAGGTGTGGACGGGGGCACACGAATCAGTGCTTGGAAGGTACAGGTGCTTGCTTCAGGTGTGGGAAAGCTAGAAATATGCTTAGAGATTGCCCATGATAGGGGCTGAGACCTAGCTTCCAGTTTAGTAGCTCCACCCGCATGCCCAGCCCAGCGGGGGGCATCTACCAGCACAGTTGGCGATCAGCGCCAGAACAGATTCTACGCCTTAGCATCCCGCCAGAAGTAGGAGGTCTCCCTTGATGTAGTAACTGGTATGTTACAAGTTTTCTATCTTGATGTATATGCTTTGTTAGATCCAGGGGCTACTTTGTCTTTCGTGACACCTTACATGGCCAGTAGTTTCGGAGTCATTCTCAAAGTTTTGGCATAACCCTTCTCTCTATCCATTTCATTAGGTGATTCAGTCGTAGTTAGACGAGTGTATAGAAGTTGCCCAGTCATAGTCTTTTAGAAATTCACCTCAGCAGATTTAGTAGAGTTAGACATGACTAATTTTGATGTTATCCTCGGCATGGAATGGCTATTTGTATGTTATGCCTCATTTAATTGTAGAACCAGGGCAGTGGAGTTCATATTTCTGAGTGAGCCAGTCATAAAGTGGAAGGGTAGTTCAACTGTTCTTGTAGGTCGTTACATTTTCTACCTTTAGGCCAGAAAGATAATTTCTAAATGTTGTGTGTACCATCTAGTTAGGGTTAAGGATGGTATGTCCGAGACCCCGACTGTCCAGTCAGTCCCAGTAGTATGTGAGTATCCAGAAGTTTTCCCAGATAATCTACCGGGAATTCCTCCCGAGCGGGAAATTGATTTTGGTATTGACCTTCTTCCTAATACGCAACCTATATCTATTCCTCCCAACATAATGGCTCCAATCGATCTAAAAGAGTTGAAGGAGCAGTTGAAGGATCTTTTGGATAAGGGTTTCATTAGACCAAACAAGTCTCCATGGGGTGCACCAGTTCTCTTTGTCCAAAAGAAGGACGATTCTCTTCGTACGTGTATTGATTACCGGCATCTGAACAAGGTCACCATAAGGAACAGGTATCCTTTACCTAGGATTGATGATTTGTTTGACCAGCTTCACGGTTTCAAGTGCTTTTTGAAGATAGATCTCATATCTAGGCACCATCAGCTCAATGTTTGGGAGAGCGACGTCCCGAAGACAGCCTTTAGGATGCGGTATGGTCATTATGAGTTTCCAGTTTTGTCTTTTGGACTAACGAATGCTCTACAGCTTTTATGGACTTGATAAATAAGGTATTCAAGACATAGTTGGCTATGTTCGTGATCGTGTTCATTGATGACATCCTAATATACTCTCAGACCGAAGAGGAGCATGTCGCTCATTTGAGAGTGGTGCTATAGACTCTCAAGGACCGCCAATTATATGCCAAATTGAGCAAGTGCGAGTTTTGGTTGAACTTCGTGGCGTTTTAGGTCCATGTGGTATCAAGTGAGGGCATAAGGGTGTACTCTCAGAAAATAGAAGCGGTGAAGAATTGGTCTAGACCAGTGAATCCTTCTGATATCCGGATCTTCTTGGGCTTAGCTAGCTACTATCGAGGGTTTGTTGAGGGTTTTTCATCCATTACAGTGCCATTGACAGTGACCCAGAAGAAAGTGAAATTTCAATGGTCGGAGACTTGTGAGAGGAGCTTTCAGGAGTTGAAGATTCGACTTACCTCAACACCAATGTTGACCCTACCCGAGGGTACTGATGGGTTCATGGTGTATTGTGATGCTTCAAGGATCAGACTTGGGTGTGTATTGATGCAAAACGAAAAAGTTATAGCTTATTCTTCTAGACAGCTGAAGGTGCATGAAAAAAAACTACCCGACCCATGATATTGAATTGGCCGCGGTGGTATTCGCCTTGAAGATCTGGAGACATTATTTGTACGAGGTCCATGTATATGCGTTTATGGACCATAAGAGCCTACAACATGTGTTTACCCAGAATGATCTCAATCTTCGTCAAAGAAGGTGGCTGGAACTACTTAAGGGCTATGATATAAGTGTTCTTTACCATCCGGGCATAGCTAATGTAGTAGAAGACACACTTAGTAGACTCTCTATGGAGAGTGTGTCCCATGTGGATGAAGGAAGGAATAAGCTGGTGAAGGATGTGCATCGAATTGCAAGATTGGGAGTTTCAGTTGGTTGAATCGACCGATGGCGGTGTTGTTTAGAATGGATCAGAATCGTCCATGGTCATTGATGCGAAAGCTAGACAAGACGAGGACCCTATTTAGGTAAAGTTAAAAGAAACCGTCCAAAATCAAAAGGTAGAGGTCTTCTCCAAAGGGGGAGATGGTGTGATTCGATACCTGGGTCACTTATGTGTTTCAGATATTGACAACTTGAGGGATCGGATGTTGCACGAGGATCATGCATCCAGATATTTGATACACCCAGGTGCCATCAAGATATACCGTGACCTACGGGAATTCTATTGGTGGAATAGCATGAAGAAGGACATAGTAGAATTTGTGGCTAAGTGCCCAAACTATCAGCAGGTGAAGGTTGAGCTCCAAAGACCCGGAGGTGTGCTTCAAGATTTATGTATTCCTACTTGGAAGTGGGAAGAAATCAATTTGGACTTCATAAAAGGTTTACCTCGCACTCGTCGACAATATGACTCCATTTGGGTTGTTGTGGACAGGTTGATCAAAGCCGCTCATTTTCTACCGGTCAAAACCACTAGCAGAGAATTGTGCCAAACTATAAATCCTAGAGCTAGTTCAATTGCATGGAGTGCTCTTGTCCATCATATCAGATAGAGGTATCCAATTTACCTCTTAGTTTTGGAGGTCATTTCAAAAAGGACTTGGTACTCAAGTTAAGCTCAGTACAATATTTCACCCGCAAATAGATGGTCAAGAGGAGCAGACAATTTAGACTCTTGAGGACATGTTGAGAGCATGTGTGATTAACATTAAAGGTAGGTGGCATGATTATTTGACTCTTATCAAGTTTGAATACAATAACAGCTACCATTCCAGCATTTAGATGGCTCCATTTGAGGCTCTCTAAGGGCAGAGATGTAGGTCACCTATTGGTTGGCTCGAAGTGGGTGAAGCTGCGATGATAGGACCAGATTCAGTCCATGAAGCTATGGAGAAGGTTCAACTCATATGGAGTAGGTTGAAAACAGCTCAAAGCCGCCAAAAGTCCTATGCCGATGTGAGAAGGAGAGAACTAGAGTTTGAAGTGGATGATTGGGTGTTTTTGAAGGTGTCTTCCATGAAGAGTGATCTTGGGCAGATTTATATACCCAAGTGATACTCAAACGTATTATTTTCGCCTTGTTTATTGTGCAATGTGTATACATTTTTATGTAATTGGTAATAAAATGTGAATTTATACTAACCAACATGATTAGCATTGTTTTGTAGGTAAAACATGATTTTGAGTAGCTAAAATGCATGTTGGAACAATATCGGAGTTGGACTTGGATGCGAGCACGAAAAAGACATTGGACTGCACAATGTAAAGGGGCTCCGCGATGGAGCCGTGCCACGCTACCATCGCGGAGGCACACTGCTTGGAGGGTGATTAATTTGTCAATTTCCAGTGAAGCCTCGCGACAGATCCGTGGCACGGAGGCAAGCCACCGCGTTGCATGCCGTGCCACGTTGAGGCTTTATTCCCGGACCCCAGATTTCCAGTGAAGGTCCGCGTCCACGCCGTGTCACGGAGGCAGTGCTCCACGTTGGCCTCCGTGACACATTGCTTGTTATTTCGGGAAAAATTCCCACTAGTATAAATAGAACACTTAGGCTTATTTTTAATTAATTCAGACTTGGTGGAGCAAGGACGTGGGTTACAGGCAGTTGAGGGACGAAAAAGCTAAGGGTTTTTCTCTCTTTCTTTCTTCTTTCAATCAATTGTTTGTATGATTAACACTTGTTTTAGGATGATTAATCCACAAATGAGTGGCTAATTCTCTTCCTTGCTGAGGTTATGAACAATGGTGATGAATTTTGATCATTGAATTTTATGGTTTTTCATCTTCTTCTTCCATGTTGTTCTATTAATTCTTGTTCCTACTGCATTGGTGTGTGGCCGACATTAATGTACATCTAAAAAGTCCGATTTCACTCGAGAGAGCACGAAATTGGAAAGTTGTGAATTAATAGGGTATTGTTCTTAACTTGATTTGGGAAAATTGAGTTTTGATGTGCTTTCCTGATAGAAATATACTTGAAAGCCGTATTAGTCAATTTAGGAACCGGAATTGTATTGCTAGGTCATAAATTGCATTTGATCACAGAAATGTAGACGGATGGTTTATGATTCTTAAGTGAGATTAAATACGAGAGTTTTAATCTCTTGGCTAATGTTCTTGGCTAGCAACAGGAAGAGAAGAATAACCGAATTATGATTATAATCAAGTTCATTACTTGTTCTTAACCTTGGCATGCTCATATCCATAGTTTCAATTCAAAGTAGATATTTGTTAATAGTTTTAGTATATAATTTATAAACAAAAAGTATTTAACTTTTGGTTACGTTGTTGTCAGCATATATAGAAGTAAGATAGAATATAGTATACTTGAGCAATTTTTACTTATCCAGAGTCTCCTTGGTTCGATACTTGGCTTACTTAGCCACTTACTACTTGTTTGACCACGTGCACTTGCGTGTCGGTTTTTAACCCCTATAGCAAACACCCGATCAAAGGGAGTGATGAGGTTTGAAAAGAAGGAAAAACTCAGTCACTGCTATGTTGGCCTGTATCGAATTGTTAAATGGGTTGGAAAGGTGGCATATGAAATGGAGTTGCCTTTAGAATTAGCTTCCGTGCATCCTATTTTTCACGTATCGCTTTTAAAGAAGTCTTTGGGTGATCCAGCTCTAGTTGTCTCAGTGGATAGTGTTGGTGTGAGAGACAGTCTTAGTTATGAGGAGGTTCCGGTGGAAATACGGGATCATTAGGTTCGAAGGCTAAGGAACAAGGAAGTAGCTTAAGTTAAAGTGTTATGGAGGAATCAACATGTTTAAGGAGCTACGTGGGAAGCCGAAAGACATGATGGCTAGATACCTATATTTATTCTCTACTGGCTCAGTTCCAGCTTGAGGTATCAGTTTTGCCCCAATGCTCTAATTAGTTTTCATGTTCAGTTCATGTGCCCAAGTTTCTTTTATGTCAAAGTATGTATGTGTGATTTGTGAATTTAGTTTTGTTCAGTTCAGTTCGGAGGTAGTCATTCCGTCAGTTGTCAGCTTAAATGATCAGTATTTGAATATGATGATTGCATTTCTCTGCTTTTCTATATGTTTTTCAACATTCAAGGATGAATGTGTCACGCCCCACCTTGGGAGGCACGACTGGCATCTAGTGCCACACTAGAATCTGACTGACCTGGCTAGGCTTATGCGCTTTTGGTGCATGCCTGCAACTCAATTCAGGAAAACAACGAGCTATATCTTGGCTGTAAATACAACCTCCGGTCGACAAGGCCGTATAGCCACCTGTAAAAGGAAACAACTAAAAAACCACAAGCAATAAAAGGGAATCCTATGCGGGCCAACAAGACCACCATGCTGTCTAGTTTTAGCAGAATGAAAATCAGGCAACTACAACTACACTATAGCCGACAAGGCCACTAACTAACATCTAAACAAGGTCCCGCACGGCCATCACATGAAATAAAACTTATATAGGCCCCACACGGCCAACAAACAAACGAACAACTGGAAATCTGTAGCCTACAAGCCTCTAAGAGTGGAATAATGGTCGAGACATGGCCCCGACCTACCCATAAACAGTACAATCAAAAGAACAAACCTTCTAACTATTAGCTCCGGAGGAAGGGAGCTGACAGTACTGCTGACTCAGACTAAATGCTAAGACGTCCTAGTCTGTGCCTATCCGCACTTGTAGGCAAGTAATGCAACGCCCCAAGGATGGGCATCAGTACAATATGTACCGAATATGTAAGGCAGTAAAAGAAAATGACTGAATAAAACTAAAACTAACTGAGTAGAAGGGATAGAGATATAACCTGAATAACTTAACTTCCTTCTGTCTAATCTACTGGTAACTAGTGCCAAAAAGAACCTTACCTAGCCCCCATAAGTTTGGAAGGTACAATCAGCACAAAATAACTTGCTCGGGGCCCCAATAAGCCCTGACGCACACACTTCAATCTACGTACCCCTAACAAGGTCAAAGTTAGTTAACTGGTAAGTATAGCCAACCTACCGGTCCCCTGGGTCTGCAACTAAGCCCACTCGGCCCCTGATCTATAGTTGTGTCTGAGTCCAGTGGAGTCCTGATAACTGCACCTTGGGCACCAGGCTCGATGAGGATGTGATATCGATATGGCATAAAGCTAATAGTCCAACCATGGAATGGATTCTAATATAGCCCTTGGACCACTACATCATATCTGGAGATGGCATATCGCTCCTTGGAGCGACATCACATAGCCCCTGGCGGGCGACGACACAACTAATAACCCTGGGGTTGGTCACGGAATTCTATACAGGGCAGGGTCAATCCCAAACTAAACATATAGTGCTGGTCTCAACTAATAACAATAACTAATCATATTAACAATACTTATGGCTCTCTTACAAGGACTCAAACTATATTACAATACTATGAAAGGTAACCTGCTAAAGGGATTCGCCTTAACATAACTCGATCTCCAATTCCCGATTAACTGACGAGTTTCAACTTGTAATCAGCAGCCCTCTTCAATCGTAACCTTATTACTGAGAGAATAAGACTAATTTCAATACTACTTGGCAAAAATGATAACTTTCAAAAATAATAATAACTATAATTCAATTTCACAAAGTACGGCCAAAAACGTATAATTTCCCGAGAGTTCAGAAGGGAGAAATGCTTACTCAAAGCCTGTGGCCGTTTATGAATCAATTTGGGGAAATTCTAATAACTTTTACTCAGCGGAGTTCTGATTTACTGGGCATATTTCAAGAAACTAACCCCGTAGGAATGCTCCCTGTAGGATTAGAACTCGATACCTGAAGTTAATTCGCGTTTGGACTGCGTTTAGCAGCGTAATCGGAAGAATTTTGCGTGAAAATATCGTATTGCTCTCTCTTTTGATGAAGGTATTTTGTTTGATAATAAACCAAATGAAACACTTGAACTTATATAACATTTGGGCGGTGGACAAGGGGTCCTTGTCATGGCCCCCATCGCGCCGATTTACAGGCGTGTCACGGCGCCTAACACAGAGGGAGGAGGTCTGTGACACGCTGCCCCTATATTTTCCTGCTCCAGCCTTCTCCCTCGCTACCTTGATTCCACGCTCGTACATCCTTTCCCTAGGCCCTTTCTCGTCCGCATTGTACTCTAAAACTCTCGACTTAGGTACAAAAGCACCGATGAAAAATAGGAACTTACAAGGTGTAACATCCTCCCTCCCCCCTTAGGAACGTTCTTCCTCGAATGACAACTTCAAACTTGTAGGAGTTAACTCTTTTAACTAGTATTCTGAAAAAAATTCGGCAGAGTCTCCCCTGTAATATGGACTATCCAAAAACCTAAAACACAGAAAAAGTCCCAAAACAGGCATCTCACAGGACGCTATAACAACCATTTCACAGCAAAGAGGTAGCCAACTGAGTAGTATAGATAACACAAGTAGTAAAATAACAATTGAATGATAATTTTACCTTAATTGCATAATCTGGATCAACCATGAAACAGGTGAGGATATATAGACCTCATATCATCCCCATCCTCCTAGGTCATTTCTTCTTTATTCCTGTTCCTCCATAATACTTTAACAGAGGCGACATCTTTTGTTCTCAACCTATGAACCTGTCGATCTAATATGTCCACTGGAACTTCTTCGTAGGCTAACTCTTCAGTAACTTGAATGTCCTCAACTGGCATGACTCGGGATGGGTCCCCTATACACTTTTGCAGCATTGATATGTGAAAGACCGGGTGAACAGATTCTAACTCTGGAGGTAAGTCTAGCTCATATGCCACTTGGCCTATTCTCCGAAGGATCTGAGATGGCCCAAAAAACCTATGGCTAAGCTTGCCCTTTTTACCAAACCTCATTACGTCCTTTATCGGTGAAACCTTCAGAAATACCCAGTCATCAACATTGAATTCCAAGTCCCTACGCCGCACATCAGAATAGGATTTCTGGTGACTCTGAGCTGTCAGCAAGCGCTCTTTGATGAGCTTTACTTTCTCCTTTGATTGATGGATCATATCTTGTCCAATTAACTCTGATTCTCCTATCTCGATCAATCCGACGGGGGACCTGCATTTTTTCCCATATAAAGCCTCATACGGTGCCATCTGAATTGCCGAATGATAACTGTTGTTGTACGCAAATTTGATAAAGGGTAAATGTTCATCCCAACTGCCCTCGAAGTCTAACACGCATGCCTGTAACATATACTTGAGCTTCTGAATTGTACATTCAGCCTAACCATATGTTTGAGGGTGGAATGCTGTACTCAAATTGACCTGTGTCCCCAAACCTCTCTGAAATGACTACCAGAATCTAGCTGTGAATTGTGTCCCTCTTTCAGAATTGATAGATGATGGGACTCCATGTATCCGAACTATCTCCCTGATATATAACTCAGCATAATCCTCGGTCGAGAAGGTGGTCCTAACTGGTAGAAAATGAGCTGACTTTGTTAATTTGTCGACAATCATCCAGATGGAATCAAATCTACACACGTTACGGGGTAATCCTATCACAAAATCCATGTTGATTGCTTCCTATTTCCACATAGGTACCGCAATCTCTTGTGTCAATCCACCGGGTTTTTGGTGTTCAACCTTTACTTGCTAGTAGTTAGGGCATTGTGCTACAAATTCTGCTATACCTTTTTTCATTCCAAGCCACCAGTAAATCTCTTTTATGTCATGATACATTTTCGTCGAATCCGAATGAAGAGAGTATCAAGAGTAATGTACCTCAACCATAATTTGCTAGCGAAGCCCTGCTATATCTGGAATGCAAAGGCGACCATTGAATCTTAGGACCCCGTCTTTGGTTACCTCGAAATTCGATACTTCACCTTGCTGTACCTTATCTCTGAGCCGTACTAAATGAGGATCTTCATATTGCCGTTCTTTTACCTCTACAACTAGGGATGATACTGCGGTATTTTGTATCACTGTCCCACTGCCTCCTGAGTCTACTATTTAGATGGACAAATTGGCTAACTGATGCAATTCTCGGGCCAGCTCTCGCTGTTCGAGCCTCAAATGTGCCAAACTTCCCATCGATCTACGGCTAAGGGCATCTGCCATGATATTAGCCTTTTTTGGATGATACAAAATGTTCATGTCATAGTCCTTCAACAGTTCTCAACGACACTACCATAGATTCAACTTTTTCTGTGTAAATATATATTGGAGGTTCTTATGATCAATGAAGATATTGACATGCACTTCATACAGATAGTGCCTCCATATTTTTAAGGCATGAACTACTGCAGCTAATTTCAGATCGTGGGTGGGGTAGTTCTTTTCATGTTTCCTCAGCTGCCTCGAAGCATAAGAAATCACCTTTCGTGCTGCATCAGAATACACTCTAACCCAACGCCCGAAGCATCACAGTATACTATATACCCCTATGAACCTTATGGCAAAGCTTGTACTGGGGCCGATGTCAATCTGTTTTTCAACTCCTAAAAACTCTGTTCACAATCTTGAGTTCAGTGAACTTAGCCGCTTTTTGAGTTAACTTGGTCAAAGGCGCTGACAAGGTAGAAAACCCCTCTACAAATCTTTTATAGTATCCGACTAACCCCAGGAAACTATATATCTCAGTTGGAGTTGTAGTTCTAGGACAGGTCTTTACTGCCTCAATTTTTTGTGAATCAACCTGAATACCAGCATCTGACACAATATGGCCCAGAAAGGCTACAGAATTCTGCCAGAACTCATACTTAGAAAATTTTGCATACAACTGGCGATCCCTGAGAATCTGGAGTACCATTTGCAAATGATCTCGGTGTTTTGCTTCTCAACGAGAATATACTAGAATGTCATCAATGAATACTATCACAAACAAATCCAAATACAACCTAAAGATGCCGTTCATCAGATCCATGAACACTGTTGGGGCATTCGTCAGCCCGAAGGACATAACTAGGAATTCAAAATGACTATACCTGGTCTTGAAAGCTGTCTTTGGGATATCTCTCTCCCGAACCTATACGTGGTGATACCCTGACCTTAAATCAATTTTGGAAAAGTATCTTGCCCCTTGTAGCTGGTCAAACAAATCATCTATCCTGGGAAGCGGGTATTTAATCTTGATGTTAACTTTATTCAACTACCGGTAATCTATACACATGCGGAGGGAGCCATCTTTATTCCTTACAAACAAAACTGGCGTACCCCACGGTGAAGTACTCAGCCTGATGAAGCCCTTATCTAGCAGATCTTTCAACTATTCTTTCAATTCTCTAAGCTCAGTAGGAGCCATTCGGTATGGAGGGATAGATATAGTCTGAGTACCTGGTAGCAGGTCAATAGAGAAATCGATTTCCCTTTCTTGAGGGATTCCAGGGAGTTCATCTGGAAACACATCTGGAAATTCATTGACCACAGGAATACACTGGAGAGTTGGGGATTCTTCTTGGACATCCTGAACCTTGGCAATATGATAAATGCAACCCTTTGCTATCAACTTCCTTGCCCAAAGATAGGATATAAACCTACCTTTTGGCATGACTGCATTGCCTTTCCACTCTTGCACTACCTCCCCTGGAAACTGAAATCGGACAGTCTTGGTCCAACATTCTACATTAGCATAACATGGCTCTAGCCAATCCATGCCCATAATTGTATCGAAATAAATCATTTCTAGTTCCATTAAATCTGCCAAAGTCTGGCGACCAACAACCTCTATCGTGCAACCCCGGTAGATCCTTTTAGCTATTATACAATCACCGACGGGTGTAGACACTGAAAAGGGTCGCTGAATCAATTCTGGCATTACACCAAATTTTTGGGCTACTAGTGGCGTAACATAAGACAAAGTGGAACCTGGGTCTATCAAAACATAAACTGAATGAGAACAAATGTCCAGCATACCTATCACAACATCCGGCGATGACTCTGACTCCTGTCACCCCAGTAAAGCATAGGTACGATCTGGACCGATACCTAAACTAGATGCCCTGACCTGCCTTGGCCTCTGTCGGCTAGAGCTGAGGGCCTACATCCTGCTGGAGGTGCTGGGGCACGTGACCCTGATGTAGATCTGTCCTTTCGGTCCTGATCACCCTGAACTCTGGCTGGACAGTATCTCATCATATGACCCTCTTGTCCACAGGTATAACATGCAGTAGGACCATACCTGCATGCCCTAAGATGACGTCGATTACAGATAGGACAATGTGGCACTGTGAATCTACTCTGCTCTGACCCTCTCTGTTGCTGCGAAGTCGATGCCCATTCTCTCTTACCAGGTCCTGACTGCCCCCGGCGGTCTGATCTACCACCCTGCTGCTGCTGTGGAGGCGGGGTCTGGGTGGTCTTCCTGATAGTCGTGGCCTAGGTCTTCCTTGAAACCCTGCCTGGGTGTCACTAGGTCTAGCCCTGTGATGCTGCTCCTGATTTACCCTCTCTATCTCTTGCTGTTACTGTATGATCCCCTTAATACTCTGAGCAAATGCCTGAATACGGGCGATATCCATGTCCTCTCGCAGCATAGCCGTAACACAAGTATCCACATACTTTGGAAGCAGCCCCATAATAAACTGGTGCACTCTAACTGGCATAGTGTCTATGAAAGGCGGTGCATATCGGGCCAAAGAATCACATCTCAAAGCATAGTCCCGAACACTCATTGAGCCTTGCTCTAGATGCAAAAACTGATCCACTTAGGCTTGTTGAATTTCCTACGGCAAATAATGATCTAGGAAGGCCTTTGAAAAAAGATGGACCAAGTCGAAGGGGGAACATCTCTACCTCGGGACCTTTCCCAACACTCATACCATAACACTGCTATGTCCCATAGATGAAACACCGCTAACTCAACTGATTCCGCGGGTGTAGCATGCATCACCCTAAAAATCTGCTGCAGCTGGTCCAAGAAGTCCTGAGGGTCCTCATCTCGGTCCATCCCTATAAACTACAGGGGACTCAGAGCAAGGAACTCTCGGACCCTCAAACTACCAGGTCCTCCCAAAGACTCAGCAACCACAGGTGCTACTAGATGATGCTGTGCAACCATCATCTGACCTAGCATGAAGACAGTGCTCCTAACCTTCTGATCTGATGGTGTCGGTACAGAAATTGCTGGAGGTGGTGCCGACACATCTGCCACTCTAGACGGCTCCTGGCATGGCAGAGAATGCTGGGGAGACTGAGACAAAGTCTCCCTATTGCCCTCATATCGGGCTGGGTCTGACTGGGGCACCTACTAGAGCCCTTTCCTATTGCGACGTCTAACTTTTGTCCTATCGTAGTCTGTCGTGTGTCCGACATTTCTCTATAGACAAGCAGAATATAGTAAGCTTAAGGACTCAACCATATACAACATAGATCTATAGTACGACTGGAAGAGAAAGAAGAGTAACCGCCCTATCATGACTTGTAGCGTCCTGTCTATAGAATATGGTGCACAACACATCCATAGGCAAGACTCTACTTGACACAGCTTGCAGACTCCCTAGGATACAACCTGCTCTGTTACCAAGTTTTTCACACCCCACCTTGGGAGGCATGTCTGGCACCTAGTGCCATACTGGAATCTAACTAACCTAGCTAGGCTTAGGCGTGTCTGGTGCATGCCTGCAACTTAATTCAAGAAATCAATGAGCTATATCTCGGCTGTAAATACAGCCTCTGGCTGACAAGGCCGTATAGCCACCTATAAAAGGAAAAAGCTAACCAACCTTAAGAAATAAAAGGGAATTCTATGCGGGCCGACAAGACCACCATGCTGTCTAGTTTTAGCAGAATGAAAATTAGGCAACTACAACTATACTGTAGCCAAAAAGGCCACTAACTAATAGCTAAAAACGGCCAAACACGGCCATCACATGAAATAGAACATATATAGTCCCCGTGCGGCCAACAACAAAACAAATAACTGGAAATCTATAGCCTACAAGCCTCTAGGAGTGGAATAATGGTCGAGATAGGGCCCCGACCTACCCATACATTGTATAATTAAAAAGCAAACCTTCTAACTATTAGCTACGGAGGAAGGGACCTGACTATACTGCAGACTCAGACTAAATGCTAAGACATTCCTGGTTTGCACCTATCCATACTCGCAGGCAAGTGATACAACACCCCAAGGATGGGCGTCAGTACAATATGTACCGAATATGTAAGGCAGTAAAAGAAAATGACTGAATAAAATTGAAAGTAACTGAGTAGAAGGAATAGAGATATAACTTGAATAACCTAACTTCCTTCTGTCTAATCTACCAGTAACTAGTGCAAACAAGAACCTTATTTGGCCCTCATAAGCCCGGAAGGTACAATTAGCACAGAATAACCCGCTCTGGGCCCCCATAAGCCCTGGCGAGCACACTTCAATCTACATACCCATAACAAGGTCAAAGTGAGTTAACTGGTAACTATAGACAACCTACTGGTCCCCTGGGTCTACAATTGAGCCCACTCGGCCCCTGATCTGTAGCTGTGTCTGAGTCCAGTGGACTCCTGATAACTGCACCCTGGGCTTCAGCTCGACGAGGGTGTGATGTTGATATGACATAAAGCTAATAGTCCAGCCATGGAATAGACTGTAATATGGCCTTTGGGACGCTACATCATCTCTGGAGACGGCATATCGCTCCTTTGAGCGGCGTCACATAGCCCCTGGCGGGCGACGACACAGCTAGTAACCCTGGGATTGGTCATGGAAGGCTATACAAGGTAAGGTCAATCCCAAAATAAACATAGAGTTATGGTCTCAACCAATAACAATAGCTAATCACATTAACAATACTTCTTGCTCTTTTACAGGGACTCAAAATGTATTACAATACTATAAAAGGTAACCTACTGAAGGGATTCGCCTTAACATACCTCAATCACCGATTACTGATTAACTAACGAGTTTCAACTTGTAATTAATATCTCTCTTCAATCGTAACCTTAATACTGAGAGAATGGGACTAATTTCAATACTAAATTAGGCAAAAATGATAACTTTCAATACTAATAATAACTATAATTCAATTTCGCAAAGTACGACCAAAAATGTATAATTTTCTGAGAGTTCAGAAGGGAGAAATGCTTACTCAAAGCCTGTGGCCATTTATGAATCAATTTGGGGAAATTTTGATAAATTCTACTCGACGGAGTTCTGATTTAACGGGCGAATTTCAAGAAACTAACCTCGTAGGAATGCTCCTTGCAGGCTTAGAACTCGATACCTGAAGTTAATTCGTGTTTGGACCGCATTTAGCAGCATAATCGGAAGAATTTTTCGTGAAATGTCGTATTGCTCTCTCTAGATGAAGGTCTTTTGTGTGATAATAAACCAAATGAAACTCTTGAACTTATATAACATTTGGGCGGTGGACAGAGGGTCCATGTCACGGCCCCCATCGCGCTGATTTACGGGCGTGCCACGGCGCCCAACACAGAGGGAGGAGGTTAGTGACATGCTGGCCCTATAGTAGCCTGCTCCAGCCTTCTCACTTGCTACGTTGATTCCGCGCTCGTACGTTCTTTCCTCGGGCCCTTTCTCATATGCATCGTACTCTAAAACTCTCAACTTACGTACGAATGCACCGATGAACAATAAGGACTTACGGGGTGTAACAGAATGTTCCCAAGGGGGAGATATTGTAATACCCCAGAAACCCTAAGATTAAATTCGGGAGTTTAAATAGAGAAAATTGAAAATCTAGCACCAAGTCACCGAACGAGTCATTCTGTGACCCGTGGGGTGGACCACGAGTCGTGAGGTGACTCATGGCGAGGTTTAGGGAGTGATTTGGAAATTTTGGAATTTGAGGTCCCCACGAACCTGACCACAAGTCGTGGTCAGCCTCCACGATTCGTGGGATGGGTCGTGGTTAGCAACTTGGAAATAATTTGAACCTTAGGCAGTGAGGGTGATGGGTGGTGACCAAGAGTCGTGGTCACCAGTAACAAATCGTGGGATCCCTCGTGATGAGCACATATGATCGATCAGATAGTGCACTCGATGACTGATGCCACGACTCATTCCCTTGGGCGACGACTCGTCCAGTCCCTCGCTAGGACTGGCAGTGAGCTATTTCCCGCGAATTTAGTAAGGGCTTTTTCATAATTCCTATGATCCTAAGGCCTAAACTACGTCTTTTTAAGCTATGAATAGTGGGTTTTAAGAGGGGAAAATCTATTCTAAGTCATTCCTATTCATGCATGTAAGAGTAAGGGTCTAGAGAGGTGATCAAGGCTAATCCTTCAAGGTTCTTCTTCTAAACCTTCCTTGGGCAATCAGAGAAGTGGTAAAATCAAACCCTTTCAGGTATGTAGCGTTTTGAGTTGGTGAATCCATTCACACCCATGCCCAATCTCTCTCTAAATCATGAAATTCCTACGTTGATTCTATGGGGGTTTAACCCAATGCATGAGATGGCTAATTTTCTACATGGGTATGATTTAAAGAGGTCTCTATTATTGAATTATGATTCATGGGAAAGTTTTATATTGTTTTCAATTAAAAATCATGTTTCATGCATTATAATCAAAATGTCCAATTATGAGAAGTTCATGAAAGTTGAGATTTATGATGAATGTTCAAGTATGATGAGATATTTATGATGAAAAGCAGGTTTTCAAGTTACCCATGTATAAGATCATGTTTTTCAAGTGAAATTTTGTATTTTCAAGCATATTAAAATAACGGGCAATGCCCATTTGTTCAAGTAAGATTATGATTTTACAAACTTAAGCTTACTACATGGATTTGGAGCGAGGACTCCCATTTGTGTTCATCTTGTGGTATGGTTTGAGCCAAGGCTCCTCATGTATGATTCAGATTTATGTATTCATGAACATTTAGCTTCGTCAATAGATGATGTTCATCTTTGTTGAAAAATGATGGAGAGCATATGCATGTTTTGGGAGTAGTGTCTAACACCAAGTAGGCTATGGGTCAGTCAACCCTATGCCTCAGAACTATACGCCAACATAGGTATGATCAGATTATATCCCCTGCCCGATTGGGCCACGAGCTTGATATCGATATCATAGTATCGTCCTTAGCCCTAGCAAGGTTTTGGACGGCTCTACCCACTTGAGTGTGATAGTTGGGACCACGTAAGCTCTATCGTGGTATGTCGGTTAAAAGACGAGTCTCCTATTGTTCCTCATGATTTCAGTTATCCATGTTATCATTCATGATATATATATATATATATATATATATATATATATATATATATATATATATATATATATGTATGTATATATCTACATGTGTTTTGAAGCAGTTTTGACCCAATGTTCAGCTTTACTTATAATTATTAGATTTCAGTTTTGGGTCAATCAATTCAGTTATGATGTTATGTTATGTTGAGATCATGTTTTTCAGAATATAGCATGCAATCCCTACTCTCAGATTCTTATTTTGTTTATGTTTTATATTATGCATGTTTTAAATGATTTTTACGTATTTAAGCGATTTTACTTACCTTGCATACTCGGTACGTTCCACGTACTGACCGCATACTCTATGCTATATTGTTTTATGATACAAGCCTCGACACTCTGACTTAGCCCCATTCTTATCTATTCTATCAGAGTTAGCATCCCACATCTGTTGGTGATTTCTCATCTTCCGAGGACCATGCATATTCAATTTTCTTTATGTACTTTCAGTTTTTAGTTTTAGCAAATTAATTGGGGGCCTATCTCATCAACTCATCAGACTTAGAGGCTTTTCAGACAAAAGGACGTAATAAACTTCAGATTCATGTTTATTTCTGATGTTGTGTTTATTTCAGACTTTTGCTAAGTTTATCATGTTAAATCTTCCATTTTTATTGATTGAGTTAGATGTATGTTCATGCCATGGGTCGACGTGGAGTCCCTCAGGGTTCCTTGTCCCGTGTCTCGGTCCAGGCCAATGCTCGGGTTCTGAGATCATGTCTCATTGGTGTTAGATGTATTGACCTTGTATTCCTCCACTAAACCACTAGGAGAGTTGTCTGCATTTTTAGAGTCGGAGGGCTCATCTCTAAATGCCCTCCGAGCAGCTATCTCTGCCCTGGCGGCTTTGTCTTTGGCGGCTTTGGTTTCTTTCTTCTTCAAAGTCATTGTACTTGTGGAGAAAAAGGGTTAAAATTTCATATCTGAGAAAAAGAAAACAAAAAAATACCCTCTGAA
The DNA here is from genome assembly GCA_035772735.1 of Datura wrightii. NCBI lineage: Eukaryota > Viridiplantae > Streptophyta > Magnoliopsida > Solanales > Solanaceae > Datura > Datura wrightii. Next base: position 115,988,362 of record JASDFA010000027.1, on the reverse strand, counting down.
ATGTTTCACGGGCCTTCAGTATGATTCGTACCTAGAAGGTACTATCTGTACTAAGACTCGTAAAATCTCAGGTCATAGTGACGACTCTGAGGTAAGACTCATACCATGAAGGTACAATCCGTACCACGAGTAGTATGAGGCTACCCCTTGAAACCAATCATTTTATATTTTTCCATGGCTCATGGTACGACTCATAAGTCGATTCCACCAGTCGTAGTAAGGATCATATAGTTGTATTTGGGCTTGACCCTTTTAAGATTGCCAGGTACGATTGCCAGGTATGACTCGTAGTAGGATACACGAGTCGTACTAGGTTTCGTACCAATTAATTTTCTTGCATTTGGTTTGGGACAGTCCCAACGAGCCATCCTACGAGTCGTAGTATGAAACCACGAGTTGTAGGAAGGCTTGTGAAGCCTGTCCTTTCTTTTGTTCATGTCAGTTGTGTAGGTAAGTTCAATTTTGTGTCGGGTACTTAGAATTTCCCAATTCTAGGCATGCATTTTTCACGTTTTTACAACTACCAAGTTCTCGCTTTTTTGATTCACAACCCGTAGCTCAATTCGTAACAATTAAGTTTGATTTTAAGCATGTTTGAATTCTACCCAGCCAACATAATCACACAGGAAGCAGTGATCATTTTCCTTATCTATTTTCATGGATTTTGAGGAATCCTAGTTGTTAAACAAGTTCACATAAGCACATAGGTCTTTTTACCTAACTCAAAGCATAACCACTTACTTGAATTTTGTAAAATCTTGCTCAACTTCGTGCGTGAGTCAGTGATTAGGGTTGGAATTTGATTTGAGCAATGTAAATCATTCACAAATCTTTGCACTATGATAATTTATCTTGAGTTACGGGTGTGAGGGAGTCGTGGGAGGTATTCGTGAGTTCACAGTGTGATTGCATGGGAGAAGGGTCCAAAAGCTTTGGAATTTAAATATGTTAGGGAAAATTTAAAAAATTCGGGTCGAGGCAGGTCGACTTAAACAATTTGGCCCTTCACAACTCATACCACAAGTTATAGGTTATACCTACGACTTGTCACAATGACTCATAGCAGAGGTTTAAGAAAACTTACCAATGGACCTACGAGTACATCATACGACTCATACCATAGAGGTACGACCCGTACGGCGACTTACACCTTAGAGGTACAACCCGTACCATGACTCATAGGTCACTATGAACTGGAGTTCCATATTTTGCATAGTTCATAACTATAGTGACTACTACGACCCATACGATGGAGTTACGACTCATACGATCGACCACACCATGAACTCCTGCACTAGTCCATGTCTCTGCTTCTTACCTGACTTATACTATGACCTGTATAATGCTTTTATGGGTCGTACTGAGGCTCGTATTTCCAGTCTGTACCATAATTTTTTTCAGCTACCTGTTTTTTGTTTCACCTACATACTGAGCACACATAGGTCAATAAACTTGGGTTGCCTCCCAAGAAGCGCTTGATTTAACGTCGCGGCATGACGCAGCCGGTTCAGTTACTCAGACATCACCAAACCATCTCATGGGTTGCCTCCCAAGAAGCGCTTGATTTTGCAGCATGAGGCAAGCTCTTGACTACTCAGACTTCATCAAGAAACTCAGATTCATCCTCGATTACTGAGACCACTCTAAACTTATTGTTGCTTCATTGACCAGCAGACATTAAAAGTGACCTTCTCTTTATTAAACCTGAATTTCAGTTGGCCAGCCTCAACATCTGTTAAAGCCCTTCCAGTGGAAAGGAATGGTTGCACCAAAATGATGGGGATGTCAAAGTCAACCTCGCAATCTAGGATCATGAAGTCCGCTAGGAATATGAATCTATCCACCCTGAAAAGCACATCAAATAGGATCCCCACGGGCTTCTTCACAGTTCGGTCGACCATCAATAGTCACATTATAGTCGGTGTGGGGGCTCCCAAGCACAACTTCTCGAACACAACTAATGGCATCAGATTGATGCTTGCTCCCAAGTTGCAGAGTGCCTTCACGAACTTAATGCCACCAATATTAAAAGGCATGGTGAAGGCACCTGGATCCTTCTTTTTCTGGGTAAGGACCCGTGAGGCTATGGCACTGCAATGATGCAAGTTACCCAATGACTCATAGCTAATGGACCTTTTCTTGGTAACAAGGTCCTTCATAAACTTGGCATATCCGACATCTGCTCCAATGACTCAACTAATGGTATGTTTACAAATAATTGTTTAAGCATAGATAGAAATTTCTAAAACTTACCATCTTCCGTCTTCTTCTTCATTCTTTGAGGGAATAGTGGCGGTGGTCATGGGATATCCTTATAGATCTGTGTGGCCCTTTTTTTTTACATTTTTCAGCTTCAGGCTCCTTCTCAACATCTGGAGCCTCAGTCAACTCAGCCTCTTCCTTAAGCTCTTGCTCAGCAACCTCTTCATCATCATCAATTACAATCTCTTTTTTCCTTTGCATTTCAACTACAACCGGCAGAGAGGGATCAACTGTGGTCTTTCCACTCCTAGTCATCACAACCATGCGGTGACTATCATATTTTGGATTTTAGACTATGTTGTTAGGTAGTGTTTCCTTTTGCCTAGGGTTCAAGGATGCCGACAGTTGACCCAACGACTTCTATATGTGCTTGATGGCCGTGGCATGTGACTCAACTCTATGGCCCATGCTAGATATATCTCCACGAATGTCTTTCAGCTGCTCCTTAGTGGATCTCACCTTCTTGAGCATCTCTGCCATGATGCTCTCCAATTTTGACTGTCCAGCCTCTCCCTCACGTTCATTATGAGGCACATACAATCCTACTAAGTCGTTGCAGTAACCATCATTCCTTCTCCATTCTCCCTCTCGCTCACGACCTTGGCTTCTGTCTCTATACCTATTTTGATTATAGTTGTCTCGGTATTAGTTCCGAACTTGATTTCTGGAACCTTGGCACCAAATGTCCTATTCAGACCCATGGGTGTTGGCCCAGAAACCCCCCACCTGGTTGCCTAAGAAGTTTGCCTCCTCCTCGGAATCTGAATGCTCTGGCCCTGGTTCATGTCCCTGTGTCCCCACTGCATTATCTTTTCTGGCCCCAACGCCTATGATATGCTTTATGAGCAGGTCTAATGATGTATGCATATGGGTCAATTCCTGATCACGCTCCTCCTCCTTCTTTTGTTGGTCTGCAGTCATACTAACAACATATGTACCAGCAGCTGCTTCCGCTTCCTTAGTGTGCCACGCCATTAGTTTTAGTCACTCTGTCAAGAATAGTGATAGCTTTCTCCCATGTGTGACTCATCAGTGCTCCTCCTGCCACAGTACCCGCTACAACTTTAGTGATATTGTTCAATGACCTCTAAAATATCTCCAACAAACTATCATCAGGAATTTTATGGTTTGGGCACTTGGTCAACTTCTTAAATCTCAACCAGGTTTCATAAAGTGCCTCCGTTTTCAGTTGTCAGAAATTTAAGATCTCATCCTTGAGCTGTAGAATCCTGGAGGGTGGGAAGAATCTCTCTAGAAAATCTTGTTTGAGCTCCCTCCGATTGGTAATGGAGTTTTTTGGAAACTCTGATAACCATAAAGTGCCCTCCCCAGATAGAGAGAAGGGGAAAAGTCTCAGCCTTATCGTGTCCTATCTGACACCTAGCAACCTGTACACCTTGCATATTTCGACGAAGTTTATTAAGTGCAGGTTGGAATCATCAGCTGCATGACCACTAAACACTCCTTTCATATTTAGAAACTGTATCATGGTGTTAGTGATGTCAAACTTTGCCCCAGCAGGTAAAGGTGGTGGTACGATAACTCCAGTTGACCCGACTTCATCAATATCCTGGTCATCCTCATCAAAGAATTGAGGGGAATATATCTGGCCTTTGTTGTCCCTTCCATGGTGACCATCATTTACAACTTCATCCCAAGCATCATCGTCTTCCCGAAGTGCAGCTTGCCTAGCTAGCTCGACTTGCCTAGCTTCTTCAGCAAGATGGGAATCTCTTTGCTCTTGGTTCTCCATTCTTAGTAGTGTTTTTTCTATTTCAAGATCCAAAGGAATCAGGGGGTTTCTACTCCGTCGAGTACTTGGCATTCACCAAGAGACAACCTGTGGATGTTAAAAACAAGAAGAAAACATAAATAAGGAAATAACAACAAAAAGTTCAACACAAGCAATTAATCTAATCTTAGCCGTATTCCCCACCAACGACGCCATTTTTTGATAACACTCAAACTTACACTCCTGACAAAGCATGAAGTGGACGTTATCAATAAAGAACCCAACAAAAAGGTCGGGATCGAACCCATAGGGAATATGGTAAGAACTAGACTAATGCTTGTATTTAAGCTTTTTGGTATGTTATCTCCAAATTGGGGGTTTTATGGAAATTAATTGTAAAACAAGCGTGAAAGTCAATTGTTGTTTATCAAGATTTGCAATTAACTAGATTATATGTTCCCCATGTGTTCATAACTACTTCGGGTTTACACTCATGATCTATACCAATGCTTGTTTGTAGAACTGATAACTAGGGTTCATCCAAACGACTAGTTCGTCCCAATTGGATGACTATACTCAATCACCGAGTTAGGTATCATGAGTGATTTCAAGTTAATCATTATCAATTTGTTCCAAATTAACTATCCTGTGACCGCAACTCAAATTATATAATGATCATAAAAATCAAGGCTTTATTGTAAATCTATTTTCCTAATCTCTACTTCTCTAGGTTCAAGCAAGTAAAGAATTTGGGCAAGTCCTAATGTTGCGCCTCGTTAAAAAACATTAAAGATGAAGAGAATCCAATACAAAGTGTTTAGCATTGGTTTCGAATCACTGTGTGTAACCCTAGTTAGTTAACCATCATGGTTCCCACAACCCTAGTTGTGTAGGCTTTAGCCTCTAATGATTGTAAGATTATCCACACTTTGACACCTGAGATTCCATAACAAGTAGATACTTCTGTAGGAGCATAATCTATTTTTTGGTTAAATACATTACGAGATGTCTGATTAGTATTCATAGATAAACTTATAATTAAATACTTACAATGATGATTTAAAGAAAACTTGCTTTGAATATTACGAGAAAATATGATGAACAAATTGAAGAACCATTGAGAAATCCAAGTTATGATCTCAAGAATTGCTCTCCAGTATTTTCAAAAGCTAATTACAAACTTGATAATAATCCTCCTCTAACTGACTGTGACCGAAATTGACCAATAATAAACCTAAAAAGTATTTATATACATAATAAAATCCTTTTCGTAAGTTAATAGGGAAATAACCAAATTTGACACTGACACATCCTACGACTCCTTATACGACCCGTAACAGGATTGTACGGGTCGTGCGTTGTCTTGTACATCCCTTGGCTTCTGCAACATTTGCTACGTGTTGGCATCTGGTATGACTCGTAACATGATTCCATGAGTCGTACAATCAATTCGTGGTCTGGCTTTGAGAACTTTGACATCTGTTAAAGAGTTCTACAAGTGTCTTGGTATGCCACGTACCTTGCTCCTACGACTCTAACAGCTTGTCGTATCATGAGATTTTTGATCACGGGCAAAATAGCATGCCCGAGATACGCTTTATACCTTAATGTAGTCTTGTTTATCTAAGTTATTTTACATACTTTCATGTGATTTTATATAAATGTGAAGATATGTGCTAACCAACATGATTAGTCCTTGTTTTGTAGGTTAATAATGCATTTGAGGAACTAATTCACAATTTGGTGAATAGCAAGGAATGGAGTGGAAGCAAGTGGCGAAAGTCGGCAAGGAGCATGCCTTGGCAAGGCCGGCTGCGCCAGGCAGCGTGTCACGCTGTGCGTGTGCCGCGCCCAGAGCCATGCCACGCCCTTTCCAAGTGCACGAGAGAAGGCAGCAAACGGCAGTAGCAGGCAGTAAACTAGCGCGCCAGCGCCGTGCCACGCTAGGCCAGCTGCGCGACAGTAGCTTGCCAACGCGCTGCATGAGCAGCGTGCCACGTTGGCCAGCGCGGTGACCCTCGGCAGCTTGGTTTCCGGAGGCACTTTCCAGAGAGCTTTCGCGTTGCCTCCGTGTCATGGAGGCAGTGCTCCGTGATACACTCCGTGACACGGAGCCGTTCCATTACAGGCTAAATTATGCACGTTTTCCATTTACTATAAATAGGACCCTTAGCTCCTAAAATCATTGGGTCACGATTTTATTCTGGAAAACTACCTAGGAGTGAAGGGAGAAGTGGGAGGACTCATCTAGGGTTTATCAAATTCCCTTCTCATCTACCAAATTCGTGTAAGTATGTTAGTTTAGTATTAGTTAATTGTAGTTTTACGAACATGAATGGCAAGAACCCTTCCTCTAGGGTTGAAGCCATGAATTATGATTGTGATTTTATGAAATTGTTTTGGAATTAAGTTATTAATTGTGTTTTCGTCTTGCATTCTGGATTGTTGGTTGTTTTTATGATTGATCACCATGAAAGCATATTTGTTAGCTTGAGTAATAGCTTGAGAAAGCATTACCTAGGTCAGAACATGAGAATGTAAGGAGCATGTTTGTCTCTAGGGAGAGATATTGTGTCAGGATAGAAATATACCTCACACCTTGCTTGGTTGACACACGGGGGTTATGAAAGACCAACTTGGGATGTCACATCACCACTCGAAGAAGTCGTTGTGAGGCTAAGTTGAGTTAAATGGTTAGATGTACGAAAGTACCTAATCGTTTCCCCGTAAACCACAACATAATTGATTGCCCGCGACTAGAAAATTAAACTCCTCGCTCACAATGATGCAGTGAGGCTAGATTGCCGTGTTTAGAGGCTCGAAAGACCATAAACATGCAATTCTAATTATGTGAAATAACAATTGATAGTTCCATGCTTAACCCATTGAAAATTGTAGGATCGCATGATTAATTGGTTTTAACTCTATGTTGCTCCTAGAGTGATTTCAGAATATTTCGTTGACCCAAACTTAGACTTAATTAATCTCAATCGAAAATGTCTATAACCAACACTTGAGGTATTTAAGATCACAATAGAAATGGATAGTTAGAGGAATGGGTCCAGTCCCTGTGGGTTCGACAATCCGGTTCTTAAAAAGAGCCACTATATTACTTGCACGACCCGTATACTTGCGGACGCGCGAATCGGGCACGTCAAGTTTTTGGCGCCGTTGCCGGGGACTCGGCAAAGTTTTGATAATTTATCTATTTTTGTGTGATTTTTAAATTCTCTTAAGTGTTGAGAAACTTGGTCTTAGTCTGATTATAGCAGGTGACAGGTTGTCCTGCCGAGAAATAGAGAGCTTGTGGAACCGTTGCTTGATCCTGAACGTCAAATCCATTTGCGAAGGAGAATAGCTCTAGAGCATAAGCTGAAGAGACTTCAAGAAAAGGTACAACAACAACCACCAGCGGGACAAGCACAATTGTCATCCGAAGCAATGGCAGCAAGACCAGTTCGCGAAGTGGCAATCCCACTAGCGACGAATGTGACCTCTAGCATCCCTAAACCGGAGCCTGGAGGGCACTTTGAGCTTAAACAGAACATGGTGCAGCTGTTACATTCTAGTGGTCAATTCACTGGTATGGCACATGAGGACCCGCAGCAGCACTTACAGAGCTTTTTAGAGATTAGTGACACGTTTGTCCCCACCGGCGTGTCCACAGATTATGTCCGAATGACCCTCTTCCCATTTTCACTGTTGGGAGAGGCGAAAAAGTGGCTGAAGGCTGAGCCACCGAACTCCATAACTTCATGGAATGACTTGGCTAAGAAGTTCCTTATCAGATTCTTCCCTTCAGGCAAAACTGCAAGGTTGAGAAGTGAAATACTCAGTTTCAAGCAGAGGCCTGATGAGAACTTATATATGGTTTGGGAAAGATTCAAGTCATTGTTGAGAGACTGCCCCCATCACCAGCAATCAAATGAAGTGCTGGCTCATACCTTTGTAGAAAGTCTAGACCCACACACAAAAATATTACTAGACTCTGCATCGGGTTGGCAAGCCTTGGATAAGACATATGATGAGTTGTACACTTTGTTGAACAGAATTGCACAAGGAAATCCAGAGTGGCACAGCGAGTCATGGAGAAGGGCAGGAAATAGATCGGGGTTGATAGACGTAGATGGTTTGAATGCTTTGGCAGCACAGTTAGCTTCGTTCCAGCATCAAATGATGACTCAGTTCAATAAACTGAGTATGAACCAACACCAGGGCCAGGTTAATGCAGTTCAGCAAGCTCCGAGTTGGTGTGAAATTTGTGGTAATAATGGGCACCATGCAGAATCTTGTGGAGCCAATCCGGAGTCAGTCAATTTTGTTAGTAATGTACAGCGCAACAATCAGAATTTTGAAACCCGTTACAACAGAAATTGGCAGGGCCACCCGAATTGTTTTTGGGGTGGTAACCAAAAGCAAAATTATATGCAACCTCAACAGCAGCAGTATCAGCAGAATAGGCAGAATGATGGGCAATTGAGTAGCAACATTGAGGAAACATTGCAGAAAATCATGGCGACCCAGACTCAATTAATGGAAAATCAGGCGAGGATGGCAACAGACTTAATGAATCAACAAGTAGCCACCCGAAATCTTGAAAAACAAGTGGGTCAGATAGCAGCTGCTCAAAACATGAGATCGCAGGGGGGATTACCAAGCGACACAGATCCTAACCCCCGGCAAATCAATGCCATCAGTTTGAGAAGCGGTAAGCAATTAGCTGATGCAGTGTCAAAAGAGCTGAGCAAGGAGGTGCAGCCGGAGTTGGTTAGACCAGGACCACCCATCAACATGGGAGATAATAAGAGTGCTGGGCAACAAAATGCAAAACTTCCATTGCAGCCGGCACAAAGACCACCACCACCATTCCATCAGAAATTTAGAAAGAGCAAGGAGGAGGAATGCTTCAAAAAGTTCTTTGAGAGCTTCAAAGAACTTCACATAAATTTGCCTCTTCTTGATGTTTTGTAGGGAATGCCCAAGTATGCTAAATACTTGAAGGACGTGATGGCGAAGAAAAGTGAGATTGGTGGACGTCCAGACGGTAGCACTGACTGAGGAGTGCAGTCATAGGGTATTGAGCCAAATGCCAAAGAAGCTCAAAGACCCAGGGAGTTTTACCCTCCCCATACAAATTGGTAAAGCTGAGGTGCTACGAGCTTTGTGTGACTTAGGGGCAGCAGTCAATCTAATGCCCCTATCCTTATTCAACACCTTGGGGTTGGGACAACCGAGGCCAACAAGGTTGATGCTGCAGCTGGCTGACAAGTCGCGAGTGACACCTGATGGAATAATAGAGGACCTTCTCATCAAAGTAGGTAAGTTCATTATACCTGCTGATTTTATTGTCTTGGATTTTCAGGTTGATGACCAGGTACCCCTGATCTTGGGACGGCCATTCTTGGCCACTGGAGGAGCGGTGATTGATTTGAAAGCAGGGACCCTGAAAATGAGGGTTGAGGATGAAGAAGAAATCTTTTGCGTTTACCAAGAAATGAACCCATCTGCACACTATAGAAACCTTTGTCAGGTTAGTGTGTTGGCAGAGGATAAGTGTGGGGTGGAGGATTCCAGAGGTGCAGGGCCAAAGGCAATTACAAGTGTTCAGCCCTAGTCTGATAAAGGACTTCAAATTGAGAGGAAGTTGGAGAAAGAGAGGAACAGAGTGAAGGCTGTTTCCTCTAAACAGCAAAAGAAAAGGAGATGGTTCTCGAAAGAGAACCCAGGTATGAGGATGTACTGAAAAGGATAGTCCACGTTGGGCCACGACTTAAAATAAGGCGCTACTTGGGAGGCAACCCAAGGGTACCACAGGTACCATTTTAATTTCTTGCATTTGTGTTGATTTTATTTATTTTTCATCTTGTGTTGTTTTTGGTGGAAAGTTAAGCACAGATGGAGGGGAAGTCTGGGTACCCGTGGAGGAGGAAGCTAAAAAGCATGGACGATAAAAAGTGTGGGGTCGACACACACTTGTGCAAAGTTGAAGAAAATCATGCTATTAGCTAGGCCTAAAGGCCTCAGGGAGTATTTCTCACCCTTCTTAAATTTTAATTTGATGCTATGAGGACATAGCATGATTTAAGTGTGGGGTGAGGGAAATTTCAAGGGAAATTTCAAAACTTTTTGTTGTGCTTAACGATTTTTGGTGAATGTAATGCTTGTGAGAAATTTGAAAATTTTGAAAATTTTTTTGTGCACTAAGCATGACTTCATCACCCGTTGGTTTTTCTTTTCGGTTCTTTTCCGACGGGGGGGTCTTTGAACCGAAGAATAAAAATTTTATTTTCTTTCCTTTGTCTGTAGATAGTGTTTTAGTCATAGTTAGGGACTGTTTCCGACGATGGATGGATGACGACCGTTTTGAGGAAAAATTAGTCGGTAGGTGATGGGTTTTTGAAACCATAACTATGTGGTGCTTGATGTTCTTGTTATGTGTTATACGTGATTGTAAGATGCAAGTATGTTCGGTGTGAAGCATGCAGGTGTATAACTTGGTGTGAGACGCTTAGGCTCTTGAATGTGACTCAATATGATTGAAGCTTAATTCTGAATTCTTGTGATTAGTTGAGTAAGAGTCTGCTGAATGTGTCTTGAATTGAGCATGTGCCATGAGTGTAAGGTTTTTGAGTATTCTGTGCTATTGTGGATTGTCTAGAACTTGCCTGGTGTGTTTATAAAACGAAATGAAGGATGTGAATTGTAGGAGATGATTTAGGCATTTCTTTGAATGAATCAAATTTTTATCCTTCATTTTACCTACCTTGAAAAATTAATCCTAGTTAGCCCCATTGAGCCTTGAGACTATTCTTTGACAGCTGCAACATAAGCTTAATCCTTTTTCTTTCCTTAGCCTTGAACTTGATCCAAAACTCCTAAGCGCTTGAGTGAAAAAATCCGAAGGAGTAAAGGAGTGAGAAGAATGAAAAGAAAGGAAAAGTAGCAAGTTGTAGAAGTGAGAAAAGGACAAAGGTGCACTTGTGTGAAAATGGTTGATTATTAGTAAGGAGCAAGAAAACAAATTAATGGAAAATTATTTATAGAGCTCCTTACTAATAAGTTAAAAGTGCCTAAAGAAATGGGGGAACATAAGAGGAACAAGAAAGATGAAAGGAGAAAAAGGTAAAGTAAGGGAAGGGAAGTTCGTAAGGAGGGCGTAATGTATTAAAAGCGCCTTTGAAAGATAGTCACTATTACTGGCCATAATAGTACCTACCTGTCCCTTAGCCTACAGTACAACCCATTAAGTCCTACTTGATCTTACATTCACACATCCTTAAATTAGTGGAATAAAACACTAAGGGCAAGCTTATGGGTCATTACATGATGCATGTGAATTCTTTGTGAGAGTGAGTGTAATTCTATTTATTTACCCACACATGTTGTGATGTAAAAATGATTTTTGCGTGTGATTTGGTAACTCTCCTTCCGTGAGGGCACATGTTGAATGAAGGATGTAATTCATGTGGGATTTCTTACTCAGTTGATTTGCATGAGTTTGCTAAGATCGAGAGTCGATTCTTGAGGTTAAGAAGTCTTAGCATCGTTGTATTTCTTCTCGGTGATTAAATTGTGTATGCTCTATCTTTAGCTTGTTATCTTATGGAATCATTATAGCCGTAGCTTGAATTATCTGGCCACATTAGTTATGTGGGAGTTTCTATATGTATGATATGTAAAAGGTTGTTCGAGGACGAACAAGGCTTTAAAGTGTGGGGTAGTGATCACGGGCAAAATAGCATGCCCGAGATACGCTTTATACCTTAATGTAGTCTTGTTTATCTAAGTTATTTTACATACTTTCATGTGATTTTATATAAATGTGAAGATATGTGCTAACCAACATGATTAGTCCTTGTTTTGTAGGTTAATAATGCATTTGAGGAACTAATTCACAAGTTGGTGAATAACAAGGAATGGAGTGGAAGCAAGTGGCGAAAGTCGGCAAGGAGCATTCCTTGGCAAGGCCGGCCGCGCCAGGCAGCGTGTCACGCTGTGCGTGTGCCGCGCCCAGCGCCGTGCCACGCCCTTGCCAAGTGCATGAAAGAAGGCAGCATACGGCAGCAGCAGGCAGTAAACTAGAGCGCCAGCGCCGTGCCACGCTAGGCCAGCTGCGCGACAGTAGCTTGCCAACGCGCTGCATGAGCAGCGTGCCACGTTGGCCAGCGCGGTGACCCTCGGCAGCTTGGTTTCCAGAGGCACTTTCCAGAGAGCTTTCGCGTTGCCTCCGTGTCACGGAGGCAGTGCTCCGTGATACACTCTGTGACACGGAGTCGTTCCATTACAGGCTAAATTATGCACGTTTTCCATTTACTATAAATAGGACCCTTAGCTCCTAAAATCATTGGGTCACGATTTTATTCTGGAAAACTACCTAGGAGTGAAGGGGGAAGTGGGAGAACTCATCTAGGGTTTATCAAATTCCCTTCTCATCTACCAAATTCATGTAAGTATGTTAGTTTAGTATTAGTTAATTGTAGTTTTACGAACATGAATGGCAAGAACCCTTCCTCTAGGGTTGAAGCCATGAATTATGATTGTGATTTTATGAAATTGTTTTGGAATTAAGTTATTAATTGTGTTTTCGTCTTGCATTCTGGATTGTTGGTTGTTTTTATGATTGATCACCATGAAAGCATATTTGTTAGATTGAGTAATAGCTTGAGAAAGCATTACCTAGGTCAGAACATGAGAATGTAAGGAGCATGTTTGTCTCTAGGGAGAGATATTGTGTCAGGATAAAAATATACCTCACACCTTGCTTGGTTGACACACGGGGGTTATGAAAGACCAACTTGGGATGTCACATCACCACTCGAAGAAGTAGTTGTGAGGCTAAGTTGAGTTAAATGGTTAGACGTACGAAAGTCCCTAATCGTTTCCCCGTAAACCACAACATAATTGATTGCCCGCGACTAGAAAATTAAACTCCTCGCTCACAATGATGCAGTGAGGCTAGATTGCCGTGTTTAGAGGCTCGAAAGACCATAAACATGCAATTCTAATTATGTGAAATAACAATTCATAGTTCCATGCTTAACCCATTGAAAATTGTAGGATCGCATGATTAATTGGTTTTAACTCTATGTTGCTCCTAGAGTGATTTCAGAATATTTCGTTGACCCAAACTTAGACTTAATTAATCTCAATCGAAAATGTCTATAACCAACACTTGAGGTATTTAAGATCACAATAGAAATGGATAGTTAGAGGAATGGGTCCAGTCCCTGTGGGTTCGACAATCCGGTTCTTAAAAAGAGCCACTATATTACTTGCACGACCCGTACACTTGCGGACGCGCGAATCGGGCACGTCAATTTTCCAAGTCCCAAAACTCACTGGTGCTTTCCACAGCTCCTGGTATGGGTCGTAAGTATATGCTATGACCCGTAGGTGCTACCCGTATTAAGAGACTCAGTTGTGCAAATTTCTCTAAAGTATTTTATTACTCAAGTTACGGATCATACTAGGATGGTACAGCTAGTACTGAGAGTCATACTTTGCCTTTGCCTTGTATCAATCTTTTGAGCATTTCCACGAGTCTTAGTACAACTTGTACAATTTTGATACATCTCGTACTGAGATTAGTAGTTGGCCTCTTTTATGCAACTTTTGCACACTTTCACTCCAACACCTATTTTCCCCGAAAATAAACTAAAAATACCTCATATTCAAATAAACATACTTAAGTCCATGCTATTTTCCTAGTTTTAAGCGTCGAAAGTGCTGTAACTCACAACACATCATCACTAAGAGTTCGTAGTTATATCTTTTGAACTAACGAATGCTCCTGCACTTTTATGGATTTGATGAACAAGGTGTTCAAGAATTATTTTGATATGTTCATGATTGTCTTCGTAGATGATATTCTCATATACTCTCAAAGCAAGGAGGAGCATGTCGTTTATTTGAGGAGTATGTTGCAGACTCTCAAGGATCACCAGTTGTTTGCTAAATTTAGCAAGTGTGAGTTTTGGCTAAACTCAGTAGCATTTTTGTCAATGTGGTATCTCGCGAGGGTGTGCAAATGAACTCTCAAAACATAAAAGCGGTGAAGAGTTGGCCTAGACCAGTTAGTCCTTCAGATATCAGAAGCTTCTTGGGTTTAGCTGGGTACTACAAGAGGTTTGTTGAGGGATTTTCATCCATTGTAGCACCACTGACTAATTTCATCCTGAAGATGGTCAAATTTCACTGGTCGGAGGCTTGTGAGAAGAGTTTTTAGGAGTTAAAGACTCGAGTCGCTTCAGCTCCAGTGTTGACCCTACTAGAGGGCACGAATGGTTTCGTTGTGTATTGTGATGCCTCTAGGGTTGGTCTTGGTTGTGTGTTGATGTGGTATATTAAGGTCATTGCATATTCCATTAGACAACTTAAGACTCATGAGAAGAACTATGCGACACATGACCTAGAGTTGGCAGCATTGGTGCTTGCATTGGAGATTTCGAAGCAGTTTTTGTATAGGGTGCATGTGGTTGTGTTCATGGACCACAAGAGCCTTCCGTATGTGTTCACTCAGAAGGACTTGAATTTGCAACAAAGGAGATGGCTAGAGCTTCTCAAAGACTATAACATAAGTGTCATTTATCATCTGGGCAAGGCCAATATAGTGGCGTATGCTCTTAGTAGGCTGTCCTTAGAGAGTGAATCTCATGTTGAGGATGGAAGGAAGGAGTTAGCAAAGGATGTCAACATGCTTGCTTATTTAGGGGTTCGCCTTTTTGACTTGTCAGTTATGGTGTCATTGTTCAGAGTGGGTCAGAATCGTCATTGGTGACCGAGGTATAGGCTAGGCAAGATGAAGATCCTATTCTACTGAAGCTAAATGAAGCTTTCTGAAATCATAAGGTGGAGGTATTCTCCCAAGGGGGAGATGGTGTACTCTGATATCGGGGCCGATTGTGTGTGCCAGCTGTTGATGACTTGAGAGAGCTGATGTTAAACGCAGCTCATGGATCTCGATATTCTATCCACCCAAGTGCCACCAAGATGTACCATGATCTACGAGAAATCTATTAGTGGAATGGCATAAAGAAGGATATAGCGGAGTTTGTGGCTAATGTCTGAATTGCCAATGATCTTGGGCAGATTTATATGCCCAAGTGATACTCAAACGTATTATTTTTACCTTGTTTGTTGTGCAATGTGTATATAATATCATGTAATTAGTAATAAAATGCAAATTTATACTAACCAACATGATTAGCATTTGTTTTGCAGGTAAATGTGATTTTTAGGAGCTAAAATGCATGTTGGAACTATGTTGGAGTTGGACTTGGATGCGAGCGTGGGAAAGACCTTGGAATGCACATTTTATAGGGGCTCCGCGATGGAGCCGTGCCACGCTACCATCGCGGTAGCACACTGCCTGAACAGGAATTGAAATGGCAAATTCCAGTGTGCCTTCGCGTCAGCTCCGTGGCACGGAGAGAGCCCTCCGCGCCACGTTGAGGTTAATTTACCGGACCCTGAAATTCCAGTGAAGGTCCGCGTCCACGCCGTGTCACGGAGGCAGTGCTCCGCGTTGGCCTCCGTGACACATTGCTTGTTATTTCGGGAAAAATTTCCCACTAGTATAAATAGCACACTTAGGTTTATTTTAAGTCAGTTTTTAGTTTTTAGACTGAGTTCAGAAGTGGAGAGCAAGTACGTGGGTTAGTAGCAGTTGAGGAACGAAAAAGCTAAGGGATTTCTTCTCTTCTTTTCTTCTTTCTATCAATTGTACGTATGATTTACACTCATTTTAGGATGATCAATCCACAAATGAGTGGCTAATTCTCTTCCTTGCTGAGGTTTTGAACATGTGTAATGAATTTTGATTGTAAATGATATCGTTTTCTTCTTCTTCTTTAATGTTGTTCTATTAATTCTTGTTCTTACTGCATTAGTGCTTGGCCAACATTAATGTACATCTAAAAAGTCCAATTTCACTCGAAAGAGCAATAAATTGGAAAGTTGTGAATTAATAGGGTATTGATCTTAACTTGATTTGGGAAAATTGGGTTTTGATGTGCTTTCCTGATAGAAATATACTTGAAAGCCGTATTAGTCAATTTAGGAACCGGAATTGTAGTGCTAGGTCATAAATTGCATTTGATCACAGAAATGTAGACGGATGGTTTATGATTCTAAAGTGAAATTAAATACGAGAGTTTTAATTTCTAGGCTAATGTTCTTGGCTAGCAACATGAAGAAGAGATTAACCAAATTATCATGATTATCAAGTTCATTACTTGTTCTTAACCTTGGCATGTTCATATCCATTGTCTAAATTCACAAGTAAATAGTTGTTATTAATTGTAGTATATATAGTTTAGAAACAAAAACTCAAGTAACTATTGGTTACATTGTTGTTAGCATAATTAGGAGTGAAATAGGAATATAGTAAACTAGGCAATTTTACATATCTTGAGCCTCCTTGGATCGATACTTGGCTGCTTAGCCACTTTATTACTTGTTTGACCACGTGCACTTGCGTGTCGGTTTATAATATATAATACCAACCTGAGCAGCAGACCGCGAACAAGTTTTTGGCGCCGTTGCCGGGGAGGCTAGGCGATTTGTGAAATTGTGTTTAGTGTAAATTTACTGTATTTTTATTTTTATTTTCTTAAGTGTTAACAACTTGGTCTTAGCCTGTATTTTGCAGATTTTGTTTCTGTGAACACTGGCAAGGGGCAAAGAGCTGGTGGAATCTTACTTAGAGCCTGAACGTGAATTTCATAGTCAACATAGAGAAGCTCTACGAAAGAAGCTGCAGTTGCTGAAACAGTCTATGATGGAGCAACAAAATCCACCAGTTGTGCGGGCAGTGTTAGTGCCCGATGAAGCAGCAGCAAGGCCGGTTCGCGAGGTGGCAATCCCACACGCTAATAATGTACATTCTAGCATCCGCAAACCAGAGCCTGGAGGGAGGTTTGAATTAAAGCAGAATATGGTGCAACTTTTGCACACAAGCGGGCAATTTACCGGTCTCCCTCATGAAGATCCACAACAACATCTCCAAAACTTTTTGGAGATAAGTGACAATTATATACCCGTTGGAGTGTCACCTGATTATGTTCGGCTCACCTTATTTCCATTTTCCTTACTTGGTGAAGCCAAGAGGTGGTTAAAAGCTGAACCACCCAATTCTATATCAACGTGGGATGATCTTGCACGGAAGTTTTTGATCAGATTTTTCCCTTCTGGTAAAACAGCCAGACTTAGAAGTCAAATTCTAAGTTTTAAACAAAGGGAAGGAGAAAATCTCTATCAAGCCTGGGAAAGATTTAAATCCATGTTGCGGGACTGTCCTCATCATCATCAGTCCAATGAGGTGTTGGTACACACATTTATTGAGGGTTTGGAACCCCACACTAAAATTCTGTTAGATTCAGCAGCTGGAGGGCAAGCGCTGGAAAAGACCTATGAGGAGCTGTACACTTTGCTCAACCGAATTTCACAAGGCAATCCAGAATGGAATGCAGATTCTTCAAGAGGTGGAGCAAGGAAAGCAGCGGGAGTGCTTGAAGTGGATGGATTCACAGCTATCGCTGCACAGATAGCTGCTTTGCAAAATTAGTTAAACACTCACTTCAGCAATATCAATTTGAACCAGCCTTCAGCTTCAGTCAATGCAGTTCAACAGATGTGGTGTGAAGTGTGTGGTAGTAGTGAGCATTCAGCTGAATGCTGTGGTGCAAATCCTGATTCTGTTAATTTTGTGGGCAATGCATAGAGAAATCAGCAGCAGTTTGGTAGTGGCTACAACTCAAATTGGAGGAACCATCTGAATTTTTCATGGTGTAGCAACAATCAACAAGGCCAAAGTTCAGGGCAGGGTATGCACAGAAACCAAGGAGGGCAAAAAAATTATCAAGATTAGTTCAGAAATCACAATGCCCCTCCTCCACCACTATCACCGACTATTGAGGAGATGTTCAAAACCATGATCGCTAATCAGGCACAATTGCAGGCTGACTATGTCAAATTGGCAGCCGAAGTGAAGAATAATCAGTTGGCGACCAAGGCTCTTGAATATCAGTTTGGGCAATTTGCTAGTGCCCAAAATACTAGACCCAGAGGAGGACTACCTAGCGACACGGATCCTAATCCAAAGCAGGTAAATGCAGTGACCACGAGGAGTGGTTTACAGTTAAAGGAGGTGGAACCGGAAAGACCGCCTCAAAAGTCAGGAGCAGCAGATTTTGAGGGAGAGCAAATCTCAGATAAGGGGAAGACTAAAGAAGCTGAACCAGAAAGGCCTCCACCCCCGTTCCCTCAATGACTTAAGAAACACAAGGAGGAGGCGTGTTTCCAGAAATTCATGGAGGTACTTAAACAGGTACATGTTAACTTACCTCTTGTTGATGTCTTGCAGGGAGTGCCAAAATATGAGAAATATATTAAAGACATCGTGGCTAACAAAAGTCGTTTGACTGAGTATGCCACGGTAGCTTTAACGGAGGAATGCACTTCCCATATTCAGAATAGGTTGCCCACAAAACTGAAAGACCCTGGAAGTTTTACTATCCAGCTTACGATTGGGCAAAGTATCCGAGCTCGTGGATTATGCGACTTGGGGACAAGCATAAATCTGATGCCATCTTCGGTATTCAGAAAGTTAGGTCTAGGGAGTCCTAGACCTACAACGGTAATCTTGCAGCTAGCAGACAGGTCTTTAGCTAAGCCAGATGGCATTGTTGAGGATGTGTTAGTGCAAGTAGGCTCCCTCATTTTTCCGGTCGATTTCATTGTTCTGGATTTTGAACCAGATGCTGAACTCCCATTTATTTTGGGACGACCCTTTTTGGCAACTGGAAAAGCATTAATTGATGTAGCTGCGGGTCAACTCACGATGCGAGCACATGACAAGGTCGAAGTGTTCGATGTGTACAAGGTACCTAAGCTCCCGACTGTTTATAAGGAACTCTCGGTGATCAACGTGATTGATCATGGGAATGCTAATGGAATGAGTGATTCCCGAGAGTTACTAGGAAGGCCACCGGATAAGGTTGAGAACTACTGGGGGGATGACCATGATCGGGACAAATCGTCCATCTCCCTAGTAGACAAGTGAGCTTAAAGGACGTCGAGCCGCGACGGTAAACCAGGCGCTGCACGGGAGGCAACCCGGGAGAAAAATATTTTATTTTTTTCTTTTACACAGTGTATTTAGCTTTTATCTTTATTTTTGTTTTTATTTTCTATTTCCAAGTTTTATTTTTCTTTTCCTTTTCTTGATTAGGTTTAGATTTTCATTTTAGTTAATATTTTTTATTTTTAGTTAGGGAAATCTATTAATTTAACCAATTTTTGTTTAGTGAGGTGATTTTCAGGTATAACGGAGGAAATATACATGGAATCGAGAAAATGAGGCAAGGTATGAAAAATCAAATTAATTGAAGAAACAGTGCACTGGCGCGTTTGCGTCATGTCACGGAGGTAAGGCTCCACATTAGCCTCCGTGACACGTTGAAGGCAAAATCCAGATTTTTCAAAAATCCAGTAAGCCAACGCGTTGGCTCCGTGTCACGGAGGAGGGGCTCCGCGTTACCCTCCGTGACACGTTGCCCCTTATTCAGTGCCGGGTCACACCGGGTTGTCGGGTGACCCGCGTGTTTTCTTTAAATAAACCCCCGATTTCGCCCCATTTTTCCCCATTTCCCTCTTCCCTCCGCGACCAAACACCCATTTCCCCCTCCCCAAGCACCGTGCCACGTTCCTAGGTAAGGAAAAACATCAAGTTTCTTCGGTTTCTCAATTCAAAGGTATGTTTTCATCGTCTATCTCAATTTTTTGGCGATTTTTGTCAAATTTGGGCATGTGAGGTGAGATATATCACCCTAGGTAGAAATTAAACATGAGTGTTGGATTATTTGTGATTGATACATGTTTGGATTGTTGTACTTAGTGTTTGAACTTATCGATTGCATAAATAATTCGAAATTGATCATAGAATTGTATTCTAGGGCTTGGGTTGTTGAATTTGACTTGGGCGACTTGATAAGTCGGCAAATTAGATGTCGGGGTGTGTTTATTATTTGAGAGAAGTCGTGGTAAATATTGTGTAAATGTTAAAAGATGACGAATTCTCGAATTTTTGTGGGAAAATGCATAAAATGTGTGAATTGGTTAGATTGTTTGGATTCGTTTGTATATAGAATGTTTTTATTGTTGTTTTTATTTTGTTGTTGTTTTTGTTGCTTGTGAGATGTGTGAATTGTTAGCGATAGTAGGATTGGGATTAGCTGTATGAAGTCTGAGTAGTACGCTAACCGTTATGCTGTCGAAATTTTGTTGTGAACGCACTAAGCATGAAGTTATGATGTTGTCTGTGGTGTACTTAGAGTTATCTTTGCCGTAATTTTGTAGAAGTAGCTAAGGCCTAAGTGTGGGGTAAATGTTGTGTAACCCGACCTTAGCCGAAGTTAACAAGTTTTTAGCTTAACGTTGTGCTTGTTTGTGTAAATTGACAGGTACAATGGCTAGCAGACAAGATAAAGGCAAGGGTGCTTCTACCTCAGGCACAGGTAGGAAAAGGATGAGACTGGGCACCGCAGTCCCAGCTGCACCCGCTGTTCCGCGCGGCCAACGCCGCCAATACGGAACAAGATGGGTCACCGATGAAGGGAAGAAATGGTACGCTAAGCTTAAAGAAAACAAGTACTTCCCCGAGGAACATATTGCACGGGAACCACTTGCACAGGAGTTCCCTCGCATCGTACAGAGAATCAAGGCAGCTGGGCTCAGCTTTATCTTTCAGGAGCCCAAGGAGTGCAACCTTCACTTGGTCCGGGAATTTTATGCAAATTGGAACCCGGCCATCAGAAGCCACACAGTGAAAATCAGAGGGCAGATTGTCACTCTGGAACCCCAGCAGCTGAATGCCAGCGTTGGAGCGCGGGACACAGACGCCCATGTTCTCCGCCAGCTAAACATCACCCCACCGTACGCCGACATCAGACGTACGTTGTGTGGGGCTCGATCCACGGCCCGATGGAGTAGACATAAGGAGAGGGGTTACCACCAGACTCTTCCTTATTCGCAGATGAACAGGGAGGCCAGAATATGGCTGAAAATTGTATGTTCGTGTTTGATCCCAGGAGTTCATATGACAGACGTGACCCGGGACCGTGTCTGCTTGGTGTATGCCCTTATGAAAGGGCTTGAGATTAATGTGGGGGCGATAATAATATCCGCCATGAAGAGAGCCAGACTGCACCAGGGCCACAGATACGGGTTTGGCAGACTCATCACCACCTTCCTCCGAGGCCTCGACATTGAGGAAGAAGCCTTGGACTATATTCCGCAGTTGGAGCGGAGGGCCCTCGATGTGACAAAGACTAAGGCCCCCGACACTACACACAGACCTGTACTGACTTTGGGCGAGCGACATGCTCGTGACGATCAGTACATGGCCCGTATGTTTGGCATGCAGATGCTGCAGCTACGGATAGGTGGGAGACCAGCCACTGAGGAAGAATTATGGCAGCTGGAGCTGGACTACCCCTTTGGCGAGAACGCCAGAGCCTTATGTCGGGTAGGGCCAGCCTTCGTGGAGCCGACAGATGACGATGTCCCGACTGATGAGGAGACACGTCGTGAGGACTCCGATGTGGAGTCCGATGACGACGATGGAGCTGATTCAGATATGGGCGACGAGGCCGCAGCACCGGATGAAGAAGTCGAATATTTCGACTGAGCAGGGAGTTCCACCACCCAAAATTTTGTGCTTTGTATTTTTGTGAACACTGGGGACAGTGTTCGATTTAAGTGTGGGGTGGGGAGTAGCTAGGTGCTGGGGATATAGGCTCTAAATTGTTGTATGTTTTTTCCTTGGTTTGTATGTATGTTTGTGCTTTCCCTGTGGCGAACTGATTAGTGATATATGTGTATATACTTGTGTGTGGTTAATGATGTGTGTTTTTGAAAGTTATGGTTGCTAGTGTATATATTTTGTAAATTTTATAAATATTTTTACAACTATCGACATGATCGATATTTTTCAAAATTTTTGCGAAGATATTTTGCAATTATCAAAATCTTTTGTAAATATCTTTCTATCGAAATGATCGATGTGTTGCAAAATTTTTTTTTCGACTTTTATTTTTTTGGGTTTCTCGGAGTTTGTTTTCGGTTCTTTTACCGAGAATAGTCCCATTGAACCGATGTCATAGTTAGTGACCGTTCCCTATGATGGATGGATGACGACCGTCTTAAGGGAAATGTAGTCGGTAGGAGTAGGATTTTTATTTGTTTTTAATTTTTTCTTTAGTGGATTGCATCAATGAACTGTAGTTGCTTATGGTTGCTAAAATCTCGTTGCGTGTTGTAACTGATGTTCAAAATGTGAAAGTGATTCGTTTGAAATCATGCAATTCTGTAAATACGTTGAGTTACCTAGGCTATAGAATTTGGTTCAGTATGATTGAGGCTTAATCTTGAATTCATGTAATTAACTAATTAAAGAGTCTGTGAATGCATCTTGATTCGAGCATGTGCATGAAGTGTGAAGTGAGGTTTTGCTATTCCATGTCATTGTGAATTGTCTAGAACTTGCCTGGTGTGTATACAAAACGAAATGAAGGAGGTGTAGTGTTGGAAAGGATGTAGGCATTTCTTTGTTTTAACCGATAGTTTCCATTTTTTCTTGTCAAATTCTACCTTTTTATATGTTGTATACCCTAGTCAGCCCGTTGAGCCTTTAGCCGATTTCTTTCTTTTGTCCAAAATTGTATGAACTAAGCTTTATTCCTTCTTTTCATTAGCCTTCAAGTCTATAAGAAGCTCTTAAGCGCTTACAAAGAAAAGAAAATGTTTCCCAAAGTGTTAAAGAGTGAAAAGAGAAAGAAAAGCAAAGTGAGGAAAGAAAAGATGATGTTGTAGAGGCACTTGTTGTAATTAATGGATAGTGAGGGTACTTGAAAACCCTTTGTTTTGTGTCAAGTGTGTCTGATGAAATGGGCTGTATGAAAGTAAACCAGCATGAATGGGAGAAAAAGAGAAAAGAGAGGAACAATGTCCATGAGTCGATGGGAATGAGTTGAAAAGGCGCTTAAGGATGCTAGCGACTATTATTGGCTAATCCAATATATATATACTAGATCCATAGCCCCGTTACAACCCATTAAAGTCCTACGTGATCCTATATTGCATTTCTTTATATTAGTGGAGTAATACACTAAGGGCAAGCTTATGGGTCATGACATGAGGCATGTGAATTCTTTTGGGAGAGAGAGTGAAATTAATTTTTATATGCCCCTACTTGCATGTTTGTGTGCTGCATGAACATAAAGGGGAAGTTTCTCTCGAGTTGTGAGGGCACATGCTTGATGAAAGATTGATTTTCGTGTCGGATTTCTTGATTAGCTGATTTGCATGAGTTTACCGATATCAAGAATCAATTCTTAAAGTCTAGGAAGCCTTGATGTATTAAAGGTCATTGTATTGTACGACCAAGCATGTTTTCTTGATGATTTGCAAAAATTGAATAATCGGTATGACCGTAGCGTAAATTGTTGCACCATAGTGACGAAGGTTGGGATGTAATTTGCATGATTTGTGTATATGTTGTTCGAGGATGAACAAGGATTTAAGTGTGGGGTAAGTGATCTTGGGCAGATTTATATGCCCAAGTGATACTCAAACGTATCATTTTTACCTTGTTTGTTGTGCAATGTGTATATAATATCATGTAATTAGTAATAAAATGCAAATTTATACTAACCAACATGATTAGCATTTGTTTTGCAGGTAAATGTGATTTTTAGGAGCTAAAATGCATGTTGGAACTATGTCGGAGTTGGACTTGGATGCGAGCGTGGGAAAGACCTTGGAATGCACATTTTATAGGGGCTCCGCGATGGAGCCGTGCCACGCTACCATCGCGGTAGCACACTGCCTGAACAGGAATTGAAATGGCAAATTCCAGTGTGCCTTCGCGTCAGCTCCGTGGCATGGAGAGAGGCCTCCGCGTTGGCCTCCGTGCCACGTTGAGGTTAATTTACCGGACCCTGAAATTCCAGTGAAGGTCCGCGTCCACGCCGTGTCACGGAGGCAGTGCTCCGCGTTGGCCTCCGTGACACGTTGCTTGTTATTTCGGGAAAAATTTTCCACTAGTATAAATAGCACACTTAGGTTTATTTTAAGTCAGTTTTTAGTTTTTAGACTGAGTTCAGAAGTGGAGAGCAAGGACGTGGGTTAGTAGCAGTTGAGGAACGAAAAAGCTAAGGGATTTCTTCTCTTCTTTTCTTCTTTCTATCAATTGTACGTATGATTTACACTCATTTTAGGATGATCAATCCACAAATGAGTGGCTAATTCTCTTCCTTGCTGAGGTTTTGAACATGTGTAATGAATTTTGATTGTAAATGATATGGTTTTCTTCTTCTTCTTTAATGTTGTTCTATTAATTCTTGTTCTTACTGCATTAGTGCTTGGCCAACATTAATGTACATCTAAAAAGTCCAATTTCACTCGAAAGAGCAAGAAATTGGAAAGTTGTGAATTAATAGGGTATTGTTCTTAACTTGATTTGGGAAAATTGGGTTTTGATGTGCTTTCCTGATAGAAATATACTTGAAAGCCGTATTAGTCAATTTAGGAACCGGAATTGTAGTGCTAGGTCATAAATTGCATTTGATCACAGAAATGTAGACGGATGGTTTATGATTCTAAAGTGAAATTAAATACGAGAGTTTTAATTTCTAGGCTAATGTTCTTGGCTAGCAACATGAAGAAGAGATTAACCAAATTATCATGATTATCAAGTTCATTACTTGTTCTTAACCTTGGCATGTTCATATCCATTATCTAAATTCACAAGTAAATAGTTGTTATTAATTGTAGTATATATAGTTTAGAAACAAAAACTCAAGTAACTATTGGTTACATTGTTGTTAGCATAATTAGGAGTGAAATAGGAATATAGTAAAGTAGGCAATTTTACATATCTTGAGCCTCCTTGGATCGATACTTGGCTACTTAGCCACTTTATTACTTGTTTGACCACGTGCACTTGCGTGTCGGTTTATAATATATAATACCAACCTGAGCAGCAGACCGCGAACAGCCAACAGGTGAAGGTTGAGCATCAGAGGCCTGGGGGTATGCTTCA
Source organism: Datura wrightii (assembly GCA_035772735.1). Taxonomy (NCBI): domain Eukaryota; kingdom Viridiplantae; phylum Streptophyta; class Magnoliopsida; order Solanales; family Solanaceae; genus Datura; species Datura wrightii. The sequence continues at coordinate 115,963,268 of JASDFA010000027.1, read as the reverse complement.
GGATATTAGCATTCCTACTTAGAAGTGGGAAGAGATTAATATGGACTTCATTACAGGATTGCCTAGTACCCACTGACAGTATGACTTTATATAGGTGATTGTGGACAGCTTGACCAAATCAGTCCACTTCTTATCGGTCAAAACAACCGATTCAGTTGGGGATTATGCTAGATTGTACATTTGGGAGTTAGTTTAGTTACATGATATTCCTTTATCCATCATCTCAAATAGGGGTACTCAGTTCATCTCTCAATTTTGGAGATTGTTTCAGAAGGGTCTTGGTACTCAGGTAAAGCTTAGTACAACTTTTCACCCGCAGATAGATGGTCAGGCTGAACTGACCATTCAGACTCTTGAGGACATATCAAGAGAATGTGTGATTGATTTTCAAGGGTAGTTGGGATGACCACTTGCCTATCATTGAATTTTCTAACAATAACAATTATCATTTTAGCATTCAGATGGCTCCATTTGAGGCTCTCTATGGGTGGAGGTGTAGATCACCTATTGGATGGTTTAAGGTAGGTGAGGCTACAGTGATAGGGCCAGATTCTTTCATGAGGCCATAGAGAAAATTTAGCTTATTAGAGAAGGGATGAAAACAACTCAGAGTCGTCAGAAATCTTATGTGGATTTGAGGAGGAGAGAGCTTGAGTTTGAGGTTGATGATTGGGTATTTCCAAAGGTGTCTCCCATGAAGGGAGTGATAAAGTTCAGAAAGAAAGGGAATCTTAGTCCCTGATATGTTGGTCCTTATAGGATTCTGAGGTGAGCTGGCAAAGTGGCATATGAGTTGGAGCTACCAGTGGAGTTAGCTTCGGTACATTTGGTTTTCCATAAATCTTTATTGAAGAAGTGCATTGGTGACCCAACCTTAGTTGTTTCAATGGAGATCACAGGTGTGAAAGATAGCCTTACCTATGAGGAGGTTCTGGTTGAGATCCTTGATCGTTAGGTTCGGAAGTTGAGAAACAAAGAAGTACCTTCAATGAAGGTTTTGTGGAGGAATTATCTTTTTGAAGAGGCTACATGGTAAGCCGAAGCAGGTATGATGGCTAGATACCCGCATCTTTTCCCTTCCGGCTCAGTTCTAGCATGAGGTATCAGTTCCTCCTTAGGACTCTATTCAGTTTCATGTCAAGTTCATGTCTCTAAGTTCCTTTCATGTCATAGTATGTATGTTTCATGTATTTAGTTTAATCATGTGTATTAGTCCAGGGTCAGTCACTCTGTCAGTTTTCAGCTTAAGTTGTTCAATTTTGGGATTTTAGTTCTTTCCCTAGCCTTTCAATATGCTTAATCTAATTCGAAGATGAATGTCATGGGAAGATAATGTAACACCCCAAAAATTCCTAAGATCTGATCCAAGAGTTTAAGGGATGATTCATTGTATGGAACAATGATCCGTTATGTCCCTCGTGGTAAGTCCCTATTCAAGATTCTTAGCAAACAACGATCCTAGAAATGAATTGTTGGAAGATCCGACAGGTCATCCTGGATGGTCGTTGAATGGAGTTTAGAAAAGGCCCAGATCTGAGTCAGTGACAACGAAGGGTGCAATGACCCGTGGTAACGATCCGTTGGAAGGACTTCAGAAGCTATGATAGGGTGGACGAGGTGATGATGAGAGGATGTAATGAGTCATTGTTTAATGTAACGACTTGTTATGTTTGGTCGTTGCTTGGAGAATCAAAAGAGTAACATAATTTCCCCTGGAAGTAATGGATGGAGTGATGAGTCATGGTTTCGTACGATGAATCATCCTGATCAGTAGAGTATTTAAAGTGCTTTTGATAGAATGGACGATTCAAAGACTCATCGTATCCTACGACGACCCACTAGAGAGGTCGTTGTAGCCGGCAGACAGTTTTTTTATGCGAATTCTTGGGGGTAGTTTCATAAATTTCTGAGCTCCTAACTTCCTAATGACGTCATTTTAAAAATTGAAGGGAGTGTTTTAAGAGGGTTTAGCCTATCCCAAGTTATTAGGCTCCCATGCATCCAAGGTATTGAGATTCCCTTTCAAGATCAAGCTAGAATTCTCCTCAATTTCTTCCCCAATTCTCTTAGGCTTTCAAGGCTAATTTGGAAATCAGTTTACTGATGAGTTGGTAATTTACCAACTAATTAGGCTCTTAAACATGAATTTTTGTTTAGTTTTCAAGTCAATTAGGTGGATTTATGCCTTTCTTCTTTTATCGTTACAGGTACTTAACTTGAATGGAGAAAAGCACGAAAGTGAGCAAAAAATATGGAAATAGAGTTGATGATTGACGCTCCACCAGAAGACACCGACGAAATGCTAGATTGATCGAAGTTACCTACTATCTGGAAGATGGTTGGAGATCGGCAAACCGCAAATGAGCACCGGTGAACTATTGGTACCAATGCCAAAATGCTGAAGAATTTACTGCCAGGAGTTGGGACCAACCAGCAATCCGTGGATCAGCACCGGCGAACCGCTTGTGCCAGCACCGAAAAGCCAAAAGCCTCACTGTCCTTCAACATGAAATGATCGGTGGTTCTCTAACCTACATAAGTGAACCACCAGTGAATCGCAAGTGAGACCCATCAGCCAGGGGTACAAATGTCAAACATGAAAAAAGAGGAGCTAATCTGTACCCTATTTTTAGTACCTTTCATAAAAGAACTAAATATTCCATTTTAGAAAGTATTGATTATTCTATTACTTTTGGATTGAATATAGAGTAGAGAGAAGAAGAAAGAGAAAGAGTCATCTTCTTCATTGTGAAGGTAGAAACTTCCATTAGAGTTCAGATCTTGCTTGAATTTATTTTACTCAAGTTTGTTAATGGATATTGAATTGTTGATTAATGCAATGTCTTATTTTACTTACATGAGTAGCTAAATTGTTTGCTAGGCGTGTCTGAATGATTGGGGTTGATTTGGGTTGGGTATTGTGAATTTGATCTTAGATTCACTCAATCAGTATGATTTTAGTGTTTCCTCTGAATTTTAAGTTGAAAACTTATCGGTGCAAATGTGGGTTGTATTTTCTTACTTTGATTTTGCTTGAAAAACGAAATTAAGGTATGGGGTGAAGAAACACTAATGAGTATTTGGGTGGTAATTATGTGGGGTTAGGCTAGACATAGACAAAATCTATTATTACACATCCATTAAGGATTAGAGCTAGAAACAGTTAATTCATACGCAAATTAATGTGGTTGTTGTGAAGAAGAACCTTGGGATTTGAGAAAACCCAAGGTGTAAGACATCTAGTTGGTTGAGAAACTTAACATGTCATTTAATCCATAGTTAATCATATTGTTGAGTAAATATAGGAGCAATTAACAATTCCAACCCATTGAAACCCTTATCAATATCGCACCCCTAGTAGTCTCTCCATTGGTTTTTTCTATACTTTACCCCTGTTTTTAGCAACTGTATATTTTATTTCATAAATTGTGACTGTCCCAAATTTTCCCTTATTTGTCTTGCAACATTGATGAGAACTAATTCAATTTGATAGATGACTATTGTTATACCCTGGGAGCTCAAAAGATCGGACCCGGGAGTTGAAATGGGAAAATTGTGAAATTGATGTTGCAGGAACAGGACGAGTAGTGGGATGACTCATCAGGATAGCCCACGAGTCGTCAGGTGACTCGTGGGGAAGGCCAATGTAGAGTTGGGAAGCCCAGAGGATAGGTCCCCATGGCGTGGCAACAACTCATGGTCAGACCCCACGAGTCATTAGGTCAGCCGTGGGGTGAGGGAGGAGGAAGAGAAAAGAAGGAACCAGTGTTCCTAACGGAAGGGACCCCACAAGTCGTGGTCTATCCCAATGACTCGTGAGGTGAGTCGTGATTAAGAAAAGGGGATTTTATTAAATCCTAAGGCAGTGTACATGACGGAAGGTGACCACGAGTCGTGGTCTCAAGGAATGAGTCATTAAGTCCCTCTTTATGAGCCCTAAGTGATTAGCTATCCAATGTACTTGACGGGTCATATGACGAGTCATGGCCCATAGCGACGAGTCGTCAGATCGTCCATTAGGACCCTCTGACAGTTAATTCCCACAATTTTAGTAAGGGATTTTATGTAATTCCTAAATACTAGAGGCATATACTACGTCGTTCAAGGCTTGTTTTAGTGGGTTTATAGCAGGGCAAAACCTATTCTAAACCATTCTCCCTATGCATGCAAGTTTGAAGGTTTGAAGAGGAGATTCAAGGCTAAATCTCAAGGTTTCCAAATGGAATCTCAACTGGGCAACTAGAGGGTGTTAGGATTCACCAACCCTTGGTATGTAAGGCTATGAGTGGGTGTCTTCTTTCACACCCATGCCAAATTCCTATCAAAATATGATAAATTGTTTATGATCAAGTACGGAGTTTTACCCAATTGCATGATTTCTTCAATCTCTATACATGGGTATGATTAGATTGTATTTATATTGATGGATTATGAAGCTTGGGCGGATTCTAAGTTGTTTTTCCTTATAAAAATTGTTTTCCAAATTTTGAATCTAAAATGCCCATGGGTGATGAGTTTATGGAAGAAGTGATTTATGACAAATGTGTGAAGATGATGAGGTTGCTGATGAAAAGCATGTATCTAAAACTACCCATGATTATGTTGTTAATGAATTAATTAGATCCAAGTATGATAAAGCTTTGGGTGATGCCCACATGTTGATTTAAAGTGATGATTTTCCCTACATAAGCTTACCACTTTGTTTGAAGTGAAATTTCCCAAAATTTATTATAAATTCTAGCTTGTGGTATGTTGAGTAAATATTTCTATGTAACTTACCACATGATTTGGAGTAGATGCTCCCACCAATGATTGAGGTTGTGGTATGTTTTGGAATAAAGCCTCCTATATGCATGATTTCATTATGATCTTTATCAATAGACAATGTTGAGTAATGCGTGATTTCATCTTGAGCTTCATCAAGGGATGATGTTGAGCTTTGTCAACAGACGATGTTGAGCTTCGTCAATAAACGATGTTGAGCTTTGTTATATACGATGTGGAGCATTGCATGTTTTTGGAGAAGAGTCTAGCACCGAGCGGGTTAAGGGTCAATTACCCTATGCCCCAGAACTGCACGCCAACGTAGGTTGATACTATTATTATTGGGTCCTCCCTTGTGAGCTATCCCCGGGTCGATTGGCCCTTCAGCTTCATATCGATATCATGGTATTGTCCATCGCCCTGGGAAGGTTATGGATGGCTCTACCCACTTGAGTGTTAAAGTAGGGTCCACGTAAGTTATATCGTGGTATGTCGGTTAAGTGACGAGTCTCCCATTGTCTAAATCATTCATATTGCATATTCATTACTCATGATAATTACCTTATGCGTGCATGTTCTAAAAGTAAGGTCTGACTCATTGTTTAGCTTTTTGATATAAATGTTATGTTCGGCTTTGAGTCATTCGAGTCAGTCATGACATTGTAAATCTAAGTATGGTCATGTTATGATAAGATTTCGATTTCAGAATGGATGCATGTATGCCCTTCCTCTCATGTTGAAAACATATGATATGCATGAAATGTTTTAAATGATTTACTTTACTTAAGCGGTTTTACTTACCTTGCATACTCGGTACATTCCACGTACTGACTGCATACTTTTATGCTGCATTGTTTCATGATGTAGGACCCAGTTCTCAGGTTCAGCCCCGTTCTTAGATAGCTTTCCGAAGCTAGTATCTGCTCGGATTGGTAAGTCCTCATCCTTCAAGGACTAGACTATCATTTTCCTTTATGTATTTCCAAATTCAGTATTGTTGAGTTAGTTGGGACTTGTCCCCTCAACTCATCTAGATTACAGGCTTTCAGAATTATGTATGTGTAGCTTCGGATGTTATTCTGATGTGTTGTCGTATGAGACTTCCGCTGAGTTTATAATTATGTTTTCTTCATGTTTATTGAATGAGATAGTTGAATGCCTATGCCATGGGTCGACTTGGGGTCTCTCGGGTTCCCTTGTCCCGTGTCTATGATCTGGGCATCTGTTCGGTCGTGACAAACTTGGTATCAGAGCCATAGGTTGATGTGTCCTAGGGAGTCTGAAAGCCGTGTTAGGTAGAGTCTTTTTCATGGGTGTGAAGTGGATCACACCTATGACGAAGAGGCTACAATACATATAAGGAAATGTTCCCTTATTTCATGATCTATGTCGTGCGATGAAAATCCTTTCTATCCTCCTAATCGTGCTATTCGAGATTGCAGAGTCCGGGATCCTAAAAGGATGAATGGAGGTGGTGAATGCCACGATGAGGGAAATGGTCATGAGCATCAGCCAGCCCTACCAATTTAGGAGCCTCAAGCATCAGAGCCAGCCGCTCAGGCTCAGTTCTGAGCTGCCATTCAGATGCTTGCGCAGGCCTTGACCGCTCAGGTCAATCAGCAGGACGTTGCGCATGTTCCATAAAATGGAAATGCGGTGGTAGTTCGAGTCAGGGACTTCTTGAGGATGAACCCGCCGGAGTTTCTGGGGTCCAAGGTAGATGAGGACCCGCATGAGTTCATTGATGAGATTGTCAAGATCACCCAGGTTATGGGGGTGAGCAGTGTTGAGTGTGCAGAGTTGGCCTCCTACCAATTGAAGGGGGTTGCGCATATTTGGTTCTGCTAGTGGAAGGACAACAAGGTCGCTGGAGCAGGTCTGGTCACATGGGAGGAGTTTCAGGTTGCATTCCTCAATCGGTTCTTTCCTTGAGAGATGAGGGAGTTGAAAGCAGCTGAATTTGTGAATCTAAAGCAAGGAAGGATGACTGTTTAGGAGTACGCCCTTGAGTTCACCCGCCTATCTAAGTATGCCCTGGAGTTAGTGACCGACCAGCGGGCGCGGGTGAGCTGATTTGTGCATGGTATAGCAGGATATTTGGACAAGGACTGTAGGACAACTGTTCTCCACCAAGACATGGACTTCCCTCACATAGTGTTGTATGCTCAACAGATGGAGGTGGCACACTCGAGGGAAGGGAGGCCAAGAGGGCTAGGACTGAGGACCACAGATTTTCTCAACAGAGGTCCTATAGTGGGCATCGATAACATACCTACCAGAGATCGCCAGCCCCAACATCATCTGCCGTGAGTGTGCCATCTAGGCCGCGATATGATCAGAGGTTGCAAGCGTCAGGCTAGAGGGTTCATAGCAGCAAACCTGCAAATTCTAGCATTCTATCTTGCTGCAGATGTGGTCGAGGACATACAGGCTAGTTCTTGGCAGGGTCAGGAGCTTGTTTTGGATGTGGGCAGCCTGGACATATGCTCAGAGATTGTCTCGCTGTGAGACAGGACCAGGTTGGGGTCGAGGCCCATCTTCTAGTTCAGCAGCCCCTCCCCCACGCACAACACATTTGGGGGCATCCACTAGTACAGCCGACACCAGCGCCAGAACAGATTCTATGCCTTAGCCACTCACCAGGAGCAAGAGGCCTCACTAGATGTAGTCACCAGTATGTTGAGAGTTTTTCATGTTGATGTGTATGCTTTGTTAGATTCGGGGGATACCCTATCTTTTGTGACACCATATATAGCCAGTAGCTTCGGAGTTAGTCCCGATGTCTTGTCCGAGCCCTTCTCAGTTTCTACCCAGTAGGTGACTTAGTTATAGATAGACAGGTGTATTAGAGATTGTTCGGTCTTAGTCCTTCATAAGGTCAGCTCAACAGATTTGGTAGAGTAAGCCATGACCAATTTTGATGTTATTCTTGGCATGGATTAGCTATTTGCATGTTATGTTTTAGAAAATTGTAGGACCCAGTCAGTAGAGTTCAGATTTTTGGGTGAGCCTGTCTTAGAATGGGAGGGTAATTCAGCTGTTCTTGTAGGTCGATTTATTTCCTACCTTAAGGCCAGAAAGATAATTTCTAAGGGTTTCTTGTACCATCTAGTTAGGGTTAAGGACATGGAGTTCGAGACCCCGACTATCCAGTATGTACCAGTAGTACGTGAGTATATAGAGGTCTTTCTTGATGATTTTCCAAGTGTCGCTCCTGAGCGGGAGATTGATTTCGGTATAGATTTTCTTCCTGACATGCAGCCTATATCTATTCCTCCTTATAGAATGGCTCCAGCCGAGCTAAAAGAGTTGAAGGATCAGTTGAAGGACCTGTTAGATAAGGGCTTTATTAGGCCGAGTAAGTCTCCATGGGGTGCACCAATATTATTTGTTCAAAAGAAGGACAGTTCTCTTCGCATGTGTATTGACTATCGGCAATTGAACAAGGTTATCGTCAAGAACAAGTACCCCTTCCTAAGATCGATGATTTGTTTGACCAGCTTCAGGGTGCCAAGTGTTTCTCCAAGATTGACCTCAGATCCGGGTATCACTAGCTCGGGTTCGAGAGAGTGACATCTCAAAAACTGCTTTTAGGACTCGGTATGGTCATTACGAATTTGTTGTTATGTCTTTTGGACTAACCAATGCCCTTGCAGCTTTTATGGATCTAATGAACAGGGTGTTCAAGTCATATTTGGACATGTTCATGATTGTGTTCATTGATGACATCCTTATATACTCTCGGAGCGAGGAGGAGCTTGCCGCTCACTTGAGAATAGTGCTTCAGACCCTTAAGGATCGTCAGTTGTATGTGAAGTTCTGCCAATGTGAGTTTTGGTTGGACTCGGTGGCATTTCTAGGCCATGTGGTATCAGGTGAGGTCATAAAAGTATACTCTTAGAAGATTGAGACGGTAAAGAATTGGTCCAGACCGGTGAACCATTCGATATCAGGAGCTTTTTGGGCTTAGCGGATTACTATCAGAGATTTGTGGAGGGTTTTTCATCTATTGCCGCACCATTGACTAATTTGACTCAGAAGAAGGTGAAGTTTCAATGGTCGGAGACTTATGAGAAAAGCTTTCAAGAGTTGAAGGCCCGACTCACTTCAGCACCAGTGTTGACTTTACCCGCGGTACGGATGGCTTTGTAGTGTATTGTGATGCTTCGCGAGTTGGACTCGGGTGTGTGTTGATGCAACATGGAGAGTGATAGCATATGCCTCGAGACAGTTGAAAGTTCATGAAAAGAACTACCCGACTAATGATCTTGAATTGGCCACGGTGGTGTTTGCATTGAAGATATGGCAGTATTACTTGTATGTGGTCCACGTGGATGTATTCACGGATCATAAGAGCTTGCAATATGTGTTCACCCAGAAAGATCTCAATTTTCGGCTAAGGAGGTGGCTGGAGTTACTAAAGGACTACGACATGAATGTCCCTTACCACCCGGGTAAAGCTAATGTAGTAGCGGATGCACTTAGTATACTCTCTATGGAGAGTGTGTCCCACGTGGATGAGGGAAGGAAAGATTTGGTGAAGGATGTCCTTCGACTTGTGAGGTTGGGAGTTAGATTGGCCGACTTGACCAATGGTGGCGTTGTTGTGCAAAACAGATCAGAATCGTCCTTGGTGACGGATGTGAAGGCCAGGAAAGGTGAGGATCCAATTCTAGTAAAGCTGAAGGAAGCCGTTGGAAGTCAGCAGGTGGAGGTTTTCTCCCAAGGGGGAGATGGGGTGCTGCGGTGCCAGGGTCGTCTATGTGTTCCAGATGTTGATGATTTGAGGAACCGGATATTTCTTGAGGCACATGGATCCAGGTACTCTATCCATCTAGGTTCCACCAAGATGTATCATGACTTGCGGGAAATATATTGGTGGCAAGGCATGAAGAAGGATATTGCAGAATTCGTAGCTAAATGCCCGAACTGTCAGCAAGTGAAAGTTGAGCACCAAAGGCTAGGAGGTGTACTTCAGGATATTATCATTCCCACTTGGAAGTGGGAAGAGATTAATATGGATTTCATTACAGGCCTACCTCGTACCCGCCGACACTATGATTCCATTTAGGTGGTGGTCAACAGGTTGACCAAGGCTTCACACTATCTACTAGTCAAAACCACAGATTCAAAGGGTGATTATGCCAAATTGTATATTCGGGAGTTGGTTCAACTTCATGGAGTGCCCTTTTCTATTATTTCAGAACTCAGTTTACCTCCCAATTCTGGCGTTCTTTTCAAAAGGGACTTGGGACTCAAGTTAAGCTTAGTACAGCCTTTCATCCGCAAATGGATGGTCAGGCGGAATGAACAATCCAGACTCTTGAGGAAATGTTGAGATCCTGTGATATGGATTTCAAAGGTAGTTGGGATGACCACTTTCCCTTGATCAAGTTTGCTTATAACAACAGCTATCACTGTAGCATCTAGATGGCACCGTTCGAGGCTCTTTATGGGAGGAGGTGTGGATCACCCATCGGATGGTTTGAGGTTAGGGAAGCCGCTATGATAGGACCTGATTTGGTTCATGAGGCCATGGTAAGGGTTTAGTTGATAAGGGACAAGTTGAAAACTGCTCAGAGTTGTCTAAATTCATATGCGGATGTGAGAAGAAGGGATTTGGAGTTTGAGGTGGATGATTGGGTATTTCTAAAGCTATCTCCCATGAAGGGAGTCATGCGGTTCGAAAAGAAAGGAAAACTTAGTCCCCGCTATGTTGGTCCCTATCGGGTTATGAGAAGAGTTGGAAAGGTGGCGTATGAGTTGGACTTGCCATCAGAGTTATCTTCAGCTCATCTCGTCTTTCATGTATCGCTCTTGAAAAAGTGCTTGGGTGATCCATCTTTAGTTGTCCCCGTGGAGAGTGTTGGTGTAGGAGATAGCCTCAGTTATAAGGAAATTTCAGTTGCAATCTTGGATCATCAGGTTTGGAGGCTGAGGAACAAAGAAGTAGCTTTGGTGAAGGTGTTATGGAGAAACTAGCATGTTGAGGGAGCTACATGGGAAGCCGAAGCGGCTATGATGGCTAAATGCCCCCACCTGTTCCCTACCGACTCAGTTTCAGTTTGAGGTACCAATTTTTGCCCTGATTGTTTAGTTCATGTGTGCAAGTTTAAATCATGTGATGATAAATGCATGTGATTCCTAAATTCAGTTCAGCTATGTAGTTCTTTTCGGAGGTAGTCATTCCGTCAGTTTTCGATTTTAATAATCAGTGTTTGCATATGAGGAGTGCTTGTTTCTGAGTTTTCTATAAGTTTCTAACATTCGAGGATGAATGTCCCTAAAGGGGAGATATTGTTATACCCTATGTGCTCAAAGATCAGAACCGGGAGTTGAAACGGGAAAATTATTAAATTGATGTTGCAAGGACAGGACAAGTCGTGGGATGACTCGTGAGGACAGCCCATGAGTCGTCAGGTGACTCGTGGGGAAGGCCAGTGTAGAGTTGGGAAGCCTAGAGGATAGGGTCCCCACGGGCGTGGCAACGACTCGTGGTTAGACCCCATGGGTCGTTAGGTTAGCCATGGGGTGAGGGAGGAGGAAGAGAAAAAGAAGGAACAAGTGTACCTAACGGAAGGAACCCCACGAGTCGTGGTCTGTCCCAACGACTCATGAGGTGAGTCGTGATTAAGCAAAGGGGATTTTATTAAATGATAAGATAGTGTACATGACAAAAGGTGACCACGAGTCGTGGTCTCGAGGAATGAGTCGTTAAGTCCCCCGTTATGAGCCTTAAGTGATCAACTATCCAGTGTACTTGACGAGTCACATGACGAGTCGTGGTCTATAGCAATGAGTCGTTAGTTCGTTCGTTAGGACCCTTGACAATTAATTTCAGCGATTTTAGTAAGGACTTTTCTGTAATTCTTAAATACTAGGGGCCTACACTACATCGTTCAAGGCTCGTTTTAGTGGGTTTTTAGAAGCTAAACAATTCTCCCTATGCATGCAAGTTTGAAGGTTTGAAGAGGAGATTCAAGGCTAAATCTCAAGGTTTCCTATTGGAATCTCAGTTGGGCAATTAGAGGGTGTTAGAATTCACCATCCCTAAGTATGTAAGGCTATGGAGTTTTACCCAATTGCATGATTTCTTCAATCTCTATACATGGGTATGATTAGATTGTATTTATATTGATGGATTATGAAGCTTGAGCAGATTCTAACTTGTTTTTCCTTATAAAAATTGTTTTACAAAATTTTGAATCTAAAACTCCCATGGGTGATGAGTTCATGGAAGAAGTGATTTATGACAAATGTGTGAAGATGATGAGGTTGATAATGAAAAGCATATTTCTAAAACTACCCATGATTATGTTGTTGTTTTCAAAATGAATTGATTAGATCCAAGTATGATAAAGCTTTGGGTGATGCCCACATGTTGACTTAAAGTGATGATTTTCTCGACATAAGCTTACCACATTGTTTGAAGTGAAATTTCCAAAATTTTATTATAAATTCTAGCTTGTGGTATGTTGAGTAAATATTTCTACATGTAACTTACCACATGATTTGGAGTAGATGCTCCCACCTATGATTGAGGTTGTGGTATGTTTTGAAATAAAGCCTCCTATATGCATGATTTCATTATGAAATTTGTCAATAGACAATGTTGAGCTTCTTTTTATACGATGTTGAGTTATGCATGATTTCATCTTGAGCTTCGTCAAGGGACAATGTTGATCTTTGTCAATAGACGATGTTGAGCTTCGTCAATAGACGATGTTGAGCTTTGTTATATACGATGTAGAGCATTGCATGTTTTTGGGAGAAGAGTCTAGTACCGAGCGGGTTAAGGGTCGATTACCCTATGCCCCAGAACTGTGGGCCAACGTAGGTTGATACTATTATTATTGGGACCTCCATCCCTGACCCGATTGGCCCTTCAGCTTGATATCGATATCATGGTATCGTCCATTGCCCTGACAAGGTTATGGACGGCTCTACCTGCTTGATTGTGATAGTAGGGACCATGTAAGCTCTATGGTGGTATGTTGGTTAAGTGATGAGTCTCCCATTGTCTAAATCATTCAGATTGCATATTTATTACTCATGATAATTACCTTATGCATGCATGTTCTAAAAGTAAGGGTTGACTGATTGTTCAGCTTTTTGATATAAATGTTATGTTCAGCTTTGAGTCATTCGAGTCAGTCATGACATTGTAAAGCTAAGTATGGTCATGTTATGATAAGATTTCGATTTCAGAATGGATGCATGTATGCCCTTCCTCTCATGTTGAAAACATATGATATGCATGAAATGTTTTAAATGATTTACTTTACTTAAGCGGTTTTACTTAGCTTGCATACTCGGTACATTCCACGTACTGACCGCCTACTTTCTATGTTGCATCATTTCATGATGCAGGACCCGGTTCTCAGGTTCAGCCCTGTTCTTAGACAACTTTCCAAAGTTAGTATCTACTCGGATTGGTGAGTCCTCATACTTCAAGCACTAGACTATCATTTTCCCTTATGTATTTCCAGATTTAGTATTGTTAAGTTAGTTGGTGACTTGTCCCATCAACTCTTCCAGATTAGAGGCTTCAGACTTATGTATGTGTAGCTTCGGATATTATTCTTATGTGTCGTCGTATGTGTTATACCCCGTAGAATTCCCGGCACTTAGATGACCTATTTGCACGTTGGTTAAGCATATTTGAAAGCCGTACGTGCTAGGGAAAGGCCCGGGAAAAGATCGGACGAGAAACCTGTCGAACCATCGCGGGAGGAGCTGAGGCAGAGCCCCTCCGCGATGGCAGCGTGTCACGGAGGGGAGGCCTCCGCGATGGCTCCGTGCCACGTTGCCCTTGTCCAGGCCCAAGTATATAAAGCCCCCACTTCGGGTTAAAAATCATTTCACACTTAACAGATTTCCAGAAAACGCAGTGAAGCCGAGAAAGACGAGGAAAATTAAATATTTTCGTCCGATTACGCTGCCAAACGCTACCCAAACCCAAATTAATCCTAGATATCCTAGTATTTAGCAGCAGAGAGCATTTCTACGGAGTTAGTTTCACGAAATACGGCCGACGAATCGGCGAGCCGCCGAACTAAAGTAAGTAGAATTGCTCCAAATTTATGTCTATGTGTTCCTAGCTGAGAAGTAAATAACTCTCCCTTCTGGGCCGCTGGAAAATAGCGAGTTTTTGACTGTCTTTCGATAAGCCTAAGTTTAGGCTATAAATTAAATCGAAAGTAACGTTGCTCTTTACAATAACGTTGTATTTAGTATTGATTGACGTATTTATGAATGCAGTTGGGAGAAAATAGTTGAAGTACCAGCCGAGCCTCGTCCGACGGACGAATATTCAAAGATAAGGTATGTAAAGTTAAGTTTCCTCGGCAAGTTGAGTAACCTCGAAGCAGTATAGTAATTTACAGACCAGTTGCATGTTTAGAAATCGATTATCGTGTTATTTTGAATATTGGTGCAATATGAGCAGTTTTGGGCCGTAACGTGTACGATACCTATCCGTATGATATAGATTCGAATATAAATGGGTAAGATTGCTCAGTATATTCAGTATGTGATATAATATGCCCTGCCAAGATATTGTTGTGTTTAGCTGAAACCTCGCAAGATAGTACAGCATCAGTAAAGCATTCCAGATATAGAATAGTAATTGTATATGGTTTAGAGAGCATGTTAGAAATAGGAAATCATGTTAATACAGAAACCTAGTGAACAGCATAACTTTCAGCAGAAACACCCGCTTGTATAGCCTTTGCCCCAGTACAGTTAGACAGGGAACTATATTCATATTTATACTTCCCTGTCACAGCATGTATCAGACATCTACAGATTGCTATTTTTAGCCCAGTACATGATTTATATAATACCTTACGCCTATTAGTTTTGGCTTATGAGATATATAGACAGCATGACTAGTTGAGACCGTTGTATTGATTGGGGTTGGATTACCTAGCATCCCTGACTGCCCAGGGTTAATAGCTGTATCGACTCGTCCGCCAGAGGACGAGGATACGTCACTCTACGGAGTGATATGCCGTCCCGCAAGGGGACGAAGATGGGATGCCAGTTTCCCCATATTGTGCCTTGGTCGGCCCCTATACACCCCCATCGAGCGGGTACGCCTGGGGTGTTGATTTAGAGTCCTTCGGACTCAGGTACAGTTATAGTCAGGGGCTCAGCGAGCCCAAGTGCATACCCAGGGACCGGCAGGATGCTTACAGCCACTATAGGAGATGGGATGACCGGGGTAGGGGCATAGATTCTGTGTTGATTGTACCTCCCGGCTTATGGGGGCCGGGTAAGGTTTGTATGTGATGTGTTATGTTATGTATACTATGCCATGTTATATTAGACGCGAGTGGGTTGGTAGTAGAATGATACGCTTCCAGGTATGATTCCTACTTCCTTCGGTATCAGTAAGAACAGGTGCGATCTACATCATCAGACAGTTAAGTTATTCCTCCTACTTCTGCTTCATCAGTCATATTATTGCTTTCAGATGTTGTTTTCAGTTATATTATTTCAGTTGCTTTACATACTCAGTACCAGTGGTACTGACGCCCAGTGGGGCGCTGCATTACTTGCCTGCAGGTACTCCTAGACGAGCAGGTGATTCTACGTGACTCCCTATCAGCGGTTGACTATTCAGCTCCAGTCATCCGGAGGCTGAATTTCAGAGGTGTAGTTCAGTTCCTTTTGTTGTATATAGAATGGGTAGGTCGGGGCCCTGTCCCGATCAGTTCTATTACTATTCCTAGAGGCTTGCATTCTGTATGAAATCCCTGTGGTTAGATGAGCCGGTCGTGTGGGGCCGTGCAGTGGTATAGTTGTCCTTACTCTTCCTTACTTCTGTGATGGTCGTGTGGGGCCATATTTGTCAGTAGTGGTGACCTTGCCGGTCACGTAGCTTCTTTTTGTGCTTTTTGATTAAGCAGCAGATAATTAGACAGCATGGTGGCCTTGTCGGCCCGTATAGGTTTCCCTGAGTTACTATATTTCTGGTTAGCTGCCAAGACAGGTACAGAAGGCTATAGGCCAATGGGCCGGGGGCTGTATTTACAGCCGTTATATAGCCCTTTGTTTCCAGAAATGTGAGTTAGCGCCAGCCAGGCGCCAGATGCGCCCAGGCTTAACAGTCCAGCAGGTCAGGTCCTAGTAGGGCACCAGGTGCCAGTCATACCCCCAAGGCGGGGTGTGACAGTATGAGACTCCCCCTGAGTTTATAATTGTGTTTTCTTCATGTTTATTGAATGAGTTAGTTGGATGCCTATGCCATGGGCGACTTGGGGTCTCTCGGGGTCCCTTGTCCCGTGTCTACGATCCGGGCCTCCGTTCGGGTCGTGGCAACTCCAATATGATCAACTGACATTCCTTGTGGGATTCGACCTTGTTACAACCTGAGCATAGGAGCGGATCTAGACATGGAACCTAGAATCATAAATGGCTCCAAGTTGATGCATGGCATGAACATGATGACTAAAACTTAACATAAATAATACGGAAAACTAAAATAGGGAAAGTCTAAACATTTAATACATCTAAACAACGGAATATCATACAATGAATCCAAAGCTGAATACATAACTATGTCTGATAAGCCTCTACATACTGACGAGATGATGGGACAAGACCCCAACTAGCTCACTGAATGACTGAAACTAAAAGACGGTAATAACTAATCTAACTGAAGGTCCTTGATGGATGAGGACTCACCAACAAGACTAGATATGGTAAACTATGAGAACTGACTAGTGGCGGAATTGAGCCTAAACCTCTGATCTTGTATCACAAAATGATACAACATAGAGTATGATGTAAGTACTTGGAATATATCGAGTATGCAAGGTAAGTAAAACAACTGAGTAAATAAAACTAAAAAAATATATATCATAAATCACTACTTCATAAGATTTTGAGAGTCGGGCTTGCATGCTATCAATTAAAAACATGATTTAACATAACTAAATGGAATGACCCAAAGATGAAACTAATAGTCATAAGTAAAATTGAACATTGGGTCAAACCTGCTGAAACTATTATATCATAACTGATAAATATGCACAACTGATATCATGAGGAACAATGGGAGACTCGTCATATAACCGACATTACCACGATAGAGCTTACGTGGTCCCAACTATTACACTCAAGTGAGTAGAGCCATCCAAAGCCTTGGCAGGGCTAAGGGCACTACCATAATATCGATATCAAGATGAAGGCCCCTTGGGGGAAGGGAAGTTGACAAGGGAGGTTCGAAGAATATAAACATGCCTACTTTGGCACGTAGTTCTGAGGCACGGGGTTATCTGAACCCCTATTCTTCTCGGTGCTAGACACTACTCCCAAAACATGCATGTACTCTCCATCATTTTCAAAGAATCTGAACAATCGTCTTTTGACGAAGCTGATCATAACATTACATACATAGTCTGAAAACTGAACATGTGGAGCCTTGGCTCAAAACATACCACAAGTTGAAAAGTGGGAGTCTAGACTACAAAACCATGCGGCAAGCTAATATCATGAAATTGAAGTAAATCATGAAATATACTTGATCATATGGGCTTGCCCAAACATTAACATGCTTTGAAATAGACTTGATAGTCAAAAATCATGGATATATACATGGGTAATTCATTATCATACTTTCATTATAGACATTTCATCATGCTTGAAAATATAGATCATAATCTCAACTTTTCATGAAACTTGCATAATTGGGCATCATATTCTTAAAACTTTGAAATCATAATTTATAATCAAAATCAGTAAAAAAAACATGCCCATGAATCTTAAAACATCCTTAGAAACATGAATAGAATTGACCCATGATCTATATATAAAGAGTTGCATCAATTGGGTTGAAACCCCATGGAATCACACACCTTGAATTCATGAATTGAGAAGGGAATTAGTCATGATAGTGAAGAGAAACTCCTATTTATAACCCTACATACCTCGATAAATCTGATTTAACAACCCTCCTCAAATTCCCAAGAGATTTGGGGAAGAACCTAGGGAATTCTCAACCTTGATCTCCAATGGTGCACTCTAATATTGCATGCATGGAATGGAAAGGCTTATGATAGGTTAAGAACTCTTAAAATCCTCCTAACTGAGCTTAAAACGACATAGTTTAAGATCTAGGGGCTTAGGAATTACAAAAATGCCCTTACCAAAATGCAGAAAAAGATGGACACTGGCAGTCACCACGAGTGACATCACGACTCGTGGTGAACTCCTAGTCGTTAAGTCTTCTGCCAAAATTCAATATCCAACTCAGCTCCTGGTCATGACTAACTCAACGAGTCGTGGAGTCTAATCATGACTGATGGCTGCCTTTCGTGTTCACCCCCAGACCATGAGTCTTCGCTAATGTTTCCTCTCTTTACGAGTCACTTAAAGACTCGTGATGTCTCCCCACCGGTCACTGGATGACTTGTACTGTGACCTGGGAAACATTTTCCTATTTTCTCCTCTTGAACCCTCGAATATGATCTTAGGGACTTTTGGGGTATTACAATATATCCCCCTTGGGAACATTCGTCTTCGAATGTGGATAAACATATTGAAAAGCTGGGGAATAGAACTGTCATCCAAAATACTGAACATATGAAGCTGAAAACTGACGGAGTAACTGTCTCCGAACTAAACTACGGAACTTAATTGAATTCATGAATCACATATACA
Source organism: Datura wrightii (assembly GCA_035772735.1). Lineage (NCBI taxonomy): Eukaryota > Viridiplantae > Streptophyta > Magnoliopsida > Solanales > Solanaceae > Datura > Datura wrightii. Next base: position 115,944,836 of record JASDFA010000027.1, on the reverse strand, counting down.
CGCACTGATGAAAGAAACTGGTATACACGAACTGGACATAAAACTAAATAGAGTACTAAGGAGGAAATTAATACCTCAATCTTGAACTGAGCCGGAAGGGAAGAGATACATGTATTTAGCCATCATATCTCACTTTGGCTTCCCACATAGCTCCCTTAACATGCTGATTTCTCCACAAAACCTTTAATGAAGCTACCTCTTTGTTCCTCAGCTTCCGAACCTGGCGATCAAATATTTCAAGTGGAACCTCTTCATAGCTAAAGCTATCCTTCACACTTACGTTCTCCACTGGAACAACCAAAGCCGGGTCACCCATGCACTTCTTTAAGATCGATACATGGAAAACTGGATGCACTGAAGTCAATTCATAGGCCACCTTGCCAACACGTCTCATAATCCTATATGGGCCAACGTAGCAGGGACTAAGCTTTCCTTTCTTTAAGAATATCATCACTCTCTTCATGGGGGACACTTTTAGAAACACCCAATCATCAACTTCAAATTCAAGTTTTGTCCTCCTCACATTTGCGTAGGACTTTTGATGACTCTGAGCTGTTTTCAATCTTTCCCTTATAAGCTGGACTTTCTCCATGGCCTCATGAACTGAATCTGGCCCTATCAACGTAGCTTCAGTAACATCAAACCAACCAATAGGCGATCTACACATCCGCCCATAAAGGGTCTTAAACGGAGCCATCTGAATGATGGAATGGTAGTTGTTGTTAAACTCGATGAGAGGTAAATTGTTACACCCTGTAAAAGTTAGTAAATCATAAACGTACATGTGGAATTATGATAAATAAAAAGTATACGACGCGTGTAAGAAAACCTGAAAGTCAGGTCGAACGAGGCCAGGCCACAATGGCCAACGCGATGCGCCAACACCCTGGCACCCTGGGCAGCATGGCGTGCTAGCCCTGTTGGTGCCTTGATAGGCACGCCACGCCAAGAGAACTCTATAATGGGAGGCGTGGCACGGCACTAGGTTGCCGCGATGGCCGGCGCGAAGCGCCCCTAGTCCACCGCCCACATATATATAAGGGCAATTAGTTCATTTTGTGATCATTTCCAACATAAGTCATGGCTAGAGAGAGTGTGAGACGAGGGAATTCAATGTTTTTCACCCGTTTATGCTACGAAACGCTGCCTGAATTAAAATTAACTTCGGGTATCGAAGTTTAAGTCCATAGAAAGCATTAGTACAGAGTTATTTTCGCAAAATTTTCCCGGCAAATCGATATTCTACTGAGCCAAAGTTGTCGGAATTGCTCCAAACTAATTTCTATGCGATCACGGACTTCGAGTAAGCATTTCTCCCTTCTGAACTCTCGGGAAATTATACGTTTTCGAGCGTATTTCGTCAAGTTGAAGTGTAGTTGGTATTATTATTAAAAGTTATTGTTTTCATCGAATTGAGTACTGAAACTAGCCTCTTTCTCCCAATAATACGATTATAGTTGCAAAAGGTTGTTGAATACAGGTTGGAACTCGCTAGTTAAATAGAAGTCGGCACTTAAGGTAGGTAAGGCTATCCTTTCGGCAAGTTACATTCGTTGTAAAGTTAGTACGACCCATATGTCTATAGTACTTCAAGTAAACCTATTAAGGTCAGCTGTTGTAAACTAATTTGAGACTATAGCGATGAAATAGTAATTCTTGTCCAAGTTAGCCTAGCTAGAATGGTCTTACCCCAATGTTGAGTAGTTAGTTGTTATCCCACATTGGGTTCCATTTACTAAGGCCACGAGGGCCATATTGAGTTCCATTTACTGAGGTCGCGAGTGCCATATTGAGTTCCATTTCCTGATGTCGCGAGGACCAAATTGAGTTTCATTTATTGAGGCCGCAAGGGCCATATAGAGTTTTGTTTATTGAGGTCGCGAGGATCATACAGATTTTCATTTATTGAGGCCGCAAGGGCCGTATTGAGATACATCAGATTGAGGCTGCGAGGGCCATAATGAGTTCCATCAGATTAAGGCCACGAGGGCTACTTCGAGTTGCAGTTTACATAAAATCCTTATTAGTTAGGTAAGTGGATGGGATATTGTTTGTACTTGCCGGGGCTTATAGGGGCCTAGGTAGATTTTTCTGTGCTGTTTGTACCTTTCAAACTTATGGGGGACCGGTTAGGTTCTTGTTTGCATATATAGACTTGTTTTTTAGGTAACTCAGACGGTACAGGTGTTGCAGGTGAAATCCTTACTCTCTCTCTTTTGATTACTACAGATTTACTAGCTTTCAGTCCAGTTATTAGCTTTCTGCCTTACATATTTGGTACATATTATACTTATGCCCACTCGGGCGCTGCATTACTTGCTTGCAGGTGCAGATAGATGCGGTTCGGGACATTCCTAGCCTTCAACTAAGGTCAGCAGTTTATTCAGCTCCTTCCTACCGGAGTTTGAAGTTAGACGGTGTTTTCTTTTGATTTTGGGGGTAGGTCAGCGCCTTGTCCCGACCATTATATCATTCCTGGAGGCTTGCAGACCATTATACATTCCCTATGGTTAGTTTCTGTTGGCCGTGTGGGGCCTGTGTATGCTTTATCTCCTGCGATGGCCGTGTGGGGCCTTGTTTAGCTGCTAGTTAGCGTCCTTTTCAGCCATAGCGTAATTTAGTGCTTGATTTACATTTCAGTCATAACTAGACAGCATGATGGTCTTGTCGGCCGGCATAGGTTCCCTATTGTTGTGATGTTGTGGTTAGCTGTCTTCTTATATAGGTGGCCTTATCGGCCAGGGGCTGTATTTACAGTCGAGATATAGCTCGTCTGTTTCTTGAATTGAGTGTCAATGTGCACCAATAGTGCACTATTCCAGTCAGGCTAGTTCAGACCCAGTGTGGCACTAGGTGCCAGCCATGCCTTCAAGGTGGGGCGTGACAAACTTAGTATCAGAGCCAGGTTGTATCCCATGGAGTCTGCAAGCCGTGCCAAGTAGAGTCTTGTCTATGGGTATGTTGTGCACCACATGCCATAGGCAGGAGTCTTCAAGGCATAATAGTGTGGTTACTCTTTTTCTCCTCAAGTCGTGCTATAGAGTTGTGTTGTATAGGTTGACTTCCTGAGCTTATGTTATCCTAGTTATTTACAGAGAAATGTCAGACACACGGTAGACCGCGATTGGTTGAGAGTTGGATGTGGCAGCAGGAAATGGCACCAGTAGGGGCCCCAAGCAGAGTCAGCTTGATCTGAGGGCGACAGGGGGACACCCCCTTGATCTCCCCAGCATTCGCCACCACATTCAGAGCCCGCAAGGGTGGAAGATATACCAGTACCAGCCCCAACTATTCCTATGATCAGATCAGGAGCTCAGGGGTGCGTTTTATATGTTGGTACAGATGATGGCTGCCCAGCGTCAGCCTCAGCCGGTAGTACCGGCTGCCGTTGAGCCCGCTGAGGGGCCCGATAGTTCGTGAGTTCCTGGCGTTTAGTCCCCCGCAGTTTACGGGGACATATTGTAGAGAGGACCCCCAAAATTTTATAGATCAGTTGCGGAGAATATTCAGGGTCATGCATGCCTCGTCCACAGAATTAGTTTAGCTAGCAGTATTCAGATTGCGAGATGTAGCAGTTTTGTGGTACGAGAGTTGGGAGAGATCTCGAGGCAGAAATGCACCTCACCTATATGGCATATCTTTTCTGAAGCTTTCATAGATCACTATTTTCCTCGAGAGCTTCGGCAGGCCAGAGTAGAGCAGTTTTTGCATCTAGAGCAGGGCCGAATGAGTGTCAGAGAATATGCATTGAGGTTTGACTCCTTATCCAGGTATGCACCCTTGTTTGTTGACAACATGCCAGCCAGGGTGCACCGATTTATCATGGGGCTCGCGGCATAATATATAAAATCTTGTATTAGAGCCACATTGTGGGAGGGTATGGATATTTCACGGATCCATTCCTTTGCTCAGAATATAGAGGAGCTCAAACAACACCAGTATGCTATGGAAAGGTCAGGACAGGAACAACGTCGGAGGGCTAGATCCGTAGATTTCCAGAGCGGGCCCAGACCCCGTTTTTCAAGTAGACCACCCAGGGCCCCACTTCAACTGCAATAGGATAGTAGGTTAGATCGTCGGAGGCAGTTAGGACCCAACGAAAGTTTGCGAGTGCCAGGCTCGCAGCAGTAGAGTGGGCCAGATCAGACAGAGTTAGCGATACCCCGATGCAGTACTTGTCATAAACAGCATCTGGTGAGGTGCAGATATGGTTCCACCGCCTGTTATACCTGTGGGTAGGAGGGACACATGATGAGGGACTGCCTGACTAGATGCCAGGGTGGTCAGGACCAGTAGAGTAGATCTTCAACAGGTTCGTATGCCCCTGCACCTTTTGTAGGGCGTAGGCTGAGGCTCCAGCTGGCAGATGCCAAGGTAGATCAGGGGCATGTGGTTCAGGCAGCGGTCAGGATCGCACATATGCATTGCCAGGGCGACCGAAATAAGAGTCGTCGCCAGATGTTGTGACAGGTATATTAGACGTCTGTTCTCACTCAGTTTATGCTTTGATAGATCTGGGCTCTACTTTGTCGTATATTACTCCGTTAGTAGCCCGAAAGTTTGATATAGCACTAGAATTTCTTTAGAAACCCTTTTAAGTGTCTACCCCTATTGTTGACTCTATTATTGCTAGAAGAATTTACCGGGGTTCTATAGTAGAGGTTGTTGGTTGTTAGAACTCAGCAGATTTAGTAGAATTAAAAATGATTGATTTTGATGTGATTATGGGTATGGATTGGTTGGCACCATGCTATGCTAATACAGAGTGTTGGACCAAAATTGTCCGATTTCATTTTCCGAGGGAGGTTGTGCGAGAGTGGAGAGGTAATAGAGGTATGTCGAAAGGTAAGTTTATATCCTATTTTCAGGCAAAAAGGTTAATAGAAAAGGGTTGTATCTACCATATTATTAGGGTATGGTATGTGCAAGCAAAATCTCCGACTCTCCAGTCTATCCCAGTTGTTAATGAATTCCCCGATGTGTTTCCAGATAAACTTCCCGGTATTCCCCCGGAGCGGGAAATAGACTTCTCTATAGATTTGCTACCAGATACTCAGCCTATATCTATTCCCCCATATTGAATGGCCCCTGCTGAATTAAAAGAACATTTGAAAGATTTGTTGGATAAAGGCTTCATCAGACCCAGTACGTCACCATAGGGTGCACCAATCCTGTTTGTGAGGAAGAAGGATGGTTCCCTACGTATATGTATAGATCACCGGCAATTGAATAAGGTTATTGTTAAAAATAAATATCTCCTTCTAAGAATAGATTATTTATTTGATCAGCTACAGGGGGCAAAATGTTTTTCTAAAATTGACTTGAGATCCAGGTACCACCAGGTTCGAATTCGGGAAAAGACATCCTGAAGACAGCTTTCAAGACCAGGTATGACCATTTTGAGTTCTTGGTTATGTCCTTTGGGTTGACAAACTCACCAGAAGTGTTCATGGACTTAATGAATAGTATCTTCAGGCCGTATTTGGATTTTTTTGTAATAGTGTTTATCGATGATATTCTAGTCTACTCCTACTCAAAAGCGGAACATAGAGATCATTGTACTCCAAATCCTCAGAGAACGCCGGTTATATGCAAAGTTTTCCAAATGTGATTTATGGTTGAATTTTGTAGCTCTCTTAGGCCACGTTGTATTAGGGACTGATATTTAGGTCGATTCGCAGAAAATTGAGGTAGTGAATACATGGCCTAGGCCAATGACTCCAACAGAGGTTCGTATTTTCTTGGGTTATCCGAATATTATAGAAGGTTCATGGAAGGGTTTTCTACTCTATCAGCACTGTTGACTAAATTGACTCAAAAATTAGCCAAGTTTTAGTGGACCGAAGCCTGCGAGCGGAGTTTCCAAGAAATGAAAAACAGATTGACCTCAGCACAAGTGTTAGCTTTGCCGAAAGGTTCAGAGGGTTATGCCGTGTATTATGATGCTTCAGGTGTTGGGTTAGGATGTGTTCTGATGCAACATGGTAAGGTAATTGCTTATGCTTCGAGGCAGTTGAGGAAAAATGAAAAGAACTATCCCACTCATGATATAGAGTTAGCTATAGTAATACACGCCTTAAAGATGTGGAGGAATTACTTGTATGGGGTACATGTGGATATTTTTACTGACCATAAGAGTCTTTAGTAAATTTTCTCACAGAAAGAGCTGAATTTGCGACAACACCGTTGGTTAGAATTGTTGAAGGATTATGATGTGAACATCTTATTTCACCCAGGGAAAGCTAATATTGTGGCGGATGCTCTTAGCCGCTGATCTATGGGTAGTTTGGCATACCTGAGGCAGGAACAATGGGAAATGGCCCGAGAATTGCACCGGCTAGCCAATTTAGCAGTTCGAGTGGTTGATACAGGGGATATCAGAGCCATAATTCAAAATACAGAAGTGTCGTCCCTGGCAGTAGAGGTAAAAGAGAGACAATATGAAGATTCTTATTTAGCACAACTCAGAGATAGAGTTCATCAGGGTGAAGTATAAGCTTTTGAGGTAGCTAGGGATGGAGTTTTGAGGTACAGAGGTCGCCTCTACGTCCCGGATGTAGCAAGACTCCGCTAGCAGATTATTGCAGAGGTACACTATTCTCGCTATTCTTTTCACCCAGGTTCAACGAAGATGTACCATGACATAAAAGAGATATATTGGTGGCCTGGAATGAAGAAAGGTATAGTTGAATTTGTAGCACAGTGTCCTAATTGTCAACAGGTAAAAGCTGAGCATCAGAGACCCGACGGCCTAACTCAGGAGATAGCTATACCTATGTGGAAATGGGAGTCAGTTAATATGGATGTCATGATAGGACTACCCTGTACCAGGCGTAAATTTGACTCCATTTGAGTGATTGTTGATAGGTTAACAAAGTCAGCTCATTTTCTGCCAGTTAGGACCACTTTCTCAGCCGAGGACTACGCCAAGTTGTACATTAGAGAAGTTGTCAGATTACATGATGTCCTAGTATCTATTATTTCGATAGAGGAGCACAATTTACAGCTAGATTCTAGCAATCATTTCAGAAAGGTTTGGGGACACAAGTTAATTTGAGTGCAGCATTCCACCCTCCGATAGACGGGCAGACAGAACGTACAATTCAGACGCTGGAGGATATGCTACGGGCGTGGGTGCTAGACTTCGGGGGTAGCTAGAAGAACAGTAACCCTTATTGAGTTTGCTTATAATATTAGTTATCATTCGGCAATTCGATGGCACCGTACAAGGCTTTATATGGGCGAAAGTATAGATCCCAAGTTGGTTGGTTCGAGGTAGGTGAATCATAACTAATTGGACCGGACATGATCCACCAATCAGAAGAAAAAGTAAAGCTTATTAGAGAACGCCTGCTGACAACTCAGAGCCGCCAGAAATCCTATGCCGACATACGACGTAGAAACCTAGAGTTCTATATAGGTGACTAGGTATTTCTGAAAGTCTCGCCCAAGAAGGGCGTAATGAGGTTTGGAAGGAAGGGCAAGCTTAGCCTGACTTTTATCGGACCGTATCAAGTCCTCAGAAGAATAGGCCAGGTGGCATACGAGTTAGATTTGTCTTCAGAGTTGGAGTTTGTTCACCCGGTCTTTCATGTATCGATGTTACAAAAATGTATAGGAGATCCGTCCCATGTCGTACCGGTTGAGGACGTCTAGGTCACTGAGGAATTAGCCTAGGAAGAGGTTCCTATAGCCATGTTAGATCGGCAAGTTCGTAGGTTGAGAATCAAAGATGTCCCTCCATTAAAGTATAGTGGAGAAACAAAAATAAAGAAGAACTGACCTGAGAAGCTGAGGACGACATGAGATCTAGATATCCTCAGTTGTTCCAAGATTAGTTCTGATTATGCAGTTAAGGTAGGGTCGTTGATTTTGATCTTGGGCAAATTTATATGCCCAAGTGATACTCAAATGTGTCATTTTACCTTGTTTGTCTATCGATGTTTGTACATTCTCATGTGAATTGTAATAAATTGTGAATTTATACTAACCAATATGATTAGCGTTGTTTTGCAGGAAAAATATAAAGTTATGGAGCTAAGATGCATGTTGGGAGAGATCGGGATTGGATTCGGAAGCTAGCAAGGAAAAAAGCACAAGAAGGCACGAATTAAAGGGGCTCCGCAATGGAGCCGTGTCACGCTGCCATCGCGTATGCACTCTGCCAGGATGGTGAAATTATGCCTAATTCCAGTGAAGGTGCGAGGTGGGGCCGTGGCACGTTGGCCTAGCCCCGCGTTGTACACCGTGCCACGTTGGGCCTTAGTACCTGGACGACCAGATTCTAGTGAGGGTCCGCGTTGGTGGCGTGTCACGGAGGCAGTGCTCCGCGATGCACTCCGTGACACGTTGCTTGTTATTTCGGGAAAAATTCCCACTAGAATAAATAGAACACTTAGGTTTATTTTTAATTATTCTGACTTGGTAGAGCAAGAACGTGGGTTACAGGCAGTTAAGGGGACGAAAATCTCAGGGTTTTTCTCTATCTCCTTCTTCTTTATTTCAATTGCTTGTATGATTAACACTCATTTAACGATGTTTAATCCACAAATGAGTGGCTAAATTCCCTTCTTGCTGAGGTTAAGAACATTTGTATTGAAATGTAATTATTGATAAATTGGGTTTTCATCTTTTCTTCCATGGTTGTTCTATTGATTCTTGTTCTTACTGCATTAATGTGTGGCCAACGTTAATGTATTTCTAAAAAGTCCGGTTTCACTCGAGAGAGCAAGAAATTGGAAAGTTGTGAATTGATAGGATATGATCTTTTCTTAGTTTGGGAAAATTGAGAATTGATTTACCTTCAGGATAGAGATATACCTGAAAGTCGTATTAGTCAATTAAGGAATCAGTTTTGTATGGCTAGAACATGAATTTCGTTTTATCACAGAAATGTAGGTGGAAGGTTCATGATTCTTAAGTTGGGTTAAATACGAGAGTTTTAATCCATAGGCAATAATTCTTGACTAGCAACCGGAGGAAAGATTAATCAAATTTTATCGATAATTTATTTCTCTACATGTTCATTTTAGCCTCAGCATGCTCATACTTATAGTTCAGACTCAAATTATGTATTCGTTTAGACTTAGTATAAAATTAGGAAACAAAATATCAAAATCTTCTTCACACTGTTGTCTGCATTTTAGAGTTAAAGTTTATTGACACTTGAGTAAATTGTTACTTTAGTCCAATCTCTGTGGGATCGATACTTGGCTTACTTGAGCCACTTTACTACTTGTTCGACCACGTGCACTTGTGTGTAGTTATACCGAAACCGCCGAACAAGTTTTTGGCGTTGCCGGGGACTGGCAATTGGTAAATTTTTCTTAAGTGTTAGTTTACTATTTCTTCTTAGTGTTGACAACTTGTTCTTAGCCTGTATTTTGCAGATACTAATTTCTCTTGAACACTGGCAAGAGACAAGGAGCTGGTGGACTCATATTTAGAGCCAGAAAGACAATTTCATCATCAAAGGAGAGAAGCTCTAGAGAAAAAGCTGCAGTTGCTCAAACAAACAATCCTGGAGCAACAACAGAATCTACCAGTTGTAAGGGCAATGTTAGTGCCCGAGGACATGGCAGCTAGGCCGGTTCGCGAGGTGGCAATCCCACATGCTAACAATGTCACATCTAGTATCCGCAAACCTGAGCCAGGAGGGAGGTTTGAGCTTAAACAAAACATGGTGCAATTGCTGCACACCAGCGGGAAATTCACAGGTCTCCCTCATGAGGATCCACAACAACATCTTCAAAATATTTTGGAGATAAGTGACACTTACATCCCTGCTGGAGTGTCATTAGATTATGTTAGGCTTACATTGTTCCCATTCTCACTTTTGGGAGAAGCTAAGAGGTGGTTGAAAGTTGAGCCACCTAATTCCATCACCACGTGGGATGATCTTGCAAAGATATTCTTGATACGGTTCTTCCCATCCGGTAAAACAGCAAGACTTAGAAGTCAAATTCTAAGTTTTAAATAGAGAGAGCGAGAGAATCTGTATCAGGCCTGGGAGAGATTCAAATCTATGTTGCGGGATTGTCCTCATCATCACCAATCCAATGATGTGCTGGTGCATACTTTCATAGAGGGTTTGGAACCCCACACAAAAATCTTGCTAGACTCAGCAGCTGGGGGACAAGCATTGGAGAAAACTTATGAGGAGCTGTATACCTTGTTAAATCGTATTTCGCAAGGAAATCCAGAGAGGAATGCGGATTCATCAAGAGGAGGAACAAGGAAAGCAGCAGGAGTCCTAGAAGTGGATGGTTTTACAGCTATTGCTGCACATATAGTTGCGTTACAGAATCAACTCAACACCCACTTCAGTAACATGAGCGTGAACTAGTCTCAAGCCCTAGTGAATATAGTGCAGCAGATTTGGTGTGAAGTGTGTGGGAGTAGTGAACACTCAGCTGAGTGTTGTGGAGCAAATCCCGATTCGGTGAACTTTGTTGGTAATGTACAGAGAAACAACCACCTACAGTATGGCAACAGCTACAATTCCAACTGGAGGAATCACCCGAATTTCTCTTGGGGTAGCAATAACCATTAAGGGCAAAGTTCGAGTCAGGGGGCGCAGAGAAATCAAGGACGACAGCAGAACTATCAATCACAATACAGAAGCAACAATGCACCTCCTCCACCATCATCACCCAGCATTGAGGAGATATTCAAGACAATGATAGCTAACCAAACTAAATTGCAGGCTGACTACGTGAAATTGGCAGCCGAGGTAAAGAACAATCAGTTAGCTACAAAGGCGCTGGAGTACCAGTTTGGGCAATTTGCTGGAGCCCAAAACACCAGACCTAGAGGAGGACTTCTGAGTGACACTGATCCCAACCCCAAGCAAGTGAATGCAGTGACCACAAGGAGTGGTTTACAGCTTAAAGAGGTGGAACCAGAAAGACCACCTCAACAGTCGGGAGCAGCAGAAACTGAGAGGGAGCAAAGTGATGAGAGGGGGAAGAAAAAGGAGGCTGAACCAGAAAGACCACCACCCCCGTTCCCTCAACGATTAAAGAAACACAAGGAGGAGGTGTGTTTCAAAAAGTTCATGGAGGTGCTGAAACAGGTACACATTAACTTACCTCTTGTTGATGTTTTGCAGGGAGTGCCGATGTACGCAAAGTATATTAAGGACATCGTGGCGAACAAAAGCAGGTTGACTGAGTAGGCTACGGTGGCTCTTACGGAGGAGTGCACTTCCCGGATACAAAACAGGTTGCCCAAAAAGCTCAAGGACCCTGGGAGCTTTACAATACAAATTACAATTGGGAAGAGTATCCGAGCTCGCGGATTATGTGATTTGGGAGCGAGCATTAACTTGATGCCGTCATCGGTATTCAAGAAGTTGGGTCTAGGGAGTCCTAGACCAACAACAGTGATCTTGCAACTAGCAGATCATTCCTTGGCAAGACCTGATGGCATTGTGGAGGACGTGCTGGTGCAAGTGGGCTCCCTCATCTTCCCAGTAGACTTTGTTGTGCTGGACTTCGAGCCAGACGCGAAAGTCCTATTTATTTTGGGACGTCCTTTCTTGGCGACCGGGAAAGCGCTGATTGAGGTAGCTGCAGGGCAGCTAACCATGCGAGCACACGATAAGGTGGAGGTGTTTGATGTGTACAAGGCCACCAAGCTCCCGGCCGTATACGAGGAACTCTCGGTGATCAACGTGATTAATCGAGCTGATGTTGTCCAGAGCATTAAGTCACGGGAGTTGTTTGGGAAACCACCGGAGAGGTGTAAGTTTGACAGGGGTGAGGACAGTGGTCGAGAGAAAACGTCCATCACCCTAGAGGATGACTGAGCTTAATGACGTTGAGCCGCGACGGTAAACCAAGTGCTGCACGGGAGGCAACCCGTGAAAATTTTTGTAATATTTTAATAGATTTCGTAGAAAAAAAGAAAAGAAAAAAATGAGAAAATAAAAAAAAATAAAAACAAAATTTGTATTTTATGTGAAACCTATAAATTCTAACCAATTTCTTGTTGTGAGATGAATTTTAGGTTGAAGGGAGGATAAATGTGCAAAGGATCGCAAAGGAAAAATCGAGGTAAGAAAAATCATAAAAAGTGGCAAAACAGTGAGCCCACGCGATGGCTCCGTGTCACGGAGGAGGGCCTCCGCGTTACCCTCCATGACACGTTGAAGGTAATTCTGGAATTTTTACAAATTCCAGAACACCTTCGTGATGGCTCCGTGTCACGGAGGGTAATGCGGAGTGTATTTCGCGACGGGTCACCCCGAGTCGCCGGGTGACCCACGCGAAAAAACCCCCTTTTAACCCCGTTTTCCCTCATTTTTCCCCATTCCTCACCTCCTCCGCGACAAACACCCCAAAATCCCCCCTTCCCCAATGTGACACGGACCTAGGAGCTAAATTTCTTCAACTTTTCTTCGATATCATCGAATTGAAGGTATGTTCGCTAACTTCATCTCATTTCTTGCCTAATTTTTCTGATTTTGAGCTTAAGAAGTGAGGAAAACTTGCCCTAAGTGTAAATTGAGCATGAATTCATGTAAATTATTGTTGATGGATGTTCATAGTATCGTTGTGATGGTATGAACTCGATAAATACATGTGTGATTGAAATTCTTGCGAAATTGTAGCTAGGGTTAGAATTCAAAGATGAAGAAGATAAAAATTGAGTTGAAATGTGAAATTCTTCTTAGTGTGTGCATGTTGAATGAAGTAAATGATGTCGTGCTTAACGTAAGACAATTAAGGCGCGACGGATTGTCGGGTTAATGAAATTGTTGAAATTGCATAGAAATTGGGGGAATTGTATCGGTTTTGTTGATAGAAATGTTTGCTAAGTGCTATGTGATGAAATGTTATCGATGGTAATGTTGTGACTAGCTGTACGAAGTCTGAGTAGTACATAGAATTTATACCATCGAATTCTCTGAATGTACTAGGCATATTTGTTATGTTTTGTTGTTTGTTTTTTTTTTGAAATAAGTATGATCTTGCTGTAAAGTTGTGATTGTGGCTAAAGACTAAGTGTGGGGTAGCCTAGCTTAACCCACCCTTAGTCGATGCTAATTTTAATTGAATAACAGTGGACCTGTCTGTTTGGTTTGACAGAAACAATGGCAAGCAGGCAAGATAAAGGGAAGGGCGCATCTACATCGGGCGCCGGAAGGAAAAGAATTAGACTGGGAATAGCAGTCCCAGCAGCACCAGCGATTCCACACAGCCAACGCCATCAATATGGAACCCGATGGGTGACAGAGGAGGGGAAGAAATGGTACAAAAGCATAAGGAAAGCAAATACTTCCCCGAAGAACACATTGCTAGGGAACCGTTGGCACAGGAGTTTCCCAAGATTGTCCACAGGATTGAGGCAGCCGGGCTGAACTTCATCTTTGAAGAGCCCAAGGAGTGCAAGCTGCACCTGATTCGGGAATTCTACACCAACTGGAACCCGACACTCAGAAGTCACACCATAAAGATAAGGGGGCAGATAGTCACTTTGGAGCCCCATCACCTTAATGCCATCTTGGGGGCGTGGGACACAGACGCCCATGTGCTTCGGCAGCTAAATATCACTCCACCATACGCGGACATCAGACGCACTTTGTGTGGAGCCCGGTCTACAGCACGTTAGAGCGGCATAAGGAGAAGGGCTACCATCAGACATTTCCCTACTCACAGATGAACAGGGAAGCCAGGATATGGCTTAAGATTATTTGTTCCTGCCTGATCCCGGGGGTGCATATGACAGATGTCACCCGGGATCGTGTGTGCTTGGTATACGCCCTGATGAAGGGGCTAGAGATCAACGTTGGGGCGGTGATTATCTCCGCCATGAAGAGAGCCCGTCTGCATCAAGGGCACAGGTACGGGTTTGGTGGCTTACTGACCACGTTCCTGAGGGGCCTGGATATTGAGGAGGAGGCCCTTGACTACATCCCGCAGATGGAGAGGTGGGCCTTAGATGTCACCAAAACTAAGGCACCCGACACCACTCACGGGCCAGTTCTCACATTAGCTGAGCGACATGTTCGGGATGATCAGTACATGGCTCGCATGTTTGAGATGCAGATGCTCTAGCTGCGTATAGCCGGGAGGCCAGCAATAGAAGATGAGCTATGGCAGCTCGAGCTAGACTACCCTTTTGGCGAAAATGCCAGGGCTCTATGCCGAGTGGGGCCAGCTTTTGTGGAGCCCACTGATAATGATGTCCCCACAGATGAGGAGACACGTCGTGATGACTTCGATGTGGAGTCAGAGGATGACGACGAGGGCGATTCAGACATCGGAGATGAGGCAGCGGCACCTGACGAAGAAGTGGAATACTTTGATTGATCAGGGAGTTTCACCACCTACTTTCGTACTATGGTAAATTTTGTGAACACTGGGGACAGTGTTCGATTTAAGTGTAGGGTGGGAGTAGTTAGGTGTTGGTTGCTGTTGTTATTATTAATGTCTCTATTCTGTTGTTGTGCTTGGATAAACTTGTGACGCTGAGATTTTTGTGTGTATGTCTGTATTGTAATTAAGGTGAAGCTATTGTGTGCTGTTGAATGTTGTTAGCTGGTTTTATACATATCTTTGTTTTATCGAAATTATCAATATTTTTTTTTAAATTTTGGTGAAATTTTTTTTTTGGGTTTCTCGGCGTTTGTTTTCGGTTCTTTTACCGAGAATAGTTCCATTGAACCGAAGTCTTAGTTAGTGACTGTTCCCTATGATGGATGGATGACGACCGTCTTAAGGGAAATGTAGTCGTTAGGAGTAGATTTCTTTTGTTCATTTTCTCTTTTAGTTTTTTGTTTTATTGGTTTGCATCCCAAAACCTGTCGTTACTTTATGGTTGCGAAATTATAGTTGCGTGTTGTACATGATGTTTGAAATGCAAAGGTGATTCGTATGAAAGCATGCAACTTTGTAAATATGTTGAGATACCTAGGCCATAGAGTTCGATTCAGTGTGATTGAGGCTTAATGCTTGAATTCTTGTAATTAGCTGATTGAAGAGTCTGTGAATATGTCTTGCGTTGAGCATGTGAAATGAGTGTATGGTGAGGTTTCGTTTCTTCCATGCTATTGTGAAGTGTCTAGAACTTTCCTGGTGTGTGTACAAAACAAAATGAAGGATGTGTATTGTAGGAAAGGATGTAGGCATTTCTTTGCTTTAATCGAAAGTTTTTTTCATTATCGTACCTACCTTGAATGTACACCCTAGTTAGCCCATTGAGCCTTTAGCCTATTTTTTTCTTTTGTCAAAAAGGTGTAAACTGAGCTTAACCCCTTCTTTTCATTATCCGTGAATTTGATCCAAAACTCTTAAGCGCTCAAGAAAAAAATAATAATTAAATAATTTTCCCACAGCACCAGGGAGTGAGAATGTTGAAAAGAAAAGAAAAAGCAGAGTGATGAAAGGAAAGAAAAGGTCGAAGGTGCACTTGGTATAAATTAAATATAATGAAGATGTATAAATGATCTTTGTTATTAAGTCAAGTGTGCTTAAAGATATGGGGTCGAAAATTAAGACAAACTTCAAGAATGGGATGATGAAGGAAGAAACAATGTCCATAAGGTTGATGGGATGGATTGAAAAAACGCTTAAGGAGGCTAGTTGTTATTATTGGTTAGCCCAGTATTTGCTAGTTCCGTAGCTTATATTACAACCTGTTAAGTCCTACGTGATCTTACATCATGTGTCCTTATATTAGTGGAGTAATACACTAAAGGCAAGCCTATGGTTCATGACATAATGCATGTGAATTCTTTTGGGAGAGAGAATGAAATCTTGTTTATATGCCCCTGCATGTAATGTTTTGAGTTCATGTGATTAAAAAGGGGAAAATTCTCTTGTGTGTTGAGGGCACATGCTCGATGAGAGATTAAAATTCGTCTCGGATATCTTGATCAGCTGAATTTGCATGAGTTTGCCGATATCAAGAGTCGATTCTTGAGTCTAGGAAGTCTTAATGTGTTGAAGGTCATTGATTGATAAGACTATGCATGTTTTCTTGACGATTTGTTGTATTAAATAATCAGTATAACCGTAGCTTGAATTGTCGAGCCAAAGTAGCCAGGATGGGGTGTCAATTGCATGAGGTGTAAGATTATTGTTTGGGGACGAACAAGTATTTAAGTGTGGGGTAAGTGATCTTGGGCAAATTTATATGCCCAAGTGATACTCAAATGTGTCATTTTACCTTGTTTATCTATCGATGTTTGTACATTCTCATGTGAATTGTAATAAAATGTGAATTTATACTAACCAACATGATTAGCATTGTTTTGCAGGAAAAATATAAAGTTATGGAGCTAAGATGCATGTTGGGAGAAATCGGGATTGGACTCGGAAGCTAGCAAGGGGAAAAGCACAAGGAAGACACGAATTAAAGGGGCTCCGCGATGGAGCCGTGTTACGTTGCCATCGCGGATGCACTCTGCCTGGATGGTGAAATTATGCCTAATTCTAGTGAAGGTGCGCGTTGGGGCCGTGGCACGTTGGCCTAGCCCCGCGTTGCACGCCGTGCCACGTTGGGCCTTAGTACCTGGACGACCGGATTCCAGTGAGGGTCCGCGTTGGTGGCGTGTCACGGAGGCAGTGCTCCGCGATGCACTCCGTGACACGTTGCTTGTTATTCCGGAAAAAATTCCCACTAGTATAAATAGAACACTTAGGTTCATTTTTAATTATTCTGACTTGGTGGAGCAAGAACGTGGGTTACAGGCAGTTAAGGGGACGAAAATCTCAGGGTTTTTCTCTATCTCCTTCTTCTTTATTTCAATTGCTTGTATGATTAACACTCATTTAACGATGTTTAATCCACAAATGAGTGGCTAAATTCCTTCTTGCTGAGGTTAAGAACACTTGTATTGAAATGTAATTATTGATAAATTGGGTTTTCATGTTTTCTTCCATGGTTGTTCTGTTGATTCTTGTTCTTACTGCATTAATGTGTGGCCAACGTTAATGTATATCTGAAAAGTCCGGTTTCACTCGAGAGAGCAAGAAATTGGAAAGTTGTGAATTGATAGGATATGATCATTTCTTAGTTTGGGAAAATTGAGAATTGATTTACCTTCAGGATAGAGATATACCTGAAAGTCATATTAGTCAATTAACGAATCGGTTTTGTATGGCTAGAACATGAATTTCGTTTTATCACAGAAATGTAGGTGGAAGGTTCATGATTCTTAAGTTGGGTTAAATACGAGATTTTTAATCCATAGGCAATAATTCTTGACTAGCAACCAGAGGAAAGATTAATCAAATTGTATCGATAATTTATTTCTCTACATGTTCATTTTAGCCTCAGCATGCTCATACTTATAGTTCAGACTCAAATTATGTATTCGTTTTAGACTTAGTATAAAATTAGGAAACAAAATATCAAAATCTTCTTCACACTGTTGTCTGCATTTTAGAGTTAAAGTTTATTGAAACTTGAGTAAATTGTTACTTTAGTCCAGTCTCTGTGGGATCGATACTTGGCTTACTTGAGCCACTTTACTACTTGTTCGACCACGTGCACTTGCGTGTAGTTATACCGAAACCGCCGAACAGATTCAACTATTATTTATGATTCATGTTATTGATGCTATTCGTTAACTGCCATTCAATTATGAGAGAGTTGCTATAGTGTCATGTGATATACCTGTATTGGACTTTTCTGTGTTTTAGGGTTTTCCAGTAGTCCATATGACAGGAGAGACTCTATCGAAAATTTTCTAGAATAATAGTTTGAAGAATTAAACTCGTACGAGTCGAAGCAGACATTCAAGGACGAATGTTCCTGGGGGGGGGGGGAGGATGTTACACCCCGTAAAAGTTAGTAACTCATAAATGTATGTGTAGAATTATGATAAATAAAGAGTATATGACGCTTGTAGGAAAACCCGAAAGTCGGGTTGAATGAGGCCAGGTCACAAGGGCCAGCGCAACGCGCCATCACCCTGGCACCCTGGGCAGCGCGGTGCGCCAACCTTGTTGGTGCCTTGAGAGGCGCGACACGATACTAGGTTGCCACGATGGCCAGCACGAAGCGCCCGTAGTCCACCGCCCACATATATATATAAGGGTTGTTAGTCCATTTTGTAATCATTTCCAACATAAGTCACGGCCATAGAGAGTGTGAGACGAGGGAATTCAACATTTTTCGCCCGTTTATGCTATGAAACGCCGCCGAATTCAAATTAACTTCGGGTATCGAAGTTTAAGGCCGTAGGGAGCATAACTACGAAGTTATTTTCACATAATTCACCCGGAAAATTGATATCCCTCCAAGCCAAAGTTATCAAAATTGCTCCAAACTAATTTCTATACGATCACAGGCTTCGAGTAAGCATTTCTCCCTTCTGAACTCTCGAGAAATTATACATTTTCGACCATATTTCGTCAAGTTGAAGTGTAGTTGGTATTATTATTAAAATTTATTCTTTTCATCGAATTGAGTACTGAAACTAGTCTCGCTCTCCCAATAATACAATTACAGTAGTGAAAGGCTGTTGAATAAAGGTTGGAACTCACTGGTTAAAAAGAAGTCGACACTTAAGGTATGTAAGGCTATCCTTTCGGCAAGTTACATTCATCGTATAGTTAGTATGACCCGTATGTCTATAGTACTTTAGAGTAAACCTAGTGAGGTCAGCTGTTGTAAATTGAATTGAGACTGTAGCGATGAAATAGTAATTCTTGTCCAAGTTAGCCTAGCTAGAATGGTCTTACCCCAATGTTGAATAATTAGCTTTTATCCCCCATTGGGTTCCATTTACTAAGGCCGCGAAGGCCATATTGAGTTCTATTTACTGAGGCCGCGAGTGCCATACTGAGTTCCATTTCCTGAGGCCGCGAGGGCCATATAGAGTTTCATTTATTGAGGTCGCGATGGCCATACAGAGTTTCATTTATTGAGGTAGCGAAGGCCATACACAGTTTCATTTATTGAGGTCGCGAGGGCCATACACAGTTTCATTTGTTGAGAACGCGAGGGCCATACAGAGTTTCATTTATTGAGGCCATGAGGGCCGTATTGAGATACATTAGATTGAGGCCGCGAGGGCCATAATGATTTCCATTAGATTAAGGCCACGAGGGCCACTTTGATTTTTGGTTTACATAAAATCCTTAGTAGTAAGGTAAGTGGAGGGGATCTTGTTTGTACTTGCTGGGGCTTATGGGGGCCCAGGTAGGTTTATCTGTGTTGTTTGTACCTTCCAGGCTTATGGGGGCCCGGTTAGGTTCTTGTTTGCATATATAGACTTGTTTTTTAGGTAACTAAGGCGGTATAGGTATTGTAAGTTAAATCCTTACTCGTTCTCTTTTGATTACTACAGATTTACTAGCTTTCTGTCCAGTTATTAGCTTTTTGCCTTACATATTCGGTACATATTGTACTAACGCCCACCCGGGCACTGCATTACTTGCCTGCAGGTGTAGATAGACGTGGTTTGGGACATTCCTAGCCTTCAAAAGGTCAGCAGTTTATTCAGCTCCTTCTCTTCGGAGTTGAAAGTTAGACGGGGTTTTCCTTTGATGTACAATTTTGGGGTAGGTCGGGGCCCTATCCCGACCATTATATCACTCGTAGAGGCTTGCAAACTGTTGTACATTCCCTGTGGTTAGTTTTTATTGGCTGTGTGGGGCCCGTGTATGCTTTATTTCCTGTGATGGCCATATGGGGCATTGTTTAGTTGTTACTTAGCAGCCTTGTCGGCCATAGCATAGTTTAGTGCTTGATTTACGTTTCAGTCATAACTAGACAACATGGTGGTCTTGTCAGCCCGCATGGGTTCCCTATTATTGTGATGTTGTGGTTAGCTGTCTTCTTTTACAAGTGGCCTTGTCGGACAGGGGATGTATTTATAGCCGAGATATAGCTCGTCAATTTCTTGAATTGAGTGTCAATGTGCACCAGTCTAGTTAGGCTAGTTCAGACCCAGTGCGGCACTAGGTGCCAGTCATTCCTCCCAAGGTGGGGCATGACATAACAGATCATCCCAACTACCTTTGAAGTCAATGACACATGCTGTCAATATATTCAGTAGTCTGAATGGTCCGCTCTGCCTTACCATTTATCTGCGGGTGAAAAGTAGTGTAAGCTTGACTTGAGTACCGAGTCCCTTCTAAAATGACTTCCAAAATTGGGAGGTGAATTGAGTACCTCTATTTGATATGATGGACAAGGTCACTCCATGAAACCGAACTAACTCCCGAATGTACAGATTAACATAATCTTCCGCTGAATCGGTAGTTTTTACCGGAAGAAAATGGGCCCCTTTAGTCAAACAGTCTACAACCGCCCAAATAGAGTCATACTGCCACGAGTACGAGGCAAACCTGTAATGAATTCCTTATTAATTCCCTCCCACTTCCTAGTAGGGATACTAATGTCTTGAAGCACACCTCTAGGTCATTGATGCTCAACTTTCACTTGTTGACAATTCAGACACTTAGCCACAAACTCTACTATGTCTTTTTTCATGCCACTCCACCAATTGACTTCCTGTATGTCATGGAACACCTTGGTGACACCTAGATGTATAGAATATCGGGAACCATGAGCCTCATGCAACATTTAGTCTCTCAAATCATCAATACCTGAAACACACAAATGACCCTGATAACGAAGTACACCATCTCCACCTTGGGAGAAGACCTTTACCTTTTGATTTTGAACCATTTCCTTTAGTTTTATCAAAATAGGATCCTCGTCTTTCCTAGCCTTGACCTCAGTCACCAAAGAGGATTCTGAATTATTTTGAACAATGACACCACCATCTGTTGAATCAACAAGGTGAACTCCTAGCCGTGCAAGCTGACGCACATCCTTCGCCAACTCTTTCCTTCCCACGTCCACATAAGACACACTCTCCATAGAAAATTTTGTAAGAGCATCTGCCACCATATTGGCCTTGCCCGGATTATAAAGTACACTCATGTCATAATCCTTTAGAAGCTCTAACCACCTTTTTTGTCGTAGATTTAGATCCTTCTAAGTAAACATGTACTGTAGGCTCTTGTGGTCCATAAACAAATCAACTTGGACCCCATAGATATAGTGTCTCCAAATCTTCAAGGCAAATACTACCGCTGCCAACTCGAGGTCGTGAGTTGGATAATTCTTCTCATGGACCTTAAGCTTCCTAGAAGCATAATTTATTACCTCACCATGCTACATCAATACACAACCAAAGCCAATCCTTGAGGCGTCACAATATACCACAAATCCATTGGTACCCGGTAGTGTGAACACTGGTGCTGAGGTGAGTCGAGTCTTTAATTCCTAAAAACTCTTTTCACAGGTCTCCGACCATTGAAACTTCACTTTATTCTGGGTTAACTTAGTTTATAGTGCCGAAATGGATGAAAATCCCTTTAACAAACCTCTTGTAGTAGCCCGCTAAACCCAAAAAACTCTTGATATCTGAAGGACTAACTGGTCTAGGCTAATTCTTCACAACTTCTATCTTTTGAGAGTCCACCTGTACACCCTAACTTGACACCATATGACCCAAAAATGCTACTGAGTTCATCTAAAACTTACACTTGCTGAATTTAGCAAACAACTGGCGATCCTTCAGAGTTTGTATCACCGCCCTCAAATGAATAGCATGTTCCTCCTCGCTCCGAGAGTATATGAAAATGTCATCTATGAGCACGATCACGAACATGTACAAATATGTCTTGAACACCCTGAAGCTGGTAAAACAAATCATCAATTCTGGGGAGGGATACCTGTTTTTTATTTTGACCTTATTCAACTATCAATAGTCAATGCACATCCGAAGAGAATTATCCTTCTTTCGAACAAAGAGAACTGGTGCACCCCACGGGGATTTGCTAGGTCTAATGAAACCCTTGTTTAAGAGATCCTTCAACTGCTCTTTCAACTCATTTAGCTTAGCTAGAGCCATTCTGTAAGGAGGAATAGATATAAGCCACGTATCGGGAAGAAGGTCAATACCAAAGTCAATCTCTTGCTTGGGAGGGACTCCGGGTAGATCATTTGAAAACACCTCTAGATACTCACACACTATAGGAACTGACTGGAGAGTCGGGATCTCGGACGTAGCATCCTTAACCCGAACTAGATGGTACACATAACTCTTAGAAATCATCTTTCTGGGCTTAAGATAGGAAACAAAGTGACCTACAAGCACAACTGAATTACCCTTTCACTCTAGGACTGGTTCACCCAAAAACCAAAACTCTATCACATAGGTTCTACAATTTACTGAGGCATAACATGCATGTATCCAATCCATGCCAAAGATAACATCAAACTTTGTCATGGCTAACTCTACTAAATCTGCAGAGGTGACTTTTTGAAGGCCTGTGATGGAGTAATTTCTATATACCTAACAAGCTATAATTGAGTCACCAATTGGAGTAGAGATTGAGAAGGGTTATGATAGGATTTCGGGACTGACTCTAAAACTACTAACAATGTAGGGCGTCACAAAAGATGAAGTAGCCATTGGATCTAACAATGCATATATATCAAGATGGAATACTGGTAACATACCGGTAACCACATTTGGGGATGCTTCCTACTCCTGACAAGACAAGAGGGAATAAAAACTATTTTGACGTTGTCCACCACCTGCACTAGTGGAAGCATTTTGCTGAGCTGAGCGTGCTGGTGGAGCTGCTGAACTAATGGCTAGGTCTCGACCTCTACCATGGCCCTGTCTAGCTGCTGGAAAAGCTTTGAGCATATTTCGGGGATTCACACACCCGAAACAAGCCCTCTAAGAACTGACCAATATGCCTCCCACCACACTTGTCATAACTTGGGATATTGGGCTCTACTGACCTGTTCTCCTGACCTTAAGAGCCTGATGCTCGTCCCCTATGATCACCTGTAGATCTATATGGCACACTCACTGTTGACGGCACTGGATGATCTCTTGTGGGACTTCTGACGATGCCCACCACCAGGCCTATGCTGGGAAAACCCGAAATTGTCGGTCCTGGCCCTCTTGGCATCTCTCTCTCTCACTCACCTCACCTATATCTGCTGAGCATACAAGACCAACCATGAGAAGTCAATATCCTGATGAAGCATTGCGGTCCTACAATCCTTGACCAAATAATCTGCTATCCCATGCACAAACCTGTTCACCTGAGCCCTCCGATCAACCACCATCTCCGGTGCATATTTGGACAAGCAGGTGAACTCTAAAGCATACTCTTGAATTGTCATGTTGTTCTGCCTCAAATTCACAAACTCTTCTACCTTGATCCATCATCTATCAGGGAAATAATAGGACCAAGAACACGGTGAGAAACTCATCCCAACTAATGGGACCCACATAGACTCCTCGGCCATCCCTCCACTGTGTGAACCAGATATGAGCAACCCCTTTCAACTGAAATGAGGCTAAATCTGCACACTCCTCCCTCGTCACCCCCATAATCTGGGTGATCTTCTGAATCTCATCAATAAACTCATATGGATCCTCGTTCCCTCTTAATCCAAGAACTCAGGGGGATTCATCTTTAGGAAGTCTCCAACTCTCGCTGCTGCGCGTTCCCATTCTGAGGAACATGAGCCACTACCTGCTGGTTGACCTGGGTGGTCAATGCCTGTGCAAACATCTGATGGCTTCCCTAAACTCATCATGGGCAAACTGCTCAGGCACATGATCTTTGGGGGCTGGTGGGGCTTGTTGGTGCCCATCTCCATTACCATTCTTAGGGCCATTTCCGTTCCCCTTCCTTCTTCCGTTAACTTGGCGAGGAGGCATGATTCTACAAACGCATATAGAATGAGTTATAAGGATAGAGACACATTTCATATCATGAAATAGATCATGAAAGAAGAGAAATTTCTTAAAATGTTTCGTAGCCTCTTCGTCATAAGTGTGGAGAGCTTCACACTCATAAAAAGACTATACTAAATGCGGCTTTCAGACACCCTAGTACACTTTAAAACCTAATTCTCTAATACCAAGTTTGTCTCGACCCGAGCATAGGCTCGGATCTAGATACGAAACCTAAAACCATAAAGGTCTCCAAGTCGACCCATGGAATGAACATGATGACTAAAACTCAACATAAATAATACAAAAAAACTAAATTCTGAAATAGTGAAGTCTGAACATTTAATACATCTGAACAACGGAATATCAAACACTGAATCCGAAGCTAAATACTGGTAAGCCTCTACATACTAACGAGCTGATGGGATAAGACCCCAACTAGCTCACTAAAAGACTGAAACTGAAAGACAGTAATAACAAAGCTAACTGAAGGTCTTCGATGGATGAGGACTCACCAACAAGACTGGATATGCTAAACTATGAGAACTGGATAGCAATGGGACTGAGCCTGTATGTCTAAGCCTGTATCATGAAATAATACAGCATATAGTATGCCGTTAGTACTTGGAATGTATCGAATATGCAAAGTAAGTAAAAAAATGATTAAATAAAACTAAAAACATGTATATCATAAATCACTACTTCATAAGATTCTAAGAGTCAGGCTTGCATGCAATCAACTGAAAACGTGATTTACCATAACTAAATCGAATGACCCAAAGCTGAAACTAATAATCATAAGTAAAACTGAACATAATATCATAGCTGATGATCACGCACAACTGAAATCATGAGGAACAATGGAAAATGCTTCATATAACCAACATTACCATAATAGAGCTTACGTGGTCCTGACTATTACACTAAAGTGAGTAGAGTCGTCCAAAGCGTTGCCAGGGCTAAGGGCACTACCATAATATTGATATCAAGATAAAGGCCCCTTGGGGGCAGGGGAAGCTCACAAGGGAGGTTCCAAGAATCTGAACATACCTATGTTGGCACGTAGTTCTGAGGCACGGGGTTATCTGAACCCCTAGCCTTCTCGGTGCTAGACACTACTCCTAAAAACATGCATATACTCTCCATCATTTTACAACGAATTTGAACCATCATCTTTTCATGAAGATGATCATAACATTACATACATAGTTTGAAAACTTAACTTGAGGAGCCTTGGCTCAAAACATATCACAAGCTGAAAAGTGGGAGTCTAGACTACAAAACCATGTGGTAAGCTAATATCATAAAATTGAAGTAAATCATGAAATCTACTTGATCATATGGGCTTGCCCAAACTTTAACATGCTTTGAAATAGACTTGATAGTAAGAAATCATGGATATATACATGGGTAATTCATACTCATACTTTCATAATTGACATCTCTTCATGCTTGAAAACATAGATTATAATCTCAGCTTTTCATGAAATTTGCATAATTGGGCATTATATTTTTAGAACTTTGAAATCATAATTTATAATCAAAATCAATATAAAACTTGCCCATGAATCTTAAAACATCATTAGAAACATGAATAGAATTGATCCATGACAATAGATATATAGAGAATTTCATCAATTGGGTTGAAACCCCATGGAATCACACACCTTGAATTCATGAATTGAGAAGGGAATTGGACATGAGAGTGAAAATAAACTCACATTCATAACCTTACATACCTAGATAAATCTGATTTCACACCCTTCCTTGAATGCCCAAGAGATTTGGGCAAGAACCTAGGGAATTCTCAAGCTTGATCTCCAACGGTGCACTCTAATCTTGCATCATGGAATGGAAAGACTTATGATAGGTTAAGAACTCTTAAAACCCTCCTAACTGAGCTTAAAATGATGTAGTTTAGGATTTAGGGGATTAAAAATTATGAAAACACCTTTACTAAAATGTAGGAAAAATGCATACTGCCAGTCACCATGAGTGACATCATGACTCGTGGTGAACTTGACGAGTCGTTGAGTCCCAGTCATTAAGTATTCTGCCAAAATGCAATCTCCAACTTAGCTCCTTATCACGACAAAATCCACAAGTTGTGGAATCACATCACGACTCGTGGCTGCCTTTCGTGGTCACCCCAAGACCACGAGTCTTCACGAACTTTTCCTTACTTCATGATTCATTTAACAACTTGTGATGTCTCCCCACAGGTCACTAGATGACTCATGCTGTGACTTGGGCAACATTTTCCTATTTTCTCCGCTTGAACCCTCGGGTCTGATCTTAGGGACTTTTGGGGTATTATTGACCCCGACATCCGTCGGGTTATTTATTTTGATACAATGACCGTTTACGCTCTTTCATAAAAAAGGGTGTAGCTTGGACGTTATCAAAAATGACGCCATTACCGGGAAATGTAGTTTGATAGCCTATATTTGTTATTTTGAATTAATCTTGCATCTTAATTAGTTTGACTTTACAATCATTGTTGGTGTCTTCTTGGTTGAATTTGATATAAGTCAGCACTCACTAGAAGGAGAAGGTTCAGTAGAGGAGTATATGGATCATGAGGATGATGACCCCATGATGCCCGATGTAGCAGGTGCAATTCGCCTACCTCCTACGGTAGGGAATGCCATTTTCCATGTGACGAGTACAATGTTACACTTACTTAAAATGAAGGAACTCTTTGGAGATATGCCCAATGAGGATGTAAACAGGAATCTCCACAACATCTTGGAGATTTATCAACCCTTCAACATTACAAATATCACTCAAGAGTCAATTAGATTGAGACCCGCTACATCGGGCATTTTTGGATAGGTTCTTTCCTCCCTCAAGGATGTTGCAGCGGAGGGATGACATTACTAATTTTTGACAACTCTTGGGGGAAAAACTCCATGAAGCTTGGTTGAGGTTTAAGAAAAAGGTGGCCATTTGTCTGAACCATGGCTCACCTGATGGGGTTTTACTGCAAAGCTTCTATTGATCATTGAATTCTATCAATAAATCTATGGAAAATAATTTGGCTGGAGGATCAATCATAGTTCAACCCTATGGAGTAGCCAGGGCATTACTTGATAGTATGATGAAAACCAACCAAGCACGGAACACTAGAGAAGCGGAGGTATCCTCTAGTGGTGTTGCTTCAAATCTGGTGAGTGCAGAATTGAGGAAGAGAGATGAGGCTAGAGATGAAACTCTTGCCAAAATGATGACCCAACTAGAGTTGATGACAAAGCATGTAATAGGAGCTGGTACAAAGAATGTGAATGTTGTAGCTACTCAAAGCCACATTTAGTTTGATGATGACACTTCACCCCCGAGATATGAGGAGGAGTGTCAATACATGTCAGGGCAGTTGGGGGGTTCTCGCCCTGGGTATCAAGGTGCCAATCAAGGCCCTTAGCGCCCAAGGGAGGAGAATCAAGGTTGGAGAAGCTGTGATAATCTTGGTTGGGGTGAGCGAAATGATCGATGGGGGAACATAGAGAAAAATCGCGAAGGTGAGCGATATCACTGAAGTTCCAACCCCTACGTACCTCCTCCAAAACAAGAAGCACCCCAAGGAAAGAACGCGGTGAGTGATGTAGGAAGCTCAAAGATCGAGGATATGTTGTCCTGAATGTTAAAGAAAGTAGAATTCACTGATAGTGGGGTTAGAGAGTTCAAAAGGGGAGGTGTTTAACCTCTCCCAAATTATAAGCTCCTACTCGGCTTCAATCGGACACCTCGAAGCACAAATGAACCCCCACATGAAGGGTGCACTTCCTAGTGATACTGTTCTGAATCCCAAGAAAGATGGCCATTGCATGGCAATCATGACTAGGAGTGGTTAGGTCTTAAAGGATGCAAGCGTGAAGCTCAAGGATGTTGATACACAGAAGGAAATTGATGATGATGTATTGGTTGAGGTGCCAAAAGCACCAAATGTTGGTGATGATGAGGGATAGAAAGATGAGGGAGATGTTGATGTAATTCCCTCGGACAATGTTCATGTGAATGCGATCAAGAAAGCCTCAAGTGAGAAGGATCATGAAGTGAGAGTTCCCCCGCCATATCCACAGCGGTTGGCCAAAACGAAAGAGAATAATCAGTTTTGAAAGTTTATTGAAATGTTTAGTAAATTTTCTATCAATATCCCACTAGTGGATACTTTAATTCAAATGTTAGGAACTCTTGAATAAAAAGAAGGTGGTGGATACGGGTGCCAATAAGGTGACCCATCATTGTAGTGCTGTCATGACTAGCAACCTTGATCCAAAACATGAAGACCTTGGGGAATTCACCATTCCTTGCACAATTGGCTTGTGCATGTTCAACAAGGATCTTTGTTACCTTGGTGCTAGTATCAATCTAATGCCTCTCATGATAGTTAAGAAAATCAGGTTAGGGAGTCCCAAACCTACCTCTATGAGGCTGTTGATGGCGGATAGGTCAATCAAGCGATCCGTTGGAATTCTATTCGATGTTCTTATGAAGGGGGATAAATTGATACCCCAGCTGACTTCGTTGTGCTGGATTGTGAAATGGACATCGAGGTTCCAATCATCTTGAAGCGACCTCTGTTAGCAACAGGACGGGCTTTAATTAATGTGAAGCTCAGGGAGCTGAAGTTCCGGGTAGGTGGTGATGAGGTCACCTTTAATGTATGCTAGCCTATCAAGCCCCTGGATGAGTGCAAGGTCATGGCAGTGCTCTATGGGGAAGAAGAGCATTATGAATCTTTTGATGATGAGAGTGAAGTGGAGGATGATCCTCTGGAATGTTGAAAATCAAGAAGGTATCTATGGTTCCACAACATTAACTAAGGTTCTTCTTAGGAGGCAACAAAAACATTTTTATCTTGAGCATTTTGATGTTTTGTTATTTTTGATTTTGTAGGTAGCTTGGATGCACAAATAATAGAGAAGAAAAATAGGGTAGGCCTGGCTTTAGATCGGCGAAACGCCAGTGCCAACATGAAAAATGCCACCCTATCGCTGGTAATGAACAGAATGAATGGAGAGAAGAGAGGGAACTGGCGACCCACTGGCGGAAGTGATGCTAATTAGCGAACTGTCGGTGCAGCACTAGCTCAAGCCAGTATACTTGGAAGTTGGTTTTTGTTCGGTGATCCAATCCATGAACCACCGGTGCTAATTTGTAGGCTGCCGGCTAATCGATAGTTGATTAACAGTGAACTGAAAGGGTAATTGCGCATCGGAGTTAGACCCATCAAATCGCCGGTACCCACCGACGATCACCGGTCATGCGTTGGTGCAGGTACGACTATATTTTAAAAATTTTGACTGATCCATGGATCGAACCAAACTCCGGTATTTAAAATACCGGTCAAAAGCCCTTCAAATCCCCATAAACCCTTCTTCCACCTTTCCACTTCCCCACTACACCTTTTTAACTTCCCCATACATCACCTTTCCATATTCCCATAATCAAATCAACCTCTCCACCTACCAATCCCATTAACTTCTTCTCGCCTATAAAACCCACACTCAATTCTCCTCATCTCACTACTACTCACTCATCTTCTCACTACACTAAGGCAAGAAAAAATGTGTGGACCTCCTTTGTTCAAGTTTGAATATTTCTCCTCTTTGTGATTTCAAATCCATTTGGTATGTCATTCTTACTCTGTTTTTGACTATTAATTGGCAAAATATGGATTCTTTTGTGCCTGTGAACACCGAAATAGCCCAAATCATGTATCCCTATTACCCTAATGATTGTTCTTGTTGGTACTTTACTATTATTCTTTTTATGAGTATGTGGTGGTGGTGATATCATGTGAATAACAATGTGGGTTTGCCCTTTGGTAAATGCTTGTTTATTAGTGTGTAGAATTTTAATTGGGGGTGAAATCTAAGTAACCTGATGTGTGCTTAAAATGCACAATTTTCCTGATGATAAATGGAGTGACGTCTTTCTTAAGGGTAAATTGTCAATTTTACTTTCTTTGCTATTGCTATGTTGAGTGGGTGAGTTTTGAACCTGAGTGTTTTTCCATTTTTCTAAGTTTGGGAGGAATTTCATTGTTAGGCGTGCAACGGCAAAACGCCAGATGAAATGCAGGCCAGGGCTCAGGCCACTATACCAAACATGTGTTACACCGGCATTCCATGAGTCAAGAATGACGAAATGTCAGTGTATCTCCGGATGATCATGAAAGTCCCAATGTTCTACTTTAGTCCAGCAAACAACCGGCAGTTCGCATATCCCCATCTACATTTCACAGATTTCTCGCTGGCACTATCAGTGTTGAACATCTCAGAAATTCTACTTGTTTATTGTCCAATTGTTCTAATTCCTTGCCTTAATTTAGGATAGATGTTAATTTTTATTACCTTTGTCCTATTTTATTTTCTCTTACACAAAAATACAAAAAAAGTATGGTTGTTTGGCACTAACATGGATTTCATAGAATATGACTTCATCCAGGAACCCAAGCAAGGGCAAGGCCCCAGCCTCCTCTTCCACTAAAAGAAAGGGCAAAGCAAAGGCATCTGTAGCACCGACAACCTCCCCACAGGACATAATATTTTACGTGCCTAACATTAAGGGCCATTACGCTATTTGTAAGGGCTGCTCAATCACTATCGAGAAGAGGTTTTATCACGTCCCCAAATACCCCCTAGATGTGACTGACATCGCTAACACCACCGCCAAGAAAACCTATTTTTCAAAATACTTAACCTTTTCTATAAGCATTGAAATACAAAATATGCAACTCCAAACACATCAATAGTCATAAAAATGAAATTATATCCAACCAAAATCAAGTCTCAATTTATAAGAAAGCACACGACCGTTTAAGTAGTGTATCTCTAGTCCAAATCTCACACTAAGACCATAGCGCATCTAATAGAGTTACATGAGTTTAGCTGTCGGGCATGCAAACCTCAAAAAAGAAAATATATATAAAGAGTAGATAAAGATGAAATGATAGCCTCCACGAATTGATGCGAAGGCTCACCTCAACAACAAAATCTACGCGAACGAACTCGTCAGCCACTAGTCTCACCTCCCATAATAGAATTTGCATAGACATGCAAGTAAGGAGTGAGCTACATATAAATATAACTCAGTAAGATCCTTGACCTGCCACTTTAATACCCTTGGAACAAGTGTTAGAAAATGAAACCACAACGAGCACAAAAAATAATATGCACAACAATATATTTCCAAAATATAAAACTCAGTAAAGTCCAAAAAAATGTTCAACAAGATCACTATATATATAGATATATATCTCAGTGCAACTCACACTCAAGACTTATCAAACGGTAGTGAAAGAGATCAACCTAACACCCCGACTAGCCCTTGGTAGTATATATAATGCCCCAATAGTATACTACGATAGCAAGTATAAGGCCCTAACATGCTAAGGTAGAGCATGTATGCCCCTAGTAACTGTATCACCATAGATAAGGAATGATAACCAACACCCTAATTCCATGGTATAAGACCACGCCACACCAGAAATCAATTATGAAATAATCTTTTTTTTAAAAAAATAATTTTTCTCAAAGTAACACATATGCGGTTGTTTAAAGACCACCGATTCTTCCAAGTACACGCTTTTCCCAACAAGTGGACTAGGCAGACAAAACATAATTCTTCAAAAAGGTTTAAAAAGCAAACACCAAAGCTTAAAGTCTCACTTACCTCGAATTTACTACTCAAGCACACTTTTCAATATTTCAAAACTATACTCTCGGGTCTTCGGATTACCTCAAACTATACAAAAATGGGTTTAGAATGGTCAAAAACCCTTCAATAGAAGTTTTCTTGATTTTTAACAAAAGTCAAATTCTCGGTCAAAGGTTTGATTGAAAAAATCAACTATGGTCAACTAAGCAGAATTCCCAAACTATGACCACCAACAGATTCTCCTTGATGAGAGGATTCCAAAACATTAAATAAAATCGAATTTTGATAATGTTTGCCCTTTCAAATTGATGATTTAGGTTGAAGAACCCTAGGGCTAAACTTTCTCAATTCTTCTAAATTTCTCCATGTTCTATCCTATAATCTTTCTTACAATGGCGTAGTAAACTCAAGTAAAAGATTAGGATCATTACCTTGATGATTTGGATCGAAAATCCTTTTTTTTCTCTCCTCTTTTCTTCTCTTTTCTCTTCCTTTCTTCCCTCCTCTTCTGCATTTTTTTTCTTTCTGCGTTATTATTTTTTTTCCTGATGCATTTATGCTTTTCCAATAGAAATAGTGTTTTATTTTTCTAGTTCAATTGGTCTTTGGCCCTTATTATTATTATTATTATTATTATTATTATTATTATTATTGTTGTTGTTGTTGTTGTTGTTGTTGTTGTTGTTGTTGTTGTTATTATTATTATTATTATTATTATAAATTATTTCAAATTATTATTTTTCTTTTCTTTTATTACATAATTACTAAATAGCCCTTTATTAAATTAGGGTTATTACATTCTCCCCTTCTAAACATAATGTTCGTCCTCGAACGATCTTAGAATCATACTTATAGTGTCAAATAGGTCAGGATATCTATCTCGCATGTCTGCCTCGGACTCCCAAGTAGCCTCCTCTGTTGGATGATTGCACCATAACACTTTGAGGGAAGCCACCTTCTTGGACCTTAATTGTCGCACTTGCCTATCAATAATAGATATTGGACATTCCTCATAAGTCAAATTCTCATCAAGTTCCACATCCTCCGACTGGATCTTATGACTATCATCATGAACATATCGTCTAAGCATGGACACGTGAAACACAGGATGAACAACGGACAATCTCGGAGGTAAGGCAAGTCTATACACCACCAATCCAATCCGATCCAAAATCTCATAAGGACCAATATATCTAGGACTTAACTTACCTTTCCGGCCAAATCTCATAACTCCTTTAATAGGGGAAACTTTTAGAAAGACTTTCTCACCCTTCATCAACTCCATATCACAGACTTTCTCATCTGCATAGGACTTTTGTCTGCTTTGTGTTTTCTTAAGTGGTGCTCCTGTCAATGCAACTTTCTGCAAAGCTTGCTGAACTAAATCTGGACCTCATAATTGTGCTTCACCAGGTTTAAACCATCCAACTGGCGAACGACAGTTGCGACCATGTAGAGCCTCAAATGGCGCCATCTGTATACTCGATTGGTAGCTGTTATTATAAGAAAACTCTATCAAAGGCAAATGATCGTCCAAATGGCCACAAAAATCGATCGCACGAGCCCTAAGCATGTCCTCCAAGATCTGAATAACCCATTCAGACTATCCGTCAGTTTGTGGATGAAAAGTTGTACTCAACTCGACTTGTGAACCCAATGATGTATGAAATGACTTCCAAAACTCAACAATGAATTATGCACCTCGGTCAGATATTATTAAGATAGGCACACCATGAAGCCGAACTATCTCACGAAGGTAAATATCTGCAAACTACTTCGCGGTATGAATAATCCATACTGGAATGAAATATGCTGACTTTGTGAGTCCATCCGCAATCACCCAAACTGAGTTGTGTTTCTTCAAAGTACTTGGAAACCCAACAACAAAATCCATAGTAGTTCTCTCCCACTTCCACTTTGGGATAATCAAGTTTTGCATTACTTCCCTAGGTTTTTGATGTTCATACTTGACTTAATCAGCTGTTTCACATTACCCACAATGGGAATACACAATACACCATGTCGACGAAGTATGCCTTCACCATCAATAGAGAATAACTTAACGACCTCATCCTACACTTGATCTCGTAGTCTAGCAAGGTATGGATCTTCATATTGGTGAGTCTTGACTTGTCCAAATAAGGACGATTGTACCACCATACCTGCAGGTAACTTGATCGACACTATATGATCAATTCAAACTTCCCAATTGACCAATTCCTGAATATCCATAACCATAGATCGCTTTTCAATAGTGAACCGAGACAAACTACCCATAGACTTTCTACTCAAGGCGTCCGCCACCACATTCGCCTTCCCAGGGTGATACAAAATGGTAAGATCATAATCTTTAAGTAACTCTAACCATCATCGTTGTCTTAGGTTCAAATATTTTTGCTTGAATATGTATTGTACTCTAATGATCAGTATAGATTTCACATGGCTCACCAAAAAGATAATGATGCCAAACCTTCAGTGCAAATATGACTGCAGCCAATTCCAAGTCGTGAGTCGGATAATTCTTCTCATGAATCTTTAGTTGTCGAGATGCATATGCCACCACTTTACCATTTTGCATTAACACACAACCGAATCGGACTTGAGACGCATCATAATAAATAGTGAAACCACCCTCCGTTGTAGGTAACGTCAAAATTGGAGTTGTAGTCAATGCGGTCTTTAATTTCTAAAAACCTTCTTCACATCGATCAGACCATTGGAATACTACACCTTTCTGAGTTAAATGTGTCAATGGAGTGGTTATCTTTGAGAAGCCCTCCACAAACCTTCTGTAATATCTAGCTAGTCATAAGAAGCTATGTATCTCTGTAGGAGTATTGGGTCGAGGTCAATCTCAAACTGCTTCAATCTTCCTTGGATCAACTTGGATTCCATCCCGTGACACTACATGTCCCAAAAAGGAAACTGTGCCCAACCATAACTCACATTTCAAGAACTTGGCATAAAGCTTTCGTTGTCTAAGTGTTTGTAGCACAACTCTCAGGTGTTGTTCATGTTCTGCCTCACTCCTAGAGTAGACCAGAATGTCATCAATGAACCCAATTACAAAATATTCTAAGTATGGATTGAATACATTATTTATGAGGTCCATAAATTCTGCAGGTGCATTAGTCAACCCAAAAGACATTACCAAAAATTCAAAGTGCCCATATCTGGTCTGAAAAGCTGCCTTAGAGATATCCTCAGTCTTGATTCTTAGCTGATGGTAACCTAATCTCAAGTCAATCTTGGAAAAGTGAGTAGCACCCTATAGCTGATTGAATAAATCATCAATACGAGGCAATGGATATTTATTCTTGATCGTCACCTTATTCAACTGTCTGTAATCAATGCACATTCTCATTATACCATCTTTCTTTTTCATAAATAAAACAGGCGCAACCCAAGGCGATTCACTAGGCCTGATGAACCCCTTATCAAGTAGCTGTTGGAGTTGAACCTTCAGTTCTCTCAACTCAGCTGGAGCCATACAGTATGGAGGAATAGAAAAAGGTTGAGTTCATGGGACTAAATCAATGCTGAACTTGATTTCTCTTATTGGGGGTAGCCTAGGCAAATCTTCTTGAAATACATCATCAAATTCTCGAACAATAGAAACACTGTCAATAGTAACATTCTCCGCCCGAGTATCATGAACGGTAGCAATAAAACCCAAACACCCAAGATTAATCATTTAACGTGCCTTTACATACGATATTATCTTTTCTTAGGTGACAGGAGTTAAGCCTTTCCACATTAAAGGTGGTTCTCCAGGAAAATTAAAATGTATAAGCTTAGCACAGCAATCAACCAAAGCATAACATCATGATAACCAATCCATACCCATAATCACATCAAAGTCAGACATGAGTATCTCTAGTAGATCAACTACGGTGTCTCTATCCTGAACAAATATCACACAGTCTCTATAAACTCTATCCACTGCCAAAGTCTCCCCCACTAGGGTCATAACCATATATGGCACAATAAGAGACTCAACTGTTCGTTCTAAGAATATAGAAAAAGATGGAGATACATATGAATACATAGAACCAGGATTAATAAGAGCATGTGCCCCATGATAATTGACAATGATAATACCTGTGACTATTGCATTAGATGCCTCGATATCCTGTCTGGCCATAGGGAAGAATCTCGGTGGTCCACTTGTTCCCTAAGCCACCTGTGCACCTTGTCGACACTTTCCATGAGCACCCTCTTGAGCGGCCCTAGCTGGTTAAGCCTAAGCAGGTGTACTTGTAGCATTTCCCGGCAGATGTGTCGTAGCCTGAATAGTACTAGAGTTCCCTTTAGGAAAATATTTAACAATATGCCCCTGTTTACCACAAGTAAAACAAGGACCAGAAACCCCATAGCAACGACCACCATGATGCCTACCACAATTAGGACACTTCTGATATGGACTTGACTGATATGAGCTGTTACCCTTTCTTTGCATCTGTTGTTGACCCTGTCTAGTTGGATTATCACCTCTCGAAGACTGTACCACTGACTCTAACTGCATAGGCCTAGATTTCCCACGATGATGGCCATTCTTTCCCCTAGATAGAGCACTACTGAACCAGCCCGTGTTACGTGCCCTTTGCTTTCTCGCTCAGCTCTTTCCATTTCTAAATAGGACTCATAATGGAGGGCAGTATCAACTACATCTGAATAGGTGCCACTTCACACATCTCATATCACACAACCACGGTAACGATACTCCATCCATGAATTGTCTCATCTTCTCCCTCGGGTCTTCAACTAAAAATGGAACATACCTAGATAACTCAGTGAACTTAGTATCATACTCTATAACTATCGTACTCCCTGGCATAGGTTATTAAACTGAGTCTCAGGTCGTCTTGTTTGCTCAAAGGAATGAACCTATCCTTAAACATTGTTGAAAACTCTAACCAAGTGATATGTGGTAACCCTACTTGTTTGCCTCTCCGATCTAAAGTCCACCATGCCTCTACAGACCCTGAGAATAGGAAAGTGGTAAATTCCATACCTCGAGTCTCCTTCAACCTCAATGTAGTTAGTATCTTTTCACAATGATCAATGAACTTCTGCGGCTCAATAGAAGTTGGCATTGCATCAAACTCTGGTTGCTTAAGATCCATAAAATTCTTAAGATCTTTGGATTTCCCAGTAGTTGAACTAACTGAACAGTTGGCTGAGGGGTCAACTGAGGTGTCTGTGTAGCTGCAACATTCAACTGAACTTGTGTTTGCACTTGCGAATTAGTTTGAGGAACTGGAAGTCTGCCATCATTAGGCACCAATTCCTCTAACACATTCAACAATCTCATCACTAATCTGTAGGCAAGGCAACGGTAGGTATGACAACTGACACTGTTGATGGAGCATCTTGAATAATATGTTCCTGTACTCGCTCCGAAGCAGAACTCAGGGCTGACCCTCATTCACAATTTGAGGTTGAGGATTAGCCTGTGCCCTAGTTTGAGCCTTTGTTTGATGGGCCCCATCTCGACTAACACCGAGGGTAGTACCATGCCCTGCACCCCATCTAACTGGTCCCTTTGATCGACTTTCAGATGCAGATATACGTTTCTTAGACATCTGTGAAATAAATATTTCAAGATTTGACTTGAATCAATTCAACGCATGAATAAAGAATGAAAGAAGGGAAAACATCTTAAATGTTCGGTAGCCTCGAGGTCATAAGTATGGGTGCCTACATACCCATGAAAAATACTCTACTAACACTGCTCCATGACCCGGGACTTAAAACCTGGCTCTGATACCAACTTTGTCACATCCCAAAATACCCTCTAGATGTGACTGGCACCCGCTAACCCACTGCCAAGTGAACCTATTTTTCGAAACACTTAACCTTTTCTATAAGCATTGGAATACAATATATGAAACTACAAAACACATCAATAGTCATAAAAATGAAATGATTATCCAACCAAAATCAAGTCTCAATTTATAACAAAGCACACGACCATTTAAGTAGTGTATCTCTAGTCCAAATCCCATACTAAGACCATGGAGAATCTAATAGAGTTACATGAGTTTAGCTGTCGGGCATGAAAACCCCAAGAAAAACAAATATATAAAGAGTAGATAACACTGAAATGATAGCCTCCACGAATCGATGCGAAGGCTCATCTCAGCAACAGAATCTACGCGAATGGACTCGTCAACCACTAGTCTCACCTCCCGTAACAGAATCTACATAGACATGCAAGTAAGGAGTGAGCTATACATAAATATAACTCAGTAAGATCCTCGACCCCCTTTAATACCCCTGGAACAAGTGTTAGAAAATGCAACCACAACGAGCAAAAAAAAAATCTGTACAATAATATATTTCCAACATATAAAACTTAGTAAAGTCCAAACAAATGTTAAACAAGATCACTATATATATAGATAGATAGATATCTCAACGCAACTCACAGTCAAGACTTGTCAAATGGCAGTGAAAGAGATCAACCTAACACGCGGACTAGCCCTCAATAGCACATATAATGCCCCAATAATATACTACGGTAGCAAGTACAAGGCCCCTAACATTATAAGGTAGCGCATGTATTCCCCAATTAACTATATTATGGCAGCGAAGGAAGGATATCCAATGCCACAACGCCTTGTTACGAGACCACACCACGATAAATCAATCATGAAATAATTTTTCTTAAAAAAATATTTTCTCAAAGTAACACATATACGTTTGGTTAAAGACCACCGATTCTACCAAGTACATGCTTGTCCATCACATGGACGAGGCAGAAAAAATATAATTTTTAAAACAAGTTTACAAAGCAAGCACCGAAGCATAAAATCTCACTTACATCGAATTTACAACTCAAGCACACTTTCCTATATTTCAGAACCATTCTCTCAGGTCTCCGGATCACCTCAAACTACACAAAAATGGGTTTAGAATGGTCAAAAATCCTTCGGTAGAAGTTTGATTAATTTTTTACAAAAGTCAAATTCGCGGTTAAAGGTTTGACCAAAAAAGTCAACTCTGGTCAACGGGGCAGAATTCCTGAACTATGACAACATTAATCAAAATCAAATTTTGATAATGTTTGCCATTTCAAATTGATGATTTAGGTTGAAGAACTCTAGGACCAAACTTTCTTAATTCTTCAAAATTTCTCCATGTTCTATCCTATAAACTTTCTTATAATCGCGTAATAAACTCAAGAAAAAGATTAGGATCATTACCTTGATTCTTTGGATCAAAAATCTTTATTTTTCTCTCCTCTTTCTTATCTTTTCTCTTTCTTTCTTCCCTCCTCTTCTACGTTTTTTTCTTTTTGTGTTATATTTTTTCCTAATGCATTTCTACTTTTCCAGTAGAAATAGTGTTTTATTTTTCTAGTTCAATTGGGTTTTGGCCCTTATTATTATTAGTATTATTATAAATTATTATTTTTCTTTTCTTTTATTGCATAATTACTAAATAGCCCTTTACTAAATTAGGGTTATGATAGGTTTGACTTGATGGGGCTGCGAGGTGACCACCCCAACATCACTACTCAGTTCCATGACCGCCAATTGCACGCTTTCACCAATCCACTCCCAGATTACTACCCCAGCCTCGTCCCAAAGTTTTACATCTCTTACCAAGCCAGACAAGAGAGTATGCATCACAGGGGTAAGGTGGATGAATATTCCCGCCTGCCTTCAGTTATGATGCAAGGTGTGGAGGTCGACATCACTCTAGCAGTAATTAATTCTATGTTCTAGGAGGATGAAATTGACATTGGGTCTGAATATACAACCCAAATTGTTGATAAGGAGAACTAGTTCCGCTAGATAGCTTCAGTTATTGTTGCAAACACCTTTTTGGGCTACCATGGGCTGCGAGATCTCTCGCCATTATCTTAAGTTTTAGGCCAATCTGTGGTTGAAATTTATCTATGGCCATATCATACCTTCTAAGAATGAGCAGCGAATCAGTTTGGAAGTCCCTATAAATTTCGGAAAAATTGTGGCTATACAAATAAAGAGAAAAGCTAGGCAAGTTGGCACCTTAATGCCATATGTGGTGCTCATATCCCAGCTATGCCTGCAAGCTGGAGTGTCACTGTTCCCAGATGAAGCCCTAAGTTTCGCCACTGGTGTTATTTCTTTGGATCGCAAACGGGACGTGGATGCTCCCAAGAGCAAGAAGAAGTGGCTGCAAGCTTTTGATATCCCAGAAGGATATTTCTCCCATGGTTCTGAGAAAACCCTACTGGCTCCTGATATTAATATGCCACACCCAGAGGCATCGGGACAAGCTTCAGGTGAAGCCCCTCCTAAGAGAGCCTCACCTCCTCCAACATCCTCCCAACCAAGCAATCACCACAAGCTTGTGGAGATGAATAACTCATATGAGAGCCAGCTTTAGAAGTTGGCTAAAAGTTTCCCTTCCCTTATTGCCCAAATGGTGAAAAAGGAGATGAAGTCCATGTATGAGAGTCTGACCAAGTTGCGCCAATAGGTGGATGTCGTGGAGGTGGCTGTTACCTCTCTCCAGACTAAAGTAAGGGAGTGCAAGAGTTGGACGTCTATGGATGTGCCTGACATTAGCGCCCTTGATGCAGCGATGGCTTCCCTTTCTATAGTCAGAGGTCCCATTGATGACTAGTTCGAGGGCTTGGGGGATAAGGCGGATGATCTGGACAACAACGGCCAAGATGGGGATGATGATGAGTGACCAACACAGGGAGTTCTCGCCCTTTTTGTTTGTATGCATACATTTGGGACAATGTAGTGTTTGAGTTGGGGGTGGGATGAGTATTCCTTTGGTGGTGGTTATTTGTTTTGTTTATGATTTGATGTGGCCCTTGTCGGCCTCTTTTTCTTGACTAGTGAGGAGTTGTGAGCCTTTGTTGGGCTCATTTTAACTATGTTTGATGATTTCCCTTGTCAGGCTTTTTGTTTTGTTAAAGTTGTGAATGGATGAATAGAAAAATTGTCTTTGTTTTTAGTGCCAATAAATGGGTCTTTGTTCTTATAGCCTAAAGTTTATGACCCAAGTTTGATTTCCTCCTCTATAAATAGTAGATAGTAATTAAACTCTAAAGGTTTTCTTCTTACCACAGTTCTTTTCCAAGGAGCAATTTCTTTTTCTTTTCTTTTTGGTTGTCAAACTGGGTTGACATTTCCCAATGATAGATTGTGAGGCGACTCTCTTAAGGGAAAATGCCATGTCTTTCTTTGAGTGTTTAGTGGAGCTATTTTTGAGAGGTACCGCCAAAATTTTTGTGTGGCATGAAAAATGAATTTGAAAGAAAAATGGGCATTTGAAATGAGAAATGTAGCACTCTCTTATCATACATTGCTTATTCCCTGTTTGGCTTTTGGATTTGCATGTTCTCTTGTCTTGGATCAAAATCTTGTGATAATAATGAATTGTGTGAACTCTTTGAGTGTGATTCCTTGTGTAGTAAGGTCATTTGAATGAATCTCATGCATCTCTGCTTGTCTAAAACTTTCCCTAAGTGTGACTCAAGACTGCTTTTGTAAAACTTGCCCTAAGTGTGACTTAAGACAAAATTATAGATGCAGTTGCACTTAGAACATTATTTTAGGCTTTTGTTTGATTAGTCACTTCACTCAAAATGACCTCTGAACGTCTTCCCTTGCTAGCCAATGTTGAGCCTTTGGATTGTTTATTCTTGGAAACCACATTACAAGCCAATGCCCCTATATAATCCTCTTCTTTGGCACCCATCCTCCCTAATTGCTGGTGATCAATGAATGAAAATAATGGGGGTTTTAAACCTAAGACATAGGGAGAGATAAGGAAGTCAATGGAAAAGAGGCAAAAAGCCTAACTTTTGGGGGTTCACAAGGAAGTGAGAAATGTGACGAACTTAAATGTAAGGTAGCACCAAATTGTGATCAAAAGGAATGAAATGATGGGTTGAGAAACCTTGAATCACCAAAAGATAAAAAGAATAGTGAAATGATGTTACCTTGTCACGACCCGAACGTAGACCTAGATCGTAACACGGGACAAGGAACCCCGAGGGGCCCCAAGTTGACGCATGTCATAAGTGTACATCTAACTTCATTCACTTTAAGCGGCCCCAAGTTGACCCATGACATAAGAGTACATCTAACTTCATTCACTTTAAGCGGAAGATTGAACATAAGGCATAACATAATGTAAACGTATCATAACATATCATAACATTCGAAAGTACTAGACATATACATAAGTTGAGTACTACATACTGTCTGAAATCCTCTAACATGTAAGATGGGTTGATGGGAAAATGCCCCCAACTAACCCGACCAATTACTGAAACATAGAACATCGTACATGCTTAATCAAATGGCCCTCAAAACATGAGGACTCACCAACAAAGCTGAAAGCAAACTCTGGGATGGACTAAGGATAAGGATGACCTAGAGAGCTAAGTTCAATATCATAAAACGATACAACATAGAAAGTATGCAGTCAGTATGTGGAATGTACCGAGTATGCAAGGTAAGTAAAACGAACATTTAAAATATATAAAGCTCATAAATGATCATAAGAGTAGGATATCATACTCATATCATAAATATCATAACTGAACATAAGGCTCAAGGTTTTAAAAGATTTGTAATACAATCGTACTCATGATCATAAGAGAAAATCTTTACTTAACATGACTTGAGACAAAATACATAATCATAAACATGTATAAATCATGAGGAACAGTGGAGATTCTCTTAACCGACATACCCCATATGAGCACACATGAAGTCCAACTTGTAACCCTAGTCGGGAGGGTGTCCGTACCTTTCCAAGGGTAGAACCATGAAAGTCTGGTATCATCATTAAAAGGGACATTTGGGCCAGGGACAGTTAAAAAGGAGGTCCAAACATACCTACGATAACACGTAGTTTATGAGATCCGGGGTAGAACCTAGTCCCTGAACCAACTCTATGTTCGATACTACTTCCAAAACATATATAGTGCTCATAGTATAACATGCATGAATCCATGGTCTAGTTAAATCAGGAT
Organism: Datura wrightii; assembly: GCA_035772735.1. NCBI lineage: Eukaryota > Viridiplantae > Streptophyta > Magnoliopsida > Solanales > Solanaceae > Datura > Datura wrightii. The sequence continues at coordinate 115,902,447 of JASDFA010000027.1, read as the reverse complement.
AATCATAAGCGTTCTTGTACATACGTGAACCAGCCATGACATAAGGCCCGTGAGTCGGCCAAAATATAATTCATGAATCATAGGTTTTATGCATACTTGTAGATCATATATATAACTTGTAAATCATCAAATCATGATGGGTAACTGAATAAATCCATATTTCAAATTGTAAATCATGCTGGGTTTGTAAATATCAACAATTGGTGTGTAGATCATAAATCAATTCATCATAGATCATGCATGATTAGGCTTAATTGAGTAGAAATTGAAATCAATAATTTTATAAGCAAAATAGTTGTAAAATATGACCAAAATTCATAAAATATGGTGTAATTCGCAAATCATAACAACCCATTAGTAAATCATTATATTTTCACAAAATTGAATTCAAAACCCCATGAGATTTTTGATAGATTTTCATAAATTAATAGAGAATGGGCATGAGTGTGAATGAAAACACCCATTCGTAACCCTACATACCTGCGTAAGATCATATTCTAGAGTTCCTTGAATGCCCAATGGAGAATTGATAGGGAAAAGCTTGAAACTATGCTTGATCTCTCTAAAATCCTCTTAATTTGCATGCATGGGAATGACTTATGCAAGAGGGGCTTAACCTATCTTATTATGCCCAGAAAAAATATATAAAAATGACATAGTTTAGGGCCTTAGAGCATAGAAAGGTCGAAAATACCCTTAATGAAAAATCGCTGCAAAAACTGATCTAGGTGAACCAATGACTGATCTCACGAGTCATTGCATGATATCACGACTCGTGGTATCGAGTCGTTGGGTTCACTACCTTACTTCATGTTTTCAGATTCTTCCCAAGACTCGACAGGACGAGTCATTGATTTAAATAATGGGTCGTTAGATCGATCATTGTTAGCTTTCCTAAAAATCTGAACTTCCCTTACCACGAGCCTCACCACGACTCATGGTTGCTTCCAACGAGTCGTGGTATCAATCCTTTATATCCACTGGAAAATCTGGCAATCCAAACCACAACTAGAGACCATGGGTCGTCACTTCTCACCATGAGTCATTGGATGACACTTGGTATCCCCAACTTCCGAGGTCCAATTCCTCCCACGACTGCTAACAATGACCTGTGGTTTCCAACCAGGAGTCGTTACATCACCCGTCCTGTGACTTTTTCCCAATTTTTCAGCCAACTTCAAATTTTGATCTCGGGTCTAATATTAGGCACTTTGGGGTATTAAAATATCTCCCCCTTGGGAACATTTGTCCTCGAATATTGGAAACAAGAAGAAAAAAAGACATGCGATCATTACACCCCAAAACTAATCATTTAACCCGAAAATTAATGGAATGACTACCTCTGATTCATACAACATAGATGAATGAATTGATTTCATATTTCACATACACATCCATATACATAAAAGAAACTTGAACACATAAACTAAACATGAAAACTAAATAGAGTTATAGGGCAAAACTGATACCTCAAGTCGGAACTGAGCCAGTAGAGAATAAGTGTGGGTATTTAGCCATCATATCCGCTTCGGCTTCCCACGTAGCTCCTTCAATGTGTTGATTCCTCCATAATACTTTAACTGAAGCTACCTCCTTGTTCCTTAGCCTCTTAAACTAACGGTCTAATATTTCCACCGGAACCTCCTCATAGCTAAGGCTATCTTTTACACCAACACTATCCACTGGGATAACTAGAGTTGGATCTCCCAAACATTTCTTCAAAAGCGATACATGAAACACAGGATGCACAAAAGACAACTCTGAGGGCAACTCCAACTCATACGCTACCTTACCAACTCTTCTCACGATCCGGTAGGGACCAACATAGTGGGGACTGAGTTTTCCTTTCCTTCTAAACCTCATCACTCCCTTCATGGGAGATACCTTCAGAAAAACCCAGTCATCGACTGCAAATTATAATTCTCTTCTTCTCACGTCCGCATAGGACTTTTGATGACTCTGGGCAGTTTTCAACTTGTCTCTTATCAACTGAACCTTCTCCATTATCTCATGAACCGAGTTCGGCCCTATCATTGCTGCCTCACCACCCTCAAACCATCCGATGAGCGACCTACACCTCCGCCCGTAAAGAGGCTCGAATGTCTCCATCTGAATACTACAGTGATAGTTGTTATTGTAGGCAAACTCGATTAGGGGAAAGTGATCATCCCAACCACCTTTGAAGTCAATCCTACATGCCCTCAACATGTCCATGAGGGTCTGAATTGTCCTCGCCACTTGACCATCCATTTGCAGGTGAAATGTTGTCTGAGTTTAACCTACGTACCAAGCCCTTTTTAAAAAGACCTCCAAAATTGAGAGGTAAATTGAGTACCTCAGTCTAAAATGATGGACAAGGACACTCCATGCAATCAAACCAACTCCCGAATATATCGCTTGGCATAATCCTCCACTGAGTCTGTGGTTTTCACCAGTAGAAAATATGCAGCCTTGATCAACCTATCTACCACAACCCAAATGGAATCATATTGTCGGGCAGTATGAGGTAATCTTGTTATGAAATTCATATTAATTTCTTCCCACTTACAAGTGGGAATGCTGATATCCTGAAGTACTCCTCCCGACTTTGATGCTTAACCTTTACTTGCTGACAATTCGGACACTTGGCTACGAATTCTGAAATATCCTTTTTCATGCCATTCCACCAATAGATTTCTTGTAAATCACGATACATCTTGGTGGCACCCAGATGGATAGAATACCTGAATCCATGGGCCTCATGCAATATCCGTCTCCTCATATCATCAATACTGGAACACATAGGTGACCCTGGTACCGAAACACACCATCTCCCCCTTGAGAGAAGACCTCCACCTTTTGACTTCGAACAACTTCCTTCAACTTTACCAAAATCGGGTCCTCATCTTGCCTAGCTTTCACATTAGTCACCAAGGATGTTTCGGATCCGCTTTGAGCAACAACACCGCCATCGGTAGAGTCAAACAACCTAACTCCTAACCTTGCGAGACGATGCACATCTTTCACCATATCTTTCTTTCCTTCATCCACATGGGGAACACTTCCATCGAGAGTCTACTAAGTGTGTCTGCCACCACATTAGCCTTACCCGAACGGTAAGGAACACCCATATTGTAGTCTTTAAGTAGCTCTAATCACCTTCTTTGCCGTAGATTGAGATCCTTCTGCCTGAACACATATTGTAAGATTTTGTGGTCCATAAAAACATCCACATGGACCCAATACAAATAATGTCACCATAACTTCAATGCGAATACCACTACGGCCAATTCCAAATCATGGGTTGGGTAATTCTTCTCATGGATCTTTAACTGTCTAGAGGCATATGCTATCACTTTCCATCGCTGCATCAATACACATCCGAGTCCGATTCTCGAAGCATCACAACACACCACAAAACCATCGATACCCTCGTGTAGGGTTAACACCGGTGTGGTAGTAAGTTGAGTCTTCAACTCTTGGAAGCTCTTCTCACAAGCCTCCGACCATTGAAACTTCACCTTTTTATGAGTCAATTTGTTCTAAGGTGCTGCAATTGATGAGAAACCCTCATCAAATATCTGGTAGTAGCCAGATAGGCCTAAGAAACTCCGAATATCCGAAGGATTCACCAGTCTAGGACAATTCTTCACCGCCTAGATTTTCTGAGAGTCTACTTTTATGCCCTCGCTTGATACCACATGGCCCAAAAATGCTACTGAGTTCAACCAAAACTCGCACTTGTTGAACTTGTCATATAATTGGCAATCCTCGAAAGTCTGAAGCACTACTCTCAAATGAGCGGCATGCTCCTCCTCGCTCCGAGAGTATATACGAATATCATCAATGAACACGATCATGAACATGTCTAGGTACTACTTGAACACCCTGTTCATCAAGCCCATAAAAGCTGCAGGAGCATTTGTTAGTCCGAAAGACATAACTACAAACTCATAATGACCATACCACATCCTGAAGAATGTCTTCGGGATATCACACTCCCTAACCCTGGGATGATGATACCCGGACCTGAGATCTATGTTTGAGAAACACTTGGAACTCTGAAGCTGGTCAAACAAATCATCGATCCTAGGCAAATGATACCTGTTCTTAACGGTGACCTTGTTCAATTGCCAATAATCAATGCACATCTGAAGCGAACCATCCTTCTTCCGGACAACTAACACTGGTGCACCCAATGGAGACTTGCTCGACCTAATGAAGCCCTTATCTAGCAGGTTCTTCAACTGATCCTTCAATTCCTTTAGCTCGGCTGGAGCCATCCTGTAAAGAGGGTTAGATATAGACTGCGTGTCGGGTAGAATGTCAATACTAAAATAAATCTCCCACTTTGGGAGGAACACCAGGCAAATAATTAGGAAAGACCTCTGGATAAACACACACCACCAGAACTGACTGGATAGTCGGGGTCTCGGACTCAACATCATTAACCCTAACTAGATGATACATGCAACTCTTACAAATCATCTTTCTAGCCTTAACAAAGGAAATGAAATGACCTACAGGTACCGCCGAACTACCCTTCCACTCCAAGACTAGCTCACCTGGAAAATGGAATTCCACTGCACGGGTTCTACAATAAATAGAAGCATAACACGCATACAACCAATCCATGCCAAGAATAATATCAAAGTCAGTCATGGCTAAATCTACAAGATTTGTGGAGGTGACTTTATGCAATATAGTGACCAGGCATCCTCTATACACCCGTCTAGCTACAACCAAATCACTAACAGGAGTAGAAATTGAAAATGGTTCTAACAGAGTCTCGGGACTAACTCCAAAGCCACTAGAGATATAAGGAGTCACAAAAGACAAGGTAGCCCCTGTATCTATCAAAGCATAAACATCAATATGAAAAACTCGCAACATACCAGTGACCACATTGGGGAAGAACTCCTGATCCTGACGGGGTGCTAAAGCATAGAACCTATTTTGGCGCTGACCGCCGGCTGAACTAGTCGAGGCACCCTGTTGATGGGGACGTGCTACTGGAGTGGCTGAACTGAATGCCGGCATACGGGCTCCACCGCCCCATGATCTGGCTAAAGGGAAATCTCTTAGTCTATGTCTGGGTTTGCCACACCTAAAACAAGCATCCGAGCCAACTAGGCACCTCCCAAAGTGATTCTTGCCGCACTTCGCATAAGCTAGAAAAGTGCGCTCTATCTGCATGCTACCCTGACCTCTCGAATCTAGATCCCTGCTTCTCAAATCTCCTCGGAACCTAGATGGCGTACTGGCCGATGATGGTGCTGGAGTAATAGACCAGTGCTGGGATTGCTGACACTGTCCACCCCCTGATCTGACCTGAGAAGTCCCGTAACTGTCAGTCCTAGCCCTTTTGGCCTCTCTCTGCCTCCAATACACCAACTCCATTTGCTGAAAAAGTAACACAATGAGGGTAAAGTCTATATCTCGATGCAACATGGCGATCCTATAGTCCTTATCCAGGTAGTTTGCCACTCTATGCACAAAACGGCTCACCCGAGCCCTCTGATCTACCACCAACTCTGGCGCATACTTGGATAGATGGGCTAACTCCAATGCATACTCCTGAACTAACATGTCACCATGTTTCAAGTTAACAAACTCAGCCTCCTTAATCTCCCTCATCTCTCAGGGGAAAAATCGATCCAAGAATGTCGCGTGGAACTCTTCCCAACCTATAGGGCCTGCACCCACTTCCCTAGAATCTCTACATTGCTTGAACCATATGTGTGCCACCCCCTTTAGATGATAGGAGACCAAATCAACACAATCTCCATTGGCCACCCCATAACCTGGGTGATCTTTAGAATTTCCTTGATGAAGTCATGCGGATCTTCATCCACCTTGGACCGAAGGAACTCCGTAGGGTTCATCCTCAAGAAATCTCTAATTCGGGCCGCTGCCACATTGGCATTCTATGGAATATGCGCAACAGCTTGCTGGTTGACCTGAGCGGTCAAGGCCTACGCCAACATCTGGATAGCCTTCTGAAACTCTGTGTGGGCAACAAGCTTTGGTTCTTGGGGCTCCTGAACAGGTGGGGCATGCTGATGCCCATGATCATTGAATTCTAATTCGGGCCGCTGCCACATTGGCATTCTATGGAATATGCGCAACAGCCAGCTGGTTGACCTGAGAGGTCAAGGCCTACGCCAACATCTGGATAGCCTCTCGAAACTCTATGTGGGCAACTAGATTTGGTGCCTGGGGCTCCTGAACAGGTAGGGCTTGCTGATGCCCATGATCATTGCCATCTCCGTGGACTTCACCCTTTCCATTTCTCCTTCAGTTCATTCTTCTAGGAGCCATGATTCTGCAATTGCAAATAGAAAGAATTAGAAGGCTAGAAAGACTTTTCAATGCACGACATGGATCATGAAAGAAGGGAGCATTTCCTAAATGTCCCATAGCCTCTTCTTCATAAGTGTAGCACGCTTCACAACCATGAAAAAGATTGTACTTAATGTGACTTTCAGACACCCTAGGATACTTCAAAACCTATTTCTCTGATACTAAGTTTGTCACAACCCAAACATAGACCCAAATTGTAACACGGGACAAGGAACCTCGTGAGGCCCCAAATCGACCCATGACATAAGCGTACATCTAACATCATTCACTTTAAGTGGAAGACTGAACATAAGGCATAACAGAACGTAGACATATCATAGCATATCATAACATTCAGAAGTATTAGACATATACATAAGCTGAGTACTACATACTATTTGAAAGCCTCTAACATGTAAGATGGGTTGATGGGACAACACCCCCAACTAACCCGACCAAATACTGAAACATAGAACATCGTACATGCTTAATCAAATGACCCTCGAAACATGAGGACTCACCAACAAAGCTGAAAGCCAACTCTGGGATGGACTAAGGATGAGGATGAGCCAGAGAGCCGAGTCCTGTATCATAAAATGATACAACATAGAAAGTATGCGGTCAGTACGTAGAATGTACCAAGTATGCAAGGTAATTAAAACGGACAGTTAAAATATATAAAGCTCATAAATGATCATAAGTGTATGATATCATGCTCACATCATAAATATCATAACATAACATACGGCTCAAGGTTTTCAAAACATTCGTAATACAATCGTACTCATGATCACAAGAGAAAAGCTTTACTTAACATGACTTGAGCCAAAATACATAATCATAAACATGCTTAAATCATGAGGAACCGTGGAAGATTTTCTTAACCAACATACCCTATATGAGCACACATGAAGCCCGACTTGTAACCCTAGTCGGGAGGGTGTCCGTACCTTTCCAAGGGTAGAACCATGAAAGTGTTATATCACCATGAAAAGGGACATTTGGGCCGGGGACAGTGACAAAGGAGGTCCCAACATACCTATGGTGGCACGTAGTTTATGAGATCCGGGGTAGAACCTAGGCCCCGAACCTACTCGGTGTTCGATACTACTCCCAAAACATATATAGTTCTCATAGTATAACATGCATGAATTCATGCGCTAGTTAAATTAGGATAATCATAAACATTCTTGTACCTACGTGAACTAGCCATGACATAAGGCCCGAAAGTTGGCTAAAACATAATTCATGTATCATAGGTTTCATGTATACTTGTAGATCATACATATAACTTGTAAATCATCAAATCATGAAGGGTAATTGAATAAATCCATATTTCATATCATAAATCATGTTGGGTTTGTAAATATCAATAATTGGTGTGTAGATCATAAATCAATTCATCATAGATCATGCATGATTAGGCTTAATTGAGTAGAAATCGAAATCAATAATTTTATACGTAAACTAGCTTTAAAATCTGATCAAAATTCATAAAATTTGGTGTAATTCGCAAATCATAACAACCCATTATTAAATTATTAGATTTTCACAAAATTGAATTCCAAACCCCATGAGATTTTTGATGGATTTTCATAAGTTAATAGAGATTGGGCATGGGTGTGAACGTTAACACCCATTCATTACCATACATACCTGGGTAATATCAGATTCTAGAGTTTCTTGAATGCCCAATGGAGAATTGATAGGGAAAATCTTTGAACTATGCTTGATCTCTCTAATATCCTCTTAATTTGCGTGCATGGGAATGACTTATGCAAGAGGGGCTTAACCTATCTTATCATGCCCATAAAAATACATCAAATGACGTAGTTTAGGGCCTTAGATGGTAGAAAGGTCAAAAATACCCTTAATGAAAAATCCCTGAAAAACTGATCTGGGTGAACCAACGACTGATCCCACGAGTCGTTGCATGATACCAGGACTCGTGGTATTGATTCTTTGGGTCCACTTCCTTACTTCATGTTTTCAAATTCTTCCCACGACTCGAAAAGATGATTCGTTGCCTTAAATAACGGGTTGTTAGATCGATCGTTGTCAGCTTTCCTAAAAATCTAAACTTCCCTTACCATTAGCCTCACGACGACTTGTGGTTGCTTCCAACAAGTCGTGGTATCCATCCATTATATCCATCAGAAAATCTAGCAATCCAAACCACGACTGGTGACCACGGGTCATCACTTCTCACTATGAGTCGTTGGATGACCCGTGGTATCCCCAACTATCGAGGTCCAATTCCTCCCTCGACTGCTAACAATGACCCGTGGTTTCCAACCATGAGTTGTTACATCACCCATCCTGTGAATTTTTTCCAGTTTTTCATCCAACTTTAAATTTTGATCCCGAGTCTAATCTTAGGCACTTTCGAGGTATTATATGCCTCTTTCTTGGATGAGGCTTAATGTGAGAGCCAAAGGAGCTACAAGGAGGACTTTTGAGAAATAAAAGATGAAGATGGATGAAAAGAGAGGAATATGGTGGAATGATCTAAAGAGTTGGATGGCAGGATAAAAGTGTTCACAAAGATGCACTAGGGAGGTTCTAGTCTTTAGAGCTAAATATTTATCCTACCCTTACCCCTAGCCTTCATCATGAACTGCAGGTCTTAATTGATTCTGAGTGTAGCTGCTCTATATTAATGGCAAGTTACATAAAAGGCAAGCCCATGGGTCAAGTGGTGTGCATGGAGATTTCTTTTGTGAGAGTGGGTGTGATCATCTTATTTTATAATCCCTTTGTGTGTGCTTTGCTTTATGAAAGAGAAAGGGATTCTTTCTTGTAGTGAGTGGCATCACTCCCTTTGAGACATGCTTGCATTGATGTAAAGATGTTATTGAGGCATGAGCTATATGAGCTTCAAGGAAAACTTTGAAGGCAAAGTGATTATTATTTTAGATGTTATGTGTGTTTGATTGGATAAATGATACCCTTATTTGGAAAAATGAATGCAGTTGTGAATCATGCCTATGCATTGTGGTTGCCTCTTGAAACTGTTTCACCTTTTTTTAAGGGGGAAGTCATTTATCTTTTTCCTTGAGTTGGTGAGCATTTTTAGGTTGTCTTAGGTTCATTGGTCATTGATGCATTAATTCATATTTGACATGCTGTCCATTTGCTTAATTGAAAAGAATTGCATTACTTGAGGACAAGCAATGGTTCTAGTTTGGGGGTTTGATGAGTTGGTGATATACCAACTCATTAGGCTCTTAAACATGATTTTTTGCTTAGTTTTCAAGTCAATTAGGTGGATTTTATATCTTTTCTCCTTCATCCTTATAGGTAGTTAACTTGAATGGAAAAAAGGAGCAAAAAGCATGGAAATAGAGTTGATGATCGGCGCTCCACCGGAAGACACCGGCGAAATGCCGGATTGACCACAGTTACCTACTGTCTGGAAGATGGTTGGAGACTGGCGAATTATAAATTAGCACTGGTGAAGCATCGGTGCCAACGCCAAAGTGCTGAAGAATTTACTGCCAGGATCTGGGACCAACCGACGATCTGTCGGTGCTAGCGTCAAAGAGAGAAAAGCCTCACTATCCTTCAGCATAAAATGACCGGTAGTTCATGAACCTGCACCGATAAACCGCCGGTGAATCACAAGTGAGACGTGTCAGCCAGGGGTAAAAATGTCAAACACAAAAAAGAGCAGATATGTACCCTATTTTTTGTACCTTTCATAAAAGAACTAAATATTTCGTTCTAGAAAATATTGATTATTCTATTGCTTTTGTCTTGTATAGAGAGTAGAGAGAAGTAGAAAGAGAGAGTCATCTTCATCATTGTGAAGGTAGAAAGTTCCATTGGAGTTTAGACCTTTCTTGAATTTCTTTTACTGAAGTTTGTGAATGGATATTGAATTATTGATTAATGCAATATCTTATTTTACTTACATAAATAGCTAAATTCTTTTCTAGGGGTGTGTTAATGATTTGGGTTGGGTATTGAGAATTTGATCTTAGATTTACTCAATTAGTATGATTTTAGTGTTTCCTCTGAATTTTAAGTTAAAAACTCATAGTTGCAAATGTGAATTGTATTTCTTACTTTGATTTTGCTTGAAAAAGGAAATTAAGGTATGGGCGCGAAAACACTAATGGGTATTTGGGTGGTAATTATGTGGGGTTGGGCTACACATAGTCAAAATTCATTATTATACATCCATTAAGAATTGGAGCTAGAAATAGTGAATCCATACCCAAGCTAATGTGGTTGCTGTGAAGAACCTTGGGATTTGAGAAAAACCCAAGGTATAAGACATCTAGTTGGTTGAGAAAACATAAGATGTCATTTAATCCACATCTAATCATATTGTTGATTAAATATAGGAGCAATTAACAATTCCAACCCATTGAAGCCCTTATCAATATCTCACCCCTAGTAGTCTCTCCATTGGTCTTTTTTATACTTTGTCCCTGCTTTTAGCAATTCTATAGTCTCTTTGATAAATTCTGACTCCCACAAATTTTCTCTTATTTTTCCTACAACATTGATGCGAATTAATTCAATTTGTTAGACGACTATTGTGTGATCAACTGACATTCCTTGCGGAATTTGACCCCGACACCTGTCAGGTTATTTGTTTTGATACAATGACCATTTATGCTCTTTCTTAAAGAAGATGTAGTTTGGATGTTATCATTTACCAAGGTATGTAGGTTTATAAATGGGGGATTTCTTCCACCCTCATGCTCAAGCTTCATCTCGAATTCATGAATTCAAATTCTTAAACAAGTGTATTGATTCCTAGGGTTTTAATCCAATTCTATGAAACTACCTATGCTATATTTATAGGTCAAATCGCCTTATATTCTAAAGTATGTTTTAAGTCTAATGGGCAGTTTTTTATCCTCAATTTGATTATAAATTCATGATTTCAAGTTATTAGAAATTACGCTCAAAGTTTTATGAAAAGTTAAGCTTATGATACATGATTTCAAGTATGATGAGATCTAGTATGAATGAATGTTTATGAACACTCCACTTATGAATTCATGATTTTAACTCATAAGGTCTATTTCAAGTATGCATGGTGTTATAATTAGGGCAAGCCCATGCAAGTAAGTATGTTTATTATGATTTTAGCCAAGACTAACACATCAGTTATGTTATGTTTTGGAGTCAAGACTCCCAATGTTCAGATTTGTGTTATGTTTTGTGAATATGATTATATGAGCAATATGCATGTTTTTGGAGTAGTGTCTGGCACCGAGTAGGCTAGGGGTTCCGAGGTTCCCCGGTCTCATAACTACGCACCAACGTAGGTATATATTTGGGACCTCTTAAAAGAGTGTTTGGCAATACTGTGATATCATACCTTATTCATCCTTTGCCTTGGCAAGGCTTAGGATGGCTATTCTCCATGTGGGAAAGACGTGTGATTATCATGCGCTCATACATGGGGTGAACATTCATTTAAGTACGACTTCACGTCACCAAGAAAATAGCCAAGGAAAGCACACAATTCAGACACTTGGAGATTTGTTATTGGTGGAAATGCAGATCCCCTATATGATAGCCTGGAGAAAATGAGTCTAGGATGATTGAACTGAACATACTGCATTAGTCGGAGGAAAACAGTTAAACTAATTTGGAGATATGTATCGACAGCCTAGGGTCGTCAAAAATCTTACTTTAGCATATGGAGAAGTTAGAAATTGAAGCAATGGACAGATGTTCAAAAAAGAAAAATTTCTCCTATGAAGGGCGTTATGAGATCTGATAAGCAAGGCAAATCCAGCCCTAGATTTGTTAGGCTATACCAGATCCTCGGAATGAAGGACCAAGAGACCTATGTGATAAAGTTACCTTCGGGGCTAGGATCTGTTTATCAACACTATGCGAGCGCATAGAAAGCCTGGTTTCAGATAATTCAATCGAGGATGTTCCATGTACAGAAGCAACGTTTCGCAGAGGGACTCTAATTGTTATAAGAGCCATCTTGAGAACCAGAGTTTTAGCTTATGGGGGGAACATAAATATAGAACAAATGGATTGAAAAGCTACGAATGATCTACGATGATAGTATATAGTCCCAGATGATTTAAGTTATGGCAAATAGTTCCCCATGTTATATAGTTGACATTGTTGCTATTAGTATCAGTTGATTATTCTATATGTGATAGAGCTATGCTTCATTTAGTGTCCTGTAAGATGCCTGTGTTGGACTTTCTTGCGTTTCGGGTTTCCATATAGTCCATAATATAGAGGAGACTTTGCCAAAATTTTTCTAAGTATTAGTCCAAAAGAGTTAACTTATGTAAGTCGAAAATGACATTCGAGGATGAATGTTCCTAAAGCGGGGGGGGGGGGGGGGGGGAGGATGTTACACCCCGTAAATGTTAATAGTTAGTAGGCGTATGCGTGGATTTGTGATGAGTAAGAAGGCTTGACGCATGTGGGAAAATCCTCCGAAGTAGAGTCGGGCGTGGCTAGGCCACATGGGGCCAGCACGACACGCCAATCGGCAGTGCGCTAGCGAGCGCCAGGTAGGCCAGCGTGTTGAGGGGCGCAGCGTTGCAAGGTGCTAGGCGTGATGGGTGGCGTGGGGCTCCACCCCTGCTATCGCCCATGTAAGTATATATAGACCCCTTGGTTTATTTCAAATCATTTGTCCAACATTTCTCTTAGCAGAATCAAGAGGAGACACAATTTTCATTGAGTTTTCATCTGATTACGCAACCAAATGCCGTCCAATTTCAAATTAACTTCGGGTAACGAGTTCTATGTCTACGAGAAGCATTACTATAGAGTTATTTCTTGAAAATTCGCTTGGAAAATCAGAACTCCGCCGAGTAAAAATTGTTGGAGTTTCTCCAAATTGATTCCTATTCGTCCACATGCATTAGAGAAGCATTTTTCCCTTCTGAACTCTCGAGAAATTATAGGTTTTCTGCCGAATTATTCAAGATTGAGTTATAGTTGCTATAATTATTGGAAGTTATCGCTTTTGTCAAATTTAGTATTGAAATTTACCCTGTTCTCTCAGCATAAGGATTACAGTTGGGTGGAACTGCCATTTTCAACTTGAAACTCGCTAGTTAAACGAGAATCGACATTCGAGGTATGTTAAGGCTTATTCCTTCAGAAAGTTATTTTCATTGTACAGTGATACAACCTATGTCTTGAACATAGATAGTAATCCTATATGTTGTAATTAGCTATTGCTATTATATAAGGATCAGTCATGTTATGATTAGCTACCATTAGTAGATTATGGTTACATATGTTGTGGTTAGTTGCTAGAAAATGTATAAAGATTATATTGCAGTATCCCTTTGGGGAAAAGAACATGTTGACTGTGACACACACTAGAAGCATCATAGGAACTCCTCTGTTATTCAGTCCATTGTGTTAGTAGAATTGGATATTTTACTATCAGGCCTAGACTTTAGAAGCTCATGGATAGTTATTGGGCTTGAGTTAGTAAGTTGAACAGCATAGGTGCAGCTTGGCGATATAACTACTAGTTTGGCGCTTGTATTGTCAGTGAGGCACGCCTAGAGGCCTTTTGCATACCCTCATGCCCCAAGGCGAGAAGTTTAGGTAGGATGACCTGTAATACCCTGGAAAGGCCTAAGAATAGACCCGGGAGTTGAAATTGAAAAGTGCAGAAAACTGGCAAAAACATCACAGAACGGATGACTCAACGACTCGTGGGTGAATACCACGAGTCGTCAAAAGCAGTCGTGGGATGGGGGTTCAAGGGAGCCGTGGTGACAACGGACGATGTAACGACTCATTGTAAGCAACAACGAGTCATTGTTAGTGGTTGTCTAAAGGACTGAGCTTAGGCTGCGGGAGAAACAATGGGGCATCCCACGATTCTTGGTGAAGAGGGATGAGTCATCGTTCGTGGGTTGAAGGTTCCAGTGCAGACAACAAATGGAAACCACGACTCGTTGGAAGTCAACACGAGTTGTAGTGAGGCTCGTGGGAAGGATCTGAGGAAGGAGATGAAGTAGTGGACTCAATGACTCAATACCACGAGTCGTGGTATGTTGTCACAACCCGTTGGGTCGGTCGTTGGTTCGCCCGGGGCTATTTTCAGGGATTTAATTTTAAGGGTAATTTCGACTTTTCCATGCTTTAGACCCTTAAACAATATTTTTGGATATTGTTTCGAGTAAGATAAGATGGGTTAAGCCATTTATGCATGCCCATTCTCATGCAAAAGCTTATAGAGGTTTTTGGGAGATTCAAGTCCTTCTTCCCCAAATTTTTCATCAATTTCCTTGTAGGTGTTCAAGGAACTTTAATTCCATCCATTCCTAGGTATGTAGGGTTTTAAAATAGATGTAATTCTTCCCTACCCATGACCAATTTCGCTTTAAATCATGAATCCTCCTATTCAAGACTATGGGGTTTTACTCAAATGCATGAAAGTGTGATTTCTCTTTATGGGTATGATTTAATTGAGTTTTAATTATTTAATTATGAATGATGAGAAGGTTTTATCATTATTTTCTCTCAATCATGTTTCAAACCTTTAAATCCAATTTGCCCATTTGATGAGAGTTCATGGAAGTTATGATTTATGATGAATACTCTATAACTTGAGTTTATTGATAATGGAAAAGCATGATTTACCAGTTACCCATGTTTATATGCATATTTTGAAAGAATTGAATATGATGAAGTATTGGGCAACACCCATATGTTGAAGAATGAATTACAATTTATGAAACGAATTTCATGATTTATCGATTTATGATGTTGGCCGATGGAAAGGGGTCTTTGATTCCTGGCTAAGCATGTTTAAAGGGGATTAATGATGATGAATGTTATTTTTTAGCCAATGAATCTTAATACATGATGTTAATGATTTATGTATGAGCCTGTATGCATGTTTTTTGGGAGCCGTGTCTAGGATCGAGCAGGCTGGCGTTAAAAGGACTACGCCGGTGTCTCATAACCATGTGCCACCATGGGTTGTAAATGATATGATGTATTGATAATGATCCACTCAAATGTGATATCACGCCTTATGCACGACCCTCGCCTGGCAAGCCAGGTCAGCTCTGCCCACTTGAGCGAGACAAAGGGGCATCATGAAAGGCTCTATCATGATGGTGTCGGTTATGAAGAGTCCTCCCATTATTCCACATGTTTTATGCATTGTTATGTTTATGTTATTGGCTCAATTTATGTTTTGATAAAGTTTTCTTACGGTTATGATAATGAACGATTATGAATGATTTGAAAGCCTTGAGCCTTATGATTATTATGAAGATTTTGATGTAAGTATTATGTCCTTCTCCTATGTCTATTTATGAGTTTTACTTTATATTAAAATGCCCGTTTTAATTACCTTGCATACTCGGTACATTTCACGTACTGATCTCATACTCTCTATGCTGTATCATTTCATGATACAGGGTTCGGATCTCAGGCTCATCCTCATTCTTAGTCATCTCAGTTTACGCTATCAGCTTGTTGGTGAGTCCTCATGTTCCTAGGGTCATTTGATAAACTTTCCTATTGATTATGTTTCAGTATTGCTTAGGTTATTTGGGGAGGTTGTCCTATCAACCCATCTTACGTATTAGAGGCTTTCGGACAAATGAGTAGTACTCAACTTATGTAAATGTTTGGTATTTCTTGATGGTATTTCATGGTTACATTTCTGCGATGTTTTATGCTTAATATTCCATTTATTTAAATGAGATTAGTTGTATGCATGTGCCATGGGTTGACTTGTGGTCTCTCAGGGTCCCTTGTCCCGTGTCTACGATCTGGGTCGTGAAAAAATTTGTATCAGAGCAATAGGTTTGAAGTGTCCTAGGGTGTCCGAAAGTCGCGTTAGGTAGAGTCTTTTTCATGGGTGTGAAGCGCGACACACCTATGACGAAGAGGCTACTATACATTTAGGAAATGTTCCCTTCGTTAATGTTTTATGTCGTGCGATGAAAAGCCTTTCCATCCTTCTAATTCATGCAATTTGCAATTGCAGAATTATGGCTCCTAGAAGAATGAACAGAAGGAGGAATTGAAATGCAATTCACGATTGCAGAATTATGGCTCCTAGAAGAATGAACAGAAGGAGGAATTGAAATGATGAAGGTCAAGGAGATAGCAATGATCATGGGCATCAACAAGCCCCACCTGTTTAGGATCCCTAGGAACCAGAGCCAGCTGCCCACACTGAGTTTCAGGTGGCTATTTAGATGTAGGCGCAGGCCTTGATTGCTTAGGTCAACCAATAGGTTGTTGCGCAGGTTTTGTAGAATGGCAATGCAACAATGACTTGGATTAGAGACTTCTTGAGGATGAACCCTCCTGGGTTCACAGGATCAAAGGTTGATGAGGATCCACATGAGTTCACTGAGGGGATCTTGAAGGTCACTCAGGTTATGGGGGTGACAAATGGAGAGTGTGTAGACTTGGCCTCATATCAGCTGAAAGAGGTCGCTCATATTTGGTACAAGCAATGGAAGGACAACAGGGCAGTGGGAGCGGGCCCTATCAGCTGGGATGCGTTCCACATGGCCTTCCTCGACAGGTTCTTCCCTCGAGAAATGAGGGAGCTGAAAGCAGTTGATTTTGTTAACCTAAAGCAAGGAAAAATGACAGTGCTAGAGTATTCTCTTGAGTTCACCCGGTTGTCAAATTACGCCCCAGAGTTGGTGATGGATCAGAGGGTGCTGGTGAGCTGGTTTATTCATGGCATGACTGGTTAGTTAGATAAGGATTGTATGACTACTATGCTCCACCAGGATATGGACTTCCCTCACATAGTGTTGTACGCCTAATAGATGGAGGCGGCTCATGCAAGGGAGAGGAAGGCAAAGAGGGCTCGGACGGATAGTCATGGGTTTTCACATTAGAGGTCCGACGGTGGTTACCGTCCACAGTTTCAGCAGAGGTCGCTAGTCCCAACACCATCATCAACTAGTGTTCCATCCAGACCCAGGGGTTATTAGAGGAGTAAGGCTTCAGGGTCGATGGATTAGAGGGGCACCCAGTTAGAGTATATCTCTCCAGCCTGCGGAAAGTGCGGCAAGAGTCACACCAGAGAGTGCCTGCTTGGCTTAGATGTCTTCTATGGGTGTGGTAGATTCGAGCACATGCGCCAAGCGTGTCCATATACTAGATAGGGTGATGATACGGGTTGTGCATAGACCACCAGGATAACAGTAGCTCCAGCCCATTCTTCTTCGCCAGGAGCATCGACTAGTGGAGGTGGAGGAGAGTGTTATGCCCTGTGTCGTGCCAGGAGCAGGAGACTTCACCAGACGTGGTCACTGGTATGTTGCGTGTCTTTCATATTGATGTTTATACCTTGCTAGACCGGGGAGCTACATTGTCTTTCGTGACCCCTTACATTGCTAGTAGTTTTGGAGTTAGTCCTGAAATTTGTCAGAACCATTCTCCGTATCTACTCCAGTTGGTGATTCAGTTGTAGCTAGGCGGGTATGTAGTGGTTACCCCATTACAGTGTTGCATAAGGTTATCTCCGCACACTTAGTAGAATTGGCCATGACTAATTTTGAAATCATTTTGGTTATGGATTGGTTGTTCACATGTTATGCTTCGATTAATTGTAGGACCCATACTGTGGAGTTTCATTTTTCGGGTGAGTCAGTTTTGGAGTGGAAGGGTAGTTCGGCGGTGCCAGCAAGTCGGTTTATTTCCTATCTTAAGGCCAGGAAGATGATCTCTAAGGGATGCATGTACCACCAAGTTAGGGTTAAGGTTGTGGAATCCGAGACCCTGACTATCCAGTCAGTTCCAGTGGTGTTTGAATATCCAGAGGTGTTTCCCGAGGATTTACTAGGTGTTCCTCCTAAAAGGGAAATTGATTTCGGTATTGATCTATTTCCAGATACGCAACCTATTTCTATCCCTCCTTACAGGATGGCTCCAGCCGAGCTAAAGGAATTGAATGATCAGTTAAGGGATTTGTTGGATAAGGGCTTCATTAGAACGAGCCAGTCTCCATGGGGTGCACCAGTTTTATTTGTTCAAAAGAAGGACGGTTCCCTTCGCCTATGTATTGACTATCGGAAGTTGAACAAGGTTACCATCAAGAATAGGTACCCCTTACCCAGGATCGATGATTTGTTTGACCAGCTTCAGGGTGCCAAGTTCTTCTCCAAGATCGATCTCAGGTCCGGGCATCACCAGCTTAGAGTTCGGGAGAGTGACATCCCAAAGACCGCTTTCAGGACTCGGTATGGTCACTATGAATTTGTTGTTATGTCTTTTGGGCTAACCAATGCTCCTGCAGCTTTTATGGATTTAATGAACAGGGTGTTCAAGGCATATCTGGACATGTTCTTGATCGTGTTCATCGATGACATTCTTATATACTCCTGGAGCAAGGAGGAGCATGCCACTCATTTGCGAATAGTGCTACAAACCCTCAAGGATCATCAGCTGTATTTTAAGTTTAGAAAGTGTGAATTTTGTCTAGACTCGGTGGCATTTCTGGGTCACGTGGTATCAAGAGAAGGCATAAGGGTAGATTCCCAGAAGATAGAGGCGGTAAAGAATTGGCCCCGACCGGTGAATCCTTTAGAAATTCGGAGTTTCTTAGGCCTAGCTGGCTACTACCGGAGGTTTGTTGAGGGTTTCTCATCCATTGTAGCACCTTTGACTTAGTTGACTCAAAAAAAGGTAAAATTCCAATGGTCGGATGCTTGTGAGAAAAGCTTCCAAGAGATGAAGACCCGACTTACTTCAGCACCAGTGTTGACCTTACCCGAGGGTACTGATGGATTCGTTGTCTATTGTGATGCTTTGAGAGTCGGACTGGGATGTGTGTTGATGCAGCGTGGGAAGGTAATAGCATATGCCTCGAGACAGTTGAAGGTCCATGAAAAGAATTATTTGACCCATGATCTAGAGCTGGCTGCGGTGGTATTTGTATTGAAGATATGGAGGCATTACTTGTATGGTGTGCACGTGGATGTATTTATGGATCACAAGATTTTGCAATATGTGTTCACATAGAAAGATCTAAATCTTCGGCAAAAGAGGTGGTTGGAGTTACTTAAGGACTATGACATGAGTATCCTTTACCACTTGGGCAAGGCTAATATGGTTGCAGAAGCGCTTAGTAGACTCTCCATGGAAAATGTATCCCACGTGGATTAGGGAAAGAAGGAGTTGGTGAAGGATGTCTACTGAATTGCAAGGCTGGGAGTTAGATGGATCGATTCAACCGATGGCGGTGTTGTCCATAACGGGTCAGAATCATCCTTGGTGGTTGATGTAAAATCTGGGCAAGATAAGGATCCAATTTTGAGGAAGCTGAAGGAGGCAGTGCAGAGTCAGAAGGTGGAGGTTTTCTCCCAAGGGGGAGATGGTGTGCTATGATATCAGGGTCGACTATGTGTTCCGAACGTTGACGATTTGAGAGTTTGGATATTACATGAGGCACATGGTACTAGATATTTTATCCATCCGGGATCCACGAAGATGTATCAGGGCTTGCGAGAAATCTATTGGTGGGATGGTATGAAGAAGGATATTGCGGAGTTCATAGCAAAATGTCCAAACTATCAGCAAGTGAAAGTCCAACATCAAAGGCTGAGAGGCGTACTTCAGGATATCAGCATCCCCATTTGGAATTGGGAAGAGATTAATTTGGATTTTTTATAGGCCTATGTCGTACTCGCCGGCAATACGACTCCATTTGGGTGGTGGTTGACAGGTTAACTAAGGTTGTACATTTCCTACCGGTCAAGACCATGGATTCAGCGGATGATTATGCTAAGTTTTATATTCGGGAGTTAGTTCGACTTCATGGAGTGCCCTTTTCTATTATTTCATACCGAGGTACTCAGTTTACTTCTCAATTATGGCGTTCTTTTCAAAAGGGACTTGGGAAGCAAGTTAAGCTCAGTATAGCCTTCCATTCGCAAACAGACGACAGGCATAATGAACCATTCAAACCCTTAAGTATATTTTGAGGGAATGTGTTATGGATTTCTAAGGTAGTTGGGATGATCATTTGCCCTTGATCGAGTTTGCTTATAATAATAGTTACCAATCTAGTATCCAAATGGCACCGTTCGAGGCTCTCTATGGGCGGAGGTGAAGATCTCTTATCGGATGGTTCGAGGTTGGTGAGGCAACTATAATAGGACCAGATTCGGTTCATGAGGCGATGGTGAAGGTTCAGTTGATAAGGGATCGATTAGAAACTACTCAGAGTCGTCATAAATCATATGCTGATGTGAGGAGAAGGGATCTAGATTTTGATGTGGATGATTGGGTATTTCTAAAGGTATCTCCTATGAAGGGAGTCATGCGGTTCGGAAAGAAAAGTAAACTTAGTCCCTGCTATGTTGGTCCCTAACGGGTTATGAGGAGAGTTGTTAAGGTGGCGTATGAGTTGGACTTGCCCTCGGAGTTATTTTCAGTTCATCCCGTCTTCTATGTGTTACTTTTGAAGAAGTGTTTGGGTGATCCAGCCTTGGTAGTTCCGGTAGACAACATTGGGGTGAAAGACAACCTCAATTATGAAGAAGTCCCCGTTGAGATCTTAGATCGTCTGGTTCATAAGTTGAGAAACAAAGCAGTAGCTTCAGTTGAGGTTTGATGGAGAAATCAACATGTTGAGGGAGCTACATAGGAGGCCGAGGCAGACATGATGGCTAAATACCCTCATTTGTTCCCTACCGGTTCGGTTCCGACTTGAGGTATTAGTTTCGCCCTATGACTCTATTTAGTTTTCATGTTTTGTTCATGTGTGAAAGATTCTTTTGTGTATGAATTCATATGTGAAGCATGAGATTAGTTCAGCTATGTGGTTTGTTTCGGAGGTAGTCATTCAGTGAAAATTTCAGTTAAAAATATCAGTATATAACTATGAAAAATTGTATGTTTCTATTTGCTGCTTGTTTCCTACATTCGAGGACGAATTTTCCCAAGGGGTAGATATTGTAATACCCCGAAAAGGCCTAAGAATAGACCCGGAAGTTAAAATTGAAAAGCGTAGAAATCTGGAAAAAACATCATAGAACGGATGACTTAATGACTCGTGGGTGGATACCACGAGTCATCGAAAGTAGTCGTGGAATGGGGGTTCAAGGGAGTCGTTAGTGACAACGGATGGTGTAACGACTCATTGTCAGGAACAACGATTCATTGTTAGCAGTCGTTGGAAGGTCTAAGCTTAGGCTGCGGGAGAAACAATGAGGCATCCCACTATTCGTGATAAAGAGGAACGACCTGTTATTTCAAGTCGTCGTTCGTGGGTTGAAGGTTCCAGTGCAGAAAATGGATGGAGACCATGACTCATTGGAAGTCACCACGAGTCTTGGTGAGGCTCGTGGGAAGGATCTGAGGTAGAAGATGAAGCAGTGGACTCAACGACTCGATACCACGAGTCGTTGTCACGACCCGTTGGGTCGGTTGTTGGTCCGTCTGGGGCTATTTTCAGGGATTTAATTTTAAGGGAAATTTCGACATCTCCACACTTTAAACCCTTAAACTACATCGTTTTGTATATTTTTTTGAGTACGATAAGATGGGTTAAGCCCTTTATGCATGCCCATTCTCATGCAAAAACTTAGAGAAGTTTCTAGGAGATTCAAGGCCTTCTTCCCCAAATTTTTCATCAATTTCCTTGTGGGTGTTCAAGGAACTTCAGGTCCATCCATTCCCAAGTATGTAGGATTTTAAAATGGGTGGAATTCTTCACCACTCATGCCCAATTTAGCTTTAAATCATGAATCCTCCTATTCAAGTCTATGGGGTTTTACTCAAATACATGAAGGTGTGATTTCTCTTTATGGGAATGATTTAATTGAGTTATAATTCTTTAATTATGAATGATGGGCAGGTTTTATCATTATTTTCTCTCAATCATGTTTCAAACCTTTAAATCCAATTTGCCCATTTGATGAGAGTTCATGAAAGTTATGTTTTATGATGAATACTCTATAATTTGAGTTTATTGATAATGGAAAAGCATGATTTACTAGTTACCCATGTTTATGAGCATGTTTTGAAAGAATTGAGTATGATAAAGTATTAGGCAACGCCCACATGTTGAAGAATGAATTACGATTTATAAAATGAATTTCATGATTTATCGATTTATGATGTTGGCTGATGAAAAGGGGCCTTGGATTCTTGGCTAAGCATGTTTAAAGGGGATCAATGATGATGAATTTTATTTTCTATCCAATGAATCTTAATGCATGACGTTAATGATTTATGTATGAGCCTATATGCATGTTTTTTTTGGGAGCCGTGTCTAGAACCGAGCAGCCCGACGTTCAAAGGACTACGCCGGTGTATCTTAACCATGTGCCACCGTGGGTTGTAAATATTATGATGTATTGATAATGATCACCTCAAATGTGATATCATGCATTATGCACGACCCTCGCCTAGCAAGCCAGGGTCTGCTCTGATCTTGGGCAGAATTATATGCCCAAGTGATGCTCAAATGCTCTATTTCGTCTTGTTTATCTATCGTTATTTGTACATTCTCATGTGATTTGTAGTTAAAATGTGGAATTTATACTAACCAACATGATTAGTGTTGTTTTGCAGGAAAAATGTAATTTTAGGAAGCTAAGTTGCATGTTGGTGAAAATCGGGAATGGACTCGGAAGCGAGTAGTGGAAAAGGTCAAGGAAAAGCAGTAAATATAGGGGCTCCACGATGGAGCCGTGTCACGCTGCCATCGCAGAGGCAGTCTGGCTCGGATGATTTATTTTGGCAAATTTCCAG
Organism: Datura wrightii; assembly: GCA_035772735.1. Lineage (NCBI taxonomy): Eukaryota > Viridiplantae > Streptophyta > Magnoliopsida > Solanales > Solanaceae > Datura > Datura wrightii. The sequence goes on along the minus strand of JASDFA010000027.1, from coordinate 115,879,413 downwards.
TGAAGGTTCGCGATGGTGCCGTGGAACGTTGGCCAAGCCTCATGTTACATGCCATGGCATGTTCCCTATATTTACCTGGAACATAAAATTCCAATGAGGGTCCGCGTTTGCATCGTGTCACGGAGGCAGTGCTCCGCGATGCACTCCGTGACACGTTGCTTGTTATTCCGGGAAAAATTCCCACTAGTATAAATAGCACACTTAGGTTTATTTTTAATTATTCTGACTTAGTTGAGTAAGAACATGGGTTACGGGTAGTTGAGGAGATGAAAATCTTAGGGTTCTTCTCTAACTCTTTCTCCTTTATTTCAATTGTTTGTATGATTTATACTGATTTGATGATGTTTAATCCACAAATGAGTGGCTAAATTCACTTCTTGCTGAGGTTAAGAACATTTGTAGTGGAATGTAATTGTTTATCATTTTGGTTTTTCATCTTCTCTTCCATGGTTGTTCTATCAATTCTTGTTCTTACTGCATTAATGTCTGGCCAATGTTAATGTATCCAATTTTATCTTGAAAAGGAAAGAAATTGAAAAGTTGTGAATTGGTAGGATATGATCTCTTCTTTGTTTGGGAAAATTGAGAATTGATTTACCTTCAGAATAGAAATATATCTGAAAGTCGTATTAGTCAATTAAGGAATCGATTTCATATGGCTAGAACATGAAATTCTTTTATCACAGAAATGTAGATTGAAGGTTCATGATTCTTAAGTTGGGTAGAATACGAAAGTTTCTCTCTATAGGAAATAATTCTTGACTAGCAACCGAAGGAAAGATTAACCGAATTGTATCGATAAATTAACCTCAGCTTGCTCATTACTATAGTTCAGACTCACTTTATAATTTTGTTTTAGATTAGTATAAAATAAGAAACCAACTCTCAAAATCTTCTTTAAATTGTTGTCTGCATTTTTAGAGTTAGAGTTCATTAACACTTAATTAGATTATTACCTTGTTTCAGTCCCTGTGGGATCGATACTTGGCTTACTTTAGCCATTTTACTACTTGTTCGGCCACGTGCACTTATGTGTATTTGCGAAATAGACCGAACAAGTTTTTGGCGCCGTTGCCGGGGACTGGCAATCGGTAAAATTGTTTTCTTAAGTGTTAGTCTATGATTTCTTATTAGTGCTGACAACTTGATCTTAGCCTGTCTTTTGCAGATATTGAATTCTGTTCAACACTGGCAAGAGAAAAGGAGCTGGTGGATTCATACTTAGAGCCGGAAAGACAATTCCATCGTCAAAGGAGAGAATCTCTAGAGCGAAAGCTGCAGTTTCTCAAACAAACAATCCTGGAGCAACAACAGAATCCACCACTCGTAAGGGCCGTGTTAATGCTCGAGGAAATGGCAGCTAGGCCGGTTCATGAAGTGGCAATCCCAGATGCTAACAATGTTACATCAAGCATTCGCAAACCTGAGCCAGGAGGGAGGTTTGAGCTGAAACAGAATATGGTGCAATTGTTGCACAGCAGCGGGCAATTCACAGGTCTCCCTCACGAGGATCCACAATAACATCTCCAAAACTTTTTGGAGATCAGTGACACTTACATCCCCGCTGGAGTATCATCTGATTACATAAGTCTTACATTGTTCCCATTTTCACTATTGGGAGAAGCAGAGAGGTGGTTGAAAGTTGAGCCACCTAATTCCATCACCACTTGGGATGATCTTGCAAGAAAATTTTTGATACGGTTCTTTCCATCCGGGAAAATAGCAAGACTTAGAAGTCAGATTCTAAGTTTTAAACAAAGAGAAGGGGAGAATCTGTATCAAGCTTAGGAAAGATTCAAATCCATGTTACGGGATTGTCCTCACCATCACTAGTCCAATGATGTACTGGTGCATACTTTCATAGAGGGTTTGGAACCCCACATAAAAATTTTGCTAGACTCAGCAGCTGGGGGACAAGCATTAGAAAAGACTTATGAGGAGCTGTGTACTTTGTTAAATCATATTTCGCAGGGAAATCCAGAGTGGAATGCGGACTCTTCTTGAGGAGGAACAAGGAAAGCGGCAGGAGTCTTGGAAGTGGATGGTTTTACAACTATCGCTGCACAGATAGCTGCGTTACAGAATCAACTCAATACCCACTTCAACAATATGAGCTTGAATCAACCTCAAGCCCCAGTTAATGTAGTGCAGCAAATTTGGTGTTAAGTATGCGGTAGTAATGAACACTCAGCTGAGTGTTGCGGTGCAAATCCAGATTCAGTGAACTTTGTTGGTAATGTACAGAGAAATAATCACCAATAATATGGCAACAACTACAACTCTAATTGGAGGAATCATCCGAATTTCTCCTGGGGTAGTAACAGCCATCAAGGGCAGAGTTCGAATCAGGGTGCGCAGAGAAATCAACGAGGGCAACAAAACTATCAGACTCAATACAAAAGCAAAAATGCACCTCCTCCACCACCACCACCCAGCATTGAGGAAATGTTTAAAACAATGATAGCTAACCAAGCTCAATTGCAGGCTGACTATGTAAAATTGGCAGCAGATATAAAGAACAATCAGTTAGCTACAAAGGCATTGGAGTACTAGTTTGGGCAACTAGCTAGAGCTCAAAACACTAGGCCAAGAGGAGGACTACCGAGTGACACTGACCCGAATCCCAAGCATGTAAATGAAGTGACCACAAGGAGTGGTTTACAACTCAAGGAGGTGGAACCAGAAAGACCACCTCAGTAGTTAGGAGCAGTGGAGAAAGAAAGGGAACAGAATGATGAGAGGGGGAAGGAGAAGGCAGCTGAAGCAGAAAGACCACCACCCCCGTTCCCTCAAAGATTAAAGAAACACAAGGAGGAAGCGTGTTTCAAAAAGTTCATGAAGGTTCTTAAACAGGTACACATTAATTTACCTCTTGTTGATGTTTTGCAGGGAGTGCCGAAGTATGCAAAGTATATCAAGGACATCGTAGCGACCAAAAGAAGGCTGACGGAGTATGCTATGGTGGCGCTTACGGAGGAGTGCACTTCCCAGATACAGAACAGGTTTCCCACAAAGCTCAAGGACCCTGGGAGCTTTACAATTCAAATTACAATTGGGAAAAGTATCCGAGCTCGCGGATTATGCGATTTGGGAGCAAGCATTAACTTGATGCCGACATCGGTATTCAAGAAGTTGGGGCTGGGTAGTCCTAGACCAACTACGGTGATCTTGCAGTTAGCGAATCGTTCTTTCGCCAGACCAGATGGCATTATGGAGGAAGTGTTGGTGCAAGTGGGCTCCCTTATCTTCCCAGTAGATTTTATTGTGCTGGATTTTGAGCCAAATGCGGAAGTCCAATTTATTTTGGGACGCCTTTCTTGGCAACTGGGAAAGCGTTGATTGATATAGCTGCAGGGTAGCTAACCATGCGGGCGCATGACAAGGTGGAGGTATTTGATGTGTACAAGGCCACGAAGCTTCCGGCCGTATATGAAGAGCTTTCAGTAATTAATGTGCTTGATCAAGCAGATATTGTTCAGATTGTTAATTCTCGAGATCCAGTGGGAAAATCACCGATTGAGGACACCCCAAAACTAGAGTTGTGGCAAGAAGATCGCAGTGCGGGGTGAGGACGTTATTCGAGAGAAGACGTCCATCACTCTAGAGGATGATTGAGCTTCAATGACGTCGAGTCGCGACGGTAAACCAGGCGCTGCACGAGAGGCAACCCGTGAAATTGTTGTAATAGATGAGTAGCATTAGTTAAAAAGAAAAAGAAAAAAGAAAAAAAAAGAGAAAAAAAATAAAAACAAAACCAAAAATTGTGTTCGTGTTTGAAACCTATAAATCTAACCAATTTCTTGTTGTGAGATGATTTTCAGGTGGAACGGAGGGCAAAAAGGCAAAGGATCGCAAAGGAAAATATCAAGGTGAGAAAAAATTAAAAAGTGGCAAGACAGTGAGCCTGCGCGATGGCTCCGTGTCACTGAGGAGGGCCTCCGCGTTACCCTCCGTGACACGTTGAAGGTATTTTGGAATTTTCACAAATTTCAGAACACCTACGCGATGGCTCCGTGTCACAGAGGGGGTGCTCCGCGTTACCCTCCGTGACATGTTTAGGTGTTATTCGCGTCGGGTCACACCGGGTCGGCGGGTGACCCGCGCGAAAAATCCTCTTTTTGACCCCGAAAACCCCTCCATTTTCCCATTTCTCACTCCCCTCCACGACAAAACCCCTAAAATCCCTCCTTCCCCAATGTGACACGGACCTAGGATCAAATTTTCTTCAACTTTTCTTCGAGTTCATCGAATTAAAGGTATGTTCTTGAACTCAAGCTCAAATTTTGCCTAAATTTTTTATTTTTGAGCAAGTGAGGTGAGTAAACCTTGCCCTAAGTGTAAATTGAGCTTGAATTCATTTAAGTTATTGTTGATTGATGTTCCTAGTATCGTTATGATTATATGAACTCGATAAATATATATTTGATTGAATTTTTGCGAAATTGGTAGCTAGGGTTGGAATTTGAATAGGAAGAAACTAAATTTGGTTGAAAATGTGAAAATAATTGGGTTGTGCATGTTGGGTGATGTAAATGATGTTGTGAATATGGATGAATATGCTAAATAAATAAGGGAATTTTCGGGAAAATGATATTGGTGAATTGCATAGGTTGTGGTTGTTGAGGAAAACTTTGGCTAAGTGCTATGTGATGTAATGGAATCGATGGTGATATTGTGATTAGTTGTACGAAGTCTGAGTAGTACTAGTAATTATTCCATCGACATATCTAAATGCACGAGGCATGTTGATTGATAAAAATTGGAAAAGAATGATTGTCTTGCCGAATTATTTTCATTGTGGCTGAAGACTAAGTGTGGGGTGGCCTAACTCAACCCAACCTTAGTCAAAGCTAATTTTTGACTTGAATAACATTGGAACTGTCTGTTTGATTTGATAGGAACGATGTCAAGCAGGAAAGACAAAGGAAAGGGTGCATCTACATCAGGCGCCGGGAGAAAAAGGATTAGACTGGGAACAGCAGTTCCAGCAGCACCAGCGGTTCCACGCGGCCAACACCGTCAATACGGAACCCAATGGGTGACGGACGAAGGGAAGAAATGGTATGCAAAATATAAGGAGACCAAATACTTCGCTGAGGAGCACATTGCAAGGGAGCCACTTGCACAGGAATTCCCCTGAATAGTACACCGGATTGACTCTGTCGGGCTGAACTTCATCTTTGAAGAGCCCAAGGAGTGCAATCTCCATTTGATTCGGGAGTTCTACACAAACTGGAACCCGACACTCCGCAGTCACACCGTCAAGATAAGGGGGCAGGTTGTCACCTTTGAGCCCCATCACCTGAATGCCATATTGGGGGCGCGGGACACAGACGCCCATGTACTCCGGCAGCTGAACATAACTCCACCCTATGCGAATATCAGACGTACTCTGTGTGGAGCCCGTTCGACAGCACGGTGGAGCAGGCACCAGGAGAGGGGCTACCATCAGACACTGCCTTACTCTCAAATGAATAGGGAAGCCAGGATTTGGCTTAAAATTGTGTGTTCCTGCCTGATCCCGGGGGTGCACATGATAGATGTCACCCGGGATCGAGTGTGCTTGGTTTATGCCCTGATGAAAGGGCTTGAGATAAATGTTGGGACGGTGATCATCTCTGCCATGAAGAGGGCCCGTTTGCATCAAAGGCACAGTTACGGGTTTGGTGGTTTGCCTACCACGTTTCTGAGGGGCCTTGACATCGAGGAGGAGGCCCTAGACTACATCCCGCAAACGGATAGGCGTGCCTTGGACGTCACTAAAACCAAGGCACCCAACACCACTCACGGGCCAATTCTCACAGTAGCCGAGCGAAATGCTCGGGATGATCAGTATATGGCCTGCACGTACGAGATGCAGATGCTGCAGTTACGAATAGGCAGGAGGCTGCAACAGAAGATGAGCTATGGCAGCTCGAGCTAGATTACCCCTTTGGCGAAAATGCCCGGGCTCTATACCGAGTGGGGCCAGCTTTTGTGGAGCCTGTAGATGATGATGTCCCCGCTGATGAGGAGACACGCCGCGATGACTCAGATGTTGAGTCAGATGAGGATAGCAGGGGCGATTCAGATATGGGGGACGAGGCAACGACACCTAACGAAGAAGTTGAATACTTCAATTGATCAGGGAGTTTCACTACCCACCTTTGTGATAAATTGAATTTTGTGAACACTGGGGACAGTGTTCGGTTTAAGTGTGGGGTGGGAGTAGTTAGGTGCTAGTTGTTTTGTTGTTGTTTATGTTCATGTCTTGTTGTGGTGCTTGTTGTGAAAAAAAGTGTGACCCTGTGATTTTGTGCGTATGTTTTGTATTGTAATTCGGTGTTGTAATGAATGTTAAGCTGTTGTGTGCTGTATTGAGTTGTTGTTAGCTGGTTGTGTTAGCTGGTTGTGTAAATATTATTTTTATTTTCTATCGAAATTATCAATAATTTTTAAAATTTTTGTTGAATTTGTTTATGATTGGGTTTCTCGGCCTTTGTTTTCGGTGCTTTTACCGAGAATAGTCCTGATCCTGGGCAAATTTATATGCCCAAGTGATACTCAAATGTGGCATTTTAGCCTTGTTTATCTATCAATGTGTATACATTCTCGTGTAATTGGTAATAAAATGTGAATTTATACTAACCAACATGATTAACATTGTTTTGCAGGTAAAATGTAATTTTGGGAAGCTTAAATGCATGTTGGAAGAGATCGGGGTTGGACTCGGACGTGAGCAAGGGACAAGGCATTGGAAAGCACAAAATAAAGGGGCTCCGCGATGGAGCCGTGTCACGCTGCCATTGCGGAGGCCTTCTGCCTGGATAGGGAATTTTCGCCCAATTTCCAGATAGGGTACGCGATAGGTCCGTGGCACGGTAGCATAGCTCCGCGTTGCACGCCGTGCCACGTTGGGCCTTATTCCCTGGACCCCCAGTTTCCAGAGAAGGTCCGCATCGGTAGCGTGTCACGGAGGCAGTGCTCCGTGATGCACTCCGTGACACGTTGCTTGTTATTCCGGGAAAAATTCCCACTAGTATAAATAGAACACTTAGTTTCATTTTTCAATATTCTGACTTGGTGGAGCAAGAACGTGGGTTACAGGCAGTTGAGGGGACGAAATTATCAGGGGTTTTCTCTCTTTCCTTCTCCTTGTATTCAATTTCTTGTATGTTTAACACTCATTTAACGATGTTTAATCCACAAATGAGTGGCTAATTCATCTTCTTGCTGAGGTTAAGAACAATTGTAGTGAAATGTGATTGTTGATCATATTGGTTTTTCATCTTTTCTTCCATGGTTGTTCTATTAATTCTTGTTCTTACTGCATTAATGTGTGGCCTACGTTAATATATATCCAAAAAGTCCGGTTTCACTCGAGAGAACAAGAAATTGGAAAGTTGTGAATTAATAGGATATGATCTTTTCTTAGTTTGGGAAAATTGAGAATTGATTTACTTTCAGGATAGAAATATACCTGAAAGTCGTATTAGTCAATTTAGGAACCGGGTTTGTATGGCTAGAACATGAATTGCATTTAATCACAGAAATGTAGGTGGATGGTTCATGATTCTTAAGTGGGGTTAAATACGAGAGTTTTAATCTCTTGGCAATAGTTCTTGACTAGCAACCGGAGGAAAAGACTAACCAAATTATGTCGATAATTAATTTCATTACATGTTTGTTTAACCTCAGCATGCTCTCATTCATAGTTCAGACTCAAATTAGATAATTATTTTAGATTTAACATAAAAATGATAAATCAAAATATTAAACTCTTGGTTACACTGTTGTCTGAATTTTTAGAATCAAAATATAGTACACTTGAGCAGATTGCACTTCATCCCAGTCCCTGTGGGATCGATACTTGGCTTACTTAAGCCACTTTACTACTTGTTCGACCACATGCACTTGCGTGTAGTTTTATACCCAACAAACGACCGAACAAGTTTTTGGCACCGTTGTCGGGGACTGGCAATTGGTGAATTTGTTTTAAGTGTTAATTTACTCTATTTTTATTCTCTTAGTGTTGACAACTTGGTCTTAGCCTGTATTTTGCAGATTTAATCTCTGTTGAACACTGGCAAGAGACAAGGAGCTGGTGGACTCGTATATAGAGCCATAAAGAATATTTCATAGTAAACGGAGAGAAGCTCTAGAAAGAATGCTGCAGTTGCTCAGACAGACGATCATGGAGCAACAACAGAATCCACCGGTAGTACGGGCAATGTTAGTGCCCGAAGAAGTAGCAGCTCGGCCGGTTCGCGAGGTGGCAATCCCACATGCTAATAATGTCACATCTAGCATCCGTAAACCTGAGCCAGGAGGGAGGTTCGAACTTAAGCAGAATATGGTGCAATTATTACACACGAGCGGGCAGTTTACAGGTCTCCCTCATGAAGATCCACAGCAGCATCTCCAAAATTTTTTGGAGATAAGTGACACTTACATCCCCGCTGGAGTGTCATCAGACTATGTCCGACTTACATTGTTCCCATTTTCACTATTGGGAGAAGCCAAGAGGTGGTTGAAAGCTGAGCCACCGAATTCTATTTCTACGTGGGATGATCTTGCAAGGAAGTTCTTGATACGATTTTTTCCCTCTGGTAAAACAGCAAGACTTAGAAGTCAAATTCTAAGTTTCAAACAGAGGGAGGGAGAGAATTTATATCAGGCTTGGGAGAGATTCAAGTCCATGTAGCAGGATTGTCCTCATCATCATCAGTCCAATGATGTGCTGGTGCATACTTTTATAGAGGGTTTGGAACCCCATACAAAAATATTGCTAGACTCAGCAGCTGGGGGACAAGCGCTGGAGAAAACTTATGAGGAGCTGTATACCTTGTTGAACCGTATTTCGCAGGGCAATCCGGAATGGAATGCTGATTCATCAAGAGGCGGGACAAGGAAAGCAGCTGGAGTTCTAGAAGTGGATGGGTTTACAGCTATTGCTGCATAGATAGCTGCATTACAAAATCAACTTAACACCCACTTCAGCAACCTGACAATGAACCAACCCCAAGCCCCAGTTAATGCAGTGCAGAAGATGTGGTGTGAAGTGTGCAGAAGCAGTGAGCACTCAGCTGAGTGTTGTGGAGCAAATCCTGACTCGATAAACTTTGTGGGAAATGTGCAAAGGAACAACCACCAACAGTATGGTAATAGCTACAATTCCAATTGGAGGAATCACCCTAATTTCTCCTGGGGTAGCAACAACCATCAGGGGCAAAGTTCGGGTCAGGGTGTGCAAAGGAACCAAGGAGGGCAGCAGAATTATCAAGCACAATTCAGAAACAACAATGCACCTCCTCCACCACCATCACCCAGCATTGAGGAGATGTTCAAGACCATGATAGCTAACCAAGCTCAATTGCAGGCTGACTATGTGAAATTGGCAGCCGAGTGAAAAACAACCAGTTAGCTACCAAGGCACTTGAATATCAATTTGGGCAATTTGCTGGAGCCCAAAACACCAGGCCTAGAGGAGGACTTCCGAGTGACACAGATCCCAATCCCAAGCATGTGAATGCAGTGACCACAAGGAGTGGTTTGCAGCTGAAAGAGGTGGAACCAGAAAGACCACCTCAACGGGAGCAGCAGAAGTTGAGAGGGAGCAAAGTACTGAGAGAGGGAAGACTAAGGAAGCTGAATCAGAAAGACCACCACCCCCGTTCCCTCAACGATTAAAGAAACACAAGGAGGAGGTGTGTTTCAAGAAATTCATGGAGGTGCTGAAACAGGTACGTATTAACTTACCTCTTGTTGATGTTTTGCAGGGAGTGCCGAAATATGCCAAGTATATAAAGGACATCGTGGCAAACAAAAGTCGGTTGACTGAGTATGCTACGGTGGATCTAACGGAGGAGTGCACTTCCCGGATTCAAAACCGACTGCCCAAAAAGCTCAAAGACCCTGGGAGCTTTACTATACAAATTACTATTGGGCAGAGCATCCGAGCTCGTGGATTGTGTGATTTGGGAGCGAGCATAAATTTGATGCCGTCATCGGTATTCAAAAAGCTGGGTCTAGGGAGTCCTAGACCCACAACAGTGATCTCGCAATTGGCGAATCAGTCCTTAGCCAGACCTGATGGCATTGTGGAGGACGTTCTAGTGCAAGTTGGCTCCCTGATTTTCCCGGTAGATTTTGTCGTGCTGGATTTTGAACCAGACGCGGAAGTCCCATTTATTTTGGGACGTCCCTTCTTGGCAACCGGGAAAGCACTGGTTGACGTAGCTATGGGGCAGCTAACAATGCGAGCACACGACAAGGTGGAGGTGTTCGATGTGTATAAGGCACCCAAGCTCCCGATGGTGCACGAAGACCTCTCGGTGATCAATGTGATTGATCAAGGTGATAATGAACAGACTAAGGATTCACGGGAGTTATTGGGAAAACCACCGGAATGGTGTAAGCACTACGGGGGGGAGGACGGTGATCGAGAGAAATCGTCTATTGATCTTGGGCAGATTTATATGCCCAAGTGATACTCAAACGTATCATTTTTACCTTGTTTGTTGTGCAATGTGTATATAATATCATGTAATTGGTAATAAAATGTGAATTTATACTAACCAACATGATTAGCAGTTGTTTTGCAGATACAGGTGATTTTTAGGAGCTAAAATGCATGTTGGAACTATGTCGGAGTTGGACTTGGATGCGAGCGTGGAAAAGACCTTGGAATGCAGGATTTATAGGGGCTCCGCGATGGCTCCGTGCCACGCTACCATCGCGGTAGCACACTGCCTGAGCATGAATTAATTTGGCAATTTCCAGTGTACCTGCGCGTCAGCTCCGTGGCACGGAGATAGGCCTCCGCGATGGCCTCCGTGCCACGTTGAGGTTAAATTACCGGACCCTGGAAATTCCAGTGAGGGTCCGCGTCCACGCCGTGTCACGGAGGCAAGGCTCCGCGTTGGCCTCCGTGACACGTTGCTTGTTATTCTGGGAAAAATTTCCCACTAGTATAAATAGCACACTTAGGTTTATTTTAATTAGTTTTTAGTTTTTAGACTGAGTTCAGAAGTGGAGAGCAGGAACGTGGGTTAGTAGCAGTTGAAGATTGGAAAAGCTAAGGGATTTCTTCTCTTCATTTCTTCTTTCTATCAATTGTAAGTATAATTTACACTCATTTTAGGATGATCAATCCAAGAATGAGTGGCTAATTCTCTTTCTTGCTGAGGTTTTGAACATGTGTAATGAATTTTGATTGTAAATGATATGGTTTTATTCTTCTTCTTTAATGTTGTTCTATTAATTCTTGTTCTTTACTGCATTAGTGATTGGCCAACATTAATGTATATCTAAAAAGTCCAATTTCACTCGAAAGAGAAAGAAATTGGAAAGTTGTGAATTAATAGGGTATTGTTCTTAACTTGATTTGGGAAAATTGGGTTTTGATGTGCTTTCCTGATAGAAATATACTTGAAAACCTTATTAGTCAATTTAGGAACCTGAATTGTAGTGCTAGGTCATAAATTGCATTTGATCACAGAAATGTAGACGGATGGTTTATGATCCTAAAGTGAAATTAAATACGAGAGTTTTAATTTCTAGGCAAATGTTCTTGGCTAGCAACTTGAAGAAGAGAATTAACCAAAATTATCATGATTATCAAGTTCATTACTTGTTCTTAACCTTGGCATGTTCATATCCATTGTCTGAATTCACAGAGGAGGAGCTATGGCAGCTCGAGCTAGACTACCCTTTCGGCGAGAACGCCAGGGCTCTATGTCGAGTGGGGCCAGCATTTGTAGAGCCCACGGATGATGATGTCCCCACAGACGAGGAGACACGTCGGGAGGACTCCGATGTGGGGTCCGATGATGACGAGGGGGTGATTCAGACATGGGAGATGAAGCAGCAGCACCTGATGAAGAAGTGGAGTACTTTGATTGATCAGGGAGTTCCACCACCCGATTTTTGTGCTATTTTAATTTTTGTGAACACTGGGGACAGTGTTCGAGCTAAGTGTGGGGTGGGAGTAGTTAGGTGCTGGGCTGTGTTGTTATGTATGTATGTCCTAATCTGTTGTCGTGCGTGTGAAATTTTGTTGTTCCCTGTGATTTGTGAATTATTAAGTTGTTGTTCTGTATTGTAAATATATGTGAAATTGTTGTGTGTTGCTGAATGTTGCTAGCTGATTGTGTACATATTTTTGTTATCGAAATGATCGATATTTTTAAAAAAAAATTTCAATTCTTGGGTTTCTCGGCGTTTGTTTTCGGTTCTTTTACCGAGGATGGTCCCATTGAACCAAAGTCTTAGTTAGTAACCGTTCCCTATGATGGATGGATGACGACCGTCTTAAGGGAAATGTAGTCGTTAGGAGTAGGTTTTTCAATTATTTTTCAGTTGTTTTCTTTTGTGGGTTGCATCCCAAAACCTGTAGTTACTTGATGGTTGCGAAATTCTGGTTGCGTGTTGTACATGATATTTAAAATGCAAAGGTGATTCGTCTGAAAGCATGCAACTTTGTAAATATATTGAGATACCTAGGTCATAGAGTTCGATTCAGTGTGATTGAGGCTTAATGTTTGAATTCCTGTAATTAGCTGATTGAAGAGTCTGTGAATACATCTTGAATTGAGCATGTGCAATAAGTGTGAAGTTTGGTTTTGTTATTCCATGCTATTGTGAAGTGTCTAGAACTTTCCTGGTGTGTGTACAAAACGAAATGAAGGAGGTGTATTGTAGGAGAGGATGTAGGCATTTCTTTGTTTTAACCGAAAGTTTCTATTTTTCATTGTCGTACCCACCTTGATTGTATACCCTAGTCAGCCCGTTGAGCCTTTAGCCTATTATTTTTTTTCGTTTGTCAAAAAGTGTAAACCGAGCTTAATCCTTTTTTTCATTAGCCGTAAAGTCTATACAAAACTCTTAAGCACTTAAGAAGAGAAAATCCTCTTCCCAAAGTGTAAAAAGAGTGGGAATGGTGAAAAGAAAAGAAAAGCCGAGTGATGGAGGAAAAGAAAAGGTTGAAGGTGCACTTGTTATAAATAAACTACAATGAAGGTGCATGAATAATCTTTGTTGTTGTGTCAAGTGTGCTTAAGAAGATGGGCCAAACTAGAGAAAAACGTCAAGAATGGGAGGAAGAAAAAAAAAGAAACAATGTCCATGAGTTGATGGGATGTGTTGAAAAGGCGCTTAAGGATGCTAGTGGCTATTATTGGCTAACCCAATATTTACTAGTTCTGTAGCTTCCGTTACAAACCGTTAAAGTCCTACGTGATCTTACATCGCACTTCTTTATATTAGTGGAGTAATACACTAAGGGCAAGCTTATGGGTCATGACATGATGCATGTGAATTCTTTTGGGAGAGAGAGCGAAATTGTGTTTACATGCCCCTGCATGAAATTTTGTGAGTTCATATGAGCAAAAAGGGGAAGACTCTCTTGTGTTGTGAGGGCACATGCTTGATGAGAGATTAATTTTCGTGTCGGATATCTTGATCAGCTGATTTGCATGAGTTTGCCAATATCGAGAGTCGACTCTTAAGTCTAGGAGGTCTTGATGTATTGAAGGTCATTGTATTGATAGGACCATGCATGTTTTCTTGATGATTTGCTGTATTGAATAATCGGTATGACCGTAGCATAAATTGTCGAACCAAAGTAGCAAGGTTGGGATGTAAATTGCATGAGGTGTAGGATTGTTGTTCGAGGACGAACAAGGATTTAAGTGTGGGGTAAGTGATCTTGGGCAAATTTATATGCCCAAGTGATACTCAAATGTGGAATTTTAGCCTTGTTTATCTATCAATGTGTATACATTCTCGTGTAATTGGTAATAAAATGTGAATTTATACTAACCAACATGATTAGCATTGTTTTGCAGGTAAAATGTAATTTTGGGAAGCTTAAATGCATGTTGGAAGAGATCGGGGTTGGACTCGGACGTGAGCAAGGGACAAAGCATTGGAAAGCACAAAATAAAGGGGCTCCGCGATGGAGCCATGTCACGCTGCCATCGCGGAGGCCTTCTGCCTGGATAGGGAATTTTTGCCCAATTTCCAAAGAGGGTACGCGATAGGTCCGTGGCACGGTAGCATGGCTCCGCGTTGCACGCCGTGCCACTTTGGGCCTTATTCCCTGGACCCCCAGTTTCCAGAGAAGGTCCGCGTCGGTAGCGTGTCACGGAGGCAGTGCTCCGCGATGCACTCCGTGACACGTTGCTTGTTATTCCGGGAAAAATTCCCACTAGTATAAATAAAACATTTAGGTTTGTTTTTCAATATTCTGACTTGGTGGAGCAAGAACGTGGGTTACAGGTAGTTGAGGGGACGAAATTATCAGGATTTTTCTCTCTTTCCTTCTCGTTGTATTCAATTGCTTGTATGTTTAACACTCATTTAACAATGTTTAATCCACAAATGAGTGGCTAATTCATCTTCTTGTTGAGGTTAAGAACAATTGTAGTGAAATGTGATTGTTGATCATATTGGTTTTTCATCTTTTCTTCCATGGTTGTTCTATTAATTCTTGTTCTTACTGCATTAATGTGTGGCCTACGTTAATGTATATCCAAAAAGTCCGGTTTCACTCGAGAGAGCAAGAAATTGGAAAGTTGTGAATTAATAGGATATGATCTTTTCTTAGTTTGGGAAAATTGAGAATTGATTTACTTTCAGGATAGAAATATACCTGAAAGTCGTATTAGTCAATTTAGGAACCGGGTTTGTATGGCTAGAACATGAATTGCATTTAATCACAGAAATGTAGGTGGATGGTTCATGATTCTTAAGTGGGATTAAATACGAGAGTTTTAATCTCTTGGAAATAGTTCTTGACTAGCAACCGGAGGAAAAGACTAACCAAATTATGTCGATAATTAATTTCATTACATGTTCGTTTAACCTCAGCATGCTCTCATTCATAGTTCAGACTCAAATTAGATAATTGTTTTAGATTTAGCATAAAAATTATAAATCAAAATATTAAACACTTGGTTACACTGTTGTCTGCATTTTTAGAATCAAAATATAGTACACTTGAGCAGATTGCACTTCATCCCAGTCCCTGTGGGATCGATACTTGGCTTACTTAAGCCACTTTACTACTTGTTCGACCACGTGCACTTGCGTGTAGTTTTATACCCAACAAACGACCGAACAAGTCCCATTGAACCGAAGTCGTAAATAGTGACCATTCCTATGATGGATGGATGACGACCGTCTTAAGGGAAATATAGTCGATAGGAGTAGTTTTGTTCTTTTCTTTTATTTTCTTTCTTTTGGTTGTTTCCCAAATGTGTTGCTACTTCATGGTTCGGAATTCTTATTGCGTGTTGTACATGATATTGAGATGTAAAGATGATTCGTATGAAAGCATGCAAATGTGAAACATGTTGAGATACCTAGGCCATAGAGTTCGATTAGGTGTGATTGAGGCTTAATATTGAATTCTTTTAATTAGCTGATTGAAGAGTTTGTGAATAAGTCTTGAGTTGAGCATGTGCAATGAGTGTGAGGTGAGGTTTCGATTCTTCCGTGCTATTGTGAAGTGACTAGAACTTGCTTGGTGTGTGTACAAAACGAAATGAAGGATGTGTAGTGTAGGAAAGGATGTAGGCATTTCTTTGATTTAACCGAAAGTTTTTTTTCTTTCTTATCATACCTACCTTGAATGTACATCCTAGTTAGCCCCATTGAGACTTTAGCCTATTTTTTTCTTTCATGAAGAGGTAGAAATTGAGCTTAATCCCTTCTTTTCATTAGCCGTGAATTTGATAAAAAACTCTTAAGCGCTCAAGAAAAATAATTTTCCCACAATGTCAAGGAGTGAAAAGTGTTAAAAGAAAGGAAAAGTGGAAGTGGTGAAAGTAAAGATAAGGTCAAAGGTGCACTTGCCGAAGTGGTGGAAGTGGTAACGGATGAAGGGCTAGTAACGCTCATCGACCTTCCCCACTAGCTCCAGCCGCCCCTCAAGACGACTTAGTGTCCACCGTAGAGTTCAGAGCAGCTATCCAACTGCTCGTACAGACAGTTAACAACCAGGTGAACCAGAAGGTGGTTCCAATCAACAATAATGGGTCCGCAGCAGCTGCCCGAGTTTGGGACTTTACTTGGATGAACCCTCTATATTTAACCGATCTAAGGTGGGGGAGGACCCACAGGAGTTTATGGATGAGATTAGAAAGATCACCTGGATTATGGGTGTCAGTTCCTCGGAGAGTGCCGACTTGGCTGCCTACCAACTGAAAGGGGTAGCCCAGATCTGGTACGAGCAATAGAAGAATTGGAGAGAGGGAGCAGGATCAGTAGAATGGGAGGAGTTCACTACAGTCTTCCTGGACCGATTCTTCCCTCGAGAGCTCAGGGAGGCAAAGGTGGTAGAATTCATAAACCTGAAGCAGGGCAACAGAACAGTCGAAGAATATGCAGTGGAGTTCACCAGGTTGTCTAAATATTCTCCAGAGATGGTAGCCGAGCCAAGGGCTCGCACGTTGAAGTTTGTTAATAGAGTTTCAACTTTGGTCCTTAAGGAGTGCAGGACAACAATGCTTATCAAGGACATCAATCTCTCAAGCCTTATAGTTCATGCCCAGCAAATTGAGGCAGAAAAATTGAAAGATTTGGAGCGGGAGAACAAACGGGGGAGAACCGACCAGTCAGATTATGGCGATCAAAGATCTGGCAATAGTAGTCGCCCACAGCAGTAGCAACAGAGGGCTCCATCACCTAGTTCAGCTAGCACCCCTATGTTTCGGTCCCGCAAGGATTGGAGGGGTGGAGCATTTGGCTCTCAGTCCCATAGCTTCAGCGCCAGCAATCGCTACCCAGCTTGCACTAAGTGTGGCAAGAACCATCCAGACGAGTGTCTTCAGGGTCGAGAGGGCTATTTTGGTTGTGGAGAGCTTGGTCATCGGCTTAAAGAATGTTCGTCAGTAGGAAGGGGGAGGTCCCAATCCACTATTTCAGCAGCTCCATCAGGCCGACCAGCTCAGAAGGCAAATAATTCAGGTACGGATAGCGGATAGCGCCAAAATCATTTTTATGCATTATCTTCTCGTCAGGATCAGGAGAGCTCAAATGAGTAGTCACGGGTATGTTACACCTTTTTCATCTAGACGTCTATTCCCTACTAGATCTAGAAACCACACTTCCATTCATGATTCCCTATGTAGAAGTCCAGTTCGATATTAGTCTAGAGGTCATCTCAGAACCATTCCCAGTCTCTTCCCCAATTGGCGAGTCAGTTAGAGCCAGCCGGGTGTATAGAAACTGCCCATTCTCAATCCTCAATTAAGTCATTCTAGTTGACCTCATAGAGTTAGACATGGTTGAATTTGACCACATTCTTGGCATGGATTGGTTACACTCTGGTTATGCCTCAGTCGATTGCACAACTAGGGTCGTCAGGTTTCAGTTCCCTAATGAGCCAGCTTTAGAGTGGACAGGCAGTAGTTTAGCGCCTAAGGGTCAGTTTATTTCCAACCTTACACCTAGAAAGCTTATTTCCAAAGGGTGCATTTATCATTTAGTTCAGGTCAAAGATTCAAGCTTTGAGACCTCAACTATCTAGTCAGTCCCAGTTGCCAGCAAGTTCCCTGATGTGTTTCCCGAAGATCTTTCCACAGTCCCTCTTGAGCGGGAAATAGACTTTCATATAGATCTTCTTCCAGATACTTAGCCCATCTCCATCCCTTCTTACAGAATTGCTCCAGCTGAGCTTAAGGAGTTGAAGGAGTAGCTAAAAAACCTTCTTGATAAAGGTTTTATAAAACCAATAGCTCTCCCTGCGGTGCTCCAGTACTATTCGTGCAGAAGAAAGATGGTACCCTCAGAATGTATATCTATTACCATCAGTTGAACAAGATCACGGGTCAAGAAAAGGTATCCCCTACCCAAGATTGATGACTTGTTCGACCAGCTTCAGGGAGCAAGCTTTTCTCCAAGATAGATCTCAGGTTAGGGTATTATCAGTTAAGGGTTAGAGAGTGTGACATACCGAAAATAGCTTTTGGAACCCAGTACGGTCACTACGAGTTTGTGGTTATGTCCTTTAGACTCACAAATTCCCCTGTAGCTTTTACGGACCTGATGAACAGAGTCTTTAAGTAGTATCTAGATATATTTTTCATTGTATTTATCGATGACATTCTGGTATACTCCAGAAATGAGGAGTAGCATGCTAATAACCTGAGGATAGTGCTTCAAACACTTAGAGACCGCCAGTTGTTTACCAAGTTCAGTAACTGCGAACTCTGGTTGAAGTCTGTGACTTTCCTGGGTCATGTGGTCTCGGGTGAGGGTATTCAGGTAGATTCTCAAAAGATAATGACGGTGAAAGACTGGCCCAGACCTACCTCCCCAACCAAAATCAGAAGTTTCTTGGGTCTAGCCGATTACTACTGACGTTTTGTGGAAGGTTTTTCCTCTATAGCATCCCCTCTAACTAAGCTAACTCAGCAGAAGGTGAAATTTTAGTTGTCAGATGCGTGTGAGAAAAGTTTCTAGGATTTGAAAACTTAACTTACTACCGCTCCGGTGTTGACCTTGCTAGAAGGAACAGATGGGTTTGTAGTATACTGGGATGCTTCCAGAGTTGGACTTGGTTGCATTCTGATGCAGTGTGGCAAGGTGATAGCCTACGCCTCAAGACAACTCAAGGTCCATGAAAAGAATTATCCGACTCATGAGTTGGAGTTGGCAGTGGTGGTGTTTGCACTGAAAATATGGAGACATTACCTGTACGGGGCTCACGTGGATGTTTTCACCGATCACAAGAGCCTTCAGTATAGGTTCAGTCAGAAAGATATGAATCTTTGTCAGAGAAGGTGGTTGGAGCTATTGAAGGACTATGAAATGAGTGTGCTATATCACCCAGGCAAAGCCAATATGGTGGCTGATGCCCTGAGCAGAGTGTCTATGGGGAGCGTGGCTCATGTTGAGGAAGGCAAAAAGGAGCTGGCAAAGGATATCCACAGATTAGCTTGGTTGGGAGTACAGTTAATTGATACAGCTGAGGGTAGAGTAGTGGTACAGAGTGGGTGAGATTCCTCATTAATAGTTGAAGTAAAGTCAAGGCAAGATGAAGATCCCATACTGCTTAAACTGAAGGAGGCGGTTCTTAGAAAAGAAGTGGAGGCTTTCTCCCAAGGGGGAGATGGTGTACTCCGTTACCAGGGTAGATTGTGCCTACCAAATGTGAGTGATTTGAGACAGCAGATACTAGTTAAAGCACACAGCCCGAGATATTCCATCCACCCTGGTGCTACTAAGATGTCCCGTGATTTACGGGATATTTACTGGTGGAACAGCATGAAGGGAGACATCGTTGAATTTGTAGCAAAGTGCTCGAACTGCCAGCAAGCCAAAGTAAAACACCATAGACTGGGAGGTTTGACTCAGGATATCAGAATACCCACACGAAAGTGGGAAGAAGTAAATACGAACTTTATTATGGGTCTACCTTGGACCGTCGACAGCATGATTCGATCTGGGTGATAGTAGACCTGCTGACTAAGTCAGCACACTTCCTCCCAGTTAAAACTATAGATTCAGCTGAGGACTATGCTAGGCTTTATATTCGAGAGTTAGTCAAACTTCATGGGGTGCCCTTATCCATTATCTCATACAGAGGTACCCAATTCACCTCTCACTTCTGGAAGTCCTTTTAGAAGGACTTGGTACCTACGTCAAGTTCAGCACAACTTTTCACCTGCACACAGAAGGACAACCTGAGCAGATCGTTCAGACCCTAGAAGATATGTTGAGGGCGTGTGTGATCGATTTCAAGGGCAGTTGGGATGATCACTTTCCTCTCATCGAGTTTGCGTACAACAATAGCTACCATTCCAGTATCCAGATGGCCCCGTTTGAGGCATTGTATGGTAGGAGGTGCTGATCTCCTATCGGGTGGTTGGAGGTTGGTGAAGCTACTCTAATTGGGTCAAACTCAGTACATGAAGTTATGCAGAAAGTACAACTCATTCGAGAAATATTGAAAACAGCTCAGAGCCATTAGAAATCTTATGCTGATGTGAGGAGAAGAGAATTAGAGTTTGTTGTAGATGACTGGGTTTATCTAAAAGTTTCACCCATGAAAGGGGTGATAAGATTTGGGAAGAAGGGAAAGCTCAGTCCGAGATATGTGGGACCCTACAGAATTCTGAAACAAATTGGAAAGATAGCCTATAAGCTGGAATTACCTTCAGAAATGGCATCCGTGCACCCAGTATTCCATGTGTCACTATTGAAGAAGTGCATTGGTGATCCAACTTTAGTTGTGCCATTGGACAGTGTGGGAGTGAAAGATAGTCTCTCCAACAAAGAGGTCCCAATTAAGATCCTTGACCGTTAGGTATGTAAGCTGAGGAACAAGGAGGTAGCTTCAGTAAAAGTCTTGTGGAGAAATCATCATGTAGAAGGAGCTATATGGGAAGCCGAAGCAGATATGATGGCTAGATACCCACACTTACTCTCTCCCAGTTCAATTCCGGCATCAAGTACTAAATTCTTCCTCAATACTCTATTTAGTTCCACACTCATCAACTCTATTTAGATTTTTTATGTGCATTCTAATTGCGTCAGCTCTGTTGGTACGGTTAAGGTAGTTCAGAGTCAGTTACTCCTTTAGAAACTAGCTCATAGTCTCAGTCTAGAAATCTAAGCGCTTTTCCTAGTTTTCCTACAATATTAGTCTTCATTCAAGGACGAATGATCCCAAGGGGGAGATATTGTAACAACCCAAAACTTTTCTAGACTAGACTCAGGAATTTCAAGAAACTTCAGAAGAAAAAAACCAATTTTTTTCTCAAAACGACTAAGACAATGAGTCGTGGTCAGCTCCAACGACTCGTTGTGTTAGTTTTGGTCAGCAAGTCTTGGCCACTTGGGAACCATTCTGAGAAACAACAAGTCGTCCTGTCAGCCATGGTTTCCTCAGCTCAGCAACCCTTCCCATGACCCCACGACTCAACCAACGAGTCGTTGTCAGAAACAGCAATCCGTTGTAAGAGTCGTCGGTTGAGATCCCTGAAATTTCCTTCCAGTGAAGATGAGAGGAAACAACGATTCATTGTTTCCCACAACGAGTCGTTGTAATCACCTATTGTGTCAACTTAGACTTTTTCAGAAAATGTCTTCGGTGAACCTAACGACTGGACATGATGACCCCATTGGTTCAACCAATGAGTCATTGTGTCACCCATTGCCCAGCCTATCAATTCTCCTTGTATAGTGGCCACAGGAGGAACAAATGACCTATTAGTTCATCTAAAAGGTCGTGGTGACACCCATTGCCAGATCCAATGTCTTCTCATCCCGGGAAGTGGAACCAACGAGAGGTCCCAATGAGTCGTGGTCTCAACCAATGACTCGTCCAGTGACCCGTTGGGACCCTGTCAGCCAGTTTTCAGATTTAATTCCCAGGGTTACTTATGTAATTGCCCACTTACTTAGTCCCTAAACTATGTTGTTTTGGATTTAATCAGGGGTTTTAGAGGGGGAAACTGACGGTTTCTCTCATTTTTCTCATCTTTTCAATAGTTCAACATAAAGGTTCTCTCAAAAAGGTTCAGAGCAGAGTTAGGAAGATCTATCCTTCTCAGATTTTCCAAGGAATTCTCTTAAGGATTTTCATCACCAGGTATGTGAAAATTCAACAAGGGAATAGTTCTTCCCTTGTGTCCTCAAAAATCTTCTGTCTTCTCTATCAGTTCTAGCCCTGAAATATTTGAATGTGAAGAAATGACATGCAAGACTTTGTTTAATTCATGTGGGATTTTACTTATGTTAAAATACATATTTTTCCACCAGTTTGTGACTATATTGATGCTTGTCCTTGTAAAGTAAAAATCTATCCCTAGCTTATGAATGCAGAAAACTCGAGTCTTGTATAAGTGAATAATTATTGAAATTTTTCTTGATTCTAGTAGTGTTGGGGACTCCCATATTGTTAGTTTGTATTGAAATCTCAGACAGATTTATGTCAGTTTAGTTTCAATCAAAATGTTAGAATACTCAGTGTTAGTCAGAAATGTCAACTGATCAGTTCGACTACAGAAATTCTCTAGGTGTCAGTAGTGCCTCCCAGATCTCAGAATTAGACTTAGTATCATTTTGTAGTGGTTCTCTAGGAGATCACGACACTTTCAGATAAGAAGCTCTGACCAGCCTTAAGACCCTAGCTTCAGATTACAGTTTGTTCTTTAGATGGTTATGACGCTTATAGATAAGCAGCTCTGACCAGTCTTAGAATCCAGTTATAGTATCCAGTCCGATAAGACTCTCAGGGTGCTTCCAGATAGGTATTCCTGACTTAGTTTTGGGCCCTAGTTTCGAGCTATCAGCTTAGTAATCATTCTCGGACTATCCAATGGGAGTAGGACTTAGCACCGAGTGGACCGGGGTTCCAGCACACCCAAGTTCCCAAAACTACGTTGCCGCCGTAGGATATATTTTTATTGGCCTCATGGCCCCATACCTGTGATCACCCAGTTCATCCTTTATACCCTGGCAAAATATATTGGGTCCAATCGATGGGGTGTATACATGGGACTCCACGTCTAGCTCACGTGGTTGTATGTCGGTTATAGACTCTCCTACTAGTCAGCTTAGTTCAGTCTCAAATTATTCAGTTCAGATCAGTTCAATTCAGTATCTTAGATTTAGCACATGCCCTTGACCATCAAACGGGGTCATTTAGACCATCTCAATTTATTACAATAATTCAGTTTCAGCATTTTCAGTTGGTCATTGCATTTCTTTTCAGTTGAGTTATTTTGTTCCTTGTGTATAGTTTATCTCACTTACTCAGTACATTTAAAGTACTAATGCATACCTTTTATGCTGTATCATTTTATGATACAACTGCAGGTTCTCAGACACAACACCGTCAGCCGACCTCGCTCAGACTTTCCCAGCGGCATCAATGGTGAGTCCTTATCTTTTGAGGACGAAAATTATTCTTTCAGTTATGTTTTTTTATTTAGACTTGAAGTTAGTTGGGGGCTTGTACCAATACCTTATTTGTTATAGTTATCTTTCAGACGCAGATTTGGTTTTCAGACTTATAACTTTGTTTCAGTTGATTTAAACTTTACGATTTAGCTTTATTTTCATAAACGTTTTATATCATTATTTTTAAAGCTTCTGCTATATTCATTTATTCATAATGTTAGTGTTATGAGAGACCATGGGTTGACTTGGATTTACTTATGACTCCAAGTATCGTGGCCTATCCAGGGTGTAGACTCGAGCGTGACACGGGGCTTCAGCTTGAGTCGTGACAGTAAGACAACTATAATGTTCATCACCTTGGATCATCTTTAATTCTAACTCTCAATTAACTTAGATTAATACGTAATAAAATTAGATAAAATAACTCGTAATTCTTAATAGACCACCTTTGGGCATCAAGTAGTCAACAACAAATTAAAGGAGAGACAATATTATTTTACATATTTTTAATCTTATTATAAAAATTATAACCGCGCCTCAATAACTTAATTATTTTACATCAAGAAGATCAGCATCAACAGGGAGACTTTTGTGGGGAAGTTACTTCATTTTTATACTATTAGAGTGAACATGTTTTCTTCATAATACAAGTAAACATGAGTCAATTATGGCTTTTTAGGTTGTTAAAGTAATTTAAGCATTCTACAAAAAAAAAATAGGTCAGTATTCCCAGCTCCTACTATTCTCACAACAGTAGCCTAAATATGGCTTAAACTAGAGATTCATAAAGGGGAAAGGAGTTGCAAGCAACTTACTTTGACTCTCTCTCGGCTCATTATAACATCCATAACATTTTTATATGGCGAGAGTTGTTGTAAGTAAATATCAGCATGTTAATGAAATATCCATAAATCTAGATAAAGTGAATTTCAATTAATGGCTTGTCATAAGAAAACTTGAACCAACACTAACTACAAACAGTAGTGAAAATATTTATTAAATCAATCACAAGTTACTATCTATAATATGCACCAACTTCTATATTTTGTTAATAACAACCTTTGGAAGTATTTTCACTTAACTAGATTACTTTAACATGTCCCTTTGCCTTTAAACTCTAAAACCTATAGTTAAAATAATATTCAACATATATTGCTTTCCCAAACCCTTATTTATATGTTTGGGATAATATTTGAATATTGAAATGAATTCACATGGATGATGAACGACAACAATACTTAACAACCTCATTTAGCTCAGAGATACTTATATTGTTATTCGAAATTTAACATGTGAAACGACTCTAATCTAACTAATAATAAAGAAATTAAAACTACTCAACCTACAAATATCTGAAAATATTTTCTCCTTCTTCAAAGATTTAAAGAATAACTTGTAAGACATCCTGCCCATATATCATTATTATGCTAGTTATTATTGAAATGTTTAAATTCTACTAAGTTTTATAGGGATTTAGAACTTTGCTAAATTTTCTACTAAGACTTCCAGTCTTATATTCTATCCACTGCTTCAATTTTTTTATTCTTTATTTTTTTAGATATTTAAGTAAAGGAGAGTTTATATTTTGAGATATCATTGATTGAGAATTTATCTCCCTAACTTTTAATTCTAACATTTTGATTTCAGCTAAAAGAAATTGCGGCCTTAAACCAACAATTGATAATGTCTTTGTTGTGACATTTTATTAAACACCAGAGGCTTCTTAAGTTTTTCCTCAAGACACAAACATGGAATGCAATACAGTATGAACAAATGAATGAGAATTAACTCAAATCACAATCCATATAAAGAGAACAAATTTATTAGATTTAAACCTAGTTTCCTGTTATTATAAATGAGTACAAAAGCAAAAGCCAAACTAAAAAATCGAGCGAACACATTTTATTGTAAAATTGAAAAAGCAAGAAAAAGGAGAGCTTACTTGCTCCAGTATGATGGAGGTCGAAGAAAACATTAGCAACAATGAGCATGAGCATATCAGATAATGATTCAGCCATAATAGTGAATTAAAAAATATGTAAGTAAGAGACATAAATTAATTTTGTGTAAAGACTTTTCCCTAAATATATGTTCAGCCAACCATTTCCTTCAAAGTAAAGTTTCTCTACATACCCCAATCTTCAGAATTAATAATCCTTGATTTTCACAAGAGTGATGATATTGACATATTATCTCTCTCACTTGAGTGAAAGATGAAAAATAAGGGAAGAATAGAAAAAGGAAATGAATCTTCTTGAAAATAGAATGAAATGTCAGATAGAGGGAAATGAAAATATATAGTTTTATTTTGGATGGAAGATTAAAAAAATGAAAATTGGCTGATTCGCTAGCCATTTTTTCCTAATTGCCACTAAAAACATATTCTTTCCCAGCTAATATATAGTTGTCACTAAAAATTTAGCATAGTTGATATAATAGTAGCTATTAGCTTATTTCCATTAAATAATGGTTGCTAAAAGGACTTTTTGTTGTAGTTTCAGAAGATATAAACATGGACTTCATTATAAGTTTGCCTCGTATACACCGACAACATGATTTTATATGGGTGATTGTAGACCAAATAACTAAGTCGACATATTTACTGCCAGCTAAGACCACTGGTTCAACTAAGGATTATACTAGACTATATATTCGGGAGTTAGTCATGTTACATGGAGTCCCTTTGTCCATCATTTCTGATAGGGGTACTCAGTTCACCTCACAGTTTTGGAAGTCATTTCAAAAGGGCCTTGGTACTCAGGTTAAGCTTAGCACAACTTTTCAACTATAGAAAGATGATCAGGCTAGCAGACCATCTAGACTTTAGAGGATATGTTGAGAGCTTGCGTAATTGACATCAAGGATTATTAGGATGATCACTTGCCTCTCATTAAGTTTGCTTACAAAAAGAGTTACTACTCTAGTATTTAGATGGCTTTATTTGAGGCTCTCTATGGGCAAAGATATATGTCACCTATTGGATGGGTTAAGGTAGGCGAGGCTAATGGTCGAGCCAAATTAGTTATGCGTGAGTTTCAATTGCATGAGATGTGAAAGTATTATTCGAGGACGAACAAGATTTTAAGTGTGGGGTAAGTGATCTTGGGCAGAATTGCATGCCCAAGTGATACTCAAATGCTTCATTTCGACTTTTTTATCTATTATTATGTTATATTCTCATGTGATTATTTTTGATAAATGTGAATTTATAATAACCAACATTATTAGTGTTGTTTTGTAGGTAAAAGGAAATTTAGGAAGCTAATATATATGTTGGTGAAGTGCGCGAATGGACTTGGAAGCAAGAAGCGGAAGTTGACAAGGGAAAGTGGCAAAAATAAGGGCTCCGCGATGGCGCCGTGTCACGCTACCATCGCGGAGGCATTCATCCTGGGATGAATTAATTATGTCAATTTCCAATGGAGGTTCGTGTTACCTCCGTGGCATGGAGGCAGTGCTCCGCGATGCACTCCGTGTCACGTTGAGTGTGATTACCTTGAATCTCAAGTTCCAGTGAAGGTGCACGATAGCACCGTGGCACGGAGGCAAGGCTCCACGATACAAGTCGTGCCATGTTTAGGTACAGTTACCTGGGAGCCGACTTCCAGTGGGGTTCCGCGATAGCCCCGTGGCACGGAGTGAGTGCTCCACGATACACTCCGTGCCACTTTGCTTGTTATTCCGGGAAAAATTCTCAATAGTATAAATAGCACACTTAGGTTTTATTTTAAACATTCTGACTTGGTTGAGCAAGAACGTGGGTTACAGGCAGTTGAGAGGATGAAAATTCAAGGGTTATTCTCTTCCTTTTTCTCTTTAATTTCAATTGCTTGTATGAATTATACTTATTTGAAGATGTTTACTTCACAAATGAGTGGCTAATTCACTTCTTGCTGAGGTTAAGGATAATTTTAGAGGAATGTAATTATCGATCATTTCAATTTTCATATTTTCTTCAATGGTTGTTCTATCAATTCTTGTTTTTACTGCATTAATGTTTGGCCAATGTTAATGTATATCTTAGAAATCCAATTTTGATTTTGAAAAGGAAAGAAATTGGACAAATGTGAATTGGTAGGATATGATCTTTTCTTAGTTGAGAAAATTGAGAATTGATTTACATTCAGAATAGAAATATATCTGAAAGTCTTATTAGTCAATTATGGAATCGGTTATGTATGGCTAGAGCATGAGATTCTTATATTACAAAAATGTAGAATAAGGTTTCATGATTCTTTAATTGGATAGGAGTCGAAAGATCCAATCCATAGGCAATTAATTCCTGACTAGCAACCGAAGAGAAGATTAGCTGAATTGAATTAATAAAGTACATCCCCGCATGCCTGCCTTAACCTCAGCTTGTTCATTGCTATTGTTCAGACTCAAATTATAATATAGACATAGATTCGTATTAATTAGTGATCTTAACTCATAAAACATAATTTATTTGGTTGTCTGCATTCATAGAGATATCGTTCACTGACGCTTAAGTTAATTAATACCGTACTTCAGTCCCTGTGGGATCGATACTTTGCTTTAAATAAAGCCACTTTACTACTTGTACGACCACGTGCACTTGTGTGTAGTTTTGGGTCGAGCAAGTTTTTGGCGCCGTTGCCGGGGACTGGCAATTGGTAAATTTATTTTCTTAGTGTTAGTTTACAAATTCAATATAAGTGCTGACAACTTGGTCTTAGCCTTTCTCTTGCAAGTATTGAATTTTTTTCTGTACGCTGGCAAGAGATAAGGGGTTGGTGGATTCATTTATAGAGCCGGAGAGACAATTTAATCGCCAAAGAAGGGAAGCTCTAGAGAAGAAGCTGCAGTTGCTAAGACAGGCAATTCTGGATCAGCAACAGAATCCACCACTTTTAAAGGAAGTTTTAGTACCCGAGGAGATGGTAGCAAGGCCGGTCCGCGAAGTGGCAATCCCACATGCAAAAAATGTTACATCTAGTATTCGAAGACCAGATCCAGGAGGGAGGTTCGAGCTTAAATAGAACATGGTGCAGTTGTTGCACACCAGCGGGCAATTCAAAGGTCTCCCTTATGAAGATCCGCAACAACATCTCCAAAACTTTTTGGAGATAAGTGACACTTACATTCCCGCTGGAGTATCATCCGACTATGTGCGGCTTACATTATTTCCATTCTCATTATTGGGGGAAGCAAAGAGGTGGTTGAAAGCTGAACCACCTAATTCTATCACCACTTGGGATGATCTTGTAAGAAAGTTTTTGATACAATTCTTTCCATCTGGGAAGACAGTCAGACTTAGAAGTCAGATTCTATGTTTTAAACAGAGAGAGGGTGAGAATTTATATCAAGCTTGGGAGAGGTTCAAGTCTATGCTAAGGGACTGTCCTCATCATCACAAATCTAATGATGCGTTAGTGCACACATTTATTGAGGGTTTAGAACCACATACTAAAATTATGTTAGATTCAGCAGCTGGTGGGCAGGCATTGGAGAAGACTTATGAGGAGCTCTACACTTTGTTAAACCGTATTTCCAGGGAAATCCAGAATGGAATGCGGATTAAATACGAGGAGGAACGAGGAAAGATGCAGGAGTTTTTGAGGTGGATGGTTTTATAGCTATTGTTGCACAGATAGCTGCATTGCAAAATCAACTCAACACCCACTTCAGCAGTATGAACTTGAATCAAGCACAAGCACCAGTCAATGCAGTTCATCAGGTATGGTGTGAAGTATGTGGGGGAATAATAATCAACAGTATGGCAACAATTACAACTCAAATTGGAGGAATCATCCGAATTTCTCTTGGGGGAGTAATAGCCATCAAGGACAGAGTTCGAATTAGGGCGTGCAGAGAAATCAAGGGGGGCATCAGAGTTTTCAGTCTCAATACAAAGGAAACAATGCACCTCCTCCACCACCCAACAGCATTGAGGATATGTCCAAAACAATTATAGCTAACCAAGCGCAAATGCAGGCTGATTATGTGAAATTAGCGGCCGACGTGAAAAATCAGCAGTT
This sequence comes from Datura wrightii, assembly GCA_035772735.1. Classification (NCBI taxonomy): domain Eukaryota; kingdom Viridiplantae; phylum Streptophyta; class Magnoliopsida; order Solanales; family Solanaceae; genus Datura; species Datura wrightii. Next base: position 115,850,521 of record JASDFA010000027.1, on the reverse strand, counting down.
AGCTACAAAGGCGTTGGAGTACCAGTTTGGAAAATTAGCTGGAGCTCAAAACACTAGGCCCAGAGGAGGACTACCGAGTGATACTGACCCAAACCCCAAGCAGGGCAATGTAGTGACCACAAGGAGTGGACTACAACTTAAGGAGGTGGAACCAAAAAGACCACCTCAGCAATCTGGAACAGTGGAAAAAGATGGGGAACATGATGATGTGAGGGGGAAGGAAAAGGCAGCTGAGACAGAAAGACCACCACCCCCATTCCCTCAGAGATTAAAGAAGCACAAGGAAGAAGCTTGCTTTAAGAAATTCATGGAAGTGCTGAAACAGGTACACATTAACTTACCTTTGGTTGATGTTTTGCAGGGAGTGCCGAAATATGAAAAGTATATCAAGGACATTGTAGCAAACAAAAGCAGATTGACGGAGTATGCTACGGTGGCGCGTATTGAGGAGTGCACTTCCCGGATACAGAATTGGTTGCTGAGAAAGCTCAAGGATCCTGGGAGCTTTACCATTCAGATTACAATCGGGCAAAGTATTCGAGCTCGCGGATTATGTGATTTGGGAGCAAGCATAAATTTGATGTCAACATCGGTGTTCAAGAAGTTGGGGCTGGGCAGCCCTAGACCAACTATTGTGATCTTGCAGCTAGCTGACCGTTCTTTGGCCAGACCAGATGGCATTGTAGAGTATGTGCTAGTGCAAGTGGGCTCCTTCATTTTCCCGGTGGATTTTATCATCATGGATTTCGAGCCGAATGCAGAAGTCCCATTTATTTTGGGACGTCCTTTCTTGGCAACTGGGCGAGCTTTGATTGATGTGGCTGCCGGGCAGCTAACCATGCGAGCACATGACAAAGTAGAGGTTTTTGATGTGTACAAGGCCATGAAGCTACCGGCCATTTATGAGGAACTATCAGCAATCAATTTGCTAAATCAGGAAGCACTTCTGCAGATTATTGATTCACAAGACCCATTGGAGAGAGCCTTGATGGGCTCCGATCATTTTGTAGACAGTGCTACGTATAAGATGGTGCTGATGCTTAACGAGCCAAAATGGTTTCCCAGGAAGCAAGATTTTCAGCCATTGATGAGGTCCTTGGAACCATTGCCAAAACCATCAATTGAGGAGGCACCAAAAATGGAGTTGAAGACGTTGCCTCCACATCTGAAGTATGTATTTTTGGGGGAAGATGACACCTTGTTAGTCATCATTTCTGCAGAACTGACAGAGGAACAAGGGAGTGAGGCATTGGTGGTCCTCAAGAGGCGGAAGAAAGCAATAGGGTGGCAAATATCGGACATCAAAGGAATTAATCCAGCTTTTTACACACACAGGATTTTTATGGAAGAAGGATCCAAGCCAACTGTACAACATCAGCGGAGGTTGAATCCGGTGATGAAGGATGTAGTTAGGAAGGAAGTGATTAAGTGGCTTGATGCAGGTGTGGTATATCCCATTTCAGACAGTGAATGGGTTAGTCCCGTTCAGTGTGTCCCAAAGAAAGGAGGGATGACCGTGGTCACCAACGAAAAGAATGAGCTGATTCCCACACGCACTGTCACAGGCTGGCGGATTTGCATGGATTACAGGAAGCTCAGTGAGGCCACGAGGAAAGATCATTATCCTATCCCATTTATTGATCAGATATTGGACAGGTTGGCGGGTCAAGAATATTATTGATTCCTCGATGGATATTCTGGCTATAGCAAAATAGCCATAGCATCGGAGGACCAGGAGAAGACCACTTTTACATGCCGTTACGGGACATATGCTTTCAGGCGGATGCCATTTGGTCTATGCAATGCACCAGCAACATTCCAGAGATGTATGACGACGATCTTTCAAGATATGGTGGAAGAGTTTGTCGAGGTATTTATGGATGATTTTTCTATTTTTGGTAATTCATTTGCTATATGTTTGCAGAATCTTGACAGGGTGCTAGCTCGATGTGAAGACTCTAACCTTGTGCTCAATTGGGAGAAATGCCATTTTTTAGTCAAGGAGGGTATCGTCCTTGGCCATAAGGTGTCATGCAAGGGGTTGGAAGTCGATCATGCAAAGATCAAAGTGATTGAAAAGCTACTACCACCAGTGTCAGTGAAGGAGGTCTATAGTTTTCTCGGACATGGAGGGTTCTACAGACGGTTCATCAAGAACTTCTCTAAAATTTCTAGACCGATATGCCAGTTGCTAGAAAAAGAGGTGAAGTTCAAGTTTGACGAGGATTGTGTTAAAGCATTCGAGGAGTTAAAACAGAAGCTGGTAGAAGCGCCTATTCTCATTTCTCCGGATTGGGAGCTACCGTTTGAATTAATGTGTGATGAAAGTGACGTGGCTGTAGGAGCTGTATTGGGGAGGAGGAATAAAATTTTTCATTCCATTTATTATGCAAGCAAAACACTTGACGCAGCCCAGGTCAATTATACAGTCACGAAAAAGGAGATGCTAGCATTGGTGTTCGCATTTGATAAATTCAGGTCCTACTTGGTGGGTTCTAAAGTAGTGGTGTATACTGATCATGCAGCAATTCGGTATCTGTTTAACAAGAAGGATGCAAATCCCAAACTAATCAGATAGATATTGTTGCTATAAGAGTTTGACCTAGAGATTCGGGACAGAGTGTGGAGCGAGAATCAAGTGGAAGATCACGTATCGCGATTGGAAAGCCGGTTGCATATAAAGGAAGGTGATATTATTAAAGAAGAGTTCCCAGATGAGCAGCTCTTGGCAATAAGGGAAGCTAAAATCCCTTGGTATGCAGACATTGTGAATTTGCTGGTAAGTGGAGTCTACCCACCGGAGGCTACGGCTCAGCAAAGAAAGAAGTTGAGACATGATTGCAGGTATTACATATGGGATGAGCTGTATCTGTTTAAGCAAGGACCGGATTAGGTGATGAGACGATGCATCCCAAAGAGCCAGATCGCAGAAGTATTGAGGAGTTGTCACTCATCATTGTATGGAGGGCACCACAGAGGCGAGCAGACAACTCACAAGGTTCTACAGTCAGGTTTCTTTTGGCCTACACTACTTAGAGATTCTATGGCATATGTAAAAATGTGTGATAGATATCAAAGAACAGGCACAATTGATAGAAGACAGGAGATGCCACTGCAGTAGATATTAGAAGTGGATATTTTTGATGTATGGAGAATAGACATCATGGGCCAGTCCCAACCGTCATTTGGTAATCGTTACATCTTGGTAGAGGTTGACTATGTATCCAAGTGGGTCGAGGCAACAACTTGTCCCAAGAATGACAATAAGTTGGTGACAAAATTTGTGAAAAAGCATATTTTCACCAGGTTCGGGTCACCTCGAGCTATTATCAGTGATGGAGGGGCTCATTTTGTGAATGTGAGTTTCAAGAATTTGCTAGCTAAGTATGGGGTGCGGCACAAGAAAGCAACAGCGTATCATCCCCAAACTAGTGGGCAAGTGGAGGTGTCGAACAGAGAGATAAAGCAGATTCTACAGAAGACAGTGAATGCACAACAAATTGATTGGTCAAGAAAACTTGATGATGCGTTGTGGGCTTATAGAACTGCATACAAGACACCCATTGGGACTTCTCCGTACAGATTGTTCTATGGAAAGGCATATCATTTTCCTGTGGAGCTGGAACATTGAGCTTTTTGGGCCGTAAGAAAGCTGAACATGGATCTGGAGCTAGCAGGGAAGAAAAGATTGATGCAACTTAGTGAACTAGATGATTTTCTATGGCATGCCTATGAAAGTGCCAAATGCTACAAGGAGAGAACTAAAAGATGGCACGACAAACATATGGTGCATTGGATCTTTGAGCCGGGGCAGAAAGTGTTGTTATTTAATTCAATATTGAAGCTTTTTCCAGGTAAGTTATGGTCCAAGTGGTCAGGGCCGTTTGAAGTGGTGAGAATGACCCCACACGGGGCAGTGGAGTTGTGGCAAAAAGATAGAAGTGCCACATTTTTTGTGAATGGGCAATGATGTAAGCATTATTGGGGTGAGGACGTTATTCGAGAGAAGACGTCCATCACTCTAGAGGATGATTGAGCATGAATAGCATCAAGCCACGACAGTAAATCAGGCGCTGCACGGGAGGCAACCCGTGAATGTGTTGTAATAGAAGAGTAGAGTTATTTGAAAAAAAAAGAGAAAAAGAAAAACAAAGAAAAAGAAAAATAACAATTGTTATGTTGCAACCTATGATTTCTAACCAATTTCTTGTGGTGAAATGATTTTTAGGTGGAACGGAGGGCAAAAATACAAAAAAAACGCAAAGGAAAAAAATCAAGGTAAGAAAATAAAAATTTGCACATTCCAGTGAGCCTGCGCGATGGCTCCGTGTCACGGAGGAGGGCCTCCGCATTACCCTCCGTGACACGTTGAGGCTTATTCTGAATTTTTAAAAAAATCCAAAATACCTGCGCGATGGCTCCGTGTCACGGAGGCAGTGGTTCGCGTTACCCTCCGTGACACATTGAGGTGTATTTTGGCATCGGGTCACCTCGGGACACCGGGTAACCCGCGCAAAAAAACCTCATTTTAACCCTAAATTCCTTCATTTTTTTCCTATTCTCTCATTTCCTCCGCGACCCACATCCAAAATCCCCTTCTTCCCCAACGTGACACAGACTTAGTGATCAACTTTCTTCATGTTTTCTTCAATTTCATCGAAGAAAAGGTATGTTCTTTAATTTTTCCTTATTATTGCTCAAATTATTGATTCTTGAACATGTTTGGTGATTAAAGCTTGCCCTAAGTGAGAAATAAGCTTGAAATCACTTGAGTTATGATTGAATGATGTTCATAGTATCGTTGTTAGTAGATGAACTCAATGATTGCATGTTTTATTGAAATTCTTGCGATATTGCTAGCTAGGGTTGAGGATTGAATAGGAAGAAGACTAAATGCTTTAAAATGTTGATAAATTGGGTTGTGCATGTTGGGTGAAGTGAAATGTATTGTGATTGATGTTGAATATGCTAAGGTAGAAGAGGGATTTTTCGGGAGAATGCAACTGGAGAATTACATAGGTTGTGAAAAAAAATAAATTTGCAAAGTGCTAATGATGATGTAATTGAACCGACGGAGAAATTTTTATTCATTGTACGAAGTCTGAGTAGTACAAAGTAATTATCCCATTGAATTATATGAATGCACTAAGCATGTTGAATTCTAAGAATGGCAAGATCAGGAATGTCTTGTCGAATTGTGTTGATTGTGGCTTAAGACTAAGTGTGGGGTGATCCAATTAAACCAACCTTAGTTGTAGCTAATTATGACTTGAATAACATTGAGACTGTGTGTTTGAATGTACAGGAACAATGTCGGGCCGACAAGACAAGGGCAAGGGCGCATCCACATCGGGCGCCAACAGAAAGAGGGTAAGATTGGGAGCAGTAGTTCCAGCAGCACTAGTGGTTCCTAGAGGTCAACGCAGACAATACGGAACCAGATGGGTGAGTGATGAGGGGAAGAAGTGGTATGCCAAACATAAAGAAATCAAATACTTCCTGGAGGAGCAGATAGCATGGGAACCACTGGCACAGGAATTCCCACGGATTGTACACAGGATTGACACCACTGGGCTTAACTTCATTTTTGAAGAACCCAGGGAGTGCAATCTCCATCTTATCTGGGAGTTCTATGCCAATTAGAACCCGACCTTTCGCAGCCACACCATAAAAATCAGAGGACATGTAGTCACATTTGAGCCCCACCACTTGAATGCAATCCTGGGGGCGCGGGACACAGACGCTCATGTCCTCCGTCAGCTGAACATCACTCCACCCTATGCGGACATCAGACGCACCTTATGTGGAGCCCGATTGACAGCCAGGTGGGGTAGGCACAAGGAGAGGGGCTACCATCAGACATTGCCCTATTCTCAAATGAACAGGGAGGCCCGGATTTGGTTGAAGATTGTGTGTTCATGCCTGAGCCCAGGGGTGCACATGACAGATGTCACCCGGGATAAAGTTTGTATGGTGTATGCCCTAATGAAGGGCTGGAAATCAATGTTGGGGCGGTGATCATCTCCGCCATGAAGAGAGCCCAACTTCATCAGGGGCATAGATACAGGTTCGGTGGTCTGCTTACCACGTTCCTGAGGGGCCACAATATTGAGGAGGAGGACCTAGATTACATCTCACAGATCAATAGGCGTACCTTGGATGTCACTAAAACCAAGGCACCTGACACTACTTTTTGGCCGGTGCTCACACTAGCCGAGCGACATGCTCGGGATGATCAGTACATTGCCCGCATGTATGGGATGTAGATGTTGCAGTTGCGCATCAGAGGATGAGCTGTGGTAGCTCGGGTTAGGTTACCCATTCAATGAGAATGCCCGAGCTTTATGCAGAGTGGGGCCTGCATTTGTGGAGCCCGTGGATGATGATGTCCCCACCGATGAGGAGACACATCGGAAGGACTCAAATGTTGTGTCGGACGAGGACGGCGGGGGAGATTCTGACATGGGGAACGAAGCACTAACACCTGAAGAAGAAGTTGAATACTTTGATTGATCAGGGAGTTTCACCACCCAACTTTTCTGATATTTTAAAATTATGTGAACACTTGGGACAGTGTTCGGCTTAAGTGTGGGGTGGGAGTAGTTAGGTGCTAGCTGTTTTGTTTATGTTTAGTTTATGTTTGTTGTGCTTGTGCTAAATTTGACGTTGTGACTCTGTGTTTCATGTTCTGTAATTAATGTTGGTGTTGTAATGAATCTTGAGTTGTTGTTGTGTTGTTGTTGTGTAGGATGTGTAAATATTTTTCAAATTATATTTTTATCTTTTTCTATCGATTTTTCTATCGAAAATTTGTGTTGAATTTTTTATGTTGGGTTTCTCGGCTTTTATTTTCGGTGCTTTTACCGAGAATAGTCCCATTGAACCGAAGTCGTAGATAGCGAATGTTCCCTATGATGGATGGATGACGACCGTCTTAAGGGAAATGTAGTCGATAGGAGTAGTTTTTTTTCTTTTTTTTCTTGTTTCTGTTGTTTGTTTCCCAAACGTATTGCTAATTAATGGTTCGAAATTCTTGTTACGTGTTGTACATGATATTAAGATGCAAAGGTGATTCGTGTGAAAGCATGCGGTGTTAAACATGTTGAGATACCTAGGCCATAGAATTTGATTCGGTGTGATCGAGGCTTAATAGTGAATTCTTGTAATTAGCTGATTGAAGAGTATGTGAATATGTCTTGAGTTGAGCATGTGCAATGAGTGTGAGGTGAGGTTTCAACTATTCCATGCTATTGTGAAGTGTCTAGAACTTGCCTGGTGTGTGTACTAAACGAAATGAAGGATGTGGATTGTAGGAAAGGATGTAGGCATTTCTTTGAATAAACCAAAAGTTTCTCCCTTATCATATCTACCTTGAATGTTACATCCTAGTTAGCCACATTGAGCCTTTAGCCTATTCTTTGAGAGGTACAAACCGAGCTTAATCCCTTCTTTTCATTAGCCGTGAATTTGATCCAAAACCCTTAAGCGCTTAAAAAAAACATTTTTCCCAAAGTGTAAAGGAGTGAGAAGTGTGAACGGAAGGAAAGCGGAAGTTGTGAAAACTAAAGAAAAGGTCAAAGGTGCACTTGTTGAAATTGATTAATTTATAGTAGAGAGTAAGAGAATCCATGAATGAGAAAAAAAAATAAGATGCATAACTACTCTTTGCTAGTTAGTCGAGTGTGCTTAAAGAAATGGGAACAAAAACAAAGAAGAAAACTAGTTCCTCAGCGTACATTACAACCCATTAAGTCCTACGTGATCTTACATCACGCGTCCTTATATTAGTGGAGTAAAACACTAGAGGCAAGCTTATGGTTCATGACATGATGCACGTGAATTCTTTGGGAGAGCGAGCGAAATTGTAATTGTATACCCCTACACATGGTGCTTTGGAAATCTTATGATGGCAAATGGGGTAATTCTCTTATGTTGTGAGGGCACATGCTTGACGAGAGATAAAATTTCATGTCGGATGTCTTGATCAGTTGATTTTCATGAGTTTGCCAAGATCGAGAATCGATTCTTGAGGTTAGGAGGTCTTAATGTGGTATACTTCATTGTATTGATGATACCGTGCATGTCTTCTTAATGATTTTCTATCCTTAATAATCTGTATAGCCGTAGCTTGAATGGCCAAGCCAAATTAGTTATGCGTGGGTTTCAATTGCATGAGATGTGAAAGTATTGTTCGAGGACGAACAAGATTTTAAGTGTGGGGTAAGTGATCTTGGGAAGAATTGCATGCCCAAGTGATACTCAAATGCTTCATTTCGACTTGTTTATCTATTATTATATGTATATTCTCATGTGATTATTTGATAAATGTGAATTTATACTAACCAACATTATTAGTGTTGTTTTGCAGGTAAAAGGATATTTTGGAAGCTAATATATATGTTGGTGAAGTGCGGGAATGGACTTGGAAGAAAGAAGCGGAAGTTGACAAGGGAAAGTGGCAAAAATAATGGCTCCGCGATGGCGCCGTGTCACGCTACCATCGCGGAGGAATTCTTCCTGGGATGAATTAATTATGTTAATTTCCAGTGGAGGTTCGAGTTACCTCCGTGGCACAGAGGCAGTGCTCAACGATGCACTCCGTGTCACGTTGAGTGTGATTACCTTAAACCTCAAGTTCCAGTGAAGGTGCGCGATAACACCTTGGCACGGAGGCAAGGCTCCGTGATACAAGCCGTGCCACGTTGAGGTGCAGTTATCTGGGAGCCGACTTCTAGTGGGGTTCCGTGATAGCCCTGTGGCACGGAGGAAGTGCTCCGTGATACACTCCGTGCCACGTTGCTTGTTATTCCGAGAAAAATTCTAAATAGTTAAATAGCACACTTAGGTTTTATTTTAAATATTCTGACTTGGTTGAGCAAGAACGTGGGTTATAGGCAGTTGAGAGGACGAAAATTCTAGTGTTATTCTCTTCCTTTTTCTCTTTAATTTCAATTGCTTGTATGAATTCTACTTATTTGAAGATGTTTACTTCACAAATGAGTGGCTAATTCACTTCTTGCTGAGGTTAAGGATAATTGTAGAGGAATGTAATTATCGATCATTTCAGTTTTCATCTTTTCTTCAATGGCTGGTCTATCAATTCTTGTTTTTACTGCATTAATGTTTGACCAATGTTAATGTATATCTTAGAAATCCAATTTTAATTTTGAAAAGGAAAGAAATTGGACAGATGTGAATAGGTAGGATATGATCTTTTCTTAGTTGAGAAAATTGAGACCTGATTTACATTCAGAATAGAAATATATCTGAAAGTCTTATTAGTCAATTATGGAATCGGTTATGTATGGCTAGAGCATGAGATTCTTATATCACAGAAATGTAGAATAAGGTTTCATGATTCTTTAGTTGGATAGGAGTCGAAATATCCAATCCATAGGCAATTAATTCCTGACTAGCAACCGAAGAGAAGATTAGGTGAATTGAATTAATAAAGTACATCCCTGCATGCCTGCCTTAACCTCAGCTTGTTCATTGCTATTGTTCAGACTCAAATTATAATCTAGACTTAGATTAGTATTAATTAGTGATCTTAACTCATAAAACATTATTTATTTGGTTATCTGCATTCATAGAGATATCGTTCACTGACGCTTAAGTTTATTAATACTGTAGTTTAGTCCCTGTGGGATTGATACTTTGCTTTAAATAAAGCCACTTTACTACTTGTACGACCACGTGCACTTGCGTGTAGTTTTGGGTCGAGCAGGAGGGAGCTTGAATTCACAGTTGATGATTGGGTATTTCTGAAAGTGTCAACTATGAAGGGAGTAATGAGATTTGGCAAGAAGGGGAAGCTCAATCCCCAATATGTTGGTGCTGATAGGATTCTGAAGCATGTTGGCAAGGTGGCTTACTATTTGGAGTTTCCCGTTGAGTTAGCATCAGTGCATCCAGTTTTCCATGTATCCTTGTCGAAGAAGTACATTGGCAATCTGGCTCTAGTTATACCGGTAGAGAGTATACTTGTGAAGGACAACCTCACTTATAAAGAGGTTCCTATTGAGATTCTTGACCATCAAATTCGAAAGTTGAGGAACAAGGAGGTTGATTTTTTTAAATACCTATGGAGGAATCAGCATATATAGGGAGCTACTTGGGAAGCCGAAGCTAATATGATGGCCAAACACCCTCACCTCTTCCTTTCCAATTCATCTCCAACATGAGGTACTAGTTTCCTCCTTAGTGTTCTACGCAATTTCATGTTAGCTCCATGTCCTTCATTTCCTGTCATATTTTAGTATGCATGCATGTTTTATGAAATTAGTTTATTCTATGTATCTCAGTTCGGAGTCAGTCACTCCATCAGTATTCAGTCTATAACAGCCAGTATTGGAATTACAGCTCTTTCCCTATCTTTTCAGGTCTATTTAGTCTCCATTCAAGGATGAATGTTCTGAAGGGGAAGATAATATAACTCCTGAAAATTCCTAAGGTCAGATCCCAAATTTGGAGTAGAAACCAGTAGAAAAGTCTGCAATTTACCTCAGAATGACTATTGTAACGAGTCGTTGTATGCACTAATGACACGTCATGTGAGTCGTGGTATGCCTCAGTAGTTTCACCACTTGGAACATGAGTATTGGTGTGATGGTACAACTTGTGGTCATGAGTTATTGTTTCCATCTGCAGTCAGGGTCCAGACTTAACAAGTCACAGGACAACTCATTGGACTGAGTGATGAGTCGTAGTGATGAGTCATGATATAAAATTCAGAGAGTATGCAACATGATTTCAGTGATTAAGGAAGGATGTAACGACTCATTCCATCAAATGATGACCCATCATAAGGAATTGTGTGATGGATTTCATAGAATGTGCAATATGGACCCACTGACCACAAGTCATAGGATGACTCGTGGTAAGAAATGATGAACTATGATGACCAACCATGATATGAAGTTCAGAAAAATGAAAAATGACACAGTATGTAATGGCTGGTCATCAAATTTGAAATAATCATGAGATACAAATCCTAGTATGGTTCATAGTTTACTGCTACAAGTTGTACCTGACAGTTGTACTAAGAATCTGAAAAGGGTCAAGTCCACAAGTTCCAGTATGGTCCTTTCCACGACTCGTGGAATCAACTTACAAGTCGCACCATGGGTCGTGGAAAAATAAAGAACAATTGTTCTAAATGGGCATCCTCATACGACTCATGGTACAAACTATACTTTCATGGTAGGAGTCGTACCTCAAAGGCCTAACAATGACTTAAGATATTACGGGTCTCAGTACAAATCGTACCTCCAAGGTATAACTCGTACTGTTGATCCGTGATAAATTACAGAGGAATTTTTCTTGCTTTCTTTTTTGTCAAATTTGGAATTCTAACCCTTTTTCTCCACAGGTACAATGACGATGAAACGTAAAGCATCAAAGGCAACTGCTCGGAGGACATTGTTTGATGAGACCTACAAATCTGATCAAGCGCGCAACTCCCCTAGTAGTTCATTAGAAGAATACATGGTTGATACATTCGATACTAACGGGACCCGAACCACTAGGGCGAAGACCAAAAACCAGGCCATGGCGGCCACTGCCACATCTGTTGGTGCTCCCCAATCTGAGAAGGGAGCGGAGTAAAAAGTTCAAGAGTAAGGGAGCGACTCTAATGAAGAAGAGGGGTCTGAGAAGGCCCAATTTGGAGATGTAAACAGTGAATTCAGATCAGAGGAGGAGGCACGAAATGTCGAGTAGGAGCAGATTCTGCCTAGGGAGAATTGCACCATGCGATGGAGAGTACCAAGAGCCTAGGAGATATATGAACAAGGCATTGCTCTCACCAACAAGAACAAACCTAGGCAGAGCATTCAAGAAGAGCCGCAGATCCTCACAAATTCATTGAACGAGGTGGAGGAGATTAAGCAGATATTCATCTTCTATGGATTTGAGTGGATGGCTAGGGACTCGAATCGATACACTCCATAAATCATCCAGGAGTTCTATGCCAACTAGTTGGAAACCATGGAGTAGAAGGCGAAAGAGGGATAGAAGTTGAAAGATTAGCCCAAGCTAGAGAGCCTCCTGGTTAGAGGCTGAGAGGTTGATATATCCGAGCATACTATTGCTTGGGTATTATATGGGCCCTAGTTCATACCACCACATGGTACACCAGAATATGAATATTGGGTGGAGGCTCTGAAAGAGATCAAGAATCTTGATTTTAATGAGAGGTGGAGGCAGATACAATGGTTATCCGGCATGATCGCTTAGGAAAAAGAAGAGGCAGAATGGGTCACTAGCGGGAAGCAGGTGACAAAGAACTCTTTGAATTTCATAGCAAAGTCCTGTTGGACAGTAGTGCACTACCGGTTAGCATCGACAGTTTAACACCCCAAAAGTTTCCGAGATTTAAACCAGGAATTTGAAATGAGCTTAGCAGAAAAATCTGCAAAAGTTCCTCAGAACGGCTCATCTTACGAGTCATTATAGGTACTGACGGGTCATTAAAGTAGTCGTGGGAAGTTCCTCGGGAAAATTTCCAGGTGATGCCACGGGGGAAGGTATGAGTCGTTGTGTGAAACAACGACCCATTGGATACAATTGTGGAAAGATTTCAGGTTGAGGCTTTCAGAGGGGATGAGTCATGTAACGACTCATTGGTGGTTTTGAGGGGTCTTTATAAGGAATCGTGGGAAGGGATTTGAGGGTTGACCCATTTTGGTAACGAAAGGACCGACGAGTCGTTGGATCAAATAACTACTCATCATTTCAGTCGTTGGTTGGTTTTCTAGTTGGGGAAAACAGTGTACTTAAAGAGTGGTTTGACGAGTCATTAGAGGCAACAATGACTCATCATATTGGTTGTGAGTTGAGGAAGCTGAAGTTGTGAAGACAAAATCAATTGTGCCTGACGGAGGGTCACCACAAGTTGTGGTGAGGACCAACGACTCGTGGTGAGGGCCATTGTCCAAGTTCGGTAGATTTATCATGTTTTTCTCAAGGGTGTTTTGGTTAAGTCCTATGCTTCCAATTTTAAAGTGACGTTGTTTTGGACTTCTAGGGGATGTTTTTAGGTCATTTAAAGCCTAAACCCTCATTCTCTCAACTCTCCTCCCTCTCCTCTCAAGATCGAGGATTCACCAAGGTTTTCATCAAAGCTTCAAGGTGTAATTTTGAGTGGGATTTCTCCTACCAGGTATGTGGGTTCTTCAACAAGGATATTCTTCCATCCTTGTGCCCTAAAATGTTTTATTAGAAACCCGATTTCAATTATTCTAATAAAGCATGACCTAGGGTTTTGTGTGATGGGTGATTTCTTCTATATTTTCTTTAAATTCGAAGATTCACTATGATTATGAGTTAATTATATTTATAGAATAATTTGGTTACCTTGAATTATGTGATAGATGATGGAAAATAAATGATTATAGAATGTAATTCATCAAATGGCTTGAACTTTGAATGGGACCTTATTATTGTGCACTTGATTATAGTAATACCTCATATCCATGGTTTTAAATATGTGAAGATTGTACGATTTCCCTTAAGAACTCGAATATGTCATTTGATAAATATGTTAAGACGAGATTAGGGTTTATGGGCTTGATCAATTGAAAGTATAATATGTGTTTTCATTATGTTTTCAATGGAGTTGTTGGATATAAGGTAAATCTATGATAATGGCCTATTTAATGCATCCTTCTCATGAATTGGAGAAAATTTTTGAAATAGGTCTTATGAAATGAAAATGTATGCTTCTCCCATGATCTCGATGTAAATGTTTAAGTTATGAGGTAAGTATATGGCTTTTCCATAAATATAGAATATATGAATCAATATATCCATGTTTAGGTGTGAATTGGACATATGGACCATAAATGGCTCTATGACACATGTTGAATGATATGAATCCAGAACTTAAATGTTGTGGAAGTATAATGCATGATGTGAATCTATAGATGCTCACTAATATAATTTGAAGAAATACTGATGTGGCTCCATGATGATATTAATTATGATGTTCAAGCATGAGAGTTATATTTCAGAATGTTGGGCTTGTTGCTAGTAGAAAGTAGCCCTAATCCTTTCGAAATGAATGTTTGTATGATGAAAGAAGTGTATGTTCATGTTTCTGACTTGCTGTAGTAGCATAGACCAGATATGTGCTGTCAAATCAGTACTCCTCATGTTCTAGTCAGCCAGGGACACTTCACAGCTGAGAATGTTTCCCTGGGTGAGCTCGGGATCCTCCATAGAAGAGAGTGACTCTCTAGCTCAGTCTGGATCCTCCATAGTAGAGTGTGACTCCCTAGTTCAGTCGGGATCCTCCATAGCAGAGAGTGACTCCTTAGTTCAGTTGGAATCCTCCATAGGAGAGAGTGACTCCCTAGTTCAGTTGGGTTTCTCCCTAGTAGAGAATGAATCCCTTAGTTTAGTTGGGACTCTCCATAGTAGAGAATGACTCCCTTAGTTATGTTATCTACATGATTCAGTTCCGTATGATTCAGATTCAAATTATAACAAAGTTAATATAATGAGAATCAGTCTCAATTACCAGCAGTGATCCAGTATAGTGTGTCACACTTTTTTCAGATTTAGCTCTTATTAAACGTTCAAAACTTGACCCTTATCTATGAGTTCGATGACGTTTTAGAATATGAGATCCAAAAGAAAGTTTCATGTATATATATGTGCATGTGACTCATAAGAGGATTGTTGCATGTTAAATCAGTTATGTTGATGATGTACTTTGTTATCTCCTTATCGTATATTAGTATATTTAGTTGTTTACATTTTTCCTGCATGCTCAGTACATTCCAAGTACTGATCGCACGCCTTTTGTGCTATGCGGTTTCATGATATAAATTCAAGTCTCTAGACTCAGCCTCGTGGTTAGATATGCTTCATCCCCTCTCAGCTGCTAGTGGTGAGTCCTCATCTCCCGAGGACGTGATTTATGTTTACATTTTCTTTACATTTTAGTTTTCAGATTTTAGGAGTTAGCTAGGAGCTTGTGCCAGCAACTCATCAATTTAGTAGAAGGCTTTCAGACTTGACTAGATAGATTCAGCATTGTATCAAAGTGTTGTTACAATTGTTCTTATGATTCCTTATTAGAATCTTGCAGTTAGCTTCCACTCATTTATGTTGTTAGTTGTTTCTATTATTAAGTGATATGCTATGAATATGACATGGGTCGACTTGGAGCCTTTCGGGGTTCCTTGTCCCGTGTTACGGCTAGGGTGCAAACTCATGTCGCTTGGTATCAGAGCAAAGGTTTATAGTGTCCTAGGGTGTCTATAAGCCGCGTTAAGTAGAGTCTTCTTCATGGGTGTGAAGTGAGCCACACTTATGACGAGGAGGCTATGAGACGTTTTAGGAATATTTCCTTTTTTTCATGATTCTTATCGTGCATAGAGTATGAAGCTCTAAGTAGTTCCTTTTCTGACTCGTGCTTTACGCGCTCGCTGATAATGCCTCCCAGATGAGCAAATGGAAGGAGCAATGGTAATGACTACCAGCAGGTACCACCAGCCCCGGCAAACCCGATGGACAACCATGTTACCCATGCCGAGTTGGGGGCAACTCTTAATATGTTGGCATAGGCCATAATCGCCCAGATTAATCAGCAAGCAATGGCTTGTATTCCCCATAATGGAAATGTAGCGGCAATAAGGGTGAGATATTTTCTTCGAATGAACCCACCCGAGTTCTTGGGGTCAAAGATAGATGAGGACCCGTATGAGTTCTTGGAAGAGATTCAGAAGATTACCCATATCATCGGAGTGACGGGAATTGAGAGCACATACTTAGCCTCCTACCAGCTAAAAGGAGTTGCTTATATATGGTTTTGTTAGTGGAAGGATAGTCGAGGAATTGGAGCAGGCCCTATAGGTTAGGATGAATTTAGGACTGCGTTCATGGACAGGTTTTTCCCTAGGGAGTTGATGGAGGCTAAGGCGGCAGAGTTCATCAACCTGAAATAGAATGACATAATAGTTCAGGAGTGCACGTTGGAATTTACACGGTTATCCACGTATACCCCAGAAATGGTAGCCAACTAGAGGGCTCGGGTGAGCAGGTTCGTTAATGGAGTGTCAGACTCCTTGGTTAAAGAGTGAAGGACTTCCATGTTGCACAGGGATATAGACTTTCCATGTTTGGTGATATTCGATCAGAAAATGGAGGCAGAGCAGGTGAATGAAAAAAAGAGAGAGGCCAAGAGGGCTAGGGTAGGATAATCGGAGTTTTCTTTGCCAAGGATGAGTGGTGGACACCGCTCACATTCCCAGTAGAAATCGGTAGCCCCAGTATTTTTGACAGTCAGTGCTCCGTATAAACCTAGAGTAAGGGAGATTATGTATGTGATGTGTATCAGCTGTGGGAAGCACCACTTGGGAGAATGTATGGTAGGATCGGATGTTTGTTTCTGTTGCGGCCAACGGGGCTATAAGCACTAAGATTGCACAGTGGCAAAGCGAGGTGAGAGTAGATCTCTGCCATCTCTTCAGTAGCACTGATAACCCATCTATTTTAGTTGGGTGCATCATCTAGCATGGGTGGCCGACATCGTCAAAATCGCTCCTATGCTGTAACAGCACACCAGGATAAGGGCAAGTCGTCAGTAGTGACCACAGGTATGTTGTGAATCTTGCATTACTCCTCGTATGTTGCTAGCCCCATAACCCCAATACTGACTAAGGAGATTTGTGGTTGTTGTTGAGAAGAGGTTGTCGATGTGTGATATGAATAGTTGTTAAGGTAAGACTTGTAGTAATGGTTAGAGGTGAAAGGGGAGCTTGGAGTTAGTGAATTAGCCTGACCTTAAGGAAGATTCAAGAGCCTTAGAATGATGGATCTAAGCTAAGGGGGAGATGGTGAGTATGTAAGTCTAGTTGGATCTCAAATATTATAGCAGGGGAGTCCTAATCCTAACAATCATGATATGTCAATCGCTTTAGGTTCAGATAATTTCTCTGGTAGTTCAGTTGAAGTTAAGTTATGTCCATCCCTATGCGCAGACTCCCAGAATCTCTAGATAACCACTTCAGACAGCAATGCCGGTCTTACTTTACGAGTCCTTTAGGCTCATCTTCATGTTATGAATCAGTTATGTATGTTAATTCATGTTTCCCAGTATGACCAACTCAAACTCAGTCTGTAGAATATGCTTAATAGCTCAGCAGACTCAAGTTATCTCATGTGTGTGCTCAGTTTTAGATGTCAGGAATGATTCGTGTTGACGAGACCTTTAATTAAAGTCAGACCAGATATTATGAATTCTAACCCTATAACATAAAGTGATTTGAGAGAGAAGGCTCAGTCCGTATTAGTTTAGTGCCAGTTAAAGGGGAAGAACCCTTCTTAGTGTTCTATCTAGTTCCATGTTAGTTTCATGTCCTTCAGTCTCACTTGTGCCATAGCACACATGTTCAAGCTAGATATTCAGTTTTGTTGTGTAATGTTAGCCGAAGTCAGATGCTTCATTGGTTTTAGCTATGATTGATCGATTGTGGAATTTCAGTTCCGTCCCTATCCTTTCAGTATGTTTAGCCAACATTCAAGAATAATTGGGAGATATTGTAACACTCCAAAAGTTTCTAAGATTTAAATTAGGAATTTGAAATGAGCTCAGCAGAAAAATCTGCAAAAGTTCCTCAGAACGACTCATCTAACCAGTCGTTCTAGGTACTAACGGGTCGTTGAAGTAGTCGTGGGAAGTGCCTTAGGAAAATTGTCAGGTGATGCCATGGGGGAAGGTACAATTCGTTGTGTGAAACAACGACCCGTTGAATGCAATCATGGAAAGACTTCAGGTTGAGGCTTTCGAAGGGGACGAGTAATGTAATGACTCGTTGGTGGTTTTCATGGGTCGTTATAAGGAATCGTGGGAAGGGATTTGAGGGTTGGCCCAGTGTGGGTAACGGAATGACCAATGAATTGTTGGAACAAATAATGACTCGTCATGTCAGTCATTGGTTAGTTTTATAGTTGGGGAAAATAGTTTACTTAATGAGTGGTTTGACGAGTCGTTAGAGGCAACACTGACTCATCATGTTGATCGTGGGTTGAGGAAGCTGAAGTCGTAAAGTAAAATTCTAGTGTGCCTGACGGAGGGTCACCACGAGTCGTGGTAAGGACCAGCAACTCGTGGTGAAATCGTTGTCCAAGTTCGGCAGATTTTTCATGTTCTTCTTAGGGATGTTTTGGTAAAGTCCTATGCTTCTAGTTTTAAAGTGACGTTGTTTTGGACTTCTAAGGGATCTTTTTAGGGAATTTTCAAGCCTAAACCCTCATTCTCTCAACTCTCCTCCCTCGCCTCTCAAGATCAAGGATTCACCAAGGTTTTCATCAAAGCTTCAAGGTGTAATTTTGAGTGGGATTTCTCCTACCAGGTATGTGAGTTATTCGACAAGGATATTCTTCCATCCTTGTACCCTAAAATATTTCATTAAAAACCCGATTTCAACTATTCTAATAAAGCATGACCTAGGGTTTTATGTGATGGGTGAATTTTTCTATATTTTCTTTAAATTCAAAGATTCACTATGATTATTATTTAATTATAATTATAGAATAATTGGGTTAACTTGAATTATGTGTTAGACGATGGGAAATACATGATTATAGAATGTAATTCATGAAATGGGGTTTGAACTTTGAATGGGACCTTATTATTGTGCACTCGATTAAGCAATACCTCATATCCATGGTTTTAAATATGTGAAGATTGTATGATTTCCCTTAAGAACTCGAATATGTCATTTGATAAACATGTTAAGATGAGATTAGGGTTTATGGTCTTGATCAATTGAAAGTAGAATGTGTTTTCATTACGTTTTCAATGGAGCTGGTTGGGTATAAGGTAAATCTATGATAATGACCTATTTAATGCATCCTTCTCATGATTTAGAGTAAATTTTTGAAATGTGTCTTATGAAATGAAAATGTATGTTTCTCCATGATCTCGATGTAAATGTTTATTTTATGAGTTAAGTATATGGCTTTTCCGCAAATCTAGAATATATGAATCAATGTATGCATGTTAAGGTGGGAATTCGACCTATGGACCATAAATGGCTATATGATACATGTTCAATGATATGAATCCGAAACTTAAATGTTGTGGAAGTATAATGCATGATGTGAATCTATAGATTCTCACTAATGTAAGACGTTTGTAGAAGTACTGATATGGCTCCATGATGATATGAATTATGATGATAAAGCATGAGAGTGATATTTCAGAATGTTGGGCTTGTTGCTAGTAGAAAGTAACCCTAATCATTTTGAAATGAATGTTGTATGATGAAAGTAGTGTATGTTCGTGTTTCTGACAAGCTGTAGTAGCATAGACCAAATATATAATGTCAGATCAGTACTCCTCATGTTCTAGTCAGCCAGGAACTCTCAATAGCCAAGAATGTTTCTCTTGGTCAGCTCCGGATCCTCCGTAGCAGAGAGTGACTCCATAGTTTATTTGGGATCCTCCATAGTAGAGATTGACTCCCTAGTTCAGTCAGGATCCTCCATAGCAGAGAGTGACTCCCTAGTTCAGTTGGGTTTCTCCCTAGTAGTGAATGACTCCCTTAGCTTAGTTGGGATTCTCCATAGTAGAGAATGACTCCCTTAGTTATGTTTCAGCATGATTTAGTTCCATATGATTCAAATTTTAGATTATAACAGAGTTAATATAATGAGAATCAACCTCAGTTACCAGCATTGATCCAGTACAGTATGTGATGCTAGTTTCAGATTCAACTCCTATTAAACGTTCAGAACTTGACCCTTATCGATGAGTTCGATGACGTTTTAGAATATGAGATCCAAATGAAAGTGTCATCGATATATATGTGCATGTGACTCATACGAGGATTGTTGCATGTCAAATCAGTTATGTTGATGTACTTTGTTATCTACTTATCGTATATTTATATATTTGGTTGTTTACATTTTTCCCGCATGCTCAGTACATTGCAAGTACTGAATGCACGTCTGTTTTGCTATATGGTTTCATGATATAGATTCAAGTCTTCAGACTCAGCCTCGTGGTTAGATACACTTCATCCCCTCTCAGCTGCTAGTGGTGAATCCTCATCTCCCGAGGACGTGATTTATATTTACATTTTCTTTATTTTTCAGTTTTCAGATTTTAGGAGTTAGCTGGGGGCTTGCCCTAGCAACTCATCAGTTTAGTAGAAGGCTTTCATACTTGACTAAACAGATTCATCGTTGTATCAAAGTGTTGTTACAATTGTTCTTATGATTCCTTATTAGACTCTTGCAGTTAGCTTTTGCTCATTTATGTTGTTAGTTGTTTCTATTATTAAGTGATATGCTATGAATATTCCATGGGTCGACTTAGAGCTTTTCGAGGTTCCTTGTCCTGTGTTACGACTAGGGTGTAAACCGGGGTCGTGACAGACGGTTAAGGATAATAGCCTCATCGCAAACATAGCAGCTTTGGTGTCTTGTATCATGTCTAAATACCCCATCAGTATCTTGAGGGTTATGCAGAGGAGATGCTGGATAAGTCTATGGGATTGAGCACTACAATCCCATTCTCGAGCCTCATTTTCGAATTGGGGATGGAGGTAGGCATCAAGGTGCATCGTGGTGAGAAGCACCTGATTGGAGGACAATGGATCGCTGACATTACCTTAATCCGGGATGAGATGAACCCGGTAAGTCGGTCCCGACTTTCCACCACAGTCCCACTATCATGGTTAGTTGGGGGTGCCAGGTGAATTCCTCCACTTCATAGGAGTAGGGTCAGACACTGGCTATAGAAGCTGGTCATATAGATGCAACTTCTAGTACATATTCCACACCGCCTATGAGCCTCCCGAGCCAGACTCCAGCCGGGTACATCCTGGTGCCTCAGGAATTTCTCTAAAAGCTGGCCAAAAGACTAACCATAGCTGAGAAAAAGGTGCAGTCGATGATGGAGAATGTCAAGCCTTGGGTAAAGGCAGAGTTTGAGTCAGCTGCACAGGCCCTACATGCCAGATTAGATGGGTTCGAGAGCATATTCAACATGCGCATAGTCGAGCAGACTGATACGGGAAGCCTCCGTGAGGAATTGGGGGATCTTTGGAGTCAAGTGGCTGAGCTATCATCACAGCAGTCGGCAATCACAACAGCTCTCACTCTTCCTGACCACGATGCCATTATAGACGAGGAGCTTGATCTGACAGCTTATTAGGAGCCCACAGGAGCAGACAAAGAAAAAGGGAAAATGAGGGTCTCCGAGGATGTTGGAGACGAGATCCGAAGAAGAAGAGAAAAAGAGAGAAAAGAGAGCGCAAATGGGAAATATTAGAGAGTCAGTAGACTCATGACGTGCATTATTCAGAGTTGCTTAAGAGATCCAGAGGAGTAGGTAGCTCCACCACAGCCTAGGCAAAGCTTGCGAGTGGCAGGGACCCTTCCGGTGAGCCACATTCAGCTCTGACGATTCTAGAGGCTATAGAGACCGTTGATACTGCTAAGGGGGTAACCACTCCACCTATTGATACTCCATTGAGTGCGTCGGCCACTGCCAGCGCCACGATTGTAGCTTAGGTACCTCCTCCTTAGGACAATAGGAGCGCTTAGAGCGTTGCAGGTATGTTCCCTTCCCTCTGTTTTTACATTCTATGCTTCAAGGACGAAGCATGCTTATTAAAAAGGGGAGGGGTGTACTTGTCATTTTTGGATTTTTGATTCATACGAAGGTTTTTCTTGTCGTGTTTCTTTTTACTCGGGCATGCTAACTAGTAGAACCGACATGTTTAGGATTTTATTTTTGTGATTTTTGTTTAATTAGAAAGTACCTTAGGAGTACTCAGCCAATAAATTGCACTAGTTTAAGATTTATAAAAAAAGTGAACCTATTTAAATTTTTTTTGATGATTAGCTGTGTACTGGTGATTGCAAACATGATTTCTGTGGATCTTTTTATGTCATTTAGTATATTAGCATGTATAGTTTTTTAAGCCATGAATAAACCAGACATGTAGAGTGAATGCAAGTTATGTACCATGAGTGAGTGAGGTCTAATACTTAGTTCAATACTACTTAGAGGATCTAGAACTTGTCCGGTTAGTCTTTACATAGATTTAGGATGGTTGGTTAGGAAAGAATCGTAGGCCTTTTTTGTTTAGCCCATTTTTATCTTGAATGAACCTATTAAAAATGATATGATTCTATTGATCCCGATTTTGAGACTTAAATAGACTATTTTTTATTAACCAATTAATCGTATGCATTTTTATAATGAACCTGTTTTGGCCCTGGTCCTTTCTTGGACATTGTGAACCTCAACATAGGCAAAATGCCTAAGTTGAGGGTGGCTAGAATAAGGGTACATAAATAATGGGAAGGTTAAAAGGGGAGAGAAACAAAAAAGGTAAAAAATAAGGTGAGGCATGACAAAAGAAAAAGAAAAAAAAAAGAAAAATTGAAAAAAAAAATACAAAAAGAGAATGATGAACGAAAATCTTGAGGAAAAACACCACACTCATTCCAGTGTATAAAAAGGGTGAAAAGGGAGGAAAAAGTGGAAAAAGCAAAAAGGGTGAAAAAGTGAAAAAAATGGAGCCACATGTATGTAATGCCAAGGAGGGGTTTAGTCACTTAAAAGATTCCATATCTACCATACCCAGCTTGACAACCTACATTGCAATCCAAGGCAAGTCCTATAGCGATCCTAGCCTGGCCATCTGATAAACCGGAGTAGAGAAAATAAGGGCAAGACTATGGTATCTAATATGCAGTATTTGAAACTTCTTTGTGAGAGTGAGAGACTTACTTGATTAGTCCCATGTTTCATATTTTACTATATCTGTGAGTGGGGGACTTCATTTGCTGTGAGGATACATGGTTTGTGTTTAACTCTACTAGATTTCCTTGTAAAAAACATTGGTGATGACTTGACTATCTGTTAATAGCTAGATGACATATCTCGATCCCTGTTTATCATGTTTTGTGGTTGCTTGTAGTGCATGTGCTGATTTGGTTCACGTGAAATGGGTCAAGGGATTTTTGAGTTTATAGTGAAGGTTTTGGTTGATATTGCTTGTAGTATCCTAGGTTTATTTTCTTGTTAAGCGTAGTGTTTAATTTTTATTCTCTTTGCCTGAAGACATGCAAAAGTCTTAAGTTGAGGGTGTTGATGCGTTGTGAGTTTACCGCACTTTCAATGCTTAAAACTGAGAAAATAGCGTGGACTTAGGTATGTTTATATGGATATGAGGCACTTTTACTTTATTTTCAGGGAATATAAGTGTTGGAGCACAAATGTTCAAAAGAGGCTTAAAAATACAGAAAATCAGCCAAAGAACAAGTCTTAGTAAGAGTCGTACCTTGATTGTACGAGCCGTACTGAGAACCGTGATGAAAGTTAGAAGGCTGGAATGAGGGGAAGGCAACATACGACTCTCACAATGAGCCGTACAAGGATGTTACGAGCCATAACTGGAGTCGTGGAATTGTTTAGAGAAAATTGCACAAAGGCAGACTCTTGGTACGGATGGACTCAGGATCGTAACATCGACATAAAAACTATACCATGAGCCTTGGTGAACTGCAGAAGATTCTTCAAGACTTGGGAGAACTTCAGTCACTACAAACAGTATGAGTCGTAAGAAGAAGGTATGAGTCATACCACAACACTCATGAAAAATTTCAGAAGATGTCAGAGTTCTCAGGGTTAAACCAAGGATGCATTGTACGACTCATAGGAATGTGGTACGAGTCATACCAACCTACCAACACTTAGAAAAATCTGTAGCAGCCGGAAACGTACTAGAAGTAGGTATGACCCGTAAAATCCTACTACGGATCATAGGTTCAGTCATGACACAGTCGGTGCTAGATATGGAAAATTCCCTGTTAGCTTAGGAAAAGGTATCTAGTATCTGTACAAATAGCTTTTATATTTTATTTTAGTCGGGGAATGATAGAAATGAAGTAGTAGACTTGTGAAGAATTATTTTTGTGAATTTTTATCAAGTTTTGAGGAGCAATTCTAGGGATCAAATTATTGATTTCCTACATTATTCTTGAGATTCTTCTTTGATATTCATATTTGGTTTTCTCCAATTGTTGCTGTAAGTGTTTAATTATGTGTTTGTCTATGAATGCAAATTATAATCTTACAACCATGAGAGGCTAAAACCTCCACAACTAGGGGTTGTGGGAACCATGATGGATTAACGAAATAGGGTTACACAAAAGTGATTCAAAACCAATGCTAAATGCTTGTATTGTATTCTCTTCATCTTTAAACATTTCTTAATGGTGTACAGTGTTAGGATTTGCATGAATTCTTTACTTTCTTGAACCTATATAAGTAGAGATTAGGAAAAGAGAATTGCAACAAAGCCTTGGTCTTTATGAACATTGTATTAACTTGAGTTATGGTCGCAAGATAGTTAAATTTGGAACATATTGATAACTGTTAGTTTGAAATCGCTCATGAGACCTGACCGGTGATTGAGTACAGTCATCCAATAGGGAAGAACCAGTCGTTTGGATGAACCCTATTTATTAGTTCTATAAGTAAACATTGGGATTGATCACGTGTGTATACCTGAAGTAGTTTTGAACCCGTGGGAACACTAATCCTAGTTGTTTGCAAATCTTGATTTAATTCACGAATATCATCTTGTTTTAATATTATTTTCTTTAAAACCCCCCAATTTGGAGATAAATCACCAACAAGTTCGATTACCGGTATTAGTCTAAATCTTACCCTATTTCCTGTGGGTTCGACCCCAACCTCTTAGATGGGTTGTTTATTGATAAAACACCGCTTCATACTTTATCAGGAAGTGTGAGTTTGAGCATTATCAATTCTACTTATGTTTTATGATTATGATTACATGGATTTCTATGAAAAACTCTCATGATTCTCTATTTTCAAGTTAGCATGATTTACTCAAGTATGTATGAATCTCATGAATATCAAGCTTATGTATCATGGCTGTATTTTCAATATTGTTTTAATAGCTAGTTCATGTATGTCAAGGAATTTATGAATTCATCATGTTTTTAAACTAGCCCATGCAAAACCCCATGTTTCAAGTATTATTATGAGCAAGATATATGTTTTGGGAGTAGTATTTAACACCGAGTGAGTCAGAGTTCAATGCATCCAGGTCTCAGAACTACGTGTCACCATAGGATAAGAGGTCCTCGCCAGTAGAGAGTGTCTCCCATGCCCTTAGATAAGGGGTCCCCGCCAGGTAAGAGTGTTTCCTTTACTCTATTGGGCTCATGAGTGATATCACACTTTCATGGTTATTACCCTTGGCAAGGTATGGACACCCTCCCAACTAGGGGTACAGATTAGGCTCCTTGAGGCTCACATGAAGTATGTTGGTTATAAGATTCTCCCACTATTCCACATATGTTCCATGTTTATTCATGATCATGTTTTATGACCATGTCTTATAGTATTTTTGTCCATTGATCAGTTTATGAGTTTTACTTATGATTTCAAACATATTAAGCCTTATGATATTGTTTTGAAAACCTTGATTCATTATACTTCATCTTATGATGAAAATCTCATGTTTTATGACTATATCACGATTATGATTTTTGGCATGTTGTCCGTATTTTTATGTTTTACTTATCCTCCATACTCAGTAAATTTAAACTACTAATCACATGCTTTTGTGCTATATCATCTCATGATATAAGTTCGGGTGTTCAGTCTCAGCCTCGCTACTAGATTCACTCTTGTCCCAAATTCAGCAGTTTGGTGAGTCCTCATCATTAGAGGATGACAGTTCTGGCTTATGTTTTTCTTTAGTCCTTTCAGTTGCAGACTTAGTAGAGTTAGTTGGGGGCTTGTCTTTTCAGCTCATCTTATGTTTAGAGGCTTTTCAGACTATGATGTATAGATGTTTAGTGGTTTGCTTTGTTTTCTCAGCTTTACATTATATAATATCTCAGACTTCCGCTTATGTTATGTATCCTAATGTACTTCCGCTTAGATTGAGTGCTTATGCCTATTTTATTCATGTACCATTGGTTAGCTTGGAGCCATTCTTAGTTCTAAGTCCCGTGTCGCATCTGAGATCTATACTTGGATCGTGAGATCTACACTTTCTGAGGTTCAACTCCCTCTACATGAAAATATACTATAGGATTTTATGATTTGTAAAAATGTCGATGTGAACTCCATGAAGATAGTAGCACCATCTTTAGCATGAAAACTATAATTGCTAATTCCACATCATAGGTTGGATAATTCTTCTCATGATTTTTAAACTGTCTGGATGCATAAGCTACTACCTTTCTATGTTGCATCAAAACATTCCCCACACCAACACCTGAAGCATCACAATATACTATGAACATGTCGATTACCTCTAGTAAGTCAACATTGATACAGAAGTCAATTTCATCTTCAACTCTTGAAAACTTTTCTCACATTAGTCAGACCATCATAATTTGGTGTTCTTTTGTGTCAACTTAGTCAATGGAGTAGAATTAGAGAAAACCCCCTATACTAACCATCTGTAGTACCTAGTCAAACGCAAGAAACTCCTAATCTTCATTGGAATCGTAGGTCGTGGTCAATTCTTCACTATCTCAGTATTTTGGGAGTTTACCTTGAGATCTTCACTGGAAACTGCATGAGCTAAAAATGTCATGGAGTTCAGCCTAAATTCACCGTTTGAAAACATGGCATATAGCTCACTATCTAGAAGCATCTGGAAAACTATTTTGAGGGATATGCGTGCTCATTCATGCTCATAGAGTATATTAAGATGTCTTCAATAAACACAATTAAGAATGTGTCCAAATATGATTTGAATATTTTGTTCATAAGATCCATGAGAGTTGCTGGAGCATTCATCAACCCAATAGATATCACAAGAAATTCAAAGCGTCCATAGCGGGTTCTGAAGGCTAGATTTAGAATATCCTTCTGTCTAACCTTCAACTAATTGTACCCAGACCTGAGGTCAAATATCTACATAGACATAAAACTAAGGAGTGAGCTATACATATATAGAACCCAGTAAGATCCTCGACCAACCACCTTAAATACCCCTGAAATAAGTGTTAGAAAATAAAAACACAAAACGAGCACAAAAATAATATACAAAAATATTTTTCATAATATAATACTCAACAAGGTCCAGATAAATGTTCAACAAGGACACTACATATCTCAGCACCATCTACATTGAGGACTTGTCATAAATGGCAATAAAGGAGATTAACATCCAGACGAAAATAAAGTTTTTTCAACCGATCCATCTCTCCTAAATCCTTACTCTGCTTTTGCCAAAAATACATCTTATCCATGGATACAAATTCTTTCCTTAGTCTAGCACAAGCCCAAAAGATTTAAAGAATATGTTGTTGCCTAGAAACTTGACCAACACTATATTCTTGCAACTCAAGAGGAACAATTTGTCACTCTACAGATTCTAGATGATTTTGCCAAACAGTGGGAAAATGAAGGATTTATCCATATCCATTTTGGTACCGTTTGAATTATGATGTCATATCATGGAAGGAAAGGCCAACTTGTTGTAGCTTGCCTTTCACTCTTTGACACCAGATATCACGAGTACCAGCATGCAAATCTGGGTACAAAGGAAGTTACTCAAAATGCTGGGACAATTTTTGTTACTTTATTCCAAATCTTCAACATGTCCCTATAAGATTCATACTTAACAAAGGCGTTAAAGATCCAAGTCCAAATCCAAGGAGATCCATAATTTAGAGATTCTATACAAGCTACTCTCCATTATCAAATAGCTTGGTGAGTTAAAAATCATGCCATGGATCTTTAGTATTCGAGTGGAGATAATGCTTTGATCTTGAATGTAGATGCCACCACCGGAACTACCATGTGCACCCAAATCCCAAGGAAGCTATTGAAGGAAGAACTTTTTAAATTTCTTCCCGAATTATGGGTTAAAAATTATGAAAGGATGAGGGAACATGTTGACCTATTCAATCCTCGGAACCAACCCTTGTAAAAAAGCATGACAAAATAGTTTCGATCAGGTTTGACTACTCTCATCTTAAAAAACCTAACAACATAGCCTTCGCTCTTCAGATGTATCAACCCATTTGCATTCCAATATCTGAAGATAACCCAGATGCATTATCTTTGAACCTCTCAGCTGTTATGAGTGAACATGTATGGATAAAACAGTTCAATCATGAAGGTCGTAATATATGGTGGTTCAAATGTCCTTTCACAGGGCATTGCTCATGGACTATTGAATGTAATTGTTAGCAATGTCTCGAGGAAAATAGGATGAACTTCATGGGAATAGAGCCAAACCAAAGAAAAGTAAAGGAAGATGCTCGAGAAAGGAATTCCAAAAAAGATATAAATATAGGGATCCATCTATTAGTTCCCTTAACCGCCTAGGAAAATATGAATTCCTTGTTTCGTACAACCCCAAGATTGGCCAACTCTACCTATTCTAACCACAAATGCTCCCAAACCTTAAATCTTCATGATAAGCCCTTCTAGATCCAGTTATACCCCTAAATTCCCATCACAGTAGCCCTTTGAAAAAGTTGGCATGAGCCACGCTCTACAAATCCCAAAGAAAAATGTTGTCCCACTACAAGAGGAAAGCCAACCACAAGCGACATTGAGGCCACAATCAATTGGCAATTGGAGAATGGAATTTTCCAAAAGAAAGTGCTAACCAATATTGGCACTTCTCTTAAAAGTGTTGCTCATACACAAAACAAGATGATGAGCAAGACGGAGAATATTAAGAAAAAAGTGGAACAAGCATCCTCTCAACATGTTGGTCTTATCAGAGCCCTAGAATTGCGACTGTCAAAAATGCAATATGAGATATGTTCACCAGGTACATCACTTTCCTACTTCTTTCAACAACAACAAGAAATGACTGCTATTAAAGAACAAATATAATAACTGAGACATAGTCCTTTTGAGCTAGAAAGAAACAATAGTCATTCTACAAAGTTCTCCTGTTTCCCCATGTCGTTACAGACATAGTAATCACCTAAATTGAACCACTCTATTACTAGTTTTTGTTCCATTTGAAAAAATCCCTTGTCTTTTACTCAAGACCCAAAGATGAACCTGAATTTGACATTGCAAAATAGATGTGGGAAAGGAAAGACTCCATTGCAGCATAAAAGTAGTCCAAAAGGAAGAAGGAGTTTGGAGAAAGTTCCAAAGAACTAGACCCAGAAAACTTGATGATCTCTGATCAAGTTGTTCCAGACCTCTATGTCTGAGAAGAAGATAAAAGCCTATGATTCAGTTTGAAGCAAGTATTCATCTCATCATTGCAAAATATGTTGGCGGGCGAATCATGCAATCATTGAGGAAAAATTACACTCAACAACAATCCCCAAGTCGTCTATATCAAGCAAGTGATTGTCCTACCACTTGAGGATATTTGGACAAAGACATCTGTCTTAAAGAAGATCATGCAAAATAATCCAACCCTTGATAAAGCCTGTAATAAAATTGACCTAATCACTAGGTCTAATTACTCTTTCCATGCCGCTAGAAGATGAAAAGGTTTCTGAAATTCAAATGCCTGGAGCCTTCAGCGGAAGATCCAAATTTTACCAAGCGTAGAAAATACTTTAGGAGAAAAGGTCTAGACAAGCCCCCCCCCCCCACAAAAAAAAAAGGGAAGATTCTTTGTCTGCAACAAGATTGGACATTACGCAAAGAATTTTCTTCAATCTAGGAGATCTATCCAACTTCTTACTAAGATAGAAGATTACACTAGCATCAAAGACAACGACCTCGAATCTCTCCTCTCATAGGAGGATGAACCATTTGAGAACACTGTTTTCTCCATTGATGTATTTTATGAATATGGGCATAAACAATTTTTAGATTTCAGAGGTTGAGGAAGAAATCAATAGAATCATAAGCATCCCCCATGTCCAACTCAATATCTATCCATCAAAATAGGATAAACTAATTTAGGTTATTGCCTTCATGGATATTGGAGCAGCATCTTCGCTGATGAACCTAGTCGTTCGTCATGATGATGAATGGGTTCCCTATTTCAAGAATTTCAACATAGCATCGAATGGAATTTTGACCACCATGGTCATAATGAAGCATCTAATCACGATTGAATTCTTCTCAAATTTAAAGTTCAGGACAAAGTTGTTTGGTTCTGATGTCCCAGGAAAAGACCTCATAATCAGATTTGGTATCTATAAAGAACTTAAGGATTGACTCCACATCAGAGCCTATAGAATAACATTTAAGAAATGATTTAGTCCATACTCAAAAGTGTCATGCCTATTCTAGATCATAGAGGATGAACAGATCCATGAGATCGAACAACAGCTAGTAGAACGTTCATGTGTAGAATCCAACAAGGAGTATAAAGAAGTGCGAAAATCCCTTATGGTTGAATGATGAGTTCTTCATCAAACTCTCTTTCAACAAGAATGAGAACATCAATCCTACCAAGACAAGTCACTCAGGCATGAATCTAGAATATCTTTAGTTATCAAAAAAGGAGTTTGCACAACTCATGGAGTTTGGACTAATCAAGCCATCGGGCTCTTAATGGACATGAAAAGCTTTCTATGCTAGTAAATGAGTCGAATAGACAATAGGTAAACTCAAATTAGTCATAAACTACCAGTCTCTTAACCACTTCCCTCAAGATAATAAATTCCCTATCTCAAATAAACTCACCCTATTTTCACACTTTGCCAAAACTAGATACTTGTCCAAGTTTGACCATAAGTCTGAATTTTGGGAATTAGGGATACATCTTGAGGAAAAACCAAAGACAGGAGTTTGCATTCCTGATCAACACTTTCAATGGAAAGTTATGCCGTTTAGGCTGAAACTTGTACCCTCTCTGTTTCAAAAATCCATGACCAAAATGTTTCAACCTATCCTTCATATATCATTAGTATACATCGATGATCTACTGCTATTCAGTAACATATTGAAGGAATACCTCACCTTACTTCATCAGTTTCATGATATAGTAAGATCAAATGGGATCATGGTCTCAGCAGAAAAGATAGTTGTTGTTCAAAGAGAGATTGATTTCTTGGGGATGCATTTTAGTACTGAAGCATACAGTCCGGGGCCACACATTTGTTAGGAATTGCTTAATTTTTTGGACACAAACTTTACCACGAAGAAGGTCCAACAATTTTTAGGTGTGATAAATTATGTTAAAGATTTTATTCCTGAAGTCTCTACATATATTTCTCCACTTACAAAGATGCTCAAGAAAAACACCCAAGTTTGAGGAAAGGAACAAGATAAAACAGTCCAGAAGATAAAGCTAGTGTCTCAAGCAGCGAAAACTCTCCACATCCCTTCAGAAGAAAAGAAAATATTAGAGACTGACACTTGCAATAAATATTGGAGAGAAAGATGGTCGTAGAATGATATTCTTATATGCAAGTACACGATTCAAGGTTGCTGAACAACACTATCATTCCACATTTAACGAAATTTTTGCTATAAAAAAAGGGATTAAAAAGTTCAATTTCTTTTTAATTCACATCGAATTTCTAATAGGAATGAATATATAGCGTTCCCAAAAATGATCCAGATAAATTCAAAGATACTTCCACATTCACATATTCTCATATAGGCATAATGATTCTCCTCTTACAAATTCCAAGTTAAGCACCTAAAGGGGAAGGAGAATATTCCATCACAACCCGAACATAGGCCCGGATCGAGACACCGGACAAAGAAACCCGAGAGGCTCCAAGTCAACCCATGGCATGAACATATCAACTAAGAGAATATTATAAGTAGATACTGATATAATAAAACATGCTTAAGAGGAAGTCTGCATACATATCAAGCTAATATTGAATAAGAAATAACAAGTTCATTTCGACATAATGTCTGAAAAACCTCTAACATAACAATTGAGTTAAAGGGATAGCATCCCCAACTAGCTCGACAAAAGTCTGTAACTAAAAGAACATAAATATATATAATTGAATGTCCTCAAAGGATGAGGACTCACAAATACTGGGTAAATAGGTCTGAGAGGGGAACATGACTAATGATGTGGCCGAGATTGATCCCTCAGACCTGTATCATGAAACAATACAACATAGAGTATGCGGTCAGTACTTGAAATGTACTGAGTATGTAAGGTAAGTAAAAAGGATAGTTAAAATACATAAGAGTTCATAAGATTAGGACAACATTATCAAAAAGTAAATATTATAATGTAAACATAAGGGCTCAAGTTTTTCAAACATTCGTAGATTAGTCATAATAGTAATCATAAGAGAAAGCTTTATTAAACATAACTCGAGACAAAATAACATAAACATAACGATGCATAAATCATCATGAATAATGGGAGGACTCGTCTTAACCGACACCATCATATTAGAGCCTTACATGATGCTCCACTAATTCTCCCAAGTGGTCAGGACCATCCCCTGCTTGCCAAGCAGGGGGATGTGCGTGCGTGGTGATATCACAGGGATCTAATAATAAATATATTTATATACCTATGCTGGCATGTAGTTCTGAGACCACAGGGTTTACTTGAACGTTGGGTCTACTCGATGCTAGACACTACTCATAAAAACATGCACATGGGGGCTCATATCGTAATCGTAAATCATTCATGAAGTTCATGACCAAATAAATAATAACATGATGGATTCCATTGGAAATACATGATTAGCCATGAATAAGGGCCCGTGAATCGGCCAAGAGTCATAAATCCATAAATCATGAAATCCATGCATACTTGTAAAACATGTATATACTTGATATTCATAAATACATGATGATTACTTGAGAGAAATCATATCATAGATCATAAATCATAATTTAGGGCTTAAGAAGATCAAGATCACAATGGAACCATAAATTGACTTTTCATAAAGCTTACATAATTGGGCATAATTTAATTAGAAGTTGAAACTATAAATTAATAATTAAAATAATTATAAAATCTACCCATAGATCATAAAACATATACATAAAGGAAATTGATCCATAGATAGATCGTAAAGAATTTCACAAGAATTGGAATAAACCCCATAAGATCATGAAACTTGAATCTAGGATTGAAATTCATGAAATTGAGAATAGTCTAGAGCATGAGAGTGAAAGAAACTATCATTCATAGCCTCACATACATGGGTAAATTTTATTCACACTCCCAATTGAAAGCCTAAAGGAAATTGGAGAGAATTTGAAGAAATTCTTCAACTTGATCTTCAAGGAAAGGCTATAAGTTGCATGCATGGAGTGGAGATACTTAGAATAGGTTTAACACCCTTAAAACCCTACTAACTGAACTTAAAATGACATAGTTTAGGACCTTAGGGCCTAGAAATGGTGAAAATACCCTTAATAAAAAACCTGGAAAATCTGCACTACCAGTGAAACGACTGGTCCAATGGGTCATTACAGGCTCCAACGGTTCGTTACTCCCCCCATTGCTTCAGCCCATTTTCTAGTCCCACACCTGCCACCACGATAGGTACCACGAGTCATACTCATCTCCCAAGACTCGTGGCGATTATCCATTGTCACCACTGCCCATTATCCATAAACCTTCCAACTGGAGCATACCACGACCCATGGCTCGAACTAATGAGTCATTCCATGACTTGTGACTACCTCCTTGATCAAGACCAACCCTCAGAACGACTCCCTTTCAATGACCTCTTGTATAAACCAACAGATCATCTTTAGACCCGTTGTAACAGAACTCCTCACAACAGAAACCAACCATGACTGCTCCTCACCACTCGTCAGACCTACCAATAACTAGTACCACGAGTCTTTTTGAGGGAAATTTCTAGTTTTCTGCTACTTTTCATTTCAAATCCCGAGTTTAGTCTTAAGCACTTCGGGGGTATAACAATATCTCCCACTTGGGAATATTCGTCCTCAAATGTGGGCAAACATACTGAAAAGCTAAGAAATGCAACCACCATGCCAAATACTAAACATTTAAGCTGAAAATTGACGGAGTAACTCCCTCCATACTAGAATGCACGACTGAACTGAATTCATAAATCACACATACATACATTGACATAAAGGAAATTGGGGGAACATGAATTGAACATGAAACAAAATAGAATACTAAGGAGGAAATTGATACCTTAAGCTAGAACTGAGCCGGAAGGAAATAGATGTGGGTATCTAGCCATCATATCTGCTTCTGCTTCCCGCGTAGCTCCCTCAACTTGTTTTTTCCTCCACAACACCTTCACTGAAGCTACTTCTTTGTTTCTTAGCTTTCGAACCTGACGATCAAGTATTTCCACTGAAACCTCCTCATAATTAAGGTATCCTTCACACCTACACTCTCCAAAAGAACAACTAGAGCTAGATCACCCAAACACTTCTTCAAGAGCGATACATGGAAAACTGGATGAACTAAAGCTAATTCTGAGGGAAACTCTAACTCATAGGCCACCTTGCCAACATGCCTCATAATCGGGTATAGACCAACATAACAGGGACTGAGTTTCCCTTTCGTTCCGAACCTTATCACTCCCTTCATGAGAGATACCTTCAGAAACATCCGATCGTTAACTTCAAATTAAATCTCCCTCCTCCTCACATCCACATAGAGCTTTTGGCGACTCTGAGCTATTTTCAACTTGTTCCTATTAAGATGAACTTTCTCCATGGCCCCATGGACTGAATCTAGTCCTATCATCGCAGCTTCACTGAATTCGAATCAACCAATAGGTGATCTACATCTTCGCCCATAGAGAGACTCAAATGGGCCATCTGAATGCTGGAATGGTAGCTGTTATTAGGCAAGCTCAATGAGAGGCAAATGATCATCCCAAATACCCTTGAAATTAATCACACGCGCTCTCAGCATATCTCCAGAGTCTAAATGGTCCGCTCTGCCTGACCATCTGTTTGAGGGTGAAATGTTGTGCTATGCTTAACCTGGGTACCGAGTCCCTTCTGGATTGATCTCCAAAATTGGGAGGTAAAATGAGTACCTCTATATGATATGATGGAAAAGGGCACTCCATGAAACTAAACTAACTCCAGAATATACAATTTAACATAATTCTCAGCTGAATCGGTAGTTTTGACTGGTAGGAAATAAGCTCCTTTAGTCAACTTTTCCACAAACACCCAAATAGTCATATTATCAGCATGTATGAGGCAATCCCGTAATGAAGTCTATATTGATTTCCTCCAATTTTCAAGTAGGAATACCAATGTCCTGAAGCACACCTCCTGGTCTCTGATGCTCAACCTTCACCTATTGATAATTCGGACACTTAGCCACAAACTCTGTTATATCCTTCTTCATGCCACTCCACCAATA
Organism: Datura wrightii; assembly: GCA_035772735.1. Lineage (NCBI taxonomy): Eukaryota > Viridiplantae > Streptophyta > Magnoliopsida > Solanales > Solanaceae > Datura > Datura wrightii. The sequence continues at coordinate 115,815,251 of JASDFA010000027.1, read as the reverse complement.
GACTTACCATAGGTCACGGTAATATTGGTGGTATCTGGATGGATAGAATATCTGGAACCATAGCTTCATGCAACATCTGTTCCCTCAAGTCACCAGCATCCTGTACGCACAAACGATCTTGATATCGGAGCATACCATCTCCCCCTTGGGAGAAGACCTCGACCTTCTGATTCTAAACCGCTTCCTTTAACTTCACCAAAATAGTATCCTCGTCTTGTCTAGCCTTCACATCGGTCACTAAAGATTATTCTGATCCATTCTAAATGATGACACCACCATCCATCGAGTCAACTAGATGAACTCCTAGTCGTGCAAGTCGGCACACATCCTTCAATAACTCTTTCCTTTCCTCATCTACATGAGATATGATCTCCATAGAAATCCTGCTAAGAGTGTCTGCCACCACATTTTCCTTGCCCTGATGATAAAGGACACTCGTATCATAATCATTAAGAAGCTCCAACCACCTCCTTTGATGTATATTTAGATCCTTCTGGGTGAACACGTACTGTAGGCTTTTGTGGTCCGTAAACACATCCACATGGACCCCGTACAGATAGTGTCTCCAAATTTTCAAGGCAAATGCTACCGCCGCCAATTCGAGATCATGAGTCGGATAGTTCTTTTCATGGACCTTCAGCTGCCTGGAAGCATAGGCTATCACCTTACCTTGAAGCATTAGCACATAACCAATGTCGATCCTCGAGGAGTCACAATATACCACAAACCCATCGGTACCCTTTAGGTAGGGTCAACACTGGTGCTGAGGTGAGTCGAGTCTTTAACCCTTGGAAGCTCTTCTCACAAGCCCCCGACCATTGAAACTTCACTTTTTTCTAAGTCAATTTAGTCAATAGGATGTAATGGATGAAAACCCCTCAAAAAATCTTCGCTAATAACTAGCTAAACCAAAGAAACTCATGATATCTGATGGACTCACTGGTCTAGGCCAATTCTTCACTACTTCTATATTTTGAGAGTCCACCTGTACTCCATCACTTGACACCACATGACCCAAAAATGCCACTGAGTTCAACGAAAAATCACATTTGCTGAATTTAGGATACAATTGGCGATCCTTAAGAGTCTATTGCACCACCTCAAATAAGCGGTGTGCTTCTTCTCGCTCCGAGAGTATATGAGAATATAATCTATGAATACAATCACGAACATATCCAAATATGCCTTGAACTCCCTATTAATCAAATTATTAAAAGCTATAGGAGCATTTTTTAGTCCAAAAGACATGACTACAAACTCATCCTAAAGGCCGTATTCAGGATGTCACTCTTCCGAACCCTAAGCTGATGGTACCCTGATTTGAGATCTATCTACGAAAAGCACTTGGCATCTTGAAGCTAGTCAAACAAATTATCAATCATGGGGAGAGGATACTTATCTTGATTGTGACCTTATTCAATTGCCGATAATCAATACATATTCGAAGGGAACCATCCTTCTCCCGGACAAAGAACACTGGTGCACCCCACGGGGATTTGCTAGGTTTGATGAAACCCTTATCTAGAAGGTCCTTCAACTACTCCTTCAACTCCTTTAGCTCAATTAGAGCCATTGTATAAGGAGGATTAGATATAGGTTGCATATCAGGAAGGAGGTAAATACCAAATCAATCTCCCACTCGGGAGGAATTCCTGATAAATCATCTAGAAACACTTCTAGGTATTCATACACTACAGGAACTGAATGGATAGTTGGGGTTTCGAATGTAGCATTCTTAACCCTAACTAGATGGTACACACAACCCTTAGAAATCATCTTTTTGGCCTTGAAGTAGGAAATGAAGCGACCTACATGCATAGCTGGACTACCCTTCCACTCTTGGACTAGCTCATCCTGAAATCAAAACTCTACCGCTCGGGTTCTATAATTCACTAAGGCATAACATGCATGTAGCCAATCCATGCCGAAGATAACATCAAAATCTGTCATCGCTAGTTCTACCAAATTTGTTAAGGTGACTTTCTGAAGGACTGTGATAGGGAAATTTCTATATACTCATCGAGCTATAACTGATTCACCAACTAGAGTAGAGATTGAGAAGGGTTCTAATAGGATTTTGGGACTGACTCCGAAACTACTAGCAACATAGGGTGTCACAAAAGATAAAGCATCTCTTAGGTCTAACAATGCATATACATCAAGGTGGAATACTCGTAACATATCGGTAACTACATCTATTGAAGTCTCCTGCTCCTGGCCAGGGCATAAAACCTGTTCTGCTGCTGGCCACCACCTGCACTGGTGGATGTACCCTACTGAGCTGGGCGTGCTGGTGCTATTGTTGAGATGGTAGCCTGAGTACGACCTCTACCATCATCCCATCTAGCCAATGGATACTCCCGGCACCTGTGCTTGGGTCTACCACACCCAAAATAGATATCTGACCCAATCAAACACTCCCCTATATGATCCTTACAACACTTTTTGCAGGCCGGGAAAGTACGTTCTTTCTGCAGTCTACTCTGGTCCCTCGAACCTGAGGCTCTGTTCCTTTGATCACCTCGTGGTCTGGAAGCACTGGTCGATGATGGCGCTAGAGCTAATGAACTATGATGAGACTGCTAGCAATGTGCGCCTACCGATCTCTGTTGAGAGAACCCATAATTGTCTGTCCTGGCCCTCTTGGCCTCTCTATCTCTCAGATGCTCCGCCTCTATCTGCTGGGCATAAAAAACCAATTAGGGAAAATTAATGTCCTGATGGAGCATGACGGTCCAACAATCTTTTTCTATGTCCTAACCCGAACTAGACCCAGATTGTAACATGGGACAAAGAACCCCAAGAGGCCCCAAGTTGACCCATGGCATAAGCATACATCTAACTTCATTCATCATAAATGGCAGACTAATAACAAGGCATAGTGGAATCATAAGCATAATCATGACATATCATAACAAACGGAATCACTTAGACATACACAAGCTGAGTATTAGACAGTGTCTGAAAACCCTTACTATATATGATGGGATGACGGGAAAACACCCCTAACTAACCCGGACAAGTATTGAAACATATAATAGCATGAATGTCTGTCAAACGGCTTTAGAAACATGAGAATTCACTAATAAGCTGAAAGTACACTCTGATATGATCTAGATATGAGGATGAGCCTAAGAGACGGCACCTATATCATAAGATGATACATCATAGAAAGTATGAAGTTAGCACGTGGAATGTATCGAATATGCAAGGTAAGTAAAACGAATATTTAAAATGTGTGAAAGCTCATAAAATTGCATAAGAGTAGGACATCATGCTCATATTATAAATATCATAACATAACATATCATAGGGCTCAAGGTTTTCAAAGCATTCGTAATACAATCGAAATCATAAACATGAGAGTCAAGACATATTGAACATAACTTGAGCCAATATACATAATCATAGACATGCATAAATCATGAGGAACAGTGGGAGATTCTCTTAACCTACATACCCTATATGAGCACACATAAAGCCTGACTTGTGACCCTAATTGGGAAGGTGTCCGTACCTTGCAAGGGTAGGACCATGAAGGTGTGATATCACCATGAAAGAGCCAATTAGGCTGGGGAAAGTCGCAAAGGAGGTCCAAACATACCTACGGTGGCACATAGTTTATGAGATATGGGGCAGAACCTAGGCCCCGAACCTACTCGGTGTTCGATACTACTCCCAAAACACATATAGTGCTCATAGTATAATATGCATGAATTCACGGGCTAGTTAAAATTCCACAAGATTTGAATTAAAACCCCATGTGATTTTTGATAGATTTTCATTAATTAATGGAGAGTGGGCATGGGTGTGAACAGAAACACCACTTCGTAACCCTACATACCTGAAAAGGCTTGATTCTACCACTTCTTTGATTGCCCAAGAAGGATTTGAATGAGAACCTTGAGAACTTGCTCTAGATCACCTCCTCAACCTCTCAAGTTTGCATGCATGGAAGGAAATAACTTAGAATAGGTTTTCCTCCTCCTTAAACCCACTAAACGAGCCTTAAAAGACGTAGTATAGGCTTTCGGAACTTAGAATTTACAAAAAGGCCCTTTCTAATTCGCAGAAAATTAACTGTCAGGTGGTCATAACAGGTGACCTGATGACTCGTGGCCCAGAGCAATAATTCGTTACTTTAATCGTCAAGTGCATTGCATCACCTTTTCTCCTGGGTTCACAACGGGTCACTTCACGACTCATTAGGGGTTACCACGAGTCATGGTCACCACTCGTTGAGTGCACTGTCTCATCCTTTCTTTCCCACTATATTCTTTCCCCACGGCTGACCCAACGACTCGTCGGTCCTAACCACGAGTCGTGGCCTCGCCCGTGGGGTCTCAACTTTTCTCGGACCTTTTTCTCAACACTCAAGCCTTCCCCAAGAGCCACCTGATGACTCATGGTCTGTCCTTAAGAGTCGTGGGACTACTCATCTTGAGACTGCAATAACAATTTCAACTTTTCCCCGTTTCAACTCCCAGGTCCGATCTTTAAGCTCCCGAGGTATAACAATTTCTCCTCCTTGGGAACATTCGTCCTCAAGTATAGGAAACAAGAAAAAAATAGAAACATGCAATTATCATATTCATATACTGATCATCTAAATCGAAAATCAACGACATGACTACCTCTGATTCATATCACCTAGTTGAACTGATCTCATGCTTCATATACATATCCATAAAATAAAAGAAACTTGAACACATGAACCGAACATGAAAAATAAATAGAGTCATGACGCAAACTGATACCTCAAGTTGGAACTGAGCTGGTAGGGAACAGGTGAGTGTATTTAGCCATCATATCCACTTCGGATTCCCACGTAGCTCCTTGAACATGCTGATTCTCCATAACTCCTTTACTGAAGCTACATCCTTGTTCCTCAGCCTCCGAACTTGATGATCCAATATTTCAACTTGAACTTCCTCATAGCAAAGGCTATACTTTACTCCAATGTTGTCCACTGGGACTACTAGAGTTGGATCTCCCAAGCATTTCTTCAAAAGTGATACGTGAAACACAGGATGGGGGAAGATAACTCTGAGGATAAGTGCAACTCTTACGCTACCTTACCAACTCTCCTCACAATACAGTAAGGACCAACATAATGGGGACTGAGTTTTCCTTTCTTCCCAAACCGCATGACTCCCTTTATGGGAGATACCTTCAAAAATACCCGATCATCCACCTCAAACTCCAACTCTCTCCTCCTCACATCAGCATATGACTTTTGATGATTCTGAGC